>JAVSCE010019894.1:0-1239638 GCA_032199065.1 Smutsia gigantea
AGACTTTTTCTTACTATTTTAAAACCACTTCTTTCTGACCACATTTTAATGTTATGAAAGCAGTCCATAAAAACTTTTTGTAATTATATATGACATACATGCATAATTAAATTATACATTCAAGAATAATCTGATAAAGATGGATAGGGTACTAGAATTTAATGTCTTGAGGCCAGGCTATATCATCATTACAGTTTCCCAATTACAGATCTTTGATGAGAAGCATCATGTGGTTGTCATTTTAAATCTACTGTGTTGAAGATTTTCAACTGAGCTCTCTGAAATTTCAGGAGTAATATGGCGGGGACCAGAGACTGTAATGCAATATTATTCTTTCTGAAAGGATACCATAGTTCTTCAAAACAAAAATCCATTCTCCCTGGACATACACAGGTGAAGGTAAATACAGAGTCTGACTCAGAGGAATATCAATGTAGTTTAATAACTAACACATGTACTCATCCAAGGTCACCTTCAGTACCAGATGTTACTTCTTGGTGACCAAATTGTGGAGAGGTTGTCAAGAGAAGAACTGAGATGGCTGGGAACAGTATCTATTTATCCCCTCATATGGAGCTATCTCAATATTTTAACAACTAGTTTTGCTGTACCTGGACACACAGGTGAATACATTCACCTTGGTCTGATCAATGCTTAAGTTAGGCTATTCTATCCTAAAGGTTTATCATGACACGAAGTCAGGAATAGTTACTTTCTTATTTTAACATAATTCTCTTACACTGACATAAACCCTAAAAACAGTGCATCCGAGAAACTGGATTCTGCAGCAGGGAATTCTCTCATCCTTAAGGCAAGCCTTAAATTGTAACCCTGACAAATCTCTCACAGTGAAAGTGGTGGGTAAAATTTAATTGGGTGGAACAGTTACCCTACCCTTATTTTATTTTATTATTATTTTGAAATTTTTTGTTGAAGTATAGTTAATATACAATACTGTATTAGTTTCAAGTATATAACAGTGACTGAACACTTACATTATTAAATCCTCACTCCAACTACTGCGGTTACTATCTGTCAACATAGAAAGATATTACATAACCATTAATTATATTTCTCATGCTGCACTTTTATCCCCTGGATGAACTTATACTATAATTGTGATTTTGTGCCTCCTTAACCCCCAACACATCCCACCTACCCAACCCAAATGTTCCCCCATTCACTTCTCAGTGTTCATGGATCTACTATTTTGTTCATTTTCTTTTGGTTGTAGATTCTACAAATAAGTGAAATCATATGGTATTTGTCTTTCTGTGCCTGGCTTATTTCACTTAGCATAATACCCTCTAGGTCTATCCATATAGTTGCAAAATGGCAGGATTTCTTTCTTTTTCATAGTTGAATAATATTCCATTGTGCATATGTACCACATCTTCTTTATCCATTCATCTATTGATGGACACTTTGGTTGCATCCTTATCTTGGCTATTCTAAATAATGTGGCAGTAAACATAGGGGTGCATATATCTTTTTGAATCAGGTATTTTATTTTTCTTCAGGTAAATTCCTAGACATGGAGTTATTGGGTCTTATGGCATTTCTATTTTTAGTTTTTTGAGGAACCTCCATACTGCTTTCCATACTGGCTACACCCGTTCCCACCAACAGTGTAGGAACGTTATCATTTGTCCACATCCTTGCCAACACTTGTTATTTCTTGTCTTTGCATAGTGACCATTCTGACTGGTATGAGGTGATATCTCTGTGGTTTTGATTTGCATTTCCCTGATGGTTAGCAATGTGGAGCATCTTTTCATGTGCTTGTTGGCCATCTGTATTTCTACTTTGGAAAAATGTCTGTTCAGGTCCTCTGCCCATTTTTGGATTGGGTTATTTGTATTTTTGGTGTTGGTTCATGTGAGTTCTTTATACATTTTGTATGTTAACTCCTTATTGTTTAGTTTACAAATATATTCTCCCATACTGTAGTTTGCCTTTTTGTTCTGCTAATGATGTCCTTTGCTGTACAGATGCTTTTTAGTTTGATGTAGTCCCACTTGTTAATTTTTTACTTTGGTTCCCTTGCCTGAACAGTTATGTCCAGGAAAATATTATCCATGCTTATGTTGAGATTTTTGTCTATGTTTTCTTCTAAGAGTTTTATGGTTTCATGATTTACATTCAGTTCTTTGATTCATTTCAGGTTTACTTTTGTTCATGGAGTTAGGAAATAATCCAGCTCATACTCTTACATGTAGCTGCCCAGTTTCCCCAATACCAGTTGTTGAAGAGGCTGTCTTTTCCCCACTGCACATTCATGGCTCCTTTATCATATATTTATCATACATTAATGTGTAGGTTTATATCTCAGTTCTCTCCTCTGTTCCATTGATCAGTGGGCCTGTTCTTGTGCCTGTACCAAACTATTTTGATACTATTGCTTTGTAGTAGAACTTGAAGTCAGGGAGAATAATCCCTAGCTTTGTTCTTCTTTCTCAGGACTTCTTTGGCTATTTGGGGTCTTTTGTTGTTCCATATGAATTTTAGAACTATTTGTTCTAGTTCATTGAAATGTTCTGTTGGTATTTTGATATGGATTGCATTGAAACTAGATTGCTTTGGGCAGGATGTCCTTTTTGACAATATTCTTCCTATACATGGGCATGGGATATATTTCCATTTATTGGTGTCTTTTTTAGTTTCTCTCATGAGTGTCTTGTAGTTTTCAGGGTATAGGTCTTTCACCTCCTTTGTTAGGTTTATTCCTAGATATTTCATTCTTTTTTGATGCAATTATAAATGGAGTTGTTTTCCTGATTTCTCTTTTTGCTTGTTCATTGTTAGTATATAGGAATGCAACAGATTTCTGTGTATTAATTTTATATCCTGTAACTTTTCTGAATTCAGTTATTAGTTCTAATAGTTTTTGGTGGAGTTCTTTAGGGTTTTCTGTGGGTAATTTCATGTCCTCTGCAAATAGTGACAGTATAACTTATTCTTTACCTATTTGGATGCCTTTTATCTCTTTATCTTGTCTGATTGACATGGCTAGGACCTCCAATAGTATGTTAAATAAAAGTGGGAGAGTAGACATCCTTGTCTGGTTCCTGATCTTAGAGAAAAAGCTTTCAGGTTTCACCTCTTAGTATGATGTTAGCTGTCAGTTTGTGATATATAACCTTTACTATGTTGAGGTACATACCATCTATACATATTTTGTTGAGTTTTATCCTAAATAGATGTTGAATTTTTGTCAAATGCTTTTTCAGCATCTATTGAAATGATAATGTGGTTTTTATCCTTTTTGGGTGCATGGTGTATCATGTTGATTGTTTTATGAATATTGTACCATCCTTGCATACCTGGAATAAATACCACTTGGTCGTGATGGATGATCTTTTTGAAATATTTTTGAATTCTGTTTGCTAATACTTTGTTTAGGATTTTTGCATCTATTTTCTTCTGGTATATTGGTCTAAAATTTTCTTTTTTTGTAGTGTCTTTGTCCAGTTTTGGTATTAGAGTCCTGCTGGCCTTATAGAATGAGTTTGGAAGTATTCCTTCTTCTTCTACTTTTTGGAATACTTTAAGCATGTGTATTAACTCTTCTTTTAAATGTTTGGTAGAATTCAGATGTGAAGCCATCTGGGTCTGGAATATTGTTTGTTGGGAGTATTTTGATTACCAGTTCAATTTTACTGGTAATTGATCTGTTCAGATTTTCTGTTTCTTCCTGTTTCTTTCTGATTTTGTTTGTGTATGCTCTTTTTTTTTTGATAAGTGTGGCTAGGGATTTTCTATTTTGTTTATCTTCTCAAAGAACCAGCTCTTGGTTTCACTGATTTTTTTCTATTGTCTAATTCTTCTCTATCTGATTTATTTCTGCTCTGATCTTTATTATATCCCTCCTTCTACTAACTTTGTGTTTCATTTGTCCTTCTTTTTCTATTTCCGTTAGTTGTGTGTGTGTCTGTTTATCTGGGATGTTCTTGTTCCCTGAGGTAAGCCTGTACTTCCTTCTAAGGACCACTTTTGTGACATCCCACATATTTTGAATTGTTGTATTTTTTAAAATTTATCTCCATGTGTTGTTTCATATCCTCTTTGATTTTTCCATTGATCCATGGATTATTTAGAAGCATATTGTTTAGTCTCCATGTTTTTGTGGGGTTGTTTTCTTTGTGTAATTGATTTCTGGTTTCATACCATTGTGATCTGAAAAGATGCTTAATACAATTTTAAATCTTTTTGAATTTATTGAGGCTCTTTTTGTGTCCTAAAATGTGATCTATTCTGGAGAAAGCTCCATCCATTTACACTTGAGAAAAATGTGTATCCTACTGCTTTTGAGTGGAACATTCTGTATATATCTGTTAAGTCTATCCGATCCAATGTGTTGTTGAAAACCTGTGTTTCCTTATTTTCTGTCTAATGCTCTGTCCATTGATGTTAATGAGGTATTAAAATTCTGTTGCTGTTTGCTTCCCCCTTTAGGTCTGTTAGTAATTGTTTTACATATTTAGGTGCTTCTCTGTTGGGTGTACCCTAGTCTTTATTGACTCACTTATTAGATCTCCCTGCCCAAGTCATAGTTCATGGTTTATATTATATACTGAGAATTGAAGATCATGTATTCCTAGTCTATGCCTGTCAGTCTTTGGAGCCATCCTGAGATTAGGTTTCATCAAAACCATTGGATTTTCTGCTGTATGATCTACCAATATATTCTTGTATTACAGGTGATTTCTGTATAATATTCAGACCTACCCTGTCGAATGTAGTGTAAAGAGTTATGTCTCCATCTGGAAATATCTCAAATCCTAAACTGACTCACTCTAGACCTCCTTTTTTGTGGAGTAGTTGTCTTAGAAATCTTTAATCCTAGGCTAGAGTAGATAAATGAGGTCAAAACTGGAGGGAGATTCAGATGGCTACTTTTAGTGAGTAGCTTTCTCTATTAGCACAGTGTTTCTATTTTGTTTTGTTTTTGTGTTTGGTGATTAAGTTAAATGTCTCAGAAATTCCTGTGGATTAGAAAGTCAGGGGATGGAAAAAGAGCTATCCTATAAAATTAATATATTTTTTAGTAGTATTCCTTTTAATTTTTCTTGTGTCTGTCTTTCTTTTAAATTATACCACAATACCTGGGGTAATTTTTACTCATCCAAACAATAGAAGTACAATGATCCTACTATTAAGAAACTATCCAAGGACATATAGGCTTCAATAAAGAATTTAAAATCCTTCTCCCTCTTCTAATTTTCATGAACATTCATTTTAAAAGCTAATTTTATTTTCCCATTTTATGTTGATGTTTATATATATTCCTAGATATTTTATAGCATTTATTGGACATCTCAGCATACTTAATAATGAGCTATTTGAGGAGGTACAAGAGAAGTGAATAATGCCAATTATACCATAATGTCAATTAGGATATAATTTGACAATAAAAAATTGCAGTTGACAACATTATTCTGTATAAGATGTGAGAGCTGATATATTAAAAGTCCTAAGTTAAAGATAATTAAAATTCAAAATGAGATTTTTTGGCCTGTTGGGAAATAGAGAAATGATATCTCTCTATTTTGTGATTCTTAACCACACCCACTGCCATTTATCAATATATAAGTATTATTGTAGACAATTCGGATATCCATTATCTTATATAATATGCGCACTTCAGTGAGATTGGTAATATTAGCTCTGTTTAATGGCTAAGGAAATGGAGCAGTAAAGTCACATAAGATGTAAGTGGCAGAAACAGGGCATGAATTCAAGTCTCCTAACTCCAAGTCTTCTCCTCTCTCCAGTGTCATAGCTGACTTTCAGAAGTGTTGACTAGTTATGTAAGGATGAAACAGATTAGTAGGTGCATGAGTACTTGTATAACAGATACATTTAATTATTCACTCATATTGCCATCTTTAACTCCAATTAATGGGATTTCTTTTGGGACCAAAATTTTCCCTGCTTTGAGGGAAGAAATTACCATTCAGAGGATACAAAAAAGTATTTAAATTAAAAAAAAAAATGTTGACTGCCTTAAGATTCTTAGACAATCATTGACTTGCTGCTGTTTTTTTAAAAAAGCCAGTTATTTTCTTCCCCTTGAGCTATTAGTGTTATTATTTTAAATTAATTGGGGTTCATATATTTTAACTTTAGCATTGTTTATATTTTTACATCAAGTGAAAATGTTTTGAAAAGAACTGGTTAATAAATTAATTAAACATCTAATAAAATCACTTTTATGCCTACATCCATAATTTAAATCAATATATTATTTTTTAAGACTATTATTTATTAACACAGGGTAATAATATATGTTATTTAATAACTGTACATGCATTCCATGATTCTCAAGTGAATTTTTCTTTAAAAAATTTCATATTTAAAGGAAAACATATCAAGAATTCTAAATTTTATTTGAAACTCTAGTTTTTCAAAGAGGAAGACAAGATAGTTCCATTTGTAAGAATAAAAGGACTTCTCTTCATTTCCATCAAGTTAGGAAAAGCAAAATTCCTATCACATTTCAGTGGAGTTTATGATATAGAAAGGGCTCGATAAATCAGTTCCCTCTGACCCCAAGTTCTAAAGACTATCCTTGCAAGTCCCACAGTGGAACTAAGCTTACACAGAATGATTTTTATTGTGGTGCCTCCTGAACATGGGACAAGGGGTGGCAATTATGGGGAACTTGGAATTATTGTAATATTCCTAGTAAGCTGTTTAAAGTAGAATACAACTGTAATTGTAAAAGTATTTAACACTTTTAAAATTAGTAGGATCCAAAAGTATGCCCATAAACAAACAAATAAAACAAATATTCTCAGTAGAATAGTTTCATAGATACAAAGTTTGTAATATTAGACACCAACCTGATTAATATGTAATTGGAGAGAAATATAGGACAATAACGCATCTTATTTTATGACCTAACTGTGGCTTAGAAGTCAAGCAATATAAACCCCGAAAAGAAAGCCCTTTGGGTCTAACCACAGGAGAGATCAGAATTCTATTTGTCCAGAAGAAGTAAAATGGGCAGAGAATTGTACTTGTTCATCAAGAAGATTATACACTTGCATGGAAATCTATGGTCTTGGAAGCATCTATAGCATATAGTATAACTTTAACATAAGAGAGGAATGGAATATTGCCTGGTCAAGTGGGAGGTGTTGATATTTCCTACTGAACACAGATCTTAGTGAGATGTAATACAGAATAGGGATGAAAGAGTCATATGTGTTAATATTTTTGATGAATACCAACTGAGCCTCTTCTGTAACCATCAGGCAGCAGTAAGTGTGCTCATGGGGATTTTAATCTTTTGGATATGGTCTTTTAGCTCTGATAAAAGAAAGCTTCTTATATATTATGACTTTACTTAATGATTTCCAATATCTCTGAGAAATAATGTTATAGTTGCTATAAAATGAATGCCACTTCAAACACTCTGCAGGATAAAGCAAATAACTTACTTAATCTTCACAATGACTTTATGACGTAGATATAACTCTTTCCTTTTTATAGATAAGGCAACTGAGGTACAGGGAGCTAAAGTAGCTTGTCCAGGATCAAACAGCTGGCAAATGAATAAGCAAACTTTGGTCCTAGGAAATACAGCTGCACAGCCCATATTTTCAACCACTAAAGGGGGACTGGATATTTGGGGCTTAATTCTGATTTATGACTAGCTACTGTTAGAAGTATTAATATTAATTAAGCAAAAAAAACATAGGTTATCTTAAAATTTAGAATATTCTTCCCCCAAATATACTGGGTTTGGTCACATAAATACTCAAGAGCTTCTAAAGGAGACTGTGTAATTTCAGAAGACCTATAGATAGGTCTGTCATGACCAGAGACAGTAAGGTAAATATGGCTTCATAAACATAAATAATGTCTCCATGTCTCCAAAGAGATAATTAAGTTGCAGGCTGAAAGGAGGGAGGTACTTGGAAAAAATATAACAAAGTCTAAAAAGATTAGATTTTAAAAGACATGTTAGGAAGATTTACCATAATAAATGGAAAGTTTTAGATAAGGAAATGGAAAAAAGTGTAAATTATATGTGGCTACAGTGCTTGAAGGAAGTGATCTAAGGGATGTGAAGATATTAGGTGAAGACTTTGCTGTGTTAAATGAGTTTGAGTCTCTGGGTACACATAAATTATAATTCAAGGAATTAAAATAATTGGCACATTTATTTAAGGAACATTTGCTAATGTGTTGAACAGGATCTTATACTAAGTATTTTGAGTTATTAGTTTTTATGACTACTCTTTGAGAATATATCCTATTAATGTTGCCATTTACAGATGAGCAACTGAAGCTTGAGAGGTTAAATATCTGGCCTAAGTAGAGACAGCTGTAACTGACTGAATCACGATTCAATGCAAGTACATTTCAACTTCAAACTGATGCTTTTAGTCTTATGTGCTCTAAAACATCAGTCCCAATGTCCAAAACTAAAGAAAAAAAAAGGTAGTGGTTTCAGAGCTTGACTTCAATATCCAATAAAATTCTAAACCCTTGGTAAGCAGTTGCTTAATAAGAAGTTAAAAAATAATCATTAGGAATAAAGTTCTAGTGTTTTAAGGTGGGTTGGTAGGCTGATAGATGAAGAGGGTGCTAGAGATATAGTATTTATGGAGTTCCGAAAGTCATTTGATATCACTATTGAAAAAAAAGAGTGCTGAATGAAGATTTAATTAAACTATGTTTAAAGTAAGTTGATTAGTAGATTGGTAGGATTTAAGGGGAAGTGGGAAGTATTGGAGCTGGGTGGGAGCAATAGTAACAAATCACCAATCTGTTTTGTGGGCTGTATTAGTCAACATTGTTACTTTTTTCAAATCAATATTTGTATGAGGATATGATTAACAAGTTTTCATATTTATCTGTATCAAACACTGGGAAAGATAATTAATCCCTTTGGTTGTTTCACACAGGATTCTAAAGGGACAATGGATGAGTTGACTTAAAAAGATTTGAAAATGATAAATATAAAATCCAAATTTAAATTAAATGCAAGAGAAAGGATATTATATTCATCAAGAGTTGATATATAAATAAAACACCTAGAATTCTTGTTTGCAAGCACAATACAAATTAATTTTGTGACTTAGGTCTCCCCGAAAGTACTGATTTACTGCTTTACCTGGGTGTCTTACTTGAAAGAAAGGAGGTAATATTTCTGAAGTACTCTGTACTTACTAACCCTACTAGGATCCTGTGATTGTCTATAACTCTACATTTAAGAGACTCATTAAATATCTGGAGTCCACTTAGAAAAAGGATGGTGAATGGTCTGGAAATCAAGTGCTGCAAAATCATTAAAGAAATTAGGAATAGTTTACTTGAAGAAGTAAGTAGCACATAGTATCTACCTATTAAGTGTTTGAAGGGCTCCCAGGGGGAAAGAAGATAGTTTGGTTTATTACAAATATCTGCACAATTCCAGAATGTGGGTAGAGTGCTAGATTGCATCTCAGTTTCAGGAAGACCACATTAATAAGTATTGAATTTTAATTTCCTGTAGTGGTGAGCTTTCCATCACCTGAAATGTTTGTGTGAGAACCTACCTTTGCATGATTCAGCCACTGTAGCTCTGATCATACAACTAAGCCTCTCTGAGCCTCAGTGGGAATGATAATAGTATCTGCTTCCTCAAGTGCTTGTGAGGATTTAAGGAGATACCGTGTGCTAGGGGATTAATGTAATCCCTGTCACATATGAAGTGTTCAAAAATGATACCTATTTTTGTTACCAAGTATCATGGTAGATGACCACTTCCCAAAGAGAGTACAGTGCATAAGGCATCTTTACTGTATAGAAAGAACTATAAGTTCCCTTCCAAAGAGTATGATCTATAGTTCCATGACTCAAATATTGTGAGGTCAATAATGATACTTCTTTAATTTTCTTAAGTGTAGTTGCATTATGCTTATGAATACTTTGAGGGAAACATTTTGGTCTTTCTGGTTCATATATAATCCCATAACATACTGATATATATAAGAGTCAATGTGGGAAATAATCTACATAAAGTAAGCTAGTACATAAAGTTCCCATGTAACTATGTAACCCCAAATTTGTACATTGGTATTTTAGTTAAACCTGATATGCACAAGTGCTTTTATTAGCATTTCAACTCAAATTTCTAAATATTACTAGTATCTGAGGGTGTCAGTTTTCCTAATAATAGTACTTGGAATAAAAGAAAGTGTATAGATATAAAATAATTTATACAATTGGTATAACATTATTTATACAATATTATGAAGTCATTAACAATACATTGGGCATGTAAATGACCTTCACTGGCTTACAAAGCCTTTAAATAGTTTTCAGCTTTCTCTGACAAAGTCTAGGAAGGGGAAGAGATAATAACTTCTAATAAGTGGAATGATCTTTTATTTTGAAATGCCTTCAAACACAAGGACACACACTCACAACCTCTAAAGCTACTGTCAAACCCTTCCCAGTCTGTATGAGTGGTAGTCCTTAACAGACAACTAAACAAATACCTAATTGAAAAATAAAGTAAAAAGTAGTATCAGAATCATATTCATCTCAGAATAAATGGACACGAAGGAATATCTAAATAACATTAAAAAAATAGGGTACAAGTAAGCTTAAGGAATTTATTTGAAGTTTAGATTTATGATGCATTTAAATTAAGAAAATATTTTGATAATTATGTATTTTATTACATATTTATTATGTACCATGTATTCTGCTAAAATTATATTTTATATTTAATATGTATCACTATATATATACTATGTATAATTTAAAGCCCAAAATGATCTTACGAAGCAATACAATTTTCCACTTAATGTATGAGAAACTGAAACTCAGGAGAAGTCAAGAAACTCACCCAAAATACTGCAATTGGTAAGCAAAGAACGTGGTCTGAAATCTTGCCTTAACACCCATACACATAATATCTACCTACCACTATTTACTAAAAGCCACACAGAGACTGACATCAAGAAACAATCCTCACTATAAATGGCCTTTCCCTTTTAAAGAGCAGTAAGATGCAGGTGCTTTGTCACTAAGGCACTACAGAGAGGCAGGAGGTGTTTGGTTATTCTTCACAGCAAGTTGAGTGTGTTTCCTTCTTATCTTGACAAGGGTCTAGCTTTTAATATAATTATCATTAGGTTATTCACTAAAGCCCACCTATAAGGGTAGTTTTCATTAGCTTTTGGTATTTTTGTAATCAATTCCAAATTCAGCAGCTTTAGGTCCATGCTAAGTTTGGTCTTTTAGAGAGAGAGAGGTACTAAAGAATGGCTGGATGGTATCCCAGATCTGTTAAGTGAGAGATGACCTTATGTCTAACTTTTCAATTTGGTGTATTGTTATTAGTTAAAGTGTAAAATGACTTTCATTGCATAAAAGCTATTAATGTTTAATACTTTGCTCCTCCATTTCACAATTTCCACAATAACATGAAAAGAGTAAAAATAATGCTTTGTATTTATGTAGCACACGTCTCCATGGAGCCCAGAGGATTTGGTTGGCAGGGCCTAAAAATGGCTTTGTCAGGGAGAACAAGAAACTAATGTTATCACAATTATTTTGTAGGTATTGAAACTGACACTGAGCCCATGTGTAGCTACTAATATGAACATCATGCTGTCAAAACGATATGGATGGCTTCCTCCAGTCATTTCAGTGATCGTTAGTGACCATACCAAGAAACCGTACTTAGTGTTCTCATTTTATTCTTTGTTTACAGAGACAAACTGAATGACAAAATAATATTTTGAGGACTCACTATTACACTAGTTTTTGGAGTGATGTGGTAATATTTTGTATATCACTTCGGCTTGGCAATATTGAAATATTTTACATATATCCTTTTTTAGAAAATAACTATTGACAAAAGATTCATATTTCTAAGTATGTTCTAAGGTGATAGAACAAATTATTTAATGAAATACTATAATTTTTGTTTGTAAAAACCCAGTTGTTTTATAATGTGAAAAAAGCAAGACACTGTAACTGTTGCAAATTGAGATTTTTTTTAATGCATGGTTGTCTTTTTAAAATGGGGAACATTGATCTGTACACTGATGAAATGATGATCCTAGAACTCTTTCTTACCTGTACCTTCCCTGTGAGTCAAGCATCCTAGATAATGGGTTAAACCAGTGTTTTGTATGTGTGCGAATTTGTGTTAGATACATTGGAGGGAGAATAAATAGCTCCAGATTGTGTCACTGGCTCAGAAATCTTAGCATGCCCCAGAATCATCTTGAGGACTTTCTAGAAGTACAGCTGGCTGGACCGTACTCCCAGCCTTTCTGATTTGGTAAACCTGGAGTGAGGCCCAAGAACTTGTATTTTTACATGTTCCTAGGTGATGCTAATGATGCTGGTCCATGAACCACAGTTTGAGAACTATTGATACAGACAATTGGATTTATGCTTTTGCCCTTTATGGAGAATGAACTAATTATGATCAGATAGAAATTACATGCCAGCCTAGCTATACGTTTTGGCTGATTCAAGTGTGAGAGAGGTACTGAGAAAGAGAAGGTGGCTATCAGTATTTCCCCATTTGTGTTGCTTCTGAATCAGAATGTGAGGAATGTGACAAATGTTTCTGACTGTTGATGGGGCTGAAGCAGGGCCACTGAGACTCATGGGTCCTCGGACTGAAAACTGTTTCTTGATTATGGCAGGAAAGACAAGTATGGCACAGGCATTTCATTGAAATTGAATCATGGAAACTGAAACTTTGTGAAATATATGGAAAAGAATATTCAACTGTATTTTATATTGCCATTTATTTGATTATTGGTAATGTACACACTGAATCTATTCATCATATTGGAAAATATTTTCTTAAAATAATAATAACTGGTGGTAAATAGGTAGCAAAATGACAACTTGCATACACAAATGACAAAAATGCTACCAGAGTACAATTTGAGAATATGCACTACGAACCTTAAATATCTTCACACTTTTTGAATCACCATTTTCGTATAGTCAGTTTTTAGAAATTTAAATAGAGATATGCACGATAATTGTACATTTATATTGATCATAGAACTGGCTTAATATCAAAATATTGAAAATGTACTTTGTCTCAGAGGGTTACTTACATAAGTTAAGGCATATTTCTAAAATTTCATACCATTTAATCACTGAAATTGTAATTTTAACATACTTAATGATATGTTATTTTTTGTTACAAATTTAAAAACAAAATTCAAAATTTTCTTTCAACTATCTAACCCCAAGTAGGCATAGGTAAATGATTGAAATATACCACAAATTAACAATCTTTTTGGATTATACATTATTTTTTTCTCTTTGTACTTGACTATCTTTTACAAATTCTATGCAAAGAGTACACACATGAATAGGTGTCGTCATCCATGGAGTATCTCCTTAGACACCATGTTTAGAAACTTCAGGATTTGGAACTCTTTAAGTGCAACTGACTATCAAGGTTTGGCTTTGTATTATTATGTAGCCATAATCATACCATATTTTGCATTGCTGTATATATAATTGCTAGTGTTCCTTGATAGGTTATAACTTGCTCTTTAAGTGTCAGTGTTTCCCTTTCAAATGAAAAGAAAAGAGAGAATAGATATCTGAGTGTAATCTAGGATCCTGAGGGTCCTATAAATTCTGAACAATTTCACTGCCTCTCCTCAGAAGCATAGAATCTTCTCTGTCTCTATTAAGCACTTCTCAAAAAGATACTGTGAGAAAAAGTATTTCTAAGAGTTTCCTACCCATGCTCTGTTCCCTAACCAAATACTCATAGAAGTACTAATAGAAAATGCTTTTAAGGTATTTGCCACATGGCTAGGAACTAACTTTTAATCCTCACCACTATCTTTTAAGGTAGGTACTCTTATTTTCCCTTTGTGTAGAAAGGAAGCCTGAGGGCGGCAACTGGTCAATAATTTGCCTGAGGTCACAGACAGAGGACAGACCAGGAAGAGGACAGACCACTGTAGACAGACTCAACCAAAGTCTACAATGCTTCTTACTATACCAAATGATCTTCCTTTCATAGTTTAATCTACTTTAAACTTCTGATAGTGCAGAAAGAAAAGTCTCTCAACTCATAATTATGGTCCTAGAGTGAAAACATGTCCTTTCGTTCCCGTCAGAAGCTTGGAGCCTGAGTATAAATTCAGTGGACTCCCTGAGTCATTAAGACCATCACCACACCTAAAGGAGGACACAGTATATGAGGGAGTCACTGTTCTGGTTCTGAACCTCTGTCACAGCAGCATAATTCCCAGCTGCTCTATTTCATTATTAGTTGTCAGAGGAGTTTTTGCTTTTAAAAGTAGCCCTGTAATTTTGTTAATTAAAGAAAAACAGGATGCATAATATCCCCAAATGTAGCACTGACATTGGAATTAAATTTGCTTTTGATGACTAATGGATTCAGTAGAAGTTTCTAAGACATATTAACATTGCAACATAATTTACATTTATGGGAGTATACCTTTCATTGGTTTCTTAAAAATATTTTTATTACATTATGAGATAGCACATAGCAATTAGTGAAGTTATTTATTTTTTTAATTTACTTTTGGTATCATTAATCTACGTAGTGAAGTTTAAAAACTTCAAAATATTGGCTTATTCACTTACTTTTTTCTTACATAATTTCAACCATAAGGAGAAGTAACCTAGAATAAAATCCATTAATATAATGCTATAATTTGAGTTCGGTTAGAAAGTTAAAATATTTCTGTCATAGTCTGAATTTTCCAGTTTTTCTTAAGAGGCTGGGTTTATTACTGTAACAACAATGATAATGATTTTTGAAACATTTCTTAAGGCTTACCATGAAAGCTTCATATAAGAAAATCTAGAAGCAATGCTTTATTAATTTAAGATCCATTCTTTGCTCTTTTTGGTGTACATACTTTATTCACCCTCTTTGAAGAAGAGCACAGCTCAGTTTCACAATGCCTATAAAAATTCTGAATGCTGTGAGAATTTTAATATTTGAAAAACTGATTTCCAAATGCACACACACACATATTATTAAATTCTCACCCCAACTAGTGCAGTTACTATCTGTCAATATAGAAAGATGTTACAGAACCATTGACTATATTCTCCATGCTGTACTACCCTCCCTGTGACCAACTTATATTATGATTGAGATTTTTGTGTCCCTTTATCCCCCTCACCCTTCTCTCCCACCCACCCTAACCCCTTCCCCATAGTAAGCACCAGTTACTTCTCAGTGTCTATGCGTCTGTTTTGTTCATTTTGTTTTGTTCTGTTTTTAGATTCCACAAATAAGTGAAATCATATGGTATTTGTCTTTCTCCATCTGGCTCATTTAACTTAGCCTAATACCCTCTAGTATCCTCTAGGTCCGTCATGTTGTTGCAAATGGCAGGATTTCCTTTTTATGACTAAATGATATTCCATTATTATGTAATAATATTCTGTCTTCTTTATCCACTCATGGATACTTTGGTTGCTTCCATATCTTGGCTATTCTAAATAATGTGGCATAAACATAGGGGTGCATATATCTTTTCAAAACAGGAATTTTTTTCCTTCAGGTAAATTCCTAGAAATAGATTTACTGGGTCATGTGGCATTTCTATATTTAGTTTTTGAGGAACCTCCATACTGCTTGCATACCAGTTGCACCAATTTACATTCCCACCTACAGTGTAGGAGGGTTCACTTTTCTCCACATCCTTGCCAGAACTTGTTATTTCTTGTCTTTTGAATAGTGGTTATTTTAACTGGTGTGAGTTGATATCTCATTGTGGTTTTGATTTGCATTTCCCTGATGATTAGTGATGTGGAGCATCTTTTAATGTGCCTGTTGACCATCTTTATTTCTAATTTAGAAAATTGTCTGTTCAGGTCCTCTACTCATTTTTTAATTGGGTTATTTGTGTTTTTGGTGTTGATTTATATGAGTTCTTTATATATTTTGGATGTTAACCCCTTATCATAAAAATCATTTATAAATATGTCTTCACACCCTGTAGGCTGCCTTTTTGTTCTGTTGATGGTATCCTTTGCTGTATAGATGCTTTTTAGTTTGATGTACTCCAACTTGTTCATTTTTTATTTTGTTTCCCTTGCCTTGGGAGATATATCCAGAAAAAAACTTGTTCATACATATGTTCAAGAGATTTTTGCCTATGTTTTCTTGTCAGAGTTTTATGGTTTCATGTTTTACATTTAGGTCTTTAATCCATTTTGAGCTTACATTTTTGTATGGGTTCAGATAGTAATCCAGTTTCATTCCCTTGAATGTAACTATCCAGTTTTCCCATCACCAGATATTGAAGAGACTGTCTTTTCTCCATTGTATATTCATGGCTCCTTTATCATATACTGATTGACTGTATATGCTGGGTTTATATCTAGGCTCACTCTTTTGTTCCATTGATCTATGGATTTGTTCTTGTGCTAGTACCATACTGTTTGGATTACTGTAGCTTTATAGTAGAGCTTAAAGTCAGGGAGTGTAATACCCCAGCTTTGTTCTTCTTTCTCCAGATATCTTTAAGATTTCCAGGGACTTAAAAAATGAGGATAATTGCTTTTGAAATTTGACTTCCTGAAAAACATTTTAGAAATAAAACAGTTAATGTAAGGCCTAAATTTTATTGAGTGCTTAATACATGCCAGGCATAGATATTAAGATGTTTACATGTATTGTCTCATTTAGTACCATGATTAGGTACTCTTATTACAGTTTTATACATTAAAATATATATTTCTTTCCTCTAAAAGGATTTGTCCAAATCACATATCTAAAGCCAAAATTTAAACCCATGGAATCTGACTCCCGGAAATATCCCTAGCAAGCCAGTTACCCTCTTCCTTTGTTTAAAACTGATCACATTGTGGTGTTAAGCAGAGTTTTCTTTAGTAAAGGAGGCTTAGGTTGGCTCCAGGTAACCTGTAGTTCTTCAGGGATTATCTTATCTGTTCCATTAGAAAATAGGGCTCCCATAAACCTTCAAGCTATTGTGATCATTCATCACTTCTCATCTGAAACTGTATCACTGGACTTCTGAATTCCCTTCATTCCATCTTATCCACTCTACAGCCAAACTGAATTTTCTAAAATGTAAATCCAAGCATATCAGTTTCCTGCTTAAATCATTCAATCATTCAATCATTCGCCATTTCTTTCTGAATATTTTAACTCTTTAATATGACATATAAACTCCTTTTTGGATTCTGCTGACCACTTTTGTCTCTTTTTTCTACTCTCACACTCCAAAGCTAGTCTCTCCAGCTCTTCATTTACTTCAGTTGGGCCTTTGCACTCACTGCCTCCCCTAACCAGAATACTTTCCTCTCTGTTTCCCCACCAAGCTGCTCACAATTCCATGCACTTTCTTTAGGAAGTTGCTCCTAAAGTCCCAAATTTGGGTTAAATAGTTCTCCTTGGTATTCCAGCAGCATTCCTGACTTCCCTTTTATAGAACATTATGCTGAGTGCTGATTACTAGTTTTTACCTCCCACTTGACTGTAAGTTCATTGTGGGGGGGATAGGATGTAGGATATGATTAGTTTCTTCGTCCTTGGATACCCAATACTTAGCACATAGTAGGAGTTCAGATTTTTTGTTGTGTACATGAATAAAGACAGACATGATTTAGAATACATAATCATAATAATACTAAGTAGTAATGCATATGTAAGGTATGATTTTAACTGTTCAACAAATTTAACTTCATTTAATCCACACACAACTCCCATAAGGTAGACACAATTATTGCACCCAGTGAAATGGGATACTTGCTACAAAGAGAGTTTAAGTAAATTACTGAAGATCACACAACAAATAAGTGGCAGTACTAGGATTTGGACCCAGATAGTCTGGTTTCAGAGTCTTCAGGCTCTTGACTACTGCTCCATTGCCTTTCTGAAGATTTGAGGTCAACAGATTAGTATTTCTAGGTAAGGTAATTCATGGCATTCACAAGAGGAAAAACATGGAAGCTGGTTATTGCTCCAATCTCTGTCACTAAAAATTACATGATTCTTGCAGTCTCCATATGCATTAGTTTAATTATCTACAAAATTAGGAAACTGGATTGAGTGATCCCAAAGGCCCTTGTTCTCTAAATAACAATGATTTGAATCATTTATTTGTGCTACTTTGAGGAAGATAAAATATTGAAAATAAATTACCAAAATACTATGAGCTAAAATAGGTACATTAGGTCCCATCTGTAGATTTCTTCACTCTCTTACCTCCACTGTTTAGGAAATTCATAATCTCATTATGTAACTCTCTGATTAAGAAGTTGGACTTGAATAAGGCTGTTGGGTGGATAAATTAAATAGCCACTTTAAACTAAAAAACTGAAGTGAGTCTCCACTGATATACATAATTTGGCATATGATTACCAATAATAGTATTTGAACTGAGAAATGCAAGTCATTGCCTAGTCCAGAGGCTAGTACATAGTGGGCTTTCCATAAATATTAGTTCTCTCTGGATTTTATTTTTCTTGTGCATTCACTCTTATAGATTTTACATTCCCTATGACTTTTCAGTTATATCACATTTTCCCTGTCTCTAACAGCATTCATTAAAAAAGGAAAACTAATAAGAATTCTAGCTAATTTGGTACATGTTCCTATTATATAGCCACCATGGTATCCAGGCTCTTACTTGAGAGCAAACAAATTTATGGGAGGAAGAATTATCCTTTGCTATCTCACTTAAGGTGTGCTATTGTGGAATCACTGTCTCTTTGTCTTATTTTGTCTTTTCTCAGTAGATGGTATTTTCCAGTGAGTTCCACTGGAATGTAAATGTGGCTGCATCTACTGTGAGGATATCAACAAGCTTTATTAAATGGTAAACAACATTGTCTTTCACTTTTAAGGAATACAGATACATGGTTATATCTAAAGATTGAATATAAAATGATGTCAAGGCATAAAAGAATATTAATATATTCATATCTTATTTATTTGTAATTTCCTCTTGACCAATGCCCTGTGGTCAAACACTAAAATTAGGTGTCTGCTATGAAATGAAAGATGAGTGAAATTCAAATTTATTTTTAAATGTAAATCTAGTTTTATTTATTAACAGTACTAATTGTTTAATTGAATGTAGAACATCTCACTTATTGGTAATAAATGAACGGCTTTAGTAATGCAAATGCAAAGACTACCAATACTGTTGCATATCATTATCCACATTATGTCCATAATGATCAAGGTTCAATAATGACACCCAGAAAATACAGCCACAGCAGTTAGTAATCTGCCCACATTATGAAAGTTGGAACAGGTCATGTGTGTGATATTTTAGTCCTTCTCCCAGCATGTTTCAAAGCAGCTTTTGTTGTAAGGAGCTTGAAAGCCACAGGAAAGTATGTTTAGTGAGTTTTCTTCAATTCTGAAAAGCATATGGGTTTATGGTAACTCATTACCTGAAGCCAACAGGAACTTAAGCTTTGATGTACATAATTTCTTACTTTATGGTATGTAAGGAGTCTTCAATATATGATGGCACAGTGTTTGTCCTGCAACATTTAGAATTCTAAAAAATAAGAGTAAATAAGGCAACTCACCCAAGTCAGCTACCTAAATATCTTTGCAAAAATTGCTAAAACAAATGTTGTAAAACAGACATTATCTCTATTATTGTTCTATGAACTAAATTGTTTTTAACATGGAAAGAATAATCACTAAGTCCTTAATTTAAAGAATTTGATTATTTAAATTTCGTAAGAATTTCTGAATTATATGACTGTACATATAAACATGAAAAAGTGATCACATAAGCAAACTCTTTGCAAATTTCAGCACAATATAAAACGTCTTTAAAATTCATATGTTATTAGACCTAAGAAGGGCAAATTGAAGAAATAGTCATGCTATATAAAATGTGTTAAAAATTATGATCCTAGGAACTGAGATAAATAACGTTCATGGGTTTTAAAAAATATCGCTTTCTTTGTGACTAATTTTAGAATTGTTCTCAGGTAGTGCTTGATTCCACTTATTTTATGAAAAGATAAAGCAATTATGTGTATGTATGTGCATGTTATCTATTTATCAGGGAGTTTTTGTACATATGGGCAATCATATTACTATAAAGTAAGATTTGTTCCCAAAAGTAATAAGCCATACAGATCTGTTAAAGAATCACGGCAGGCCTCATGCATGGGATCGTGAGCTGATTATCATTCAGAATATGTAAGTCTGCACAAGGAATGTCCAAGGCGTACCTGTGAATTTCGTAGCAAAGAAAAGAAAAACGTAAGTCAATTCTGTTTTTAATCTACACAATTTGAAAATGTAATCAAGTAGTCAGGCATGTCCTCAAAGTAGATAAGCAAATATCATCCTAACAAATCACACTTGAAACTAAATTTTGTGTCTGGAGAGTATTACAATTATCAGTCTTCTATGGCAACATGATGCAATCATATCAATGTGCTTAAAATTTGGTACCTCTGGGTTCCAGCAAACAATCCCTGGTATGTATATCCATTAGGTTTAGGTTTGACTGAATTTAACAAGAAAAACAAAATAAAAATAGCTTAAATGTGACAGAGGTTTATTCCTGCCTCACATAAAAGGCGTTTGCAGATTGATTGTCCAGGGTTATTATGACAATTCCACAAAGCTATCATGGCTCATATTTTCTGCTTTGCAATTCTCAGCTTGGGATTTTCAATGTAAGGTTCAAAATGATTATTAGAATTCTAGCTATTGTGTTAACATTCAAGTCTGTGCTAACCCCTCCCTTTTGAAGGAGAGTTCCCCATGACACATACATACTTCTGCTTATATATGATTGGCTAACACATCATACTTCTGCTTACATGTCATTGGCTGACTTAGTTACCTGACCATACCCACCTGTGCTTGTAAGACAGAGAGCCTTTTACCTGAGCAAATTGCTCCAGATTCTATTACTAAAGAAGGGGAAAAGGAAATTGAAAGACAATTAGCATGAAAAGCAAGTGTCTAATAAAACTTAGTCATGCCATGGAAATTGAAGACTGTTTATTGAATTACAGTATATTCATACAAGCATTCATATGCTTCTCTGCTCCCCTTCTTTTTAAAGTCAACTTTACAAGATGGTGGAAGCCACCCCAAACTTACCTGTGTATAAATTGAGGGTAGATGGTCAAGGGCAGGAAAGGCAGGGAAAAAGTTGAGTAGATGTTTTGACCTTAGCCCCTATCAAAGACTGACTGAAGACACTGAGAAATAGCAGTAGGCTAACAACTGGATTTGGGGAGCCCTTTAAGATAGAGAGTAAATTTGAGGCAAATTTACAGGGTGGCAAAAATCGGAGAGGTTGCAAACAGCAGCTCCCAATCAAAGAAGCATATTTGCTTGTATTTATTGGGGAGGAGGCTGTACTGATCACATGTATGTTCAGGGAGAGTGCACCCCATAAGTAGTGACATTTTTGAGTTAGGAAGGACAGCAAGTATAGTTAAAGGTGGTAGTAAAAATTACTGAAAAAAGAAAAATAACAAATTTGTTTAATTATTCTTTCAACTTCATGTGAAAAATGATCTTTGTTTCCTTTGCAAAAGCATGCATTGTACTAAGGAAGTCTGAAAATTAATACATACTACAGTGGAGTCCATAAATACTCTTGCAGTTTTGTTTTCTTCCCCCTGCAGTTTATAACACATGACCAATATATTGTGTCTGTGTAAGAATTTGATAAGTATTATTATTTATCCAGAATTTATGGTGACATTCCTTGGATGGTAGCACTGCTGATAGTAGTCAAACTGACAGGGGATGGCCATTATTTCACTTTGAGTTAGATTGAATTCTGCCAAAGGAATTTCATTCTGTGAAAAAAAAAGAAACTCACATAGCATTTTATTTTTTATGGCTTTCCTTTCCTTAATTCCTTCAATTTACTTAATTAGACAAATAAAATATAACTCACCTGGAAAAAGATGTTCGCTCTCCTTACTGATGATCAGAGGGAAGTGGGGTGTGAGTGTGTGTGTGTGTGTGTGTGTGATTTTATAAATGATATTTTAAATGTGTGCAAAAATGAACTTTTAGTAGCTGAATATATAGGTATGATTTCATGATGAAGGTGTGGGTAGGGATTAGTTTTAGGTGTCCTCAGTGAATTGGTGACAGTTGAAGCTGTGTATGGTTTAGCAATTCCCAAAAAGAAAAGAATGTAAAGAAGGCAGTGGACTAATGTATGTAAGGGGGAGGAGCTTGAGTAGAATCAAAGTGATGAGCTAAAGAAGGAGTGAATTCATAGAAAGCCAGAGAAGAGTTGTAAGGCTGGAAAGATAAACTGGAAGATAATTTGTCATTTTATCCTTGGTCATTGAAGCCAGGCTTCAAAAAACCAGGTAGTTTTCCCAGTGAGGAAAGCAATACTGCAAAGGACATGGAATCAGTGGACGTACATGAAGAAGTCTCATGCCAAGCGAAGGAGATGACGTGGTACTTAGACCTCAAAATTAGTGTATACCTGTGCTGTCTGACAGGATTCACTAGCTACATATGGCTACTGAGCACATGAAATGTGGCTGGTCTGAATTGATATGGGCTATGAGTATAAAATCTACATGGAACTTCAGAGAGTTGGTATGAAAAGAAATGCAAATACCTCACTGAAATATTTACACTCATTACATGTTGAAGTGATAATTTTGATATATCAGATGAAGTATAAATTATTAATGTTGATTCCTGCTGTGTCTTTTTACTTTTTTAGTGCGGTTACTAAAATTTTTTAAATTGCATATGTGGCTTATATTTGTGGCTCATATTGTATCTCTTGGACAGTTAATGCCAGTCTGTACTCTGACTCCAATTTGCCACCTCAATTGTTGACAATAATATATAAAGGAAAGTTGGAAGACATTCTAAAAACCATGATTTTTCCTACATTTACTTAGAAGTATAATTTGTCATAGTAGAAGGAACATAGGCCATAGATCCAGCTCTGCTACTAACTATTATGTAGCCCCAGGCAAGTTATTTAACTTCTGTGAGCCTTTATTTCCTCATCCATAAAATAAGAATCATAATACTAACCACACAAGGTAATTGTGAGGATTAAATGCAAACATAAAGGGCTTTGTCGAGTCCATGCCACATAATTTGCACTTAATAAATGTTGGTTATCTTCCGTCTTTTCTGTGTGACCTATAACTCTGTTAAGATAGAGCTAATCTGATATACTGTAAACCTCAAAATCAGAGGTTGATGAGGGGCAGGATTAAAACAAGAATAAGGTTACTGACCCTCTGAGAGAGAAAAACAAAATCTTAAGATTAAAAAGCAACTGACAACCTTGGCTTCTTTGGAAGGACAAATCAATAAAATTTATTCAAATACAGAAATATATACACTTATGTGTATATATATATATATATATACACACACACACATGTATTTACATATACATTTTATATATGTATATGTGTGTGTATATGTATATATACAAAATGTATATATATGTATGTGTATATACAAAAATGCATATATATGTGTGCATGTGTGTGTGACTATTTCTCACTGGGTCACATTAAACAGTGTATATATAATTGTTTTATAAACTATAATGCACTGCATCCATTCAAATATGAAGAGTGGTGTTATTATTATTATTCTATAAAATTACATCCACTAGAAAGTGCTAAATGGAGAAAAAAAATGAGCAACCCAGGGATGAAAAACCTTGCTCTCAGGATGCTGGGACAGGTTTGAGGGAGGTGGGGGAAAGTCAGACAATAAACAAAATAAATAAGCAAAACATATGTTGTTATTAATTTAAGGCAAAAAAATAAAAGGAGAAGGCTAGAATATGTTGGTGGGGGAAGGTTACAGTAGTAGATATGATAGACAAGCAAGGCTGTCCGAAAGAGTGACATTTGAGTAAAGATGGAAAAGAAATAAGTGAGAATTTATAAGGGTTTCTGGAGGAAAACCTTTCAGATAACAACAGCAGCAAAGATCATGATCTGGGAACTTTAGGGTAAAGTGAAGGCCAGTATGGCTGGAGCCTAATTAGAAGAGTACAAGGAAGGTATGAAGTCAAGTCTACAATAAAGGGTGGGTAGTGAGATCATCTAGTGCTTGAAATAACCTGTCTTGATTTGCTGTCTCCTGACTTATCATGACTAGAAGTTCTCAGTTTTGATTGATTGACATTCCTTGACTTAGCTGGACTTGAACTTACCTGATTTAATTTTGCTATGGAAGATCATTTAAGGATTTTGCTTTACTCTGAGTGAGATGGGGATTTTAGGGTTTTGAACAGAACAGTGACATGCTCTTAACTTCTGTTAAATAGAGTCACACTGGCTGTCTTCTGAGAAGAAGATATGAAAGGCTCCAGCTGACATATTAGCAGTAGAAGTGGTAAGAGGGGATGTTCTGGATGTGTTTTAAAAGTAGACTGAAAAGGATTCACTAATATATCACATATGGGATATGACAAAAAGGGAGAAAGCAAGGATGACTTCATGGTTTTGGCTTGAGCAACTGGAAATATAAGGTTGCCATTTACTGAGGAGGGAAAGGGCTGTGGAATAATAGATGAGGAGAGAGGGGTACAAATGATCAGGATGTTTTCCCCAGAAATGTTAAATTTGAAGTGTCAGTTAAGCATTCAAGAACTGTAGGAAATGTGAGTCTGAAGTTCAAGGGAGATGGTTTGGGCTGGAGATACATATTTGGGAGTCATCTGTATGTAGACGGTATAGAAAGTTATTTGATTGGGTAAAATCTCCAACAGGACAGTGAATGGAAATAAGGACAATGGAGGTGGGAGGGGATAGGATGGTCTGGGAATATAAGAAGCAAAGGAGCCTGAAAAAACAGGACTATTCTGATGTAGTAGAAACCAGGTGATTAGGGTATTGAATCTAGAGGCATAGCCTAGGCCAAATGCTGGTATTGAGCCATTTAAGAAGAGGACTAGGAAGTAATTATTAGTTTTAGCAACATAAGGGTCACTGGAGATATTTTTCTGATCAGTTTTGATGGAGAGGGAAAATCCTGATTGGAGAGAGGTCAAGAAAATATGAAAGTAGGGAAATCAGAAACAGAGATCAGAGGCATTTGGGGGTGTGGGGGAGGGGGATAAAGTTTTATTGAAAAGAGGAATAAAGTCAGGACAGTAGCTGAAGGGGGAAGTGGAATGGAAAGTTGTAGGTTTTTAAAAACAAGATGAGAGAAATAGGAGAATATTTCATGCTCTTCATCGTGATCAGGAAACAAAGAGGTGAACATGGATGGTTCAGTAAAAGACAAGGATTTATGGCATCTTTAGTAGGTGAGAGAGGATGGATCTGCTGGTCTTAGGTAGGGGCGTAATTTCCCATAGCCCGTATTTTATTTGATATAGGATCACAGATGCAATTGAATTGATAAATGTTCTTTGGGACCTTTTGGAAATTATTTCCTGGTTGCTTCTCTTTTCCCAGTGAAATAGAAAACAAGATCATAAACTTTATTTGCTAATGACCCCCTTCCAATCTGTCATCTGCTTCGCCAGTTCTTTTCTTTAACCCTTAACCAGTAATTAGCTCCTTACCCTTGATAGACTCAAAGTATGATTCCAAAATAAAATGCATCAGAAATTCCTGGAGTATTTGTTAAAATGCAGATCCCTAGGTTCCACTTGGGACCTAATAAAATATCCCAAGTGGAGCCAGGGATTTGAAGATTTAGTAAATTCTGGGGATTCTGGTGCATGGAAGTTTTGAACATTATCCTTTCTCTCTTTGGTTGCTTCAGTAACAAATGGCTTATCCTCTTCCATCCATCTGTGAATTAGTGTACCTTTAGAAAAATGCTTTCATCTGTATTTAATAGAGAATTTTTCATACATTGAATATATTTGGATATCTAACACGGATGGAGATACCTTTCTAACCATAGTCTTTCCTGATCACATTCAGGGACTGAAGAAAAATTGTTCCCACATGTTATGAATACAGGTATACCAAAGGGATATTTTTCCAGATTGTAGATAAACATCATAAACAATGAAGTACCTGATACATTTTTTATGCCACAATTAATCATGCCATCAGCAGATTATACACTGTCTCTAAGTGAACCTAGTTTAGAACATTGAAATTCTCTAATAAAAAAGGCTGTTTTATGTTACTCAATATGCTGAGTACTTAACAAATGTTTAATAGCAGGAAAGTGAATTAAGTAACTGCACATTTTAAATTAAAAACAAACTGTAAGTACAATGCATATATTTTAAAATGTAACCATAGCAAATTAAAAAAAAAATGAGGCCCCCTCCCCTTCCATTGCAAAAAACAAGAAAACTCCAAACCAGTTTCTTCTTCCAACACAAATCTTAAAAGGTTTGTCTACATGTAGTATTGCCCTTTATTCTTCTACGATCCTGCATGTTATCACCTTTTAATAATCAGAGCTTATATCATATATACTAAGATTGTAGGTAAAAGAAAAAATGTATTACAATTAAATCAACAAGACAGAACTTAAAATACCTCCAAAATGGAGGTGGTCATCACAAGAAAATTATATAATAAATAATATGACATAATTTGAGGTCATGACCTCAAGTATATTTAAGAGTGAAAGAATGTAGAGGAGGGAACAAGGAGGGTAGTTCAGAATGAAGTAATTTTAACTAAGGCTTTGTTTTTGTCAGTGAATATTTTATTTTTTAATCAGGGTAAAGTTAAAAAAAAGTGTTCATTTGTATTGATTCTGAAGTTATTAGTTTTCTTGGCAATTATCCTAGATAATTGTAGCAAATTTTATTCTTAGAGTATTGCTGCTACTGTTTTCTGATTTTAATGTAACTGTTGTTTTCTTAAGAAAAGAAATTAGTATTACTTTATAGCTGGCTTGCTTAACCTCTGATAATAATACTATATCAATTTAGTAAATGCCCAACAGAAATGAAGATCAGGTAGGAAAAATTCATACTGTTCTTATTTACTTAATTTCTTTAAATCATGTTCTTCTTTGTATTAATGATTTCTAAAATATGTTTCCAAATTACTTTAAGCAATTAGTGGCTTAGTGTTCAGCTGTCTCAATAGACATGTTTCTGCTCTTTTATTTGTTTGTGAACAAGAATACCTTTCTGCTAGTTGAAGTGGGATTTGAGACTACAGCACCAGGAGGCAATTTCTTGGACAAATTACTATTTGGGCCACTAATGTGGAGGAAGGGAAGAATGTTTATTGCACTATTGAACTGGCTCATGCTTCTATAGCCACAGATTGCACCAGAGGCCACTGGGCTGGGAAACAGTCCAAGAGAAGCTATACACCTTCTGTTTTTAGTGACTTGTCTCTGTGCTGAGAACACATTTCGGTATTCAGAGAGAAAGCTAAATCAATTTTGTAAGAGCAGTTGGCAACTTCAGCATTTCCATGACAATATATACATGAAATATAACATTTTGTCAATTTCCTGTGGAAATCATTTCAATATAATTTTGTATTCATTTAATAATTTATTTCTAAACATTATTTTCCATACATAAATATAGTAATACACTTTTATTTCACATGCCACCCTGAAGTGGATCAGCCTTCTTTTAAAAATGTGATTCATAACCAGTTTCCACCCCAGCTGCCCAATGATAGCATGCACAATTTTAAAACAAACTGTTTAGCCATATTTTTCTGTAGAAATGTAAAATCAAACACAGAAATTTCTAGGGGACTGAAGAAGGAAAGATAGAGCCAGTACTACAGCCATACTTGTTTTCATGTTTTGGAGTAAGGCAGCTTCTAATCTTTAGTTTAAGATGGGAATATTCAAAAACTGTTTCAAAAAAATGTTTATAGAGATAGTGAATTACCTATGGAAATTTAATCCTTTAAAAGAATCTCAACAGGAGACTTTGGCCTTCTAAGATCTTATAATGTAACTTTCCACTCTAGGCCATGTCCTTTTAACCAAATAGCTGGGTCAGTTAAGGCACTAGGATTCCAACAATTATCTTAAACCCTCTTCCAAAGCTCCTCATCCCTGGGGTTCATATCATATGCTTGTTATTGGTTTTGCTGATAATGAATATAGAGAAATCCAATTGCATCTACCTTTCCCTTAAATGAAGGTGACCACAGAGAAACCATATTGTCACAGATAACCCAGGTAGGGATAGAAGAAAACTCCATTGCCTAAACAGTAACTTCTCCATAGCCTGACACAATTTGTATTTCCAGGGACAGCTTCTGGTAAAGCCTATCACCAAATGCAGATCTCAGTTCTAGTTCATAGATGCCTAGACTCCTCATTATTACTAATTCTGGAAATAACTTCTAGGTCCAGTTAGCAATTAATGATTTCAGTTATTCTATGACTCTTCTTTAGAATGGATCTTAAACCTGTGTCCATCTGAACACACTAGTTATAACTGATTTTACACTGCTACTTTGAGGATGTCTCATAAAACATTTGTTCAAAACTTACCTTGAGTAAAGTACTCATGGTACCACACTCTCCACTAACTCCTCAGTAACTTTCCATTTTGTTTTAAGGCAGATTGTAAGTTTCTTAACACTGCCATTGCTGGATGTAAGTCTTTATGTGTTTCTGTGAAGTACCCTTACAAGGAGTTTCCAGGATAAATCCATCCTGGCAGCCCACAATTCAAGTATAAAGCATTCAACTCAAATGTTCTCTTCATAAATCAAAGAACAGTGTTCAAAGACACACGTAGATTGAATTCTTTTAACAGCTTTGGCTATATGTCATATCATCTCCAAGAAGATATGCAAACTAAATGCATAGAATGTCCCTGAGGTGTCATAGTTCATTGTTTACATTCACATTTAATACTGAACATTTCTAATACAGACCACTATCTAAGATTTAAGTGAAAAAGGAAAAAAAAGCCATGTTGTATCATGACATGGTAAAGTTCAAGAGAGAAAAATTCAAGTTGACATTTAAGGTCAAGTGCCCATCTTTGCACGTATTACAGAAAGAACTTTTAAAGTAAAAATATAGGTCTGTGGTTTTATATCAAATGAATAAAGGGACTTTATAGGAAGATTAGTTCAATTTCTAAAGTCTTTCATATGACTAGCCAAACAGGTATTAGATCCCTTTGAAAATAATTATTTTAGAGTGAAAACCAAGATTTATCAAATGGTTAAAATAAAAATGAGATGATAAACAGTTACATGGTCAAATTAGTTCTAAGATTAATATATTGGTTCATATCAAGGAGGTAAGTATGAAAATATGTGGAGGAATGAGGTATGAACATGCCAATATTCTTCCACCGGACCCTTCATTAGTTAAATTTCACTTCAGGGGTTACAGCCATTATTATTTACCTCATTTAAAAGAGAATGCAATTAGAAAACTCGACAGAATCAGAAAAAAAGTGTTCTTTAAGTCTTAGTTTAGAAAAATAGAAGATTTTGTTGAAGTAAGGTCCTACTCTGAAAACTCTGCACATACATATGATCTACTGTAAATACTTAAATACAATTATTTTGAAAAATCTACTCTACATGCTTATATCAGTCCCCAAATTCTTCTTTCTCTGAGAACTAACAGCTCATAACCAGTGATCCAAGGAAATGGTAATAATACAGGATAATGTAGTCTCTCTCATTGAATATTCCATGTCTGCATTTTCTGTACTGACATCTCTTTGTCTATATCTTTCCCTCAATGATCTGCATCATCTACTTCATAGTGATGGAGGAGGCACTTTACTACAGAGTGAATGATTACTTCCTGGTTAGAGTGACAATCTGGTGGGCTTCACCATTACTTAGACACATGAGCACTTTGACCTTCTCTGGGCAATAGTATTAAACATTTCCTGACCAGATTGCTCAGATCTACAGCAGGAGTGTGACTATTAGTGGATTTCTCCTTGATGACAGGTGGGCTCTAGAATTTGAACATCGTGTAAGGGCCCATATTGACTTTGGTGTTTTCTCTCACTATAAAATAGCTATGGGGCTTGGGAAGCTGAGAAGGGAAATTTTCATGACATCTTACTAGCTTAACACTCAGCACTAAGTAGCAGTATGTGGGCAATATAAATCTAGGGATTTCTTTTCAGCCTTAGAAAACCAGGAAGGAAGAGCTGGGATCAGACTAAATCATGGAAGTTTCCAGCTACATACACCATCACTGTCCAAGGTTTAGGACACTAGAATGAAGTATAAAGAATAAAATGCTATTTATTGCTGGAGGTTTTCCAGGAATAACTCATAAACTATCTTTCCTAGCAGTTTTAGTTCAGCAGATTTCAGTCTTCCCCCTCTGATCACCAGAGTGCCTAAGGAAAGGCTATAAAGTAATGATGTTAACAAATTCCATGTTCACGACATTCTCTCCCACCCTTTCCTGCTCCCAGTTTGTGTGTGATTTGGTGATTTGGATGCTTAATAACTTGAGTAATTTGAAATAAAATCTTACAGGTGACAGCTATGCCCTCTAGAAGACTAAACCGCTTCCCCATATGAAAACTGATGCCTTAGAAATATAGCTCCCAGTTGATTATTGTTAGAGATCTTATTATGCTCTATAATTTTATAAGAGCTTACCTTGGGAGAAAACTGATGATGGCAATAGAGAGCATGAATGGAGATTTTGTACCTATCCCAGCCTCCTCATCCACCAAGAAGGCCAATATTCATGCCCAATTTTGTTGGTTTTATATACAGATATACACACACATAATGTAAATCAACCACATGTTTCAGAGATATTTTAGGTGAAAGTCAAGGCAAGCTGACCTTAATGTCATTCCTAATTACACTAGTCTATAAATAGCATAAGGCCTTGTCTCTGGGCTATCAATTTATGATGTGTCATATTAGCCAGTGGTAGTTACTCAGATTAACTCTCTTTAGGAAGATTAAGTGCTACAGGAAGCAATGACAGAGTTCATTTACAGATTTTCACCTGTCTAAATAATTTGGTCACAAAATAACAAATCAATTCAAACAGACTACTTTTTAAATTCTTCCATGCATCATTACTATTTGAGCTTTAAGATGTATGTTCTCATTTATCAAAATTCACCATTAGAAGCAAGTTTTATACGTATGTGTTTGAAATGAGCTTAGAATTAAGGAAAACACTTTGGCACAGATTATTATTTTCTGTAAATTGAGAAACTAAATCACAAATGGAATCACTATTTTAATGTTATATTTATTACCAAAAGTACTAAAGTGTTTAAAAATAACTTTTTAAAATTGAAGTACAATTTATATAAAATATGTTAGTTTCAGGTGTACAATTTGACAATTATATACATCATGAAATGCACACCATGATAAGTATAGTTACCATTTGTCACCATACAATGTTATTACAATATTATTAACTATATTCCCTATACTTTTTGTCACTGTAGTTTTATAATTTGAAGTTTGTATCTTTCTATCCCCTTCACCTATTTTACCCATACCCTCACTATTCTCCCCTATGGCAAACACCAGTGTGTTCTCTGTATTTATGAGTCTATTTCTGGCTTCTTTGTTTTATTTTTTAGTTTCCACATATAAGTGAAATCATATGGCATTGTCTTTCTCCATCTGACATATTTCAATTAGCATAATACCCTCTACATTCAGCCATGTTGCAAATGGCAATATTACATTCTTTTTATGAATAATTTTTTATGGCTGAGTAATATTCCATTTTATATATGGACCACATCATATTTATAAAAATAAAAATTTAATATTATTAAATGTATGTTCTCTGGAGGACAGATATTTAAACTAAATTATATAAAGCACTTGATATCTAGCATGGCAGAATTTGAAATATTAAAATAACAGTTGAGAAAATTTTAAATGGCTATCACAAATTGTGTTTTCTGTGAGACTCTTTCAAAATTTGCTGTTTGAGATTTAATTAACTCTGAAGAAATATTAGAAATAGGTTTCTGTAAGTTCATTAATGTTTAAACAAGTATCTTAGCACATATTACTCATGTGGTTAAAATATGTTGATTAATGATTACCAGTACATTCTCTAATACCTTCATCAAATATAGACTATAACAAGATATTATATTCATGTTTGCCAGGGAAATGAATGCAGTACAGTGTTTGGTGTAGGGATAATCAAAAGTAGTGTTACAGTGTTTCTATCGTTGTCTTGCCTGAGGGGGATTGTCCCCAGGCAAGTTCATTCTGGATTTGGTACGAGTGACTAACAGCAGAACTTTAGGGGTAAAAGGGTTTTTACCAGGATTTATACTCATGGTGGCCTGTCAAGTGGTGGAATCATGTCTGCCTCTGGAGCATTTGCAATCTGTCTCTGTCTTTGCCTCTGGGCAGAGCACTGGGCAAAGCCCATTATATAGTAACAGAGATAGTAATGGCTCATTGCCAGCAGTTGTGTAAGCATTAGCCTACTCAGTAGACCAATTACATCATCTAGTAGTTTAGGGTCAGGTGAGCATCCTGGCCATAGGAACTTTCTTTTTCCCTACAATTGTACTCTTGTGTTGCATCCATAGTCAAGCATAGCTACTCTCAAAGAATGTCTAACACTGTACTCCAGTCCTCTACTGATGGCCAGAGTTCTTGTTTCAAAACCCCTGATTTTCTTGGTTCCTGGATTACTAATCTGTAATGGCTTTCCAGTGCTTACAAGGTAAATTCTACATTCTTTAGCATCTTCTATAAGAATCTCAGCTGAGAAGCAGTGTTTAGAGAAGATTACTGAAAGCATGTGTGTGTTACCTATGAACTTCTAACATATTTATTATGCCTTTGGCTCCAGTCAGATCCCTTAAGGCTACTTGAGCCCACAATTTTATCCCTTCGTGCAACCTCCAGCAGATTTCACTATATTTTAAGCCCTTAGGTTGTGAAGAAGGGAATAATGGGGAGGAAATTATTCAATTTCCCCATATATAATGTGAAATATTCCATTTTATTTTATGCAAAATGTACTCTGTTGTTCCTATAAAAAAGTGGTATTCTAAGAAAATGAGCTTCCTCCAAGTTCTTACCTATTTCTTTTCTTAATACTGTGGGGAAGTTGGGGTTTCTATGGCCGGGATCCTCATTGAACTTAAACCACCTGATAATATAACTGGCCTGTTGCTAGGCTACCACTTCCACACCTTTAGGCAATAAGCTATTACTGCACTATATAGTGAGCTCGGCCCAGTGCTCTGAGCAAAGGCAGAGATGCTAGTGCTGGACTTACCACCGGGAGAACAAGCCAGGTAATAAACCCTTTCACCCCAAAGAACGTTTTGTTGTCAATTTCTTTGGTAACATTGAATCCATAGCGAACTTGCAAGGGGCTGAAACCCATTTGCAAGAAAATTGGCAAAGTCAACAGGGTTCATTGTTGACCAAGGAAAAAGACAGGCTGCCCTTATGGGAGGGGTGCTTCAGTGGGCTGCCCCTGTGAATGGGGAGACAGTGGATTGTTCCCCAATGGGTATGTGGTCTGAGATGGCTTACTTCCTAGAGGACTGGGCCCACCCCAAGTGGAGGTGAGACCTGAAGCAGTAGCGGTAGCCCTTGGTACAGTAGGTAGGTCTTTTGAGAAACAGAGTGCCCATGAGGCAGCGGGGACTGTGGGTTGGCTTCTTCTCACAGTATTAAAAAGTCTACAGAAGAGAAGGACATGCTACTGAGAAAGACCCAAGAAGTGGCAGCATGAGAATGTGAGCTGCAAACTTCTGTGGATTCCCTGAAGAAGGAAATGACATTGATGCGAGAGGAGGCAGCACAAGAATGCCAGCAGCAAGGTGCCATTGAAGAGGTGAACTATTCCTTACAGAATGAGATGATAGCAGCACTGCCAGGTGCTCTGAAGGAGGAAAAGGCCATCAAGGAAAAAGACGAACTCCTGAGGGAAGCACAGGCAGAGGTGGCATGAGAATGCCAGCTGCGAAGCATTGAGCTGAAGGTAAGAGAGCTTCTGAAGACTGAGGTAGCATTGCTGTGAGGCACAGTAGAAAAGGTAAAGGTTGTAGCAGAAGAGGCACTTGGGGGAGGGGAGAGAAGGGTACCATCAGCCCTAGAAATGGAGGAGCTGGGGAAGGATGAAGGGGTGGTGTTGGAGGCACTGACCCCTCCTGTATTTAAAGCACACCCAGTGGTTGTTAAGAAAATAAAGACCCAGCAGCTGAAAGTTCCCCAAGGATAGAGGCAGCACCCTCCCCAGGTCATGGAGCACTCTAGGCACCACCTCTATACTCAGGCTGAGCTGGTGGATTTAGGCTCCTGGTTTAGGCAGAAGCCCTTGGAGTCAATATCAACTTGGCTTCTGCATCTGTGGGACTTAGGGGTGGTGGATGGAATTGTTCTGTTGAAATCAGAGATGGGAAAGCTGGCTTCCCTGTCAGTGCAGCCCAACTTGAGGCAGAAATTACAAAATTCACATCAGATGCCAGGGAGTCACTCCCTCTTCATTTGGCTTATGGCTGCACTTTGTGTTGTGTGGCCCAATCAGGGTGATGTACCACCCTCTCTTATTAGATGGCAGACATATATGCTGAGCTCCAACAGGTGTTATGAGAGCTAGGCATAAGAAATGCTGTCTATAGTCCAGAGAATTATGGCCCAGATGAAGAGATTTTCACTACTGGGATGAGAAATATTGTGCTTCAAATGGCTCCCACATCTCTTTTTGGGTCTCTATTGGCCATTCTTTCCCCTCGCTTAGGGCATCCCATAAGCGAGGTGATACATACAGTAGCACACTTAGGAGAGGCTGAAGCAATGAGATCTCAGAAAGAAATAATGTCTGCTACTCACAAGAAGAATTTAAAGAGCCATATGAAGATGACGAGAACCCAAATATGGGTTGGTTTAATACAGGCAGGAGCAGATGGAAGGAAATTAGATGGGAAGTTAAATAGGATCTTACTAGAACTATGGCAACAACTGAAACCACAGCAAACTTCCAGCCATTAAGACCAAAGAGGCAGAGGTCAGAGACAGAGCCACACGTCTGGTCTGTGTGTTTGCAAGACTTCCTGCTGGAGAGAAAGCCAACCTCACTTGAGCCCACACAGGAAGGTGATTGGGGAACATGATTTGACTGAGGGGAAAGTCAAGGTATCTGCCCTGAGGGACCAGGGAGGACCAGAGGCCACATGTTGAAAGAGCTATCTATTGGTCCCCAGTGAACATACAACATGGCTCTGGTGGACACTGGGGCTGAATGTTCACTGATTCATGGTAACCCTGAGTGGTTCCCTGGGACCCGCACTATCATATATGGATATGGGGGGAAGTCTATCATAGTAAAAAAAGCCCAAATCTCTTTTGGGAATAGGATGTCTACCCCCAAAAGAGTATACTGTGTATATATCTCCTATCCCTGAGTATATTTTGAGGATATCCTGCAGGTTCTATGGTTCTAGACCACTGCAGGTGAGTTCAGACTGAGAGTACGTGTGGTGAAGGCAGTTCTGAGGGGACATGCTAGGCACCCACACATAGCTTTGCCTGTGTCTCAGCAGGTGACTAATACCAAACAATACAAACTGCCTGGAGGGCATAAAGAGATTGGAGAAAGTCTCCAGGAGCTGGAAAAGGTGGGTATTATAAAGCCCAAATATAGTCCTTTCAATTTCCCAGTGTAGCCAGTAAAAAAGCCAGGTGGCTCCTGGCATATGACTGGGGATTACAGAGAACTGAATAAAGTCATACCCCCTATGCATGCTGCTGTCCCGTCTATTGCAGGCTTGATGGATACCCTCAGCCATGAACTAGGAACATATCATTATGTGGTAGGTCTTGCTAATGCCTTCTTTTCCATTGACATTGAGGAGGAAAGTCAGGAACTGTTTGCCTTCACACGGGAAGGATAGCAATGGACTTTCACTGTCCTTCCACAGGGATACCTCCACATCCCCACCATCTGTCATGGACTTGTAGCCCAGGACTTGGCTACATGGGAGAAACTGCCAGTGGTGCAGCTGTACCATTATATTGATGATGTCATGCTCACGTCCAATTCTCTTTCAGATCTAGAAGGTGCAGCACCTAGACTGCTGCAACATTTACAGGAGAAAAGATGGACTGTGAATAGTACCAAGGTTCAGGACCTGGTTTGTCTGTCAAATTCTTGGGGGTCGCCTGGTTGGGTAAGACCAAAGTTATACCAGAAGCAGTTATAAATAAAGTCCAGGCCTTTCCTACCCCTACAACTGTAGCATTGCTACAGGGGTTTTTGGGTCTTCTAGGCTATGGAGAGTGTTTATCCCACACTTGACACAAATTCTGAAGCCCTTATAGAGGTTGGTACAAAAGGTTTTCAGGTGGGATGGGGATGAAACATGTGCATCTGCCTTTACTACAGTGAAGTGGACAGTCAAGGTCATGCAGGCCTTGGGTGTGACAGACCCATCAAGGCCCTGTGAGCTGGATGTTCATGTGATTGAAGATGGTTATGGCTGGGGTCTCTGGCAGTGACTTGAATGAACTCGACAACCTATTGGATTCTGGCCACAACTCTGAAAAGGGGCAGAGGTATGATATACTTTGATAGAAAAACAACTGGCTGCCATGTATCATGCCTTGTTGGCTACAGAACCCATCACTGGAATGGCCCCGATAAAGGTAATAACCACCTATCCCATCTTGGGGTGGGTATGAGACTGGACCCAAAAGCCAAGGAGTGTCAGGTAGACTATATTGGGCCTCTACCTGTGTCCGAAGGATATTGGTATGCGCAAACACCCACACTGGCTACGTGGGGTGCTTACCTACAGCAGCGTAGTGCCCTCTCTAGTAGCCCCTTGAATGAAGAACTCCAACACTTATTGGGGCTGGTGACATATAATAGTGAAAAGCAGGAAGAACTTGCTTTTGAACCATTAGTAGCAGAGAGTCCCTATCAGGAGGGAAGAGCCCGTATACCCGAAGATGCATGGTACACAGATGGCTCCAGCCGTGGGCAGCCCCCAAAATGCAGGGCCATAGCTTTCCATCCTAAGACTGAGACAATATGGATAGAAGATGGTGAGGGGAAGAGCAGCCACTGGGCAGAGTTGCAGGCTGTGTGGCTTGTGATCAGCCAGGAGCCCTCCCCTATAGTTGTCTGCACTGACAGCTGGGCTGTCTATTGGGGCTTGACTCTGTGGCTACCAACCTGGTACCATGCCAACTGTCTGGTCAGTCACCAACCCCTTTGGGGGCAAGAATTGTGGCAAGACTTATGGGCCTGTGGTCAGACTAAAATAATTACAGTATACCATGTGACAGGTCATTTGCCACTGGCATCCCCAGGAAATGATGAAGCAGATAAATTTTCCCAGAAACATTGGTTAGAAGGAAAGCCTGCCTCCGATGTAGCCCAATGGTTACATCAGCGTTTGCTGCATGAAGGGCAAAAGACAAGGTGGGCTGTAGCCTCTCAGTGGGGCTTGCCTTTGACCTTTGAAGAAGTTAATAGAGCCCAGCAGGAGTGTGTCGTGTGCTCCAAAATGAACTTACACCAAGTTCCACAGCAACATGGGACAATAGCTAAGGGGCCTATACCCCTCATCAGGTGGCAGATAGACTACATTGGGCCTCTACCTGTGTCAGAAGGATATCGGTATGCGATGACTTGTGTGGACACAGCTACTGGACTTCTGGTTGCTTTTCCTACCCATTGTGCAGACCAGCAGATGACCAAAAGAGGCCTGGAGTATCTCTTTGCCACCTATGGCCGACCACAGGTAATTGAGAGTGATCGGGGCCCCCATTTTACTGGACATATACTGCAAGAATGGGTGCGACAGCTGGGAATCAAATGGAAGTTTCATATACCGTACAATCCTACCGCAGCAGGCATGATAAAGAGGCACATGGGTTGTTAAAATCTGGAGTAAAGTCAGATACCAATAGTCTGCAGGGATGGTCAGTCCGCTTATAGACCGTGCTATGGCATTAGAATGAGAGACCCCAAAAGGGAGCCCTTGGCCCCGCCCATAGACAAGTTAATACATGTGGGTGCCTCCCCTATACAAACTGCAAATACAAACCAAGGAAAAACCACTGAAGCCAAGGTTCAGCCTCCAGAATAACATCTTCCTGCCAGCACCAACTGCACTGAACCCCGGAAACTCCATCGAGTGCACATGGCCTTGGATCTTTCGACACATATGATGGCTGGCTCTCCTGACACCTTGGGGACAAGGCCTGGAAGCTGGCCTCCTGTGTATTCCTGGAATAACAGCAGAGTGGCCACCAAAGGTCACAGTAGTTTAATCCTGAATGGCCAGAAGGTAGAAGCATCTTACTGGGCAGTTTTATTTTATCATTATGGCCAGTACATGCACGTCCAGTAGCACTATATATAGACCCTTCAGTAACCCCCACAGAGAAAGGAGTAAAAGTATGATATACTAGACCTGGAATGGACCCCCTTCCTGCTACTGTCCTATCACAGGACCACTCTCTTGCATGCATCCTACCTGATGAACAATATTTGCCTATGTTGGTGTCATTAAAACATGTGTCTTATAGCCCCTGAGGTTTTTGTGGAATGGGGACTTCCTCTGGCTTGAGGATTATTATAATTTTTGTTACCTGTATCAAAATCTTTTTGTATCTTAATTTTTGTTATCTCTAAGTTGTTGTTATCCTCTGTTGCTCTTGTTTAATCTGGTTACAGTGCTCCAGATTTCTTTCACAGAGACCATTGTGGAGGATTGAAAGCATGTAGATTGTAAGGCAAGAATCTTGGAGGGATGGAATGTGGAAAAGTTGAGGTTCCTATGGCCACGATCCTCACTGAACTTAAACCTCCTGATGATGTAACTGGCCTGTTGCTAGGCTACTGTTTCCACACCTTTAGGCAATAGCTATTATTGACTATATAGAGAGCTTGGCCCAGTACTTTGGGCAGAGGCAGAGATGCTACCGCCGGGAGAACAAGCTGGTAATGAACCCTTTCACTCCAAAGATTATTTTGCTGTAATTTCTTTGGTCACATTGAATTCATAGCAGGCTTTCCTGGGGCTGAAACCCATCAGCAAGACGAATACTGACTCCAGAAAGGTTGAAATTACGTTTAGTCACTGCAGATATGCTGGTTTGTAAGGTTATGATATTTTACTGTTCCATTATCTTCATTCTTGTCCTCTCCTGCTCTTCCACCTATTTGAACCTACTTAAATAGTCAAACATCTTTGACTGTTTTTAAGCCATTTCAAATCCCTTCAAAAAGAGATGGTTTGGACAATAAATCACTCCCTTTTTGGGGCTTATGAGCTCTTCAAAATCTGTTTCCAGCTTGACTTCCCAGGGTTGTCTCCTGACATGAGCAACTCAGAACAACTCAAGGTTTTTGTCATATTCCATGTGCTCCTCTGCTTACCCAGCTCCAGTTATAACATCCTCTTCTTCTAAATGCTATTTCTCCCCATTCCCATTTCTCTGCCCAGGAAATTCTTACTCACTCTTAAAGACCCAGGTCAGATCTTCTTACGTGACGTTGCCCACCATCGTCCAAAAGAATGCATCTTCCTCGCCAGGATCCCATCGTATCTTGAGTATGTATCTACTACAGAACCCATCCATTACATTACAACTAATTGCCTCTGCTTTTTTTTTTTTCCAGTATGTTAGTCTCATGAGATTAGTGCCTGTGTTAGTTTGGTAGGGCTGCCATAACACAGTACTGCAGATGAGATGACTTGTATAACAGAAATTTATTTTTTCACAATTCTGGAGACTGGAAGCCTGAGAATAAGGTGTCAGTAGGGTTGGTTTCTTCTGAGACCTCTCTCCTTGGTTTGTAGATGGCCATATTTTCTCTGGGTCTTTCCATGTTGTTCCTCGGTGTGTGCGTGTATCCAGATTTACTCTTCTTACAAGGACACTAGTTATATTGTTTAGGGCCCACCTCATTCTTACTTAATGACCTCTTTAGAGCTCCTATCTCCAAATACATTCTTCAAGTCACATTCTGAGGTACTGGGGGTTAGGACTTCAACATACGAGTTTGCCGGGAGGAACAAAGATTCAGCCTATAACATCCCATGTTTAATTTATCTTTCTAGCCCAAACTTTTAACTCCATTCCTGACATATAATAGAAGCAATAAATATTGTTAATGAATGCTGTATTAATTAAAGTACAATTTTTACTATTTATTATATAATATTAAGGATATTTTTTCAATAACATAAAAACACTACCATGTTTTCTTGTGTATTATAAAATAGCTATAACATACAGTTTTCACCATTCTATTCTTTATAGAGCTTAGTTTCCCATAGTCAGGAACTTTCATAGCAATTTTGTTATACTGCCACCAAGTGACACTTAAATGAAACTGTCTCTACGTGTTCTGCAGAGTTAAGCTTTTGCTAAAATTGAGGCTATGACTCTCTCTTAAAAACAGACTTGTAGTTTTGGCATTTTTACATTTAAAAAATCAGTTACCCTTACTGAAACAAAATTTCAATCAATGTTTGAGAAAATATTGACAGGTAATTATACAAATATTTTAAAGATAAGATCATATTCATAGTTCTCTGATAAAATAGTTCTCCAATAAAGAGATATTTATAACTTACATGCTAGGTATGAAAAACAAACTAAAACTTAGGCTCAACTTTAATTTTGACCACAAGCCATTCTCAAGTTCATGCAGTGAGATATCCCTGGTTTGTGCAGTTTTTATTACTTCATCAGCTCACAGAGAGAGAAGATACTGCTTCTCTAGTAGGGAGAAATGGTTGATGTTTCCTCTAAATTTGGTGTTGGAATGTGGCAGGAATTTTACTTGCTGAAATAAACTGACCCACCCTGACCTGAGGATATTTAAGGGAGAGCTGTGCAGTGAGATAGTACTTCAAAGTTTTCTTTCTACGCATTCACATACCCATCCTTTTGTGCCTCGAATCAATAAAGATCACCTTCAAAGACTCCTTCCATGACCACCTATCTAAAAGACACTTCACCCAACCTAATTTTTCTATGATATCATAAAACTTATTACTCTGGATTTATCATGTTCAGTTAATTTTTTCTTATTAACTGAATATGAGCTTCCCCATTAGAAAGTAAGCTTAGTAAAACTTTTGATTCATGATTATATTCACACCACCTAGAAGAGTATTGGGTACACAATAGGCTATTAATAAACAATAAATGAATGAAGAGCATTTCATATTTTAGAATAAGTTAAAATTTAACTGAGGATCTTAACCAACCGACTTCATCACTATAGTTCTTACATAGCCAGAGCCTATGGTGAATGTCTGAATCCTTCCAGCCTCTTATACTAAAAAGGAATTCAAGGAGAAGGTGCTGCACTTTATTCAGGGCTTAATCTATTTTATCTCACATAAAACATGCCATCCCCATCTGTCTTGCTTGTCCTCCTACTAACACCTCTATTATTTTAATACCATATTTCATCAATTTCAAAAATCACATTTTTCACATTTTAATGGATCTAAAATTGTGATGCATCTTTCAATTGATGGAAAATTGTAAACACTGTTGGCCAGGTAGTGGTGGTGATGCACATGTCATTGCTGGTCCACATGCAAACTTGATTGTTACTTCTGTTCGCATGACTGGATGATGTCATTCTCTTGAGTATTCTGGCAACAACCTATGTAAGGACTCTTTGACAGGAATATAAAGATTTTTAGAGGTAGTTTAATTTCTCTTGTTTATATGATTTTCACAAGGGTGGTTTATGATAAATTTGCATCAGAATAAGACACAATGATTATTTCAAAAATGTTACATTAAAATTCACAGGAATAAGAGATAATTTTTTATAGTTAGCAGTGTGTTTCCTTTCATGATCACATTTGTATTATAATATTTCCAATAATTGATGACATGTTAGTATCAGTGAAATGTGGTATTGAGTGTCTACTGAGAACTAAGCACTGTACTAGGCATTGGTGTTATAAAAGTGAAAAAAATGAGCAAATTTTGAGGATACAAAATTAATACACAGAAATCTGTTGCATTCCTATATACTAACAATGAATGAGCAGAAAGAGAAATCAGGAAAACAACTCCATTTACAACTGTATCAAAAAGAATAAAATGTCTGGAAATAAACCTAACCAAGGAGGTGAAAGACCTATACCCTGAAAACTACAAGACACTCATGAGAGAAATTAAAGAACACACCAAAATGGAAATACATCTTATGCTCATGAACAGAAAGAATTAATATTGTCAAAATGGCCATCCTGCATAAAGCAATCTACATATTCAGTGCAATCCCTATCAAAATACCAATGGTATTCTTCAACGAACTAGAACAAATAATTCTAACATACATATGGAACCACAAAAGACCCCAAATAGCCAATGCAATCCTGAGAGGAAGAAGAAAGCTGGGGGAATTATGCTCCCTAACTTCAAGCTCTACTACAAAGCCACAGTAATCAAGAAAATTTGGTACTGGCACAAGAACAGACCCATAGATAAATGGAACAGAATAGAGAGCCCAGATATAAACCCACACATATATGGCCAATTAATATACAACAAAAGAGCTATGGGTATACAATGGGGAAAAGACAGCCTATTCAACAACTGGTGGTGCCAAAACTGGACAGCTACATGTAAGAAAATGAAACTGGATTATTGTCTAACTCCATACAGAAAAGTAAACTCAAAGTGGATCAAAGACCTGAATGTAAGTCATGAAAACATAAAACTCATTGAAGAAAACATAGGCAAAAATCTCTTGAGTATAAACATGAGCAACTTTTTCCTGAACACATCTCCTCAGGCAAGGGAACTAAAAGCAAAAATAAACAAATGGGACTACATCAAAATAAAAAGCTTCTGTACAGCAAAGGACATCCTCAGAACGAAAAGGTATCCTACAATATGGGCAAATTTGTTCATAAATAACTTATCTGAAAGGGGTTAACATCCAAAATGTATAAAGAATTCACACACCTCAACACCCCCCCCCAAAAATAACCTGATTAAAAAATGGGCAGAGGATCTGAACAGACACTTCTCCAAAGAAGAAATTCGAATGGTAAACAGGCACATGAAAAGATGCTCCACATTGCTAATCATCAGGGAAATGCAAGTTAAAAACCACAGTGAGATATCACCTCATACCGGTTAGGATAGCCAACATCCAAAAGACAAAGAACAACAAATGATGGCAAGGATGCAGAGAAAGGGGAACCCTCCTACACTGTTGGTGGGAATGTAAATTAGTTCAAGCATTGTGGAAAGCAATATGGAGGTTTCTCAAAAACCTAAAAGTAGAAATACCAGTTGACCCACTAATTCCACTCCTAGGAATTTATCCAAAGAGAACATGATCCCTGACTCAAAAAGACCTATGCACCCCTATGTTTATCGCAGCACTATTTACAATAGCCAAGATATGGAAGCAACCTAAGTGTTCACCAGTAGATGAGTGGATAAAGAAGGTGTGGTACATATACACAATGGAATACTATTCAGCCATAAGAAGAAAACAAATCCTACCATTTGCAACAACATGGATGGAGTTAGAGGGTATTATGCTCAGGGAAATGAGCCAGGTGGAGAAAGACAAGTACCAAATTATTTCACTCATTTGTGGAGTATAACAACAAAGCAAAACTGACGGAATAAAACAGCAGCAGACTCACAGACTTCAAGAAGGGACTAGCAGTTACCAAGGGAAGGGGCTGGAGATGGTGGGTAGGTAGTGAGGGAGAAGGGATTGAGGGGCATTATAATTAGTAATCACAATATAGGTACATCAGGGGGAAGGCAGTATATCACGAAGAAGACAAGTAATGACTCTATAGCATCTTACTATGCTGATTGACAGTGATTGCAGTGGGGTGGAGGAACCTGATTATATGGGTGATGGTAAAACCACAGTGTTGCTCATGTGAAACTTTCATAAGATTGTTTATCAATGAAACCTTAATTAAAAAAAGAAAAACATTTCAGTCACCCCACAAAGAAACCTGTACTTTATTAATAGTGAGTCCCTATGTTCGTTCCTCTTTTCTCCACACCTTGCAACTACTAATCTAGTTTCTGCTTCTGTGAATTTGCCTATTATGGACATTTTACATAAATGAAATTGTATGATTGTGGCCTTCTGTGATTGTTTTTCACTTAGAGAAATGTTTTCAAGTCATTTTTATTGTAGCCTCTATCAGCACTTCATTCCATTTTATGGGTGAATAATATTCCATTATATGTATAGACATCAATTTGCTTATCCATTAATTCACTGATGGACATTTAGGTTGCTTCCACGTTTTAGTTATTGTGAATAATACTGCTGTAAATATTCATGCAAGTGTCTGTGTGGACACGTTTTTAATTCTTTTTGGTTTATACCAAGGAGTAAAATCACTGAGTCATATGGAACTCTACATTTAATATGTTGAGACAATGACAAATTGTTTTCCAAAAAGACTTTGCCATTTCTTAATCCCATCACCAATGTATCTGGATTCCAATTTCATTATATCCTCACCAACACTTGCTATTTTCCTTTTTTGAGAATTATGTGAAATGGTATCATGTGTATGTATTTTATTGAAATACAGTTGATATACAATATTGTATCACTTTTTAGGGGCACAATATTCAACAATTACATACCTAATTTACCACAATAAGAGTTGTTATCATCTGTCAACATTAAAAGTTATTGCAATATTATTGACTATATCTCTATGCTCTATTTTCAACCCCATGACTAATTTATTTCCTAATTAGAATTTTCTCTCTCGTTATCTTCTTCACCTATTCACCAATTCCCCCTACCCACCTCCCCTATGGCAACCAACAGAAACTTCTCTGTGCTTATGAGTCTCTTTCTGTTTTGCTTTTTTTATTGATTTTTAGAGTTCACATACAAGTGAAATCATATGGTATTTGTCTTTCTCTTTCTGACTTATTTCACTCACCTTCTAGGTCCATGCAAATCGTTGCAACAGCAAGATATTCTTTTTTATGGCGGAGTAATATTCCAATGTATAATCCTTTTCATTATTAATGGACACTTAGATTTTGTTTTCTTACGGTTAATTCCCAGAAGTGGAATTAATGAGGCATGTCTTTTTTCTGTTTTTAGTTTTTTGATAAACCTCCGTACTGCTTTCCATGGTGGGTACACAAATTACATTCTTATCAACAGTATAGGAGTGTTCCCTTTTCTCCATATCCTCTCCAATACTTGTTTTTTTTTTGGGGGGGGTTGTTTTTCATAGTAGCCATTCTGACTGTGAGGTGATACCTCATTGTGGTTTTGATTTGCATTTCCATAATTACAAATGGTGTGGGGTATCTTTTCAGGTGCTTATTGCCCATTTATATGTTATCTTTGGAGAAATATCTATTTAGACCCATCTTTCAGGTTATTTTTCTTTCTATTGTTGAATTGTAAGAGTTCTTTATATACTCTGGACACAAATGCCTTATCAGATTCATTATTTACAAATATTTTCACCCATTCCATGAGGTATTATTTTACTTTCTGGATGATGATGACAAAGATAAAAAAAAATTTGATGATGCCTGCCTATATTACCTTTTGTCACTTGTACTTTTGCTATCATGCCTAGGAAACTACTTAGTCTAAAGTTATGAAGATTTACTGTTTTCTTTAATAATTTTATAGTTTTAGCTCTTATATTTCAGTGTATTATCCATTTCTTATTTTTTCTACATGATGTGAGATAGAGGTCCAACTTAATTCTTTTACATTTGGAGTGGATATCCAGTTATCCAAGAAACATTTGTTGAAAAGATTGTTCTTTTTCCTTTGAATTGTCTTGCCACCTATGTCAAAAATTAATTGACCATAAATTTAATGGTTTATTTCTTCAGTATTACATTGCATTTATCCATATGTGTATCCTTTTGTTAGTACAATGTTGTTTTGAATATTGGAGCTCTGTAGTAAGTTTAGAAATTAGAAATGTGAGTCATCTAAACTATGTTCTTTGGAAGATTATTTTGTCTATTCCAGGCCCCTTGCCTTTCCATATGAATTTTAGCTCACCTCGTAAATTCCTGCAAAAAATGCAGCAGGAATTTTGATAGGGATTGCAACTGAATCTGAGATTCAATATGGGGAGTACTTCTATATCAACAATATTATACTTTCTCTTATTGTTTCTCCTGCCACTGCTGTGTTTGGCTTGTCATTACCACCAATCTAGTATGCCGCTTGAAATGCTTCCCACTGCACTCTGGATAAATTTCAAATTCCCTATTATGGACTATAATGCTTTCTATAGGTGAGCAACTACTTTCCTCTTTGACCTTACCTTATAGCTCTCCTACTTCTTAATGCTTTAGTGGTTTTCTTTCTGTTCCTCAACAGACTATGTTTGTTCCTATATCAGATTCTTTGCCCTCCTGTTCCCTCTGTCTGAAGTCTTCTTCTCTGAAACTTTGCAAGCCTGATCTCTTTTCATCATTTACATGTTACTTTCTCAAGAGGCCTTTGCTAAGTACACTGGCCTTTGAAAAAAAAAGACCCTACCTCCTCCATCCCTTAATTGCACTCTGTTGTATTACTCTATTTTATTTACCTCATAGTACTTGTAAGCATATGACAATATCCCATTTATTGTTTGCTTCTTTATCATCTAGGTTCTTACCTGGAACATAAATTCCAGCATCTTGAACAGTGGTTGACATATAGTTTTTATTCAATAAGTATGCCAAATGTTGCAAAATTATCTTCTATATGGTTTCTCTAGTAATAATACTAGTGGTAAGTATAATGAAACAGTAGACAACATTTATCTGGCAGTTATGCGTTAGGCTTTTCAGCTAAATGCACATAAAGTCATGCATTATCTGGTTTAATCATAAGTAACTTTATGAGTTACTTATGATCAGTTATCCCCCATTTGACAGATGAAGAATCTGTGGGTTCGGAGGGAGGTAACTTAGTCAAGGTCATTGGTCAAGTAACAAAGCCAGTATGTAAATCTGTGTCATCTGACTAGAAAGCCTGTACCTGTGAGGCCCCTAAGGCCTCTTAGTGACTGAATAAGCATTTGTTCCAAGGTCTTTTATGTTCTAGACATTATAGTGGGTGCTGTGCATACAAAGACCACTGCCTTAAAAAAATTAGAATGTTTACTATCTTGATTAATATGATGGTTACATGAGTATATATACATGTCAAAATGTACTGAGCTACACACTAAGATTTAAGCTTTTTATTGTCTGTACCTCAATAAAAAAATTAAGTTAAAAAAAAAGACCACTGCCTTTAAAGAGCTCTACCCATAAAGAATGACAAAGAAAATGTATCATGAGGTCACTTACTAGACAGCTTTGGATACCTTGCTGAGTTTATTTGTGATTCTCTTTGAACATAGCAGATGATACTGGAATTGATAAGGTAACCATATAATTTCATTGTTCTATATTTCAATATACTAAAAAATTCAGATTGTGCTAGATTTTTTAAGTGGGTAAAATCAATATATTCTCTGGAGAACGCAAATATCTCTCCTTTTTTTTAGTTTATTTTGATATCATTAATCTACAATTAAATGAGTAATATTATGGTGATTACACTACCCCCTTATGCTCAGTGAAATAAGTCAAGCTGAAAAAGACAAGTACCAAATGATTTCACTCATATGTGGAGTATAAGAAATAAGGAAAAAAATAACTGAAGGAACAAAACAGCAAGAGACTCACAGAACGCAAATATCTCTTTTTGATAAGCTTTTCTTTGCCATGAAATCGAAACAGCAATTCCAACTTTCTCAGAAAATTTTAAAATTTAAAACTTTAAAAAACAGAAAAAAGGTGAATGACAAGCTTAATTGGAAATCCATTAGAAACTTGAGAGATAATTTCTTATGTCCTGATGCTAAAAGAAGTATTACATATTTTAAGAATAGAGTTCAGATAAGAAAGAAAAAGACAAAGATTGCAGAATACATTATTGTACTTAAGTATGAAATCAAGACAAGAAGTTATTTAAAGATGAAATAATCAATGCTATCATGTGAAATAAATCCCAAGGAAGAAATAACAAATAATATGACTCTGAGATTTTCTTGTTAAAACTATTAACAATATTCATAGGACATTATATTTGCTAAATATGTAATAGCTCTTTAATTATCTCTTTAAAAACTCCTTCAGGCAAAGTAAAACCAATGGAAATTGATTAATAAATGTCCTATTTTCCAAGATTATTTAATATACCTGTCTTGACATATTCAAATAATAGCTTATATCACCTCTTCATTTACCTCCGGTTAGGAGAGATGGGAGAGTATTGTGGCTAGTGAGGCCAGACTATCTTAATGTGGCCAGGGGCTGTATTATTCTTTTTTTTCACTTTTTTTAATACTCTTTAAACAGTTTTACTAAGGTATAATTGATATACAATAAACTGCATATTTTGAAAGTGTACAATGTGGTAAGTTCAATATTTGCATACACCTGTGAAAACATCACTGTAACTCTGGGGGAGAAATAAATTCCCAGCCCAGGGCAAATTATTTTTGCAGCTGAAATCAAAAAAAGGGAGAAAGAAAGTGGGAGAAATCGTTTACTGCTGACAAGCAGTCATCCAGTTCTGCTCACCTGTATCATTCGTGACACAGCTGTAAAAAGGGACCCCTACTAAAGCTCTCTGCTCCAGATATACCCTAGCTCCCCCCACCCTTGTAATCACCTATTGGTATGGAAATGGACTACTTACTCTTCATCCCTTGGAAACACCTATTGCTATGGGGACACACTATGGCCAGGCAAAAGATTCTGGAAATACTGCAATTTTACCCACAATCACCAAAATAAAAATAGTAATTTTTTTTACTAAAGTATCATTGATATAAAACCTTATGAAGGTTTCACATGAACGTCATTCTGGTTTCAATATCACCCATATTATCAAATTCCTACCACCCCCATCACTGTCCATCAGCATAGTAAGATGCTATAGAGTCATTACTTGTCTTCTTCGTGATATACTGCCTTCCCCCTGATGTACCTATATTGTGATTACTAATTATACTGTCCCTCAATCCCCTTCTCCCTTCCTCCCCACCCACCATCTCCAGCCCCTTCCCTTGGTAACTGCTAGTCCCTTCTTGAAGTCTGTGAGTCTGCTGCTGTTTTATTCCGTCAGTTTTGCTTTGTTGTTATACTCCACAAATGAGTGAAATAATTTGGTACTTGTCTTTCTCCACCTGGCTCATTTCCCTGAGCATAATACCCTCTAACTCCATCCATGTTGTTGCAAATGGTAGGATTTGTTTTCTTCTTATGGCTGAATAGTATTCCATTGTGTATATGTACCACACCTTCTTTATCCACTCATCTACTGGTGAACACTTAGGTTGCTTCCATATCTTGGCTATTGTAAATAGTGCTGCGATAAACATAGGGGTGCATAGGTCTTTTTGAGTCAGGGATCATGTTCTCTTTGGGTAAATTCCTAGGAGTGGAATTAGTGGGTCAACTGGTATTTCTACTTTTAGGTTTTTGAGAAACCTCCATATTGCTTTCCACAATGCTTGAACTAATTTACATTCCCACCAACAGTGTAGGAGGGTTCCCCTTTCTCTGCATCCTTGCCATCATTTGTTGTTCTTTGTCTTTTGGATGTTGGCTATCCTAACCGGTATGAGGTGATATCTCATTGTGGTTTTTAACTTGCATTTCCCTGATGATTAGCAATGTGGAGCATCTTTTCATGTGCCTGTTTACCATTCGAATTTCTTCTTTGGAGAAGTGTCTGTTCAGATCCTCTGCCCATTTTTTAATCAGGTTATTTTTGGGGGGGGGTGTTGAGGTGTGTGAGTTCTTTATACATTTTGGATGTTAACCCCTTTCAGATAAGTTATTTATGAACAAATTTGCCCATATTGTAGGATACCTTTTCGTTCTGAGGATGTCCTTTGCTGTACAGAAGCTTTTTATTTTGATGTAGTCCCATTTGTTTATTTTTGCTTTTAGTTCCCTTGCCTGAGGAGATGTGTTCAGGAAAAAGTTGCTCATGTTTATACTCAAGAGATTTTTGCCTATGTTTTCTTCTATGAGTTTTATGTTTTCATGACTTACATTCAGGTCTTTGATCCACTTTGAGTTTACTTTTCTGTATGGAGTTAGACAATAATCCAGTTTCATTTTCTTACATGTAGCTGTCCAGTTTTGGCACCACCAGTTGTTGAATAGGCTGTCTTTTCCCCATTGTATACCCATAGCTCTTTTGTTGTATATTAATTGGCCATATATGTGTGGGTTTATGTCTGGGCTCTGTATTCTGTTCTGTTGATCATGGGTGTATTCTTGTGCCAGTACCAAATTTTCTTGATTACTGTGGCTTTGTAGTAGAGCTTGAAGTTAGGGAGCATAATTGAAGAATGCTGTTGGTATTTTGATAGGGATTTCATTGAACCTGTAGATTGCTTTAGGCAGAATGACTATTTTGACAATATTAATTCTTCCTATCCATGATCATGGTATGTTTTCTCATTTATTGGTTTCTTCTTTAATTTCTCTCATGAATGTCTTGTAGTTTTCAGAGTATAAGTCTTTCACTTCCTTGGTTTAGGTTTATTCCTAGGTATTTTATTCTTTTTGATGTGATTGTGAATCGAATTGTTTTCCTGATTTCTCTTTCTGCTAGTTCATCGTTAGTGTATAGGAATGCAACAAATTTCTGTGTATTAATTTTGTATCCCGCAACTTTGCTGAATACAGATACTAGATCAGTTAGTTTTGGAGTGTTTTCTTTATGGTTTTTTATGTACGATATCATGTCCTTTGCAAATAGGGACAGTTGGAATTCTTCCTTGCCCATCTGGTTGCCTTTCATTTCCTTGTATTGTGGATTGTCATGGCTAGGACCTCCAGAAGTATGTTGAGTAAAAGTGGGAAGAGTGGGCATCTTTGCTTGTTCTTGATCCTAAAGGAAAAGCTTTCACCTTCTCACTGTTAAGTATAATGTTGGCTGTGGGTTTCTCATATATGGTCTTTATTATGTTGAGGTACTTGCCCTCTATACCTATTTTGTTGAGAGTTTTTATCATGAATGGATATTGAATTTTGTTGAATGCTTTTCAGCATCTATGGAGATGATCTTGTGGTTTTTGTGTTTTTTTGTTGCTGTAGTGAATTATGTTGATGGATTTTCAATTGTTGTGCCATCCTTGCATCCCTGAGATGAATCCCACTTGATCGTGATGGATGATCTTTTTGATGTATTTTTGAATTCAGTTTGGTAATATTTTGTTGAGTATTTTTGCATCTATGTTCATCAGGAATATTGGTGTGTAATTTTCTTTTTTTGTGGTGTCTTTGCCTGGTTTTGGAATTAGAGTGATGTTGGCCTCATAAAATGAGTTTGGGAGTATTCCCTCCTCTTCTACTTTTATGAAAACTTTAAGGAGGATGGGTATTAGTTATTCACTAAATGTTTGATAAAATTCAGCAGTGAAACCATCTGGTCTAGGGCTTTTGTTCTTGATAGTTTTTTGATTACCAATTCAATTTCTTTGCTCATAATTAACCTATTCAGATTTTCTGTTTCTTCCTGGGTCAGCCTTGTATTTTTCTAGAGAGTTGTCCCTTTTTTCTAGGTTATCCAGTTTGTTACCATATAATTTTTCAGAGTATTCTCTCATAATTCTTTGTATTTCTGTGGTGTCTGTTGTGATTTTTCATTCATCATTTGATTCTGTTTATGGGTGTAGACTGTCTTTTGTTCTTGATGAGTCTGGATAGGGGTTTATCTGTTTTGTTTATTTTCTCAGAGAACCAGCTCCTGCTTTCTTTGATTGTTTCTATAGTTTTATTCTTCTCAAGTTTATTTATTTCTACTTTAATCATTATTATGTTCCTTCTTCTACTGACTGTGGGACTCAGTTGTTATTCCTTCTCTAGTTTCATTAATTGTGAGTTTAGACTGTTCATTTGGATTGTTCTTCTTTCTTGAGGTGGGCCTGTATTGCAATATATTTCCCACTTAGCACAGCCTTCGCTGCGTCCCACAGATTTTGTGGTGTTGAATTATTGTTGTCATTTGTTTCCATATATTGCTTGATCTCTGTTTTTATTTGGTCACTGATTCATTGATTATTTGGGAGCGTGTTATTAAGCCTCCATGTGTTTGTAGGCTTTTTTGTTTTCTTTGTGTAATTTGTTTCTATTTTCATACCTTGTGATCTGAGAAGAAGGTTGGTACAATTTCAATCTTTTTGAAATTAGTGAGGTTATTTTCGTAGCCTAGTATATGACCTATTCTTGAAAATGTTCCATGTGCACTTGAGAAGAATGTGTATCCTGTTGCTTTTGGATGGAGTGTTTTGTAGATGTCCGTTAGGTCCTTCCATTCTAATACGTTGTTCAGTGCCTCTGTCTCTTATTTACTGTCTGGTTGATCTGTCCTTTGGAGTGAGTGGTGTGTTGAAGTCTCCTAAAATGAATGCTTTGCGTTCTATTTCCCCCTTATATTCTGTTAGTATTTGTTTCACATATGTAGGTGATCCTGTGTTGGGTGCATAGATATTTATAATAGTTATATCCTCTTTTTGGACTGACCCTTTTATCATTATGTAATTTCCTTCTTTGTCTCTTGTGACTTTTTTTGTTTTGAAGTCTATTTTGTCTGATACAAGTACTGCAACTCCTGCTTTTTTCTCCCTTTTAGTTGCATTAAATATCTTTTTACATCCCTTTACTTTCTGTCTGTGCATGTCTTTGGATTTGAAGTGAGTCTCTTGTAGGCAGCATATAGATGAATTTTGTTTTTTGTTTGTTTGGTTTTTTTTTCAAATATAACGATTGGAATTTAAATTACAATTAAAGAAATATCACAGTATCATGTGAAAGTAAAATATTCAAGTATAAATCTAATATGTGCAAGATCTGTATGTACAACTGTAAAATGTTCTTGGAAAAAAAAACAGAATTAAACTAGAAAGATATTCCACATTTATGGATTTTGTGTGTCAATATTGTTCTATTCTCTGTCAATTCTATCTGGAAATTTGTACACTTTAATCAAAATGTTCCCATTTCCACAAACCCTTGCCCTCTTAACCATTATCCTTCTCTCTTTTCCTATGAATTTAGGTGTTTTGGATACCACATAAAAGTGATTATATACAGTATTTGTCTTTCTCTGTCTGACTTATTTCATGCACACCCTCAAGGTCGTTCATATTGTCACAATTGCAGGATTTCGTTCTTTCTTGTGATCAAGTAATATTCCACTAGGTGTGTGTGGTGGGGAATATATCATATGTGTATCCATTCATCCCTTGAAGGACAATTAGATTTTCCATATCTTGGCTATTGTGAGTCATGGTACAGTAAGCAAGGGAGTGCAGATATGTCTGTTTTCATTTCCTTCAGATAATTACCCAGTAGTGGGAGCTGGATTACATGGTAGTTCCATTTTTAATTCTTTGAGGAATATCCATACACTTTTCCATAGTGTCTGTACCAATTTATATTCCCACCAATACTGCACAGGGTGTACTTTGACAACAAATGTAATTTCATCTTTTTGATAATAATTGTAACAGGTGTGAGATGATATCTCAAGGTTTTGATTTCAAATTCCCTAATGACAAGTGATGTTGAGCATCTCTTCATGTTCCTTTTGGACATTTTTATGTCTTTTTTGGAAAAATGTCTGTTTAGTTCTGCTCTTTTACTTTTTATTTTGCTATTATTAATATACAATTACATGAGCAACATTATAGTTCCTAGACTCCCCTTATTACCAAGTCCCCACTCTATACCCCATTGCAGTCACTGTCCGTCAGTGTAGAGGGATGTTATAGAATCACTACTTGTCTTCTCTGTGTTATACTGCCTTCCCCATATCCCCACACCCTACCCGCACACCTGCTACATTATATGTGGTAATTGTGAGAGCCGTTTTTCCCCCTTATCCCTCACTTCCCACCCATCTTCCCCAGTCCCTTTCCTTTTGGTAACTGTTAGTCCATTCTTGGGTTCTGTGAGTCTCATGCTGTTGTGTTCCTTCAGTTTTTCTTTGTTCTTGTACTCCACATATGAGTGAAATCATTTGGTACTTGTCTTTCTCCGCCTGGCTTATTTCACTGAGCATAATACCCTTTAGCTCCATCCATGTTGTTGCAAATGGTAGGATTTGTTTTCTTATTATGGGTGAATAATATTCCATTGTGTATATTTACCACATTTTCTTTATCCATTCATCTGCTAATGGACACTTCGTTGCTTCCGTTTCTTGGCTATTGCAAATAGTGCTGCGATAAACATAGGGGTGCATATGTCTTTTTCAAACTGGGCTCCTGCATTCTTAGGGTAAATTCCTAGGAGTGGAATTCCTGGGTCAAATGGTATTTCTATTTTGAGTTTTTTGAGGAACCTCCATACTGCTTTCCACAATGGTTGAACTAATTTACATTCCCACCAGCAGTGTAGGAGGGTTCCCTTTTCTCCACATACTCACCACCATTTGTTGTTGTTTGTGTTTTGGATGTTGGCCATCCTAACTGGTGTGAGGTGATATCTCATTGTGGTTTTAATTTGCATGTCTTTGATGACTAGTGATGTGGAGCATCTTTTCATGTGCCTGTTGGCCATCTGAATTTCTTCTTTGGAGAAGTGTCTGTGCTCGTCGTCTCTAGTTATGTAGGTGGGGCCTCCCTCTGGCAGCCCTAATGCCACTGTAGTGAGTGCTTGTTTGCAAGCCAGTGGTGTCAGGCCAGGAGGAAGGCTCAGCAGGCTGCATATCACAGTGGGGGGCCTCGGAGCTGAGCAGCCAGCCAGGAGGATGCAGCACCTGAAGCTCCTCAAATTTCCCAACCTGCTGGGCAGAGCGCACTCAGACAACCTTGTCCAGCTCTCCCTTCTCCCGCACAGCAAGCTCCACATGACCCCCGCCCCTTCAGCAGCCCTATCGCTGCTAGGAAGCCTCTGAGATCACCTGCCTTTCCTCTGTCACAGAGCATCTGGGTGTTGATCCCATCCTCCACAAATGGCTGGAATGTCAGTCTCTCAGGCACTCTGCCTGTCACAGCGTCCCAGCCTCCAGAGCATCACACAGTGTAGATTTCTGCTTACAAAGCAAATATCCAGGACTAGGTGTTCAGTAGTCCTAGGCTTCCACCCCCACCCCACTCTGTTTCTCTTTCTTCCACCAGTAAGCTGTGTTGAGGGAAGGGCTTGGGTCCTGCTGAATCCAGGCTTTTGTATGTTACCCTGTTTTGTGAGGTCTTCTCTGTTCGTGATGTCTGTAGGCATTCTGATTCAGCCTTCTTTCCTCTTGTTGTTTTATGGTTAGTTGTAGTAATTAACTATATTTGTGTACTATTTGTGGTTTTGGGAGGAGTACTCTGTCTCACCTTCATGCCGACATCTTGAATTCCTTGTTATCAGTTGAATTTTGTTGCTGGTAGTTGATCTATTCAGATTTTCTGTTTCTTCCTTAGTCAGACTTATGTTTTTCTAGAGAGTTGTCCTTTTCCTCAAGGTTATCCATTTTTTTGGCATATAATTTTTCATAGTGTTTTCTAATAATTCTTTGTATTTTTGTGGTGTCTGTAGTAATTTTTCCTTTTTCATTTCTGATTCTGTTTATGTATATCTGATAAGTCTATCCAGCTGTTTATCTATTTTGTTTATTTTCTCAAAGAACCAGCTCCTGATTTCATTGATTCTTTCAACTGTTTTGTTCCTCTCGATTTTACTTATTTCTGAACTTTATTATTTCCCTCCTTCTACTTACTTTGGGCCTCATGTGTTCTTCCCTTTCTGGTTTTGTTGATTGTCAGGTTAGACTGTTCATTTGGGAGTTCTTTCTTGAGGTAAACCTGTATTACAATATACTTTCCTCTTAGAATGGCCTTTACTCTGTCCACAGGCCTTGGGCTGTTGAGTTGTTTTCATTTGTATCCATATATTGCTTGATGTCTGTTTTTAGTTGGTCATTTATCCACTGATAATTAAGGAGCATGCTGTTAATTCTCCATGTATTTATAGGCTTTTTCTTGTTTTCTTTGCCCAATTTATTTCTAGCTTCATATCTTTGTGGTCTGAGTAGCTATTTGGAACAATTTCAATCTTTTTTAATTCCTGAGGATCTTTTTGTGCCCTAGTTTGTCATCTATTTTGGGAAATGTTCCATGTGCACTTTAAAAAAATATGTATCCTGCTGCTTTTGGATGGAGTGTTCTGTAGATGTCTGTTAGGTCCATCTGTCCTAATGCATTTTTAAATGCCTTTGTCTCCTTACTTATAATCTGTCTGGTTAATCTGTCTTTTGGAGTGAGTGGTTTGCTGAAGTCTCCTAAAATGAATGCATTGCATTATATTTTCCCCCTTTATTCTATTACAATTTGTTCCACATATTTATGTGCTCCTCTATTGGGTGCATAGATATTTATAAGGGTTATACCCCCTTGTTGGGCAGACCCCTTTATTATTATTTGATGTCCTTCTTTTTCTCTAGTTACTTTCTTTGTTTTGAAATCTATTCTGTCTGATAAAGATACTGCTACACCTGCTTCACTCTCCCTATAAGTTGCATGAAGTATCTTTTTCCATCCCTTCACTTTTAATCTGTGTACATCTTTGCGTTTAAGTGAGTCCCTTGTAGGGGGCATATAGATGGGTTTTGGATTTTTATCCATTCTGTAATGCTAAATCTTTTGATTGATGCATTCAATCCATTTACATTTAGGGTAATTATCGATAGATATGTCCTAATGTCCATTTCAGGCTTTATATTAGTCAATAGCAATGGTTGAAGGGGAGCCTCCTTACTAACAGTCGAATTTATTTTGTTATCATTAATCTACAATTACATGTGCAATATTATGGTTATTAAACTACCCCCTACATCATGCCCCCCCACCAACCCAATTACAATCACTGTCCATAAGTGTAGTGAGATACTGTAGAATCACTACTTGTCTTCTCTGAGTTGTACAGCCATCTCCGTGCCCCCCCAACAATACATCTGCTAATTGTAATGCCCCTTTTTCCCCCTTGTCCCTCCCATCCCGCCCATCCTCCCCAGTCCCTTTCCCTTTGGTAACTATTAGTCCATTCTTGGGCTCTGTGAGTCTGCTGCTGTTTGGTTCCTTCAATTTTTGCTTTGTTCTTATGCTCTGCAGATGAGTGAAATCATTTGGTACCTGTCTTTCTCCACAAGGCTTATTTCACTGAGCATAATATCCTCTAGTTCCATCCATGTTGTGACAAATGGTATGATTTGTTTTCTTCTTATGGCTGAATAATAATCCATTTTGTATATGTACCACATCTTCTTTAACCATTCATCTACTGATGGACCCTTAGGTTGCTTCCATTTCTTGCCTATTGTAAATAGTGCTGCGATAAATATAGAGGTGCATATGTGTTTTTCAAACTGGGCTGCTGCATTCTTAGGGTAAATTCCTAGGAGTGGGATTCCTGGGTCAAATGGTATTTCTATTTTGAGTTTTTTGAGGAACCTCCATACTGCTTTTTACAATGGTTGAACTAATTTGCATTCCCACCAGCAGTGTAGGAGGGTTCCCTTTTCTCCACATCCTCACCAACATTGTTGTTGTATTTTTGATGTTGGCCATCCTTACTGGTGTGACGTGATATCTCATTGTGGTGTTAATTTGCATTTCTCTGATGATTAGCAATGTGGAGCATCTTTTCATGTGCCTGTTGGCCATCTGAATTTCTTTAGAGAAGTGCCTATTCACGTCCTCTGCCCATTTCTTAATTGGATTATTTGCTTTTTGTTTGTTGAGGTGTGTGAGTGCTTTATATATTTTGGATGTCAACACCTTATCGGATACATCATTTATGAATATATTCTCCCATATGTAGGATGTCTTTTGTTCTACTGATGGTGTCCTTTGCTGTACAGAAGCTTTTCAGCTTCATATAGTCCCACTTGTTCATTTTTGCTTTTGTTTCCCTTGCCTGGGGAGACATGTTCATGAAGAAGTCACTCATGTTTATGTCCAAGAGATTTTTGCCTATCTATGTTTTTTTCTAAGAGCTTTGTGGTTTCATGACTTACATTCAGGTCTTTGATCCATTTTGAGTTGACTTTTGTGTATGGGGCTAGACAGCAGTCCAGTTTCATTCTCTTACATGTAGCTGTCCAGTTTTGCCAACACCAGCTGCTGAAAGGCTGTCATCTCCCCATTGTGTATCCAAGGCTCCTTTATCATATATTAATTGACTGTATGTGTTTGGGTTGCTCTTTGGATTTTCTATTCTATTCCACTGATTTGTGGGTCTGTTTTTGTGCCAATACCAAATTGTCTTGAGTACTGTGGCTTTGTAGTAGAGCTTGAATTCAGGGAGCATAATTCCCCCGGTTTTATTCCTCCTCAGGATTGCTTTGGCTTTTCAGGGTCTTTTTTGCTTCCAAATGAATTTTAGAACTATTTGTTCCAGTTCGTAGAAGATAGCTGTTGGTATTTTGATAGGGACTGCGTTGAATCTGTAGGTTGCTTTAGGTAGTATAGCCATTTTGACAATATTTATTCTTCCTAGCCTAGAGCATGGGATGCATTTACATTTGTTAGTGTCCTCTTTAATTTCTCTTAGGAGTGTCTTGTAGTTTTCAGGGTATAGGTCTTTCACTTCCTTTGTTAGATTTATTGGTATTTTATTCTTTTTGATGCAATTGTGAATGGAATTGTTTTCTGATATCTCTTTCTGTTAGTTCATCATTAATGTATAGGAAAGCAACCGATTTCTGTGTGTTAATTTTGTATCCTGCAACTTTGTTGAATTCAGATATTAGTTCTAGTAGTTTTCGAGTGGAGTCTTTAGAGTTTTTTATGTACAATATTATGTCATCTGCAAATAATGACAATTTGACTTCTTCTTTACCAATCTGGATTCCTTGTATGTCTTTGTTTTGTCTGATTGCTGTGGCTAGGACCTCCAGTACTATGTTGAATAACAGTGGAGAGAGTGGGCATCCCTGTCTTGTTCCCGATCTTAGATGAAAATCTTTCAGCTTCTCGCTGTTAAGTATGATGTTAGCTGTAGTTTGTCATATATAGCCTTTATGATGTTGAGGTACTTGCCCCCTATACCCATTTTGTTGAGAGTTTTAATCATGAATGGATGTTGAATTTTGTCAAATGCTTTTTCAGCATCTATGGAGATGATCATGTGGTTTTTGTTCTTCTTTTTGTTGATGTGGTGGATGATGTTGATGGATTTTCCAATGTTGTACCATCTTTGCACCCCTGAGATGTATCCCACTTGATCATCGTGTATGATACTCTTGATGTATTTTTGAATTTGGTTTGCTAATACTTTGTTGTGTGTTTTTGCATCTATGTTCATCAGGGATATTGGTCTGTAATTTTCTTTTTCGGTGAGGTCTTTGCCCGCTTTTGGTATTAGAGGAGTGATGCTGGCTTCGTACAATGAGTTTGGAACTATTCCCTCCTCTTCTATTTTTTGGGAAACTTTAAGGAGAATGGGTGTTATTTCTTCTCTATATGTGTGGTAGAATTCAGAGGTGCATCCATCTGGCCTGGGGGTTTTGTTTTTGGTAGTCTTTTCATAACCGATTCAATTTCATTGCTGGTGATTGGTCTGTTTAGTTTTTCTGTTTCTTGCTTGGTCAGTCTTGGAAGGTTGTATTTTTCTAAGAGGTTGTCCATTTCTCCCAGGTTTTCCAGCTTGTTAGCATATAGATTCTCATAATATTCTCTCATAATTCTTTGTATTTCTGTGGGGTCCATCGTTGTTTTTCTTTCTCATTTCTGATTCTGTTTATGTGTGTAGATTCTCTTTTTCTCTTAATGAGTCTGTCTAGGGGTTTATGTATATTATTTTTTCAAAGAACCAGCTCTTTGTTTCATTGATTTTTTCTGTTGTTTTGTTTTTCTCAATTTTATTTATTTCTTCTCTGATCTTTATTATGTACCTCCTTCTGATGACTTTGGGCCTCATTTGTTCTTCTTTTTCCAGTTTCAGTAATTTTGTCGTTAGACTATTTCTTCCTTCTTTAAATAGCCCTGGATTGCAATATCCTTTCCTCTTAGAACTGCCTTTGCTGTGTCCCACAGACGTTGTTGCTTTGTGTTGTTGTTGTCATTAGTCTCCATGTATTCTTTGATTTCTGTTTTGATTTGGTCGTTAACCCAGTGATTAATTAGGAGAATGTTGTTAAGTCTCCATGTATTTGTGAGCCTTTTGATTTTCTTTCTAAAATTTATTTCTATTTTTATATCTTTGTGATCTGAGAAGTTGGTTGGTAGAATTTCAGTATTTTTGAATTTACTGAGGTCCTTTTTGTGGCCTAGTATGTGATGTATTCTGGAAAATGTTCCATGTGCACTTAAGAAGAATGTGTATTCTGTTGCTTTTGGGTGTAGAGTTCTGTAGATGTCTGTTAGGGCCATGTGTTCTAGTGTGTTGTTCAGTGCCTCTCTTTCTTTACTTATTGTCTGTCTGGTTGATCTGTCCTTGGGAGTGAGTGGCGTGTTAAAGTCTCCTAAAATGACTGCATTGCTTTCTATTTCCTCCTTTGATTCTGTTAACATTTGTTTCACATATGCCGGAGTTCCTGCCTTGGGTGCATATATGTTTTTAATGGTTATATCGTCTTGTTGGATTGACCCCTTTATCATTATGTAATGTCCTTCTTTATCTCTTGCTACTTTCTTCGTTTTGAAGTGTATTTTGTCTGAAAGAAGTACTGCAACACCTGCTTTTTTATCCTTGTTGCTTGCATAAAATATCTTTTTCCATCCTTCCACTTTCAGTCTGTGTATATCTTTGGGTTTAAGGTGAGTCTCCTGTAAGCAGCATGTAGATGGGACTTACTTTTTTTCCCATTCTATTACTCTGTGTCTTTTGATTGGTGCATTCAGTCCATTTACATTTAGGGTGATTATTGATAGATATCTTCTTATTGCTGTTCCTGGCTTTAGATTCTTGGTTAGCAAAGGTTCAAGGTTGCTTCTTTACTATCTAACTATGTAACTTAACTTTCTTGTTAAGTTATTGTAAGCACAGTCTGATGTTTCTTTATTTCTCTCCTTTCTTATTCTTCCTCCTCCATTCTTTATATACTAGGTGTTTTATTCTTTGCCTTTAGTTAGTATTTGGATGGTCTGCTTTCTTTTCTATGATTTTATTTTCTCTGGTGATATCTTTTTCGCCTTAGGATTGCTTCCCTCCAGAGCAGTCCCTTTAAGATATCTTATAGATGTGGTTTATGGGAGATAAACTCTCTCAGCTTTTGCTTGTCTGGAAATTGTTTTATTCCTCTGTCATATTTAAATGATAATCGTGCTGGGTACAATATTCTTGCTTCAAGGCCCTTCTGTTTCATTACGTTAAATATATCTATCATGCCATTCTCTTCTGGCCTTAGGGTTTCTATTGAGATGTCTGATGATGGTCTGATGTGTTTTCCTTTGTAGGTGATCTTTTTTCTCTCTCTAGCTGTCTTTAATCCTCTGTCCTTATCTTTAATCTTTGCCATTTTAATTATTATGTGTCTTGGTGTTGTCTTCCTTGGGTCCCTTGTGCTGGGAGTTCTGTGGGCTTCCATTGACTGTGAGACTATTTCCTTCCCCAGCATGGGGAAATTTTCAGCAATTATTTCTTCAAAGACACTTTCTGTTCCTTTTTCTCTCTCTTCTTCCTTTGGTACTCCTACAATGTGAATATTGTTCCGTATGGATTGGTCACCCAGTTCTCTTAATATCCTTTCACTCCTAGAGATTCTTTTCTCTCTCTCTGCCTCAGCTTCTCTGTATTCCTATTCTCTGATTTCTATTCCATTAACAGTCTCTTGCATCTCGTATAGTCTTCTGCTAAGCCTGTCGATGGCTTGTCTCATTTCTGCATTGTCTTTCCTCACTTCCCTCACTTCCTCCCTTAGCTCTTGCATATTTCTCTGTAGAGCCATCTGTATGGTTATGACTTTTATTCTGAATTCTTTTTCAGGAAGATTGTGCATTTCCATCCCATCAGGTTCCCTGTCTGGTGTTGTCTGGGTCTGGTGCTTTGTTTGTACTATATTCCTCTTCTTTTCATGGCGATAGAAGTGGTCGCTAGGGAGTGCCACATATGTCAGCTGGGCTCTTTAAGACTTTTAAAAAGAATAAAAAGAAGAACAAAGAAAGATAAAGTAAAGAAAAGAGAGAAAAGAGATGAGAAAAGAAAAAAAAAGAAAGAAAGAAAAGAAAAGAAAGAATGAGGGAAAAACAAAACAAAAGAAACAAAAACACCCGCTGGGTGTAGATTCAGTGAGGATGCTGTTGGTGGGGCTGCTACTCCACTATTCCACAGCTGCAGCCGTGCTGCTGCGGCGAGCGTCAGGGTGTGAACGAATGGGGGGCTGCTGATCTCTGTGGGAAGTGTCAGTGTGGCTGCTTTTTCCCAGTCGCCAGCCAAGGGGTTCGAAATTCCCCAGGACTCCCAGCCTACTGGGCTGAGTGTGCTGGGATGATCCTGCTCCTCCATTGGGCCCTGTCTCTTTAAGACTGCTAAAAGAGCGTGCTTTTCTTTTTTCCCAGCTATCCGGCTGGGAGTTCTTGGGTGCGTTCCCTGGCTCAAATCCTCCACCTCTGACTCTCCAATCTCTGATCCACCAAGTGATGTGTTTCAGTGCTCCCGGCGCAGATCACCAGGGCTGTTTTTTTGCGTGGGCCTGTTCTTCCATTCCCTCCCTGCTCTGAATCCTCTCCTCCCACCGGTGCGCTGGGGTTGAGGAGTGCTAGGGTCCCTTCGGGTCGCGTTTCTGTATCTTACCCGCTTCACGGGGTGCCGAGTCCTCTCAGGTGTAGGTGCAGACTGGGTGCCATCCTATATCTTCTGGTCTCCCTTTTAGGAATAGTTTTATTTGTTGTATTTTCATAAATATACATGGTTTGGGGAGGAGATTTCCGCCACCCTGCTCACACCGCCATCTTCCCCTGGAGTCCTAACAGTCTAATTTAACTCTCTTACTATGCTATTGCAAACACAATCTAAGGTGTGTTTTTTTTTGTCCCTTTTTCTTCTTCCTCCTCCACTCTTTATATATTAGGCATCATATTCTGTACTCTTTGTGTATCCCTTTACTAACTTTGGGCGTAGTTGATTTAATTTTGCCTTTGCTTAGTTATTAATTGGTCTACTTCCTTTACTGTGGTTTCATTTTCTCTGGTGGCAGCTATTTAGCCTTAGCAACACTTCCATCTAGATCAGTCCCTTTAAATGTACCATAGAGATGGTTAGTATGTGATAAATTCCTTCAGCTTTTGCTTTTCTGGAAATTGTTCAATCCCTGATTCAAAATTAAATGATAATCTTTCCGAGTAGAGTATTCTTGGTTAGAGGTCTTTCTGTTTCATTACATTAAATATATCATGCCACTCCCTTTTAGCCTGTAAGTTTTCTGCTGAGAAATCTGCTAATAGCCTGATGGGCTTTCCAGTATATGTGATCATTTTTCTCTCTCTGGCTGCTTTTAATTCTATGTGCTTGTCCATGATCTTTGCCATTTTAATTATTATATGTGTTTGTATTGTCTTCCTAGGGTCCCTAGTACTGGGAGAGCTCTGCACTTCCATGACTTGAGAGATTATTTCCTGCCCCACACTGGGGAAGTTTTCAGCAATTGTTTCTTCAAAGACGCTTTCCATCCTTTATTCTCTCTCTTCTTCTTCTGGTAGCCTATAATGTGAATATTGTTCCATTTGGATTGGTCTCACAGTTGTCTTATTATTCTTCCATTTCCAGAGATCCTTTTTCTATCTCGGGGCGTCAGCTTCTTTGTATTCCTATTCTGTAGTTTCTATTTCATTTACCATCTCCTCGACCTCATCTAATCTACTTTTAAATCCCTTCATTGTATGTTTTGTTTCAGATACTGTGCTTTTCAAAGCTTTCGTCTCTTTCTTGAATTACTCCCTGAAATCTTGAATGTTTTTCTTTACCTTTGTGAGCATGTTTTCTATTTTTATTTTGAAATCTTTATTAAGAATATTGGTGATTTTTATTTTCCCTTAACCCCCTTCCTGGCGTTTGAATTCTTGTTTTTACAAAACGTTTTTTGTCATTTCTTTCTAATGATTCCCATGGAATAATAACTTTGTGTATATTGTGCCCTCTAGTGCCCAGAAGCTCTACCCCCTAGAGCTGTGAGCACCTGGAGCAATGGCTTGGGTGTCAGGCAAGTGGCACCAGTGCCTGCCAGAAAGAAATTGCTCTTTCCTGCTTCCCAGCTTCCATGCCTGCCTCCACTGTCAGGTCCAGTGGTCCACATACAAAGAGGAGCCTCTGTGTTACACCCCTGTAGCTTCCCTTGGTGGGGCTACTCTCCAGCTGGCCCTGGTATGATGGCTGTGGCAACAAGTGTGTGGACCAGTGCCTGCCGGGAGGAAGGTGTGGCAGGCTGCATATTGCAGTGGGGGGCCTTAGCACTGCGATGCCAGCCAGGGGTTGGATCATCGGAAGCTCCTCAAAGTTCCCAACCTGCTGTGCTGAGTGTGTCAGTACAGTTTTGTCCACCTGCCCTTTCTCCTGATCATCAAGCTCTGTGTAATCTTTCCCCTTTTAGCACCCCTCTTGCTGTTGGGAAATCTTTCAAAGTGCCTGGCCTTCTTTCATCCTGGAGTGGCCGGTTGAGCCAACCTCTTCTCCACACACTGGTATAATCTCAGTCTCTCCTACTATTCTCCCTGTCTTTGCTTTCCAAACCAACTAATCTCCAGAGCACCATATAATGTGGGTTTGTGCTCCCAGAGCAGATCTTCAGGGCTAGGTTTTTAGCATTCCTGGGCTTCTACTCCCTCCCTGCTCCATTTCTCTTTCTCTGGCTTGTGAACTGGGGTGGGGTGAAGGATTGGATCCTGCTGGACCATGGCTTTGCTGCTTTACCCTTTTTGTGAGGTATTATTTTTTCCCCAGATGTAGGCAGCCTGTTCTGCAGTCTTTAGTTGCTCTTTGAGGATTAGCTGTACTTGCTGTATTTTCATGTTATATGTTGTTTTAGGTAGTTTCTGACACACTTCTCATGCTTCCGTCTTTTTCCCTCTTCTGGATGTATGATTGAAATGTTTTGAAATGAATCACTGTGATGGTTGCACAGATACATAAGTAAATGAAAGCCACTGAATTGTATGCTTCAAAAGAGTTAATTTTTTAGTGTCTGTATTGTATCTTAAGAGAGTCATTAGAAAAAATAATAAGGGAACATATTTGAAAGACATTATCCAGAGATTCCTAAAGATTTGGTGGTTATTCATGAGAATTTAATGGGTAAGTATAGGAATTTGAAGAGTATTTTGTTCATCTATGTACCTTCATTAGAACCTTGTCTTGAGCAATGCATTGATCATTAAATATTTGAGGAATTAATACTTTAATAGATATTTTTAAATACAAGAAGTGCATTTAAGTAGATAATGACATTAATTAAGCTAGAAAAAATTAAGAGAAGGAAACATTGGGGTAAGCATGGAGGAATGTTAAATTTTTGGTAACAATGGACATACAGGTGATGCATCCCTTTGGTATTGGAAAAAGAACTACTTTGTAGTAAAAAAGAGCAACCAGGGCTCAGTAATTACAGACTCATCTTTATAATCTGGCCATTCAAAATTAGGGAGAATTTTTTTTAATGAAAAAAGTACATATATGTGTATATATATATATATATATATATATCTTCACAATTGCATTAAACATATTAAGATAACAAAAATGATTGAAGTTTTAGTTTAAATGGAAAGTGGTGAGCTTATCTTTTGATATGTTACTTTTGAGGGTTTTGTGTTGTATGACAATTATGAGTTCCATGAAGACAGGAACGAGGTGTGTTTTCGTTACCATTTTAACCAGTAATAGCAATAATAACAGTGTCCTTGAAAGCCACTAAAAATAGTTGTTAAATTAACAAAACCATTTTCTTATATGCATTAGGTAGTTAATACATGATTTTAATGCCGTAGAACTGAGTTGGACTGGAAGTACAGATTCTTAATCTCATCTTAAAGGTAATAATCAAAAATATTGAGAGAAGAAAAAAGTTAATAATTGCTACCCTCTTTTCTAGTATAAAAAACGTGCCAGAGCTGGAATTCTGCCTAGTCTTAAAGCAATGGTTAAATCAAGAGAAACTATAACCCAAATTGGGTTTTCAAAATTATTTCTTAAGTTCTTGTTTTCTTAACTCTAAGACAGAAATTATTTAGTGCACAGGCAGAAAAAAAAGCAAAGTAAGTTGGAAAAATGTTTTCAGGTTTTGAGAAAATACACTGAAGAAATAGAAATTGTTTGTCATGATCTAAGTGCTATGGAATAATTAAATCAACTCCCAAGGGAGATTATCTTGAAAACTTAATGATCCCCTTATCCTAGTCCAACAGTGACTGATTGAATTCAAGAAATTCATCTACATTCTTATTCTCATTTTACCACTCAAGATAATGTCTTTATATATTTGTCTAATAAAACCAGGCAATCTATATACAGAGATAACTGTTATTTCTTATATTACTGGTAACCAATAATAGTCCATCAGAGAGGATTGTATGGTTGTCTGATCTGTTACTTAATTGATTTCTCTAATCCAGTAATATGAGGCACATATTAAATCTCACGACCTTGTCCCAAAGGTGTTAGCAGATATTAAGCACCCATTCCATTGAGACATGATTTTCCAATATGACAAATTTCACAGTTCTGTAAGCTATCAGAGATGTTGACAATTGCTGCCTTCTCATGTAATTTTTAGTGGTGATATAATTTCACATTTAGTAGTTATGAGAGAGAGGCAGAGGGAAATGGAAAACTAGCTTAATGAGGAGCATATACTGAATGTAGGCAGAGCCTTGCTTGGGGACAGGGAGGAAGTGCCCAATGCTGAGGGGTCTGTAGCCAATAAGTATGGAGCTCGCAGCTCTGCAGAGGAACAGAAGACTGTGGAAGCACATGGGTTGGAACAGCCTAGAAACTATACTAAGATACAAAAGTGATCCATGTGTCTCATTGGAGATGCCAAAGGTCTGTAAATTCTAGTTTCAGCTAACTAAACCCATGGCTTTCCTGTTTGGTAAAGGGCTCTCTGTCAGACAGAGAAGTCCATATCTAGCAGCTCCTGTGGTCTTCTCTGTCAGACAGAGAAGTCCATATCTAGCAGCTCCTGTGGTATTACTACTGCACTAACTTTAAAAAAGAAATGCCTATTTAGTCCTTCAAAATAATTCTGTGTGCTTATTTTCAGTGCCTCACTAAAGCACAAAGTCATCATCCTTTCCTCTGCAGTCACAATTGTAGTGTAGCCATCATTTTAAAGTAGATAGAGTTCCTCTCCATTGCCTTCTTACTGTTTCTTTTCCGTCTTTGAACACACCCCTCTGAAGATACCAAATTCTTTAACTTTACTAAGATCTCTAGGACTTCTGAATTATGTCCCTGGTCCTTACATCAAACTTTTTCAATACTTAGCAGTTGGAAAATAGTCATTTCTTTTAAATTCGCACTCTAGGAATATATCCTAGTAACATTGAAAGGTATGTACAGAAATCTATATGTAAAAGTATTATTTATTATGGCAAAAGAAAGAAAAGAGCCTTAGATTTAAATGTATTTATTAAAACAAATCCAGGCTGTGTTAAATACAGTGAGATAGTAGATTTTTTAAGTGATTTTTCCAGATTAATAGTCCTATAATTTGCTCTATTCTTCCACCCTCCATCCATGTATGCAGCTATTGGAAAGGGATCTCAGTGACTATTACCTTATTAAGGAATTAGGCCCCATAAAAGAAACTCACATCTGTTAATATAGAGCAGCACTGTTGTTCTAAACTAGTACTTCCCAAACTTTAAATTTGGGGATTACATGGGGATTTTGTTAAAAATATAAATTCTGTTTCAGTAAGTCTAGGATGGAATCTGAAATTCTGTGTTTGTAATAAACTCCCAGGTGAGGCTGACGCAGCTGGCCCAAGGACCACACTTTGAGGAGCAAGGTTCTGAAAGGACACATCCAGGAAAATGCTGTGCCATTCATTGCTGCCAAGGAGACAGTTATCAGTTTTCTCCTTAATAATCTCGAGATAAGCATCAGAGCAATGCAGGGCTGGTGTGGCTTGAAGGTTTGGTCTGTGAAGCTGATGGAGAGGGTAGGAACAGTTGAGAGGGGGATACCTGGACTGGTCTGCATCACACCTAAAGAACAGCTTGAGTCCTAGTACCTAGAGTATGTAACCCAAAGGCTTTTTGTACCCCTAAGAAAAGGCTCAGCATGATTCTATTTCAGGATTGTAAAACCAAAGCAAACATTCAAAGCAAAGTTAAAGAAAATGGCAAGGTTGTGTAGTCTAGAGTACAAGTTCTATCTATGCTGTTGATTTATATCATTGATTTGTGGGTTTTTTTTTTTTGTATTTCCTCCTTTCCTCTTTCCTTCTTGGAATAGCAGGAATTGTGCTTGGTGAAGCCAGCAAGGGCCTTGGGGTCCGATGTATTTGAGTTAAACCATGGAGAGTGAATTTGAGTCTTTGATCAAGCTTCTATGAACCTAGATTCTCTCTTCTGTTAAATGAGGATACTATCCAGTTCATTGGTGGTTAGGTGTGAGAATTAAATGAGATAGTAGATATAAAACTCCTAGCACATACCAAAGACTTTATGTGTGCTAGTTCCATTTCCTCTTCCATGTAATGCCATAACAGAACCTACATATGAAAAAAACCTCAAAACACTTCCTCTTCCCCTGGCTGCTTCTGGGGGTCTCACATTAAATGCATGCCACTTCATTCTGGAAGCTTTCCTTACTCCCCATCTCCTCCTCAAGTTAGCTGCTGCCATAAGATCTCCCCTGTAGTTTTTGCTTAATTGGCTCTTTCCTATTAGATCTCTTTAGGTCAGAAAACTCTGACTCTCCTCTTCATTTTTGAATTCTGATTGCCTGACGGACAATAAATATTTTTTGATTGAATAAATGTTCTCACTAATTTAATTTAGCCCCATTCTGAGGCTCTCTGTGTAATTCCTGTGTTTATAAAACCCTAGTAGAGAAGTTTAAAGAACCCTCTCAAAAGATAATCTCTCTATGGGACAGAGTAGTTCTCAAAGCATCATTGATCGTTTTTCTGTGATATTATTTCTGCTCTTTATTACAAAAGTATAGCCTGCAGAAGCCAGTGTGTGAGTGTTCTCTGAGTGGTCAGTAAAATGTAATGTTGTGCGTATTAAGCAACCCACTCAAGCTCTTAGCACCCTACTTATCTGAAGATAAGAAAAAGGAAATGTGCTGCATTTGATAGAAAACACAACCTCCTGTAGCTCTGTGAGGCATTGTTAGGGATTTTTTGCCTAAAGCAGTACACCAGCATATTCTGACAAGGTGTTTGAAATGTTTTAAATCAGAGTTTAACATCTGACTGTGAACTGAGTAGCTTTTTCTCAGGCATATTGGAGTCTGATAAAAAGTCTTTACAAGTTGGATACTAATAGCAGATATGAACAATTCCTACAAGCAGTCTTTAAATGAAAGTCAAATTGTGAAAACTTGAGACAAATTTTTTTTTTAAAAACTCCTTGTTGGCCATGTTTTAAATCAAACAATGTTATTATTATTATTATAATAATGAAAGTGCTGCAATTTTAATAATTTATATTTGAACCGGGCACTTAATTTGTTTAATCCAGTTAACAGTAGGTCACCCTGTAACAGTTACAACTGAAAGTAATTCAGCATACAGATATTTTAGATGTAATGTAATTTACTTACATAGTTAAAATTCATCTTATTAAGAGGTATTCTTTTCACAGTTTCACAGCATTTGCATTATTGTATTTTCATCTCCTTGGTCTTGACAAAATGTTATCAATCCAATAGATTAGGCAATTTAAAATATGAGGTCTTTAAGAGAGGAGACTTTTAAACATATAATAATGTCAATACGTGCATTGGCAGATAGAGTTGTTAAAATCAATGAAGGTTGTAAAGCAAGTGAAAAGATGCATTTGGTAATAGTTTAACTATTCCTCATGGTTTGAGTTAAAGGTTGCACATACTCGTTTTATCGCTGTAAGTAATATTTCTCCAGTTTATAGAACACTCTGTAATTTTAGTACTTCATCTAAATATTTTTCTTCATTGAATGGGAATTGTAAAGAAAAAGGTAATATGATGTTATGTCATGGTAGATTAACTTCATGGAAGTCAAGAAAGGTTGGGTTTAGTTTATTTTAGGTCTCTGCTTTTCTATTGTGTAGAAGTTTATTTAAGTATTTTGTCATTTAAACTATGCCAAGTGCATATTAACCTATAACCTAAAATACAACGTAATAAAATTAGAGGAAAGGGAGTATACTTTTTATTGTTCTGTGTTTTACATATCCACTTAGATCTCACGGCCAAGTCCCTTAAATGTGCCAGAAAGCTCTATCTTTGGGATAATAGAAATTCTTGCCAGAATATAACGTCTTTCCCAGCTTTTCTCTCCCATTCCAATCCCTGGTGAGATTCTATATTATTATTATTTTAAAAAATATAAAAATATATGAATAAAATCAGATACACTCGTAGAAATTCAGCCCATACATATGTATATAAAAATGTTCTATGAAGATGTAGAAATTGCAAATGCTAAGTTCTCCCTTCTGCCCATAAATAATATCCTTTACCTTTCAGGACACTTACTGTACTTTTAATTAAAAAATGTGGGCCCTGCTTAGGGGACAAGTACACATATGTCTGTATGTGAGTGATTCAGGTGTATGCTGTAGATGATTATTACCTAGGAAAATTCCACAAAATACCATTGAATACTAATTGAAACTACTGATCTTAGATCATAACTAAGTTCTAAAAAAAAACCTATTGAGATGAAATAATTGAAACTTTTAATAGGAGTAATAGTTTCATTGTGACTTAACTTTCTTATTGCATCAATTATCTTTTTTTATTTTGCTATTATTAATATACAATTACATGAGCAACATTATGGTTACTAGACTCCCCCTATCATCAAGTTCCCACCACATACCCCATTGCAGTCACTGTCCATCAGTGTAGTATCTTTTTTTTTTTATTAGGAGAATGACAGAGAGAGAGGGAGATCTAAGAAAATTGATCATGAGCAGGAGGGTGAGGAATTGGAAAAGTCCAGAGTAGTTACTATTAAAAGAGTGTGATCTAGTAAGGTTTTGTCCAAGGCCATGCCAAAACATATGAAGTCCCATATTAGAAACTACTTAAGGGCAGAGTCTATATTTTACAGAATTTTACAAATGGGTGTCCATTTGTAAATGTTCAGTAAGGGTTGCATGTTGATAGATGGAAATAAGTTGGACAATGAAAAGTTTATCTACCATGGAGAAGGTTGGTAAAGACCAACTTGACCTACTTCAACCTAATATTTTCCTGAGACTTGATCATATTATAAGAATGTAAAAGATCAGATACAAATGATATTAGCATACTTTTGACTGCAAGTAACAGAAAAGCCACCTAAAATGGTTTAAACAATGAGGATATTTATTAATGCATAATAAGAAGTCCAGAAGTAGGTAATTCCACTAAAAAGTGAAATCACTTACCTATCTTTTTTTCATTTTTTTAATTAAGGTATTATTGATATACACTGTTATGAAGGTTTCACATGAAAAAACAATGTGGTTACTACATTTACCCATATTATCAAGTCCCCACCCATACCCCAATGCAGTCACTGTCCATCAGTGTAGTAAAATGCCACAGATTCACTGTTTGCCTTCTCTGTGCTACACTTATTTCCCCATGATCCCCCACACCATGTGTACTAAACATAATACCCCTCAATCTCCTTCTCCCACCCTCCTCACCCGCCCTCCCAAACCCCTCGCCTTTGGTAACCACTAGTTCCTTCTTAGAGTCTCTGAGTCTGCTGCTGTTTTGTTCCTTCAGTTTTGTTTCATTGTTATACTCCACAAATGAGGGAAATCATTTGGCACTTGTCTTTCTCCACCTGGCTTATTTCACTGAGCATAATATCCTCCAGCTCCATCCATGTTGTTGCAAATGGTAGAATTTGTTTCTTTCTTATGGCTGAATAGTATTCCATTGTGTATATGTACCACCTCTTCTTTATCCATTCATCTACTGATGGACATTTAGGTTGCTTTACATCTTGGCTATTGTAAAAAGGTGCTGCAATAAACATAGGGGTGCATATGTCTTTTTGAATCTAAGAAGTTGTATTCTTTGGATAAATTCCAAGGAGTGGGATTCCTGGGTCAAATGTTACTGCTATTTTTAGTTTTTTGAGGAACGTCCATATTGTTTTCCACAATGGTTGAACTAGCTTACATTCCCACCAGCAGTGTAGGAGGGTCCCCTTTCTCTGCATCCTTGCCAGCATTTTTTGCTCTTAGCCTTTTCGATGCTGGCCATCCTTACTGGTGTGAGGTGACATCTCACTGTGGTTTTAATTTGCATTTCCCTGATGATTAGTGATGTGGAGCATCTTTTCATGTGTCTGTTGGCCAACTGAATTTCTTCTTTGTAGAACTGTCTCTTCATATCCTCTGCCCATTTTTTAATTGGGTTATTTGCTTTTTGGGTGTTGAGCCATGTAAGTTCTTTATATATTTTGGATGTTAACCCCTTGTCTGATATGTCATTTACAAATATATTCTCCCATACTGTAGGCTGCCTTTTGGTACTGTTGATGGTGTCCTTTGCTGTACAGAAACTTTTTAGTTTGATGAAGTCTCATGAGTTCATTTTTGCTTTTGTTTCCTTGCTCGAGGAGATGCGTTCAGGAAGAAGTTGATCATGCTTATATTCAGGAGATTTTTGCCTATGTTATCTTCTAAGAGTTTTGTGGTTTCATGACTTATATTCAGATCCTTGATCCATTTTGAGTTTACTTTTGTGTATGGGGTTAAACAATAATCCAGTTTCATTCTCTTGCATGCAACTGTTCAGTTTTACCAACACCGGCAGTTGAAGAGGCTGTCATTTCCCCATTGTATGTCCACGGCTCCTTTATCATATATTAATTGACCATATATGTTTGGGTTTATATAAGGGTTCTCTAGTCTGTTCCATTGGTCGATGGGTCTGTTCTTGTGCCAGTACCAAATTTGAGTACTGTGGCTTTGTAGTAGTAGAGCTTGAAGTTGGGGAGCATAATCCCCGCAGCTTTATTCTTCCTTCTAACGATTGCTTTGGCTATTCGGGGTCTTTGTGGTTCCATATGAATTTTAGAATGATTTTCTCTAGTTCGTTGAAGAATGCTGTTGGTATTTTGATAGAAATTGAATTGAATCTGTAGATTGCTTTAGGCAGGATGGCCATTTTGACAATATTAATTCTTCCTATCCATGAGCACTGGATGTGTATCCATTTATTGATATCTTCTTTAATTTCTCTCATGAGTGTCTTGTAGTTTTCAGAGTATAAGTCTTTCACTTCCTTGGTTAGGTTTATTCCTAGGTATTTTATTCTTTTTGATGCAACTGTGAATGGAATTGTTTTCCTGATTTTTCTCTCTGCTAGTTCATTGTTAGTGTATAGGAATGCCACAGATTTCTGCATATTAATTTTGTATCCCGCAACTTTGCTGAATTCTGATATTAGATTTAGTAGTTTTGGAGTGGATTCTTTAGGGGTTTTTTATGCACAATATCATGTCATCTGCAAACAGGGACAGTTTGGCTTCTTCCTTGCCAATCTGGATGCCTTTTATTTCTTTGTGTTGTCTGATTGCTGTGGCTAGGACCTTCAGTTCTATGTGGAATATAAGTGGGGAGAGCGGGCATCCTCGTCTTGTTCCCGATCTTAAAGGAAAAGCTTTCAGCTTCTCACTGTTAAGTATAATATTGGCTGTGGGTTTTTCACATATGGCCTTTATTGTGTTGAGGTACTTGCCCTCTATACCCATTCTGTTGAGAGCTTTTATCATGAATGGATGTTCAATTTTTTAAAATGCTTTTTCAGTATCTATAGAGATGATGATGTGGTTTTTGTCCTTCTTTTTGTTGATGTGTTGGATTATGTTGATGGATTTTCGAATATTGTACCATCCTTGCATCCCTGGAATAAATCCTACTTGATCATGATGGATGATCCTTTTGATGTATTTTTGAATTGGGTTTGCTAATATTTTTTTGAGTATTTTTGCATCTATGTTCATCAGGGATATTGGTCTGTAGTTTTCTTTTTTTGTGGTGTCTTTTCCTGGTTTTGGTATTAGAGTGATGCTGGCCTCATAGAATGAGTTTGGAAGTATTCCCTCTTCTTCTACTTTTTAGAAACTTTAAGGATGATGGGTATTATGTTTTCACTAAATGTTTGATAAAATTCACTGGTGAAGCCCTCTGGTCCAGGCGTTCTGTTCTTAGGTAGGTTTTTGTTTACCAGTTCAATTCCGTTGCTGCTAAATGGTCTGTTGATATTTTCTGTTTCTTTCTAGGTCACCCTTGGAAGGTTGTATTTTTCTAGAAAGATGTCCATTTCTTCTAGGTTGTCCAGTTTTTCAGCATATAATTTTTCATAGTATTCTCTAATATTTCTTTGTATTTCTGTGCTGTCCATAGTGATTTTTCCTTTCTCATTTCTGATTCTGTTTGTGTGAGTAGACTCTTTTTTTCTTGATAAGTCTGGCTAGGTGTTTATCTATTTTGTTTATTTTCTCAAAGAACCAGCTCTTGATTTCATTGATCCTTTCTATTGTTTTATTCTTCTCGATTTTATTTGTTTCTGCTCTAATCTTTATTATGTCCCTCCTTCTACTGACTTTGGGTCTCATTTGTGCTTCTTTTTCTATTTCTTTAAATGTGAGTTTAGACTGCTCATATGGGATTGTTCTTCTTTCCTGAGGTAGGCCTGTATTGCAATATACTTTCCACTTAGCACAGGGTTCGCTGCATCCCACAGACTTTGCAGTGTTGAATTGTTGTTGTCATTTGTCTCCACATATTGCTTGATCTCTGTTTTTATTTGGTCATTGATCCATTGGTTATTTAGGAGCATGTTGTGAAGCCTCCATGTGTTTGTAGGATTTTTCATTCTCTTTTCCTAATTTATTTCTAGTTTCATACCTTTGTGGTCTGAGAAACTGGTTGGTACAATTTCAATCTTTTTTAATTTACTGAGACTCTTTCTGTGGCCTAGTATATGATCTATTCTTGAAAATGTTCCATGTGCACTTGAGAAGAATGTGTATTCTGCTACTTTTGTGTGTAGCGTTCTGTAGATGTCTGTTAGGTCCTTCTGTTCTAATGTATTGTTCAGTGCCTCTGTCTCCTTACTTATTTTCTGTCTGGTTGTTATGTCCTTCAGAGTGAGTGGTGTGTTGAAGTCTCCTAGAATGAATGCATTGCATTCTATTTCCCCTTTTAATTCTGTTAGTATTTGTTTCACATAGGTAGGAGCTCCTGTGTTGGGTGCATAGATATTTATAATGGTTATATCTTCTTGTTGAATTGACCCTCTATCATTATGTAATGTCCTTCTTTGTCTCTTGTGACTTTGTTTTGAAGTCTGTTTTGTCTGATATAAGTACTGCAACTCCTGCTTTTTTCTCCCTATTAGTTGCATGAAATGTCTTTCTCCATTTCTTCACTTTAAGTCTGTGTATGTATTTGGGTTTAAAGTGAGTCTCTTGAAGAAAGCATATAGATGGGTCTTGTTTTTTTATGCATTCATTGACTCTTTGTCTTTTGATTGGTTCATTCAGTGCATTTATATTTAGGGGAATTATGGATAGGTATGTACTTATTGGCACTGCAGGCTTTAGATTCCTGGTTACCAATGGTTCAAAGTTAACTTCCTTACTATCTAAATGTCTAACTTAACTCACGTAATATGGTATTACAAACACAATCTAAAGGTTCTTTTTTTTTTCTCCTTTTTTTTCTTCCTCCATTCTTTATATATTAGGTATCATATTCTGTACCGTTTGTCTATCCCTTTATTGACTTTGGGAATAGTTAATTTAATTTTGCATTTGCTTAGTAATTAGCTGTCAACTTTATTTACTGTGGTTTTATTACCTCTGGTCACAGCTGTTAAATTGTAGGAACACTTCCATCTATAGCAGTCCCTCCAAAATACAGTGTAGAGATGGTTTTTGGCAGGTAAATTCTCTCAGCTTTTGCTTATCTGAAAATTGTTTAATCCCTCCTTCAAATTTAAATGATAATCTTGCCAGATAAAGTAATCTTAGTTCAAGGCCTTTCTGCTTCATTGCATTAAATACATCATGCTGCTCCCTTCTGGCCTGTAAGGTTTCTATTGAGAAGTCTGAGGATAGCCTGATGGGCTTTCCTTTGTATGTGATCTTATTTCTCTCTCTGGCTGCTTTTAGTAGTCTGTCCTTATCCTTGATCTTTGCCATTTTAATTACTATATGTCTTGGTGTTATCTTCCTTGGGTCCCTTGTGTTGGGAGATCTGTGCACCACCATGGCCTGAGAGACTATCTCCTTCCCCAGATTGGGGAAGTTTACAGCAATTACCTCTTCAAAGACACTTTCTATCCCTTTTTCTCTCTCTTCTTCTTCTGGTATCCCTATAATGTGAATATTGTTCCATTTGAATTGGTCACACAGTTCCCTCCATATTCTTTCATTCTTAGAGATCCTTTTTTCTCTCTGTGCCTCAGCTTTGTATTCCTCTTCTCTAGTTTCTGTTTCATTTATTGTCTCCTCCACTGTATCCAGTCTGCTTTTCATACCCTCTATTGTGCTCTTCAACGATTGGATCTCCGACCGGAGTTCATTCCTGAGTTCTTGAATATCTTTCTGTACCTCCATGAGCATGTTAATGATTTTTGTTTTGAACTCCCTTTAAGGGAGAGTCATGAGGTCGATATCATTTAAATCTTTCTCAGGAGTTGTGTTAATAATTTTTACTCTGAACCAGTTACCTTTGGCATTTCATATTTGCGTATGGCGCCCTCTACTGCCCAGAAGCTCTATTCTCTGGAGCTGCACAGCCCCTGAAGCAATGTCAGGGATTGCAGGGGAGTAGTATTGGTGCCTGGGGGGAGGAAACAGCTGTTTCCTGCTTCCTGGCTGCTATATCTGTCTCCACTGCCTGAACCAATGGGCTGAGCACACAGGTATAAGACTCTGTGCTTTGCGTTTGTAGTTGCTGTAGACTGATCTTCCCTCTGGCTGGCCTAACGCCGGGGTAGGGTTTGCCAGTAGAAAGGTACATTGGGCAGCCTGGGAACTGGACCACCTGAAGATCATGAAAGCTGCCAATCTGCTTGGCAGAGTGCACCTGGACAATTTTGTCTACCTGTCCTTTCTCCTGAGCAGTAAGCTCTGTGCAGTCCTTGCTCCTTTAGCAGCCCTCTTGCTAAGGGCTTCTTTGTTAGGAAGTCTCTCAGACTGCCAGCCGTTCTTTTGTCTCAGAGCAGCTGAATATTGATCCCTGCTTTCCAGAAGCAGCTGGAATCTCAGTCTCTCCAGGAATTCTGCCTGTCTTAGGTTTCCAACTCCCTAATTACGAAAGTATCATGCAAGCACCATGAAATGTAGGTTTGTGCTCCCAGAGCAGATCTCTGGAGTTAGGTGTTCAGCAGTCCCAAGTCTCTACTCCCTCCCTACTCTATTTCTCTTCCTCCCACTGGTGAGCTGGGGTGGGGGAAGGGCTTGGGTCCTGCCATGCCACAGCTTTAGTATGTTACCCTGTTCTGTGAGGTCTGCTCTTGTCTCTAAGTGTATTCAGTTTGTCACAGTCCTCTTTCCTCTTGCTCTTTCAGTAGCAGTTGTATCAGTTATAATTTCGTATTATATATGGTTTTAGGAGGAAGCCTCTGTCTCACCTCTCACACTGCCATCTTTAATCCAATTCTCTCTTTTTTAAGACAAAGAAAAGATTCCCAAAGCCTCACATCAGACTTCTTTTCAAGTCTTATTGGCCATTAGTACATCACATGCTTTATCTGAAGCAATCACTAATACAAAGAACTTGACCACCCTGACTGGATTTAATCAGTTACATTTGGTGCTGAGGCCCACATTCCAGAAAGGATAAGGCCCCTTCTAGGAAGGTAAATAAAATTTAGATTCTAGTAACAATAAAGAGGAAGTAGTAGTCGTGGGTAATAGCTGTGAGGTAGCTAAATAACCATGGATATTATACAAACAAATAAATCATGATTACCCCTTGGTCCCTCCATGGATGCTTTCTGCTCTTTTAGTGTTTGAGAAAGTTAAAATTAACGATTTATGGTTAAAAAATAACTACGATGTCTGCTGCATTTATGTGTATCCCCTTGACATTTACAACTCCAAATGGCCTTTAAAATCTGTGGATTAGAAGGAGTTTAAAGTAAAACCCTGTCCTATAGGGTTATTAAAATTTCTGAACGCTGAGGGGTGTATAATCTTGCAGATTTCTTGGCTTCAAGATTCAGAAGCAAAAACGCAGATGATTATATTTCAGAAACTGCATTTCTCTAGGATTAGAAAATCAGTAGCATATTTAAGCTTCATGTTACAGAAAATAGAACATGTTCAGCCATTTGATCACATCTGGTATTTTTTCAAGCATATACCTCTTACCACACCATAACTTATGATTACCTTTTATCCTTCCCAGCATTAGACTCTGAATTTGTAAAATGTAATATATCAAAAAAATAAATTTAGTGTCAGAAGTTTGGGAATAAATGCAAGTTCTGCTGCTTAACTAGCTCTTAAACTTCTATAATTCACTTAGACTTCTGGACTCTCAATTGCCTCAAATTACCTGGAACATCCCTAGTTCTGAAATAGACTTGAAACAAAACCTTTGTATAAGATCATCTTTCTGAATTCCCTGGGTCTTTACACCACCTTGTCTAGCAACTCCTACATACCCTGAGACTCTCCTGATGAGCAGAGAAGAGAGTTTATCTTTTTTCACTTGCACTGTTGTCTTTTATTATTTTCTCTAGTTTTTTGCTATGTCTTCACTTAAGAAATATAGAAAAAATATTAATTCGAAAATAACTATCCAAATTAACCTCCAGAATATATTATTCTTAAATTTCCATTAAGTAAGTCTTTAATTTGCTTTTTTTAATGTCAAAAAAAGCATAAAATCAGCATCCTTTCTTTTCCATCTTCAGCAGTAGTTATTTGCCCCAAAGGTCTGGGTGTGAAGCTATTTTCAAAGCTATCTCAATACATGAGAATAAGCCTTTGGTATTTCTTCTCATCTAGAGGTTATACATGCAAGCAAGCTCACAGCCATTTCCTGAGTTGCTGACGGTTTCACTTTGAAGGCTCTGCCACCAGAGGGAACTGAAGTTATAAGATTTTACAATGCCTCAGATGTGCTGCATATTCCTAATAAAATACAACTTGCTTAAGAGACTAATGACATTAAACTTGGAAATTTTCACACAAAATTTTCTAAGGAATTAGTTGTGTGAAGTATGTCTAGAGCTTTTATGAGTCATTTTATCCTAAAGAAAGAGATCTCATCAGTGGTCCCTTTATTCATATAGATTCCTACATTTTCACAATGATAGAATTCATCCATCAAAGATTTAGAGTGGAAACAATTGGGAGGAATAATGGAAAAATGAAGATCTCACAGGAATGATAAAAATTATGTATATGGCATAATCCTCAATTGAAAGTAGGAAACATTAATTTTTAAATATACATTCAAGTTTTAAATAGACAACTCTTTAACTCCATTTCATGTTACAGAGTGAATAAGTTATATAGTATATAAAACTTGCCAAGACTTTGACTAGTATAAATGATACTGCCACAGATCTATTGAAGATACCTACTTTGGGAACACATGAGACATTCACAGTGTAGCTATAAAAGTAAACTTGCTTTTTCTAAAAGTTCATTTTACCCAGGATACTTTTGAACAACTTTTATAGAAAAATAGTCCACATCTTAATCTGCTCTGAAGACTCAGCAATCATTTTATGCTCTATTTTTGGTATTGCAGACTTTTGGTCTTTTATAGTTCAGTGTTTTCTGTTTTTGCTTTTGATTAATTTGTAACATCAACATGAAGCAGAATGCAAGGAGAAATAGGATCACTTGTCAGATATCAAAGCAATCTAAGTTATGGCATTAAAGACAGATTTTTCTTATTTGATAAGTCCCTCTCAGTGTATGTATGTCCTCGTGTGGTCTCAGGTTCACCTGGGGCTACTGTTTGATTTTCAAATTTCTAGCTTCAACCCTCCATCATTGACTGCATTATGAACAAGCAGCCCTCAAGTGGTTCTCATGCACGCCAAAGTTTAAGAACTCTTCTAGATGTGTATAGTCCATGATCATTTAACCTCTTAAAACTGTTATCCATCCCTAGTTCTTAACTGTCATCATTTTCAGGGACAGCACACACTGATTTCTTTAATTCATGCATATCATTGGCTGCTTTGTCATTTCTATGTGGGTAGCTCCCAAATGTACATTTTCTAGACAGAGTCACCTATTTGAAACATCATTTATTGTTCTCTTGGGAATTCATTCTGCATCCATACCTTGTTTCATTCTCCATTGTGTCTTCTTTAATCACCTTTCAACACCATTGATTGCGTTAAAGAAAACTGTATTGTTGCATCAGTTTCCCAGCAAGTCTTCCTACCCCCTTACCCTCTTACTCCAACCCATTCTATAGGGAAAACCTTCCTAAAACATCTATTTCCCTTTAAAAAACTGTCTGATGTTTCTTAGAACCCAGATTAAATTGTTTATATGTAGGTATCTTTATGTCTTCTACAGCCCTCTCAACCCCATGATACCATTTTTGGCTTATTCTTCCAACCAACGTAACTTTCCTTTTCCCATGTTTATCTTTGCTGTACCTTCCCATATCTTCCCCTTGCTTTACACATATTTGATCTTATCTCAACAAACAGATCAATTCTCAGTGATCTCAGGAAGCCTCCTCCAGTGTCCTCTGTCCTAGGTCACTATTTATGTGTTCACAGTATGTAAGTATCCTACTAAACTGTGCTTTAAAAGCAGAGACTAAGGCTTATTCTGCTTTTGAATATTCTATGTCATGTAGCCATGTACTAAGTCAATAGAAATTGCTCAATACTGGTTTATAATTGAGGTCATGCTTTAAAAAATCATAACCTCCTAAGTTCCTTTATATTCCGAACAACAGATAAGAATGTACTAATTTAATGTCATCATTTTCATTGTGATCCCAGTAGTATTTATTTGGTACCATTGGTATATGTCTGGTGCTCTTCAGTAAAGTTTAAGTAAATACCTTCTAAGATGTTATTACAATTCAGCTCTGCGACTAATTAAATTTAGCCAACCATTATAAATTTTGTGTTATGGTAAATATAAATTTCATGTAATTGAAACTGAAGAGGTTGAATCAAAAGTGCTTTTTGGCTTGAGAGGGCTGTTGATATGCTTTGTGAGTATGGAGTAAGTTTCTCCCAGTCTAGCCTTTCCCCAGACTGATTTCAGTTCTACCAGTTTATCACGCTGGGCTGAGAACACACTTTCCCCTGGAGCTACAGTAAGAAAGCAGATTCCCTGGTGAAGCACCGTAATGTCTCAAAATAATCCACTTTTGACAAATAATGCTGTCCTTTCAGGGAAGGGTGGCTTGGTTTGCTGTGATAAACATCAGTACATAATCCCTCTGGGGGCTCTGCCCATGTTGTAGATGTGTTTCTCTTGCTCAGTAATGACCATGTGGAGTATGACTGTCATTTTGGGCAATTGATGGAAATCAAGAAGACATAGGGCTTTGGTTCCTTCAGAAAGAAGTGGCTTGGCAGAGACAGAGAATTAACCAAACCAAAACAGTTCAATCTGAGGAAGATATTCAAATCACAATGTGACTGATTGTGAAGAAAATGGAAATAAATGAGGGGACATTTTTTGTAAGGAGACAAGTGGTGAGAACTCAGGAGGAGCCAAAGAACCAGGTCCCTGAAAGAGGAGGAATAAAACAGAAAACATCTTTAAGAGGAGCCAGAAGTTTAGTACTTGTTCTTTTAGAGTGACCCAGAGAAATCTGAGGGAGGGTTAAGGAATTCAATAAGTGATGCTGGGGAAGCTTTGCTGGTTCTCTGCCAATGACTTAGCTCAGCATTTCTCCGAGTGTCTGCTAGACTATTTGCTTATTATAGACTACCTCATTCCCCTGACTCTGTTTATCTTTTCCCTAAATTAGAATATATCTAGAAAGTAGGTTCTTATTATCCATATTTTACAGGTGAGGGAAAAAATTCTCAGAAATAAAATATTTTTTCTCAAAGCCACATAAGTAGCAGGAGGCAGGAGTGAGATTCGAAGAAGTTCCATCTGATTCCTAAAGCAGTGTTCTTTCCTCCTGTGCCCACTGCTTACAAGCAAGGGTGATATTCAAAATATTTAACATTAGGCACCACATACAATCTTATTTGTTGTTGATCATATTCATTAACAATATACTGGACTAGATAAGATTAACAATATATAAAATAAGATGTGGTTACTACTGTAAAAGAAAAACTGCACCAGACCAGTTAAACAGGGAGGGAAGACTTTATTTCAGACTATTGTAATAGGAAAGAGAGATTGAACTCAACTTCACTGAAATAAAAGGTGGGAGGATTTTTAAAAGCTGGGATAAACTAATAAAAAATATCAGAGGATGTTAGGGGGTGGCTGGCCCACAGGATTAGGCCATCGGTGTTTGCTAATAGTCACCTATTAAATTTAGACTCTTATCTCCCACAGGGACTTGGAGATAGGGTGATACCTCCTTCTATGATTACATTTCAAAGGGATGGCACTAGTTCCTTGAGAAAGACATTGCTGCTTTGTAAAAGATTGACATCTAAAAGGGGAAGAGAAAGAATTTATGATTCCAAGTTTCCTAAAATAAATTCTCTAAGAAAAAGGAGGTTAGGGATCTATAGTCAAGAAGAAACCTATCAAAAGTTTAATCAAGGTGAGAGGAACATTAAGGCAATCTTGGTCAGTATCCATTGTTAAACATTTTAAGTACCAGACTGTGAGCTACTTAAAGACAGTATTTTTTATCCAAATCTTCCTTGTAACATTATAACACAGATTTGTCTATATACATTTCGGATGTTTGACAAATGTATTGAATAAAGGAGGGAATATGAGGACGTTGTAGATTCGGGTAAATTCTTCAGGAAGCCAACAATATTAGAAAGAAAATTTTTTCTATATAGCAAAATATATTCCTGTTTATAATTTCACCATTTTGCATTTAGATGCCCTGAACTATGGCAATATTTACTAAACTGTTTTTTTTTTAGTTTATTTTGATATCATTAATCTACAATTAAATGAGTAATATTATGGTGATTACACAACCCCCTTCATCAGGTCCCCCTCCCAACCCCATTGCAGTCACTGTCCATCAGCGTAGTGAGATGCCATAGAGTCACTACCTGTCCTCTCTGGGATGTACAGCCCTCCCCGTGCCCCCTGAACATTACATCGGCTAATTGTAATGTCCCTTCTTCCCCTTTACCCCTCTCTTCCCACCCATCCTCCCCAGTCCCTTTCCCTCTGGTAACTATTTGTCCGTTCTTGGGTTCTGTGCGTCTGCTGCTGTTTTGTTCCTTCAGTTTTTTTTTTTCCTTAGTTCTTATACTCCACATATGAGTGAAATCATTTGGTACTTGTCTTTTACAGCTTGACTTATTTCACTGAGCATAATACCCTCTAGCTCCATCCATGTTTTGCAAATGGTAGGATTTGTTTTCTTCTTATGGCTGAATAATATTGCATTGTGTATATATACCACATCTTCTTTATCCATTCATCTATTGATGGACACTTGGGGTGCTTCCATTTCTTGGCTATTGTAAATAGTGCTGCGATAAACATAGGGGTGCATCTGTCTTTTTCAAACTGGGCTGCTGCATTCTTGGGGTAAATTCCTAGGAGTGGAATTTCTGGGTCAAATGGTATTTCTATTTTGAGTTTTTTGAGGAACCTGCATACTGCTTTCCACAATGGTTGAACTAATTTGCATTCCCACCCGCAGTGTAGGAGGGTTCCCTTTTCTCCACATCCTCACCAACATTTGTTGTTGTTTGTCTTTTGGATGTTGGCTATTCTCACTGGTGTGAGGTGATATCTCATTGTGGTGTTAATCTGCATTTCTCTGATGATTAGCTATGTGGAGCATCTTTTCATGTGCCTGTTGGCCATCTGAATTTCTTTTTTGGAGAAGTGTCTATTCATGTCCTCTGTCCATTTCTTAAATGGATTATTTGCTTTTTGCTTGTTGAGGTGCGTGAGTTCTTTATATATTTTGGATGTCAAGCCCTTATCGGATACGTCATTTATGAATATATTCTCCCATCCTGTAGGAAGTCTCTTTGTTCTACTGATGGTGTCCTTTGCTGTACAGAAGCTTTTCAGCTTCATATAGTCCCACTTGTCCACTTTTGCTTTTGTTTCCCTTGCTCGGGGAGATATGTTCATGAAGAAGTCACTCATGTTTATGTCCAAGAGCTTTTTGCCTATATTTTTTTCTAAGAGTTTTATAGTTTCATAACTTACATTCAGGTCTTTGATCCACCTTGAGTTTACCTTTGTGTATGGGGTTAGACAGTGGTCCAATTTCATTCTCTTACATGTAGCTGTCCAGTTTTTCCAACACCAGCTGCTGAAGAGGCCGTCATCTCCCCAATGTATATCCAAGGATCCCTTATCAAATATTAATTGACTGTATGTGTTTGGGTTGATGTTTGGATTTTCTATTCTATTCCACTGATCTGTGGGTCTGTTTTTGTGCCAATACCAAATTGTCTTGATTACTGTGGCTTTGTAGTAGAGCTTGAAGTCAGGGAGCGTAATTGCCCCTGTTTTATTCCTCCTTCTCAGGATTGTTTTGGCTATTCGGGGTCTTTTGTGGTGCCATATGAATTTTAGAATTATTTGTTCGAGTTCATTGAAGAAAGCTGTTGGTAGTTTGATAGGGATTGCGTTGAATCTGTAGATTGCTTTGGGTAGTATAGCCATTTTGACAATATTTACTCTTCCTAGCCAAGAGCACGGGATGCATTTCCATTTGTTAGTGTCCTCTTTAATTTCTCTTAGGAATGTCTTGTAGTTTTCAGGCTACAGGTCTTTCACTTCCTTTGATAAGTTTATTCCTACGTATTTTATTCTTTTTGATGCAATTGTGAATGGAATTGTTTTTCTGATTTCTCTTTCTGTTAGTTTATTGTTAGTGTATAGGAAAGCAACAGATTTCTGTGTGTTAATTTTGTATCCTGCAACTTTGCTGAATTCAAATATTAGTTCTAGTAGTTTTGGAGTAGAGTTTTTAGGGTTTTTTATGTACAATATCATGTCATCTGAAAATAGTGACAATTTGACTTCTTCTTTACCAATCTGGATGCCTTGTATGTCTTTGTTTTGTCTGATTGCTGTGGCTAGGACCTCCAGTACTATGTTGAATATCAGTGGAGAGAGTGGGCATCCCTGTCTTGTTCCCGATCTTAGATGAAAAGCTTTCAGCTTCTCGCCATTAAGTATGATGTTAGCTGTGGGTTTGTCATATATGGCCTTTATGATGTTGAGGTACTTGCCGTCTATACTCATTTTGTTGAGAGTTTTAATCATGAATGGATGCTGAATTTTGTCAAATGCTTTTTCAGCATCTATGTAGATGATCATGTGGTTTTTGTTCTTTTTATTGATTTGGTGGATGATGTTGATGGATTTTCGAATGTTGTACCATCCTTGCATCCCTGGGATGAATCCCACTTGATCATGGTGTATGATCCTCTTGTATTTTTGAATTCGATTTGCTAATATTTTGTTGAGTATTTTTGCATCCACGTTCATCAGGGATATTGGTCTATAGTTTTCTTTTTTGGTGACGTCTTTGCCCGGTTTTGGTATTAGAGTGATGCTGGCTTCATGGAATGAGTTTGGAAGTATTCCCTCCTCTTTTATTTTTTCTAAAACTTTAAGAAGAATGGGTGTTATTTCCTCTGTATTTGTCTGGTAGAACTCAGAGGTGAATCCATCTGGTCCAGGGGTTTTGTTCTTGGGTAGTTTTTTGATTACCGCTTGTATTTCGTTGCTGGTGATTGGTCTGTTTAGTTTTTCTGTTTCTTGTTTGGTCAGTCTTGGAAGGTTGTATTTTTCTAAAAAGTTGTCCATTTCTTCTAGGTTTTCCAGCTTGTTAGCATATAGATTCTCATAATATTCTCTTATAACTCTTTGTATTTCTGTGGGATCCGTCGTGATTTTTCCTTTCTCATTTCTGATTCTGTTTATGTGTGTAGATTCTCTTTTTCTCTTAATGAGTCTGGCTAGGGGTTTATCTATTTTGTTTATTTTTTCAAAGAACCAGCTCTTGGTTTCATTGATTTTTTCTATTGTTTTATTCTTCTCAATTTTATTTATTTCTTCTCTGATCTTTATTATGTCCCTCCTTCTGGTGACTTTGGGTCTCATTTGTTGTTCTTTTTCCAATTTCAGTAATTGTGTCTTTAGACTATTCATTTGGGAATGTTCTTCTTTCTTTAGGTATGCCTGGATTGCAATATACTTTCCTCTTACATCTGCCTTTGCTACGTCCCACAGAAGCTGTGGCTTTGTTGTTTTTGTCATTTGTCTCCATATACTCTTTGATTTCTGTTTTGATTTGGTCATTGACCCACTGATTAATTAGGAGAATGTTGTTAAGTCTCCATGTATTTGTGAGCCTTTTTGTTTTCTTTCTAAAGTTTAATTCTAGTTTAATACCTTTATGATCCGAGAAGTTGGTTGGTAGAATTTCAATATTTTCGATTTTACTGAGGTTGTTTTTGTGGCCTAGTATGTGGTCTATTCTGGAAAATGTTCCATGTGCACTTGAGAAGAATGTGTATCCCGTTGCTTTTGGGTGTAGAGTTCTGTAGATGTCTGTTAGGTCCATCTGTTCTAGTGTGTTGTTCAGTGCCTCTGTGTCTTTACTTATTTTCTGTCTGGTTGATCTGTCCCTTGGAGTGAGTGGTGTGTTGAAGTCACCTAAGATGAATGCATTGCTGTCTATTTCCTCCTTTAATTCTGTTAGTATTTGTTTCACAAATGCCGTCGCCCCTGTGTTGGGTGCATATATATTTAAAATGGTTATATCTCCTTGTTGGATTGACCCCTGTATCATTATGTAATGTCCTTCTTTATCTCTTGCTACTTTCTTCATTTTAAAGTCTATTTAGTCTGGTACAAGTACTGCCATACCTGCTATTTTCTCCTTGTTATTTCCATGAAATATCTTTTTCCATCCCTTCACTTTTAATCTGGGGATATCTTTGCATTTGAGGTGAGTTTCTTGTAGGCAGCATATAGATGGGTCTCGCTTTTTTATCCATTCTGTTACTCTGTGTCTTTTGATTGGTGCCTTCAGTCCGTTTACGTTTAGGGTGATTATTGAAAGATATTTACTTATTGCCATTGCTGGCTTTAGATTCGTGGTTACCAAAGGTTCAAGGGTTGCTTCTTTACTATCTAACAATCTAACTTAACTTTCTTGTTAAGTTATTGTAAACACAGTCTGATGTTTCTTTATTTCTCTCCCTTCTTATTCTTCCTCCTCCATTCTTTATATACTAGGTGTTTTATTCTTTGCCTTTAGTTAGTTTTGGATGGTCTGCTTTCTTTGCTATGATTTTATTTTCTGTTTTGACAGCTTTTTAGCCTTAGGAGTGCTTCCCTCTAGAGCAGTTCCTTTAATATGTCCTGTAGAGGTGGTTTATAGGAGGCAAATTCTCTCAGCTTTTGCTTGTCTGAAAATTGTTTAATCCAGCCATTGTATTTAAATGATAATCGTGCTGGATACAGTATTCTTGGTTCGAGGCCCTTCTGTTTCATTGTGTTAAATATATCATGCCATTCTCTTCTAGCCTGTAAGGTTTCTTTTGAGAAGTGTGATGTTAGTCTGAGGGGTTTTCCTTTGAAGGTGATCTTTTTTATTTCTCTAGCTGCCTTTAATACTCTGTCCTTATCTTTGATCTTTGCCATTTTAATTATTATGTGTCTTGGTGTTGTCTTCCTGGGGTCCCTTGTGTGAGGAGATCTGTGGGCTTCCATGGACTGTGAGACTATTTCCTTTTCCAGCATGGGGAAGTTTTCAGCAATTATTTCTTCAAAGACACTTTCTATCTCTTTTTCTCTCTCTTCTTCCTCTGGTACTCTATAATGCGAATATTGTTCCTTTTGGATTGGTCACACAGTTCTCTTAATATTCTTTCATTCCTAGAGATCCTTTTATCTCTCTCTGCCTCAGCTGCTCTGTATTCCTGTTCTCTGATTTCTATTGCATTAACAGTGTCTTGCATCTCGTCCAGTCTGCTGCTGAGCCCGTCAATGGCTTCTCTCATTTCTGCATTATCTTTCCTGACTTCCCTCACTTCCTCCCTTAGCTCTTGCATATTTCTCTGTAGATCCATCAGCATGGTTATGACTTTTATTCTGAATTCTTTTTCAGGAAGATGCTGCGTTTCCATCTGTTCAGATTCCTTCTCAGAGGGGCTCTGAATCTTGGTGATTTTTGTCTGTATCATTTTCTTCTGTCTTGTCATGCTGGCAGGAGTGATCGCTGGTAGGTGCCGCTTATGTCAGCTGGGCTCTGGAGTGGATTCTCTACGCATGCTGTAGGTGTCGCTGTTGCTCCACTAATTCGCAGCTGCAGCCTCGCCGTTTTTGTAGGTAGGAATGAATGGGACGCTATTGTTTTCTGTATAAAGTTCCAGCGTGGTTGCTCCCTTCTTTCTGTCACTAGCGAAGGGGACCGAAGTTCCCCAGGACTTCCAGCCTGCAGGGCTGAGCCCGCCGGGGCTCTGGTGTTCCCTTGCTGGGCCCCCCACCTCTCCGAGGCCGCTACAAATGGTGCGTGCTTTTCTCTTGTCCCTTGGGCACTGGCTGCATGGTCCCCGCACCTTCCCGGCTCCAAACCTGCACCTTCTGCCTCTCCAATGTCTGATGCACTGCGCGATGTGTGTCAGCGCTCCCGGTGCTCCAGTGCAGACCACCGGGGCTGGTTATTTCATGGACCTGCTCTTCCACTCCCTCCCAGCTCCGACTCCTCTCCTCCCACCGGCGCGCTGGGCTGGGTGAGTGTTCGGGTGCCACTGGGTCGCGGCTCTGTATCTTACCCGCCTCACGGTGTGCTGAGTCCTCCCAGGTGTGGCTGCATGCTGTACACTTTCCTGTGTGCTCCGATTTCCCTCTTAGGAATAGTTGTATTTGCTGTGTTTTCATAGATTTATATAGTTTTGGGAGGAGATTTCTGCCACCCTGCTCACACCGCCATCTTCCCGGAAGTGTCTAATCTGTTTTATCATGAAAAACTGTGTGCTTAAATTGCCTCCCTGTGCAGGCAGGGATGTTGTTCTATGGCCAGATAAGTTTTGAAAATGCCTGTCTTGGAGTTTCACTTTCATTATTGGTATTCTTAAGTCTTGAAAATGTCTTAAGTGCTGGGTTGTTTTATAGTAAACTTTCTTATCCACTTTTTGTCATGTTAACAGAAGAAATACAACACTGACTTGCTATGCTTCTATTTGGGAAATGCAGAAATCAATTAAAAATCTTCCTTCTGTGAAGAAGATGTGACTTATCCTTTATCGAACACTTCCTTTGCATTTTGCTGAGCACTTCAAATTATTACATGTCATTTTTCCTGATATTATAAATATTTGCCTTTCTTCATTGGGAAAATGCAGGTTTACAGCATTCAGGTAACTAATGCAGGTCACATAGTATGAAGCAGCGGACCTGGGATTCAAACACCTGTCTATCTTGCAAGCTTAAGTTCTTAAGCTCTATGCATTGGATTTCAAAACCTTGGTCCTCAGACCAGCAGTATTAGTATCCCCTGGGAACGTGTTAGAGAATTCTTGGGGCACACCCTATTGAATCAGAAATTCTGAGATTGGCACCAGTAATCTGTGTTTTAATAAGCCCTCCAGGTAGGGTTGCCAGATAAAATAAGAGAATGCCCAATTCAATTTGAGTGTCAGATAAACAACACATTTTTTAAAGTAAGAGTATGTTCCATGAAGCATTTATTTGTTATTTGCTAGTTGTCTAACATTCAGTTTGAGCTGGGATCCTGTATTTTTATTGGCTAAAGCTGGTAACCCTACTGCGAGGTCATTCTCATGTGCACTAAAGGTTGAAAACCATTGCACCTCAAGATTATGGGTTTTGTGGAATACATTTAACCCTATTTTCAATAGGTTTAATCCAGGAGAACTTTAAAAAAAATAAGCAGTCTTTTACTAGCATCATTATTATCTCAAGAGCAAATAGTGATAAACAAACTGCAGAATGCATTTCCTAAGAGGAATGTGTTTCTAAATGCTTAATGGAACACTGCACATGGGAACAGTAATAGCGTGTCTGATTATGGAGCACCAGGGCCACCAGGAATTTGGGGGCTAGGAGATAAGGTGAGTCATACTATAACAAAAGTTCTGTTTTTCTACCATAAAATGGGGGAAAAAAACACCACTTATGTTGCATGTTTTCTGAAGGAGAAAAAGAAGAAGTTTTGGAAACTGCTGACAACAAAATGTCCAGGTTAAGCTGATAGATAAAAATCCACTTCATCTTCACTTTTTACTTTTCTCACTCAATTTTTAATCATTCTTGAGATAAGTTGCACAAAACCCATGAGGTCAAGAAAAACTTTATATATTTATATCTTGCTTATTCTCTGTTAAGTCTTTTTAGGAAAAAAAGAACATTTCTCTGGGCTGAGAAAATCATTTCCAAGCATGTAGGAGGCCTCATATGAAGGTAATAAGTCTAGCTCCATAATCTGAATTAGTGATCCAGTAATAATTTTCTGTGCTAATTGGTTACAGTGTCTCTGAAAGAGGTATTTCAGGATTCAAAACTTCCTTTTTAGTACAATATCTCAAGCCCAATTTAAAAACAAAATAATAAAACAAAGAAAAAAGGAATCCCTGTGTATGACTATATTACTATCCTGATATGACTTTTTAATTTTTCTAGGAAATGAGAGATTTGTTGAACTGAATTCAGCCAAAAGCACATTTGCAGAATTGGCTTGCCTTAGCTAACCACAGTAAAAGTTGTTACTTAGTATTTTATCCACCTGAAAAACTCTAAAATTTAGGAAATCAGTTTTAGTCTAGAGGCCCCAGTACACCGTAGGAATAGAAGTGGGTCAGAATTAGTGCTAGTTAGTATCTTTCTTGCTGTTTGGTGAAGGAAAATCACATGCATGGACATCTTCTGGCATATATTATTTCTGCTCTGCTATATATTATCTATCTATCTGTCTATATATATATCATGTGGTATATATTATCATATGTATAATCATTCAAGTGGTGGTTTTCAGAGAAGAGTATGGGGGAGGAGGAGGCACAGACTGTGAATTAACTGTTAAATAGCCAGATCACTTTGTCTCAACTAAGTCTATATTTTGCTTAAGTAATATTGTCCTGTCATATTAGATTTAAAAAGACCTTTACTTAAACTTAGAGGAAGCCTAAAAATTACTCCTGAACATAAGCTACATTTTAACATTAAAATTTTTTCTTATAAATCATAATCTTTAATACTGATGTTAAAGGGGTTTCAGTGGATTGCATTGCTTCTGCTTTGAAAACAGTATTATCATTAATAAAATCCTAGCCACTGATATTAAATGGATGGAAGTTCAGTGAACTAATTAAGGATTAAAGCCGAAAATCTTTATTGTGGCATTAAATCAATCTATAGTTTAAATATTCATTATGCTAAGCGCTCTAGTAATTAAAGAGCACTTAAATGAAACACATGCAGATAAATTTAAAATGAATTTCAAAAGCTTAAGCTTGTAATGGTGTCTTAATATATATAATATATATATATTATGTATATATAATAAAGAGTGAGCAATTTAGTCACCATATACTTTAATGCAGAAAGTACTAGTGCCACCTATTGGTCAAAGAGTAGAACTCCAAAAACTGTTTAATAAAGGTACTAAGCCGTAATTGCAATAGAAACAATGGGTTTCATAAAGTGGCTACATGAATGTTTTCCCTTTGAGTTTAAATTATCCTTAAGTTTTTAATACATATATTTCAAGTAATTTATAAAATTATTTTAAAAATATTTGCTAACTTTGAAACCTAGGAATAATGATTCTTAACAGTGATTTTTGGACATGTTTTTTGAAATCACAGCATAACTAGTAATTTTGTTTAAATTAACTGCAATAAGCCTAGAAATTTTAAATCACTGTGGTTCTCATTAAAATGTCCTGGAGAACTTACCAAAACATTTCAATGCCAGGACCCCACCCCAACCCAATTAAAAGACAGGGCAACCTTTAAAAATCTCCTTTGCCTATGTTGTTCAACAGCCTTCATGGCAAAATCACTCACACTTTAACATCCACATTACTTACTTTTTTCTGTTATTTATAATCTCTAGCATAGGAAAATAAATTACCCACAGTTAAAAAAATCGAAACAAAACCAAACAATACCTCTGTCATGAAAAAAACATTAAATTGTCTTTATGAGGTTATGTAAACTAAACTGGCTTCCTGCAACCTTAACTATATTGTTGAAAAGTTGCCATCCAAGGCTTTATCAAGGCAGAAAACAGGACAGGCTGATTCCAATTATTTAGTATGTGTCAGGGGTGCCAGATTTACAGCCTCAGAGGCTTAAGTCCATTACCCACTGAATGATTTACTAATGGAGTTCTATGGTACCTCATTCACCAAATTCTAGACATAAAATGGTGATATAAAACATAGTCCCTAGAGTCGAGAATTTGGCAGTCCATGAGGGGAGATGAACTTGACATATATGTAATGGCACGAAAAGCTATATAATTGAGTTTTCAATGTGTAGAATTGTCAATGTGCTGTCAGAGTTCAGGGCTAGTTTAATCAAGGAGGACCTGGGAAGAAAGTTAAAAGTGATTAGCACAGAGGCATTAGGTGATATTGAGTAGCATTTTAAGGGAGAAAGTCCAGAGGCATAATCACAGAGAGCCAGGCATTCACTATTAGGACCTATGAAGATGCAGAGGAAGCAATAAAGGAAACAGAAGAGATATTAGAAATAGATGGATGAAACAAGCACCAGGATAGGTTTGTGTTAGGGAAACAAGCCAAGCCAAGGAAGAGCAGTTTCAGGAAACAGTGGCATGCTAATGACATCAACTGTAGCTGAAATACAGGGAAATGGTACGAAGGACAAAGGATGAAGTAAATAAAAGCCACAAAGTAGAATATTATAGAATAATATAGAGTATATAAAGTAATGTTATTTATTCTTTTCAGAGGAAAAAATAAGGCTTAGAAATACTATATAATTCTCCCCAGATCATCTAGCTAATGGCAGAGATCCTGCCATAAGTCACAGACAAGTGTCAAATTAAAAATGTCTACATATGTATGTTACATGTATAATATTTGCGATTATTCTTCTGAAAATGTTATCTACAGCATTCTGTCTCATTCACCTGTGTCCTAGAAGGTACATGGGTCAATACCTACTGAAATAGTAAGTGATTGAGAAAACTCATACTGTAATTGGTGATCACAGATTGCTTCAGTCTCTGTCAACCATGCATTCTCTTGAATGACTTCACTCAGGAAATGGATCAGCTAAAGATGATCTATACATGGTAATCAATATACACAGCACCCAGGGCATTTTCATGTTTATGTATTAAGTATTATCAGTTTTGTATTCCACCTTGACTGATTTTCATTTTGGAAAGATGGTAAGGCTGAAGTATGTTTTGCATTTTGTTGTTTACTTTTATTATTTTTTTTCAATCATTGAACACTCACTGTGATAGTATGTCTGCAAACATTGGGGTCACAGAGAAGAGGAAATCAAGAACCAAGAACCTTGTCCCTAAGGAATACTTAGCCTGGCAGCAGAGACAGACGTTTCAGAAGCTTCATTCTGAAATTCTGAGCAGTCTGTATTTGATCAAAATGTGAGAAGTAAACAGCTATATGAGAATCCAATTATGTTATCCATCCATAATAGTTCTTAGTTATTGCTCTTTTATTTTAAAAAGTTAGTTCCACTAGGAATTGAGTTGCTCCATTAAATGCCTTTCAAATGTGGATTGCTAAGTGATCTTTGCTATTTTGGTAGGACTTCAATTAAGCTATTCTGAAAAAGCAGAGGGAAATGCTAACAATGTTTCACTTGTTATATTTACCTTCTGTTTTCTTGTATTATAAATTCAATTCCCAGCTGGGGATTCAGCTCCCGATAAGATGTTATTGAAATTTACTTTTCCTCCCCTTTCTGATCAACTCCAACCTTTCCCTTGATTGCAGGAATGGTGTGGGTAGAACATTTTGAAACAATGTGAACTCTGTCTAAATGCTTTTGAAACAAGTGATTATTTCATGTGTGGTTGAAACTCTCCAGGAGCTGACTGAGGAAATAAAGACCTTCCAGTATCACCAACTAACCTGTGCCAGTGTCACAGAGTTGAGGGCTGCAGCCAGCAGAAAGACCCCCTGCAAAATTACCTGGCAGACTTTTTATTTTCTCTGTTTGTAAAAGTCTTGACAATTTAAAATCTCCTGCCAGAACCTAACTCAGGGACATGCCTTACAGAAATACAGAGGCCCAAGCAGGCAACAAATATTGAGCCAATCCACTGAAATTAAAAGTAATGCAGAGATAACCCTAGAGAAACTAAGGTGTTTCTACATTCCTCACTTAGGGAGTTTTGATTTGAAAACTAAAAAAAAAAAAAAAAAATTCCCAAATTAGAAGTCATTTTGGTGTCATATTCCCTGTGATGGTGGGACAGTTATGAGCAATCTGGTTTTGTGGGCTGACTTACTTTGGAAGATGCCAAAGGTTATTTCTAGTGTTTGAAAAGCCACATATTTTATAAAGGTCAGCTAAGAAAAAGTGTGAAGATTCTTAATCATATTGCCAATGCCCTCAGCCTTTTAAAATAGAAGGATATTAAACTGCATTAATGCTATATTCTAAATTCATGATACTGGTCAGTGTGTGAACTTGAATTTTACTAGTAATATTCTTTGTTTTGTTTTCCTATGTGTTATTTCCAGATATAGACAATTTTGATTATCTGTGTAGATGAAAGTATTGCCTCAATTCAAGTTGCTAAAACAATATTATAAACCACCAGCAACATGGACAAACACAAAAATTTTGTTTTTGTTTTTGGCTAACCTGATAAGACAATCCAGCTCCAGCACACTGGGCACTCCCCTACCTCGCTTTCTAGCATCGTGTAGTCAGTCCATTTAGGTCTTGCTGCTAAGTATGGTTCTGCGTGTGTTCTGCACAAAGGCACCATGTAAGTGGGCAAGAAGCTGCATAGGAAAGATGCCTTTTCCTAACGCATACATGCTGAGACAGCCAGTCTCTAATTTGCCTACTGTCCTCCCGTAGACTGGAAGGAAGCGCCATTGTTTAGAGTTCCCTCAACATGGGGTAGCTCAATTTTAAAAGGAGTCCTTGAAGAAGATAAAGAAAAATACTCAAGTCAAAGAAGTGAGGGGGAAAAAGATGGCAGAGTAGGAAGGCAGAGTGGAAACCTCCTCCCACACACACACCAAGGAAGCAGCTATAGCAAATACATCTAACCCTGAAAATGACCTAAAGACTGCAGAGCAGACCACCTACGCCTGGGAAAGAAGAGAAGACCACAGAGAAGGGTAAAGTGGCAAAGCCAAATTGATCAGGACACCAGCCCTTACCCCCTCCCAGTCCAAGTGCCAGAGGAAGAAACTTTAACTGGGAGGGGATAAGAGGAGGTTATATATGTTCAAGAACTCTGCACACCTGGCCCTGGAGATCTGGTCTGGGAACATGAGTCCACACTGTATCAGGCTTTGGTGATTAGCAGGGCTGGACACCAGGATGAGCTGGAGCACTGTGGGAGGCTGAGACTCCTTCCACATGTGGAAGACAGGCATGCTCCGTCAGTCCCACTGAGACCCAAAACAGAGCCAACAGTTTGAAAGATTTATCAGCAGCAGGAAGGGTGCCAGAGTGAAGGTTGTATGGAACTCTCTGCAGGTGGAAGAGCATGTAGATGACACTTCCCCAGCCTTCCTCAGCCCAAAAGGTTAGACACTTGTGGGAAGCCCAAATGCTCCACACCCCCTAACGCTCATGCCTGATGTGCTTCTCTGCACACTCTCCTGCCTGCCTGTCCATTCCCCTCAGCCCCATAGTAGTCAGACTTTGCTGCCTGACAGGCTGAAGGACACTTAGCTGCCTGGCAGGCAGAGGGAAGCTTTCCCGGCCCAACTGGGGAGGTCCTGCAGGACCTAGCTCTGAGCATTTCTTCCTCCTTTGGGTGGCCCAGCCCAGTGCTTCACAACTGTGCACCCCACTGCCCTACACACTGAGGACCACCCCACCCACCCCCTTGGCCCAGTAGTGCTGCCAACACAGCAAGAAAGGCAGAGGGTGGCTCCACCCACAGTGACACCAGCAGAAGCACCTCTGTTCTGCCATCTGTAGCAGACTGAAATCACTGCCCGCAGACAGACAGAAAGACAGCTCTGCCCATAGCCGACCACAGCATCTGGGGCTCCACTGCAAAAGGGAACCAGGCATTGTAAAATAAAGAGTCTTGGGCTTCTGGGCACCACAGGACACGTTCTTCATAAAGCCATTACTCTCTACACCAGGAGACATAGTGGATTCATGAAACACAGAAACTGACAAAATGAGGAGGCAGAGGAATACAGTCCAATCAAACCTACAAGATAAGCCACCAGAAAGAGGGTTAAAGAAACGGAGACCACCAATCATCTTGCAAAGATTTCAAGGTAACAGTCATAAATATGCTCACTGATCTGCAGAAAAGTATTGATGATCTCAGAGAGGACCTCAATGAAGAGAGAGAAGAGTTGAAAAAGGGCCACTCATAGCTCAAGAATATAGTAACTGAAGTGAAATATACAGTGGAGGGAATGAATAACAGATTGCTGCAAGTAGAAGAGACAATGAGATGGAAATCAGAGAATGGGAAAACAACAAAGCTGAGGAACAGAGAGAACAAATGTATCTCTAGGAATGAAAGAATAATAAGAGAGCTGTGTCACAACTCCAAAGGAAACAATATTCACATAATAGGGGTACCAGGAGGAGAACAGAAAAACCAAGGGATAGAATGTCTCTTTGAAGAAATATTTGCAGAAAACGTCCCTAGTGTGGGGAAGGAAATAGATGCCCAAGTCCTGGAGGCACATAGAGCCCTAATGAAAGGACCCCAGTAAGACAACATCAAGACATATGATAATTAAAATCACAAAGATAAGGATAAGGATAGGGTACTGAAACAGCCAGAGAGAGAAAAAGATTACTTACAATGGAAAGCCCATTAGGCTATCAGCAGACTTCTCAGCAGAAACTTTACAGGCCAGAAAGGAATGGTATGAAATATTTAGTGTATTCAAACAGAAGGTTCTTCAACCAAGAATTCTCAATCCAGCAAGATTATGATTCAAATTTGAAGGAGAGATTTAACAATTCTCAGATAAATGAAGGCTGAAGGAATTTACAACCAATGAACCAGCATTACAGGATATGTTAAAGGGACTTCAGCAGATGGAAGTTTTCTTAAGCTTAAATATTTTTCACATAAACATGCAGTAAATGTAGTACACCAATTGCTTAACAGCAAGAATGAAACTGAAACAAAACAAACAAAAAACAAAAGCAGTAAAACCAACCAGACACAAAATCACTCAAGGGATACACAAAAATGGAGATTATGAGATCTAAAACATACAGTGTGAAGGCAGAAGAAGAATAAGAAGTACTTTTAGACTGTGTTTGAAATAGAGTGGTCATCAACTTAATACAGACTGTTATATAGTTAGGAAACTATCCATGAACTTTATGGTAACCCCAAGCCTAAAGCCTATATAGTAGATACACAAAAAATTCAAAAAGAGAAATCCTACCACAACAGTAAAGAAAACCACCAGATAACAAGAGAAGAGTGTAAGAGAGGAAGAAAGTAACAGAGGGGAACTACAAAGAAAACAGAAAACAATTAATAAAATGTCAATAAGTATACACATATGAACAATTACATTAAATATAAACAGACCAAATGCACCAATCAAGACATAGGGGTGTCAGAATAGATAAAGAAACAAGACTGATCTATATGCTGCCTATAAGAGACTCATTTCAGACTGAAACACACAAACTGAAAGTAAAGAGATGGAAAAAGTTACTTCATGCAAATAGTAGGGAGAAAAAAGCAGGAGTAGTAGTACTCCTATCAGAAAAAAATAGACTTCAAAACAAAGAAAGTGAAAACAGACAAAGAAGGGCATTACATAATGATAAAGGGGTCAGTCCAACTAGAGGGTATAACCATTATAAATATCTCTGCATAAAACATAGGAGCAACTAAACATGTAAAACAAATACTAACAGAATTAAAGGGGGAAATAGACTGGAAATCATTCATATTAGGAGATTTTAACACATCATTTACATCAATGGACAGATCAACCAGACAGAAAATAAGTAACAAGAGAGAGGCCCTGAACAACCCATTACATAAGATGGACTTAACAGATATTTACAGAACATTCCACCTAAAAGCAACAAGTTACACATTTTTCTCAAGTGTGCATGGAACATTCTCCAGAATAGATCACATACTAGGCCACAGAAAGAACCTCAGTAAATTTAAAAAATATTGAAATTGCATCAAGCAACATCTCAGACCATAGTGGTATGAAACTATAAATAAATTGTACAAAGAAAACCAAAAAGCCCACAAATACATGGAGACTAAACAACATCCTTCTAAATAATCAATGGATCAATGATCAAATTAAAACAGAAAAAAGCAATACAGGGAGACAAATGAAAACAAAAATACAACAGTCCAAAATTTGTGGGGTACTTCAAACATAAGTCAAAGAGGGAAGTATATAGCAATACAGGCTCACTTCAAGAAACAAGAACAATCCTAAATAAACAACCTAAACTCAAAGTTAAAGAAACTAGAAAAAGAAGAACAAATGAAACCCAAAGTTAGTAGGAGGGACATAATAAAGATCAGAGCAGAAATAAATAGAGAAAAATAAAGCAATAGAGAAAATCAATAAAACCAAGAGCTTGTTCTTTGAGAAGGTAAAATATACAAACCCCAACCTAGACATATAAATAATAAAAGAGAGAGTACACAAATAAACAAAATCAGAAATGAAAAAGAAATAGTCACAATGGATACCAGAGAAATACAAAAAATTATTAGACAAGTCTATGAAAATTTACATGCCAATAAATGGGACAACCTACAAGAAATGGATAAATTCCTAGAAAAATACAACCTTCCATGACTGACCCTGAACGAAACAAAAAAACTGAACAGACCAATCACCAGCAATAACATTGAATTGGCAATCAAAAGCTCCCAATAAACAAAATTCCAGGACCAGATGACTTCACAGCTGAATTCTACCAAACAGAGCTAATATTCATCTTTATTAAAGTACTCCAAAAAGTAGAAGAGGAGGGAATACTTCCAAACTCATTCTATGAGGCCAGTATCACTCTAATACCAAAACCAGACAAAGACGCGACAAAAAATGAAAATTATAGGCCAATGTCACTGATGAACATAGATGCAAAAGTTCTCAGCAAAATCCTAGCAAACTGATTTAAAGAATACATCAAAAAGATCATCCATCATGATCAAGTGGGATTTATTCCAGGGATGCAAGGATGGTACAATATTCAAAAATCAATCAATGTAATACACCACATTACCAAAAGAATAAAAACCACATGATCATCTGAAGAGATGCTGAAAAAGCATTTGACAAAATTCAAAATCCACTGATGATAAAAGCCCTCAACAAAAGATGTATAGTGGGAACACACCGCAATGTAGTAAAATCCATATATGAAAAACCTACAGCTAACATAATAATGGCAAAAAGCTGAAAGCTTTTCCTCTAAGATAAGGAACAAGACAGGAATATCCACTCTCACCACTTTTATTCAACACAGTATTGGTGGTCCTACCCATGACAGTCAGAAAAGATAAAGAGATAAAAGGCATCCAGATTGGTAAGGAAGAAATAAAACTGTCACTGTTTGCAGATGATATGATATTATACATAGAAAACCCTAAAGACTCCACCAAAAAACTAATAGAACTAATAACTGAATTCAGCAAATTTGCAGGATACAAAATTAATACACAGAAATCTTTGTATTCCTATACTAACAATGAACTAGCAGAAAGAGAAATCAAATTTCTCAGTTGTTTCAGGAAAACAATTCCATTTATATAATAGCTAGGTATAAACCTAACCAGGGAGGTGAAAGACCTTTACTCAGCAAACTATAAGACACTCATGAGATAAATTAAGGAAAACACAAATAAATGGAAATTATCCTAATCTCATAGATAGGAAGAACTAATATTGTCAAAATGGCCATCCTCCCCAAAGCAATTTACAGATTCAATACAATCCCTATCAAAATACCAATGAAGTTTTCAATGGCAATTTTCAATGAACTAGAGCAAATAATCCAAAAATTCATATGGAACCTGAATAACTGAAGCAATCCTTGAAAGAAGAACAAAATTGGGGTATTGTACTCCAGGATGTCAAGCTGAATTACAAAGCTACAGTAATCAAAACTGGTATTGGCACAAGAACAGATCCGTACATCAGTAGAACAGAATAGAGAGCCCACATATAAACTCATGAAAATATGGTCATATGGTATATGACAAAGAAGCCATGAATATGCAGTGGGGAAAAGACAGCCTCTTCAATAGCTGATATGGCAAAACTAGACAGCTATGTGCAAGAGAATGAAACTGCATTACTGTAAGGACACCATCAGCAGAACAAAAAAGCAACCTACAGTATGGGAGAATATATTCATAAATAGTATATTTGATAAGGGGTTAACATCCAGAATATATAAAGAATTCATATGCTTCAACACCAAAAATACAAATAACCATATTAAAAAATGGGTGGAGGACCTGAAAAGACATTTCTCCAAAGAAGAAATACAGATGGCCAACAGGCACATGAAAAAATGCTCCACATTGCTAATTATCAAAACCACAATGAGATAATCACCTCACACCAGTTAGACAAGTGTTGGGGAGCATGTGGAGAAATGGGAACCCTCCTACACTGTTGATGGGACTGTAAATTGGTGCAGATATTGTGGAAAGCAGTATGGAGGTTCTTGAAAAAACTAAAAGTAGAAATACTGTATGATCCAGTAATTCCACTTCTAGGAATTTACCTGAAAAAAACAATATTGCTGATTCAAAAGACATATACCCCGCTATGTTTATTGCAGTACTATTTACAATGGCCAAGATAAGGAAGCAATGAAAATGTCTATCAATAGATGAATGAAGAAGATGTGGTACATATACACAATGGAATATTATTCAGCCATAAAAAGAGAAAGAAATCCTGCCATTTCTTTAGTATTTGACAACATGGATGGACCTAGAGGGTTTTATGCTAAGTGAAATAAGCCAGGTAGAAAATGACTAATACCATGTGATTTCACTTATTTATGGAGTCCCAAAACAAAACAAAACAAAATGAACAAAACAGCAGTAAATGAATAGACACTGTGAAGTGACTAGTGGTTACCCTGGGGGAGAAGTTGGGGTAGGTGGGAGGGTGTGTGAGGGAGATAAAATGGCACAAAAATTCTCTATTATAATATAAGTTGGTCATGGGGATGGTAGCACAGCATGGAGAACATAACCAGTCATTCTGTAACACCTTCCTTTGTTGACAGATAGTAACTACACTAGTGGGGTGAGGATTTACTAATATGGATAACTGTTGAACCACTGTGTTTTTTACTTGAAAGCAACATAAGATTGTACATCAATGATAACTTCAATTAGAAAAAGGAAAAAATATTCCATTATCATAAAGGCTTCCCTGATGATGGAGGGCAATGAGATAAAAGTTTGAGGTGACTTTTTCTTCCCAGTCATCTCAAATTAATATTACCTGGGTAGCTGTCTTCTAGCTATTCAAACCAATTTCTCTCCACTCCCCTTAGAAGAGAAATTAGCTGTGGAGAACAGGGAAGTGTTCTCATTTAACTGCTCAGTAATCAGATAATCTTCTTTAAGTAATCAGAAGTTGGTTACAAAGTAATTTGGGAACAAATGGCACTCTGATGGTTTGAAGAATCAAGATATCTTTAGCTCATGATAAGTTTAGCTCTCACAGTGTCTAATGTCAGCAAAAAGCTACACCTGTAACTATAAAAAGACTTTATGGGCAAAATGATCATAAGGGGGACAAAGAGATCAAAAAGTGATCAAAGAGGGGATGATCAAGGAGGGATATGATATTTAAGTCACTAAGCCCTTGTTCCAGTGGGCACCATCTGTGCTCCAGACCCTATCTCCTGAACCAGTCCAGGGACCAACACTATTTATTCATGACATTCCATTCCCAGCTCTCTGGATGCATACTCTAGTTACTATATAGATGCTTACAGTGAGAAAGTTAGAATTTTTTGTGTTAATAAATAAGTAAATTTACAAATTCATAAAAATAATTATCCTTAATTTTCTAGTTTGTTAAATTCTCATTAGGGTTATTAAACAGTAAAGTCACTATAAAATATCTGAGATAATTCACACAAAACAGCACAAAATGGAAAATAAACCCAAACCAGAATGAAATTAGTTGAGAAAAAGCAGAAATATAGCTGCTTAATAGATCCCAGTTAACATTTTAGGAAGTCTAGATGAATTAAATTCTCAGTGTGCTATTATCTCCATTTTAGTCTCGCCTACCCCCATTACCCTGTGTCTAATGACCCACACATGGCCAGCAGCTCATCACCAGGACTTCTTTAATTTTTAAAAATGTAATTTAAGACTTACCTGTAACATGAAATAACATTAAGTGTTTTGAAAACAGCATACAAGACTATCATCTTGTATTCTTATAGGGATATATATAAGCATATTTATATACATATTTACACAAACACATACACGTTATATAATGGAAAACCAGTATTTTTAGTATGGATGGTCACACATACAAACACTAAGAAAGTAAGAAACGTGCTGGAAAGAAGTCCAAAATACAAAATATTAACAGTGATTGTCTCTAAATGCTAAGTTAAATAAGCCACAAAGACAAATACCATATGATTTCACTTGTATGTGGAATCTAAACATCAAAATAAATGAACAAACAAAACAGAAATAGACTCATAAACACAGACAATCAACTGCTGTTTATCATAGGATAGGGGAGGGAGTTAGGGGGTTGGGTGGAATAGGTGGAGGGGATGAAGAGGTACAAACTTCTTCAAATTATGAAATAAATTAGTCACAGGGGTGGAAGTGCATTATAAGGATTATAGCCAATAATGTTGTAATCCCTTGGTATGATTGACAGGTAGTAACTGCCCTTACCATGGTGAACATGTAGTTGTGTATATATAATTGTCAAATGACTATGTTGTATATCTGAAACCAATATAATATTGCATCAACTGTATTTCAATAAACTTAAAAATAAATCCTAATCAGAACTGAAGGGAAATTCTGTTTATATTTGGTAAACCAAGATACAAATTTCTGGTTTTTGTTACCCTTGAATTGTTTGTCAAAGTAATATCACTCAGATGTATGTGAGGTAATTTGTTTTGTTATAGTAAAAAATCTAAAGTAAATTTTATTTTTTATTCTATTTTTATTACATTAAAATAAATTATAAAGCATACATTTATAAGTAACATATATTGAAGTACAGCTATTTCTGATTCAGGCTTATGAAAATTGTATGTATGACTGTATTTAAGAGTTTTGCTTTAACAGATCTTAGAAAAGAATATTTTAACTTATGTACATTTTAAAGACATTTTTCAGCCATTACATTTTGTGCTGTGTATACATTTATCTCCACTATATATATACGATGTAGGTGGGACTTACAAATCCATTAAAGCTATGGAAAAATAAATAGATATAAAAGTGAGCATTTCCTTGGAATTTCAGCTCCTAAATTATATGAGAAACTCTTGAGCAAGTAACAGATGATTGTCACTGAAACAGAACATTATTATTGGATGTGTTAGTTTACAGTATGGAAACTAGATTTCTGAAAGTAATAATCCATAGTAACAATTTCACATACTAACCCATCTTGAGAGGTAAATAAAACTTCATGACTTAACTTTGTCAAAAGTGGTCATCTGTAGTGCTGAAAGGTATCTGAATGTAATTCTCTGAGAGTAGTATAAACAGGAGGCATACATTATTTCTCCAGTACCTTTGGGTGGAAGCTATCAATTCAAATGATTCTAGTTCCGAATCTGTATGACCCTTTTCAACATTCTACTATTGTACATTGCGTTTTCTAAATCAGAAGTGATGCTGCATTTTGGTTTAAGCTCTCACCCCACACTACCTATATTGAAATGCTTTAGATATTTTATATTTGGGAAAATTGGATGCTTTCTTCCATTAATATCATGTGGCTAATCACACTCAACTGGAAAATGCCCAGGCCCTTTATTTTAATACAGTATTTTGGGCAAATCTAATACAATAACTGTTGGTTCAGTTAGAAATTTCTAGGTGATAGCATATCGTCTAGAACTATAACGTGTATAATTGGCATGAGAGTATGATGGATTCCTACTTGTAAATGATCCAGCTTCTTTATATGGAGCCACCCCAGGCAGTAACTCCTGGGCTTAGATATCCTTCAATTTCCACATCTGCTTTTGTTTCAGTGCCATAGCCCTGGAGTTGTTTACCTGTAATCTTGACTTAATCTGATGCTATTAAAAATTTTTTTTCTTAAACTTTGCTGTCTTTTTCTCATTTTGGAAAGGGCAAAGTTTTTGTTCTCTGAATCAAGGTGTGAAACACCATCGCATATTTACATTTTCTTTTACATAATTCTTTCAGACTTTTCAAATCTAATAGATGTTAGATATGTATTATGTTCATACACACAGGAGTGCTTGCAATACCCAAAGTTTAATGGCAGCCCTAGATCTCATTAACCTGCTGATGGCTGCCTCTGGCAGACACCTGCCTAGTTAGTCAGTGGAAACTTGACTGTTCAATCGTGCACTGCTTTGGGAATTTTTTTCAATATTAGAACAATACTACTCAAGATTCTAATGAACAAATAAATAGGCTATGACAAAGGATGTTGGAAGATAGGTTTGATTTGTCTTCTAACTAGTATTTATGTGAAATAGGTATTTATAGGTAAGCACAATAATGAAAATCTCTCAGGCTTATATAAAAGTGAAATCTCAAGGGTGTAAAACAAATAGAAAGAAATCACAAGGAAACTTAGGTCAGGAATACTTTGGGAAGCATTGAAGTCTGTGGGAATGTATCTGCTTATGGCTCTTAGCATAGCTCACAAGCATGAGTGAGTATTAGGACTCTAGCCAGAGAATCCTTGTTCTGCTTCCTGCCTCTTCCTCTAACTGCTGTGGAATGTTGAATGAGTCTTGGAATCTCTCTAGCCTTTACTTTCTTCATCTGTAAATTAAAGGAGCTGAACTAGATGCTCTCTACTGTCCTTTTGAACATTGTCTATTGTATTTACTGATACTCTCTAAATTAACTAGTGAGTCTAGTCCTGCTAAATATTAAAACAATAGATTAACTAGTGAGTCTAGCCTTGCTAGATATTAAAACAAATTACAATATGTCAGTAATAATTAAAGTACCGTGGCACTAGTACAAAAATAAGATGATTAATAGAAAAGAATAGAGGCCCAAGGAATAGACTTAAGGGAATTAAATGCATGATTAATCTGTCATTTTTGTTCATTGAGATAGACTTGACTGTAAGTAGTCTTGGAACAATTGCCTAACAATGAAACTGTATTATTATCTCACTCCTTACATAAAAATAATTCTAAGTGGACTAAAGATTTAAACATAAGAAAGAGAAAGAGAGGGAGTGATATAGAATAGTGGTAAGAAAGCTTTTTGAAACATTTGCAGTTTGATGGCCATTGTACATATCTCTATATGTTCAGAGGCTGTAAAGGAAAACATGAATATATGTCTTATACATACAAATTAAATACTTCATAGAGGTGAAAATGCCATAAGCAAATCAAAAGATTAATAAACTGGGGAAGGTATTTGCAGAATATGTGAAAGAGAATTAATTTCTTTTATACAAAGAGTTCCCACAAATCAATAGCAAAAGATGAACAACCCGGGAGAAAAATGGCCAAAGGACATGGACAATTCACAGAAAGAATAAAATAGAAATGAACATTTGACAAGTTGATCAGCCTTGCTAATACAGAGTAACATCAAGATACCACTTTCATCTACAAGATTAGCAAGAATTGAAATGTTTAATAGGACCAAGTGTTGAAGGAAAAGGTATGATCATATACTTTTGATGGCAGCTTTTTCTTTCTTTGAAGGTAAATTTAGCACCAGGGCTCAAAATCTTAAATGCAAATAGTTTGAGATCCAGTATTCCATTTCAAGGTATTTACCTATATTCAACTTGCCGGTCTCTATGTATACATGATTCTATTTGTGTTATTAACTTTGTATTTTATTCACCTTTTAAATTTATAGAACTAATTTTGGATAAAACATAAAGAACTATTTATATTGCTTGTCTGGGGAAGAAAAGGAGGTAAAGATGACTTTTAAAATTTTTATTTTGCGTCATTTTATACTTCTATCATAAATGACATCTTTACCATGATTGGGTAAAGGCTGATAATTTTAAACAGTGCTAAAATTTAATAGTAAATGACAGTGTCCTAAAGTACCCTTTTAAGGAGGTTGTGAAAAGAGTGATGGTAAGGCTAAAATATACTTAAGAAAACATGTCATTCATCTTCTGTCCTAAATTGAAAATAGTAGTTAAAAAATATATAGTAGTATTGGTGATCTTTTAGAAAATAATACAAGCTCATATAACAAAAATAACACTCTCTAGAGTTTCTGTAAATTGTATGCTTCACTCACTATACTAATATCCTTAAATTTCCTTCTGTTTAAGATAAAGTGAGATTGATATCCTATATTCTTTTATGCAGAACTTTTTAATTTTATTTTATGAATTTCATCACATTCAAAGTGCTTTAAGATGTGTTAGTGTTTTTTTATTGTAGTGTCATTGATATACAACTTACACTGGTTTCAAGTGTACAACACAGTGGTTCAACAGTTACCCATATTGTTAAATCCTCACCCCAAGTAGTGCAGTTACTATCTGTCAACACAGGAAGATACTACAGAATTATTGGCTGTAACCTCCATGCTGTACTGCTGTTCCCGTGACCAACTTATATTATGATTGAGAATTTTTGTGCCCCTTTATTCCCTTCACCTTTCCTGCCCACCCATCCCAAAACCTCCCCATGGTAACCACCAGTCACTTCTCAGTGTCTATGAATCTACTGCCATTTTGTTCGTTTTGTTTTGTTTTGTTTTTATTTTTTTATTTGGTTCCAAATACACAATACAGTGGTTCAACAGTTACCAATTAATTAAATCCTTGCCCTCTCTAGTGTGGTTACTATCAGTCAACATAGAAAGATGTTACAGAATCATTGGCTATATTCTCCATGCTATACTACTATCCCTGCGACCAACTTATGCTATGATTGAGAGTTTTTTGTACCCCTTTATCTCCCTTGCCTTCCCTATCCACTTACTCCAACCCCTCCCCCATGATAACCACTAGTCAGTTCTCAGTGTCTATGAATCTACAGCTATTTTGTTCCTTCTCTTTTGCTTTGTTTTTAGATTCCAGAAACAACTGAAATCATGTGGTATTTGTCTTTCTCTGCCAGGCTTATTTCACTTAGCATCATACCCTCTAGGTCCATCCATGTTGTTGCAAATGGTAGGATTTCTTTCTTTATGGCTGAATAATATTCCATTGTGTGTATGTGCCACATCTTCTTTATCCATTCATCTATTGATGGACACTTAGCTTGCTTCCATATTTTGGCTATTGTAAATAATGTGCCAATAAACACAGGGGTGCATATATCTTTTTGAATCAGGATTTTGTTTTCTTTGTGTAAATTCTTAGGAGTGAAATTGCTATTTGTGTGGTTTTTCTATTTTTAGTTTGAGAGTTCATACTGCTCTCCACAGTGGCTGCACCAAATTATATTCCCACCAAAAGTGTAGGAGGGTCCCCTTTTCTTCACATCCTCACCAACATTTGTTTTTTTCTTGTCTTTTGGAAAGTGACCATTCTAACTGGTGTGAGGTGATATTGTGGTTTTGATTTGCATTTCTCTGATAATTAGTAATGTGGAGCATTTTTTCTTGTACTTGTTGGCCATCTGTATTTCTTCTTTGGGAAAATGTTTTTTCAGGTCCTCTGCTCATTTTTTAAATCATGTTGTTTTTATTTTTGGTGCTGAGGCATATGAGTTCTTTATGTATTTTGGGTGTTAACCCCTTATTGACTAAATCATTTATGAATATATTCTCCCATACTGTAGGTTGCCTTTTTGTGCTGTTGATGGTGTCCTTTCCTGTACAGAAGCTTTTTAGTTTGATGTAGTCCCAGTTCATTTTTGCTTTTGTTTCACTTGCCTGAGGAGATGTGTCCAGGAAAAAATTGCTCATGCTGATGTGCAAGAGATTTTTCCCTATGTTTTCTTCCCAGAGTTTTATGGTTTCATGGCTTACATTTAGGTCTTTCATCCATTTTGAGTTTACTTTTGTATATGGAGTTAGACAATAATCCTATTTCATTCTCTTGCATGTAGATGTCCAGTTTTGCCAATACCAGTTATTAAAGAGGCTTTCTTGTCCCCACTGCATATTCAGGGCTTATTTATTATGTATTGATTGACCATATATGGATGGGTTTATATCTGGGCTATCTCTTCTGTTCCACTGATGTATGGGTCCGTTCCTATGCCAGTACCATAGTGTTTTGATTACTGTAGCTTTGTAGTATAGCTTGAAGTCATGTAGCAGAGTCCCCCTAGCTTTGTTCTTTTTTCCTCAGGATTGCTTTGCTAATTGGGGTGTTTTGTGGTTCTATGTGAATTTTAGGATTTTTTCTCTAGTTTATTGAAAAATGCCATTGGTATTTTGGTAGGGATTGCATTGCATCTATAAATTGCTTTGGGAAGGATGGCATTGACAATATTAATTATTCCTATCCATGAGCTATATGTAGGTTATTTTAACAGTGCATGACAAGCAGTGTCATTTATACAAACCCTGAGCTATTCAGAAAGTAAATTCCCTGTTAATAGGCTTTGCCAAGTTTGTGTAAAAACTGCTACAGTACTTGTAACTCTAGTTTTGTTTGTTGCTTAATGACTGTATGTCTTCTTTATAGACTTCTTAAAAGGAAGACTTTATCTTTTCATAGCAAGTCATCAAATGATATGTTTTTATTATGAGATTTTTTTAAATAGACAAAAACATTTTCTATGTTCACAGGTACCTCATGGCCAAAAGAAACAACAAATAGACAGATTTTTTGCTTACTTATTTCTTCTGTTCCTTCCACCCTAGGCTTACAGTGGGTGTGTTGTACATAATACATTATGAGATACTATGACAGGAACAAAGGAATTAATTCCTGTACCTCTCTTCAATTGATTTTAGGAGCCATGAACTTAGGCAATAACTTATGAAAACTGAACTCACATTGTTTCTATTACCTAATACAGAATTTATTTATTTCTTCTAGAGGAGTAGTCATTGGTTTTTAAAACATTCAAATTAAGGAAATTACAAAAATTTTAGAAGACACTATCTTAAATTATAGACCTCAAAATTGTAGCTAAAATAATACAAAGCTGATATATTTCAAAACCACAGCAACAGGTCAGAAACCATATACTCTCCCCCCAAAAAAGGCCCAGATTTGGATAAACGGTAATTCAATAAGACTTAAAACTGCTTTTACTGCATTCTAGTTGGAACCCCAGTTTCCTTGGAGATTGTATTTCATCCCACTAATTCCTGAGTTAATTCTCCATGATTTCACCAACTCTGGCCCTTGTGTGTTAGGTTTGGCTCTTCATACTGTGCCCTTTTTATCAACATGCCCACATTCTTCCATTTCATGTTCTTCAACATAGACTGCTTTTGAAAGTGCACATAAGACAAGTAGTTCAGATTAGACATTAAAATTTTAGCCATGAGCAACCCACACATTAGAAAGACCTTTTAAGAACCCAAATAACATCAAAGTAAAATTGTCCTATTGCTTTTCATTTTAGAGCATATCTTTGTTTGTCATGTGTGTGTGTATGTGTTTGTGTGTGAGTTGATCATGTGTGGGGCAGATCAGAACACTGTAATAACATTATTTTTGCACTTCTTTAGTAAAAATTAAAATGAAGATTGTTGCTAGAGTTTTGCTTCCCGGAAATATGATGCAGAATGGAAAATAGTTCTGATTATCCAGTACTTGACGTAAAATATTCTTCTTAATCTTACAAGAAACATTTCTTTTTCTGAAATGAATGTACTCAAAAAATGAAAATAATTAGAACTTAGTACTAAGTGCTGAGATATATCCTCTTAATCACCAAAGTAAAGAAAAAGCAAACATATTAACTGCAAAAAGACACAAAAATGAGACCATGCTGAATGTATGGAGAATAAAAAAAAAAAGACTATATAGCTTTAAATTAGACTAAATTCTTTTTATTCTCATAATATCCATGTAACACAAAAATGTGCTTAGATAACAAGAAGCATTTATCCATAGATAAAGCTTATTAGTAGTAGAAACTCTAAAGTAGTATTTAAAGTTACATTAGTTAAAAATAATTACAGTAATTATTCTACAAGTTGAAAATGAGGTTATTAATATTCTCACTCATTTGTTGAATGGGGAAAAGTATCAGCAGAGAAGAATATGTGTGTCACCTTAGCTTATGCCTCAGGACAACCTAAGAGGAATAGTCAGTGAAATCACAAATTTCTTAAAGTAATAATGTTTAGGATAATATCTAATATTACTTTATAAAAAGCAAATAATTTCAAAGTAGAAAAGAGTGATGACTCCTGAATATATTTGGTGGTTTGTTGTCTTCCGTTTTGCTCTTGAGCAGCCATGTTCTTTGATGCTATTAGATAGCATAAATAAATTCCCTGTCCTGAATTTGGTGGTAGTGAGAGGGCAAGCAACTAAGTCATCAATTGCTGAACATAATTCCCCAAGAATACACATTAAAACAATTTCAAACTAGAAAGATTGATTTTGACTTGGTTCATTGTAATTTTTCCAAAATCAAAGAGATAATTTATAATACAAAGCCTACCATGCAACATATATTAGTTTAATTTTTTAAAGAAGGCATACAAAAGTAACACTAAGCCATTATTTCTCACTAAACTAATCTATAAGTGTATAAATGAGAAGAGGTATAGACAATTCAAAAAGAGTTCTGCAGATAACAGACATGAATAAAATGGGAAAAAGAGAGCTCAGAGGAAAAAGTCAAAGAAAATACAGTTATGGAAGAGAAAGCACAGGGACAATTTAATAGTGCCCTTCAAGTATATCAGAGAGTATTCAAAAGAGCTACTGCTGACCAGCTGTTCCTAATCTTTGAAATCATAAGTTGGAAGGGGTCAAAATGATAATTTAACAGATTTGGATCAAGGAAGAGATGAGAACAGCAAAGAAGGAACCAGGGCATGATCCCAAAGAATGCCTCAAGTGCCATAGTGCCTAGAGGCATGTACTTCCGTTGATGTTTTGCTCATAAAGGTAAGGTCACTGGTACAGATCAATTATTTTTCCTTGCACCATTTATTCCCTTCCTTTTAGAGATAATAAAAATTAGTAAAACAAAACTGACAAGGTGATTATAAATATCACTAACATAAATACAACTTCACAAGGAGAAGCAATAAGGCATAGTAACTAAGAGCATCGGTTATGGATTAGTCATTCCTATGTTTGAATCCTACCACCTTTTATCAGAGTGATCTTGGACCTAATTCCTCTAATCTTTAGTTTACTCATGTGAAAAATGGGTTTATTGCAACATACCAAAGTTGGTCATTGTGCATGTAAGTGAGATCATGTATATATAGTACCTGACATATAGAAAACACTTAACAAATGTAATGGTGAATTGTAGGAGTATTATCATGTGGAATTACAGTAAAGTTGGTGCATTGTCTTCTATTGTCTCACTTCTTGGTAACATTAAAAAAATGGGCCAATTAAACAATAAAATTAAGGCAGGCAAATTTTATAGTAAAATTTATGCACAGTTATTGTATCCCATATGCTGTCAAACTTCATACTCATTCACTTTCTAATTATCTCTGAATGGTTAAAATAAATGGCATGATATTACTCAAAATGTATTTGGTGCTTAAATCTACATATAATGTGTATGTCAGGGAGAGATAGGACAAGACCTGGACACTAGAGAGCAGGTCCCATGGGAAAGACCAAGGATCAGGACAGCATTGGACTGAAAAGTAAGCAAGTAGACAGATCCAGGGTATGAGGGTTGGATACAGCAGTTGTAGAGCTCTTGCAGATGGGGAAGTCTTGAAAGAGTAGAGCAAGAGTAGTGGTCAAAGAACCAAGCAAATTGTCCACAACCAAACGATACCAAGGAAGGGCCAAGACAAACCACTGTAGCCTCTGGAGCAAATCCTGGAACAGAAGGGATGCACTGGCCCACTCTCAGCTGCTTCTCTTTGGCCCCAGCAGAGCCTAAGTGACCTATGTTTGGACAACTGCCGTTGATTAAATTAAAGCCTGTTGACTGGGTGGAGTGTGGGAGTGGCAGACATTTCTTTGGCAAAGCGCCTTCTTGACATGAAGTAATAATGAGTTTGTCATCCCTTTGGGATCAGTTGCTTGTGGTTTTGATATGTGAGATGTTGATGTGGTGTTTTTAATTTATTATTAATACCTTATTTGAATTTGTGGTTTGTACATAGTGCCTTTGCGGTAATCATGAAACTAATCTTTATAAATAATTTACTATGAAAATAATAACTGATTTCCACAGGGGATTGTCTGCTGAGTTTTGGTAATCAGCATTACACAGGCAGCTTCTTTATCTGTCAGTCTGCTAAATAGTATGTGTTGTTTAATGATAATGAAGATGTCAGTGTGACTACACTTCCTTTTACTGACAGATACAGAAAAACATTTTGTAAATTTTTTTCTATATTTACAATGAAGTTCATACTTGAAAGCTATGGGACATTCCATTTTTGCCATTGAAAATGTAGCCCAAAGGAGATATTTATGTCAAAAATACTTTTCTGAATAAAGCATAATCAAATTAGAAGTGATCTGCTTTGTGGGCATACATGATGGTGAGGTATTTTATTCAAATATGTTAATAAGTTCAATTATTTTAATTAATTAGAATCCCATTTTCAAATTGATCGCACGCATGAAATTAAGACTCTCTAGACCATACAGCTCCCTATATTTCTATAGTTTGGACTATGTATGTTTCTGTATTGAAATGTACATCACATTTGTTTCACCTAAATAGATGAATTTGTTATTTGAAATGACCTGTACCAGTAGTTCTCAAAGACAGTTCCTTAGTGTAACAGTGTCAGCACCACCTGAGAACTTGTTAGACTCCACCCCAGGTCTACAGAATCAGAAGTTTGCAGTGGCCAGGGGTGGAGGTGGAGGTGGAGTGGAAGGTTGGGAGGGTTCAGAGGGGAGCAGCTATCTGCATTTTAACATGTCTTCCAGGTATATCTGATGCACCTTAAAGTTTGAGAACCAGTAGATCAGCAGACCCATTAGTTGCTTCATTTATATGACTTACGTAATTGATTAATGTAAGTTAATGTAATCTCTGTAGTTTAGTAGCTACTATGGGGGAATACTAAGAGGTTAGTCATAATGTTCTCCTTCAAGAACATGTAATCTGAGAGGTTAACTCAGAAATGAAGAGTTAAATGATATTACAAGAGTCTAACATACACCATTGTGTAGTATATGATAATCACCAAATTTAGAAGATGGTATAATGTAGTCATTCCACTGTAGTGGTTAAGAGTTAGGCTCAAGAGTCAAACTTCCTACATTCAAATCCCAGTTTTGTAACTGATTGGTACCTACCTCAGAGGATTATTGTGAGGTCAGAGAGTTAGAGCCTGACATGTGATGAAGTATATTATTTTAGTGTCATAAATAGTAGGTCCCGTAAGAATCGAAATAAATATTTTTTAGCTGAAGGAATTGGGATGATTTACAGGAAAGAAGTAATTTTATCTGGACTTTGAAATATGAGTTTATGTTGGTGGAACAGTAAAGGGGAGGGATGCTGATAGTGTATGAGAACAAATGAATGCATCTTTGTGATAGAGATAATTACGTAGAGTTGACTCTCTAGCTGCTGTATTTCAATCCACTGGCAAAACTCTGTTTTACCTGGCTGATTTACAAGGCAGTCGTGGTCCTCATAGCTTGTGGAAACCACCTACATGTTCTTGAGAAATAACCTACACAGTCCCTGGACCATCATATCTTTGCCTTCCACATTTATATGTCAAGCCCACATCTGTTGTGTGCTTCATAGCTTGCTCTTAACATCTCTACCTAACCATATGTACATACATATTCCAAAGGCCTCTCAAATTCACACTGCTACCAACTAAAATGATCTCTTCTCCATACTTTCAATTCTGCTCTTGTATTCTGTATCTCAGCAAATGGGACTCTCTGCTCAATCAGTAGTTCATGTACCAGTGTGTAGCATCCTGCCAAGATCTGTCCATTTGCCTCCATATTTGTTCATTTTCCAAGAAAAACATTTAAATGTCTCCCCTTTCCTTAGAGGATGAATTGTCACTAAGGAAGTGGTACACTGCACCTGATGGTCTCTCGTGCCTGTCTTCCTTTCAGCTCTCGTGAACAGCCACTTCCTCCTATGTGCCTTTCACTCCAAAGAAACCAAAGTGTGACATCCTTGTCTTTTGGTTCTTTTCAAATCCCGTTCCCTATGCCTAGAAGACAGTTCACCCCCACTCACATCCATCTTTCTTTCTATTGCTTTCTTTAGAACTCATCTGTGTCACTGGGTCTCTTCCTCTATGAGATTTTCACGTCCTCATTACAGTCCAGAGGAGTGCAGTGTCCTCAGGCCCCAGACTACCAGGAACACACCTGTCACTGAATGGTTTGGGTGTATTATGCCTTGTACCAGGGGATGACACTCAGCTTTCAAGGAGAACTGTGAGACATTTCAGGGAGAGGCAGAAAGAACCTTTACATGCTTTGGTGATTTAAGGGACGATCTGTAAAAGCAGGGTTTTTCTCTAGATATTGTCAGAAGACAGTAAAATTCTTTGACTGAGTATCTCAATAAGTCTTAGGTATAGGGAGGGCAGACCAGAGTCTGGAATAAAGCTTCAAATGGTAAAGAAGCAGTAACTTATTTTAGTCAAGAAAAAAGGAAGATTGCCCTTTTGTGGGTAGGACAGTGACCTGATTTTTGTCTGTGCTTAGACAAAGTTATGAAGCACCTTATTTTGTCTCACCTTACCATAGTCATACCATTGCTTGTCTGAAGTTGATATTCTGTGGGATTATTTATACTGTGTAGAATAACAGGGCTTCCCTGTGAGTGCAGGGCCAGCTTCCAGGTGTCAGTAGCTGGTTGTCTTTCTTTCTCACAAGTTACACATTCCATGTTTCCGTAGATCTTTTCAGTGCCTCTATTATATCATTTATACATCACATTTTAAGCAAACCAATGTCTAGCATATTATATTCAGTAATGTTTTGATTAAAAAATTGATAAATGAATGAAAAGATGCATTGTCAAAACTGTTGATTCATGTCTTCTATGTTGTGGTACCTCCTTTCTAATCTTTATTAGAAACCATTAATTATAAGACTTTGAGGAAATAAAAAGTACCTCCTTTCAAGGAAAATATGAGTGAACCATGGTGTCAGATGTTAGAAATACAATTTGAATTGTAATTTTTAATTACCTTTTTGCCAAATGCATTGGTCACCTTTGCTCCTGTTCTATGGGAAAGCGATTGGACTTACCACCCATTAATATTATTTTAACAATGTGAAATCCAAAAGAAGAATAAAGTAAAAAACACAAAATGTACAAATCCATAGCCATCATATATATGTGAAACATGTCTCCCCATTTAGAACATTATTTCATAATGAATGTTATTACATGTGTCCTGAAACATTGTTCCTTTTCTTCTCCTCAAGTCTATGCCAGATCCTCAATTTCTGACATCAGTTCCAATATTTTCATTTACCAGGACTCTTTTTAAAATGTATTATGTGTGTGTGAGAGAGAGAGAGAGAGAAGGAGAATGACCACCCCTTCACTTTTAAACTGTTATGTGTATGTGTGTGTGTGTGTGTATATATAATTATACATATTATAAATTATTATACATATTATAAAATATTTTGTAAATATAGTATATATTTATTTGATATTTGTATAACCCTATTAGTACTGCTTTAAAAGAGAATGGTAGGAGTGACCAATAATGAGTTTTCATTAGAAGGATAAAGTATAAATTTCAAGAGTAGGAATTATGTCCATGTAACATTCCTAAGTTCTTAATCCAAAACAGGTTAGTCCTTTCAAGTAACATTTAAGAAAGACTCTGGATAGTCACTGGATGATCGTGATGATGAGATGTTTCATTTGTACTGATTTCAGTTCTTCAAACTACCAGTGAACTGTTTTGACTAGAAACCACCTCAATACAAAATGGGATGTTGAGTTGAAACACAAGTTTTGATGAAATATTTTATCCAAGAGGACATGATTTTGCATTCTTTTCAATTTCCTGGCATATGGGCTCTTGCCAGAACATTAGGTGATAAACATGGCTTTCATTAAAGAAAACACAGGGAGAGTCAAATGGAAAAGTTCCAGGGAATAAAGAAGAAGCCACTGGAGTGTAAAAACGAAGTGGGAACACATAAGAAGCACAAATTCTGATGGAAAGGGGAGTTGTGAGAGAAAAGTGTACTTGATGAAGGCAATAGAATATAATAGAAAATCATTTTTAAGGTAAATTAAATTAGAATAACACAATAACAGGAAGATAAGGATAAAGCCCATGAAGTGAGCAATAGATTTTTTAAAAGAAAAGAAAAACAGGAAAGAAGCAGGAATTCAAAGTTTAAAAATAAGAAAATAAAATTTGAATGTGTTAAGCCAGTATCCTTACCAATTGACTCTAATTGAGTGCTTAGATTTGTAACTCTTTTTTATAAAATTCTGATGAAAATCCTAATTTCCAGAAAACATCAATTTAAATACACCTGGAAATACATGCACATTAGCCTATTAATCAAGTTACACTAGATTTCAGAATCATCACAGAGCTCCAGGTTTAGCTACAGACTTTCCTTTTCCATGATTTATTCCTGAAGTCTATCCTAAGGAAACAGAGACTCAAAGACATATGTACAAAAATATTTCACGATATTATGGTGAAAAATTAGAAAATGCCAAAAATCAGAGAGCAGAGGAATGCTTGAATACATCATTATATATTCAAGGATAGATTATAATTCAAGCAATTAAAATCATGTCCACATAGAACATCTAGTGTTACGGTAAAATACTCATGTTAAGTGAAGAGAGTAGAAACACTAATATAAAAAGCGGAAGAACCCAGCTGTGAGAATAGATGTGTACAGTGGGGAACAGAGAAAGAGAGAGGGCTTAACATGCTCATGTTATTTCTCTGGATAGGACAATATATATATTTAAATATCCTTCAGCATATGTTAATTTTTTTTTAGTTGAAGTATAATTGACATACAACCTTCTATGAGTTTTTGGTATACCACATATTGATTCATTATTTATTTATATATTGTGAAACGCTGAGACAATAAATCTAGTTAACACCCATCACCATAAGTAGTTACAGAACTTTTTCTCTTGTGATGAGAACTTTTAAGTTTTACTCTCTTAGCAACTTTATAACTTTTCTAATTAAAAATATTTTACATGATTCTGTTTTAAGACCCATTTTTATGTATTATTAACATGAAGTCTGTTATTCTGATCTACTTTCTCATGTTATTTAGATATATAAACTGAAAGTTGTCCATTCAAGTCTCAAGTGCATTTTGTATATATGGTTATAGTATATCTGTCATTATATGCTGTTTGTGTGGTAAGGGTTTGTTTTTCTTTTCATGCTATTAAAAAAATCAATGACATTAAAATGTTCTGTGACAAGTCAGATAAAAGACAAGAGATCATAGACTTTTATTGTGGAAACAGACCTTAGAGTCCATCTAGTTCAATACTTTCATTTCACAGACTTGGACCACAGGTCCAGAGATACTAAATGTCTTAACTGAGGCTATATGGCTCTTTAACAGAGCTGAGGCTACAGGTCAGGTTTTCTGACTCTGGCACCACTATTTTGTGCTGCTCCCTGTCTCCAAACCATATATGATTATGCTGGAATAAGTTTTCATAAAACTTCCCTACACACAACTATTGAGTAAATAAAGATTTTTTCAGTTCCAATCCCTCACACTAACCCTTAGCTACTGTGTTGTGATTCCCCTTTTGACTCTGACAGAGCCCAATGCTAATAGATCTGGCTTTTTCCCATATCTCTTTAATATTTTTTCTCTTGTAAAATGACTTGGGTTGGAAATAAACTAATCACTGTTAGTGTATTAGCTTATTAACATGTTAATTCTCTCAGATAATGTCTTAGTCCGTTGGGCTGCTCTCACAGAGTACCACTGACTTGGTGGCTTAAAAACAACAGAATTCTATTTCTCATAGTTCTGGAGGCCAGGAGGTCCCAGGTCAAGGATCAAGCAGTATCAGTGACCGGTGAGAGCATTCTTCCAGGGTCGGGTTCACTTACTGCTGTCTTCTTGCTGTGTTGTCACATGGTAGAAGAGGCAAAGGAGCTTTTTGGGGTCTGTTTTACAGAAGCACTAATCCTACTCCTGAGTGGTCCCTAACCTGATCAGTTACAAAGGCCCTGCCACCTAATCCCATCATATTGGGGCTAGGATGTCAACACATGGATTTGGGGGGTGAGGGGCACAAACATTCAGTCAATAGCATATAGCATGCTGCCTTACTACAGTTAAATTTTTACTTAAGATAGTTGCTACTGGCAGAAATTCCAGATGAGACAAAAGGATAAGAAAATTAATATTTTGTAGAAAAGTATTTTTTTGTGGGATTCATTCATTCCAGTGACTCCTTACTTGAAAGGCAAGCCTTTTTCTAATACAAGCAATACATAATATGCATTTGCCCAAAGGCTAGCAAACCTAGAGTTTTCCACATGGCCACTGGCGATGTGGCTGGACTTTCCCATTTCCCAAAGTAAGTCAAAATGCATACTTTTCATTCTTTCAACTATTGTTTATCAAGGTCCAATAATGTGCCTGGTACTTTCGAGAAGCTAAAAGTACAGCAGTGAACATAATGGAGAAAGTCCCAACTAAAGTGTTTTAAGTGCAATAACAATGACTCAGAATATTTTTCAGATAAAATTTTCTGACCGAAAGAAATTATGGAAGAATTTAGAACAACAACTGCAAAGAGGCATACTTAAGAATTCCATTATCTCTCTCTGCAACTGGAGCCCAGAATCTGATACTTGGTCAGTTATATTAAACACCAATTCATATGCTTTATGCTCTTGATAATGCACATTTGCAATTGCAGAAATAACTCTCAAGTTTTACTTTTCCCCTGTGCTTATTATTTTAAGTCCTGAGTATGAAAAAAGTCCTAGTTTTTTCTGGATTAACCATTGAAATCAATTTAAAAATGTATTTAACTCAGTTTTTCCCCCTCTGTGTTATCTCCTTGTAGCTAAGAGGGAAGGTAATGGATCTAAATGCTGTACTCTTTATTTTTCACTGTTAAGCACACTATCATCCTAGTCTTCTCATGTTTTCTTGGGAGCATGCATGAGCTTTTGTAGATAGCTCAGGGGAGACAGAAGGATAAGACAAAAAAATCTTTGGCTTTGAAGATATGCCAGAAACAACCCGTAGAAACATTCCTGAAGAAAACTGTGGTTAAACCACCCAAAGTCTACACAACTTTTCTGCTTTTTAGTTTTCCTATGCTTAGTAGTAGTCTAAAACTTAAGCTTTATGTTTGGTTCAAAAAATATCACAGTCATATACTCCCTGCAAAGCCTTGCCTCAGACCTGGAACAAGCTTACAAGAAGTAGAAATAACTCATCCTACTTTTTCTTAAGCCACGTGGACTAGTGAGGGTAACATTCACTGACAGGGCTTTTAAACAGAGACTTGTTTTTTAGTGTGAGTTGGGCAAAGAAGGAAAGTGAGGCACCAAACCATTGTCCGTCCTACTCTTAGAATCTCACTGCTGATGTTCTCTGAAGATCTGGGGTTCTTTCCTTTTGCTTAGATCCATAATGACTTGAAGAAGGTAGGAATGAATCCTCTCAGACCTTGATGTGGCCTCTAATTGGTCCCCTACTAACTTTCTTGTCCTTAAAGAAGCCGAGAAGTCAAATCATTTCACAAGACATCAACTGAACAAACACAACTACAAATAACTGTAACAATGTGGCTTGTAATTACGTGTAGACTTCTCCTGCTCCATTTAATCTGCTTCCATTGTTGGAAGTAGAAGCTTGTGTCATATTGGCTGACCCAAACAATGCAGGGCCAGGAGAACATTTATTATTAGATCTATCTTAATATAGTACACAAAACAGGGTAAATTCTGCATTCTTAAAATGGTACTTATAGCACATAAACCTACTTGACACTGACTCTTTTTTCTTTATTTCCTAAAATAAGATGATCCCAACAGTATTTTCTGATATTTCTAAAAAGAGGCCACACCTGGCACAGATTTACTCTGGCCACATTAAGCACAGATTCTCCTTCACTTCTATGGTGCTAATACCCTTAATATATGACATAGTTGTATCATAGGAAGTGAACCAGCATTTTGTAACAGGACCTAAAATATTAGAAGAATAGAAAAGATGATAGAAAGGGGTAAAGAGTGAGAAGTCAAGAGGAAAATAATTATCCAACCTGTGGAGTCTTGTAAAACAAAAAACTGTTAAGAATTTGGATTTGATTTTTTTCTTCTATCAAAGATAAAAAGAAATCAAGACTTTTTTTCTAATTGTTATCTGAAAGCCAGTAGTTGAGAGCTGTAGTTCAGATTTAGTATACAATTAAATGTTTATTCTCACCAAAAATGAAAATAGACATATACATCAAAGAAAGAAGTGACAACATATTGGATTTATATTTTCATCACTGGAGCAAAATTTTATGTGCTAAAGAAAGGGCTACTGAAAAAGAAATAAAGGAAAAAAAACAAAGGTCTAAGGAATAAAGAAAATAAAGGGCTAAAAAATAGAGTATAACAAAAATTTTAATACATTGAATATTCAATATGAAGTATTGAATATTACTACATATCAAATTTCTTCCCTAGCTTTGCTTCATGTGTGGTGTAATTTATTGCCACTGAGTATTTGGCAGAAAGAATTCAATGTTTGCATTTTTATTGAGCTATTAAATGTCACTGCCATGAAATATATTGAGAGTAGGATAACACCCTGCATGGAAAAAAGTAATCACATTGCAGTGGGTGCATTATCCCTCATCCTCAAACGAGTCACGCAATACTGACCCTTCGCATGCATTCATTTTTTAAGTTTACAACCAATTCAACTTTTCTGAGGTTTTGTTCACAAGTGATAATAGACAGCAATTCATGGGTTGCATAAAAGAACATTCATACTATTTATTGCTAACATTTTTTGTTAACAGCCAGGTTGCATTTGAACCCGGAAATTGGGTACTTAACCTACTGATTAAATATTGACTATTTAATTGCAAAAATAAATGTTTTTTGAAATGTTTATTTTAGTTCAGTAGAATTTTATTTCCTCACAGCTACTTTAGAGACTGGAAAACACTTCTAATATTGTTGGAGACTTAGAAGCAAAATAAATATTATAAGGAATTAGCTAATGGTCACCTACAAATTAATATTTACTAGTTAATTTATTTTTAAATGAGATTCCAAAGCAGAATTATGCATGCTCAGTATGACATGGATATCTTATTCAAGAAATGTTTTGAAAAGTATATGCTACTGCATCTATTTTAAAACTAAAATGGAATTTCACTATAATACTATTAGCTGGGAGTGGATTTGGGGTAAAGGAAATTCTGTCTGTGGTTCCATCCATCAATCCTTGGCCGCTGAAATAGGAAGGAAGTGAGGGAGGGAGAGGGAGAAACCATGGGAGGGAGGGAAGGGAAAAGGGAAAGGGGAAGGGACAAAACTCAGTGATCAAAAGAGCTCAACCTATTTCCTTTAAGTGTTCATTTTTACTTAGTTTTATGGTCATTTTTATTCCAATGCTTTAGATCTTTTTGTAATTTCATGATAAGAGTCAGTTTTTAGACTATTTGTTATGGGTCTTAAAATTTATCAGTGATCATTATGAATAGGTAAGATTATATATTCTTAGAAATGGAATTATATAAAGTTACATCATTTGTATGTGATAGGGATTGGGATACCTAAATATTCCTTTCCAAGGCCATGCCAGTTCTGGTTCCCATCCACCCCTCTATAGTGGAAGGATGGGGGTGTTATGATTACACACGGCTGCATGGTGATATCATCACTGCAGAAGTTGTCTCTTCCTTCTGATTCTTTTAATACATCCTGCCTAGTGACACAAATATATTTTTTCATTTCTTTTACATGAGAGTCAATATAAACTTTAGGTGTTAAATTCATAATCTTAGTCCAACATGAATTTCTACTTTCCTTTTAATTTTTCTTTTGATTGATAAGTATCATTTCAGTAGCCTATTATCTTATAACAGAATAGGCTATGAATCAGAAAAACAATTCTGCTAGAATAAAAGTGGTTATGGAAATCTCACCCCTCAGGTGACATTCTATACAAAGAGCAGCCAAGTGCCTCAAAATCTGTTGGGATATAATTATAACGACTATTTTCTCAGCAGCAATGCATCACAATCAGGCTATAAAATGTGTTTTTGTGTCTTTTGGAAGAAGATAGAGTAAGCAATTCAGAATATTACAAAACAGGCTCAGTTGAGCAGTTTAATCTGCATGGGTTATACTCATCCCGTAAATGTCTCATTGACCAGTGAGAGTTCTCAGTTGCCTTAGTCCAGAGAGCATTATAATTTTATATGCACATATTTGCATAAATTGAGATTAAAGAGTTGCTCAAAATATAATAAAAGCAAAAGAACTATTAAAATGTTAACTGCTGTAAATAATGTATTTTACAACTTTTGAGATGTTTTATTCTACTGTATTTAGCATATATCTAACAGATATCTTACCAGCAAAGATATGCAAAAATAAATCAGACTAGAACAACCCTATAATTATATCTGTATAAATGTTTTAAAGGATTGTATTACAATTAAACTGTGGTAGTAACTTTATTATGCTATTTCTAATATGCAAACAAACTTCATACAGTAGTCAGATGGACTTGAGTTAAATCAAGTACATTCTATATCTATACGTATTTTAGAAGCCAACAAAGTTCCAAACATAGTTTTAGTTTGTTTAACAAACATTTGTTTAGTTCTCCTATCACACTGAGTCCCTGGAGATGTAAAGATGAGTAAGGCTGTTTTTCCTTTTAGGTGCTTGCAATTACAGACACTGGTTCCATGTTATTATGTATTGAAAGAGATAGATATATATTCACAGGGGATAGAAAAGCCCAGAGGAGGTGCCCATAGCCTAGCATGGGAATTGAGGGATAATTTTTTGAGGGAGATTGATACTTAAGGCTCAGATTTAAAGGATGGGTAAGAATTGTCCAAAAATGAAGATTATTCAAAAAGTAAATGAAGTGTTGAAGATATGTGATTTTTTTAAATGTAATGTTTATTAAGATATAATTTACACAGAGTAAAGTCCATTCTTTTTAGGTGTTCATTTCTATGAATTTAGACAGATGCATGCAGTCATGTAACTGTCAATATAATCAAAATATAGAATATTTTCATCACTTCATAAATTTCAGTTCCTGGTGCCCACTAATCTGTTACTATCCTTAAAATTTTGCCTTTTCCAGAATGTCATATGTGGGATAACACAGTATATAGTCTTTTGGATCTGTCTTCTGCTACTTAGCATAGTGCATTTGAGAGTCATCTATGTTATTGCTTGTTTCTGTAGCTCACTCCTTTTTATTGTTGTATAGTATTCCATTGCATGATTTTAGTGATTTTAGTTGGCTTGTTAATTCATTCCATAGCCATTTGGGTTGTTTACAGTTTTTGGAGATGACAAAAAAAGCAACTATAAACATGTATGTACAGATTCTTGTGTGCATATATGTTGCTGTCATTTCTGTTGGGTAGAATCTAGGAGTAGCATTGCTGGGTCATATGTAGAATATTTGGATGCAGCTGGCAGAAGTGTGAAGCAACATGAGCAACTCACAATTTGCTGTTACTGTAGGGGAAAGGAAGAAACAAAAAAATGTGGGCAAAGACCAGATTAATCAGTTGTTTTCATTTCATGCTAAGAAACTCAGATAGTATTCCCAAAGCAATGGGGAGGGTTTAAGCAGTGATGTCATATGCCCATACTTCTATTTTGTCTGAGGTATCAAGGTGGAACTTGAAGTACTTGGAGGAGGCACTGGGTAGAGATGAGACTGGAAGAATTTAGGATTCAATTATCATCAGGATCTTACAGTAGTACTGTTGTGCCCAAGTTAGGAGTCCCCGAAAGACCACCAAGGAGCCGATTCCGATGCAAACTCACAAGGGTCATTTATTTCAAGCTCGAGCTCGGGCTCACACTCATCAACAACGCAGCGGTTCCAAAGTGAGAGCCCCGAGCCCAGGGTAGGCAAGGTTTTTATGCATTACAAGGTGCAGAAAGAGGGGAACTCTAACTTGGCATATGCTGATTGGATGATTTAAAGTAAGGGTGTCTTGTACATTCTTTATTGGTTGAGTGCGGCGGGCGCCAAGCTGCCAGCTGATGTAACATGTAAGGTATGTTATCTTTAAGGAGCACGTGTGTCTGGACCTTGAGGTCCTCCCTGTGGTCTTTGCTAGGGAACTATCTGGGGTGAGGGTCACTGGAACAATGGGTGGTTTTTCCAGTAACTGGAACAAAATTTTCTTAGAACTAGGTCGGGGTTGAGGCTTCTTTCCTAAGATGGCCTCCTTTTTTAAAATGGAGTTTCTCTTGTTCTCACATTCCCCCCTTTTCTTGGACACTGGGTCCAATCATGGTCCCAAAGTTTTTAAATGACAGAGATATATACAAATGTATTTGTAGAAAGGTACCAGAATAATGATTAGCTGGGCTCAACCTGTGACACAACTTGTCACAGGGAACATCTCTCTCATCTGGGGGAGTGAGGTTCTATGCCTCACCTCAGTTGGCCCCCACGTTGCTCACCTGATGGCCCCCCTGTGACTGTGCCTGTCTGAGGTTGTTCCTCCCATGAGGAATCTTACCCGTCTCTGGCTAACCAGCCATATCCTGGGACTAAACAGGGAGATAAAATATGAAAGAAGAGGACAGCCAGCAGCTATAATTCTGGATAAAATCATAATATACATGATTATATTCTTGCAGCAAATGCAGGTGGGGAATCAGCATATGATTTCAAAAAGTTGCGTAAAATGAATCACTTATTTCTTGAAGTTAATTCTTGAAAAGTAGCACAAGTATGTATTGGCTTTAAAAGATTAGCAACTGCACTCTGTACACACGCTAGGAGAATAGGAATACAAATACATAGCAAAAGCAGAAATATCAGACAAATTAAAACAACACATTCCTGGAAACTTCACATCTCGTATGTTCTTTTAACAGCAGATAATTTATGGTAGTACAATTCTGAAGCACTACAATTCGTACTTTTCCTAGCTTTTGATTGAGTTCAGATAATACAGAAGCAGTCAAATTCGTTGTCTTACTGTACACACAGACCAGCTTAGATATTTCCTTTTGCATTCTAATGACAAGTCCAGGAACCAGCAGGATGAATGCTGCTGCAACTGCAATAGAGGCGGGATCTAAAAGCTTTAAGTTGTGACAATAATCAGATGGCAGAGCCTGGAGAAGTTTTTACCACCTGCCCTGCCCCCAAGGTGGGCCAAGCTGCTGTCTGCCTCCTAGGGCTGCCTACAGCGAAGTCATGGGCCATGCCAAGACACCCTCCCCCATCTGCAGAACACTCAAACATTCCAGGCCAAGCACCCCTGGCCCTTTGAGCCTCAACTGATCTCACTGAAGAAAGACTCTAGAGCTTAATGGTTAACACAATTTTGGTAGGGGGTTTCCTTGCATGTAGGTACATTGCTCTGACTGCAAGCATTCTGCTTTGCTTCTTCCGGAGGCCCTCCCTCTACTCTGACTACACCCAGAGTCCCTGTCTCACTCCCCCTTCTACAGATGGAAACCCTAGCTGCTGCAAGGGAAAGGAGGTGACGACCGCTCTGGCTGCTTCATGCTGAGAGGGGGCGCAGTAAGGGGTGCAGCTAGGTCTCTATCAATTGTCGGTCAAGAGGGCCTCGGAAGATGGGCACTTCCATTCTGGGTTCTATTGCTATCACCATTTGCAGTTTCGTGGCTTCTATGTGAGATAGAATAAATCATGTTATTAGGTTAAGTAGTAACATCTGGAGTTGGATTTTTCCATTCTGGAAGAACAGACTTCAGACTTGACAAGGAGACTGATGAATGCATGGCTGAATATGAGGACTAGAAATAGTAAAACTCTAATTAAGAATCATTGCCAGATATCTTGGGGAAACTAGAATTCTGGATCTAGTCTATGTCCCAATGACTAGTATTAGGACTCAGCATATATAAGGCTGAATTATTGAAACCATACTTTTCTCTAAAATCACCCTCATTTTTATTACTAGTAACCAGATTAAGAAAATAACACTTGGCTTGATTATTTGCCTAAGTGCAGCAAGAAGAGCAATTGGTTACATAGGCTTTTTTAAATGTGCTTTGCTGGAACTTTTTATAAGCAACTTCAGATTGGACTTTTAAAGGCCTCTCAAGGCCAGAAAGCCAAGCCAGTCTTGTCATCAGGTTTTACCTGCAGTACCTGTAGATATGGATGAATTTCTCTCTTCTTGAGGTCCCCAAGACATTCTGAGGTTCCTGCACCTGCCAGGAAGTGACCTTCTTTCCTCACCTGGTAAGGCTGCTGGGAATCCTGTAAGCAAGGTACCAGGCCAGTTCTTCCAAGGGGCTTTGTTGGCTTTATAAAGTCAACCTCAGTTCCTTAAAGCTGTCTGTTCATATGTGAGTTTATGCACATGTCTTTCAGGAACAACATTCCAGTCAAAGCCTTAGTAATATAACCAGTGTTTTTAATTGGTCCTCTTACAAGGAAAGCAGATTCTTATTGAACTTATGCAAATAAATATACTGCTCTGAAATATAAAAGTAGTCACTGAGAGTTGTTAAATTCTGGAGGGATCAGGTAGAGAGAAAGATAAATGTTTCAATTCTGCTTATAAAGGTATTGTCATTTACTAAACTGTTGTCAGTTGAAGAGAAAAAGCTTGAAACACTTTATTAGCAACATTTGAAACAAAAAGCCACAAAATCATCTTCCTTAGTTTACTTAATATTATGTAAATACCTGTTCTGCTGAAATCTAGTTCTTTACTAGTTTAGGAGTAATAAAACAGTGACTATAAATGACAAAAGACTTGTAAATGAGAGTGGCTAAAGATCTGATGAGAGCTTACTATAAGACAGTTGACATAAGGAAATTTGGATATTTTTGCAACACAAAACATTTAGTAACAAAGTTTAGCATCATTCTGTTTGACAGTGCTTTCCAGGTAATTAAGCAGGTAATTATGTATCACATAAATAAGCTAATTTAGCCAAATACTTTCCCAATGAGAAAAAATTCCTCTGACATGTTCCACGTGCCCTCTGGAAAATATCAGAGTTAACTAGAGGTAAAAGTACCTTTTTGAATTTGATTTTGGCAAGTTGTCAGAAGAAAGTTTCTTTGGCACTTGCTTAAATAGGATTATATGTATTTAACTAGAATGACAATAAAACGTCTTAAATGCAAATACAGGTTACTCAGTTGTTATCAACACTTGGCTTACAGTCCTTTTAATATGAAGATTTCATTTTCTTAAATACTCAACTCATTGAGACTTTAAGCATGAGAAACTGCTTTGATAAAAACAATTAGAAAGTTCTTTGCAATCTCTTAACATTAAGAGCAGACTAATCAGTTTAAGAAAACTGTCTTTTTAACTGAGAACAAAATTCTAATTTTGCTGTGTACTTGATATTGAGACTCATTTGCTTTAATTTCACATAGCATGACTATATCAATTCTTCTACAAGCTTTTGACAACTTTCTTTTACATTCAGAGTTCTCTTTTAAATAAACAGCTGTACTTTAGAAGTTACTTTCTTTTACACTCAACAAAATGAATTTCCATTCCTTATACTTTCTCTTATCAAACTAACACATCTTTTCTAGCAAGCAGAGATGTTTTCTTTATTACTTTAAGTAGTTTTATTAGAACTTAAAGCTATTATGAACTTTAACTTTCAATGAACACTGAAAATAGGCTATGGTAAACTGTAACACCAGCATTCCTTAGACTGATACATTTATGAACACATTTTATAATTTCTGTAACTATGAGCTTTATAGCACAATCTCTCACTAAGCACAAAGTATGTCTACTTAACTTAGCAAAACTTTAAGGTTTTAGGTTACTACAAAAATTCTCAGGCTGTTTGTAGGTATACACACTGTAACACACTATAATTAAGATGTTCACTTGCTACACTTAGTTTACTCATTCTTAACAACTATGCTAGATTACTCACAAAACATTTACTGAACATTAGACAAAGTCAAGCCTTTAAACATTGTATTCTTGAAAGATTTAACAGATAACATCAACTTTAAATGACTTTAGGTAAACTTAAGCAGCTGATAACTATAAAGACATGTCCATTTCAGTTCATTAAAATACATCATATTATTCTGAAATATTTTACAAATGGAAGAGAGATAGTAACTCATTGAGATCAGTTCTCCTGAAACTCATATATTTATGTCATTTAAAACATATATTCTTCATAAATAAAGCCTCCTAACCTATGAACACACACACGTACACATACAATATACAACATATATATATACAACATAAAAATAATAATATACATCTGAACAGTTCACTCTCCAGGTTACCTCGTAGGAAAGTTTTAGAATGCCCAATTTTTACAAGCACTTGTTTTTAAATTAATTTGTATTAATACCATCTGGAGGTAGAAAAACATTTTTTCTTTACACACTTAGACACACAAACATACAGACTGAGATGCAATGACTACAGTTAGCAACACTTTTCATAAAAGAACATATACACAGATAAACTGATACAAAGATTTGAGTTACTGATATCCAATTGTAGAGGTCACTAGTGGCGAAGAAAGGCCAGTAGTGATGGGGCTGATTTCCCCCCATGTCTGGGGGACCGATGGCTCACAGGGGCAGAATAGTGGAGTCAGCAGCAGAGGCAGACTGCTCCCTCTGAGCCCTTTGTCTGGTATAGGGCGGGCTTCCTCCTGGAGCCCCTCTGCCCTCCACTCTTGGAGAAGCTTCTGCTTCCCCTGGTGGGGGATGGTTGTGTCTTTCCGGACTTCCACACTGAGGTCATTTGCCCTTCTCTTAACATCTTTAAAATGGTCCGTCATCAGAGATAATGGAGTAGAAGAAGTCTGACCCATTTTCTCCAAGTATAAAGCTATCGACAGCCAGCCAAGTATTAGAGACAAACAGAAAAGCAGAACAAAAAGTGCCCGGTGGCATTCAAAAACAAAATTGAAAGTGGGACGATGGCAATCTGCCATTCAGTGGTAGTGACCCGCCTCATTCCCTCAAAGTTCCAAACAGATTAGGGGACCTCTGTCCCCCTCAGACGGGCCCCGAACAAACTCCAGGACCCTTTCAGATGGGGCCTCGAACCCCTCAGATGGGCCCCGAACCAACTCTGGGATCCTTTCAAATGGGGGACTCGAACCCCCTCCAGACGGGCCCCGGACCAACTCTGGGAACCCTTCAGATGGGGGACTCGAACCCCCTTCAGATGGCCCTGGAATGTCTTCCAGGACCCTTGGTTGGTGACCCTCCAGCGCGTCTGCTCAGGTTTTATACCGACGTTCAGATTCAGATTGGGCCCTTCTCAGAAAGTGAAAGTACGAAACAACAAGAAAGAAAGAAAGCTGAATTAGATTGCATACAGACCTCACGAACAGAGCAAAATTAATGAGGTAGACACATAAACACAAGGTTCTTACTGGCCGTTTCAGACCCTTCGGGTTGGGAGTCCTGGGGGTCTTGGGGATCCTGGACGAGCCCCAAATGTTGTGCCCAAGTCGTGAGTCCCCAAAAGACCACCAAGGAGCCGATTCTGATGCAAACACACAAGGGTCGTTTATTTCAAGCTCGAGCGTGGGCTCACACTCATCACCAATGCAGCGGTTCCAAAGTGAGAGCCCCGAGCCCAGGGTAGGCAAGGTTTTTATGCATTACAAGGTGCAGAAAGAGGGGAACTCTAACTTGGCATATGCTTATTGGATGATTTAAAGTAAGGGTGTCTTGTACATTCTTTATTGGTTGAGTGCGGCGGGCGCCAAGCTGCCAGCTGATGTAACATGTAAGGTATGTTATCTTTAAGGAGCAGGTGCTTCTGGACCTTGAGGTCCTCCCTGTGGTCATTGCTAGGGAACTATCTGGGGTGAGGGTCACTGGAACAATGGGTGGTTTTTCCAGTAACTGGAACAAAGTTTTCTTAGAACCAGGTTGGGGCTGAGGATTCTTTCCTAAGATGGCCTCCTTTTTTAAAATGGAGTTTCTCTTGCTCTCACAGTACCTATTCCTGGCAATTTTCTGTTAGAAAACAAACATATGGATCTTACTCAAGACTTCCATTGTTACAATCTAAGGACACTGCGCAGTTCGCAAAACACATTTACTAATAACACTTTCTGAGGAATTAAGCAGCTCACTCCTTAAGATCAGGATCTCGGCTCAGTAGATTCACTGGGAAGAAAACACTTCACTATGCAGAGCTAAGCAGGGGCTTTTTTAAGACTGCCAGGCATTAACATTGAGGATCAAAACGCCATTAATATTCCTAAAAACCCTATGGGTTAAGTGCCATTATCATCTGCATTTGCTGTAATGGAAAGAGTAGAGGTTTTGAAATCAGCTAACTGTGTGCATACCAGAGTGACCATATATTACTGTAATGACCATATACTGTAATAATTTATGATGAATTGCATAATCTCTGTGAGCTCAAATTCCTTGTCTGTAAAATAGAGATCATAGTATCTACCTCATAGGAATTTTAGAAGGTGAATGAAACAGTGTGTAAAATGTCCCCAGAGTATTACTGGTGGTCAGCAAATGTTCCCTTTCTAGAATTACCCTAAACCTTTTTTTTAAATATACACAATGAAATGTTAATTGCTAAGTTGGAAATTAAACTTGAGTAATTAAAAATCAAAGAAGAAATCAAGCATTCAAATAAATTCCAAAGATTTCTAATGAACTTAAAACAGTACTTTAAAAGAATCCATTTAAAACAATATAAATGAGGACCAGGTTCCTTTATCTGTTTCAATGAAGATTAAATGATATAATATATATGAAACATGTACACAGACACACATCCTCCCTCCTTTTTGATTTTCTTTCTCATGAAAGAATTATAGTAAAATATTTTCCATTATAATAAATAATGGCCCTGGGATATTTTCTCTGACCAAATCTTTAGTAAAGACAAGTTTGGAATATTTGAAAGAGTACCACATATTAGAAAAAATAATCTTGTTTCATGCTTTTTCCAACACCAGAGAGGACCATTAAATAGATGCTGAGGGAAGCAGGTTTGGAAAAGACAAAAATAGACCTAATCATTAGAATTGTCCAGTATAAATATTGGACAAAATTTCTTTAACCACCTGTCAGGAATGATTTAAAGTGAATTACTGCTTTTCAAGAAGAGGTTAAACTAGATGTCCTCATAAAATCTCCTATAATATAATCTATCATACTTGGCCTTTCCATCATAACTCATTGATTCCCTATTTCACTTTTCCAGAGTTTATAAGTACTTCAACATAATATTGCCTCATTTGAAAACCATTCTAACCTTTTAAATATATTACCATTTTTATATTGTTAAATTCTGGATTTCAAGTAATGTTGACACATAGGCTACCAAAATATTTTTTAGATAAGTAAAGGGTTTATTGAACTCCATTCGGTTTTTAAGACATAGATTCTTTCATGCCATTATGTACCTTGCTGTTCAATATAAGGCTACAAATGACTGTGTCTTTACTGTAGGAGTTAATTTATTTGGTATGTACATCCTTAACTGAACTGTTTTGGAAACAAGGTTGCATGTTTTTTGCATGTTGCACTTGGTAGCTTTGATTCATTCTCAGGGTCATATTACTCTCCCATAAAGAGTGGGTGGACCATTGTAAACATAATAGTTGTCCTTATTCTCATCAGTAGAACTTTAACATAGATACTTTTCTTAATTTTGAACATTGGGGGAAATGTACTTGATATAGAACAATTAGTGTGCCTTTATTTCTCTCCCACTGCCAAATGAATTTTTTCCTTAAAGTATCAATTCATCCTTTGTGTGTCCACTGCTAATTCTCCAATACGGACCTTCACAGTTTTATGCCTACAATCTGAACCCTTGTCTTGCCTACTCTGATCCATTCTAAAACTTCTACAGAATTAAATTTCATAAAATACCTGTTTGTAAAACACTGTACATTAAACTTGTAATGGCTCATCATTACACTACAGAAAAAAAATAAAAATAAAAAAATGTGATTAACCTTTAATTCAAGGTTTCACAGTATGATCGTGCCTGCTTAGACAATCTACTTTTTTGGTACCAACTATGGCTCCTTCCATGCCAGACTCACCCCTAACAATGAACCTGTCTCCATAATCCATGTATAAATATTATTTGTGCTTCAGAAAGCAGCTCAAGTTCCATTCTCTCCACAAAATCTCTGAGGACGTTTAGCCACCTTGTTCTGATCTCTTGTGTTTCTTACCCATGCCATCACATAGACAACAAGGTTAGACTTGGAAAGAAACCAAGGGAGTAACTGTATCTGCCCCTCTTTTAAAGATGTAAAAACAGAGACAGACATTAGACCTTTGAATCCAACTTAGTGCTTTTTTCTCTAATTGCCTTCATTGTTAATTAATTTTGAATAAGTGTGTTGTCTGCTACCAGTATAACCCAGCGAATGTTTTATTACTCTGATTCATTTTTCCCAATTATCTTTAGATTTGAATTTGATTTAATACTATCATTACTTTTTTAGATTATTTGTGATTACATAAGCTATAAATATAGGCATGGAGTTCAATGCATAATTTCCTAAAATAGTTTCTTGTCCACCACAGAAGAGTGCCATAAAACTGGCTGCAGGTTGACTTTCGGCATGTCATCAATTTAGTTTTCTCAACTGGGTATTACTACAGCACTTGGCATAGTGCTATAGTCTGCTTCAAACCTTGTCCCTTTAAGCAAGTGGACTAGGAAGGGGCAGACAGACTGCTACTTACATAACTCTCTACCTGGGGGTTGAAAATAGGGCACCGAGCTTACACATACAGTGTTTTTTATTTTCCTTTTCTGTCAAAGAATGTTGGGCAGAGATTCTGTGAAGAGCAAATGAAGGATGACATGACATGCATGATGTAGTTCAAGGTCCATTTAATTCAGAAAATTAAGGACTCAACCCGATAAGCAGGAGTAGCTTGATGAAGTGGTACTAGGCTTTCCTACGAGGTAACCTGGAGAGTGAACCGTTCAGATGTATATTATTATTTTTATGTTGTATATATATATATGTTGTATATTGTGTGTGTACGTGTGTGTGTTCATAGGTTAGGAGGCTTTATTTATGAAGAATATATGTTTTAAATGACATAAATATATGAGTTTCAGGAGAACTGATCTCAATGAGTTACTATCTCTCTTCCATTTGTAAAATATTTCAGAATAGTATGATGTATTTTAATGAACTTATTTAATCATGACAGATTTTAAAATAGTTTCTTCTTGCATAATACTTTTTCCTTTTACTTTTTTCTTTTGTTACTGTTTTTTTCTTTTCCTTCTAACACTGCATTGCAGGAAGGAGTAGTACATTTAAAGATTGTTTATATAAAGAACTTTGAGAGTCTATGAAGAACGCTACAGTCTATCTCTTCATATTTTTTACATTAACATTGTCAGTATGAGTTCATCATCAAAACTGTTCATGGTAATCAATTACCAGTTCACACCAGAAACTAAAAATGATGTTAAATCGCAGTACCTGTCTGAGTTGCCTTTGATATCAAGACACCAGTGGTAGCACAAATGTACAGCAGTGCATTATCCACCCATTACGGTCCCTGGTTTCTTGCCATAAACCTGCCCATCAGGGGTACTGTGAGTATAAAGTGAAATAACATATTGCAGAGCTTGGCAGACAGCAAATGCTTCACAAATATCAGCTCTCCTTGGGCATACATGATACACCACTTTTTAACAACCCACATTTTGAATAAATAGTTCATACAATTTACTTTCTAATTTAAAAATAATAAGTTAAATCCACTTCTGTTCTTTGAGACATTATAGAAGTTACTCATGGTTAGAAGTCAGCCATTTCATAATTTATGCATACACTGCTGCTTTCTCTATTTTTTTATTTTGGTATTATTAATGTACAATTACATGAGCAACATATAGTTACTAGACTCCCCCTATTATCAAGTCCTCACCACATACCCCATTACAGTCACTGTCCATGAGCATAGTAAGATGCTATAGATTCACTACTTGTCCTCTCTGTTCTATACTGCCTTCCCCATGCCCCCCACCTCGACATTATGTATGCTAATTGTAGAGCCCCCTTTTCCCCCTTATGCCTCCCTTCCCACCCATCCTCCCCAGTCCCTTTCCCTTTGGTAACTGCTGGTCCATTCTTGGGTTCTGTGAGTCTGCTGCTGTTTTGTTCCTTCAGTTTTTGCTTTGTTCTTATACTCCACAGATGAGTGAATTCATTTGATACTTGTCTTTCTCTGCCTGGCTTATTTCACTGAGCATAATACCCTCTAGCTCTATCCATGTTGTGGCAAATGGTAGGATTTGTTTTCTTCTTATGGCTGAATAATATTCCATTGTGTATATGTACCACACATTCTTTATCCATTCATCTACTGATGGACACTTAGGTTGCTTCCATCTCTTGGCTATTGTAAATAGTGCTGCAATAAACATATGGGTGCATCTGTCTTTTTCAAACTGGGCTGCTGCATTCTTAGGGTAAATTCCTAGGAGTGGGATTCCTGGGTCAAATGGTATTTCTATTTTGAGATTTTTGAGGAACCTCCATACTGCTTTCCACAATGGTTAAACTAATTTGCATTCCCACCAGCAGTGTAGGAGGGTTCCCTTTCTCCACATCCTCACCAACATTTGTTATTCTTACTCTTTTGGATGTTGGCCATCCTCACTGATGTGAGGTGATATCTCATTGTGGTTTTAATCTGCATTTCTCTGATGATTAGTGATGTGGAGCATCTTTTCAAGTGCCTGTTGGCCATCTCAATTTCTTCCTTGGAGAAGTGCCTATTCATGTCCTCTGCCCATTTCTTAATTGGATTATTTGCTTTTTGTTTGTTGAGGTGCATGAGTTTTTTATATATTTTGGATGTAAACCCCTTATCGGATATGTCATTTATGAAAATATTCTCCCATACTGTAGGATGTCTTTTTGTTCTACTGATGGTGCCCTTTGCTGTACAGAAGTTTTTCAGCTTGATATAGTCCCATTTGTTCATTTTTGCTTTTGTTTCCCTTGCCTGGGGAGATATGTTCATGAAGAGGTCACTCATGTTTATGTCCAAGAGATTTTTGCCTATGTTTTTTCCTAAGAGTTTTATGGTTTCATGACTTACATTCAGGTCTTTGGTCCATTTTGAGTTTACTTTTGTGTATGGGGTTAGAGAGTAGTCCAGCTTCATTCTCTTACATGTAGCTGTCCTGTTTTGCCAACACCAGCTGCTGAAGAGGCTGTGATCTCCCCATTGTATATCTAAGGCTCCTTTATCATATATTAATTGACTGTATATGTTTGGGTTAATGTTGGGATTTTCTATTCTGTTCCTCTGGTCTGTGGGTCTGTTTCTGTGCCAGTACCAAATTGTCTTGATTACTGTGGCTTTGTAGTAGAGCTTGAAGTCAGGGAGTGTAATTCCCCTTGTTTTATTCCTCCTTGTCAGGATTGCTTGGGCTATTCGGGGTCTTTTGTTTTTCCATATGAATTTTAGAATTATTTTTCCATGTTCTTTGAAGAAAGCTGTTGGTATTTTGATAGGGATTGCACTGAATCTGTAGATTGCTTTAGGTAATATAGCCATTTTGATAATATTTATTCTTCCTAGCCAAGAGCATGGGATGAATTTCCACTTGTTAGTGTCCTCTTTAATTTGTCTCAGGAGTGTCTTGTAGTTTTCAGAGTATGAGTCTTTTACTTTCTTCGTTAGGTTTATTCCTAGGAATTTTATTCTTTTTGATGCAATTGTGAATGGAATTGTTTTTCTGATTTCTCTTTCTGTTAGTTCATCGTTAGTGTATAGGAAAGCAACAGATTTCTGTGTGTTAATTTTGTATCCTGCAACTTTTTTGAATTCAGATATTAGTTCTAGTAGTTTTGGAGTGGTCCTTAGTGATATTTATGTACAATATCATTTCATCTGCAAATAGTGACAATTTGACTTCTTCTTTACCAATCTGGATGCCTTGTATGTCTTTGTTTTGTCTGATTGCTATGGCTGGGACCTCCAGTGCTATGTTGAATAACAGTGGAGAGAGTGGGCATCCCCCTCTTGTTCCCGATCTTAGATGAAAAGCTTTCAGCTTCTTGCTGTTAAGTATGATGTTAGCTGTGGGTTTGTCATATATGGCCTTTATGATGTTGAGGTACTTGCCCTCTATACCCATTTTGTTGAGAATTTTTATCATGAATGGATGTTGAATTTTGTCAAATGCCTTTTCAGAATCTATGTAGATGATCATATGGTTTTTGTTCTTCTTTTTGTTGATGTGGTGGATGATGTTGATGGATTTTCGAATGTTGTACCATCCTTGCATCCCTGAGATGGATCCCACTTGATCATGGTGTATGATCCTCTTGATGTATTTTTGAATTCAGCTTGTTAATATTTTGTTGAGTATTTTTGCATCTATGTTCATCAGGGTATTGGTCTGTAATTTTCTTTTTTCGTGAGGTCTTTGCCTGTTTTGGTGTTAGAGTGATGCTGCCTTCAAAGAATGAATTTGGAAGTATTCCCTCTTCTTCTGTTTTTTGGAAAACTTTAAGGAGAATGGGTATTATTTCTTCTCTGTATGTCTAGTGGAATTCAGAGGTCAATCCATCTGGCCCAGGGATTTTGCTCTTGGGTAGTTTTTTGATTACCGAATTCAATTTCTTTGCTTGTGATTGGTCTGGTTAGTTTTTCTGTTTCTTTCTTGGTCAGTCTTGGAACGTTGTATTTTTCTAGGAAGTTGTCCATTTCTTCTAGGTCTTCCAGCTTGTTAGCATATAGATTCTCATAATATTCTCTTATAATTCTTTGTATTTCTGTGGGGTCTGTCATTATTTTTCCTTTCTCATTTCTGATTCTGCTTATGTGTGTACATTCTCTTTTTCTCTCAATAAGTCTGGCTAGGGGTTTATCTATTTTGTTTATTTTTTGAAAGAACCAACTCTTGGTTTCATTGATTTTTTTCTATTGTTTTATTCTTCTCTATATTATTTATTTCTTCTCTGATCTTTATTATGTCCCTCCATCTGGTGACTTTGTGTCTCATTTGTTCTTCTTTTTCAATTTCAGCAATTGTGTCTTTAGACCATTCATTTGGGAATGTTCTTCCTTCTTTACATAGGCCTGGATTGCAATATAGTTTCCTCTTTGAACTGGCTTTGCTGCATCTCAAGGAAATTGTGGCTTTGTGTTGTTTTTGTCATTAGACTCCATATATTCTTTGGTTTCTGTATTTGTGAGCCTTTTTGTCTTCTTTCTAAAATTTATTTCTAGTTTTATACCTTTGTGATCTGAGAAGTTGGTTGGTAGAATTTCAATATTTTTGAATTTCCTGAGGTTCTTTTTGTGGCCAAGTATGTGGTCTATTCTCGAAAATGTTCCATGTGCACTTGAGAAGAATGTGTATCCTGTTGCTTTTGGATGCAGTGTTCCGTAGATGTCTGATTGGTTAATCTTTTCTAATATGTTTTTTAGTGCCTCTGTCTCTTTACTTATTTTCTTTCTGGTTGATCTGTCCTTTTTAGTGAGTGGCATGTTAAAATCTCCTAAATTGCTTTCTATTTCCTCCTTCAAATCTGTTAGTATTTGTTTCACATATGCCCGTGCTCTTGTGTTGGGTGCATATATATTTAAAATGGTTATATACTCTTTTTTGCCTGACCCCTTTATCATTATGTAATGTCCTTCTTTATCTCTTGCTACTCTCTTCATTTTGAAGTCTATTTTGTGTGATATAAGTACTGCAACACCTGCTTTTTTCTCCTTCTTATTTGCATGAAGTATCTTTTTCCATCCCTTCACTTTTAGTCTGTGTATATCTTTGGATTTGAGGTGAGTCTCTTGTAAGCAGCCTATAGACGGGTCTTGCTTTTTTATCCATTCTGTTACTCTGTGTCTTTTGATTGGTGCATTCAGTCCATTTACATTTAGGGTGATTATAGATAGATATGTACTTATTGCCATTGCTGGCTTTAGATTTGTGGTTACCAAAGGTTCAAGGGTAGCTCCTCTACTATCTAACAGTCTAACTTAACTTTCTTGTTAAGTTATTGTAAGCACAGTCTGATGTTTCTTTATTTCTCTCCCTTCTTATTCTTCCTCCTCCATTCTTTATATACTAGGTGTTTTATTGTTTGCCTTTAGTTAGTATTTGGATGGTCTGCTTTCTTTGCTATGATTTTATTTTCTCTCGTAACCTCTTTTTAGCCTTAGGAGTGCTTCCATCTAGAGCAGTCCCTTTAAGATATCCTGAAGAGGTGGTTTATGGGAGGCAAATTCCCTCAGCTTTAGCTTGTCTGGACATTGTTTAATCTCTTCCTCAAATTTAAATGATAATCGTGCTGGATATACTATTCTTGGTTCGAGGCCCTTCTGTGTCATTACGTTAAATGTATCATGCCATTCTCTTCTGGCCTGTAGGTTTTCTGTTGAGAAGTCTGATGATAGTCTGATGGATTGTCCTTTGTAGGTGATCTTTTTTCTCTCTCCAGCTGCCTTTAATACTCTGTCCTTATCTTTGATCTTTGCCATTTTAATTATTATGTGTCTTGGTGTTGTCTTCCTTGTGTCCCTTGTGTTGGGAGATCTGTAGACTTCCATGGTCTGGGAGACTGTTTCCTTCCCCAGCTTGGGGAAGTTTTCAGCAATTATTTCTACAAAGACACTTTCTATCCCTTTTTCTCTCTCTTCTTCCTCTGGGAATAATGCGAATATTGTTCCGTTTGAATTGGTCACACAATTCTCTTAAATTTTTTTCATTCCTAGAGATCCTTTTATCTCTCTCTGCCTCAGCTTCTCTGCACTCCCTTTCTCTGATTTCTATTCCATTAACAGTTTCTTGCATCTCGTCTAGTCTGCTGCTTAGCCTGTTGATCGCTTGTCTCATCTCTGCATTGTCTTTCCTCACTTCCCTCACTTCCTTCCTTAGCTTTTGCATATTTGTCTGTAGATCCATCAGTATGGTTATGACTTTTATTCTGAATTCTTTTCAGGAAAGTTGTGCATGCCTATCCCTTCAGGCTCCCTCTCTTGGGTTGCTGGGTAAGCTTTGTTTGTACCATATTCCTCTGTCTTTTCATAGTGATACAAGTGGTCAAAAAAAAAGAAAAAGGGAAAAAAAGAGAGAAACAAAACAAAACAAAACAAAAAAAACGCCCGCTGGGTGTAGTTTCTGTGAGGATGCTGTAGGTGGCTCTGCTACTCCACTATTCCGCATCTGTGGCTGCTCTGCCGGGCCATGCTGCTCCGCAGGGCCCTTTATGACTCCGCTTCACTAGGTGCCGAGTCCTCTCAGGTGTAATTGCAGGCTGGGTGTGCTCCTGTATCTTCTGGTCTCTCTTTTAGGAATAGTTGTATTTGTTGTATTTTCATAAATATATATGATTTGGGGAGAAGATTTCTGCCACCCTGCTCATGCCGCCATCTTCCCGGAACTCCTGATTTTTTTTAAATGATATTAAATTGATACAAAATAGCACATTAAATTCATTGTAAATATTGCAATCAAATCTAATATTTATCTTTACCTTCTCCTTAAAAATATAAGAATGGTTATTCCACATGAACCTTCCAGGTTTAAGGAAACCTTTGGACCTACAAAGGCACATCGGTGCCCCTCTTCCTCCCCGGTTCCTCATACCACTCTCCAGTACTCATCTCTCTTTGGGTAATTTTCAGCTCCAGGGCAACTTCAAGTTCCATGCCTCTCATTCTTTTCCACCCAGTCAGAATTCATCTTCCAGGTGAGCCTTCTTTCTCAGGTGGCACTTAGAAGAAAAGAAATTCAACTAAAAATTCACACTACCATATGCGTGAATGTCTCTGAATTCCTTTCTGTTACTAGAACTTTTCAGGTATTTTCATGGGAGGGTGATTGTTAACACACACAAAGTTCAATGTGGTAATATTTCAAGTAGTTTAGTGGTACAAAATAACTCTCCAAGCTGTATGGTGGAAGTTGTATTTGGGGTCATCTGGGCTTACTTAGGCAGCCCTGTGATTCAGCTCTGGGATCAGCTCTCTTTGTTATTCTTGCTTATCATAGCTTCTCTCTCATTTGACTTGCCAACCAAGAGAATTTCTAAAAGCTCCATCTTTTATTCTACACCAGTTACCATGGGAGCAGAATTGAAGATGCTGGCTTCCTTACAGTGCGTGTGTGCTCAAGCACACGTTGTTTGTGTGTGTGTGTGTGTGTGTGGTGTGTTTAAGTAGGGGAGGGGACGAGAGCTCATTGATTATGTGTCTGGTTTATTAGAAACTTGAATGATGGTAAGTGGAGATCTGACTTCACTGAAACACCAGTTTTAAACAAAATATTGCCTTTTTTTTCTGTCTAGTTATCAGTTTTTGTCCCTCATGTATATACTGCCTTATATTCACTGACTAAGCCTATCCTTGCGGTAGACAATCCATGTTCCATGTGAGCCAGGCTCTGCGTGACTGAGGTAGTGATTGAGGAGATGCACCCAGCTCCCTGCTCTCCCCATCTACCATGTCACTACCACACAGGGGTTGGATGGATAGAAAAAGAAACAAATGTGGCTTCATACAGTGCTGTGAATATGTTGTTTAACTTTAGAGTTTAATTTCTGGCAAAAGGAACACCACTGAATTCTCCTTTCTGCCACTGGCCTTGGGAGCCCGTGGAGAGAAGAGTGCAGAAGCAGATGAAGGGAGATGCTTTGGCTAATATAAGCACCATATAACTCTTTCCTTTCTTTCAACCCCTTGTAAGTGTTGTGAAACGAAAATAAGAGAAAAAGTATGTATGTTATATTTATTAAACCTAAATCTCCATTTAATCTCATCAGTCTTATGTAGAAAAGCATACACACTGAAAAATAGAAATTTAGGGACCAAATTTTTGTACAGTTATGTGCCCTGCAGTTAAAAATTTCCAGATTTTTAGTATCTAAATAGCCTACGTAGATGAAATAATGGAACTCTCATATGAGCACAAGAAAAAATATAAGATTAGTTTGAATAAGTTTTGCCACTGTGAAGGCACTGAAATATAAAACATTTTAAAAATGAGCACTAAAGGATTCAATCTGTGTCTCATTCGTCATTCTTTTTCCCTGAGGCATCTTAAAAGGTAAACACATGTCTTTACTTTTTATAACCAAATTAAAATTTTTCAGGGAAGAAAGAATACTGACAAAATACAGAATGCAATCAATCAAGAACATAGGGGCTACTTGTAACAATTCTTGGTATTAATTGAAAGTGATTTCATTATCTATTTAAAAAGTCTAAATTCTGTGAAATAGAAGGAAAGCTAAATGCCAAATACAGTGTTTTCGGAAGCTAATGGAATCATTTAAGTGAGCTTTTGGCAGAACCTGTAACTGTTCCATTAAATGATTAGATTTTTTTATATTCCTTTTATCATTTATTTGCTGTAAGAAAAAGCCAACTTTTATTTAGTTTTGTTTGTGGTCTTTTTTTATAAATTAAAAAATTCTAATCTCTGAAAAAACATCATTAGCCATCTATGCTTTCTGATGGGAAGCATTGTTTTTGGCCAGCTTGATAATAATAAGTATTAAACTCAGTGTACCAAGCACTGATCTAAATATTATACAAATATTAACTCATTTAATACATTCATTATCATAGTATTAGAATTAGTATTTCAAAAGAAAATGCTATTGGTGGTGTTTTTTGTGCATGTATTAGGCTCTTTTACTTACATTTTTCCATGAACACACAGACCTCATCCTCCTTTAACAAGAATATCTAACAAATACTGGGAAAATATTTAGAAAGCACTTTTAGTTACATAACTTTAACACTTTAAATTTTACATATGTTAAATCGAATAGCATAAGAGAAGCCCCTCTCATATACTGTACATGTACATGGGTTTAAAAACTGATTTCATGTATTGTCAATTTTATCAATTTATATACATTTACACTTTTCATAAACATGTTATATAAGTAGTTGTATTAGCAGACAGCAGGCCAGAAAGGGGGTTCAATGCACTGAATATTTTGAATCCAAATGTTTCACAGGTACTATCTTGCAACAAAGAGTGAAAAGATGCAGATGTATTTTCTACTCATTTATGTTTATTATAAGGGGGGTTGTATAGAACACTTATCATGTGTAAGACATAATACTAATCATTTTACATGTATCACTTTCCTTAATGCTACAACAGCCCTACAGAGAGGTCTTTTAATTATTCGCATTTTGCAGAGAAAGAAACTGAAGTTTTGCAGTAACCAAGGAAGGTTACATAGCTAGAGAGTGACAGAGTTGGTCTGAACTGAAGGCATCTGTCTCCAAAGCCTTCAGGATTATTCTAGCATTCTGTGATAAACAGTCACCAAAAGTTTGTTGGGTCCCTTCTCTGGCTAGGGGCTATACTTGGTGCTGGGAATAAAGCCATCAGTTAGAGGTATTGCCACGGGGTCTTACAATATAATGTGTGAAAGTATAATAAGGCCATGTACAAAGTAACGTGGAATTCCAGAGGAATGACAGAAAACCCCTGGCTGAAGGTGTGTATTAATGCTTAATGAAAAACTTTGGAAACTTCTGTATTAGAGTGCCGCACCCTTCCCCATGCATGTCAGTGTGGTATTCTCTTTCTTACACTAGTCCCAGATTATAGTTCTAGTCTCTGCCGAGAGGTATGAAACTTTTCAGTGGTGAGACCAAAACAATTTTTTTCAAATCAGAAGCCTAATATTCATGCGTGTTTTTCATAGCAAAGCTGCTGAAAACCATAATTACGCTGTCATTTTTCACAGAAGAAAATTTATCATATTAGGGGAGGAAGTAAGCACCATAATATTAAATAATAACTACCATTTATTGACTGCTTGTCATGTGCCAAGCGCTGTTCTACCTGCTTTACATCCAACGTTTCATTTAATCCTCAATATACCCTATGAGACGGGCATTACTATCCCCGTTTTAGAGAAGAAATTGAGGCATAATGAGGATAATTTGCTCAAGGTAGCTTAGCTAGTTAAAATGGAGCCTGGTTCAAACAAAGGTCTAGATGACCTAAACACTCTACTATTTTAATGATCAAGAGTTGAGGGTCTGGAACTACTCTAATTTTCATTCCAGATTTGCTGCTTTTTTGCTTTGAACCATAGACAAGATTTTTACATTATTTGTGCCTCAGTTTCCTTATAAGTAAAATGAGAAATACAATACCTTCTCCACTGGATTGTCTACAAGGGTTAAAAGAGGTTACTTCGAAAGCTCTTAGAATGATTCAAACCATAGAGCAAATGATGGAAATGAATATATATGGTAGGGACTAAAATGTGGAATTTATAGCAATTTTTCACAATCAGCATATTAACTAAAGCTACTATATATTTACTGAGGTTGATAATTTTTTACAAAATGTCATTCATCTCACAGATTCCAAATTATTCTAAGAGAATATTTGATCTTTCCATCCTTTACCAGGATACATCTTTCTTGATATCAGTTATCATTCTGATTTTATTCCTTTCCTCAGATCTAAAAAATCAGTGACCAAAAAAGAGATCTGAAGTCAGACATCCAAAGTCAAAAGGGTAAACATTTTTGCCTAACATGTTTCCTAGTATCAAATTAAAATTTCAGTACGTTGGAAAGGGAAGCTGAACATTAACTATCTAACACAAACTGGCCTCATATGCTTTTATTTGTCATTTACCAATGCTTTTCTAACGAATTAACACTAGCTAATTTTCTAACAAATTAGCACATTCTTCCGTAAGAATGAAAAATTAAAGACTAAATGTAAACATTAGATTGTCTTATATTCCTATCTTTGTTTATCTGTTGGTGAGTAAATGAATTACCAGAATGCAAACAAATTAATTGTATCTTTCTATGCCATTCTATTGTAACATTCTTCACTTGAATACAACAACCATCTTCCAGGGGAAAGAACATGCTTCCAAGGGGGTAGTAGGGAAGTTATTGATATATATATACACATATATGCTTATATGTGTATATGTACATACACATGTGTGTGCATAAATGTGTGTATACATATATATATATATATATATATATGTATACACACAGAGACAGAGACACAGAGAGAGACAAAAAGAAACACAATTCAGGAACTTAAAGCAGAAATGTCATGTTCTTAGTTTAGGTGCTATAACAACCAAGTAAAACTATTTAAAATGGCAATGAAACTGTCCATCAAAAGTCTCATTCATGTCATGTCATGAGAGGAGAAAGTATTGAACCAGAAACAAAATTATTGGAAAAACCATAATATACAGTTCAGGGTAACTTACTACCATGAGGTATATTATGGATATTTGTCCAGAAAATGTATTTAAAGAGTATTAAATTTATTAATAAAACATTTACATTATGCTTTGGGTCTTAAGGGTTAGAACTGTAAGAATAACGTTAATTGTACTGCTTTGCATACAAAAATATGATTTCCTTACAAAATTTAGTTTACATTCCCATGTTTCATCTTATCATTTTGTTCTCATCATATATGACTTTTATCACCCTTATTAATTTTCTGTGATGGTCCTTGTCAGAGCAGGAAAAATGTTGTTGAGGTAGCTGAATAAACCACAGAGAAATATTGATATTCTCCAAGAGATAAACTTCAGGAAGGAATGAGCATAGAGGGAATAGTCCTCCATGAACATATGAATGCTGATAAAAGGAAGGAAGGGCTGGGCCTCAGCAGGTGTAAGTGATAGCAAGATAATGAGCAGTGGGAGTAGGAGTCGGCAGTGTCAAGCCAGAGATGTTCTGCTTCATAAAATAAAACGTATACACTTTGAACACATATATATATATTTAACTTAAGGAAAAATACACTAAGGGACTTCTAGTGTTGTATGATGGAGTGAAGCTGTATAATTGAATTGCATTCTCTCAAACTTAACAAAATTAACCAAAAAGTTTCAAATGGCAAAAGTACACTATTTGCAATAAAAAAGGAAATGGACAGCCCTCAGTCGTAATATATGAATAGTGGTAATTAGGAAGACAGAGGGTCCCAGAAATCACCATGTGATGTCTATATTTTCCCATCCATGCACCCATCCTATCTCCACCACATCCTCCCCTATCAAAGCAACATAGGGGACACAATCCTCATGACAGCTAGGTATAACGCTCTTTATCCAATTTAAAACCATCTTCTATGGTGAGGAGGCATTTTATGGAAAAACAGAAAACTCCTCAAGAGAGGCACAAAAGGGGCTCAGAGCCTCTCATACATTCCAGCAATAAACCAAAGTCGAGAAGAATTGCCTGGGTCAGCTTTTTATTTTTTCCCTCATCTTAATGGTAAACTGAGAAGGAAAGCTAAACTTACATAATCACCGAGAGAAAATTATTTCCTGCAATTAGTAGGGATTGAGTAGAATGGAAGAGAAAATAGAGAATAAATTAGACAACCTCCTCTGAGAGAACACCCAGTCCTGTGAAAACAGATGCAAAGAATCCTGGTTGTATTTCCTCCTCCATGACACTAAAGCATCTGTTGCCAAAACCTGAAAATTGTTCCTGATTCTTTTCCTATCAGATAGGCTACAATTCAAAAGTTTTGTATTACCCAATATTGGCAAGAATTTTGGGCAAACTATAAGTCTCATAACTTGTTGATGGAATGGTAAGTTGATGCAACCTTTTGGAAAATTATCTGACAATGTCTTATCAAAATTTAAAACACACATATTTGATGACCCAGCAATTCCACTCTTAACAATGTTACCTACATCCAGGCTGGCAAAAAGTATATGCACCAGAATTTTTGTTGAAGATTATATGTAACAGCGAAATACTAGGAACAATTCTAATGATGCTCAGTAAGGAGTGACTCAATTATATGCACCAATGGAATTTTCTACATTGACTAAAAGTAATGAGAGCCTTATGTTCTGAGGTGAAAAGATCTTTAAGGTATATTAATAAGTATAAAATGCAGAACATTGTGTATTTTAAAGATTAAAATAAAAGAATATGCATACATATTTTTCTTTCTTTTGTGTGATACAAGTACTGCAACACCTGCTTTTTTCTCCTTCTTATTTGCATGAAATATCTTTTTCCATCCCTTCACTTTTAGTCTGTGTATATCTTTGGGCTTGAGGTGAGTCTCTTGTAAGCAGCATATAGATGGGTCTTGCTTTTTTATCCATTCTGTTACTCTGTGTCTTTTGTTTGGTGCATTCAGTCCATTTACATTTAGGGTGATTATTGATAGATATGTACTTATTGCCATTGCTGGCTTTAGATTTGTGGTTACCAAAGGTTCCAGGGTTGCTTCTTTACTATCTAACAATCTAACTTAACTTTCTTGTTAAGTTATTGTAAACACCGTCTGATGTTTCTTTATTTCTCTCCCTTCTTATTCTTCCTCCTCCATTCTTTATATACTAGGTGTTTTATTCTTTGTCTTTCGTTAGTATTTGGATTGTCTGCTTTCTTTGCTATGATTTTATTTTCTCTGGTGACATCTTTTTTGCCTTAGGGGGGCTTCCCTCTAGAGCAGTCCTTTTAAGATATCCTGTAGTGGTGGTTTATGAGAGGTAAACTCTCTCAACTTTCATTTGTCTGGAAATTGTTTAATCCCTCCATCATATTTAAATGATAATCGTGCTGGATACAATATTCTTGGTTCAAGGCCCTTCAGCATCATTACGTTAAATGTATCATGCCATTCTCTTCTGGCCTGTAGGGTTTCTGTTGAGAAGTCTGATGATGGTCTGATGGGTTTTCCTTTGTAGGTGATCTTTTTTCTCTCTCCAGCTGCCTTTAATACTCTGTCCTTATCTTTGATCTTTGCCATTTTAATTATTATGTGTCTTGGTGTTGTCTTCCTTGTCTCCCTTGTGTTGGGAGATCTGTAGGCTTCCACGGTCTGAGAGACTATTTCCTTCCCCAGCTTGGGAAAGTTTTCAGCAATTATTTCTTCAAAGACACTTTCTATCCCTTTTTCTCTCTCTTCTTCCTCTGGTACTCCTGTAATGCGAATATTGTTCTGTTTGCATTGGTCACACAGTTCTCTTAAAATTCATTCCTAGAGATCCTTTTATGTCTCTCTGCCTCAGCTTCTCTGTATTCCTGTTCTCTGATTTCTATTCCATTAGCAGTCTCTTGCATCTCATCCAGAGTGCTGCTTAGCCCGTCGATATCTTGTCTCATCTCTGCATTGTCTCTCCTCACTTCCCTCACCTCCTCCCTTTGCTCTTGCATATTTCTCTGTAGCTCCATCAATATGGTTATGACTTTTATTCTGAATTCTTTTCAGGAAGATTGTGCCTGTCCATTCCATCAGGCAACCTCTCTGGGGTTGTCTGGTCTGAGGTTGTCTGGGTAAGCTTTGTTTGTACCGTATTCCTGTGTCTTTTCATGGTGATAGAAGTGGTCATAAAAAAGAAAAAAAGAGGAAAGGGAAAATAGAGAAAAAACAAAGAGCAAAAAACAAAAAAAAAGAACGCCTACTGGGTGTAGTTTCTGTGAGGGTTCTGTAGGTGGCGCTGCTGCGCCACTATTCCGCAGCCCCGGCCCCTCAGCCGGGCCACTCCGCTCCGCCTGGCCTTTGTGACTCTGACCGGGGAGGGAATGAATCGAAGGCTGCTGATTTCTTTCGGATGTCTCGGTGCGACTGCTTTTCCCAGCAGTCCAAGGGGACTGAAATTCCCCAGGACTCCCACACTGCTTGGCTGAGTGCGCTGGGACAAACGTGCTCCTCCATTGGATCCCTGTCTCTTTAAGACCCCTAAAAAATCATGCGCTTTTCTTTTGTGCTGGGGAACCGGCTGAGTGGACCTGCAGTCTTTGATCCTGCACCTCTGTCTCTCCAATCTCCGGTACACCACGCGAAGTGTGTTAGTCCTTCTGGTGCAGATCACCAGGACTGGTTATTTGGCAGGCCTGTGCTTCGACTCCCTCCCCACTCTGAATCCTCTTCCCCCACTGGTGCACTGGGGTGGGGGAGTACTCGGGTCCGGCCTGGTCGCGGCTCCATATCTTACCCACTTCGCAGGGTGCCAAGTCCTCTCAGGTGTAGCTGCAGGCTGGGTGTCATCCTGTACCTTGTGGTCTCTCTTTTAGGAATAGTAGCATTTGTTGTATTTTCATAAATATATTTGGTTTTGGGAGGAGATTTCCGCTGCCCTGCTCACACTGCCATCTTCCCGGAAGTCCCGCCATTGGTATTTTTATAGGGATTGCATTGAATCTGTAGATTGCTTTAGGCAGGATGGCCATTTTGACAATACTTATTCTTCCTATCCATGAGCATGGGATGTATTTCCATTTATTAGTGTCCTTTTTAATTTCTCTCAAAAGTGTCTTGTAGATTTCAAGGTATAGGTCTTTCACCTCCTTGGTTAGGTTTATTCCCAGGTATTTTTTTTTTTTTTGATGCAATTGTGAATGGAATTGTTTTCCTGATTTCTCTTTCTGTTAGTTCATCATTAAAATATAGGAATGCAACAGATTTCTGCATATTGATTTTGTATCCTGCAAGTTTGCTGAATTCAGTTATTTTAGTAGTTTTGGGGTGTATTCTTCCGGTTTTTTTATGTACAATTTCATGTCATCTGCAAACAGTGACAGTTTAACTTCTTCCTTACCTATATGGGTACCTTTTATTTCCTTGTGTTGTCTGATTGCCTTGGCTAGGACCTCTAGTACTATGTTGAATAAAAGTGGTGAGAGTGGGCATCCTTATCTTCTTCCTGATCTTAAAGGAAAATCTTTCAGTTTCTCGCTGTTATGTATGGTGTTGGGTGTGGGTTTGTGGTATATGGTCTTTATTATGTTGAGGTACTTTCCTTCTGTACCCATTTTGCTTTTATCATGAATGGATGTTGAATTTTGTCGAATGCTTTTTCAGCATCTATGGAGATGATCATGTTTTTTGTCCTTTTTTTTTGTTGATGTGGTGTATGATGTTCATGGATTTTTGAATATTGTACCATCCTTGCATCCTTGGAATAAATCCTGCTTGATAATGATGGATGATCTTTTTGATGTATTTTTTAATTTGGTTTGCAAATATTTTATTGAGCATTTTTGCATCCATGTTCATCCGGGATATTGGTCTTTAATGTTCTTTTTTTGTAGTGTCATTGCCTGGTTTTGGTATTAGAGTGATGCTGGCATCATAGAATGAGTTTGGATGCATTCCCTCCTCTTACTTTTTGGAAATCTTTAAGGATAATGGGTATTAGGTCCTCACTAAATGTTTGGTAAAATTCAGCACTGAAGCCATCTGGGTCAGGAGTTTTGTTCTTACATAGTTTTTTTTATTACTAATTCAATTTCATTATTGGTAATTGATCTGTTCAGATTTTCCTTTTCTTCCTGGGTCAGCCTTGGAAGGTTGTATTTTTCTAGAAAGTTTTACATTTCTTCTAGGTTATCCAGTTTGTTAGCATATAATTTTTCATAGTATTTTCTAATAATTGTTTGTATTTCTATGGTGTCTGTAGTGATTTTTCCTTTCTCATTTCTGATTCTTTTTGTGTGTGTAGACTCTCTTTTTTTCTTGATAAGTCTGGCTAGGGTTTATCTATTTTGTTAATATTCTCAGTGTACCAGCTCCTGCTTTCTTTGATTCTTTCTATTATTCTGTTCTTCTTGATTTTATTTATTTATGCTCTAATTTTTATTATGTCCCTCCTTCTACTCACTTTGGGCCTCATTTGTTCTTTTTTTTCCAGTTTTGTTAATTGTGAATTTAGACTATTCATATGGGATTGTTCTTCTTTCCTGAGGAAGGCCTGAATTGCAATGTACTTCGCTCTTATCACAGCCTTTGCTGCATCCCACAGATTTAACATTGTTGAGTTGTTGTTTTCATTTGTCTCCATATATTGCTTGACCTCTGTTTTTATTTTGTCATTGATTCACTGATTATTTAGGAGCATGTTATTAAGCCTCCATGTGTTTGTGGGCTTTTTGTTTTCTTTGCATAATTTATTTCTAGTTTCATACCTTTGTGGTCTGAGAAGCTGGTTGGTAGAATTTCAGTCTTTTTGAATTTACTGAGATTCTTTTTGTGTCCTAGTATATGATATATTCTTGAACATGTTCATTGTGCACTTGAGAAGAATGTTTATCCTGCTGCTTTTGGGTGGAGTGTTCTGTGGATGTCTGTTATGTTCATCTATTCCAATGTGTTGTTCAGTGCCTCTCTCTCTTTACTTATTTTCTGTCTGTTTTATCTGTCCTTTTGATTAAGTGGGGTGTTGAAGTCTCCTAAAATGAATGCTTTGCAATCTATTTCCCCCTTTAATTCTGGAAATATTGTTCCATTTGGATTGGTCACACAGTTCTCTTAGTTTTTCATTCCTAGAGATCTTTTTTTCTCTCTTTGCCTCATCTTCTTTGTATTCCTGTTCTCTAATTTCTATTTCATTTATGTCTCCTCTCCATCTAACCTGCTTTTAAATCCCTCCATTGTATGTTTCATTTCAGATACAGTATTTTCATAGTTTCTCTCTTTCCTGAATTCCTCCATGAGTTCTTGAATATTTTTCTGTAGCTCCATGACCATGCTTATGATTTCTACTTTGATATCTTTTTCAGGTAGATTGGTGAGTTCAGTTTCACTGGCCCCTCTTTCTGGTGGTTGTTGGATTTGGGGTTGTACCAGGTTCTTTTGATGTTGCATATTTGTAACAATATCTTGGTGTAGGTGGCACCTTCTAATGCCCAGAATCTCTACACTCTGGAACTGCTCAGCCCCTGGAGCAATGGCAGGGGTCACAGGTGAGTGACTCTGGTGCCTGCTGGAAGGAAAGAGCTCTTTCCTGCTTCCCAGCTGCAGTGCCTGTCTTCATGGCCAGGGCCAGTGGGCCAAGCATGCAGGGAGGAGCCTCTATGCTATGTACTTTTACCTGCTGTAGGCAGGGCCTCCCTCTAGCTATCTTTTTGCAATGGTGGGTGCAGCCAGTTTGAAAGCTGGTGCTGGCTGGGAGGAAGGAGCAGTAGGCTACATATACAGTAGTGGACCTTGGAGCTGCATTGTCATCCAGGGAGATGAAGCAGCTGAAGCTCCTGAGAGTTCCGAACCAGCTGGCTGAGTGCGCCAGGATGATTTAGTCCACCTGTTCTTTCTCCTGAGCAGCAAGCTCTGTGTAATCCTTGCCCCTTTAGCAGCCCTCTCACTTTGGAGAAGTCTTTCACAGTGCCTGCCTTTTGTTTGTCCCAGAGTGGCTGTTGTGGTTACCTGTTCTCCAGTAATGGCTGGAATCTCCGTCTCTATGAGTATTCTGCTGTCTTAGCTCTCCAACCCCGCTAATCTCCAGAGCACCATGTAATGTAGGTTTGTGCTCCCAGAGCAAACCTACAGGCCTGGGTGTTCAGCAGTCCTAGGCCTGCATCTGTGCCCTACTCCATTTCTCTTCCTCCACCAGTGAGCTGGGGTGGGGAAGGGCTTTTGTCCCGCTGGATCGTGGCTTTGTTAACTTTACCCTTTTCTATGAGGTCTGCTCTTTTACTCAGATGTTGGCAGTCTGACACAGCCTTCTTTCCTTTTGTTCTATCAGGATTAGTTGTATTTGCTATATTTTCATATTATATGTGGTTTTGGGAGGAGGTTTTTATCTCACCTCTCATTCTGCCATCTTGAAGACAAATCCTCTACTTTGTTTTTAAAATATCACTCTGTTATGTGGAAATTTTTAAAGACATGCAGATGGGAGGCAGAACTAATAGGTAGTGATCTGTATCCACAGTTCAAGAGAGTGATGATGGTGCTGTGTAGTAGCACAGTGTTGTTGCAGATGATTAGACATAGAGAAGTTAGTTTGTTGATGATTTTCCTCTGTAGAGTTGAAGAAAAGGGAATCCATTCTGGGTTTTGGGAAATTTTATGTGCTGTGTACCTAAATGAAAAGATTTAGGGTGAAAAGTTTGGGGTAAGGGTTGTGTGGAGAATCCAGAGTTCTGTTTTGGACCTGTTATATTTCAAATGTCTATTAGCCACATAAAGATATCAAACTAATGGCTGCATTTGGGAGTCTACATCTCAAGGGGCCACTCAGAGCTGGAGATACATATTGGCAATAATCAGCTTATAGATGATACTTAAAGACATGGATCTGGATGAAATTACAAGAGAAGATGCGAATGGATGGTATAAGTTGTTTTTTTTTCTTAGAAAACTCAGTTGTAACAGGAAGGAGGATCAGAGTTGTTAATGTCACAACAGTTATGACTTTCTGTGGTTTCTCAGTCATTACTTATTTTTTCCCAGGTACATGTTTCCTTGTTCATTTGTACTTCCCCATGAATTTTTTATTTATGTTACATAGTTTATGAACCATAACATAATATAATATGTTTCAATAATAGTATTATAGTAAATGGGTCCTAAGTTGATATGAAAGTTGATAACCCATACTAACTAGTAAACACATTCCAAAACCTTACTGGAAAAGTGTGATGATAATAATAACAAATAAATATAATAGCCCTGATGAGAAGTTATACAACAAAATTTACAAAGATGATCAATGAAAGACCAAACAGTATTCTAGGTCTCCTCACTCCCAATCCAGTGAACTGTCTGCTAAAACCTGAAGGTAGTGTCAGGTTGTGACTATTCCTTGACCATAAACCATCTCTAGCCTAAGTGGATGATCAAAATGTCTTTTACAGGACAAAAGAAGCAAACTGGTGTTTAACCACCTTGCCCACTGAAAGGTAATAATAGTAATGTATGTCATTCCTAGGCTTCAATGTCTCATTGTTACCAGTATTCTTTACTAATTGTAAATCCACTTAATGGTTTCTCTTCAATCATCAAGAATGTGAGAAAAGTTTTGTTGAAGACTAAAATATGTTTTCTGTACAATAGTAATGTTATTACATCACCAAAAGCAAATTCAACTAATAATTTAAATCCTGGAGTTGATAAAAATATTCAAAGTAAAAGAGACTAACCAGTTTTGAACTTAATTTAGGAAACTAGTAAAGAGTATGCTATGTGTCCTTCAATAAAAACATTAACTGAAACAAAAACTGAATTCTGTATGAACTCAAGCACTTACATAAGAGTCAAGCACAATTTTAAAAATTAAATGTCAGCTAAACATAGATAAAAAAATTTTAAGGTATTTAATTCTTGCTACACAGATAGTAAGTGCACTAAGGCATCATTTTCCCAAAGCAATTCATAAAATCCTAATATAAAAACAAGATTTTACAGGCAAATAGACTTGGGCTAACAGTGAGTTAAATAAACCCAAAGTTCTCAGAACTTGTAATGTGCAACTGTGTGTTAATCTCTTAGGATTAAATATGTTAGGCAGCATTTCCCATATTTTTATTACTACAGATCTCACACTTTTCCACTTCTTTTAGAACCACTATTACTTAGAGGGACATACTTGGAAAGTGCTGCTCCAAAGAAATAATGAGATTGAAGAACTATTGAGGCAGCACCGTAGTATTGTTAAAGAAATTTTATTGTCTGTGACCTTGAAAGTCATCACTCTTGTGTTTCTCATATTCGCTTAACCCTCATAAACTTTCAAGGTTGGGAAGGGCAAGTGCTGTGTGAAAGAAACAAATCAAAACTGGCCCTGGGCAAAATGGTAAAGTAAGCAAGGTCTATTTTTGGCTTTTTACCTTTGGTATCATCACGTTGTTTTCTTTCTTCTCCTGACAACTCACTCAGATTGTCATCCCTCATCACCACATGAGGAACCTGTTCTAAAGCCTTTTCCTGGAGAGTGTTTAGACACGGCTGGTTATACCTGCCTCTCACTCCTCTCCCTAACAAAGTCATTTTCTGTTTAGGATTAACCACCTCTGGGAGTCCTTTGATTGCATTGTTTTTAAACTGAAAGCTCTGTCTAGGGCCTTAATAAATGTATGTATTTGTGGTATTTTAGACCTGTAACAAAAAGTAAAGAATGCATCTTTTGGACAAAAGGTTCTACTGGAAATGCTTTCAAAATATCTCAGTAGTAACCTTCTGTTTTGCTTACTATCAATGGCAATACTGGGGAAAAAAATCTCAGGAAAAATAGACATAAATGAGGCTATAGAAGTAACTCTGCCTGTTGGAATGGAAAGGGCTGGGAGTCAGAGACTTAGGTTTTAGTTTTGTCTCTGGTATCAGCTGGTTCTTTCATATCTGATGTCACAGAACTCAGTATTCTCACTGGTCCAGTGGGGATAATACTTTCACAGGACTATGGAGATGGTAAAATGGATATGTAAATAGACATGAAAGTGTTTGAATAGCTGAAAAACAACATGATATTCTTTTAGCAACTTTATGTTCCATATAAGGAAATTAGACTTGGCCTACAACTTTTCAAAATGGTCTAAATTTGTCCCAATAATGAATTATAGACTTATAGAACTGAAATTGGTCTTAAAGGACTAAGTATAAAAGAGGACACTCATGCCCAAAAATTAAGTAGGATGAACTCAAGATAAAGGTGACAGTAGGAACCTAGCTGTCCAAATCTGGGCCAGCCATTTCTCCACTGTACTAGGACACTGCTGAAGTGTACTTAATAGTCTGGAGTTTGCAGCACAAATGAGGAAGACTGAAATTAGGATTGGGCTGGAAATGTCAGCTTCCTTGTCTGTCAATCAAGGAACAAGGGTCATGATTCCTTTCCTAAGAATTAATAATATGTTGGGTCCATAGTTTTGCATAAAGACTAGGGATAATGGCATGGAAAACTTGCTGGAAAGTTCAGTTACTAAAGGAAAAAGAGAGAACTCCTCTTTCCTTTTCCATCTTTTCCAGAAGCAGGAATGAGTCCCAAATCTGAATATCTTGCTTAGCTTCCTTATCTCTCCCCTGACTGTACTACCAAGGACATCTGTTTCTGCCATGCTGTCTGTTTACACAAAGCCTTTTAAAAAGGTTTCTAGGTACTATTACATTCAGAGATTTCACTCCTGAAAGCATATTAAAACACACCTACATCCTACATTAAATATAATTTTGATGTAAAATAACTTCTAAATGATTGGCTTTGCATAATTCATTTAATATAGGACTGATTTCTTTCATGATTCCTTTTTTAAATTTATTTTTATTTTTTATTTTGGTATCATTAATATACAATCACATGAGCGACATTGTGATTACTAGATTTCCCCCCATTATCAAGTCCCCACCACATACCCCATTACAGTCACTGTACATCAGCATAGTAAGATGCTCTGGAGTCAAAACTTCTCTTCTCTGTGCTATACTGCCTTCCCTGTGCCCCCCACATTGTGTGTGCTAATCATAATGCCCTTATTCCCTTTATCCCTCCCTTCCCACACATCCTCCCTAGTCCCATTCCCTTTGGCAACTGTTAGACCATTCTTGGGTTCTGTGAGTCTGCTGCTGTTTGGTTCCTTCAGTTTTTTCTTTGTTCTTATGCTCCGCAGATGAGTGAAATCATTTGGTACTTGTCTTTTTCCACAAGGCTTATTTCCCTGAGCATAATATCCTCTAGCTCCATCCATGTTGTGGCAAACGGTAGGATTTGTTTTCTTCTTATGGCTGAATAATATTCCATAGTGTATATGTACCACATTTTCTTTATCCATTCATCTACTGATGGACACTTAGGTTGCTTCCATTTCTTGGCTATTGTAAATAGTGCTGCGATAAACATAGGGGTACATCTGTCTTTTTCAAGCTGGGATCCTGCATTCTTAGGGTAAATTCCTAGGAGTGGAATTCCTGGGACAAATGGTATTTCTGTTTTTAGTTTTTGAGGAACCTCCATACTGCTTTCCACAATAGTTGAACTATTTTAAATTCCCACCAGCACTGTAAGAGGGTTCCCCTCTTTCTGCATCCTTGCCAGCATTTGTTACTCCTATTCTTTTCTGTGTTGGCCATCCTAACTGTTGTGAGGTGATATCTCCTTATGGTTTTAATTTGCATTTCCCTGATAATTACCAGTGTGGAGCATCTTTTCTTGTGCCTGTTGGCCATCTTAATTTCTTCTTTGGAGAAGTGTCTGTTCATATCCTCTGCCCTTTTTTTAATAGGGTTATTTGCTTTTTGGGTGTTGAGGCATGTGGGTTCTTTATATATTTTGGATGTTAATCCCTTGTCAGATATGTCATTTACAATTATATTCTCCCATACTTTAGGATGAATTTTTGTTCTGCTGATGGTGTCCTTTGCTGCACAGAGCTTTTTAGCATAATGTACTCCCATTTATGCATGTTTCATTTTGTTCCTCTTGCCTGAGTTGATGTATTCAGGAAAAAGTTGTTTATGTTTCTAATCAAGAGATTTTTGCCTATGTTTTCTTCTATGAGTTTTATGGTTTCATGACTTACATTCAGGTCTTTGATCCATTTTTAGTTTGCTTTTGTGTATGGGGTTAGACAATAATCCAGTTTCATTCTCTTGCGTGTAGCTTTCCAGTTTTGTCAACACCAGTTGTTGAAAAGGCTGTCATTTCCCCATTGTGTGTCCATGGCTCCTTTATCATATATTAATTGATCATATATGCTTGGGTTTATATCTGGGATTTCTAGTCTGTTCTATTGGTCTATGGGTCTGTTCTTGTGCCATTACCAAATTGTCTTGATTACTGTGGCTTTGTAGTAGAGCTTGAAGTTGGGAGCATAATCTCCCCCGCTTTCTTCTTCCTTCTCAGAATTGCTTTGGCTATTTGGGGTCTTTTGTGGTTCCTTATGAATTTTAAAACTCTTTGCTCTAGTTCATTGAAGAATGCTGTTGGTATTTTGATAAGGATTGCACTGAATCTGTATATTGCTTTACGCAGGATGGCCATTTTAACATATTAATTCTTCCTATGCATGAGCACGGGATATGTTTCCATATATTGGTATTTTCTTTAATTTCTCTCATGAGTATCTTGTAGTTTGCAGTGTATAGGTCTTTCACTTCCTTCGTTAGGTTTATTCCTAGGTATTTTATTCTTTTTGATGCAATTGTGAATGGAATTGTTTTCCTGATTTCTCTTCCTGCTAATTCATCATTAGTGTATAGGAATGCAACAGATGTATGTGTATTAATTTTGTATCCTGCAACTTTGCTGAATTCAGATATTAGACTTAGTAGTTTTGGAGTGGATTCTTTAGGGTTTTTTATGTACAATATCATGTAATTTGCAAACAAGGACAGTTTAACTTCTTCCTAGCCAATTGGATGCCTTTTATTTCTATGTGTTGTCTGATTGCCGAGGCTAGGACCTCCAGAACTATGTTTAATAAAAGTGGGGAGAGTGGGCATCCTTTTCTTATTCCCAATATTAAAGGGAAAGCTTTCAGCTTCTCGCTGTTACGTATAATGTTGGTCGTGGGTTTGGCATATTTGGCCTTTATTATGTTTAGGTACTTGCCCGCTATACCCATTCTGTTGAGAATTTTTATCATGAATGGATGTTGAATTTTGTTGAATGCTTTTTAGCATCTATTAAGATAATCATGTGGTTTTTGTCCTTCTATTTGTTAGTGTGGTGGATGATGTTGACGGATTTTCGAATGTTGTACCATCCTTGCATCCCTGGAATAAATCCTACTTGATCATTATGGATGATATTTTTGATGTATTTTTTAATTCGGTTTCCTAATATTTTGTTGAGTATTTTTGCATCCATATTCTTCAGGTATATTGGTCTGTAATGTTCATTTTTGGGGGGTATCTTTGTCTGGTTTTGGTATTAGAGTGATGCTAGCCTTGTAGAATGAGTTTGGCTCCCTCCTCTTCTACTTTTTGGAAAAGTTTAAGGATGATGGGTATTAAGTCTTCACTAAGTGTTTGATAAAATTCTGTATTGAAACAATCTGTTCCAGGAGTTTTGTTCTTAGGTAGTTTTTTAATTACCAATTCAATTTAGGTGCTGGTAATTGGTCTATTCAGATTTTCTGTTTCTTCCTGGGTCAGCCTTGGAAGGTTGTATTTTTCTAGAAAGTTGTCCATTTCTTCTAGGTGATCCTGTTTGCTAGCATATAATTTTTCATAGTATTCCCTCATAATCTTTGTATTTCTGTGGTGTTGGTAGTGATTTTTCCTTTCTCATTTCTGATTCTGTTTATGTGTGTAGACTCTCTTTTTTTCTTGATATGTCTGGCTCGGGGTTTATCTACTTTGTTTGTTTTCTTGAAGAACCAGCAACTGCTTTCATTGATTCTTTCTATTGTTTTATTCTTTTCGATTTTATTTATTTATGCTCCAATTTTTATTATGTCCATCCTTCTTCTGACTTTGGTCCTCATTTTTTCTTTTTTCTAGTTTCATTAATTGTGAGTTTAGACTGTTCATTTGGGATTGTTGTTCTTTTTGACATAGGCCTGTATTGCAGTATACTTCCCTCTTAGCCTGGCCTTTACTGGGTCCCACAGATTTAACATTGTTAGTTGTTTTCATTTGTCTCCATAAATTGCTTGATCTCTGTTTTTATTTGGTCATTGATCCACTGATTATTTAGGAGCATGTTATCAAGCCTCCATGTATTAGTGGGCTTTTTCGTTTTCTTTGCATAATTTATTTCTAGTTTCATATCTTTGTGGTCTGAGAAACTGGTTGGTACAATTTCAATCTTTTTGAAATTACTGAGGCTCATTTTGTATCCTAGTATATAATCTATTCTTGAAAATGTTCCTTGTGCACTTGAGAAGAATGTGTATTCTGTTGCTTTTGGGTATAGAATTCTGTAGATGTCTGTTAGATCTGTTCTGTTGTGTTGTTCAGTGCCTCTGTCTCCTTACTTATTTTCTCTCTGGTTGATATGTCCTTTGGAGTGAGTGGTGTGTTGAAGTCTTCTGAAATGAGTGCATTGCATTATATTTCCCCCTTTAATTCTGTTAGTATTTGTTTCACATATGTAGGTGATCCTGTGTTGGGTGCGTAGATATTTATAATAGTTATATCCTCTTGTTGGACTGACCCTGTTATCTTATTTAATATGCTTCTTTGTTTCTTGTTACTTTGTTTGTTTTGAAGTCTATTTTTTCTGATTCAAGTACTGCAACTCCTGCTTTTTTCTCCCTATTCGTTGCATGAAATATCTTTTTCCATCCATTTACTTTCAGTCTGTATATGTCTCTGGGTTTGAAGTGCATCTCTTGTAGGCAGCATATAGGTGGGTATTTTTTTTTTTATGCATTCAGTGACTGTATGTCTTTTGATTGGTGCATTCAGGCCAGTTACATCTAGGGTGATTCTCGATAGGTATGTACTTATTGCCATTGCGGGCTTTAGATTCCTGCTTACCTAAGACTCAAGTGTAATTCCCTTACTATTTAACAGTCTAATTTAACACACTTAGTATGCTGTTACCAATACAACCTAAAGGTTCTTTTTTTTTTCTCCTTCTTCCTCCTCCATTCCTTATATATTAGGTATCATATACTGTACTCTTTTTCTATCCCTTGATTTAGTTTGGGGGTAATTGATTTGATTATGCTTCTGCTTAGTAACTAATTGTTCTGATTTCTTTGCTGTGTTTTTATTTTCCCTGGTGACAGCTATTTCGCCTTAGGAATACTGCCATCTAAAGCAGTCCCTCCAAACTGCACTGTCGAGGTGGTGTCTGGGAGTTAAATTCTCTCAGCTTTTGCTTTTCTGGAAATTGTTTAATCCCTCCTTCAAATTAATATGATAATCTTGCCAGGTAGAGTATTCTTGGTTCAAAGCCCGCTGCTCATTACATTAAATATATCATGCCACTCTATTCTGGTGTGGAAGGTTTCTGATGAGAAGTCTGGTGATAGCCTGATGGGTTTTCCTTTATATGTGATCTTCTTTGTCTCTCAGGCTGCTTTTAATATTCTGTCCTTATTCTTGATCTTTGCCATTTTAATTATTATATCTCTTGATGTTTTCCTCCTTGGGTCCCTTGTGTTGGGAGATCTGTGCACCTCCATGGCCTGAGAGACTGTCTCCTTCCCTACATTGGGCAAGTTTTCAGCAATTACCTCCTCAATAACACTTTCTACCCATTTTTCTCTCTCTTCTTCTTCTGTTACCCCTATAATGCAAATATTGTTCCATTTGAATTGGTCACACAGTTCTCTCAAATTCTTTCATTATTAGAGATCCTTTTTTCTCTCTGTGCCTCAGCTTCTTTTTATTCCTCTTCTCTAATTTCTATTCCATTTGCCATCTCTTCTACTGCCTCTAATCTGCTTTTAAATCCCTCCATTGTATGTTGCATTTCAGATATGGAATTTCTTTATGATTGAATCTCTGTCCTAAATTCATCCCTGAGTTCTTAAAATTTTTTCTGTAGCTCCACAAGCATGTTTATGATTTTTATTTTGAACTCTCTTTCAGGAAGACTGGTGAGTTCAGTTTCATATGACCCTTTTTCTGGTGTTTGTGAGATTTTTGTTTGAACCAGGTTCCTTTCATGTTTCATATTTGTATATGGCACCCTCTAGTGCCCAGAAGCTTTAGTCTGTTGAGCTTTGTAGCCCTGGAGTGATGTCTGGGGTTGCAGGGGAGCAGTGCTAGTGCCTGGGGAGAGGAAAGATCTGTTTCCTGCTTCCTGGCTGCAGTGCTCTTGTGCACTGTCAGAGCCAGTGGGCCAGCACATGGGTGTGAGCCTCTGTGCTTTGAATCTGTAGCTGTCATAGGCAGGGCCTCCTCTCGCTGGCCTGACACCAGGGCAGGGACTGCGGGTTTGCGAGCTGGTGCTGACAGGCCAGGAGGAAGTGCAACAGGCCAGGAGGAAGGCCCAGCAGGCTGCGTATCACAGTGGGGGGCCTTGAAGCTGAGTAGCCAGCCAGGGGGATGGAGTACCTGAAGCTCCTGAAAGTTTCCAACCTGCTGGGCAGAGCACACCCAGACAACCTTGTCCACCTGTCTCTTCTTCCGTGCTGTAAGCCCCATGCAAACCTCACCCCTTCAGCAGCCCTCTTGCTGCTAGGAAACCTCTCAGACCACCTGCCTTTCCTTGTCCCAGGGTAGCCGGATGTGGATCCTGTCCTCCACCAATGGCTGGAATCTCAGTCTCTCCAAGTATTCTTCCTGTCTTAGCTTTCCAACCCAACTAATCACCAGAACACCATGCAATGTAGGTTTCTGCTCTCACAGCAGATCTCCAGGATTGGGTGTTCAGCAGTCCTAGTATTCCATCCCCTCCCTGCACCATTTCTCTTTCTCCCTGGGATGCGGGAAGGGCTTGGTTCTCGCTGCATCAAGGCTTTGGTTCATTACGCTGTTTCATAAGGTCTTCTCTGTTCTCCAGGTGTATCCCTTCTGGTGTAGCCTTCTTTCCTGTTGCTCTTTTAGGATTAATTGTATTAACTATATTTTCATAATATATGTTGTTTTGGGAGGAGTTCTTTGTCTCACCTCTCATGACGCCATCTTTAATCCCTCCTTTTTAATAAACATGGACTCTTAGGCAATCTCTTGATTTGATTCCCAGGCTAGCTGTTTAATTAAGAGCAAGGGGTACCTCAGAAGCTTCAGCTGTAAAGTGAGGATGCTAAGTGGAGTACCTTTGAGAGTTAGTTTAAACAATAACCTAGCTTATGAAGATCTTTAAAAATTCTTAAAAGGATAGTAATTGTGTAATTTTTGTAGAAGGTATACAGATATACTTTGCATTATTCTTTCAATTTTTCTTAATGTTTGAAGTTTTTTAAAATAAAACGTTAAGAAAGTTCACCCTCCTAAAATGTAGCTGATATCATTAATATCATTACATTTGTTGTCAGAATCAGGGTGGGTACTTAGAAATTCTTGGGAAGTGAAAACATCTAAACTCTACACAGATTTTCAAATGTAATTAAATGCAATAATTTATTAAATAATGCATTAAATTTCATAACTAATCTCATATTTTTGGATATTTAATTAGGCATTTATTAGTTTGAATTTTTAATTTCTGTATTTTAAAGAAAAAAACATTATGTTTTTCTTTCAGTTCTTTAGTATTTCCCAGAAAAGTAGGTCCCTAAAATACTGGTAGGCTCTATGCCTTAGGGTTAAAATTGTACTGCCTCTCTTTTATCTCTTTTTTTATGCAATAGATACTAAGCAAAGAAGGAAGACTGTGATTAAACATTTTTAGTCCTCTTCCATAGTTCATTGGTGTCAATATCTTAATAAAGAGACAGGCACCTTGCCACATATCTGAGGTGACAAGCAAAATGAGAAGTACAGTGGGAACATTAATGCCTATTGGAAAGTGTGCTGTTCTGTTTATCATCATGCTTCATGTGCCAATCACTGTAAGAAGTGCAATGGGGAGATGATCAGAAAAGATAAGAGAGAACCCTCCCAAATGACAACACCATGTCTCATCATTCAAAGACTCATTCTAAAATTCCATTTCAGACTGCAGAATTAACCTCAGCCAGATGAGTGCCAAGAGATCCATTTATTAAGTTAGTACTTCAATTGATTTAGGGAATTTATATCACAGAGCAGAAGTGGACTTTGTGCAAGCATTGATTATGATTTTCCTATGAACAGAATGTGAGGTCCTGTACTTGGTGGTGATTGAGTGATTAAACATCTTCTGTCTGTTTATGAGAAATTACTTTGGCCCACTTTCTTAAGCTTATGGTCTTTACAGTCTCATTTCACTGATTTCTTATTTCAAGCACAGTCAGATTTGACATTAATACCAAACTCATTTAATTGGTGAGTCAGTCAAAAATCACTTTTCTGGCAAGCGGCAAAATGAGCTCCAAGAAGGCAGTTGGCCTAGAGAGTGACAAGTACCTACTGGAGCAGGAAGAGGAAAGAAAGACCCAGGAAAAAGAAGGAAATGAGTTAATCAAATGTGATAGGGCTTTTGGAGTAAAAAGCAGACTTTTTTTTTTAATTGAAGTATCATTGATATACAAGCATACCTTGGCCTCAAGTATACAACACAGTGATTCACCAGTTACCCATATTATTAAATCCTCACCCCACTAGTGCACTTACTGTCAACATAGGAAGATGTTACAGAATCATTGGCTATATTCTCCATGCTGTATTACCATCCCTGTGACCAACCTACATTATGATTGAAAATCTTTGTTCCCCTTTTTTCCCCTCACCTTTCCCACTTACCCACCCCAACCCTCCCCTATGGTATCCTCTAGTCACTTCTCAGTGTCTGTGACTCTGCTGCTATTTTGTTCATTTTGTTTTGTTTTGTTTTTAGATTCCACAAATAAGTGAAATCATGTGGTATTTGTCTTTCTTCACCTGGATTATTTCACTGAGCATAATACCCTCTAGGTCCATTCATGTTGTTGCAAATGGCAGGAGTTCTTTTTCTTTTTGGCTGAATAATATTCCATTGTGTATATGTGCCACATCATCATTATCCATTCATCTACCTATGGAACCTTAGGTTGCTTCTGTAACTTGGCTGTTGTAAATAATGAAGCAATAAACACAGGGGTACATATATCTTATCAAATCAGGGATTTTGTTTTATTCAACTAAATTTCTAGAAGTAGAATTACTAGGTTGTATATTTCTATTTTTAGTATTTTGAGGAACCTCCATACTGCTTTTCACAGCAGTTGTACCAATTTACATTCCCATTCCCTACAACAGTGTAGGAGGGCTCCCATTTCTCCACATCTGTGCCAACACTTATTTCTTGTCTTTTGGATAGTGCCCATTCTAACTAATGTGAGGTGATCTTTCATTGTGGTTTTGATTTTCATTTCTCTGCTGATTAGTGATGTGGAGCATCTTTTCATGTGCTTGTTGGCCATCTGTATTTCTTCTTTGGAAAAATATCTGTTCAGGTCCTCCACCCATTTTTGAATTGGGTTATTTGTTTTTTCTTGGTGTTGATGTGTATGAGTTCTTTATACATTTTGGATGTTAACCCCTTATCAGATAAATCATTTACAAATAAAAAAGCAGACTTTGGAGAGACATCCATACCTGATGGGACTATAGGAAAAAAATTAAGGAATGGGTTAGAAAAAATAGTGCAAATGAAAAAATATTTGCAACAGGTTTATGAGAAAGGAACTATAATAACATACTACTTGGCTTTACACTGAACAATAGTCATAATGATGTAAATATTAATTATTAACCAAGAATCCATTATACCAAGAAGTCAAGAGAAAATAGGCATGAATGCCATGCAAATAGAATGATATTAATAATATGAATTTGTATGAAAGAAAGTGATTAGATAGTGCCTAAAAATAACAAATAGCAAGATTAGAACATGGAAAAAGAAGAGATAAACAATATGTTAAAAAAAACAATATGTCATTTTAAAGGATTGGAACCATGGAGGGGCTGGTGCCATTTGACTTCTTTTTTAAATTATGTACATATGTTACTTTCTTAAATATTTTTAAAAGTAAGGAAAATATGACAAGTAATGTTATTTTTATAACTTCTGAAGTTTCCTTTTCTTATTTCTTGTGTCTTAAAAAAGATTCTTGGTAACATCAGTGCAGGGTGAGGAAGTATATATTAATTGAATATGCCTTTTATGGAGAGAGTTCATGAGGGAGAAATGCTTAGAAAGGCAACGGAATAAACACAGTGCAGCACCCACAAAGGATGAGGGCATGACTCTCCATCACTCTTCAACAAAAGGCAGCAGACTCTCCATTCCAGGTCTAGCAGCCAGAGCTGAGAGCAGGAAGGGAAGGGACAGAGAAGAGGCTTGTGTCATTGGAGTTTGAGTTGCTAGTTGAATCACTACCGCATTTTCAAAATAGACATAATCATAAATTGTTTGCTTTTAGTTCCAAAATACATGTTCATTTCCTCTTTTAATATCACTTTTACCACTAGTGTTTCATTTGTATTACAAGGTTTTGTGTGCTTTCCTTCCCCTGCATTTTCTGGTTTTCTGAGTTGGTCTGTTACCTTATAACAAGGGAGCAGTATTCAGCATGTGAAACTGCAGTTAATTGTCATTAAAAGCTCAGTTGATGAAATGAACATCACAGATGTCAGGATACATGCACATCTGATTTTCATTTGTAAGAAAGGCTCTCATTACCGCCATATTAGTTAGTGATATCTGCTTAAATGTGCTGGTAGTTAGTTGATGTTGAACATCTGGCTACAATGTTTCTGACTGCTAGATGACCGCGTCTTCTCTTGTGCCTGCCAAGAACAATGTTAGTAAATCAGATTCCCAGTTGTTGTTAATGATCCTTTCAGGGAAAATGGTAATGGAGTCATAAAATAAAATAATTAGAAAAGACCAAAAAAGATCATTAGGTCCAATGGCCTTTCAAATATTTGCCTCTATGTTACTTAATAATTAAGAGATTTCTCCTAGATGAACTTTGGGCACATCTTACTAAAAAATGTTGTAACATATTCATTTTTGTTAAAAACATGAATTGAAAATTTAGTATGTTTTTCATCTATGTCCCATTAAAAGGTATTTAATTCTCTCCATTAATTCTCATAACCTTTACTGTAGCAAACAGTTGTCCATAGTGTGCAAGATTTGTTTCTTTTTTTTAAGTAGTCCTCAGACTGAAGACTTAAGAGAAATATGGTTCTTTTTCACTCCCTAATGTCTGAGAAAGATTTCATGCAAACACCAAAAAGCTAGATGTCTTTATCTTTGAAATGTCCTCATTTTTTTAATGAAAGAAAATGTTAAATGTATGGAATACATTTGTGAAAAAACATTTAAAATAGATTGACTATAGCAAAGGAATTAAATGGCTGGAGAAGAAGAGAAAATTCTGATTCCAGAAGTAATCATTACAAACTACATAAAATTATCCAGTCTATTCCTATTGGAATTAGTTCTTCATCTTTTAAAATACCCAGTGAATACATTAAAATTCATGACTGTTGTCTTGCCAATGGGTTTCAGCCCCAGAGAAGTTCACTGTGGATTCAATGAGACTGAAAAAAAGACAATGGAAAGTTCTTGGGGTGAAAGCACTTATACCCAACTTTATTCCCATGGTGGCAGGTCAATCATTAGAATCCCATCCACTCAGAACAAGTGTGCATGCAGCAAGCTGGTCTCTGCCTCTGGGCCTCTCTGCCCCCCGCCGCAGTCTCAGTCTCTGTCCTCGGCGCTGCCACCACTCAAGTTTCTGCTCTGCTGCAGCTATGCAGTTTTGCAGCCATGCAGCAGCCCAGAGCACTGGGCGGAGCTCTTTATATAGAGTCAGTAACAACGAATTGCCCACACATGTGTAGTGAGCAAGCCGACCAAGGACAGTTGAGAATCCTGGACATAGGAACATTCACTTTCTCCTCAACTATCCCTGTACTTACACAGTTGTTACATTTTTGATTACTTATGAGAATAAACATTAAATAACAAAATAGTTCCACAAGTTAGAATGTAACAAAATTGACATTTCCTGATAAACACTAAACTTTTCAAGAAAGACCAAAAAAAAAGATGTTTATCTCATTCTGGTGGGCCTTTAATTGGATGGAAAGATAATAGTAATAATAGTAGCTTTTCAATTTTTCTTATAAGTCTACAGTGAAATGGTAAAACCATAATTCTGTATAAAATCCTCCCCCTTTTGATATTCAACATTTTTTCAGTAATAAAGAGGTGATAAATACATTTGAAGCCTATCTTGTCAGCAAGAGAAGGATAAATGGCTCACTTGTAGGAGGTCGTTTCAACTTTCCAACTATCTGAACACCATTTTAGAAATGACCTTTTCCTGGATAAATGTGCTAGGTAGCACACTAGTCCCTAAAAATAAATTTTTTTTTAAAGATTTTCCACTTGATCAGTTAAGGAGTGAGACTCCTTTTTGATGGCTTGTCTGAGCCCTTTCACATTTTCTCCACTCACCCAGCATATACAGAAATAGCAAATTTGCAGTGCCCTAAAAATGACTATACCCATTATAGTGAAAAACCTTAAAAGTAACTATTTTATTTCTCATTAAGCAATGAGATCTGCACACAAATACACATATACAGATAGGCAAGCGCACATGAGTACCCTAGTTTAGCAGTCATACCCAAGGACCACTGCAAAATGAAAATTTAGGGCCTCCAGTTCAAAAAGCAGGGTGAAGAAAGAGTTGTTAAACATTCTAAAATATAATTCTTTCTTGCTTTCTTTCACAGTCCCTCTTATCATGGTGGTTTAATTTGTTATTTAATGTTCTATGTTAAAATTTTTAATTATTAGAATGAATTTTACCATTCATCTCTACATTGTGCAATGCCAATTTTAAATGAAATAGAGGGCCATTTAAGTTGTGAGCAGAAGAATCACTGCCATTACATAACTCATACTTGTAGCTTATACACACATATGTATTTCATTCTCAACAGAAGAGTGGAAATGCTACACAAAATTAACTCAACTATTCGAGTTTCACCTCTATGTGCACATCCTACCCCCAATCTTTACTTCTGGCTTATTGATGAATAAGGAAGAATTAAAAAGAAAAAAGAAAAACATGGGTTGCCCTCCTTTTCCCTTTCCTTTTATAGCAATGTCATTTTTCAGCATAAGTAATTGGCTACTAAATGCAAGTAATACAATGAAGAAATGCTATAATAAGGTTCCTTGGTCATTTATGTTTCTTAGAACACCACTGCCTTCTTTCTGCATCAAAAGCAAATTCTGGTTCACCTGGAAAACAAGACCTATCTGGGCTTTCAACACCCCTTATCAGCCACAGACATAACATATTTACCATATATTCTCACTTTGTGTCTTGCTGACCTCCCACACATTGTAGGATTACATTGTAGAATTCTGGGCTCATGGGGCATCATGAGCCCTACATTTGAATGAGGCAGCAAAGAATAGGTGATAGATGCCTTTTGCACATTTCTCCTGGGCTCATGCCCATGTTCCATTGTCCCACTAGACTTTAATTATCAAGCTCAAGTTCAAAGATAAAATTATTAAGAATTTTAAGATATACGTAGAAGAGCATTAAACCAAAGCTGGGGCCTTTTTGAGCATGGGCCCTGGGCTCCTTCACCAGCTGCATGCCCAAGAAGCTGGCTCCAGTCCTATTGGGAACCCTTGAATTGTATTTCAGGAGGGCTTCCCTGCTTGTAGGTGCTTTTCTTCTCCCCTCTACTGAGAAAGGTGACATAAGGAAGATACTTTTGAAAGATGTTGATTAATACTTTCACAGTATCTTTTTAGAGGTGCTTTAAGTATATGACACCTAAATAAGCACATTAACCCTAAAAATGAAAATTCCCAGGGTAGTTTTCAGAAAAAAAATAGTACACTCGAGATCAAAAACAATAAAGCAAAGGTTAAAATTAAGCAGTAAAGTCAGACTTTGATAAAACCATACTTCCACTTACTGATCAAGGCCACTGTTGTTATTTTGAATGGAAACTACTGCTTTGACTTAGCAAAAAGTATTATGTGAACCCTAACTCATAAAAAATCAAGTGTTCTGTTGAACTTGCAGTAGTAAGCCATGGAAACATCTTATTTGTGCCCTGTTGATACTGATCATATTTATACTTGCATTCTAGACTCTGAACTGTGAGCCTTAATAAAATATCAGATGGTACTGTTTTAGAATTCAATATTTGTCTCATTCTGTTTCAGTACACTTTATTAAATTTGGTAAAATGTTAGGCTATAGACGTGACACTAAACATTTGTTATATTAAAGATGGATACTTTGTTGATAGCCAGAGAGCAACTTAACACAGTTTTGCTGCCTTCCTAGAAGAAAAGAAAGGTTGGAATATTAAAGCTAAGGAACTAAGAATATTGTCTACTTCTCCAACATTGAAATAAGTAGTATTTAACAGGGCCATGGAATGATAGACCTTCTAAACATGGTAAATGGTGCATGTTTGGGGGAACTCCCAGATATATGTCACACACTTACTAGCTGAAGAATGTTGGGCAAGTTATTGGTATAAAGACATGGTTATTCTAATCACACTGTAGATTTTGTCTCATCTGTTTGTTTGATTGCTTGTTTTCTGGCCCATGGCAAAAAATATAGTCACCATCATGACGAAATGTTTTGACACAGAATGCAAGTGAGTTGTAGACATGGTACCTGAGCATATGCGTCTCTGGTGAAATTCAGGCTTCCTGGGAATACTTATCCTTGGGAAGCCTTGGCAATCACTCAGAGATTGCCTAGATCAGAGCTGGGAACCAACGTCTGGACCATCTGTCTATGCTGTTTATTCACTCTTAGTCAACTAATGTTTATTCAGCATCATATATGTGCAAGGCACAGTGTTACAGGGATTATAAATAAACAGATAGAAATCTGCAAAGGGAATTCATACGTGGAAATAAAACATCTGTAGAAATAACTATCTCCTAAGGTAGAAAGTCGAAATTACAGCAAAAAGAAACCAATAAACCCCCATGTGACTTTAGAAGAGAAAATGAAATGTTTTCTCTCATGTGAATCGGATGATAATGTATCAGGAAAACTAGTTGCAATCAAGTAAAATCCGTAAGAAAAATGAAATTGTTCATTAAGTTAAAAAGAAGCACTAAAAAATTCACAAATTTCTTACATGAAAATTAACCAGCTAAACTCTGGTGGGAAAACCCAATTCATAATGACCAGGGAAAAAACCCAACATATTTAGTAATAAATGTAACAAGTAAAATTTGGATATTTTGAGATAGAAAGAATAGAATTTCAGGTGGAGGAAATTGTAAATGCACAGGAACTGAGAAGTAAACAGATGCATAGATGAGAAACAGTCTTTTTAGGGTGTACATATGATTACCTAAGGATCTTGTTAAAATACAGATTCTGATTCAGTTGCCCTTGCATGGGGCCTAAGATTCTGTGATTATAACAGGCTCTCAGGTAATGTCAAGGCAGCACACTTTGAATAGGAAGGGTTTTGAGTATATGGAGCAAAACCAGAGAAAAGCTGGGTGGGAACTTCAAGTAGAACAATGAACATAGGCTAAGAAGTTCACGCTTTACTACATAGAAAATAAATAATTCTGAAAACATAAGTTATTTTTATCAATGATGAACTCTTCTGAAGCTAAAAGCAGCAGTATTTAAGACAGATATGCTTTTCATGAATTGAACAGTGTTTCTTGAAGAATGATAAACAACCTGAAGTCTCTCAAGCAAACCAGAAGCTTTTGGTGCATAGACACCCAGGAGCTTTCCTGTTTAACAACCTGCCATCCAGGTTGGGTGTCTCAGGGACACTAGACCATAAGGTCCCCATAGTATAAGTAACTCTTTCAGATGCAGAGTACCAAGGTCATCTTAGGAGGTGGTTTCTGGGAAAGCATATTATAACCCAGTTTTCATGAATAATACCTGGATAGAGGAAGTTTGTATTATAAATTCAATTAACAAATAAGCCTGAGAATCAAACAATGTAAAAAGTGTCATGATTAAGCAGGATTTATTTCATGAATGCAAAGATAGTTTAATATTTAACATCTAATTTCTCTCGCAGTTATCCCTGTCTTGGTAAATTGCTTAACCAGAAACCTAAGAGTTATCCTTAATTCCAGCATCTCCTTCATCTCCTATATCCAGTTGTTCACTAACTCCTGTAGATCCTACATCCCAAAAGTATTTCAAATCTAGTTCATGAATCCTCTACCCTCATTATATGCCAGGCAATTATTCCTTGCCTAGACTACTACAGCAGCTTCTCAACTGGTCTTATGTTCTTCATACGGAAGACAGAAAGAGCTTTTTAAAATACAAATCCAATCAATTTGTACCCATGATTACAACTATTCAATGACTACCCATTGCACTTTGAATAAAGTCCGAACTCCTCACTATAGTTTATAAGGCCAGTTTGTTTTCTTCTTATCTTTCTGATAATGCTTCAGCCATACACCAGCCTTTTTGTATCTTCCTAGACTCCATCTGTCTCCTTCTTGCCTTAGGCCCTTCATACATATTCGTTTCTCTGCTTGGATGATGATTTCAGAAAGGCATTTGCTAATCACTGTATATAAGTGGAGGTCCCTCATATTCCCCAAACTTTGTTATTGCAGCATCCCACTTCCTTCCTGTATATTTTTCTGCATTTATAGTAACATGTTTATTTCTTTGTTTACCTATTTTGTGTCTATCCCCTCACTGTATTGTAAACTCTATAAGGGCAGAGTCTATGTCTTTTTCAATTACATCATATTCATTTATTTGACAAGTATTTGTTGAGGAGCTAAGATGAGCCAGGAAATGTTTTAAGTTTTTGACATACAGCAGTAACAAAACAGATAATAATCCTTGACCTCATGGAAATTACACTGGTTGTGGGAAACACAATAAATAGACAATGAGCTGAAATTTAAAATATGTCAGATGTTGGTAAGTGCTATGGCAAAAAATAAGGGTCAGAAAGAGAAAGGGAAATGCTGTATATGTGTAGGGTTTCTACTTTAAATGAAGGTGTGGCAGGAAAGGTCTGATTCTCTATTAATAGATGAAAGATTAATGTTGATACATACCTAACAATGATATATAGTAAGTATATTACAAATGTTAATATGATTTATAACAATAAATATATCAATATAAATAAACATATTAATATATAATGTATGTCACATAGTATATATTAGATTAGTATAATCTAATATTAAGAGATATTAATACTAGATTAATTTCTGTAATATTAATAGATGAAAGATATATCCTCCATATAAACACAAAAGAGATATTTGATAAATTCAACATCTAGTCACCATAAACTATCTTAATAACTTGGGACTGAAAGGGTATATATAAAACATTTTTTAGGATTCTGACACTAATAGCCAGAAACTACATAGTTCCATGGAGTTCCAGTAAAGTCAGAAGTTAGGGATACAAAACAAATCCATTTAACACTGACCTGGAAATGCTACAGAATGTAATTGGACAGGGAAATAAACAGAAAAATAAAAACAAAAGGAATATATATATACTGGAAAATAAGAGTGAAATTATTTTTAAATAATGTAATTATATTCATGGAAAACTATTATACTCAACTAAAAATACATTAGAACTAATAAATATCCAGTTAAAACACAAGAATTAAAAAACTAGGAATTTTTTGTTGGGAAAATACCATTCACAATAGCAAGAATAAAACAATTTTCTGGCTTGATTTTAAAAGAATAATATTCAGGAAATAATTTTGTCAAAAGACATTTTTCAAGACATGAATGATGTGAACAACATACTATCCCCATACATGGGAAGACCTAGTCATTGAAAAGTATGTTGATTCTTTCAAATTATCCTATAAATTTAACTTAACCCAAATCAAAGATAAAAAGGGATTTGTATGGGAAGCAACAAAATAAATTCAAGTTTGTGTGTGTGGAAAAATAAAGTATCAGATTAGTCAGTAAAATATGAAAACAAAGAAGAGTGATTTGCCCTACTCAGAATTAAAATATATAATAACATAGCATTCAGAACAGAATAATACTGGTGGAGAAATCAACAACAAATGCAGAGGAATAAATTTGGAGTTCAAAAATAGTCCTGCATATGTGTGGGAATATATATGTGAATAATGAAGTTCTTATCTTTTAATCAATAGAGAAATCTTCTGCCTTTTTTTCTCTTAATGTCATTGGTTTACTTAATAACTAATAAGGCACAAAGTACATCCTGCATAAATAAAAATTATTCCAGATCAAGTAAGAATTTAATTGTTTAAAAAAATAGAGAAAATTATACTTGTATATGTTAGCGTATAATTTGTTAATATAATTACAGAGCATGATACTAAAGGCAGAAAGCACAAAAGCATTGATAAAATTTGGCTTCAAAGAAGCTAGAAACTTTGGAATGGTAAAACAAGGAAATACCAAAATCAAAAAGCTTTAGTTATCATAAAAGTGTTTGTAGTATATATGACAAAATATTAATAGCACTAATTTTTAATGCACTATTAAAAGAATGACAGAACAAGACTTTGAGAAAATACAAAGCATATATAAAGAACTAGTATCCAAAATACACAAAGAACTCTTAAAACTTGTTTAAGAAAACAAACTGATCAAAAAGTGAGCAAAAGAAGATACAGAAATGGCAAATATACATAGAAAAGATGATCAACATTATATGTAATGGGAATATGTAAATAATAACAATGACTAGATAGTGCTACATACCTTTCACACACACCTAAAATTCAAAACAACACCAAATGGTGGCAAGGATGTGGAGGAACAGGAACTCTTATTCACTGCTGATGGAATGGAAAATGGTACAGCCACTTTGAAAGCCAGCTTGACAGTTTCTTATAAAGCTAAACAGTCTTACTATATAACCCAACAGTTATGCTCCTTGGTATTTGTTGAAATGAGGTAAAAACTTATATCCAGACAAAAACCTGCACGTGAATGTGTATAGCAGGTTTATTCCAATTTCAAAAAATTGGAAGGAACAAAATATCCTTCAGTAAGTAAATATATAAACAAAAACTGCTCTACAGCCATACAATGGACAATTCAGTGCTAAAAAGAAATCATCTATCAAGTCATGAAAAGACAAGGAGAAACTTTAAATGCATATTTCTAGGTGAGAGAAGCCAACCTGAAAAGAGTACAGAGTGTATGATTCCAAGTATATGACATTCTGGAAAAGACAGAACTGTGGAGATGATAAAAAAAGATCAGTGTTTTCCAGAGGTGGGCAGTGGAGGAAAGGCATGAGTAGGCAGAGTACAGAATATTTTTATGACAGTGAAACTATACATTATGATACCATAATGATGGAAACATGACATTTGGCATTTCTCATAACCTATAGAATTGTACAACCTGAAGAGTGAACCGTAATGTAAGCTATACTACTAATAATATATCAATATTGGTTCATCAATTGTAATGGTATACATCACAAAATGTTGATAATAGGGAAACTGGGTGGTAGGGAAGAGTAGGGGTATATGACAACTCTGTACTTTCTGCTCAATTTTTCTGTAACCTAAAATTGCTCCAAAAAAATAAAGTTTGTTAATTTTTTTAATGGGCTAAAGCACATAGAGTAAAAGTAAAATAGTTTAAACCACATAGTGATGCATTTTTTCCCATCAGAAATCAAAGAAATTAACATTGAAATGAGAGTAGGGTACCATTTTTGCTTATCAAAATAGCCAAGATTAACAGGAATGAGGCTCCCAGGATTGACTTTATTTTGAGGAAATACTCCACTTGGAGGACTGTATTAGGAAAACTTTCTGTATAGTGATTTGTCAAAATATATCAAATTACTAAACAGAAACATTTACCCTTTGACCTAATGATCCCAAATCTGTGCACTTATACTGAAGAAATAGAGAAATTAGCAAAGATACACCTATGATATTATTCATCACATATTTGTAATAACAAAATTAGAAACAATCTTAAAGTCTCCCCAAAAAAGGATTGGTTAAATATATTTAGTGCGTAGTTAGTAAACATAGTAGAATGCATACTTAAGTGAACAGTTAAGAAGTATTTAAAATTATCCAAATCTATATGTATGACAAATCAAAAACTAGAGACAAAGAAATCTCTGAAATAAAAGGGTTTATTCAGCCTTTAGAGATGCTAGCCAAAAAAGGATGGAGTCTTGGAACATTAAGTGTCTACTTCACCGACAGCAAGGGTAGTTGTTGGAGACAACTTGTCCTGCACACTCAAGAAAGAGGGGACTAGGAAAGAAAGACCCTTTAATTCACATTGGCTGTAGGTGGAAAATGTGAGTTAATGGGAAGTGGGGAAAGTTCAAGATAGGTGGTTAATCCATAAAGACTCGTGAATTGATGGTTGATAATGGTCAGGAACTGTTCACCTGCAAGAGGAATGCACCGGTTCTGGGGACTTCCTAGATAATCGTTGAGATGATTCACCCAGGAACATGGAGTTTCTGGTTAGCTATAAGGCCATGGCTATTGACTGACTGCCTTCTCTTGTCTCTCTCCCCTTTTACTACCACTTAATTTTAGGACATTTCAGACTTTTTCCTTATCACATAACATGGAAAGGTGTTTGTTATATTGTTTTTAGGAAAAAAAAACAAGTTACAAGCCTTTTTATTGTTTTAAATAACACCCACACATTTGGAAAAGCCCAGAAGACCACGTGCCGGTATAACTGTAGCTGGATAGTAGGATATCTGGTACTTTAATTTTTTTCCTTTATATTTGTTTTAGTTTCCATTCTTTAACCACTGTTAATACATTGCTTATTAAAACTTTAAAATATATAAACTCCCTACAAAAGAAAGGTTATACTTTTGACAACATAGAATATTAGCACTTCTTAGAACTGTTAAGAGACCTCAGAGATTGTTTATTATATCCTCATCATTTAACAAATCAGCAATAGTTGCTTAAGTAGTTAAGTGAATTCCCCCAGATTGAATTATAGTCAGAGCTTGGACAACAACTGAGATCATGTGAATCTCAATCCACAGTTCTCTTTTACACTACAGTGGTGATCCCCCAAACAATGCTTTTAGTAGAGCTACTTAAAATGTATGTATGTATATTCATTAAACAAAATCATGCAAATCTCTTTGCATTACTTTATAGTTTTCTAGAAATTTCGGTCTTATGAATTCTCAATCTACAAAGAGTGGCAATATCTAAAAACTCATTTGTAGGAAAGAATAAAATGACTAATGATATGTATCTGTGAAATACAACCTGAAAATGTACTTGCATTGCATGATTTTCTTTTCTTTTTTATAAAGTTGATGTCATATAGTTTCAACAAAAAGCTGAGGGAAAAATAAAAGTGCTTCCAGACCAAAAAATAAAAAAAGATGTGAAAGATTAAAATATTATAACAATATTTTAAATGTTAACTAAGTTACCAGCACGGTACTAGCCTTAGTCCCACAAGCATTAGACTTAATCAGTTTAAATGCCTTATATTAACTTGGGTTCTCTGAAAACATACTAAGACATAAATTGCCTGTAAAAGGTTTACTGGGAAGCACTTTTGGGAAACACCTGTAAGAAAGTGAGGGCAGCAGAAGGCACCCACAGGAGGCCTACCTGAGACCTGAGATGATCTTACAGAGCACTCCCGAGCTCCTGTGGCCCTTCAGTGCCGGCCCAAATTTAGGCAAGAGGGTTGGGCTTTTGCAGCCCTCCTCAGAATCATTGGACACAGGCTGTAATCTGAAAAAGGCCAATCCTTGGGGCAATTCCCAGAGAGGGCCTCAGTCTTCTGCCATTAAGAGCAAATATTCCGCACCTGGGGGAATAGGTACATCTGCCCTGAAAATGGGATCTGGGATCTTCCACTGACGACTGTCAATTTCAAAATAGTGTTCTGAACCAAAGCCATCATCACATTTGCCTAGAAAATCACAGCCACATCTTGCTCCCTGACCTCCCTACTCTTGTTACTGCTTGCAGTTCATGCTCAACACAGCAGTCAAAAAGAGGTCAGATCAAGTTATTCCTTCATGCATCCCCTCTGTTGGCTTTTCATTCTCCTTAGTCTAAAAGCAAGGATCTTTGCAGTGACCAGTAAGTTTCTATGTGATCTCAGTCTACTTATCCCCCACTGACTCAACCCTTCTCTCCTTTACCCTCTGAATTCTTCTTCTACTCTGCCCTCCCTCACTTTGTCCCAGTCACAATGGCCTCCTTTCTCTTGTCCCAGCAAGACAGACATGCTCCTATCTCATGACCTTTGCATTCTTTTCCCATCTGGGAATACACTTTTCTCAGATATTTACATGACATATGTCCTTACTTCCTCAAATCTTACCAGTGAGCCTTTCCCTGGCCATCCTAATATAAATTCCAATCTTACACATACGAAAACACACACTCTCACTCCTCTTCCTCTTCCCTGATTAACTTTTCTCCACCATACACCATTCTAACAATTTATTCTTTTATATACTTTCTCATTCCACCAGAATACCATGACAAGATGTAATGTAATACTATGATGATAGGGATTTCTGCTTTGTTTGCTGAGGTAACCCCAACACCAAAAATGGTACCTGGAACATAATAGGCTTTAAACATTATTTGTTTAATTAATTAATAATTTCCTAATGAAGTCTCTCAAAAAATATTTTCATCCCACTATGCAGAGACCCTGAGTTAGTCACACAAGGGAAAAAGGCAATGCTTTGTCTTGTCTTGGCTGAAGGTAATTTATGGGTAACTTTTGCTCTGCTGTTCTGAAAATAATTTACAAAAAGAGCCATGATGTCACTGCTTTTAGTTGCTAAGCCTTATGAAATTTTGTATCTGATACTTTTAAGTACAGTGAACTTGCTTTATATAGGTGATTCTTAGTATTTCCACACTTACTTAAGCCTGTTTTACAATCTTCTGTCTGGACACAATTATTCTGAATATCCATTGTACCTTAGCAACTTCATTCTGTATTACCTTGCTTTTTTCAGACCCCAGTTCTGTGTCATCAGTGCCAGAAAATATCTGTTGTTTTCAATATCTGATTATTATAACTTATTATTATGTGCAGTATCATTGTACAAGAAGTGTAAGTTCAGCCCATACAGACCAAGTCATTTAAGTTCTTGTAACTAGTACAGAGATACAGAAAAAGGTACATTAACACCATATATTTATTGGAAACAGTGAAGGCCAATTGTGTACCACTTTTAGGATCTTATTTTTCATAAAGACATAACTATACTTTAAAGAAATGATTAAGAGACTGGCTCACATTTAGAGAGAGAAACTACAAATGTAGCAGTTGATTATCTCTTGGGAAGAAATCGTAAACACACTACCTAAAAGACAAGAAGTCATACTTGAGCTTAAAGTGCAGACAGCCTGCATAGGAGTAAAACTACACACTCACTGTGAAATAACAGACTTTACTAAATATAGCTATCTTTCTCATGACTTAAGAAAGGCAATTTGTGTTAAAGAAATGATGGAACTTCAGGTAATGCCATTCTCAAAAAAAATGTAAGCTCCGTGAAATTAGAAACCTCATAACATTTGCAAAATGAAGTGGTTAGCATATATAAAGTATGTGTTTACAATGTTGCCCTTGGTGAGCACTCAGCTGTTTGCTGTCATCATTATCATAATTTTAATATACCCTACACAGCACCTAGTCCTTTGCTCAGTACATGGAAAGTGCTCAGTAAAATAATTGTAAGTTGAATGAAAATGATTGAAGCAGTGATTATTTTCTTAAAAAAGAATAGCCCACCACCCCCCAAAAAAAACATGGAAACAATGATGACCATCATACAAAGAGCGAGGAAAACTATCATGTGAAGTAGAACCTGTTGTGGGTGTGGGGTGTGAGGGAAATTTCCATACCTTTTACTCAATTTTGCTTTGAACCTAAAACTTCTCAAAAATAAGCCTATAAAAAATAAACTATGTCACTTATGTTTTTAATCAGAGGACATTTTCTATTATAATTTGTATGACTTTTTAAAAATGGCTTATATATAAAATGATGAAAAGTCAAGAGAAAGACAAAAATATTTTCATCTTTTGTGTATGTGTGCATATGTGTTGTCATTTTATCTTACCGCAATGTTTTCAAATATGTAGTTTTAATATTGGGTAATAATTATTTTTTAAAAAGGCAAATGCAGACATACAAAGATACAGTACAAAAGAGATTATGAGAAAGAAAAATTCTTAATGCCCATTTAATTGAATTATCCCATTTAACCCATTATTCTGTTAAGTTTCCAGAACAAAAATACCATAACCGACAAAGTCAATGTTTCCTAATTAAGGACTTTGCATTTTCATCTCCAGTTATCTCCAGAGGGCAGCAGACAGCTTCAATTCAAAGATTAGCATGTTGAGTTAGCACGTTTTAAGAGCTGCTTTCTGATTCAGCATCACTGGAAGCACTGTGAGACATGCTGAAATCAAGGTTCAGTTTGCTAAGCTTACGTGACTGCTGTATATGGATCGGAACAGGGGGACAAAACTAGCAACTTGACTGCTGTCAAGGAAGGGTAGCAAATCAGTACCTTCAACGTGTCAGTCATTTAATTAAAGCTTAATATAACCAAAGTAATGTTTAAAATGCATTTTACTGAAATATTACAAAATAAATTGGTTATATTCTCACAATCACTGATTATGGTGTTGTATGATATTATAAATGGATAACCATTAACGAGTAATGGTCCAAGGCATACTCTATAATGTTTTAAGGTAAGTTTGGTTCTGAGTGCTTTCCTATTGATGCATCTATATCTCTAATTCTATACTTTTTTGTTCATCAAATTTATGACATAATAAAATTCAAAATATATTCAAGATGCCAGGAAGCCTGCCTGTATCCAGAGGAGTAATTCATTGTCCTTGATTGGGTTCTGATTCTAAGACAGAGTTTATCTTGTGGGATGTTTATGAAGATGTGCTCTTGAGGCCAGCACTTGTGGAATGGAGGGGAAGGAAGAAAGACTGGGCAGAGGGATACCCTGGACCTAGAATGATTCAGCAGAGTCCTCCTAAATCAGGTTAAGAGGGTGAGACTGAGTCAGTCAGTGTATGGCGGCCACTCCTAGTCAGGGTCATGATCTTGGAGAAGGCAGCTCAGGTCATCCTGGCTGAGGCAGCAGATCCTGCCTCAGAGGGATATTTCGAGCGAGACATCATGGCATCCACCATATTCGTGTACAATAAAAAGTAATCAAAGTGTTATTTCACTAAGTATAATACTCTCTAACTCCATCCATGTTGTTATAAATGGTAGGATTTTTCTTTTTAAGACTGAATAATATTGTTATGTATATGTACCACATCTTATTTATCCATTCATCTACTGATGGACACTTAGATTGCTTCCATATCTTGGTGCCTCACCCTAACACAGAAGGGATGGCCTTTACTTAGCCTGCTTTGTTATATTTTATAGTATTCAACTTATTAATTCATGTTTAATAGGTGGCTCTCATTTAGTCTGTGTTAGCTCCTTCAAGTTCTGGTTCTTAACAGGTGAAACAGGAAATAAAATGCAGAGGTGAATATCTGAGGTTTATATTAAGAAAAACAATAGAACACTGAATGACAACAGAGAAAGTGACTAGAGGAATGCTTAATTGTATTTAAGAGTCTACAGCACCTTTAGGGCATTCTTTAGCAACACGGAAGGGGGCAAAAGGGAGGTTGTTTTCAGACTAACTGAATTGTCTTTAGTATTATTGAAGAGATATATAATTATTTAAGGTATATGGACAAACAGAGAAACATAAAGAAAATTAAAATTACCCGTGGTCTTCCAACCCAGAGAAAACCACTAATGGTGAAGTTTTCCTTCTAATCATTTTTCCCACAGGACATATATAAACTTTTGATTTAGATTTTTTCATCTATAGAGTACATTTTTTTCTATTCCATTAAAAAGTATTCAGATGAAAACATGCTTCTACTGCAGCCTGCTGCACTTATTTGCCACATGGAATATATAATTAACACCATTGCAAGTAATGATAAGATGGATAGCTGAACCATGATAAATATTTCAGACTATTTCCATGGGAGAAATTCCACAAAATGGAATTATTTGGTCAAGAAAAATAGCAGTGCAAGCTTCTTAATATATTGCCAAATTGGAGTCCAAATTAGTATGCAAAACTATACTGCCTCCGATTTTGTATCTTTTTCAACAGTTTTTGCAAAATTTGATAAGGAAGAGACAAATTCAGTGTTGTTTCATTTTTTTATTTCCTTGATTATTAAATGAAAGTAAACATTTTTTAGTCAGTTATATATCTCTTTCCTGTAAATTGTCCACTTGTAAAATGAGTGTTTTTCTTATTTGTAAGTCCTTTTTAAGCATTAAGGATATTTTCCTTTTCTTGTTGTTGTTGCAATTATTTTTTTCTGGTTTGTTCTATTGTCTTCACTTTTTTCCTTCAAAAAAATACTTTTTGTGTCTGTGAATTCAATCATGCTGCTCTTTTTCTCTATGATTTCTTCCTTAACTTTTACCCTTCTAAAATTCTTTCTCAGAAATCATATATGTGTATATATCTACATTTGTTTTAGTGATTTTTAAAAGAACTCCTTAGTCTGTCTATATTTTGTTTTGTTAATTTTCAAAAACTATAGATATAAAAAGGTATTTTTGCAAATAATTAATTACCCCAAATCATTTACTGGAGAGTATTCAAATTTCTTTTTAATTATAACCCACATTAAAAATTACATTTTACATAACAATCTAGAACACACATGATACACATATGCACTCACACATATCTTTAACTGAAATGAAAGTGTTAAAAATCATTTTTATCATTAACATTAATACATGAATTCTGGTTTATGTTATTCTATTCTATTCTGCTCTGCTCTAATCCACTCTATTCCTTTCCTTTCCAGCCCATCCCAATCCATTCTATTTCAACTTAAAAAAAGGAGCTGATTGTTGTCCACAAAACTGATTTTTAAAATTTATCAATGGTTTTGACCCCCCTTTTTGGAAAAGATGATTTACTGAATCCTTGTTTTGTGAACTGTACTTTATTTTATATTGAGTTCTTATATCTAGTGAATGTTAAAGAAGTATAAATACTGTTCCAATGCTTTTGAGGTTTTTTCTTGAAGTATATTTGACATATATTATATTAGTGTCAAGTGTACATCATAGTTATTCAACATTCATATACATTACAAAATGCTCAATCTGATATGGAGTTACCATCTGTCACCATACAAAGTTTTTACAATGTTATTGACTATATTCCCTATGCTGTAGTTTATGTCCCTCTGATTTATTTATTTTATAACTGGAAGATTGTAACTCTTAATCCCCTTCACCTATTTTGCTTATCCTCCTAACACCACACCCCACCATTTGTTCTCTGTATTTATGACTATGTTTCTGTTTTGTTTTGTTTTGTTTTGTTTTTTAGATTCCACATGTAAGTGAAATCATGTTATTTGTCTTTCTCTGACTTATTTCACTTAACATCATTCACTGTAGGTCTGTACATGTTGTCACGAATGTTGTGACTGAGTGATACTCCATTGTATATGTCTCATTTTACCCCATCTGTACCACATCTCTATCCACTTAACTAGCAATGAACACTTAGGTTGCTTTCTTTATATTGGCTACTGTAAATGATCACAGGACAGCTTGTTAAAACACAGACTTCTGAGTAGTATTACACTTTGATTTCACTAATGAAGAAACTAGGACTGATGCAGATTATATGATTTCCCAAGATCACACGGCTGTTGGTGGCCAAGCTGGTACTAGGTTTCATGTACTATGATTTCGGTGGTCTTTCCTTGTTACCATGCATGCTCTATTTATAGTATTATCCTCTGTTATCTGCATTATCAGGAAACTTTTAGCTGTCTTTATTAGGGCTATGAAAAGAAATTAGTCTTACTGACTACTTAAAGTAAAATAAAATTTTGAGAAATTTAAACTCAACTATTCAGCCACAGTTCGTTTGCTAAGGGTCTTTTTTCCCCTTATTTGCTTTTTAATAAGAACATTGCAGAATTTTAGTAACAAACATTATCTTGAATGCATTAGTTTCTATTGCTTTACAACAAACTGGTGTAAACATAGAGGCTTAAAGCCACACAAATTTATTATCTCATAGTTTCCATGGGCCAAGACTCAGTGCACTGGTGGGCTGAATTCTCTGCTCAGGGTCTCACCAGGCTGCAAGTAAGTTGTCAGCTGGAGCATTTATCTCATGTGAGACTTGGGGTCTTCTCCTAAATTCACCCATCATTGACCGAATTTCATTCCCTGTGATTATGGGGCTGAGAGGTATTCTCAGCTCCAAGCAGCTCCCCCTTGTGCCTCGGCAAGTGCCCTTCTCTCAGGTGTGGCAGTTTTCTTCTTTGAGGCTAGAAAAGAATCTCTTCAATTGGCCAAGCAGAGACACATAGTGTAACAATCACTGGAGTGACTCTCCCCTTGCCTAATGATGTAACCTAATCTAGAAGTGACTCCTGACCATGTTCACAATCCCACCCAATTCAAGGGGAGGAGATTCTCAAGCCAGTACTCCAGGAGCAGAGTGGGAATGCTGGGAGAAACCTTGGAATTCTGCCTACCCTGCACAAAGATATCTGAAAAATTTCCTTCAGGCATTTTATACTTGATGAGGTATCAATATTTTCTAATAATTATACTTCAAAAAAACTTTGAGTTTCAAACCAACAAAGACTTTTCTCTAGATGCTTGTTTAAATCTATTTTAACAATCAAGCAAAAACAGGACCAGCATTCCATTCTTGGTAAAACAATGAGTTTGTTATCTGTCTTTGATGCAGCTGTAATTGCCTCCTTTGCTAGTTACTCATTTTTAGAGAATCTGTAATAGCTTTCCTTTTGGAGGTTATTATCCTTTGAATATGTATATTTCTGTAAATATTCAGCACTGTCTTGTAAAAGGAGACTAAGATTCTGTCTGACAGTTGAACAGGACATGAGTTTATAATTTAGTATTGTGTGTTTTTTTTAAAGCTGTGAATATAATAATAAAGATTAAAACACTGCAGGGAGTATGTGTCTGTGGCAATTGTAGGTATTAATTATGTTGACAGATAGAAGAGTGAATATTCAACCTCCTGAACTTGGGTCTCAGCAGCTTGGCCAAGTATCTGATTTTTTCCCCTATTGTTATGAAAATGAATTTGTTTGTAATTCTAAATATCTTTGCTTCTGTAGATTTTTTTATTATTATTTTGAATATGGAAATGCAGATAAAATTAGACTCACTCTTTTGGATCCCAGAACTGCATGGCATAGCAGATTCACTAGAGGGTATTTAAAAGCTGAGCAGTGTGAACTGGATGCTTAGAGAGTGTCTAGGGCTTTGATCACAGTAGGTAAGCCTTCAAAAATCAGTGTTGGGGGAGCGTTGTGTATTTTCCTCAGTTATTGTTCCGTAGCAACAAAGAAATGACGCCGGAGTTCTTGTTCACAAAGCCAAAGAATGAGCTTAGCAAACAGGCAAGGTAGGAGAGCAAGGTACAGACTTTTATTTAAAAATAAAGTGATAGAGCAGATGTAATGTTGGGGGGGCACGGGGAGGGCAGTACAACTCAGAGAAGACAAGTAGAGTGATTCTATAGCATCTTACTACGCTGATGGGCAGTGACTGTAATGGAGTTGGTGGGGGGGACCTGATGAAGGGGTAGTTTAATAATCGTAATATTGCACATGTAATTTTAAATTAATGATAAAATAAATTATATTTAAAAATAATAATAATAAAATAAAAATAAAGTGATAGGACAGAGCTCCCAGCTCATGCCAGGAGGGGACAAGAGAGTCCGGTGTGCTGCGTTGTCTAAGGGTTTTATAGGCTGATAAGGATTTTTCGAGAACATGAAAAAATGGTTTAGGGGTGCAGACCTGCTAAATGGTGTCTGAACGCCCAGAATTAACTTAACACAAGGAATTCCTCCCCCCATCTGTCTCTCTGGGATACTGGCATCTTGGTCTAAGGGCAAATCAAAAGACGGGCTGCCCAGCCCCCAAGGTGGGCTGAGGTATTGTCTGTTTGTTAAAGAGTAAGTTAAGAATCCTGCTTCCCAAACTTCCTGGGTGTTAAAATGAAATCTTATCTTTAAGGTGAATCGTCCCTGCCTTTTACTATGTTGTTTACAGCTGGGTCTGCATGCTAAATTAGTTGCCTGGTTTGCAAAACCACCCCATCAGATCTGAAAGAGGAAACACAGCACATAGGCCTGGGCCTTTTAGCATGCTAAAGTGAATCTTACAAATAATTATCATAATAACAACATGTGCTACTCTTCTTTATCTGGGGAACACCAACTGATATTACTAAAGAATGACTCTAGAGCTTAATGTTTAACACAGAGTTTTGGAAGGGGGTTTCCTTGCATGTAGTTACATTGCTCTGACTGCAAACATTCTGCCTTGCTTTTTCCAGAGGCCCTCCCCCTACTCTGACTACACCCACAGTCCCTGTCTCAGAAAGGGCAGAGACACAGTAGTGAAGCAGAGTAAAAGTTTTATTTAAAGTTACTTAAAGAGAGAAAAAGTACAGGCCACCTGAGCAAGGAGAGGTGCCCTAAAAGATTGAAAAAAAGAGAGTTTAAAGTTAAAAGGTTATGCACTTAGGAAGTGCGGGCAATCTCAGAGAGAGGAGCACCCCGAAAAGTTGGGGGTTCCCCTTTTAAGGATTCTTCAGGAATGTGACTAAGGGCTGGGCATGCAGACTTGTTAAATGGTCTCTGAATATTTAGAATTAACTTAACACAAGGAACTCCTGCTCTGATTTCTCCCTGGGATACCGGCATTCTTGGTCTGGGAGCTTATCAAACAAGACTGCCTGCCCCAAGGTGGGCTGAGTTATTGTCTGTTTGCTAAAGAGTAAGTTAAGAATCTTACTTCTTAACTTACTGGGTATTAAAATGCAATCCTATTTTTAAGATGGAATCCTTATTGCCTTTTACTATGTTGTTTATGACTGGGCCTGCATCCTAAATTAGTTACCTAGTTTGCAAACTACTTGATTAAGGCTGAAGGAGAAAAAAAAACAGTATGTAGGTAAAGTTAAAAAATAAGCTGGGCCTGCATGATTAACACAATTAAGACATGGGCTATGCTGAGGTACCCCCCTTTCTCTGGGGAATATTCAAACATTCCAGGCCAACTTGCTTCTGGCTTTTTGAGCTTTAACTGATTAACTCTTGGTCTCTTTTAGTGGGCTTTTTCCTGGCCTTATTCTCTTTCTACCCCTCTCATATCTATTTTCCTGCTTAATAAGAGACCTACTATTAATATAGAGAACACTAAAAGCCATAGCTTGGCTTTCATAAAGGTATTAACCTATTTTGATACTCACCAATAAATATGTCCATCAGTTAGGCTAAAATGCAGTAAGAATTAAAAAAAAAAACTAAAGAACCCACTTATCTTAATGCTTTTAAGATCTTTGAGATGCTATTTAGTGTGTAAATATTTAGTGTGACTAACTATAATTAAAAAACAAGACTCCAAGTTCTTAAATATTCTGATTTTTAGAAACAGAAGTGCTATTTCATGAGGGAAATTTAGTAGCTATTGTTTTCAACATAGAGAAATTTAATACCAAAGTTTCATGGGTGGCTTACTAGCATCATAGTCTGATGTTGAAAGATTTCAAGCAGGAGTAGAAGCAATGTTCCATTTCTTATTCTAAATGGATTATACCAAGTTATAAGCATCCAGGGAGCCTCCAATTTGCATATCACAGCCTAAGTGATCTTTTCAAAAAGTCTGTTTGATTCTTCTTCACTCATCCTTCCTTTGGTGATTTTTAATGCTCTTTAGTAGATTGAAGACCCTGCCTTCAACAGGCTTTACAAATCTTATGACTTGGGCCTGCATCTACCCCATCTTAGAGACCATCTCTCACCATTGTCCCTTTTATTGTGGACTTCGTCACATTGTCATTGCCCTTCTTCTAGTTCCCTGTAAGAGGCATATACCCTGCCACATAACTTTTGCATGTGTTGTTCCTCTACCTGGAATGTACTCACACTTCTCTGGTCTCCACACCCCCCTTCTCCTTTTCTTAGATCTCACCCTTGTCATTTCCTGGGGAAAATGTCCATCTCTAACGCTCCCTCTCCACCAGTCTGATTAAATTTCTTTGTTACATGGATTTGTGGACCCATGACTTTCCATTCCTTCCAAGTCCTTCTCTCAGTTTGGGATTGTGCAATTATCAATGAGTTTGTTTAATTAACATGTCATAGACTCCTGCCCCACTAGAGTAAACTGAGAAGTCAGGGACCTTTTCTCATGTACTTATCGTTTGATCCAGGGTCTAGTACATAAAAGACACTGAAAAATACTTGTTGAATGAATACATGAATGAATGAATGAAATGGATTTGATTATTCATGACCACAGAACATTCAAAATCTCAACCAGAAGCTATACCTGCAAATAAGCAAATCACAGAGGAAAGTCACCAACCACTCTATCAATTATCAGCAAGTTGCCTCATGACCCATGTCTGCCAGCCAGTTGGCATTATCACTATTATTTTGATGTACTTTGTGAAAATTTTAATAAACCCAAAATAACAAAGATAGATGGTGACCTGAACACATACAGAAAGTTAACACAGTTCCCATCCTTCCCACAAGCAGATGAAATGTAAGGAAAGGAATATAGCATGAAAGAAACTGCACAAGCCATGAAACAGAATAGATGTGGACTAGCAGAATAGTTTTCTTGCCAAATGTAAGCTTTGAGAAGGCACTGAAAGGAATTAAAAGAGCGGCAGACGATTCTAGGCAAGCAGATAGTATGTAAGAAAAAAGTAGAAATGGTAGAAGAAACCAAAGTGGCATAATGTTGACCAGAAGTGACTGAGGAGGCTAAATGCTCAATAAGATTTGAGGTGGCCAGAGAATGGTTTATGGCCTCACTCCCATTGTCCTTCCTGCTTGAGGTAATTAGCTCCTGTCAACTTAAACTCTTCCATGTAGATGATGGTCTGGCATTTGAATTTCTTTCTCTGAAAACACAAGAATATGAACTTTCGTACAGTCATTAAAATATTATTTTTTCTTAAAAGCAGTCGTGAATGGTGATAATACGACTTGTTCTGGCATTTGTAATTCTAAAAGGTGATGTCCTTCCAATTTACTTGTATTTTTGTAAGAATTAGCAGAGAGATGTTCTCCATAGCTAGTCAAAACAAGATCAAGTGTAATCAAATTTATAATAAATTAACAGTTTTCAACAGTCAAGAAAAAGGAGCTTGGCATGTAAATGTCATTCAGCAAGTTGATATTTTAGGTTTTCTTTGTTCTTTTGTCAAATCAAGCTGAAATCAAGACTTTTTTGGATCATCGAGATTCAATGACTGTTTCATTAAAGACTTTAGAAGTTGCCTTTGAAAAGGTGCAAATAGAAAATTTCTCTGATTAGGATAAACTGAAACTAACTTTAACCTGGTAAAAGATATCTAAAGAAGTCTTATCTACAACCCCTAACTGTGTGAATGGACCTCAGTAACTGTATTGCTTTCTTAAGAAAAATAAAATATTAAACAATCCAAAAAAGTAATATAACAGTTGATGATTGAACAACATGAACTGCCCAAGTCCACATACATGCACATTTTTTTCAATAAGTATTTTGGAAAAAATTTCGGTGATTTGCAACAACTTGAAAAAACATTTTTTTCTCAAGCTTACTTTATTGAAAGAATAAAGTATAAAATACATTTAACACACACATTATGTGTTAATCGACTGTGTGTTATTGACAAACCCCATCAACAGATGAACGCTATTAGCTGAGTTTCTTGGGAGTCAAAAATTATATGTGGATTTTCAGTCGGAAATTAGAATGTAAAATAGAAAATGTACTTAAAAGTGATAAAAGTCATTAACAAAAAGATGGCATATAAATAATTCTTTGATATTTCTTCCTTTAGAGCTTTTCTGGTGCTTAATTATTCTGTTTTGACATGGAAGATGCCCGGACTTTCATTTTATATACCAGATCTAGTGAAAGGCAGCCTTGGAGGTGATGGGGCTTTATTCATGAATATCCTGCTTTCACTTCTCCAGCCTGTCCTCCAGTGAAGTCAAATGCCAGTCTGATCCTGTAACTCTTTTGCTCCAAACTCTGCCATGGCTTCCACTGTGCTTAGGACAAGCCCATCTCAGGCCTCCCTGGTGGCCTTACCTCTGCTTACCCCAGTCTCCAAGTACTCTTCCAGCCACACGTACCTTCTCTTACTTGCTCAGAAGAGCCCAGCTCCCTCCCTCTCTCTCAAGGCAATTTATGCTTGCCCCACCTCCAGTTGGATGCATTTTCCCTCCTCTTCATCTAGTCATCTCAGGCTTACATCTAATTTCCGAGCTCACTGCTGTCCAACTGATTATGCCCTGCTCGCTTACCATGCTATGTGATTTCACAGCTCTGGGAAGTTTTTCTTCAAGACGCTTATCACAATTTTTATTACTCATTTGTAAAGCTACTGTATTATTTTTGCACCCTACTAGATAAACTCCAAACTCCACAAGGTCTGTGGCTCACCAGTGCTTCTCAGAACCTGGTGGGTATTCAGTGAACAGGTGCTGAGATGACTAGTGAAGGCATGAAGGAATAAATTGCTTATAAAGCTGATTATGTTTAGGAGAACTAAGATTTTTAAAAATCACATCAAAATTATTGGAAGCATTCTCAAATAAAAGAATATTTGTTCCTATTGAGTTGCTGCTATTGCTGATGACATGAATGGGCACATATGAAGCAACATTAAGTTTTCTTAAAATAACCTTTGCAGTCAACTATCCTTCAGAAAGTGAAACATTAGGTATTCAGAGAAAAAAAAATTGCTCCTTAGAAAAGAAATATAACCCTCTTGGTGTAATTTGGACATGAATATCAACTACTGATTGATAGATTGTAAGGGGGAATTGTACACCATACTTACATTAAAGGGTTATGCATATGTTTATTAAAATTTCACATTCACATCAAAAAGCCAGGGTGTAATGAAATGTGCTTGTTTTCCCATACATGCAGAATATGCATAGAGTTCAAGGCTAGACTTAGCAAAGCACTTCAAAATTACTAGGATTTCGCTTTTAAAAATATCATATGTGAAATCTCCTCCAAATAAGGAAAACCGGGGAGAGGGTGTGAGTTGTAAGTCTTTATATTCAAAGATTACTCTAATTTTTGGAAAAGCATTTTGCACTGTCATCAATATCCTAATAACAGCTACAAGCTATCTGATGCTTATTATGTAACAAAACACTATACTTTATATGTCTTAGTTTATTTAATCCTATCATCAAATACATGAACAATTGAGAAAGAAATATATCTGCCAGCTAATGAAAAACCTTACCAGAAAGGCTTTGTTTTATTTTTTTAATAGCCCATGTGATACATATAGGTGCCACATTTTACTTAATAGTTAATGTATATTTGATACCTCTTATTCTTCCCTAAATGAGCATGGGATGAGATGAATTTGAATTTAGGAGAAGTTGTTTAGTGTGAATCAGGACAAAGGTGGGCACAATTTGTTTGGGGAAGGGTGGAATGTTCTAAAACCTGAGTAGATGCTTTAAAGCATTGCAGGAAGAACCATACTCTTAGGTAAAATTGTCAGGAAAATATATCTGGATCAGAGAATATGCCAGTGTAGAAGAATCTACTTTTGATTTGGTTCTGTTTTGGAAGAGACTGTGCAATTAGTAACTATGGATATAATCCAAGATCATGATTTAGCAGCAAACATTTCATAGTACAAATTATTGATCACTTATTTGTTGTTTTATCCATATTCTCATCATTTATACTATTTAAGATTAAATAATATAAATTTATATATGTATATACAGCGTAAGAATATGCATATATGCATACTGTGTAGTATTCTGTATTAAAAGAAACTTTTTCTTGCCCATGATAATGACAGCTAACATTGTATAGAGTACTTTTACTAAGTGCCAGACACTGGGCTAAGCACTTTACATTCATTTTCTTATTTAATCCTCATAACAATGCTATGAAGCATTATTATTCATAGCATTATTATTCTATTAAAACCCTCATTTTACCAATAAAGGCAATTAGAGTTAGATAAAGTTATTTATCCAAGGTCACTTCTCTAGTAATCAGTGAGGCCAGGACTCAAATCCAGGTCTTACCCAGACAGAAGCCAGTGCTCCTCTTCACCAGGTTAAACAGCCTTAGTCCCAGGTCTGCTTTTCAAGTCATCCCAGATCAAACCCCTCTCCATTCTCACCATTTACCACTCTCGATATTTTATCTCCTACCACCCTACTCTAATGCTGACCTGAGTTACCCCACATACCTGCCCTTCTTCCCAAACCTGTATGCTCTATATAAACACCTGGAGAACTTTATAAACCGAGCAGGTTCTGGGATCTTCTGGACATCCAGATTCAGTATGTCAGGGATGGGGCCTGAAATCTCTATATTTTGAAAGCACCTTTCTACTCCCCTGGGGCTTCTGATACCCACCAGGTTTAAGAAACATCAGATGATGCTGCCTGGATCAGAAAAAAACACTTCCGTGTTTGTGCCAGCAATGATTTTAGGAAAATAGCATATATTTGCATAGCTTGAATCCTAAAAGCAAGAGTAATTTTTAACCAACCTTAAAGTTGAAGTTTGTACTTCAAAAAATCATTTATTCAGATGATTTAGTTTTCATTTATAAATCCTTCCTACCAAAAAGTACAAGGTACTTTACAAACATTAACCACAGAAGAAACATGAATCTTTACAAAAACACTGTCAGCTAGATAAAGTGTTTTTAGTAAATGAAAAAGTATAATTCTGCCTTTCAAATTGAATTTCAAATGATATTTCTTACTCTACTGACATATGAATCTGTTTTTTGCCTTTTTGTTTCTGGGTATTTTACATGTGTTTAGATATTCTCCTATACACCGTCAACTGAACACTCATTTTTCCACATTTACCGTTTCTTCTTTACCTTTAAATGAGAAACCATGTGTTATTTCCATTATTTAAGTAGAGGAAAGGGAGTTGAAGTTCTACTTTACCATGTTCCCCCAAAAGATCTTAATTTTATCCCTTTTTGATTGTCTGCAACTCTCCAGAGGTGGCTTTCCTTGACTTTCAGTTAAGCCAGGCTTTTATCCACGTTTTGTCACAGTCTACTGCAACACTATAACCTCTCTGGACTTCAGATAGCTGACACTTGGTGAAGAATTTTGTTCCTTTCCACCTCTAAGATCCCTTCCATTTCTAACAGGTTTTCTGTACAAGCCCTCAGAAAGCCCCACTTATACCTGTTTCTCCACAAGTGCCTTCTCATCTTATTTTTGTTTGTATTTTTCTCCCTATCAAATTTACCCACCCTATGTTACATTCTCCTCAAGTCCAGAATTCAGTTTAGGCTTCCTTTTAGAAGTTTCAGAAAATAATTTTATCTAAAGATTAATAGTAAAAAAATTGTTTACAACTTCCAGGGGGCTATTTTTATTGTTCACCCAAGGTTTTAATTTTAATGCAGAAAATCAAGCACTCAGTTCTCCCTCTGTGCTCTCAGGGTCTCAGAATTCTTAGTATGAATTGGATAAAATAAAGAATAGGCATTATTCATAATAAAATTTAACAGAAAATAAATCATTAATATACTTATGTCATAAGTGTCTAATTTAGCTAGATGGAGCTCCATGGTTAAACATGCCATATGTTGGGATATTCTGTAACTAGGCATTAAGTTATTGTAAAGCAAAAATTTTTTTAATCCTACAACAAAGAAATCAATGAGCTTCAAGAGAACAAGAAAGGTGTTACGTGGAATCCCAAAAATGCATTGTTTAAAAAACCGCAGCATTTCTTGAATGATCAATTCCTGACAATATGTAAGGAAGTGTATGGCTATCTTTGTCTGCAGCAAAACAATTATAACTTGTAATTTCAGTATGAGAAATAGCACTGAAGAGGCTAACTTTGTTTAGATCTGCCTGATCATTTCAAAGGGAAAAAAAAATCAGTGAACCCAGTTTAAGTGAAAAAATTCAATAAATGGAAAACTTGTTTTACACTGGGGTTTTTTCAGTGCCCTTAATTAGTGCACTTGTATTTTTTATTAATAATTTTTAATCAAATGTAAAGTTAATTAACATTTTAGTGTTCCTGCATACATCATTTTATGAAGATTTCAGCATTTTAATTATAACTTACATCAAATAGCTCAAATTGCATAATATGGTTCTAATCAAGTATGTGAATAGTACCCATAATATTTTTTTATTAATGTATCATTGATATACAATCTTATGTTGGTTTCAAATATATAACACAGTGGTTCAACAGTTACCTATATCATTAAATCATCATCCCCTCTAGTGTGGTTACAATCAACATATAAGATGTTACAGAATCTCCATGCTGTACTACTGTCCCTGTGATCAACTTATATTGCGATTGTGAATTATTGAATGAACTTACTTTTAAATGCTTTATTAATCAGCTTTTAAAAGAAGAACTTCCCTTTAATCCAAAATTTGAACTTTCCTATATAACTATCTAGTATACTTTAGTTGCTATTGATTCTGTCATTTTTTCATACAGAAGACTGTTTATATAGCCTCACAAATTTATTTCAAGCTTGACATCTTAAAATACTTGAAATGATGAAAAAGAATGAAAAGTTGAATTATGGCTTCCTGATATGAAATATCACATAAACATTCTTGGAAGTGATATCATTAAACATTTATTCCACAGTCAACATTTTGTGAGAATATGAAAATGAAGAAAAAATACTAGTTTGAGAACATGTTATTTATGTGATTAAATATATTGATAAAGTTCTCTTTTGCACAGAGACAAATGAGTCCCTCAACAAGTATAAATCTTTGCCAAGTGTTCTTAATTTCAGGTTTATTTTAGGGAAAAAGAGTGTCTTAGAAAAAAATTAAATTCATCATGATCAGAAGAGAATCTGCAATACTGTAAGTTTACTTTTTTAGTTAGGAAAAGAAAATTCATAATTTGTGTCACTATAAAAAAGCAGCCTGTTGGGTATTTGCTGTCCTACCTGCCTCTCCCCTAGTCTGTTCTTATTACCCTTCCTGGCTTATCTTCCTGCTTTTCTCCCTCTCCCATCTACAGCTGCCTTTTAGACCATCCTTCTGCCTCACACACATCAGGCTGGCTTACTCCAGCTCATCCATCACCACCCAGTCCTGACCTTCTCATATCAGTTCACTAATCCAATATGAACACATGTATCTCGCTCCTATTGCTTAATAATGATAATAAAATAGAAACATTCCTGAATTTTCTTTTAAAGTGATTCTGAAATGTCAGACGTTCTAATACCATATTTTCCACTTGAGGGACTCCTATTACTTCTTTTTCTTTAAATAACTTTTCAATAAAATTTTGAAAATTTATTTTGAAAGAAAGAAACCTTATTTCTCTATTATATATCAAAATAAATACAATTGAAACAAAGCAATTTTCCTAAATTCCTGACTGATACTCCTGCTTAAGGCTCTGAGCCTGAGGCCACTAGGTCTTGGCTGAAACGGTGTTTGTTTGTCAGTGATCGCAAGATAGCACAAAAGTGAGAAACTTACTCCTTGATGTAATAAAAAGAACTGAAAAGGAATTGGAAGGGGCTAACCCATTCTGTGTCCTTTAATGCTCTATCCTCACGGCAGCTAAAACCACAGCCACCTCTTCCAGTGGAAGTAGCCCGTATTTAGATTAGAATTGCCCCCTTTGCTGGTGCACATCTACACAGAAGCACAGTAGGGAGGCCACCCAAGAAACATGGCTCGCCAAGGTGCTGAGTTGAGTCCTAGGCATCCCCTTTTACAGTTGATGAGCCCACTAATGATCTGGATTCTACCCGAGAAGACGGTTATGAGGATTATACATCCAGACTCATTAGAGGAGCTGTGGAGCCAGGTTAAAAACACTTAGCAACAGCATGTGGTAATCATGCGGGTGGCTGAAAACCTGCCACGTGAAATCCTAAGGAGGGCTTATTTGATTTGGTGATAGAAGCCAGAGCTAGGATCAGTGTTGGGAACATGCCCAGAGAAATATTACTGTTTAATATATACAAAGACTTTATAAATCTTAGAGCTGTTTAAAAATGCTATTGAAGCACTAATGTCCCAGAAAATAGAGAAGGTGAGGGATGCAAACATAGTATTTCCTTCCTTCATCACTCCCCATACAGAGGGAGCAAATGATTTCACATATATGAAGACAAACCCTGAATAGTATATAGGGACAAGGGCCACACAGAGCTGGGATTTGAACTTACTTCAGGAACCTTTGGGTCCCAGTTTGCTGCCCAGCATTCTCTTCTTACGAGGGATGGAGGGGAGCCTGAGAGAGACCTTAGGTACGTCCCTATGGTCAGCATGATCATCTTCAAATGAGGACAAAAAGATAAAGGAGACCACAGAGCAATACAGAAGCACTTCAGATCTTGCAAGCCTAGCAGACTTGGAATAAACCCAAACAAGAAGATAACTGAATTTTGCAATAAATAATGTGGCAAAATGGAAGAAACAGGAGCATAAGAATGGTGAAATAGTTATAGAGAGATCATCACTTAATTGTACCCTTGAGGGGGATTTGGATCAATCCCCCCAGTGGAGGCCAGTGACTGGCACCTAGAAGGGGTTGGGGGGAGGGTGTGTACATTAGTTAGAGGACATCACCCCAGACACAAATTCAACCACAGGAATTGACAATCCTGCTGACTTTTTTTTTTTAATCAATGGGAAACCAAAGCATCCTAACAAAGCGCTGCCACGGCAGGAGGGAGTGGGATCCTTCCAGAAGGTGAACGCCGCACGTGCGCCCCTCGTCCTGCCCTTCTCACGCCAATCCACCTCAGCAGTAAATGGCTAGACTGCTTTTTGCTAGTGGGCAGCCCCAAAGAGCTGTGCTGAAAATTCCCTTCTGATCAAAATGTATGGGAACTGGGCTTTGGTGAGCCACTGGCAGGTCTTCTGCCCTAAAGGAAGGGCTGTTTCCTTGAAACCTGAGCAGGCTGTGCCTCTCCTGTGTTGGACAAGTCCCTGTCCCGACTCTCAGCAGCTCCACAGGGCAGTGGGCCCGGGACACCGAATCCGTGGGCAGAAGAGAGGGAGTCAGTGCTTCATGACTTGTGTCAGTGAACACGATGTTTAAAGCCAGCCTCCGAGCCCCTGAGAGCTGGATGCGTGGGGGAGGACTGGGAGCCACAAGGTCCCAGCACCACATACCTGCGCGCACCTGTGCTGCTTCCACACTTTCGCCCTCCCACCTCCTCTGCTCCATTTTCTAAGCAGAAAACACGTGCCTCTGAATCTGAGGCCAGGGGGCAGAGTTTGCCTTTGGTGAGCGGAAGAGGGAGAAGAGGTGCAACGAGGGAAAGTGAGAGGCAGGAACAGAAAGGAGAGGCCAGGGTTTCGAGGCATCCTGACTTCTTTAAGGAGGAGAGGGAGTTCAGGAAGGAGCATCTCTGGATTTGCAGTCAGAGTGGTAAAATACTCACCTGGGCCCTGTGGCGGACATCAGAGGTTTCACTGATATTTTTTGTGAAGAGATGGACTTTGTGGCGCTGACACTCTGTTGCCTGTGCAGATACTCCTTGAGGTTGAGGAGAAGCAGTTTTGGTTCCCAAGTGAACAACCCTAAGTGTCTTTCTCCACCTACCCAGCTCTGCTTCCTGCGTTTAAAGGCTGGAAGAGGCGCCAGGGGTGCCCAAAGATGGAAGGAGGGTGTAGAAAAAGAAAATGTAAAGGCTGCTTCGGCTGAGTATTTGGGAATAACTGCCTTTACTTCATAAAGGTTAATTCAGAGATTATTTTTTCCTATTATTGACTTTTTTGTGTTACTAAATCCTGGAAAAATCCCAGGTTCAAAATAAGAGTAATAGTTATTGAGCATTTTTATTGGGAATCACACACTGGCCAGAATGATTCTGTGTCTGTTACCTTACTGAAACTTCATCATACTCCTATGCAGTGGACACTCTTATTCTAGTTTTACAGACAAGGAAATTGAGGCACAGATAGCCTAAACGTGCTGTCCAACACAGGTAAATACAGGTAGTAAGTGATATATCTTTGATATAAACTCTAATGTATGTAATTAGATATGTAATCTAATTGCAAACCCTGCGTTCTTAATATTCTGCTGCCTCTCAAGTGATCTAGAGGAGACTCCTGCCTGGGATACAAGTTTGAACCAACTAAATAATGCACAGAGCCTATTACAATATGAATTCTAAATATCCTGCTCTATCAGGCCAAAGAGTTACTCTGGAATAACAAAAATTTCCCTGTTAGAAGAAAAAAGACATTGCTCATTATATCATATCTGTTAAAGATTGGACTCTAAAGAAGCCAGGAGCACAGGATAAGGGCAGGGAGCCAGAAATGTCCAGGTCATAAGATGTGTCTTCCAAAATAAGAAAGTCATAATTCAACACCTGAGCCCCTGGGAACAGCAAGAGTCTAACAAGAACATAAGTGGTAAGAAGCATTAGGAGGGAAGGTGTTTGTTGCCTGAGGACTTGACTCTTCATCTTCTTGCAAGTTTGCCTAAGGCTGATTCTGCTCTTGTTCTTCCAAGTAACAACTAAGTCCAATTTTGCCTAACTTGACTTAAAGCTTACACAAAGCTTTTTTATTAAGCGAGCACAAAAGAATATTTTAGATTATAGAATGTGAACAAAGATTCAGTGTAGGTTGTTCAAAAAGAAAAGGCACGCTCATATCACTGTCTTTAGAGACTACTAACAAAATTAGAGACATCAAAAGTGAGGGAAAGGTAACTGAGTTTACTAGTCCTTGAAAGTCCATCCTTCTCCATTGCCCTAAACCCCAAATCGCTGAGGCAGAGAAATGGCCTCTGTGCAGTAGGGCTCTGCATGGTCACTATCTGGAATGCATGACCTTCTGTTAGTGCCCTATGACCAAATTCCTTAATCACGAATCAAATTTTCCTACTTCACTAGCGTCAACCTACTTAGAGAAAATGAATGTGTCAGACATAATGTACTCTGATTCCCTAAAAATAAATGCAGAAATTAAAATCCCTGGAGATTTCAGTTCTGCAGTGGCAGAGACTCAGGAGCCAGATGCTGTGTAGGCTTTTTGAAACAGGGAAAGTCAACACCAGCATTAGTCTTCTGAGAACGATAGTGCAACTAGTCTGTGTTTTATTGGCATTTTTTTTCAACTTGGATTTTCACAGCAGGGCTAGATTGGGTCTTCCTGTGTGTTCTGCCTAAATCATTTGCTCTTTTGCAGATGTTTGCCTTAAATACTTGTTTAGTTGTAGGTGGTTTCTTTTCAACTGCTCAAGAATGGTATTATAATATTCCCCTGTTGAGACCAAATCAACAAACTATTATTTTAGGAACTCCCAAACTCTATTGAACATCATGCATTTCCTCTTATTCCCTGGAAACCCAGAGTAATGAATGGGCTGTGGAATATGTGGGGAATTTTTTAAAATGTGTCTGTTTGAAAGAAATGTAAAATAGAAGATAGGAGAATGTATTTTTTTATGCACATTTCTAACAGAAAAATACATATGAAGAAAAATATGCTTGGACCAAACTATGTTAAGAATCAGCATATCTGTTTTTTATCAAACAGGAAATCCTTTCTTGTACCCAAACTGTGTTGAATAGCAACTACCTGATTCCAAAGCCCAGGTCAGCTCCTCCATTTCTGTGCAGAAGGACCACATCAACGCCTAGAATAACATTTCCAAAGCCAGCGGTAAAGTAAGAAATTTCATTTCCATAGAAACCAAAAATGAAACAATAATATGAGTGCAGAGCCACAATTAGAGTAGCATAATTTTTTTCTGACTGAGATAAATTGTCACAACAAGTATTCACAGAAACTAATAGGAAGGATACATGGAGTGGGTGATGGAGGGTGTTTGTTCAAAATGAAATATTCTATAGAAATTTTTAAAGGCAAAAATGTGAATGTGCTGACTTTCATATTTACAACACTAATTATTTGACCTTTGGGAGATTTGCTTGAAGTTCTAACCATCCATTTCTTCATCTATAAAATGGGAGTCATAATACCTGCTACCTACTTCTTAGTAACTCACATTCACACAAGGTGCCTTTTACGAATTTACTAAATTTTCACCATTATACTTATGTTTTAGGTAATACCTAACAGTTACATGGTGCTTTTCATGTGCCTGGCATGGTTCTAAGCATTTTGCATACATTTATGAACACATTGTCCTCAAAACAGTCATGAGGTAGATATGATCATTGTTCTACTTTACAAATGAAGAAACTGAAACAAAAAGTGAATGGAATAGTGCGCACTTGGTAAACTGCAAAGTATTGTATATAAATAGGCACCCAATTTCATCATTCCCATGGAGTAATTAACTACTTTCTGAATATGTAATTACATAGTTCCTTTCTTCCTACTCCAATTTGGAAGGTAGATTTTAGTTAAAATTGTATTTATTATTACCTAATAGTTTCTACAAGAGATACAGTTTATCTTTTACTATGTCACTGTATGCATGAGAGTAAAATTGAAATTTGGGGGCATACTTAAGTAAGTAATGATCATATGATTATCTTTTAACTATTGTTAAAAGCTCTTACAAATTACCATAATTAATGCAAATCTGTGATGAAAAGTAGAAGCTCACATTTATTCTTTATCTAAAAGAATATTTAAAAACAGTAGTCACTGTTTTCTGGTGTGGGCCATTGGTCCTCAAATGTTGTGGAATTTGAAGTTCAGTATTAATCATCTATGTTGCCGTTAATATTTTTTGGATAGAGTTCTCACACTCTAATCATTATTATTTGAGCCATTGTGGTCAACTAAAGCTGTACATAATAACATGGGCACATTCAGAATTATGGAAATGTATAAGCATTTTTTTCAATTTAATATTATGGAAATGTATAAGCATTTTTTTCAATTTAATTCTTAAGGACATGTTTTTATATTAGCTAATGTTGCAGCAAACATACATTTGTGTACTTTCATACTTTCACATCACTTAATATTGGAAAGTGAAATTGTCGAGTTATTCCTAAAGCCTGTTTTGAGGCACACTACTATTCATTTGGAGAGGTATGGTATCATCTGTCTGCTTTATGAATCTAACCCACTACTATGCACAAAATTACTAACAGTACTGTGCAAAATTTTGTTGGTTGCTTTTATGTAGTGAGTAAAAACTCTGTATAATGATTATATCCGATATACCATAAACAAAGAAAATTTTATAACAATTTGTTTTAGCAATCTTTTATTTTCACACTTGTTCAGTCATCAAAACAAAACTGCAAAAGGCTTTTATAAAAGAAGTAAGATGTGGTATTGCCTGGGAAGGCATATGGAAATGCAGCTGATGTAGAGAGAAGACATGAGTCACTTGTCACAAAGCAAGAAGGGCAGTCACACTGGCTGACATGCTGCCTATTTCTTGTGTGGAAAACTTACCAGCTTCTGTGCTGGAGGATCAGGGATCATGAATGAGGAAAATCAAGACACCAGAAAGATGAGAACAATTTAAAGGATGCTAGATGGGCACTAGCAATAACTAGTTAGAGAGTCAGGGCAGAAAACAAGAGGTCCTCCAGGTCTTCAGATTTCTGTAATTTCTGTTTTGGTAAATGCCTGTGCATCTGGTAAGAGACTGAACTCACAAGTTGAATCATATTACGATATTACTGTTATTATACGCACACACACATACACATTCACACACACTGGCAATGACTATTCTCCCTGTTTCAGATCTTCAACACATCCATTTTTGGGTCCTCTTCCTAGGTTGCAATCCATGATCAACGTATGTAGCCACAAAGAGGTAGGTTCAGATTAGAAGCATTCTTCCTGTTAAAAAAAGAGATAAAAATTGTCAGTAATTTTTTTTTATTTTGGTATCATTAATATACAATCACATGAGCAACATTTTGGTTACTAGAGTCCCCCTGTTATCAAGTGCCCACCACATACCCCATTACAGTCACTTTCCATCAGTGTAGTAAAATGCTATAGTATCACCACTTGTCTTCTCTGTGCTATACTGCCTTCCCCGTGACCCCCACCACTCTACGTTATGTGTGCTAATTATAATGCTCCATATTCCCCTTCTCCCTCCCTTCCCACCCAACCCTCTCCACTCCCTTTCCCTTTGGCAACTGTTAGTCCTTTCTTGGGTTCTGTGAGTCTGCTGTTGTTTTGTTCCTTCAGTTTTTGCTTTGTTCTATGCTCCACAGATGAGTCAAATCATTTGGTACTTGTCTTTCTCCACCAGGCTTATTTCACTGAGCATAACACCCTCTAGCTCCATCCATGTTGTTGCAAATGGTAGGATTTGTTTTCTTCTTGTGGCTGAATAATATTCCATTGTGTATATGTGCCACGTCTTCTTTATCTATTCATCTACTGATGGACACTTGGGTTGCTTCCATTTCTTGGCTATTGTAAATAGTGCTGCAATAAACATAGGGGTGCATATGTCTTTTTCAAACTGGGATCCTGCATTCTTAGGGTAAATTCCTAGGGGTGGAATTCCTGGGTCAAATGGTATTTCTATTTTTAGTTTTTGAGGAACCTCCATACTGCTTTCCACAATGGTTGAACTATTTTAAATTCCCACCAGCAGTGTAGGAGGATTCCCCTTTCTCCGCATCCTTGCCAGCCTTTGTTATTCCTAGTCTTTTCTATGTTGGCCATCCTAACTGGCATGAGGTGATATCTCATTGTGGTTTTAATTTGCACTTCCCTGATAATTAGTGTTGTGGAGCATCTTTTCATGTGACTGTTGGCCATCTGAATTTCTTCTTTGGAGAAGTGTCTGTTCATATTTCTGCCCATTTTTTAATAGCGTTATTTGCATTTTGGGTGTTGAGGCATGTGAGTTCTTTATATATTTTGGATGTTAACCCCTTGTCAGATATGTCATTTACAAATATATTCTCCCATACTATAGGATGCCTTTTTGTTCTGTTGATGGTGTCCTTTGCTGTACAGAAGCTTTTTAGCATGATGTAGTCCCATTTGTTCATTTTTTATTTTGTTTCCCTTGCCTGAGGAGATGTGTTCAAGAAAAAATTGCTCATGTTTATATTCAAGAGATTTTTGCCTATGTTTTCTTCTGAGAGTTTTATGGTTTCATAACTTATATTCACGTCTTTGATCCATTTTGAGTTTACTTTTGTGTACGGGGTTAACAATATTCCAGTTTCATTCTCTTGCATGTAGCTGTCCAGTTTTGCCAGCACCAGTTGTCAAAGAGGCTGTCATTTCCCCATTGTATATCCGTGGCTCCTTTATCGTATATTAATTGACCATATATGCTTGGGTTTATATCTGGGCTCTCTATCTGTTCCATTGTCTATGGGTCTGCTCTCAGTCATTTTTAACATCAGAAATTTATGTTTAATGTGAATCAAATCCACATGTGAGTGGAGAAAAGGAAGCCTTTGATAATGCACACTTAATTATGGGAGATTGCAACAGACATCAGCATATAAACATAAGCCGATCAAGTAGTCCAAATAAGAGAACAGATAAATGAAGTGGGGAGTAAGACAAAAATGTGAAATTCATATGAAAGTTCATTTCTAGTTAAAGTTCAGTAGTGCCTATTTTGACTATAATTAAAGCCAGGATATATAAGACCCAGGGATATATATGCCCTCACTCTGGGAGTCATGATTGTGAAAAAGTGTTTCTTTTGAACCTATTGTACCCAACTAACATGTGCATATGGTAAATAACCATGCAAGACAGAGCACTGACTCTGCCATCAAGATAATTTAGCCAAAATGTGAACATGTAGTGCCAAACTTCATAAAAGTACCATATTATGCATTACAAACTAAAAATTATATAGATTCTTAGAACATAGATATCCTATGATAGTGGAATTTGTTAGGTAATGGAACTTGAGCTTCAACTAAAATGTTAAGAATTCATATAAATACAGAAAAGCATGGTAGGTCTTTCATATCTGGGAAATAAAAAACATGAAAAAAATCATAGATAAATCAACTTTGTGATGGTGGGTAATGGGGCAGCAAGAAGCTGCTAAGTCTGGAGTTGAAAATTCCTTTTGTATATTAATGAAAATAATTTTATTTGCAGGTCTGACCTGGAGATGAAGTAGGAGATGTTATATTAATGTTATATTATGTTATATTAAAGTGGGATCATGCAAAGTGCGTACCTTGCCTGAAGGAAAGATGGAATTGAGGTATTTAGGGTCTGTGTTAATAGTGAATGAGACAAGTAAAAAAAGATTTACAGACAGTTGAAAGAATCAGGATGTTTGGTAATTCCTTTTTACTAGTTGTTTTTAATTGGAAAACTTAGAAATATTCAGATAGTGATTAAAGCATGGGAACCTGGATTTGTATTGATGCTGTAACTAAACCTAAGGACTTCATAACAACGATATACCAAATAGATAAAAGGTATATTAAGAGTAACTGTACAATACATCCTAGATTTTTAAGACAACATTCTATAATGTTGATCACAGTTCATAATCTGAAGTTCAGATTGTAGATCCTGAAGGAACTCAAAGTCATGCTGTTTTGACTTTTAGTGCTCAAGTCATTAATCATGAGGTCAGAATTACCCTGATTTTCACTGACTTTTTATATATTAAGACTTTAAGTGACTTCTTATATTCCAGTTTTGTTTTTTTAAGCAATATGTACACCATGTGTGCATAAACAGGGTACAATAGTAAGTAGCATGGTCCCAGAGGGGAGAAACAACGTTTCAGTGTTGTATTAATAGAGCAGAGAAGTTAGTATTTTTTGAGGAGCTTATGGACTTTAAAAATTATATTTTCCTATTTGGAAATTTGAAAACAGATATGCAGAGATTAAATGACTTGGAAAAATCATCTAGTGAGTCAATGACAAACCTAGAACTCAACCCCCAATGTTTAGAATCCTACATACAGTGTAAAAGCTACTACATAAAAGACCACACTTTTCTCTACATTGGCAAATAAGAATTGCATTAAGCCAGCTAATGTTACTGGCTTTCACTGTGAAAAGTCAAATCCTTGAACAAATTAAATGATCTATCAAAGACCTGGCCAAAATCTTCTAAAAATAGCTTCCAGAACTGTAGGTGATGTCAAATGTATTCCAGGAGAGTTAAAGCTAATCAGTTGTGTTTGCCTTTAGACAGCTGCTTGCTTCCAAGTAGCAGAGAATCAGAGGAGCATTTAAGCAAGCTGTGCCCTGCTTAAGGTTCATATACATTACTGAAATTCAGGGTTCACTGTCATCTTCATTTCCATTAACTTTCTGAAAGTGTTGTTAATAAGACCCATGCTCACTCTGACTGCAGGCTCCATGTAAAATAATTGTGATTAAACATTAGGTTATACATTAGGTTTTTTTTTTTTGGTTCATTTGTTTAAACTGTTATACTGTGGAAATTGTCGTTATATCCAGGTAATAAGGTGATTTGTTTATTGATGTAAAATTGTAACAAAAAACTAAACATATATCTTAATCTACTCACCAGATTTCTCGTTTCCTAATAATCTTCCTTAGTGATAGATACCACTCCTGATAGCAAACATAATCCTCCCACCTGTTTCACAGTGCTTGGAATGGAGCAGGCGTTTAGTAAGTGACAGTTACTAGGGAGTTCATATACCAGAGTGGGGTCATGCAAACAGGATTTGAGTTCTAGCTCTTTTGTGTCGGTGAACATTCTGCATCCAAGTTTAATCCCTCTGAGTCCCAATTTGCTAATCTGTGAAACAGAAAATTGTATCATCTTTGTGGAGTTTTGTAGGAGAAAATGTATACAAGCTCTTTGCATAGTACATAGCGATGAACACATGGCAAATAAATGGTAGTAATTGAAATCTCAACTATTAGAATTACTCTCTTAGATGACGAGAGCAGTAGGGGCTGCCACAATAAAATTCCACAGACTGGGTGGCTTAAACAACAGAAACATATTTCCTCACAATTCTGGAGGCTGGCTGCCCAAGATCAACATGTAAGCAGGGTCATTTTCTTCCAAAGTCTCTCTCCTCAGCTTATAAATGGCAGTGTTCTTACTGCGTCTCCACATGGTTGTGACTCTGTGTTCACACATCCCTGACCTCTCTTCTTCTTATAAGGACACTAGTCATGATGGATTATGGCTCCATTTTTATGACCTCATTTAATCTTAATTGCCTCTTTAAATGCCCTATATCCAAACACAGTCAAATTGGGGTTTAGAGCTTTGATAAATGAAATTGGAAGGGATACTATTCAGTCCATAACAGGATATCATTGTTGAAACAATTCTTTTGTTGTTTGAAACAGGACTGAGGGCTTTGAGAGAAGTATGCACTGCTTTCCTGTAGCAGCACTCTTGCACTCATATGTAAGGAATTTTGTGAAACATATTGTCTCAACTTTACCTTGAAATAGTCTTAGGGACTATAATGTTGAGTGGTTCAAATCCACTGGAAAGAAAAGGAACACAATTTTAAAGAAAAGGTTCTCAAATGTTGAGTGTAAGAGTCAAATAGGTAGCTTATTTATAAGACATAATCTAGGGTCCCTTCCAGGGAATCTGATTTACTGAGTCTGATTTGTTTCTCTATCAACTTCCTATTACTACTATGAAAAAAATCACCACAAACTTAGTGGCTTAAAATGACACAAATTTATGATCTTCCAGTTCTGGGAGTCAGAAGAGTGAAAAGGATCATGCGGGCTAGAACCGAGATGTCAGCAGATGCCTCCTTCTGGAGACTGCAGAGGAGAATCCATTTCCTTGCCCTTCCCAGATTCTAGAAGCCACCTGCATTCTTTGGCTCTTGCTCCTTTGACCCATCCTCAAAACACATCACTATGCTATGTCATCGTATCTCCTGATGTCGCTCTCTTGTAAGGACTCTGTGATTACACTGGGCCTATGCAGAAAATCCAGTGTAATCTTCCCTTCTCTCTATCCTTAATCACAGCTGCCATGCCCCTTCTGGCATGTAAAATAACATATTCACAGGTTCCTGTGACTAGAACATGGACATATTTGGGAGGTCATTATTCTGTCTACCACAGAGTCTAAGAATGTATATTTTATGTAAGTAACCTAACTGATTTTGCTGCTGGTGGACACCTAGGAGGGCTGCAGAAGGTATCACAGAGTCTCAAGGATGCTGAGGAGGTGGTGTGGGCTGAGGCAGGACAAATGTTTCATCTCCATCCTTCTCATTCTCCACCTCTTCCCTGTTCAGTGTATTACTCCTGCCTGTGTACATACATGGTAAGGCAACATGGCATGAAGGACACAAAGGCTAAACTTTTCCTTTTTACTCAATTACCTTCATTGTCAACCTTAGTATAAAAGAAGTAAATGAGTAGCATCATAGAACAAAATGTGACTCTTAGAATTATTTGCTCAAACTACTTCAGAAAATCCAAAGGGTAAGAGCTCAGACTATTTAAGGGTATCTCAGAAGAGGTAATATTTGAGCAGGTGGAAGGATTTATTTAGAAGAAATTCTTCCCTAGGCTAAAAGAACACATTGACTAAAAGCTGAGAACAGGCAAACAACGGGTCATTTCAGCAAATGATGTGTGTTGCATAAGGCTTGACCTATGGGAGCTGAGGTGCTGGTCTTTCGTGTTCACTGCAGGTTGCTTACCTTCCTCCATACCTTAGCTCCTCTCAACAACCAATGCAAAATGCTGGCAAATGAGGATTGTAGAAATAGGGTAGCTTGTCTAACAGCTCTTGGTTTGTCAGGGAGAGTAGTCTGGATTAGAACCCAGTTTTCTTGACCCTGGGTGGGTGGTCCCTAACTGCATACAAAGACCTCATACAAAGCCGTAACAGAGAGTCTTCAAATGAGGAGGGAAGGAAAAGGATGAGGGCAGGAAGGCAACAATAAAAGAAGCACAGGAGGACTCTGGGCCCTAATTCATCATTTTGCCTAAAAAATTCTTCTATCCCATAAGCAAATTACTCTTTAACTAGTATGTGTTAATAAATATTTTATTGGCATTATGTGTGAGTCTGTGTTGCTTCTGCATATCCAGTGGTTGCATGTCTCTTGAGAACCTTTTCCTTAGATATGAAGGCTGCAAAAGCTAAGAAAAAAATCAGTGTATTTCCATTTGTAACATACCTTCTACTCTATTACAAATAATCAGAAAATTGATATTGGTTTCAAAATGATACTGGGATATCCCTTCAAAAACTAGACCCATTTCCCTGTTTTCTTTCTACAGTTTTTACTGTCTTGTTCAACTCAACCTAGAATAATGCTGACAACCTTCAGCCACTTTATATATAGATCTCGTCGGTAGTTAAAATTGCCTAATATTGTGGTGATGGTGAGCTTTTAGATGCCGGTCAGACAGACCATTTATCCAAATAGAAGACTTATCAAAATTATTCTAAGAAAATTATGTCACCCTTTGAGATCCATCCTTACTTACTCCCCCTGTCCACCCCTACCCCAGCAACATTATCCATCCCAAAAATATTTATGCTGTGTGTTTTAGTATCCCATTAGCAAGTCCTGGCTTATTCAGCCCTCTATTTATTACACAAATGGTGCATCATATCTATTCTCTGAGGACCATCCATGTCAAATCCTTATGTTGAAATGTTTACAAACACTTCTTCATACTTGGCATCTAATTAAAATCAGCTTCAGATGTCCTATCACTTTCTACTTGTTTGCTTGATTTAAATCTTACTATTGATTATTGCGAAACACTTTGAAAACAATGGAAACCGAGAACTAACTCACTGGTTATTTTCAATTTTGTTGTCATAATAGGATTTTATAATTGAAAAGAAGAGAACATTTGTTTTTTCCTACTTATGCATGTGCAGCATGCCGAATGTGGGTGACTGTTTGAAGGTTTCATGTACAATCACAGTTAGGTTTTCAGCTGAAACAAATTTTACCAACTTCCTAAAAGTTATCTAAGCTAAAATGGGAAACAGGAGCAAGCAAAACCCACACCGTCTTTAAGTTCCTAAACAAAGTTAAACAGTGTAGCAAATTTAGGAACAAAAAATGTTCCGTGAAAGTGGAAAATTGATTCATTATTACTAAAGAGGGTTTAATGAGCAATCTGTGGACAAAATCTCAGAGACCTATAAAAGGTATTTTTTAATTATCTCTTTTTACTTTCCTTATTGTATCAACTAATAACTGAGCATTGCACTATAATTTCAGTTTGCCTTCTGTATTTTGATTCATGATAAAGTAGGTCCTACCAGACCTCTAAAAAATATCAGTGTTTCATTTTTGGAGTATGTTTGTTTAGTATATCTGGCTTGCCAGTTAGGTTGGGATTTCCAATGTAAAAATAACAGAAATCATAATTTATTCTCCAAATCAGCTACTTTTACCAGTTTTGGAAACACTTTTTTTTTGCGTGTGGTGAGAATTTACAATGAAAGACATCTTAACAGACTAAGATTTAATTTTTTAATTAATCAGTTGATATTTTGATTTAATGTGTATATCCTATACTACAGAAGGGCTATCTATCTATGTACTGCTTTGTCTTGGGTCAAGAGGAAAAGCAGTGGTGTCATAATATGTGAATTATGCAATTGATGCAGTGGAAGAGCAGATGATGTTATGAGGCCCCATAAAGAAAAAGTTTCCAAATTATTGAGAAACTGGTGGTGGATAATGTAATAATTGTCATAGGGTTCCCAGAGGTTTAGGCATGGGACACACAGAGGAACCTATCTATAGCAATTAGTTAGAAGTTCGATTTAGGGCCAGTATGCTGCCTGAATTCCATCTGAGTTTATGCCATCCTAAAATATTAGTAGTAATAATAATTATAGTAGTAATTCTATAAATAAAAATAGACAATTACATGCTTTTCATCTTTAGTTTTGGTATATTTGGACATACAGTGGATTTCAGTAGACTCTTAGTTAAAATGGGTTAAATGTAAAAAAAAGTATTGGTACTGATCACAATGGTTAGGTATCAATATAGTATACAAATACATATTTATATTATAAGGGTCAGTGCAAGTCATCCAACTTCAGCAAGATATTACCATTTACCACATTAAATCAATATTCTTAACTTGAAGTTTATTATTTTAATGTTTTATTTGTATTTAATTTATCTTTTTGTGGTTTGTACTCATAGCAGTTGTATAAAAGCTAGAAGGAAAAGGAATTAATATCTGGTGTTACCTTTGCTTATATTTAAGTAGCATTATAATAAATAAACAAGTGGGCACTAGTGACTGGAGAGCATTTTTCTATTTGAAAGGATCTGCCTGTTACTCAAGTTTGAAAAACACTGGCATAGATATTTCAGAAATGAACAGAATTTTAACTAGATTTTCATTAAAGTTAAATATCCAATTAAAATTTTAAAATGTTTCAAAAAATCAATAATTCCTACAAATATGTCATCAGGGAATGCAAAATTAAAACAACAATAGGATACCCTTAATCCAGAACACTGCCAACATCAAATGCTGGCGAGACTGTGGAGTGTAAGGAACTCTCGGACTGCTGACTGAAATGCAAAATAGCACAGCCTTTTTGGAAGACAGTTTGGCAGTTTCTTACCAACCTAAACTACTCTTAACATATGGTTCAACAATCACACTCCTTGATATTTACCCAAAGGAACTGAAAACTATGTTCACATGATAACTTGCACACAGATGTCTGTAGTAGCTTTATTCATAATTGCCAAAATTTGGAGGCAACCAAGATGTCCTTCAGTAGGTAAATGGATAAATATACTGTGGTACATCCAGACAATCGGTGCTAAAAAGAAATGAGCTATCAAGGCATGAAAAGACATGGAGGAACCTTAAATGCATTTACTAAGTGAAAGAAGCCTATCTGAAGAGGCTACATACTGTATGATTCCATCTATATGATAATCTGCAAAATGCAAAACTATGGTGACAGTAAAGAGATCAGTGATTGCCAGGGATGGTGGGGGAAGAGATAAATAGGCAAAGTATAGAGGATTTTAAGGGCAGTGAAAATGTCTTATAAAATATAAAATACTTTATAAGATATAATGATAGAGATATATGACCAATGGAGTTGGGTCATTATGATGTGTCTATATAAATTCATCCTTAGTAAAGAATGTACAGTTTTGGTGGTGATGTTGTAATGGAAGAGTCTATGCATGTGTAAGGGCAGGAGGCATGTGGGAAATCTCTGTACCTTCATCTCAATTTTGTTGTAAATCTAAAACTGCTCTTAAAAAAATGGCTCTGATATCTCTCAGCCTGACTGATTCTCGATTTCCTCATCTGTAAAATGCAAATAATAATATTTAAACTTCTTATGGGAAATGGTTGAAAGGAATTATTACATGAACTGACAAATGCCAGTGTATTTAATAAAGAATGAGGCATACTCTAGATATACAGTAGTTATAATATCCTCTGACTTCATCTGTCAAAAATGAAGGAGGTTTGTGTGAAGTCATTTATATCTTCCTCTCCAGTCCTTCTTGGGAGTATAGTATACTGTTTACAGAGTATAGATGAAATCTGTGTTAATTCACTCATGGTTATCCTTCATTCTCATAGCACTATAAATCAGATGAGTCAGTCCAGAATAGAAGAGTTGGGAGGAGGAGAAATATGAATGGCAGTGAACTGGGAATCAGAAGATGTAGGACTCTGTTTTTTGGATAACCTCCAACCTTACTTCTTAACTACTTCCCCTATGACCTTTTATCTTTCCCCTGATATACTAAATTCCTCTTCCCACATCACCTTTCCTACATCTCTAATTATCAGTTACCACCTTGCATTGTAACTAGCCTAGCACCTAATCCATGATCTTCATCACTATTCCTTCTGTGAACGTATCTGGAATGAATGAATGAATATTTCAGGACTAGCACTATACCAAAGAATACCCGTCACCTTTACCTTGGATAAGTTAATTAACTTCTGTGACCTTCTCTTTCCTTAACTTTTTAGCATCATTTTGAAAATACCATGGAAAACACAGTCTCCAGCACATTGTGAATAAAAGTTGTGGGTAAAATTAGTTAATGATAGCAACTTTGGAAAACTTCACACTCTTTAAATCCTCATAATTTATTATGATGAAAGTGACAGAACATATTAGTGATGAAGCCAGGATGTCTGATCTAAAGTCTGCAGTCCCCTGAACTGCCTTTCAGTTATCATTCATATTAGTACTATAACCCTACCTGCATTGGGCACAATCAACCCTGAGTGCCCATGTGCAAACTAGGAAAAGGCTTCCTTTCCTAAAGACACTTGATTCTCAACACTGGAAAATTATCAGAATGATATACAAAACCATGATGTCTGTGATATGAATGGGGCCTCCTTAGCTGAGGAATCCCTGTGCAATGTGCAAATGACATAATCAGTTGTAGTTTCACTGTACCTGCAAAAGAGAAGGCTGAACAATTCTTGTTCTTCAGGTTTCTTATAAAATATCCTTATTAGGAATAGTTATCAAGGAAAGGCAAAAATAATTAATAACATTCATAGCCTATTGAAAGCATTTCTTTCACCTAAAAAATCTCCACAAGTACATAACTGTGAGACTAATTCTAAAATGAGTACAAATGTGTAAATTGCATGATTATGGCAGACATTTGTCAGCTAGTTTGGCAATGAAACTAGCCCAGTGCAGCTTTACAAGAAATGTGCAGCATTTCATTGCTGACACTCACAAGATTTTCATTTCACACCTTTATCTTTTTTGCTTGGAGGACTTCTTTATTATTATGACTAAGTGCACATTGCCACTGCTTTCTGAATTTTTCATTCAATGCTGTAATAGTTGGTCTTTTACTGGTCTGTCATTCTTCTTTAAAGTTCTTTGACCTACTCTGCTAAAGAAGTGGGACTTATTTTTTGCAAGCATCATATTTAAAGCCTCACTGTGGAAATGGCTGCTATTATAATGGACTCTTAACTGCCTTCTGTCACTACTAAGGAACCTGAAACTAGCTCATTCTAGGGGTCAGCTGTGGCAAATACTATTGCAACTCATGATAGGTCACTGTGTTGTGTAAATAAGAGGTTAAGAATAAATAGTCCTGGTTAAGATTTAATAGTCCTGAAAGTTGTATTAAGTTTCTAACCAGAATGCTAAAAATGTGTGGTTTGTTAACAAGACTTGGAATACTGTATTTGATATTGTGAGTGAATGTATCGATACATGAGTATTAGCTTTAAATGCAGTGATAAGTAAAACTGAATGAATTTGCCTTTATTATGTATGACTTTTTTCTTAACAGCCACAGTTTAATGAATATGTTCTTGTATTTACAAAGCGAGGAAGAATAGTATAATAATGAAAACAAAGTGCTATTTCAGCTTGTTCTTTGAAGATTCACTGATATACAATGTGATCCCCTTCATATTAGATAAGGATGATGTTTAAAGTTAGCTGAAATAAAAGAAAAACAGGGACACAGTGATAGCAACACTGCATTTTATGATTTAGAATATTTTTTAAAAATAAAATGTATGCTTTAAAAAAGTTAACATTCAAATGAGTTAAAGTGGTATAGCTTGGCCCAAAATGTAATTTGTAATGTCATTATCTGAAGTACTCAGGTGCTTAGAGTACTTAGATACTTAGATATACTTTTAAGATGTTGGGTAATTGAGATTTTATGCCCCTCACCCTCCCCACCCACCCACTCCATGGTAACCAAGAGTCACTTCTCAGTGTCTCTGAGTCTACTGCTATTTTATTCATTTTGTTTTGTTTTGTTTTTAGATTCCATGAATAAATGTAATCATACGGTATTTGTCATTCTCCACCTGGCTTATTTCATTGAGCATAATACCCTGTAGGTGTAGCTTGGAGAATATAGTCAATGGCTCTGTAACATTTTTCTGTGTTGACAGATAGTAACTGTACTAGTTAGGGTAAGGATTTAATAATGTATGTAATTATTGAACCACTGTGTTGTGTATTTGAAACCAATATAATATTGTGTATCAACTGTACCTCAATAAAAAAAGGATGTCAGGTACAAAATTTACAGAACAAGGAAGTTATCAGTAAAAACTAAAATGGCACAGAATGTGCTAAAATCCTTTAGTATGTGAATCCTGGAACTTCTGAGTGAAGGAAGGAGAGAGATTGAATAATTAAGTTTAGGAAAGATTAGAAAGTGAATGTAACTGATATTTAGCCAGAAAAGAGAAGTGAGATAATAAGAAAAAGTTTTCAGAAAGAGGAGGTGATTTAGTTAAGTTCTTTTTACATAGGTACTGTGAATAAAACCCAACTCAAACTAAGATACTAAAAATTTAATAAGGAATTTGTAAGCCTCACCCTTCAGACATGCCTAGTTATGTGACTAACACTTTTTCATGAGATTCTGTCACTTTTAATCTATTTCTCTTGGCTCTACTTGCCTCTTTTTCTCTTATCTTGTTTTCCTTATTCACCCATACTGTATATTAATAGCAGAAAGCCTATATACTGAGAGCCACAGACTCCTATTAACAAAAAGGATAATAACCTTTGCTGTGGTACCAACCCAGAAGACATGGGAAAGTCTCTGATTACTCCCATTATGTAAAATGCATGATCATTTATGGCTTGGGGTCAGTTTGGAGCACACATTTTGATTCACAGTCACATGAGGACCATATGAAATGGGCAAGAGTTCTCCAAAGGGTTAAAATGAATGAGGGTCAGAGAGCATTGTAGAGGGAAGCAAAATTGTATCTACCAACAAGGGTGGAGACCTCTCTGATGTGTATCTTTCAGTCCCTCTAACTTCTGACAATAGACATCGGTGGCAGTTTTCATATGTAAAATGTCTTGGCCAGTAGCCAACAGTGTTAGTTTCCACTAATTTAAAAAAAAATTAACTTTATTGCATTAAGAGCGCTTAACGTGATATCTACCTTCTTGAATGTTTAAGTGTAACATACAGTATTGTTAATTATAGGCACAATGTTATACAGCAGATCTCTAGACCTTATTCATCTTGCATATTTGAAATTTTATACCCCATGATTAGCAACTCTCCATTTCCCCCTGCCCTTGGCAAGTTTACAATTTCTTTTGCCCAGTGAAAGTAAGACTTCTGTGACTTCTGTGGTAGGTAAAGATCGAGGTACTTATACAGCACCATGGTTAACAGCATAAACTGAAGAGTCAGTAAGACCTAAGTTCAGGTCTTGATCGCCTCATCTGGCTCTGTGACCTTGGTTAAAGTAATTAATTATGTAATCCTTAGTTTTTTCATCTGTAAAATGAGAATAATTTCTATCTTTTAGTATGTGAGAAATAAATTTTTAAAAAGTATGTGAAGCACACTGTAGGCACATATCTGTTTAATAAATGATAGGCATTTTAATTACCAATTTGTTTCCCTCCTTCAAGCCAGTTTCCTTCAAATCACTAAAGAAACACTATTTTAGGAATAGATTTATCAAAAGACCTCATGGGATATCTGGCCTTTCTGTATTTTGGCTAAAAGATTTCCACATTTGTTCTCTGATGTCTAGAATTCCTTTTATAAGAGATAAATACTTTCCTTGCAATTTTAGAAATGAAAATCTTAAAATGCAAACATTGTAGAAAAACACTCCCAGGCTAATATAATGCTAATAAAATAATGTACAAGACAGCTTATTAACTGCTTTCTCATTTTCAAAGATTGGGGTAAAACCACAGGGCAGTGGAAGATAAGAGGGTCACCAGGTGGAAATGAGAGTCAGAAAAAAGAGTCAGGTAAGTAGATACAAATATGATTTTTAGCCTCAAAAATTAGCACCAGCAGATGCAAGATGGTTGGGAAAAGAAGGTAATTTTTAGGTTCAGATGAGTTAATGTGTATATATTTACTGTACAATAGCCAGAGTCTCCCAGTGGGATTTGCCCATATGGATGATGCACAGAGTAGTAACATAAATGTGGAGATTATTGTCTTTGAAATGATACTTAGAACCAAAGAAAGCAATGGGAGTGTGTCCAAAGAATGAATTAAAAAAAGATAAAATAAGTAAAAGAAAGGTGACTCAGGGCAGGGAAATGCAACAACGGTCATGCCACTGTAAAATCTATTTAGCTGGAGAAAAAGGCCCAGTTTATTCTTTAACTTAATCTATAGGCTATTCTTCCTCTTTCCCCTCTCTCCTTTATCAATTAAGTAACTTTGTAACCAGGACAGGAGATAAACCTCCAAGCTGTAAATGAACCTATGTGGATAAAGAATGCCAAGATCCAGACTAACACAGTCCCCTAAATGACCCTATTCTCAGGACAAAACTTCAAAGGAATTATGAATCACTGATACATCATGCCTTATGCTGACCCCTATTCTAAAAGCCCTGTAAAACTCAAAACCCTAAACACTTAAGCAGCTCCTCCTCTCTGAGGTTGCCTGCACACCCTTTTCTCTGAGTGTATACTTTTTAAATAAAGCCTTCTCACTGCTCAAATTACTGTGTTTTGTCTCTGCTCTTCCAGTGATAAGTGTCTTTGCCACTTTTCTATTTCATTCTATTTTCCAGTCTTAAGCACAAGTCTTCATTTTGTCTCTGTTCTACTCCAGGTAAGTAGGGAGGGGCTACTGAGAGCTCTGATTTGGGCTTGCAAGCTTCCACCTCCTGGGTCATCTAAACAGGACTGTGACTGTACATTCATGCTCTTTGGTAGCCTGCCTAAAAATTTTCTTTCTTTGCCTTTGGAAAGTTCTCAGAACATAATCTCACTCCATCCAGTGCTCTGCAGCTCCCCCAAATCCTGGGGTGGTGGGGGCTTAGTTCCCATGCCGGGCAGATCCAAGTGGTCGCTGGATGGATGCCAGGTGACACTGGCTTTAGGAGTTGGCAAGGGATATGCCCTACGCTGAGCAGGACTTCAGTGAACTTCCCTTTCCTCCCTCTGCTCGTTCTTGTTCTCTGCTGCCTGCAAGACAGCAGCCGTTCTCTGCTACTCTCGCTTTAATGAATGCCTTCAATTAAAGGAATTACACTCTTCTGACCTGCTCCAGAACTCTTTCTCGTTCAAAGTCAAGAACCCTCCTGCATCCAGGTTGTTGTTTCACCTGGTGCACAGGGAGAGACCTCCCCAGATGCAGCTGCCCAGCAGCAAAAGGACCAAAAACTGAATTTGAATTCAACTTCTTACTAGGGGCCAGAAGAGAATGCAGAACCATGTAAAGGCATGAGAGTCTGAAGAGAGGTTTTCTAAGCAGCATGCACTCTCCTAAGTTCACTGAATGGGCTGTTCTTGAAGTCAGAATCAATTTAGCTTCTCTCCATGTTAGGAATCTATATTTCATTTTAATTTTGCTTATAACTTTTATAGGTCAGGTTCTGGAGGCCAATTATATTATTAGCTAGCATTTAATAAACTATTCTGTCAGTTCTTTTACATTCCTTCTATCAAGTATTTCTTGCTTTGCTGACTGACATTAAAAGCTAACACTGTAGAACAAAGGTAGAGGAAATATCTGAGTGTTTATCTTGATTAATATGTTTCTGATGTTCTTGGCAGAAACATGTCAACTAAAACTAACATATTTCAGTCTCCTGACACTCTCTGGCAACCCCAAACTCATGTGTTTAGAAGCAGTTCCATTTGGAGAATGCTAGCAGCCACCTTTACATTGTTGTGTAAAATCCAGGCAAGTATATTTAAATGCACAAGAGGCATTTTTCATACTTTAGTGAGAAAAATGGGACATCAACAGGAGTTCCTCACAATTACATAATATAAACATTACAATACCATATGTAGAACCCTAGCATTGAAATGAATTAGTAATGAGACATTCAAATAACAAAAACATTAAGTGCCTGCTTACAGTGGTCCTCCTTCTCATCTTGACCTTGTCAGGCTGCTCAAACATCTGCTAAATTTACCATTTTTCTTTAAATAGATTAAGACCCAGTTTGTGAGTTATCTATTTCCAGAATTGTAGTGGCTTATTTAAAATATTCCCCAGACAGCATATTTGTAGTACAAGGACTTATTTTTGTGTATATATGAAGTTATTTTTGTTAATTGACTTAGGGATGTTCCCACTGTGTGAATCAGTATTAATAATAGAAAAGAAAGCCCTTTCATAGCAATCTTAGTATTTCCATCTTGCTTGAAAATGTGTTTGGAAATTACCAGTAAACCCTATTCAACATGTATAACCATTGCCAAATAACATCACTGGAAGTGCCAGTTTTAAATATCCCATATGTAATATAGCTTTATATAGGTGTGTTGCATATGTGACTTTTATACCAAAAGATCATAACAAAAATTGGAAATGAAGATAAAAGGCAATCAGACTACTTTGTGAGGAATACAAGTTAAATACCCTATGCAGATGTTCCTAAAGTGGTATTTAATCCATTTCATTTTCTCTTCTATGCACCTGTTAGCACAGATAAGCATGAGATCGACTCAAAATTAGTTGAGTCACTATATTTAGTAACAAACAAACCTACTATCAGTTAATGTCTAATTTGAAATCATTTGAATTTAAACATATAAATCAGAAAAAGATGACTCAGGGCAACACTTTCCTTATCGTTAATGCTTTTAATCAGAGAGTTTCTTTGGTTTCTATGTATAGCAGCTGCAGATTTTATTTTTTAAAACCCTAGACTTTTAAAGAAATCAAAACCTTTTTCTTTCTCTCCCTATACCATAAATTATTATAAATAATATACTGTAAATAGCTGCACCAAGTTCCTTTCTTTCTTATCCTTCCCTTCTATGTTACTTTAGTTCTACATGAGGAAGGACAGCATTTAGGAGGGACAAGAGGGGATGGATGATGGCGTTGAAGTCCCTTCTGCCTTTCTTCCTAGAGCATCTCCTCTTTTATGTGGAGATGACATTGAAGCTTCTAATATTTTGTTTAATGCAAGTATTCTGTTGCTTAATAAAAAGAGAGACAAAGAGATAGAAAGCTTCAGTTTTCATACATTTGATAATGATGTGTTCTATTCAGTCTTTTGCCTGGAATGTATTCATCTCAACAAGCTTGGACTCTCAACCAGACTCCGTAGTCAAATGGTATTCTTTCCCTTTTTCAAGAGCATTGCTGTTGGCATGAAAACTTAGATTCGTTATTTCTGCTTTACCTTTACAATACTAAAAACACTTGAATTGTTCTGTTTCTTTGACCTGCTGTTGCTTTGAAACATGTCCTGAAAAGTAATTATAAACTCACATTCCCTGCAAATAGTTCATTCATAGTTGTCCACTACAACTTGGTTATTAAAAGGAAGAGGTTGCTAACTATGAGTTAACTATGAAAATTATTTTTCGTAAACAGAAAAGGTATTTTGCTGATTTCTCCCCAAGTCAATTTATGCTAGTTAAATTTATGCATGGTGAATCTATATATATTTGTAAGTTTTGGTATGAAAAGGAAAAAGTGAAAACATTAAGGAACTGGAAATCTGTGACCATTTAAAATTATACTCACTTCCATGAGAACACATTGTTTCCACCTCTGTCTAAAACCGTGTGCTTAATTGAATCTAGTTATATTATAAAACAATATAAATGTGAAACATTCTTGTAAGGAGAAATCATTTTCCCTTGATAGTCACTGTAACTCCGGGGGCTAAAATCTGGGGCAAAATACCATTGAAACCGAAATCAGCCAAAGGGAGAAATAAAGTGTGTGACCGGTTGCAGAAAAGGCTTCACCCAATCTCTCTTGATATGGAGATAGACTACTTCTCTCTCCCCCTTGGAAACACCTATTGATATGGAGATGCACTAAAACCAGGCAAGAGATGCTGGGAATATTGCAATTTTACCCACAGTCACCAATGCTTTCTCACTTGATACATACTAAGAAGGAACACTTCCAGGAGCCAATTCAAAAGCCACTTACATGTGCCAGTGATCATCAAGAAAAAGCCTTAGACTTCTGAAACAGAACAAAGTAGCTTTTCACTTTAAAATGTATAATTCAGAATGTTAGATAAACATCTGATGCTATCACTAGATTTTTCTGTTTTGAAAGACTCTCTCAGTTATCTATAAATGATTTATTCACCCAGAATATGCTGATGAAGCTACAAGATGTGGTAGCCATGTTACAGGAACTTTAAATTAAGCTAAATACACACAAACAATGTCTACATTTCTACTGGTGCAAAGGTGCTCAACTGTATACTGATTGCAAACTAGCTTCCTGAGAATGAAGGAATTTGGTTATAACATTAATCAAAAATATATAGTTGATTGAAATGGCTAAGCTGGTGTTTCCCTCCTCTTGTACCACATCCTCTCTGGAGCTGAATGCTCCATTTACAAGAGGATGACTAGGTGTCCGTAAGTGTAAATACAGTGACATGTTTGTGAGTGCACAGGAATTATAATAACATCAGAAAAGAGGCATAAATTGGGTCTGCCCTAGGAAGCCTAAGGATGTGGGAACACAGGAATCCTTTTTTCGGTGAAGGTTGCACAAATAACTGTAAGTTTGATGGTCATGTCTATGTGCTGTTTTATTTGATGGACCTAAGTTATATTTAGTAAAGTTGAGTTCCTGTTCTTCTTAATTTGGCACTAGTAATTTCAAAATTCAGACACCACAGGTTTCTCTGCAATTGCCATAGCCAACACATACTAGCTACATGAAGCTATCAGAGTTGAATATGGCAGGGAGCCATTACAACTCTAAAAACAGCAGTTATGGTTCATGCTTAGTAGTTTATAGTGTACACTTCAGTGTCTTTCCAGCCATATGTATGCACCCCACTAATTAGCTTCTCCACACGATAGTATTGCTGTTGTTAAGTGTGCCTGCCCAGGAAAGGATGTTAGAGAAGCTTCTATAGCTATGTATTAGTAGTAACTGAATCAATTGTCTGTTCAGTCTTTTCAAACTGCCCATGTAATTTAGCAGTAACCATTTAAAATAAAAATTAATCTTAGGGAAAAGTATTTTACAGTAATAATAATTTCTATGTGCAAATGAAAGTTGAACTCTATCTTCTGGAAACATAGTGTTTCTAGTGATAATAATGACATTTTAAAATATACAGCTTCCAGAATACATTGTATCATTGTGAAATAAATACCAAAGGTGAGGTTAGAAATTGAAAAGCTGATTAAGATGATAGCTGTTTAGGATTACTTTTACAGTGGACCCTCACTAAAAATCATAGTATGATCTTGGTCATGTGCCATGAGAATCATTTTTTTTCTATAAATGAATGTTTGAATGTTATGATTTTTTTAAAGTGAATTATATTTAAGTGCTTCTGAGAATTAACCATTATTAGCCTAAATATAATCTTCTTTAACATCAGACTAAAATATGCAGCAAAATTAGTTGAGGCTCTTGATTTTCTTAATGGTCTTCTCTGCAGAATTTAACAACTGTCTATTAGTCGAAGAAAAATTTTAATTTCCATTAAACACTTTAAGCTGGGAACAATTAAGGCATTATATATGTTTGAATTATTCAATTGAAATAGCTCTCCTTTTTATTTTTAAAGTTCCATGTTCACATGCTCTTTCATTCAACAAATGTATGTTGAGTTATGGCCTAACTATGAGGCAGCCATTGTCCTGATGCCTGGGACAGAGGTGATGCTGTGCATGGTGTGGTGGGCAGCCCGTGAGGGCAGCAAGGTGCCAAGTCCTGGCAAAGCTGTGTCAACAAGGTGCCATGGCAACCCAGAGAAAGGACCACTGGGCTTTCCAGGAAGGACCCTGGAAGCTTAACTGAGAAGGCTGCTGACACTGGAAGTGTGAGTAATAACCTATTAAATAGGAAAGAGGGAGAACACATTCCTGGCAAAGAGATTGCCTGTGCACTGGCTCCACCGCAAGAAGTATAGGCAAAATGTGCAGGAGGGTGAGGAAATGTGAAGGACCTTGTATATTCTGCTAAGGGAATGGGGTTTTGTCTTATGGGTAACGGGGAGCCTTAGCCATTTTAACTAGGGGAATACTATAAGAGAGAAAGAAGCTAGATTTGTACTTCCAAAGAGGCACAGAGAATCAAATACTTAAACACTGGAAATCAGATGGAAAGACTAGTGTCCCTTGAATCTTTAATTCCTCCAGTTCTCTTCCTCTACCCATCTGCAGCAGTGAATTTTAATCTGGCACTCTTTCATCTTCAAATCCTCCTCTGCCTCCCTTCTGGGTTGTTCTGTGAAAAACAAGCCTTGCTGGTGGACCACAGAATGATTTGAGATAGGAGAGTCTAGTAGACCCTCTAGAAAATGATGTTTCATGTTAAGAACTACACGGAGATGCTTGCTAGTCCAATTTCCAGTAATGTTGCCTCTTAGAGAAACTTAAAAGCTTTTTAAATAATGCAGAGAAATGTTAAGTTTGTTTAAAAAAAATGGTTGTACTGTTTGGGACCCTCATAAAATGTATTCCATATTAAAAATCATTCTAAAAGAGTTTGGCAAACGTTTGATTTTTATATTTCTATGGGGAATCTATTTTGGGGTCAGCAGCTAAAGAGCTCAGAGCAGACTATGCATAAGATGGTCATTTCATCATACTTAATATTAAGGAAATTGTTTGTGGATCCCCAACCTGTTTATTAATTCTTACTAAGTTAACCAATTCAGTACTCTCAGGAAATGCTGTGCACCAGGTAGCTGCAAATTTTTCTGAGCACAATGAAACTAATTGACAAGATACTATCATTCTATAAATTAAAATCTAAATATATTTTCTAACAAAACTAATTTAAGACAATAGATGAATTTGTAGGCCTGTGGCTAAAGAACAGAGTACCTTCTATTTCAGATAGTAATTAAGCCATATCTAAAAATAATACTATTTTCAATCCCTGTTTTAAAATTTTCCTATGGTTATGTGAACATGACTTTAAAATTTATTGTCTTTAAACAATTTGATTCCATCCTGAATGTTCTTTTCTCTTTCTCTGACCCCAAAACATCTACAGCTATCTATAAAATGTATTTCTAAACTTTCATCTTAAGGGGGTTGTGTTTACTGGTTGTGAACATTAACAGGAATTAATGCTGGCCAGTCCTTCCTCCCCAAAGCCTCTTGAGCATTCAATGCCATTGCTCAGGCAGATGTAAGGAGCTCTGCGCTCTTCCTGTCTTTCTTGGGAGCAGGGCAGTCATTTACATATTGAAGTGCTTTGATGAGTCAGATATACCAAGTTAATAAAAGCAGGAAACAATTAAGATGCCTTCAGGGAAGGAAGGACCCATATATCAACAAAGCAACAATTTAGACAAAGTAGCTACTGTCAATAAACTTGAAAGCAATATTTAGAGTAATGAGAAGAGATTACTGGAATGAGAGGTAATAGATCTGGGTTCCACACTTGGTTTTGCCACTGATAGACAGTGTGAGCTTGAGAAAAATTATTAAATCTTTTCTTTTTAAAATTTTTTTCAGCTTCAAAGTTAGGGTATTTTCTCTGGCCACTTCCAATGGATCACAGTTTCCTAAATTGTATGTCTTATGGGTAATGGGGGACTCTCTGTGAGTCATATGGTAACATTAAAGTGACTGAGACCAGTTGGACATTGTGCAGAATATTAAGAAATTTAGTTGATATTGTTATACTTAATTGGGCACAGTAAATACTATGTCAGGGATCTGTCCTTTCTGTGTCAAAAGGGGGTCTTTTTTTGAACAGGCATAAGATTAAATGTTTTCTCCTAGTTTCAGCCGCTCCTCCTCCATGAGAACCAGTGACACAATACCGCAGGACTTTGCCTTTAATTCAGAGATATTTATCATGAGACATCTTCCACCATCTTGACTTTTTGTGAGCCTGTAACATGTATCTGGCATTTTGGAATCTAATCCAATATCCATTAGGGAGGTCATCCTGCAAAGTACCATCCTTCATATAATGAGAAGGAAAGTGTCCTAATCTATAACATTAAGAAAAGAGAAGTTATCCACAGGTGGCTCTGTTAAACACATGGTGAAGTGCAGGATAGTAGAGTGCTTCGTATCACTTAATCTGGAGAAATCAGGGCATATTTTATGTCAGACCATCTGCTAAAACAGGGAACCCAGAACAGCAATCCCAGTTCAGGTGGCTCTACAACACTTGCTAATAAAATAAATACTGCTAGTTGTGAACTAGGTGAATTTAAATGCAAGAAATGCATACAATATATGAAACTTAGACATCAGAAAATCAAATTGCCAAAGTGATTCAGAAAAATAAATATTTTTTCCCTGGTCAGAGCCTCTGAAAAGAAATATAATTCAAAACAGAAGGCAAATCTGAAGTAAAGGGAGTTCTCTGATGAGTTAAGGTGGAAGGATGTGTGTGCGTGTAATAGGAGAATGTGTCCAAGGCCTGTGAGGCTATTATTAGTGGAGTGAACATTAAAGTACAGAAAAAGGTGAAGATTTCAAAATAAATGAAGGGCAAGAAATAAAATTTTTGGCTATGTTTAGAACATTAGAGTTCCCTTGTTTCAGGCAGATTGTATAATATTAATAGATGAACGAGGAAAGCAGAGTACTTCTAATTTGCCTCCAATTTATCCATCGAAGGGGTTGATATTTACACAGGAAAAATAACAAAACATGAATAAAATGAAACTGCATCTCCTGACAGATGAGGAATAAGTGAGTTTGTCACTGGATGCTTTGAATGTATCCAATTCCCTTATTCTCAAATAATTCTGCCTTTGGAAAAGTATGTTTTCACTTTAGTTAGTTCTTTGTAATTTGTTAAGTGATTTCATATACTTAATTTTATTTGATAATTTTAATGACCCAATGCGACTCCCTCAGCATGCATATTATTCTGCTTTACTAAGAAGTATGGAAAGGCTCAAAGAATGACATTCTTAAGGTCATGTTTTTAATAAGTGGGCCAGCAGGGCTTAGTTGTCAGAGATAGAGGAGATATCTAGATTGAAAGTTTGGAATTTTCAACAGGTAGATCCTTTAAACCACAACAGTAAGATTGATATCAGCAATTCCCAAAAATTGAAAGTATTTTATACATGATATGGAAGTATTTAAAAAGGGAGTGATCCTGTAGTACACATGGTTTCACTAAGAAGAAAAGTTGCAAAATCACTGCCTTTCCCCATTGATTTCAATGGGCCAGATATCTCTATTTGAGCAATTGGCATGCTTTTTCTCTCTTCATAGCTAAGATGGGATGTTTGCACTGATCTTTATTTGGAGAGTGGATATTTGTGATATATCACAGAACTCCATACTTGATTCTGCTGTGTTGTGCATTTTTATCTGCAACTCAGATGAAAATACAGTGCTCAGACAGAAATAGCACTTCTCTAGATAGCAGAACACAGACAGTCCTTGCTTCACACAGTTCCAATGTGCATAAATTTCAGTTACCATGGTTTAGTTAAATAGTACTAGTTGCAGTTAAATTTCTTACCATGATGTATGTATGAACTGTGACTAATTGCATGAAGTACAGACTTTGCTAGTAGCCCTCCTAGTTCACAAATCACTAAGTAAATAACAGATGCACATCTTGATCAGTGACCAATCATATCACTTCTTTCAAAATTTGCCATTGATGGCTCACTCTGCTTCTGTTACCCAGGTCGAGCCCTGGGAGCGGAACGTGTGGTTTTGCTGCCTTCTTGTCTCCCAGTGACAAACCCATGTGTCATTTTATAAAAATAGATAATCAAACTAGGGAATTGACCAACAAAGATGAAAATACACCAGGTAAATGAAAAGTGATAGTGCTGGAAGTGAAATTTGAATCAAACATCAAGTGAACGACAGAGGACATAGTTGCCCATAGGAATGTTGACACTGCTGTTGTTTGTGACTCAGGATACATAGTCCGAGGAACTTTGGGAAGGGGGACCTGGGACCTCTAGGCATAACTGAGGGAAATGGCAAGAAAGGATGACGATGTCCCACAGGAAGTGGTGCTGACAAAAAAAAAAACTTAATTTAGAAGGATTTTTGAGATATTTCACAACTTTGAAAGGTAAAATGTTGGAGGTGATCCAGACTTAGAAGTATGACAGTCTGCAAGGCATAGAAAAGATAATCGCTCTACATTATAAATTATTCAAGGAGAAGAGGGCAAACCTGTTCATATTAGGTTTTTTAAAATTTAGTATTGAAGTGTAGTTGGTCAAATTAGTTTTTATCAAAGCAACAGCAACCCTAAATTCTCAATGCTTCTGATGTTTTAAATTACCATGTCCTAAATAAATATTGATTTCACATCTTTCGTTTCCTTATACATTTAAATCTGTAAGTTTTTAATGTTTTGACAAAGAATTTTAAAGGTCATAGGACAGTTATACTTTTCTCCATTGATTATTAAGTTTTGATTATTAAGATCACTTTGCACAGTTTCATCACACAGTCATTTTTACAGTCCCACACCATCATGTGAATACTTCCTGTAATTTCGAAGGGCCTGAGCTGTGGGCTGACAAATACAAAAAAAAAAGAAGGTATTTAAGAGAGATAAGCATAAAGTTATGTATTTAGGCTGAACACAAACAATATCAGCCTATAGTGTGACATATATGGTGAGAGAAGTAGGGTGGTCAGGATTATGATAACAGGTCTGGAGTAGTTTTTCCAACACCTCCTGCACTTGACAGACAATCCCAGCAGTTGAATGTTCAGTTCTGGGTTCCACATTTAAATAAAACTTTATGGGGAAGAAAAATCACCCCATATTAATTATAGTTGAAGAGCATCTAGCTAAAATTTACAGATGCAAAGGAAGTGGGAGTAAATTTAACCTGTGTCACTTCAAAGGGCAAGCCAGGAGACTGAGAGGGGATGTTTGAAATAGACTTTCACTTGAGTTAAAACATTTTTTGTTTGTACTGAGTTGCCGCAAAATGGAATGAGAACAATATAAAAATATTTCTGTGCTGCTGAGATTTTTCAAAGTAATGTCTGCTGGCAGGGATTTTCAGAGGTTTGGGCTAGAAGGTAATCCCCAAAGCCTTTTTCAAATATAAAAGGTTATAATTCTCCAAAAGGGTATGAAAGGGTAGTTTTACAATCTGTAATGGTGGGTTGTAATTACTATTGCTCTATGTATTGTTGAGTAAGAGATACTTGCATCCTGATGCCCCATGGAATACTGGCAAGAGAAACATCCTTAATATCAGAGACACCAGGGTTAAAAATCCCTGTTCCAATCACTGTGTACCCTGGGGCAAGTTGTTATCTTCAAGCTTCCCTTTGTCTTCCATCAAATAGAAATAATACCTACTTATACTTGTTTCTGAGTATTACAAGTAATATGCTTAGCTGGTGTTTATAAATCTTAACTATTATTGCCTTTAAAGGACCTAACAACATGAGCAATACAGGTAGATTTGGGGGATAGAGGATTTTTTTAATACCAAAAATGATTATTTATTAATTCTTTCCTCTTCCATATTGCCAAAATATGTCTTCAGTAGGTGTAAGATATGCATGTGTATGTTTGTAATATCTTTATGAGAGTGAAAGTTACAAAATATATTGACAGGAGTTTGATGAGTAATCAAGAGAACACATTATGGATAAACCAAAATAAAATTAGAATGAGTAAAACTTTTCAAATCATCAAATTTAAAATAATAAGATTTAGACATTCTTAACCAAAGCAATGGCAACAAAAAGACTATTGAATTTATGATGTGATCCTATTTTAAAATTAATTATAAGTCATTTTTTCTTAGTTTGAACCCCTGTTTTTATGTTGTTGTTTTTTATAATATGGTAAAGAACATGATATTTGCAGTAAGGCCACTCTTCCCACAAAACTGTAAATAAAATCTTTCACTGAAAGTTAAATGTTAAAATGTTGACAAACTGAATAAAGTAACCATCAGGCAAAACTTGACTGGAAGTATGAACATACATACAAATAGTATGTATTAATCACTATTGGGATTGAGAAAGAAAATTAAAGTAGCAAACCTGGAAGTCACACAATGAGGCATTTCCATCAGTTAAATATCTCTGTTGTGGAGATGAAATCACCTTATCAAAGCCTGACATCATTCTACATTTCAGTAATACACTGAATTCCTCTTGAATCCAAACTCAACAAACAGTTGTCCTGTGTAGCTTACCAACTAGTCAAGACCATGGGAATGTCTGTTTCTCATAGATACCATGCAAAGTAATCCATTAATCTCATTTTATACATCAGTCTCTGTGAACTTAATAGGATGAGGATGTCCCTAAGAAATGGAACTGTCAGTTTATTGGCAAAATCCAGGTTTTGATTTTGCAAAGTTGAGGGGCAACCCTCGGACTGCAGTAGAATCACCAAATTAACATCCAAATCATGATATTTCTTGGGAGTTGCCCAAATCCTTCCCTGGCTAGTCTCCGGACTTGCACGCTTTTGTTCAAACTTCTTGGTCATGTCAGGTATTTTTTTCCCAAAAAGTTCTACAGCTTAAATTACCTATTTTATAATTAATTCTCCAAAGAAATGGAAAACATGATTTTTACCTTCAGGGAGTTTAAACCACAGAATTACAATCTTTTGGTATAAACTACAAACATAACTAATCACAAGATATTTTCAAAGGAGGATATAATAGCTAGTGCAGATTAGTACTCTGCAGTTTAACTATGTAAGGATTAAAGGGGTACCTAGTTGTAGAGCAATCAATGACTAGGGTGGTCTATTACATAAGACTCTCTGGATGTAGAGGCTGATGGTTTGGGCCTGATTTATTAATTAAAAAAAGACATTACTGAAGGAAGCTATGTGGAAGAGCTTATCAAATGAAGTATTCATAAGAATTTCCATGTAGATTATGATTCAATGGTATTTTCTTTTGCTGCCTATAACAAATTACCACAAATTTAACAGTTTACAACAGCACAAATTTATTGTCTCATAAATTTGTAGATCAGAGATCTGACTCCTTACCTGTTTTTTCTGCTTAGGTTATCACAGCTGAAATCAAGGTCTCAGTTGAATCTTATTTGGGGGCCTCTAGGGGTTCTGACCCACTTTAGGGCTCTTTCAGGATGTTGGTAGAACTCATGGGAGTCTACAGGACCAAATCTCTGTTTCCTTACTGGCTGTCAGCTGGGGGTTATTCTCAGAGTCTAGAAATTTCCCTCATTTCCGGTGCCATGGCCTCCTTCCTCTTCAATTCCAGCAATGGAGGTGTGAGTCCCGCTCATGCTTCTTATCTCTTTGAACTCTCCTTCTGCCCCACCTCTCCTGCCTTACCTGATGAAAAGCTTTTTGTTCACGTCATTAGACTGCACCCTCCTGAATAATCTCCCTGTCTTTGGATCTGTAACTTTAATCACATCTGCAAATCCCATTTGCCACATGATAGAGCATGTTCATGGGTTCCACGGGTCAGGGCCTGGACGTCTTTGGGGAGTCATCATTCCATTAACCACAGTGAGTGACTCTGATTTCACTCTTTGAGAAATGCTGAGATAGAGTCATAAAACTTGGGAACTAAATTTCTGAAGATAGTGAAAGATACACAGATTTACTCTTAAGTGGAAGGGAAGAGTATGTAGTTAGGGAGAAAGAGATCAGAGATGTCAGGAAACCAACAGATAAAAGGTAGACCTTTCATTAAGCAAAAACAGTGATATTTCTTCCTTAAATACTTAGAAGACTTCTGAATTTCTTTAGGATCTATTTATTTTCACCTAGTTAAGAAAACCACTTTATAGTTTGATGTGTGGAAATGATCTTTTCACTGTGCTCATGTCTGTAATTTGACTCAGTTTGGAATTGTTTCAGAGTCTATTAAGATTAATGCTCTTTGTAAAATTCTTAATAGTAATTGTTTCCATTCAGTAATATGAGTTGAATTAACCTTCAGTGACTTTTTTGTGATAACAGTATGTTTCTCTTTATGATTCAATTCCTAACCCTTTAAAATTTAATTTTTACTTATACAAAATTCACTCTCTTTGGTATGAAGTTATATAAACATGACTAATGCATGGAGTAGTGTAACCACCACCACAACCGTAATACAGAACCATTACATCACTACCCCTGCCAAAAAACAATTCCTCATGTTGTCTTTTGCAGTCAGTTTTTGTCCCTAGTCCTAACCTTTGGTAATCACCAATATGTTCTTTATCCTTATAGTTCTTCCCTTCCAGAACATAAATATAATCATATAGCATGCAGTCTTTTGAGTCTATTTTTTCTTTCACTTAGTGTGACATTTCTGAGATTCATCCAGGTTACTGCATCCATCTATAAGTAGTTTGTTCCTGTTTGTATTCTTGAACTTTTGACCAAAAGTAGGACTAAATTGGAATCTAATTCGGAATTAAGTTACTCACCAAGGTTTCCTTTGACCAGGCACATAAAGAAATTGTTCTTACCATAATGCTAAAATTATTTTTCTTTATCTTTGTAAGTTTTTTTGTGTGTGTGAGTCATACACAAAACTTATTTTGAGGTAAATGTGGATTCATCGGTGTATTTGAACCACCTATGATTCTTAAAGTCTGCTTAATGCAAGTTTTTAGTGCTGAACAAAAAAGGTGAACATTGCATTATTTTGAAGATAAGATCTAGACTTAGAGATATGGTGACATCTCAGCAGTCTATTACAATGGAGACAAATGTTGTCACGGACAGTCCAAGAAACAGTATAGTTGGATTTGATGCCTTATATATGAATTTCGCTCATGTGATACTTAACATTTTGCTTATACTCCTAAAAGAATTATTTTAAGTTCCTGAATGTACGACATTTGTTGATAGGACAGAGGCAGCTGAGAAGCATGTAGGATGGCAGAAAACAACTTAGTTTAAATTTTTTATTTCTATAGATACTTAGAAGAATGGATAAGCCACATTCAGATAATTGAGATTTGAGCAGATGTGTATTTGTTCTTACAAGAATTAATTCCAAGCCCTACACAGTGCGAGTAAATAGTTTCTGAGCAAGGAACTGGAAACTTAACCTTTTCTCTCTTAAATATGAGCATCTCAGTCATAGCTCCATGCTTAAAATATAGTTCCATAAATCAGTTGTGCAGCTAAAAGAATCATTAATTTTTAAATAAGGGTTTGTTCATTCTGTGCTCTGCTGGGGATTATATAGTGTCTTTCATGTTCTATTCCTCAGAGTGTTTTACTAAGCAGTGAAGTATTTTGGTGATGTGTGATGAATATGAAACTCACGTAACTACAGCAAAAACTGCTGCTCTAAGAACTATTTGTTAAATCAGAAATCTGCCATCTATGTTTGATGCTTGACATGCAGGAATCAGTGGAGAGCAAAACACGTTGTTTATTTTCCAACAAACAAGAGAATTTCCCAAAGAAGAATAATTGCATAAAGAAGTTTGTCCATGAATGAAACTCCTCAAGCATTTAAAAGGATACACATCAGGATTTAATGGTATAGGATACAAGCTAAGATGTTTAGCTGCATTTACTGAAGAGGTATAAGAGCTTTTGGTAGACACCAGGCAGTGTGGCTGCTGGATTGAGGCTTAGTGCTGTTGGTGGAGATAGCCAGGAACCCCATCCATCAGAGACACAGGAGAGGGTTCTCTGTGAAGCTTCACTGACGCCCTCAGATGGCTGCTGTGTTCTTCCGCAGCCTTTTTCAAACAATTTCTTTTCTAGCTGACTTAAAGCTTGCCAGTTTAAATTTCTGTTTTCTCCCACTAGTTTGTGGCTTCTATATAACCAACACCATGCTTTACTCACATGTACACCCCAGGGACTAGCAGAGATATAGCATCTGGGGCACTCTGCATGAGGGACACCATCGGTATGAAAGGTTAGTATGTAAAGGCCAGTGTGTCCTAGGGAACACATGAGGACAGGAACACAGGTAAAAAAGCTATTAGGTGACAGGGGTCTCAGAAAATAGCTTCTTAATCTTAAATGATGGGTTATTACTATTCTTAATTGGTTTAATTTTATTTGCTAGTCAGTATTCTCTGAGTTCTAAAAACTAAATCTCTATCAGTCAGGGTTCAACCAAAGAAACAGATGCAATAGAAGATATAGATTAAAAGATTTTTTTGGTATATCTCTCCATTTATTTAATTTGATTTTTGTGTTCTAAGGTAAAATTTATATGCATTTTAAAATACTGTTTTTATACATTTTTTGTTAAGCTACTCATTTTTCCCCTGCTTTTTATTACGGCATCCTTGACAAATAATATTGTAAGATATTTCAAGTGCATGCAGCCTGGTGATTTGATATACAGTGTGAATCAAGTTATAATGAGCACATCCATCATCTTACATATTTATTTTCTTTTCCTCTTTTGGTGAAAACATTTATGTTCTAGTCTCAGCAAATTTTAATTATACAATAATACAGTGTTATCAATTACAGTCACCATGTATTACATTAAATCCTCAGACTTTATTCATCTTATACTAAAATTTTTTTACCATTTTTACCAGGCTCTCCCTACTTTCCTTATTCCCCAGCACCTGGCCACCACTTTTCTGCTGTTTCTATGAATTTGACTTGGCTTTTTTTTTTAGATTCCATGTAAAAGTGGTACCATGCAATATTTGTTTTTTCTCTGTCTGGTTTATTTCACTTAGCATAAAAGGTTCATCCATGTTGTTGCAAATGACAGGACTTCTTTCTCTTTTAAGGCTAAGTATTATTCCATTGTGTATATACTGCATTTTCTTGATCCATTCATCCATGGATGGACATTAAATTGTTTCTGTACCTTGGCTATTGTGAATAATAGTGCAGTGAACATGAGAGTACAGACAGGTCTTCAAGATAATGGTTTCATTTCCTTTGGATATATATCCAGAAGTTGGATTGTTAGATCATATGGTAGTTACATTTTTAATTTCTTGAGGAAACTTCATGGTGTTTTCCATAGTGGCTGTACTAGTTTCCACCTCATCAGCAGTGCCCAAGGGTTCCCTTTTCACCACATCCTCACCCATGTTTATCTCATCTCTTTGATTATCCATCCTAACAGGTGTGAAGTGATATCTTGTTGTGGTTTAATTTGCATTTCCCTGATGATTAGATTTTGAGTATCTCTCCATATGCCTGTTGGCTATTTGTATGTCTTCCTTGAAAAAATGTCTGTTTAGGTCCTTTGTCCATTTTTTAATTGTTTTGTTTTGTTTTGCTATAGAGTTATATGAGTTCCTCGTATAATATGAATATTAGTCCCTTACCTGATAGGTGACTTGCAAATATTTTCTCCCATTACATAAGTTGTCTTTTCATTTTGTTGATGGTTTCCTTTGCTGAGCAGAAGCTTTTTAGTTTAATATAGTCCCACTGTTTATTTTGCTTGTGTTTCCATTGCTTTTGGTACCAAATCCAAAAAATCATTGCCAAGACCAATGTCAAGGAGCTTATCCCTTATATTTTATTCTAGGAACTTTATATTTTCAGGTTTTACATGAGAGTCTTTAGTTAATTTTGAGTTAATTTTTGTTTATGGTGTAATATAGTGGTCCAGTTTTAGTCTTTTGTGTGTAGGTTTCCAATTTTCTCAACACCATTTATTTAAAAGACCATCCTTTCCCCATTGTATATTCTTGCCTCCTTTGTCATAAATTAATTGACTATGCATGCTTGGGTTTATTTCTGGGTTCGCTCTTCTGTTTCATTGATCGGTGTTTCTATTTTTATGCCAATACCATATTGCTTTGATTATTATACCTTTGTAATATAGTTTGAAATCAGGGAGTATAATAGCTTCAGCTGTGTTCTTCTTTTTCAAGATTGCTTTAAATATTCAGGATATTTTTCAGTTTCCATAAAAATTTCTGGATTGTGTGTTCTGTCTGCGAAAAAAATACCTTTAGAATTTTGTTAAGGATTGAATTGAATATGTAGACTGCTTTGGGTAATATGGACATTTTTATAATATTAATTCTTCAAGTCCATGAGCATGGACTATCTTTCCACTTATGTTTTCATTGTCTTTCATCAGTATCTTATAGTTTCTAGTGCACAGCTCTTTTACTTCCTTGATTAAATTTATTGCTAGATATTTTTTTTGATACAGTTGTAAATGGGATTGTTTTCTTAATTTCTATTTATGATAGTTTGTTATTAGTGTATAAAAGTACAACAGGTTTTCATATATTGATTTTGTACTTTGTCATTTTACTGAATTCATTTATTAGCTCTAACAGTTTTTTGGCAGAGTCTTTAGGATTTTCTATATATAATATCACACTGTCCACAAACAGTGGTAGTTTACTTCTTTCTTTCCAATTTGGGTGCTTTTTATTTATTTTTTCCCCCTTAATTGCTCTGACTAGGACTTCCAATACTATGTTGAATGAAAGTGATGAGTGTGGCCATCCTTGTCTTGTTCCTGATCTGAAGTGAAAGCTTTTGGCTTTTCACCACTGAGTATGTTAGCTGTGGGCTTGCTGTGTTTGGCCTTTATTATGTTGAGGTATATTTCATCTATATCCACTTTGTTGAGGGTTTTTATAGTAAATGAATTTTGAACTTTGCCAAATACTTCTTCTGCATCTATTGAAATAATCATGATTCCTATCCTTCATTTTGTTAATGTTGGTCTACCATATTGATTGATCTATGGATGCTGAGCCATATTTGCATCCCTGGAATATATCCCACTTAATCATAGTTTCTGATCCTTTTTATGCAATGTTGAATTTGGTTTTCTAAAATTTTGTTGAGGAATTTTGCTTCTTTGTTCAACAAGGATATTGGCCTCTAATTTCATTTTTTATGTTGCCCTTATGTATCAGAATAATACTGGCCTTGTAAAATGAGTTTAGGAGCATACCATCCTCTTCAGTTTTCTAGAAGAGCTTGAGAATGATAGGTATTAAATCTTTGAATGTTTGGTAAAATTCACTAGTAAAGCTCTCTGGTTCTGGCCTTTTATTTTGGGGGTTAGTTTTTTTTAAATTACTGTTTCAATCTCATTGCTAGTAATCAGTCTATTCAAATTTTATATTTCTTCATGATTCACTCTTGGAAGAATATATGTTTCTGGGAATTTATTCATTTTTTCTATGTTTTTCCAATTTGTTAGCATATAATTGTTTATCAGAGTCTCTTAGTATCCTTTATATTTCTTTGGTATCAGTTGTAATTTTTCCTCTTTTGTCCCTGATTTTATTCATTTGGACCTCCCCTCTCTTTTTTTCTTATTGCATCTAGCTAAAAGTTTGTCATTTTTGTTTATCTCTTCAAAGAACCAGATTAGTGTTATGTTTCTTTTCTATTATCTTTACAGTATCTATTTCATTTATTTTTTCTTTGATTTCTATTCTTTCCTTCCATGTATTACTTTTTGATAAGGGATTTGAAAATTACTTTTTGATAAGGGATTTGAAAACATTGAATGTTAGTGGAATTTGATATTATTGTCTTTAAAGATAAATGTATAACCTTAATAGGTGAATCTAATATCTCTAAGAATGTCATTTGGCAGGGTTTTTTTGTTTTGCTGTGTCTTTCATTTCTTGTTTTTTACCCTAGAACTTCATATTATACTCAATTTTATTATTCTTTTGGATAACATATAAAGCATTTTATCTTCCTCTCATCCTAAAATAGAACTTAATATACTGTGTGACACTTAGATTTCTAAAACCATATTCCATGAAATGGCACTATTTTCATCCTTTAAACAATTGAGATTACAAAGGGAAAACTTGCATTTAAATATATTTAATGTTCAAATTGTTATTTGTCTATTCTCCCTTCATAGATGTATCTACAATGCTCATGTACCCTCTGGAGACTCAGAGAAAGGAACTTTTTTTTTTCCTCTTATGTTTTTTACTGAAATGGGAAAATAAACAAATGGTTACTTAGAAGCCAGCAGCTTTAAACACTACTTGCTTTCTTTACAACATTGCACAAAACTGTAAGGATTCTGAAAGTAGAATGATTTATTCTTCCCTATCCCCTTTCCTGGGTGTACCACAAGTCTATATGTCCATTTACCTCATGGCCACAAACACAGAAAAAACACGGGCTTTCAGACAGACGTTTGTGAAATCTTGATTATGGTGTATGTCAGATACACTTGCCAGGTTTTCTTTAACTGGCTGAAGTCATCTCAACAGCATTTGGAATGATATAAAAAATTAGTTTTAGAAATTTAAGTAGGAATGAAAATTAACATTACAATCCCAAATTAGGGTCCATTTAAGTAGCTTAACCAGTTTCACGGCATCCTGAAGCCAAAACTGAGCTTTTATTAATGCCTTTTACCTCAGCCTCAACAATAGTAAAAATAATAAGAGCTAACGTTAAATGTGACTAATTATGGATGGTGTAAATATGTTAAGTACTTCATGCATTATGACAGTTAGGATTAATTTAGACTGAGGTGCAGGAAAGGCAAAACAACAGTAACCTAAATTCAGGTCTCCATCATGATCAGGGTTGGTAGGATCGCTACCAAGTTGTCAGAAACACAGCCTCTTTTTTGTGTGTTGCTCCATCATCTTTAGCACATTCCTTCCATCTCACGGTCTAAGAAAACTGCTTATGCTCCAACTGTTACACTCATGTTCCAGCCCTCCAACGTGCAGGAATGAGGAAGGAAAGAACAGAGTAAAGAGTGCATACCAGCTGTTTTTAAGGCGATTGCTGCCTAATCTAGATGCTCAAGAGACTGGAAAGCACAATACCTTATAGTATATATTCCAGACACCCCTGTAACTAGATAAAAATTGGGAATTTTTTACTAAATGATTACTGGTGTAACTAGCTCCCTTATGCAATAATTCCCTGGGCCTTCATAAAACCCTTTCAGCAGGTGTACTTACCTCTCTTTGCCTTTGTTACAGGCCTTGATTCAGTTCCCTTGAGACTGGATCACTGCCTGGTGGGTAGAAGTCAGCCTTGGATATCTGGTCTCTCATCCCCAGCACTCTCAGATGGGGCCTTGTATGGGCTCTCAGGCTTGGATGCGCTTACCGGCTGCCTCTTTGGGCCTCTGAGTGTTACCTACTTTCTGCCTCTCTCTTGATTGTCTGTCCTAACTCTGTCATTTACTTGGTCTTCCACCCAAATCTTCTTCATCCTGACTCACCCCCAGTGACAGAGCTCTCATGGTACCAGCTATGTTGATTTCAGAAACAGTAAAAAACAGCAATGCTGACTTTGGCATATATTTTAAATTATACAAATTTCAGTAAGTAGTTTCTTTTTATCATAAGGAAATACTTGAGGCATAGATATGCCAGGTTTTCCTTTTTTACTTGATTGTGACTTTGGTAAGGTTACTTGATATCTCTATGCTTCAGTTTCCTCACTTATATACTGGAGATAACTCTAATACCTGCATCAAGGAGTGGCTAAATTAATCCATATCAAACAGTACCTTGTATGTTGCAAACCCTCATTGAGGTTTAACTAATGATAACAATAATAATACTAAAGTACCTGTATACTTACTATAGCAGTACTATTATTTCAACTCCCCTTCTTATCGTTTAGATTACTTGGTAGTTTATGGCTTTTATTTAATAACTGTCAAGCAAAAAGAAAAGTTTGCTACTGGGATGGCTATTGGAGCGATGATAAACAGTCTTTTCATAAAATTCATTGTGACATTTTACCCTTAACTGATAAATGTCTGTTAGAGAACTGGATTGGATTCTCCACAGTTTTGGGCCATCTTGAGTTTTTAGCTGTCAGAGATTTCTAAAATAATCCTGGTTGCTAGAGAAATAAACTTAAGACTCTTGAGAAAAAAGAAAGCAGAAATGATACATGGATACAATTGAGTTGCTTTATTTATTTAGGGTTTCCTGAGTTAAAAAAGATTTTGATGAGTCCTAAATAGTAATTCGTCCTTTTGTTCAAGGAAGGCATGAATCACATGAATATGAGATATTATCTGCGTCTCAGTGGCTTTGGCTTCCTGAACGCATTTTAACATTGTCAGGTCTAAATGCTTGCTCTGTGTATCACTCAGAACTTGGGAGGAAGCTCATGACACACTCAAATAAGTCATTTAAATGAGTTAAATGAAGATGCCTTTTGTAAAGGTGTGGGCAGGGTTATGGCAGTGAAGTCAGTGTGATGATGGGGCACCCAGACACTAGCCATAGAAGGAAGCTGTTACACAAGAGACTTGAAGGTACATGGCAGGGAGCAGAGAAAGTGATGGCCGTGATAGAGTCTTGATAGGACTTGTGGCTATGACACACCTGCTGCCAAAACTGCTTCTTGGCTGGGAGTGATCTGGGGAATACTCCCCTGACCTCTTTGCTCCCTCTGACTGCTTGCCCTGGGTCTAATCTAATTGAAGCGCAGGGCATGGGATCTGGGCAATGCCACGTATGCAGGTCAGCCTCCCAGGGCACAGTACAGAGCAGAGGAAAGGAGAGAGTAGTTCTGGAGAGGCCACAATGCATAACTAGCACACTTCTCTCTGCAGGCTCAGCCCTGCCCCTTACTCGAACTGTTTAAGATCATGAACAGGCATATTGTGCTCAGGGTGTCAATGCTAGTTACTCTGAGCTTAGAGACTCAGTTTCTCAGAGATGAGCTTCTTCAGGGATGAGTCAGTCTCCTTTTTCATGAGGTCTTCTTGATTATCAGTTCTGTATACTTGGTGTCTAAATTCCAGAACAAGCCTCTGAGGAAACTAGGCTTTAGTTGTCTTATTTACAGAATCTTAGAGTTGGAGCTGCTCACAAATTAAATTGAAAAAAATCTTTATAATTCCTGATCAACCATGAGTTTTCTGTATTCATAAATTGAATTTAGGTAAGTTTTACCTCTATATAGCTCCAAGGGAACTGTGAAAATTTTGGTTTTAATATAAGTAAATTGTGGGTTACACCTATTGCAAAAAGCTAGAAAGAGAACAATGCAGTAAGATTAGAAAAGGGAGGCAAGAAGAAGTGCTGAAAACACCAGGAGCTGATGTCATGAAGTCTGAAAAGAGAAAAAGATAAGACACGGTGGACATGGGCCTTAGGAATCACACATCATCCACTCCTGAGATAAAATCAGAAATGCTCTGAACATTTGTATACAAGAGTAAACAGAAAGTAGTTTGTCTGCTGTCTGCAGCAATGTAAAATCTATTTATAATCATCTGGTTAAAACTGGAGATTGGGAAGATCCTGAAAAGTTTCCAAGAGCTAATGAATTGCATGTGGAAATTAATAGCACTGAATCCATAATTACTCATTTATGATGTGTAAATAGCATTGGTGTCTGTTTTGGCTGTTGTTGTTATTGATTTATTTGGTGGGAGGTCAAAAAATTAATCACTTTTTAATATTTGCTTGGTCTTTCAAACCTATGTTCCCCATGGGAAAGTTTTCCAATGGCGAAATCAGAATATTATTCAAGAACTCTGTCCTTGGAACTGATGACAGTTATAGTATATTTATGTCACATATTCTGAAAATGAATATGTTTAGGAACTTCACAGAGCACATTAATTTGCAAATCAATCAAACAAAGCCCTATTTCATCCCGACCCCAACCTACGTGTTTTACAGCAGGGTCAGCAAACTATGGCCTATGGATCAAATCTGGCTTTTTTACCATGGCCCATGAGCTATGGTTTTTTTCACTTTTGAATGAGCTTTACAATTCAAAAGAAGAATAATATTTTGTGATGTGAAAATTATATGATAAACTCCCATGTTCATAAAGAAAGTTTTATTGGAACACAGGCCTGCCCATTCACTGATGTATTGTCCATAACTGCTACAATGGCCGAGTTTAGCAGTTGCTAAAGAATCATGCAACTCACAAAACCTGAAGTATTTATTATTTAGCCCTTGGCAGAAAAGGTTTGCCTGCTTCTAGTTTACAGGATTGTAATAAAGTACATTTTCTTAAAGAAAGAGTTATAGAGTAGTATTTAAAACACAATATTCTTTTCTCCATAATTTTTTAAATAGTGTTCACATTTGTTCAGATTATTTGGCCTCAGAAATAATAAACAGAAGTTTTTGAAATCTTGCTACTACAAGCATTATCTTTTAGATGAATTACGTTGGAAATATTTCTCTGACAGGATTATGATTCTTGGTATGACATTTCACAGACTATTGAAATGTATGTTTTGTTTTAAGGGAAGACTGTTTTCTCCTCTTTGTTGGTGTGGTGGGAGAGTAACAAGCTCCAAGGGGAACTATCTTCAGTGACGAGGAACTTGAGAGACAATATAATCAAAACTGAAATATCTTGAACATTCTGCAAACCAAGGATAAGAGTTTGAAAATGTAGTCTACTGTGAATAAATGCTGAATAAGAGAGTCTAGGTAAAGAAGATAATAAGAGATAAAATCTGTTAACTTCAGAGTGCTAAAGAATAGTGAAAAAGAAAGACGTAAGTGTCTTATAAAGGGGGAAAAGGCTCTTAAATCTTAATACCGAAAGTGGAACTGCAGTGAAAAAGACAGACTAGGTGCTGAGCTGTACACTATTGTGAGAACAGAGTGTGATAAATCAAGGGAGTGGGCATGGCTAGTAGGAGGAATGAAATTCTCCCGATATTTAATGCTGTATCAGAGTTCAACTTCAATACAATTTTGATGTGTCAACAGATACCATGGATATGATTTACTATAGATTCTTTCTTAAATAAGGAAAAAAAATTTTTATTTCTGTGACAGAAGGCTTAGAAATTCGAGTGAGCATTGTTATCATCTATAGTTCACTATCTAACCACAATTAATTTTAAATTTAGGTCTCATGCATTTAATTCATTCATTTTCATACGCATGTCTCAGGAACTATGAATTCAGATTTACTTTTAAACATGTCTATAAAAGCTTTAGAAAAATATTCTAAGCAAGTCATCTAATATTCTATGGAATGTATCATTGCTTAAGGAATTATATTTTAAACTAGCTAAAAAGTAGTGTTCAAGATTCGTCTCTTTCTAAATGGTCTAAGAGAAGTGTTACTTTACTACTCATTATTACCACTTACAAACCACAGTGGGATGCATTTTGAAGAGGCATTTTGCAAGCCTGAAATAAAAGGAAATGAATCTAGTAAATAATATGCAAGGAGAGAGGATTTATCTGTTATTAATAACAAAATTATTTATGGCTATAGGTATTTTCTATGCTGTTTGTTATTCAATTATTGCTTTTTCATAATAAAAAAACTGAATTAGAGAAAACATGAAAAGATTCAACTACGAATTTGTATTGCTCTAAATGAGATTAAATGAACAAGGTGTACCAAAAGGATAAAATGTAATTGATTACTAGAGGCAAAATCTTAATTTTAATCACTTGTAACACACACGAATATCCATTAAATTCAATATGGATTCATTAAAAGCCTGATTAAACATTTGTTAAATACTCCATAAACTTACATAAATAACTATATTCATTATAGAAGACTTACTGCATAACCTTCACATTCACATAGTTCAATGTGAAATACTGAATGTATGTTAATGGTAAATGGTGACCATAAGAAATTTTAAAAAGCTCTTATCCTTTCATGGATGAAGCTAAATATATCATCCCATATCTATCTAGTCAGACAGAAGGTAAACAACTTTACTTACTTCTAAAGATGTCCCAGAACTTGACTCTAAAATGAATTTGATTTGAATGCAGACACTTACTCCTGAATATTTTGTTGCAATTCTCAGAAGAGATTTCTATTGAACTGTTCTCTGTTTGGGGAAACTATCAAGTGAGGTTTTTTTGTTGTTCTCTTTTTTTTAAATTTATTGAGGTGATGAGTAGAATATATTTGATTGCTTATAATTAATGTTCTTTATACATAAAGAAGAAATAAATTTATTTTTAGTAACTAAACACCAAATACCTGTCAAATGCCCAAATAAATATTTATATTTACATAATTGTGAAGTTCAAATAAGAAAAATTAGTACAGAAATTTTTGTACTTTTAGGAAGAATATTTTCTGTATTTACAAATGCATGCTTTGGCCTATTTAATAAAATGCTTAAAAATTGTTCACACTTTGAAAAAATTTATATCTCAACTGGTTGAATTTCATTAAGAACAGTCAGCTTTTTTAACATTCCTTAATCCCATATCTCTCTACTCAGCTCTGCATGTTAGGATTGAAATCCAATAATCTCATAACTAAAGTGGTTGTGAAAAGCAGTATCTTAGGGGTCAGAATGGGTTTGGAGTTTCCCAAGTGTCTCATCTTCACAGAACTGTCATTATTTTTCCTGTGTAACAGCTCACTGAAAATTTCCATTGTCAGGGCTTGTCTTTATCTGTACCTGACTCAGAGCTCCCTCTGTCTCATCCCCAGACAGGCATTTGCTGAAACAATCAGCAGCAATTCTTTAACATCACAACAGCTCGATTTATTGGTTCAAAGAATTTAAAGAAATCTCTGTCAAATTCTTAGCTGACTATGAATAAACTGATTAGAACATCGGTGGCTATGAACAACAAAGAATATAGACTTTAAAAATTGTAAAGAATTAGTCCAGGAAAATCACTAGATGAACTAACAACAACAAGCAACAACAAAAATCAGTCCTGGGGAGATAGAATCTGATTTCCAGATTCTGTCACATTTTATAAAAGGGTCTAGTTTTCAACAGTAAATTTTGAAGCATGTGAAGAAAAAGGAGAGTATGGCTTGTAAATTAAAAAAAAAAGAAAAAACCAGTCAATAGCAACTCTCCCTGAGGAAGCCCAGATATTGGACTTGGATTTTAAATCAGCTATTTCACATATGTTCAAATTACAGTAAGCTATTTCTTTTTTATAATTTTATATAATTTATTTTGGTATCATTAATCTACAATTACATGTGCAATATTATGTTAATTAAACTACCCCTTCATCAGGTACCCCCCACCAACCCCATTACAGTCACTGTCCATCAGTGTAGTGAGATGCTATAGAATCACTACTTGTTTTCCCTGAGTTGTACAGCCCTCCCCATGCCCCCCCAACATTATGTCTGCTAATCGTAATGCCCCTTTTTCCCTCTTATCCCTCCCTTCCCACCCATCTACCCCAGTCCCTTTCCCTTTGGTAACTATTAATCCGTTCTTGGGTTCTGTGAGTCTGCTGCTGTTTTGTTCCTTCAGTTTTTTTTTTCTTTGTTCTTATACTCCACATATGAGTGAAATCATTTGATACTTGTCTTTTTCGGCTTGGCTTATTTCACTGAGCATAATACCCTCTAGCTTCATCCATGTTGTTGCAAATGGTAGGATTTGTTTTCTTCTTATGGCTGAATAATATTCCATTGTGTATATGTACCACCTCTTCTTTATCCATTCATCTACTGATGGACACTTAGGTTGCTTCCATTTCTTGGCTATTGTAAATAGTGCTGCGATAAACATAGGGGTGCATCTGTCTTTTTCAAACTGGGCTGCTGCATTCTTAGGGTAAATTCCTAGGAGTGGAATTCCTGGATCAAATGGTATTTCTATTTTGAGTTTTTTGAGGAACCTCCATACTGCTTTCCACAATGGTTGAACTAATTTGCAGTCCCACCAGCAGTGTAGGAGGGTTCCCTTTTTTCCACATCCTCACCAACATTTGTTGTTGTTTGTCTTTTGGATGTTGGCCATCCTCACTGGTGTGAGGTGGTATCTCATTGTGGTTTTAATCTGCATTTCTCTGCTGATTAGTGATGTGGAGCATCTTTTCATGTGCCTGTTGGCCATCTGAATTTCTTCTTTGGAAAAGTGTCTATTCATGTCCTCTGCGCATTTCTTAATTGGATTATTTGCTTTTTGTTTGGTAAGGTGCGTGAGTTCTTTATATATTTTGGATGTCAACCCTTTATCAGATACGTGATTTATGAATATATTCTCCCATACTGTAGGATATCTTTTTGATCTACTGAAGGTGTCCTTTGCTGTACAGAAGCTTTTCAGCATGATATAGTCCCACTTGTTCATTTTTGCTTTTGTTTCCGTTGCCCGGGGAGATATGTTCATGACGAAGTTGCTCATGTTTATGTCCAAGAGATTTCTGCCTATGGTTTTTTCTAAGAGTTTTATGGTTTCATGACCTACATTCAGGTCTTTGATCCACCTTGAGTTTACCTTTGTGTATGGGGCTAGACAGTAGTCCACTTTCATTCTCTTACATGTAGCTGTCTAGTTCTTCCAACACCAGCTGCTGAAGAGGCTGTCATCTCCCCATTGTATATCCAAGGCTCCATTATCAAATATTAATTGACTGTATATGTTTGAGTTAATGTTTGAATTTTCTATTCTGTTCCACTGGTCTGTGGGTCTGTATTTGTGCCAATACCAAATTGTCTTAATTACTGTGGCTTTGTAGTAGAGCTTGAAGTCAGGGAGCATAATTCCCCCGGTTTTATTCCTCCTTCTCAGGATTGCTTTGGCTATACGGGGTCTTTTGTGGTTCCATATGAATTTTAGAATTATTTGTTCCAGTTCATTGAAGAAAGCTGTTGGTATTTTGATAGGGATTGCGTTGAATCTTTAGATTGCTTTAGGTATTATGGCCATTTTGACAATATTTGTTCTTCCTAGCCAAGAGCATGGGATGCATTTCCATTTGTTAGTGTCCTCTTTAATTCTCTTAGGAGTGTCTTGTAGTTTTCAGAGTACAGGTCTTTCACTTCCTTGGTTAGGTTTATTCCTAAGTATTTTATTCTTTTTGATGCAATAGTGAATGGAATTGTTTTTCTTATTTCTCTTTCTGTTAGTTCATCGTTAGTGTACAGGAAAGCAACAGATTTCTGTGCGTTAATTTTGTATCCTGCAACTTTGCTGAATTCAGATATTAGTTCTAGTAGTTTTGGAGTGCAGTCTTTAGGGATTTTTATGTACAGTATCATGTCATCTGCAAATAGTGACAATTTGACTTCTTCTTTACCAATCTGGATGCCTTCTATGTCTTTGTTTTGTCTGATTGCCGTGGCTAGGACTTCCAGTACTATGTTGAATAACAGTGGAGAGAGTGGGCATCCTTGGGTTGTTCCCGATCTTAGATAAGGGCTTTCAGCTTCTTGCCGTTAAGTATGATGTTAGCTGTGGGTTTGTCATATATGGCCTTTATGATGTTGAGGTACTTGCCATCTATACCCATTTTGTTGAGAGTTTTAGTCATGAATGGATGCTGAATTTTGTCAAATGCTTTTTCAGCATCTATGGAGATGATCATGTGGTTTTTGTACTTCTTTTTGTTTATGTGGTGGATGATGTTTTTGGATTTTCGAATGTTGTACTATCCTTGCATCCCTGGGATGAATCCCACTTGATCATGGTGTATGATCCTCTTGATGTATTTTTGAATTCGGTTTGCTAATATTTTGTTGAGTATTTTTGCATCTACGTTCATCAGGGATATTGGTCTGTAATTTTCTTTTTTGGTGAGGTCTTTGCCCGGTGTTGGTATTAGAGTGATGCTGGCTTCATAGAATGAGTTTGGAAGTTTTCCCTCCTCTTCTATTTTTTGGAAAACTTTAAGGAGAATCAGTGTTATTTCTTCTCTATATGTCTGGTAGAATTCAGAGGTGAATCCATCTGGTCCGGGGGTTTTGTTCTGGGGTAGTTTTTTGATTACCAATTAAATTTCATTCCGGGTGATTGGTCTGTTTAGTTTTTCTGTTTCTTGCTTGGTCAGTCTTGGAAGGTTGTATTTTTCTAATAAGTTGTCCATTTCTTCTATGTTTTCCAGCCTGTTAGCATATAGATTCTCATAATATTCTCTTATAATTCTTTGTATTTTTTGTGGGGTCCATCGTTATTTTTCCTTTCTCATTTCTGATTCTGTTTATGTGTGTAGATTCTCTTTTTCTCTTAATGAGTCTGGCTAGGGGTTTATCTATTTTGTTTTTTTTTTCTAAGGACCACCTCTTGGTTTCATTGATTTTTTTCTATTGTTTTATTCTTCTCAATTTTATTTATTTCTTCTCTGATCTTTATTATGTCCCTCCTTCTGGTGACTTTGGGCCTCATTTGTTCTTCTTTTCCAATTTCGGTAATTGTGTCTTTAGACTATTCATTTGGGAATGTTCTTCCTTCTTTAAATAGGCCTGGATTGCAATATACTTTCCTCTTAGAACCGGCTTTTCTGCGTCCCTCAGAAGTTGTGGCTTTGTGGTGTTGTTGCCATTAGTCTTCATATATTCTTTCATTTCTGTTTTGATTTGGTCGTTAACCCATTAATTAATTAGGAGAATGTTGTTAAGTCTCCATGTATTTGTGAGCCGTTTTGATTTCTTTCTAAAATTTTTTTCTAGTTTTATACCTTTGTGATCTGAGAAGTTGGTTGGTAGGATTTCAATATTTTTTGAATTTACTGAGGTTCTTTTCGTGGCCTAGTATGTGGTCTATTCTGGAAAATGTTCCATGTGCACTTGAGAAGAAGGTGTATTCTGTTGCTTTTGCGTGCAGAGTTCTGTAGATGTCTGTTAGGTCCATGTGTTCTTGTGTGTTGTTCAGTGCCTCTGTGTCTTTACATATTTTCTGTCTGGTTGATCTGTCCTTTGGAGTGAGTGGTGTGTTGAAGTCTCCTAAAATGAATGCATTGCTGTCTATTTCTTCCTTTAATTCTGTTAGTATTTGTTTCACATATGCTGGTGCTCCTGTGTTGGATGAATATATATTTATAATGGTTATATCTTCTTGTTGGACTGACCCCTTTATCATTATGTAATGTCCTTCTTTATCTCATGCTACTTTCTTCGTTTTGAAGTCTATTTTATCTGATACAAGTTCTGCAACACCTGCTTTTTTCTCTTTGTTGTTTGCATGAAATATCTTTTTCCATCCCTTCACTTTTAGTCTGTGTATATCTTTGGGTTTGAAGTGAGTCTCTTGGAAGCAGCAAATAGATTGGTCTTGCTTTTTTATCCATTCTGTTACTCTGTGTCTTTTGATTGGTACATTAAGTCCATTTACATTTAGGGTGATTATTGATAGATATGTACTTGTTTCCATTGCTGGCTTTACATTTGTTGTTACCAAAGGTTCAAAGGTTGCTTCTTTACTATCTAATAATCTAACTTAACTTTCTTGTTAAGTTACTGTAAACACCGTCTGGTGTTTCTTTATTTCTCTCCCTTCTTATTTTTCTTCCTCTATTCTTTAGCTACTAGGTGTTTTATTCTTTCCCTTTAGTTAGTATTTGGATGGTCTGCTTTCTTTGCTATGATTTTATTTTCTCTGGTTACATATTTTTAGCCTTAGGGGTGCGTCACTCTAGAGCAGTCCGTTAAGATATCCTGTAGTGGTGGTTTATGAGAGGCAAACTCTCTCAGCTTTCGTTTGTCTGGAAATTGTTTAATCCCTCTGTCATTTTTAAATGATAATCATTCTGGATGCAATATTCTTGGTTCGAGGGCCTTCTGTTTCATATCGTTAAATATATCATACCATTCTCTTCTCACCTGTAAGGTTTCTGTTGAGAAGTCTGATGGTTTTTCCTTTGTATGTGATCTTTTTTCTCTCTCTAGCTGCCTTTAATACTCTGTCTTTATCTTTGATCTTTGCCATCTTAATTATTATGTGTCTTGGTGTTGTCTTCCTTGGGTCCCCTGTGTTGGGAGATCTGTGGGCTTCCGTGGACTGTGAGACTATTTCCTTCCCCAGCGAGGGGAAAGCTTCCCCAGCGAGGGGAAAGCTTCCCCAGCGAGGGAAAGTTTTCAGCAATTATTTCTTCAAAGACACTTTCTATCCCTTTTTCTCTCTCTTCTTCCTCTGGTACTCCTATAATGTGAATATTGTTCCGTTTGGATTGGTCACACAGTTCTCTTGATATTCTTTCATTCCTAGAGATCCTTTTATCTCTCTCTGCCTCAGCTTCTCTGTATTCCTGTTCTCTGATTTCTATTCCATTAACAGTCTCTTGCATCTCATCCAGTCTGCTGTTAAGCCCATCAATTGCTTGTCTGATTTCTACATTGTCTTTCCTCCCTTTCCTCACTTCCTCCCTCAGCTCTTGCACATTTCTCTGTAGATCCATCAGCATGGTTATGACTTTTATTCTGAATTCTTTTTCAGGAGAGACTGTGCATTTCCATCCCTTCAGGCTCCCTCTTTGGGGTTGTCTGGTTGATTTTAGTCTGGACCATATTCCTCTTTCTTTTCATGGCTATAGAAGTGGTCACTTGTAGTTGCCATGTATGTCAGCTAGGCTCTTTAAGACTTTAAAAAGAGAAAAAAAAAAGATAAAGAAAGAAAGAAAGAAAGAAAAAAAAGAAAGAAAAGGAAAAACAAAAACAAAACATAACAAAGCAGAAAAACGCCCACCAGAATAGATTCTGTGGTGATGCTGTAGGTGGCGCTGTTGCCCCACTATTCTGCAGCCATGGCCGTGTTGCTCCGCAGGTCCCTTTATAGGTCTGGCTGGGGTTAGAACGAATGGGAGTCTGTTGATCTCTGTTCGAAATCAATGTGCGGCCACCCTTTCCCAGTCGCCAGCTAAGGGGTCCAAAACTCCCCATGACTTCCAGCCTGCTGGGCTGAGTGTGCCGGCGTGATCCAGTCCTCCGCTGTGCTCCTGTCTCTTTAAGACCGCTGAAGAAAGCACGCCCTTTTCTTTTTTTCCTCCCTTGAAGCCGGCTGCAAGCACCCTGGCGCATTTCCTGCTCAAATCCTGCCCCTCTGTCTCTCCACTCTCCGCTACACGGTGCGATGTGTGTCTGCACTCCCCGCGCAGATCACCGGGACTGGTTATTTTGTGGGGTGTACTTCCACTCCTTCCTGGCTCTGAATCCTCGCCTCCCGCTGGGGCGCTGGGATGGGTGAGTGCTCAGGTCCCGCCGGGTCGCAGCTTCGTATCTTACCCGACTCTTGGGGTGCTGAGTCCTCTTGGGTGTAGCTGCATGCTGTGCGCTTTCCTGTGTATTCTGGTCTCTCTTTTAGGAGTAGTTGTATTTGCTGTATTTTTGTAGATAAATATAGTGTTGGGAGGAGATTTCTGCCACCCTGCTCATGCCGCCATCTTCCTGGAAGTCCAGGAGGCTGTTTCTTAAAAATTAAAGGAAAATATGAGAACAATATCTCATCAAAAAACAGAAAAGCAATAAAAAGTATAAATTATAGAAAAGAACCAAACATGAATTTTGGAGAAAAGTACAAAAAAACAAAATAAAAAATTCACTAAATAGGCTCAGCAGTGGATTTGGACTTGCAGAAGAATCAGTTAAAGATAGGTTCATTGAGATTATCTATTCTGAAAAACAGAAAAATACTGAAGGAAAATAGAGAGACTTAGAGACCTATGAGTAAGCATCAAGCATATCAACATACCCATGAGATGATTCTAAAAGGAAAGGATCGAGAAAGATACAGAAAAATATTTGAAGAAATAACTGCTGGAAAATCCCCAACCTGCATGAGAACATTAGTATGAACATTCTAGAAGCTCAGTAAACTACCAAATAGGAAAAACTCAGAGATCTGTACCTAAACACATCATAGTCAAACTATCTAAACCTGAAGAAAGATATTCTTAAAAGCAGTGAAAGAGAAGCAGCCTGTCACATACAAAGGATCCTCAGAAGGATCAGCAGATGATTCTCATCAAAAATCATGGAAGCCAAGGTAATAATGAGATGCTCAAGGTGCCGAAAGTAAAAGATTATCAAGAATTCTAAATTCAGCAAAACTATCCTTCAGAAATGAGGTATAGGATGACAATTCAGCAATACTAGTTGGAGACTTAGATACCCACTATGAATAATGGACACTCAGCAGAAGTTCAACAAGGAAATAGAAGATGTGAAAAACATTATAAACATTTAAACCTTATACACATCCATAAACAGCACTAGAATACACATTATTATTTATTTTCAAGGTACATTGAACTTTTTCTTGATAGGCCATATGTTAAGAGAAGTCTCAAAAAATTTTTAAAAGAGACGTCAAATAACTATATTCTCTGACCACATGTAATAAATTTAGAAATGATTGCAAAGGGGAATTTGGAGGATTCACACTTATATGTTAGAAATTTTTAAATTCCTAAATAACCAGTGAGTCAAAAAAGAAATGAGAAAGAAAATTAGAAAGTTCCTTAAGAAGAATAAAAACAAAAATACAATATACTAACCTTTATGAGATCCAATTAATGTGTGACTAGAGGGAAATTTATAGCTTGTAAACTGTATTAAAAAAGAAGACAGACTTCAAATCAGCAACCTCAAATTAATAACATTAAATCAATACATTCAGCAAGGTTTCAGGGTATAAACGAATATACAAAAAGCAACTGAATTTTTATATATGATTAATGAACAATCAAAAAAGCAAATTAAGAAAATTTCCATTTATAATAGCATCAAAAAGAATAAAATACTTAATAAATTTAACCAAGAGGTGTAAGACTCATACTGAAAACAAAGAATTGCTGAAAAAAGTTAAAGAAGACATAATCAATGGAAAGACATCCTGTTTGCATGGATTAGAAGACTTAATATTATTAGGTGGGTGGTACCCCCAAAGTGATCTACATATTCAATGCAATCACTATCAAAATCTCAGCAGTCTGAAGAAATGTGAAAGCTGATTTTAAAATGCACACTGAATCTCAAGGTAGCCCAAAAACCTAAACAATATTGAAAAAGACAAAGTAGCCAAGCTCACACTTCCTGGTCTCCACTCAAACTTACCACAAAGCTGTAATAATCAACGCTCTGTGGTACTGGCATAGAATAGAAAAATATACGAATGGAATATATTCTGAAGTCCAGAAATGAGCCCATACATTATAGTCAATAGTTTTTTGGCAGAGGTGCCAAGAGAATTCAATGGGAAAATAATAAACTTCTCAACAAATAGTACTGGAACAACAGCTAATCCATATCAAAAGAATGAAGTCGTATCCCTCCCTCAAGCCATTAATGAATACTCAAGAAAATAAAAATAACCTACATAATAATGGAAACATAATGTAAATTGTGTATGTGATAAGGTACTTATAGTCATATAATTTAAAGGACTCTTACAACTCAACAATAAAAAGACATATAACCCAATTAATAGGTGATCAAAAATTTGGATAGACATTTCTATAAAGAATATATACAAATTCCCAGTAAACACTTGCAAAGATAGTCCACATTAGGGAAAAGATAGTCATTAGGGAAACGTGAATCAAAACCACAGTGATATAGCTATCACTAGGATGATTTTTATAAAAAAGATGGACAGTGACAAGTGTTGGGAAGGTTGTAAAGGAATCAGAACTCTCATACATTGCTGATGGAACTAACTGTAAAATGACATAGTCACTTTGGAAGACAGTTTGACAAATCTTCAAGAGTTAAATACAGAGTTATCCTATTACTCTGTAATTCCATATATATACCCAAGAGAAATGAAAATTTATTTTCATATAAAAACTTGCACATAAATATTCATAGCAACATTGTTCATAATAGCCAAAAATAGAAGAAGTTTAAGTGTCTATCAAGTGATGAATAAACAAAACATGCTATATTTATTCAGTCATGCAAAGGAATAAAGTTCTGATTCATGCAACCACATGGATGTATCTTGAAGACATTATGCTAAGTGAAAGGAACCAGATGCCAAAGTTTTGGCATTATATAAAATGTCCAGGATAAGCAAATCCATAAAGACAGAAAGTAAACTGGTGGTTGTCAGGGGTTTGGAAGAGGGGATAATGAGTACTGACTGCCAGTGAGTATGGGGTTTCTTTTTGAAGTGATGAAAATAGTCTCAGATTAGATAATGGTGATGATTGAACATATTTGTAAATGTGCTAAAAACCATTGGATTATATATTTTAAATAATGAATTTTATGGTATGTGAATTATGTTACTAGAAAGTCATCATAAAAAATAAAAAGGAAAGTTTCAATGCTTTTAATCATCCAGAGAATGTAGACATGAAAGAAGCCAGCTCAGTAGGGAATCCTCCTGTCATTGCATCAAGTTGTCATTTAGTGTAAGGTTGGATATCCTCAATAATACTGGATTTTCAAAAAAATCTCATGTGCTGTCAGTAAAGATAACATATAGATTGAATTTTTAAAAAGCAAGATGATTCCAGAAGGAAAGATCCCTATACCATGCAATGTAATAGCAATGGTCCATGTTGGAGTGATTTGAATCCTTAAAGAATTCATTGATAAAATCCTTAAAGAATTAGGACCAAATGCTAAAATAGTATTCCATTTGAAGTGCCAAATATCATTTCAGTTTCAGTGTTTTAAAGTGGCTTTTATGAAGTATCTTAAGAGTTCCATTTTTTTCTTTCATAAACCAATATGGTCCCACATGAAAAAAGCTGTGATATGAGCTAAATCAGAATATTTTCCCCTCTTGGTATTGGGGGCAGGAGAAGCAGGAGAGGAAGAAACTACACTCTGAAAGGCTTTATTTTGCATTTATTTGTTGATTGTACAGTGAGCTTGCCTATTTTTAACAGTTTATAGAGAAGATAACTTCTAATTAAAATGGACTGTCAATATTTTTCTTTTATAAATGAGCCCCACATTTAAAACTGTTAAAAGAGAAGTCTCTTAGCTTATCTTCCCCCACTAAAGCTTATTTTTTTCAGTTATTCAAGTATTAACTGAGCAACCGTCATGACAATGCATATGCTAGTGATGATATGATGATGAGCAAAAGCAGGGTTCCTGCGTTGTGGCACTTACAGTTTGGTAAAGAAGACAGGCAGCAACTGAGTATAAATGACAAATTATAATTGAGTACAAATAATGGAAAGTATAAACAAAAATGCAATGTAAGCAAATGAAACCACTGTTAAGAGTTTGTGACAAAGGGACCTGATTTAGTCTAGCATGTCTTGGCTTCTACTCTTAGGGAATGATATTTGAGCTGAGATTAGCAAGATAAATAGGTATTTGTCAGATAAAGTTGGGACGGAGTAGGGGTGAGAGTGTCCCAGGCTGGTGGCCCCATCCTAGAAGATGATCAGTGTGTGAGAAGGCCCTTGTGCACACTACCTAAAATGGGCATAAGGTGAGGTTAGAGAATAGGCAGGGGCCCAGTGGTGAGGCTGGGTTAAAGATTTAGGTTTCTATTCTAAGACAAAGGAAGAAATATAGGAGTTTCATGTCTGGGGGAGAAAGAGGAGGGACAGGCTCAGATGTGGTTTTGAACAGTTTGTCTTCTGTGGACCATGGATTGTAGTGGAGAGAGTGAATGGGAAGGTCCACTGGGAGATTACTTCAGAGTCCAAATAGAAGATTACATAACTTGGACTGGTGGGTAGGGAAGTGGGTGGGTAAGACTGGAGAGATGTCTACAGATTTGAGAGAATTGGGAGGAAATTGAAAGGACTTTTGATGGGCTAGATATTAACAGTGAAGGAATAGAAGTTGTAAGACGTGACTCCATAATGCTGGGTACCTGTCTTATGTAAGTTTTGTTTTGCACTTACATTGGTCAACTCCTTGTCTTTCTCTCCCTTTAGAATGTAAAACCCTTGAAGATAAGTATGTTCTTATTTATCTTTTTTGTGTGGTGAGGCCTACTGCACACAGAAGACATTCTATACATATTTGGTGGTGTACTAGGCTGAATTAAAAGCAAAGAGAAAGCTTTCAAAAACTATTAAAAACATTCTCCACTGCCAATCACTTAGGTGCTTCTAGCAGATATTATTATAGGTCTGAGTAGAACTAAGCAATTATTTATTTAACCTGGTTGTTAGGCAGCTACTGAGGCCAGCAATTGGATGTGCAGAATATACATAATTTATTGACCCTTGTTCAAAGACACAGTGAGCTGCCCAGCATACTTTAACTATGTTTAGCTTTATTGCTCCCTGGAGAAACATTTTGTCATTGATTGCATATTTTGGATTGTCAAAATATGAATTTCATTAATACTGAGCCTCTTTTATGATATCAATATAAATTCAGAGTGTATAAAACCATTAATTCAGCATATGCATCTAAACAGATGTTTCATATAATAAAAATGTACATAAGGAAGGGTCACTGTGCACATTTGGAGTGGTCCAATAGGTTAATTATGAGGGAACGAAAAGGATTCCTAAGACTTCAATCTGCAGCTATCATTAAACTGCAGAAAGATGAACTCTATTGACAAATCGTCAGTGCTGACAATCTCTTAACCTCTTTTCCTTCCAACACATAATTATACAAGCACCTCACTATTTTTTTTAAAGGAAAGGTTAAAAGCTTTAGGTATCAATGACATTTTGTGAAATTCTTTTTACCTAGGGAATTGCCCTTCTTTTCCCACCAGATATTCATTTGTGTGTTCTCTACAATACAGATAGTGTTTTAGAAATAGAAAAATGTAAATTCATAGTCCAGAAGCATTTCAATATGTCATAGCTTCACTATGTCACTAGAATGATTTTCAAGGCTGTTTCAGATTATTTGCATCTATGACAGTTGTATTGATAATCAGATTTTCTAGTTTCACACACAGACATTTGGGTACTTCAGCCGTTTGTTTCTTTCCATGTTAAGTTTCCCTTTAATTAAAATGAAAAAAAAATAGAAATGGTCACATCCACTTAAGACGTAATAGATCCTCTGGTAAAGCATTAAAGCACTACTTTCTTCCGTGTTCTTTTGAAAAGTTAAAACTCTCTGTTTTTAAGCCCTTGTTTATAAGTTCCTCTTCTCTTGGAGAATATATGTGTAGTAATTAGACTAAAAACCTTTAAAATTAATATAGAACACATTATCTACCACTTTGTGAGGATACTTTGTCATGAATTGTATATGAATATGTCAGGGACAGCATCACTAGTATGTAATTAGAATCAAGCCAAGTAATATCTGAATTATCACAGTATTCCTCTGCTCTCACCAGCTTCTAGCTGCTGACTGTGTTAGCACTTGGATGCACCTTTGTTATACATAATCAGATATTATTAAGAGGGACAATTTAAGAAGTTAGAGATGGTAAGGGATTGTACTTTATAAATAGCAGAGAAATGAGGAGAGGGAAAGTGACAAAAAAGAGGCTGAATTCAGGACAACTGGGAATTGAGATTGGGAGAAATGATTCTGGGAACAGCTGTCATGTTAAAGCAATCAGAGTTGAGGAAAACAGAATTCTCAAGATACTTGCTATGCATTAAAATGCATTTATCTGTGAGAGACTGAATAAAGAATTGGAGTATTTTAATTATATTTTCCCTGCATGAATTGTGATTCTTTGAGTTTAACACCTCACTGAACTTGGGCCACTCTGGGCCCTTGGATTTATTCAGATTATTTGCACACACATACACATACACACTCACATATATTCATGTGCACAAACACACATACATAGGTTAATATGCCTGTTTAGTTCAAAGTATTTAAAATACAAAAATTTTTAAAATTACATTTATGGGTATATTTCCTTAGCACACAGCACGTAAATTATTAAAATGGTTCTCATCAGCCTCTGTTTATCACAATACTGTCATTTGAGGACAGATATACCTAGATGGCTTCATTTATTGTATTAGTAGCACCCATCGTTACATAAGTTAAAATAAAGGCCACTTGACTAGGGAAGATGCAATGTGATTTTTACAGAACAATCTAGAGAAAACATTGTGAGCCAAGAGTAGACTTTGTGTTTCTCAGGCTCTTTCTAGGTATAACAACTTTATAATGGCTTTTAGCAGTGTCTTTTGTGTAAATATACTATGAAATCCTTTAATTCCTGAACTCTGAGTGTATGATTCATCTGTGAGGAGTAGCTGTAATGAAAGCTGGCTGCGTTTTCTTTGATTCTCTCTTTTTGCGCCTCCAACTCACTATGGGTGCTCTGGAATTGGTTTATATTCAGTTGTGCTAAGAACTCTGTGGAGAATCTGAAGTAGTATGAAGTGTCCACTGAGTTCTATTGTAGCTCCTCCCCTTTATTTTAAGGGGTTCTTCAAACCAAAGATGACTGATTGCTTTGTAAATTGTGCATTTGGACAAGTAAAGTTGAATGGCTTTATAGTCTCCTACCCATCATCTTACCCTAGAACTAATGGATAAGATCTTATCAGAATGGGTACCTTCCTACACTGCTACTAGAATAGTAAATAAGTACAACCTTCCTTGTGGGGCAAACGTCTGTATGACTTAAAACTTCAAAATCACCTTTACCTTTTGTCCCAAAATTCTGCTTTTAGAAATTGATCATAAGGTATAAATTCAAAACTGTATGCCATGATGTAGACAAAATATTCTAATCAGAGGGTTATTTATAATGTTAAAACAAAGAAAGAAACATCCAAATACCCATCCCTGATTGAAGAGACTCTAGTGGACTACAGGGCATCCATGCAGAGACACGCTAGGTGACCATTAAAGTTTATGTTGTGCAATATTATTTTTACTGACCGTGAAACATGTTCAAGATACATTAATGGAAAAGAAGGTTACAAAATAGTATTATAGGTATTTTTATTATCTGATTTTTCTTCTCTGTATTTTAAAATTTTTTGTTACAAATAATAGAAGTCAACTCTAGTTAAGCAAGAGAGAACTGATTAGAATCAATGAGAGCCAGCTTGGAATGGGACTAAAACCAAGAATTGGAGGGAGCCTGGGGAATAGGAACCAGCGTAGCAGAAGCTTAATTAATTAATTAGGACATCACCACCTCTGCTGTCTCTGCGGCTGTAATAAACGAACTCAGTACTTGCTCTCAGTTCTTTCCTTACTCAAGATTCAAAGTCCCAGGATAAAGTGTATTTCATTATTAGCCTAATTGATGCCATTTCCCAGCCCTGCTGTTTAGAAAGTAATCTGAGACTTCCACTTTCCACTTTGGGAGTGAGATATAGTAACTAGGAATTACCTTCTCAATAAGATGTCAGGCAATAACAACAAGGTAATTTCCTCAGGGAAAATCAGAGTGGAAGGGGCAGGGACCTGATATTCTCCCAAATGGCATATGTCCTTCCTAGTATTTTATCTTGAAAATAAAGTCATACCAAAAAAAAATGTGTGATTTATTGGACATCTACAATGGGTCCAGCACTGTTAGTTGCTTGTTAGTTAGTTACTGTTAGGGTTTTAAGTACAGAGTGGTATGTGTGTGTGGGGTTGGGGTGGGGGGAAGATGGTGAAGTTAAAAAGAGGAATTACACTGTAATTATCTTAAAAAAACAAATTTAAAAGTCTACTGTAACAGGAGATAGAAATTATTTCTTCTTACACAGGAGAATACTATATGTATTAAAACAATTTATCAATATCTGTTTATTTATCTCAGGAGATCCACTGTTTCTCCTCCTGCAATTAATCTCTAAAACTAGGAATATAAATACTCAATGTGTCATTGTTAATAATGATACCCCAGAAGAGCCCTGTTAAGCTCTATCATTGTAACTCTTGATTTTGAAGGAAAATCATGTTTATGGAAGCCATATAAAACAATTGATAGAAATGTAGTTTCACGAACATCATTTGAAATAGTTCTAAAATATTTTCACCATCTGCTATGTTACAGAGACCATGAGATATTCTCTAAGAAGATCCTTTAAATTTGACCTTGAGAGTTCTACTCCATCTGCTCTGAATTAAAACTAAACTGGTTAGTACCTGGGTACTTGGTTTAGAGCCAGTATTTTCTAGGATACAACTGAAGCGTTGTTGTGATTTGAGATGGCTTTTTTGTCATTGTGTTTGATGCCATCTAAACTCAAGAATGTAATTGCAGGTGGAGTGGAAGTAAGAATTTGAGTATGAAATAAATCTCATATTTTTGCTTCTCTTTTGTCCTCCTTAGCTGTAACATGATTATGAAAACCATGCAGCTAAATAAAACCTTTAACCAATTAGTACATCTCTGCTGTGAGAATTGCTTGAATTGGCTCTGAAAGGAGATTTATTTTCAAGTGTCATATTATGTTAGTCTCTAAAACAGCCCAGATATTTATATTTTCAAAAATAGAAAGCTTCTAACAATTTATATGATTTTATTTTTAATTTATATGATTTTATTTTTAATTTATCCCCCTTCTGGTTTAGAAATAGTTATTTTTCCCTGAAACACTTTTATGTTAGAATATATGGAAGCAAATTTTTAATTGTATAATTATGTTCCTATCACCATTTTGCTTTTCTAATTCAGAGGAATCTGATATAACCCTGGCTTTCAGGGTTCAATGGCTAACACTGTAACCTACCTAAGAGCTGACTTATTTGTTCCCATAGTGGGCTGTGACCCTTTATTCTCAGGGAAGGTGATTCATTCCTCATCCCCCAAGATAAATCATGATTAGTTTAATCCGTCATGGAAATTCCATTGGCTTTTTATCATTGATATATCTTAGAGTGAACATTTGATACAGTTCTGGTCAATGAGACATGATAGGAAGTCTTCTTGGTAGCTTCTGAAAGAGGCTTTTTTACTGGATAAAAAGAGAGATAATCCAGAAGAGATGCCTCTTCTATTTCTTCTGCCATTCCATCCTTCTATGACTGTGGTTGTAGGAAGATTTGCTATCTAAAGCTGAAGCAGCCATCTTATAACTATGAGGTAGAAACCTGTAGGAAAAAAAGGGAAAATAAAGAACAGAAAGAAACAGCTTGGGTTCCTAATGACATGCTTGAACCACTATGCCCAGCCCTGGAACTGTCAGCCTTAGAGTTCTTATTATATGAGAAAATCAAATATCTTCACTGATAAGCCACAATAAATAAGTTGAGTTTTCTTTGTATTGTAGCTGAATTCACCCTAACAGGTATAGATCCTTAATATCAAGTAAGTTGTAATACAAGTGGTCCTCAAATTTCATGTCTGACTTCCTGGTAGTACATACTTTGATAACACTGGTTGATTTTCACATCCTTAATTCAACTTTTGATACTTCATTGGGCACGTATTTCTAGCTATCATATCACAGTGTTTCCTTTCAGCCAATAAAAAGTAGTGTAAACATCCTACGCATCTATACTTGTATAATTATATTTCCCCTCATTTTACAAAAATGAATAGAAAACAGAAAAATGAAAACATTAGAAATAACTTGTGAATAGAAATGTTGATTGTATAAACAACATAATTGAGATAAACATGAACTAACTAGATCTGCCAAAATACATGTACCTTTCACTTTGATAGCTCTTGGACTAAATCTAGTTTACTGTGTGTTCAACTATGAAATAGAATTAAACACAAGGTAATATATATTATGAAATATTGACTCATGTATTCAAAGATAGTCTTTTAGGTCAAGGAATAGGCAGGGACTTTATGATCATATTTAGCTACCTAAAATTGGAACTCCCTATTTGGATATTATTTCAACAAATATCTGTTGAACATTCATTATATGCTAAAGTACAGATCTAGTAACAAACAAGACAAAATATGGTCCCTTTATTGGAACTTGTAACTTAGACATATAAACTGTGGATGGAGTAGTTTACATATATGTAATTCTCTGGATGTGATGGAGAATTGGGTATTTATTGTCATTATTGTAGGAACAGACTTTGCCTTATCTGTGAGAATCTCTGAAGAAGTGGTATTTAAACTGAGATCAAAAGGATGAATAGGAATAAGACCAGAAGAAGGGAGTTAAGAGAAGGAAGTCTATTCCAGGAAGAGTGAACAGATGTGAAATCTCTGAGATAACTAAGAGACCTGGAAGAAATCTTATTTGGCCAAAGAAAAAAGGAAGGTGAAAGTCGTGTCAGACGGGGGTTAGAGGGGCAGACAGAGTCAGGATCATGCACGTCTTTATACTTCTAAACACAAACAGACCAGAGAAGAGTTTTAAGAAATGTGATCCCATAATTTTGTTTTTAAAATACTCCCTACAACATTATATAAAATTAATTGGAGAGCAGCAAGAGAAGAGGAAGACTAGATAGGAGATTTCTTCAGCAGTCCTCATGGAAGAGGAAGATGTAAAGAGAATAGAGGCAAAGGGAAATGGACAGCTTCAAGAGGTATTTAGAAAAAAATAGAGAGACTTGATCTTTAAAGGAGTTTATCTTCTGGAACAATTCTGAGAATGAAAATTAATGATCAAGTTCCAGTGAAACAGGCATTACCGGGCCTGTCCTGGGAAAACTAGGATGTACGGTCACTTTGGGCATGAGAGTTCCTGGAGAGCAAGGAAGGACCAAGTGCAGCACCAAATCCCCTTTCACAGTGTAAATTTCTGACAGTAATTATGTTTGGTGCTGGCCAATCTCAGGAGCCACTTAAATTCTTATGTTGATTGTTAATTTATGCAGTAGAAGTTATGAGATTCCAATAGCTCATTTTCCTGGTACTTTAGGATCTCCTGCTTAGACTTGACCCTAAGGGTTTAATTCTTCGAGACAAATGCATGGTGCTTGTAAGATTTTAGATGACATAAGCAAGCCCTTCTTTAGGTAAAACTTGTCTCTTAGCCCTTGTTTTGCGTCTCTTTGGCTCTGCTGCAGAGAAGGAGTCTGTGTCAAATGCATTACAAATTCCTTTTTCCTAGGTGTGACTGTCATTTAGGGGTCAAATTAAAGCTCATTCAACCGGAACAGTGACAGCTATAGAAGCTAGCCTTTAGCCAGCTTCCTCTCTAGAGGTTTACAGGGCAGCTGCCGAGAATGTCACTTAATTACATAGTTTTACAAAACATTCCTGCCTTTGTATATTGTCAAGGATTAAATGTGGACTGCCTATCCTGCAAAGGCCTTCCTGCTGTGCCAAATACTTCTCTTGTCTTACCTCTGTCTGGTCTCCTGTACATAATCACACTGTGCTAATTGCACTTAAAAATACTTTTCCTCTAGTCTCTCTTCTATTTCCAGGTAACTAATGTATTTTTAGAACAACTATCTTTAATTTTGTGTTTGGATATTTTCAGTAAATGGCATCTTCTAGCAATATTCTCTAACTGTTGAATCATCAGTTTCTATGATTTACCTTTCTTATACATCGACTGTATAATATTCTTTACTGCCAGAAACAAGGCAAACTCATTCAAAAAGACAGTGAATATTGAAAACTATATATTAGAACTAGTTAACTAAAAATAACTTGAAGGGTAGATGTGTTTTGGGAAGAAAGTGGCAATAACAGCCTTCAGTCTGCCAAGGAATGTGCTAAATCTGATATACTAGAAAAGATCTCCAGTTAAATAGCAGATGATTCACTGTCTTGATTACTTTAGAAGAGTCATCTTTTCCTAAGTTTGTATGGAAAAACTTGGCCTTTCTGTTATTATATATGCACATACTTTCAATTGACTCATGTTATAATAACAATATTAAAGTTTACTGAGTTGCTAGGTCTTGATGTTGTTTTAAATCATCAAGATTCTAGTAGAATCTGTAAAGGGTACAAAGGAGTGGCTACCTCACCCTGTATACATAAGAAAACAGCTGTGCAGGGAAGTGATGTCAGGCAAGGTTTATGATAAAAAGCTATCTCTACAAAATGAGAGGGCCAGAGTTTAGTATTTTTTTGTTGGGTATTGTTTGAACTCATATAACAACAAGACCCCCAAATACAGTGCTCAAAAAAGGTGGCTTATTTCTCATGGTCCCACAATACAATAGAGGAATGTCAAGGTAGTCAGTCCAATGTACGTAAGCATCTCTTTCATATGGCCCTTTTGGCAACCGGGTTCCATTGTTTTGTGGATTACATGGCTGCAGATCCACATTCCTGAGCAAAGGAAGTAGAGCAAAGAGGAAGCAGAGAATAAGCACATTTTCAAGAATATGATGTATAAGTTGAATTAAATCAATAGTATGAATATACCTATACACAAATGCTTATAGTTATTCATTTATAATATATGGGAGTTTTTAAGACATTAAACATATATACAGTAATTCTTTATAATCTGGACTTAAAATTGGTATATGGGTGTTTAAACAAAACAATCTCTTCCCTCTTCTAGAAAGATAAACGTGTTCAACATTTTGAGATCTCGTTCAGGGACTCGGCTAAATCCAGCTCTGTGGGCTCTTGAAAGTCACTGGACTTGGAGCCGTCAGTTTCTTTCCAGACTGAGGGACATATGAATAATCACATGATCTCCTTGGTTATTTTTTTTTCTGTACTTAAAGTCTTATGATTCAATATTTAATATTAAGCTCTTCTTAGTTACATTAAAGCAAGAAATGTATGAACAGAGAATTCTTACCGCTAGATCTTCAGCAGGTTTTTCCCCATCTTCAGTGAGATAGAATAATTAGTATTCTTGCAGTACGAAGAGAACACTCCATGTGAATATATTCATATTCATATTTTATCACCTATGACACTCATACTTTTGCAGCTCAAAAAAACAGATGATTTCTCATAAAAAATGTCAAGACTGGCATTGTTGTGGCTACATACTAAAGATATTCCCAGTACCTTTGCTTGAGCACATATTTAGGAGGTTTGATGGATCTTTTGGCCGGAAATTGATCCAAAAATTAAACTAAATTTAAAATATAGAGAATTTTCTTAGCAAAGGGCTATGTGATAAGCAACTAGTGGCTTACTAATAATTTTAGCACTTATTGTTTACAATTTTTATTCTGCTTTTAAATAGATCTACATTGTTTTTGGTTTCATTAGCAGAGGCTTGGTTTGTGTTGGCTTTTATTTATCTATTTATTTATATTTTTATTAAGGTATCATCCATATACACTCTTTGAAGGTTTCACATGAACAAAAATGTGGTTACTACATTCACCCATATTATCAAGTCCCCTCATACCCCATTGCAATCACTGTCCATCGGTGTAGTAAGATGCCACAGAGTCACTACTTGTCTTCTCTGTGCTACACTGTCTTCCCCATAATCCCTCCCACCATGTGTACTAATCATAATACCCCTCAGTGTCCTTCTCTCTCCCTCGCCACCCACCCTCCACCACCCTTCCCCTTTGGTAATTACTAGTCCCTTCTTGGAGTCTGTGAGTCTGCTGCTGTTTTGTTCCTTCGGTTTTGCTTCATTGTTATACTCCACAAATGAGGGAAATCATTTGGTACTTGTCTTTCTCTGCCTGGCATATTTCACTGAGCATAATACCCTCCAGCTCCATCCATGTTGTTGCAAATGGTAGGGTTTGTTTCTTTCTTATGGCTGAATAGTATTCCATTGCGTATATGTACCACCTCTTCCTATCCATTTATCTACTGATGGACACTTAGGTTACTTCCATATCTTGGCTATTGTAAATAGTGCTGCAATAAACATAGGGGTGCATATGTCTTTGAATCTGAGAACTTATTTTCTTTGCATAAATTTCTAGGAGTGGAATTCCCCGGTCAGACGGTATTTCTATTTTTAGTTTTTTGAGGAACCTCCATATTGCTTTCCACAACTAGCTTACATTCCCACCAGCAATGTAGGAGGGTTCCCCTTTCTCCTCATCCTCGCCAGCATTTGTTGTTCCTAGTCTTTTTGATGTTGGCCATCCCAACTGGTGTGAGGTGATATCTCATTGTGGTTTTAATTTGAATTTCCCTGATAATTGGTGATGTGGCGCATCTTTTCATGTGCCTGTTAGCCATCTGAATTTCTTCTTTGAAAAATTGTCTGTTCATATCTTCTGCCCATTTTTTAATTGGGTTATTTGCATTTTGGGTGTTGAGGCATGTGAGTTCTTTATATATTTTGGATGTTAACCCCTTGTCAGATATGTCGTTTACAAATATATTCTCCCATACTGTAGGATGCCTTTTTTTTCTGCTGATGGTGTCCTTTGCTGTACAGAAGCTTTTTAGTTTGATGTAGTCCCGTTTATTCATTTTTGCTTTTGTTTCCCTTGCTTGAGGAGATATGTTCAGGAAAAAGTTGCTCATGTTTATATACAAGAGATTTTTGCCTATGTTGTCTTCTAAGACTTTTATGGTTTCATGACTTACATTCAGGTCTTTGATCCATTTCAAGTTTACTTTTGTATATGGGGTTAGACAATAATCCAGTTTCACTCTCTTGCATGTAGCTGTCCAGTTTTGCCAATACCAGTTGTTGAGGTGACTGTCATTTCCCCATTGTATATCCAATCGTGTGTTAATTGGCTTTATATGCTTTGGTTTATATCTGGGTATGTTGGCTTTTTTTATTTGAGAAACAGGAAATGTAGATGTATTAGTGTGGAGAGGTTTTTAGGTAATGTAATATTATAGGTAAGGTAATACTCTAAATATTTTAGAATATGTTAATATTTTTAAATAGGTATGGTAATATTTTAAAGGAATTTCGACTGTTCAGTTTCAGTGACAAATCATAAAAAGGACAGACTAGATTTATTGGCTCATTTATCTATTAAAAATAAATACATAAAATGAAACAATGGTTCCTTCTCCTTCTCCTTATTTGCCTTTTCTGATAGTCACCATCTTCTGATGAAGAGACTTACTAGATGACTAGAAGTAGAAGATTTTTGCCCAGGGGGGAAAATCCTTGGATCAATGCACAAATTCATGGCAAATACCAGAGGTATTTACAGTTTGTGAAGCAATCCTTCTTACAACATGAAAAACAACCATGTATCTTGCTGAACTAAATGGAAGAAGCTGTGCAGGTTTGATGAGACAATATATTTTCTTTAAAAAGTTCTTTTGTAGGTGCAGTACAATTTTGCTTTGCCTGGTGATGATATGGGGTCCCTGGAATCCAAAGGAATCTTAAACCCAGTGGCACATTTGTTGGGAACACAGTTTTTGAAAGAGAAGATTGTAATAACTAAGCAGGTGAACAATACTGCTTTTATGGGGCCAGTCCTACATAAAAATGGGCAAACTGAAGTCAGGACAAAAAGAGCTTTCTCAGTACACCTTATTGCTATTTCTGCAAGTTAGTTTTTAAATTTAAATTCAGGGTCTGTAGAATGATCCAGCTTGAGCCTTTCACTTGGAATTTATCTGGCAGCATTAGGAAAGCCTACTTAAGCATTAGGCTTTATAAAACAAGCAAAGAAAATAGTTGAATCCTAATTGACCTTCACCAAGTTGTTTCTTTCTTTTAGAAGTTTGTGAATAGAGTTGAACTATATACTCGTTTTTAGTAAGATAGATATTAGCCTCACCAAAAGGTCAGAATAACTGTCTTTTCATTGCACTCATTCATCCAACCTTGTCAGAAAGCAGATGAGGAGTTATAGGAAGAATAAGGAGTGTCAGGGATGACAGAGACAGGAACCAGAGGAGTTTCGTGCCTGGTAGGGTGGTATATGGGATTCCATGGATTTTTTTTTTATCATGAACTCATGAGTACCTTTTTTAAATCAGTGGATGGATTTTAGAGTAGTTTTAGGTTTCAGAAAAACTGAACAGAAAATACAGAGAATTTTCATTTTTTTCATTTTTCAAATGAAGAGTTAATGTCAGCATTTCTATTCAATGAAGGCAAACCACCTTATGCATAATTTTTAAGGTACTCATCACAAAAAACATTTTTTTCAAATCAATTGTATACAGTCTAACTATAATCTTTGCATTTTTTCCTCATGTTCCAGTAGCATAAATGACCATGTGTGGACTGAACATGTAGGTTGATACAGTTCTGATCAGTTGTGAGCCTGTAGTGTGGGCTATATAAATATAGTCAACTGTGAACCTATAGCATGAACTGTACAATTGTAACTAATCAAGGGCCAAAAATATGGGGTGGTGCAGTTACCGCAATCATGGGCCTATATAATATGGGTGATGCATTTGTCATTAAGTATGGGTCCATAATATTGCAGTTCTAATCAAAGATTATGAAAGAGCCAGAAAGAGGGGACTCAACATTTTTTGGATACCTGGTATGTACCTGGAAATGTCTTGTGGACTTTACCTGTCATTTTATTAAATTCTTACAGAAATACTATAAAGTTGGTATTATGATTCTTATGATGAGAAATTAGAAGAGGGAGGCTAAATAACTTCCCTAAAACCCCACACACATAAGATGTGGGACAGGTATTTGAATTGCAAAGCCTCGAGTGCGTCGCACGGAAGGAGAGGTGCGGGACTTGTCTTACAGCCGAGTTTGCTCAGCACTTTACGTAAGACCGAAAATGTAATTGTACTCATCAAGGAGCGGGAATGGGGGAGCTGGTGGGAGTTGGCCCAGGGCCACCGCCCAGCCTAGGTTTGGGACTGACACTTGCTCATCCCCGGAGCGCAGATGGGACTTCCTTCTTGCGCATCCACCTAAGTTCCACCACCATTGTCCAGCCACTCTCCCAGAATCACCTCCAAACTGCCATGGAAGGGCAGAGAAACCAACTTCTACTCACTTGCCATCTGTCCAGGGTGAGAGATTTGGAGCCAGAATCGCAGTTGAAATAAGAGAAATGCACCTGGCACCAATTCAGTTTGAAGCTCTTTCAGCCTGTTTTGGGAGCTGTAAGAATGAATGAATCAGCCTATACCATGAAGGGGAGACCTGCCCAGCTGAGTACAGTCAACTCACAGAACTGTGAGAGCCGATAAATACCTGCTCTTTCTTGAGACTTCCGGGAAGATGGCGGTGTGAGCAGGGCGGCAGAAATCTCCTCGCAGCACTACATTTATCTACGAAAACACAGCAAATACATCTATTCCTAAAAGAGAGACGAGAATACACAGGAAAGCGCACAGCATGCAGCTACACCCGAGAGGACTCGGCACCCCAAGAGGCGGTCTTAAAGAGCCCAGCTGACATACGTGGGAACTATCAGTGACCAATTCTATAGCCATGAAAAGACAGAGGAATATGGTTCAGACCAAAATCAACCAGACAACCCCAGAGAGGGAGCATGAAGGGATGGAAATGCACAGTCTTCCTGAAAAAGAATTCAGAATAAAAGTCATAACCATGCTGATGGACCTACAGAGAAAGGTTCAAGAGCTGAGGGAGGAAGTGAGGGAAGTGAGGAAATACAACGTAGAAATCAGACAAGCAATCGATGGGCTTAACAGCAGGCTGGATGAGATGCAACAGAATGTTAATGGAATAGAAATCAGAGAACAGGAATACAGAGAAGGTGAGGCAGAGAGAGAAAAAAGGATTTCTAGGAATGAAAGAACTTTAAGAGAACTGTGTGACCAATCCAAATGGAACAATATTCGCACTATAGGAGTACCAGGGGAAGAAGAGAGAGAAAGAAGGATAGAAAGTGTCTTTGAAGAAATAATTGCTGAAAACTTTCCCTCGCAGGAGAAGGAAATAGTCTCGCAGTCCAGGGAAGCCCACAGATCTCCCAACACAAGGGACCCAAGGAAGACAACACCAAGACACATAATAATTAAGATGGCAAAGATCAAAGATAAAGACAGGGTATTAAAGGCACCTAGAAAGAGAAAAAAGATCACCTACAAAGGAAAACCCATCAGACTATCATCAGACTTCTCAACAGAAACCTTACAGGCCAGAAGAGAATGGCATGATATATTTAACGTTATGAAACAGAAGGGCCTTGAACCAAGAATATTGTATCCAGCACGATTATCATTTAAATATGATGGAGGGATTAAACAATTTCCAGACAAACGAAAGTTGGGAGAATTTGCCTCTCATAAACCACCACTACAGGATATCTTAAATGGACTGCTCTAGATGGAAGCACACCTAAAGCTAAAAAGATGTCACCAGAGAAAATAAAATCATAGCAAAGAAAGCAGACCATCCAAATACTAACTAAAGGCAAAGAATAAAACACCTATTATAGAAAGAATGGAGGAGGAGGAGTAAGAAGGGAGAGAAATAAAGAAACATCAGACTGTGGTTACAATAACTTAACAAGAAAGTTAAGTTAGATTGTTAGATAGTAAAGAAGCAACCCTTGAACCCTTGGTAACCACAACTCTAAAGCCAGCAATGGCAATAAGTACATACCTATCGATAATCATCCTAAATGTAAATGGACTGAATGCACCAATCAAAAGACACAGAGTAACAGAATGGATAAAAAAGCAAGACCCATATATATTCTGCCTAAAAGAAACTCATCTCAAATCCAAAGATACACACAGACTAAAAGTGAAGGGATGGAAAAAGTTATTTCATGCAAACAACAAAGAGAAAAAAGCAGGTGTTGCAGTACTTGTATCAGACAAAACAGACTTCAAAACTAAGAAAGTAGCAAAAGATAAAGAAGGACATTACATAATGATAAAGGGGTCAGTCCAACAAGAAGATATAACCATTATAAATATATGTGCACCCAGCACAGGAGAGCCAGCATATGTGAGACAAATACTAACAGAATTAAAGGAGGAAATAGACAGCAATGCATTCATCTTAGGAGACTTCAACACACCACTCACTCCAGAGGACAGATCAACCAGACAGAAAATAAGTAAAGACACAGAGGCACTGAACAACACACTAGAACAGATGGACCTAACAGACATCTACAGAACTCTACACCCAAAAGCAACAGGATACACATTCTTCTCAAGTGCACATGGAACATTTTCCAGAATAGACCACATACTAGGCCACAAAAAGAACCTCAGTAATTTCAAAAATATTGAAATCCTACCAACCAACTTCTCAGATCACAAAGGTATAAAACTAGAAATAAATTTTAGAAAGAAATCAGAAAGGCTCACAAATACATGGAGACTTAACAACACTCTCCTAATTAATCAATGGGTTAACGACCAAATCAAAACAGAAATCAAAGAATATATGGAGACTAATGACAACAACAACACAAAGCCACAACTTCTGTGGGACGCAGCAAAGGCAGTTCTAAGAGGAAAGTATATTGCAATCCAGGCCTATTTAAAGAAGGAAGAACATTCCAAATGAATAGTCTAAAGACACAATTACTGAAATCGGAAAAAGAAGAACAAATGAGGCCCAAAGTCACCAGAAGGAGGGACATAATAAAGATTAGAGAAGAAATAAATAAAATTGAGAAGAATAAAACAATAGAAAAAAATCAATAAAACCAAGAGCTGGTTCTTTGAAAAAATAAACAAAATAGATAAACCCCTACCCAGACTCATTAAGAGAAAAAGAGAATCTACACACATAAACACAATCAGAAATGAGAAAGGAAAAATCACGACGGACCGCACAGAAATACAAAGAATCATAAGAGAATATTATGAGAATATATATGCTAACGATCTGGAAAACATAGAAGAAATGGACAACTTCTTAGAAAAATACAACCTTCCAAGACTGACCAAGCAAGAAACAGAAAAACTAAACAGACCAATCACCAGTGATGAAATCGAATTGGTAATCAAAAAACTACCCAAGAACAAAACCCCGGGCCTGATGGATTCACCTCTGAATTCTACCAGACATATAGAGAAGAAATAACACCGATTCTCCTTAAAGTTTTCCAAAAAATAGAAGAGGAGGGAATACTTCCAAACTCATTCTATGAAGCCAGCATCACTCTAATACCAAAACCGGGCAAAGACCTCACCAAAAAAGAAAATTACAGACCAATATCCCTGATGAACGTAGATGCAAAAATACTCAACAAAATATTAGCAAACCGAATTCAAAAATACATCAAGAGGATCATACACCATGATCAAGTGGGATTCATCCCAGGGATGCAAGGATGGTACAACATTCGAAAATCCATCATCATCCACCACATCAACAAAAAGAAGAACAAAAACCACATGATCATCTCCATAGATGCTGAAAAAGCATTTGACAAAATTCAGCATCCATTCCTGATTAAAACTCTCAACAAAATGGGTATAGACGGCAAGTACCTCAACATCATAAAGGCTATATATGACAAACCCACAGCTAAAATCATACTTAACGGCGAGACGCTGAAAGCTTTTCGTCTAAGATCGGGAACAAGACAGGGATGCCCACTCTCTACTGTTATTCAACATAGTACTGGAGGTCCTAGCCATGGCAATCAGACAAAACAAAGACATACAAGGCATCCAGATTGGTAAAGAAGAAGTCGAATTGTCACTATTTGCAGATGACATGATACTGTACATAAAAATCCCTAAAGATTCCATTCCAAAACTACTAGAACTAATATCTGAATTCAACAAAGTTGCAGGATACAAAATTAACACACAGAAATCTGTTGCTTTCCTATACACTAATGATGAACTAACAGAAAGAGAAATCAGAAAAACATTCCATTCACAATTGCATCAAAAAGAATAAAATACCTAGGAATAAACCTAACCAAGGAAGTGAAAGACCTGTACTCTGAAAACTACAAGACACTCCTAAGAGAAATTAAAGAGGACACTAACAAATGGAAATGCATCCCATGCTCTTGGCTAGGAAGAATAAATATTGTCAAAATGGCTATACTACCTAAAGCAATCTATAGATTCAATGCAATCCCTATCAATGTACCAACAGCTTTCTTCATAGAACTGGAACAAATAATTCTAAAATTCATATGGAACCACAAAAGACCCCGAATAGCCAAAGCAATCCTGAGAAGGAGGAATAAAACAGGTGAAATTACACTCCCTGACTTCAAGCTCTACTACAAAGCCACAGTAATCAAGACAATTTGGTATTGGCACAAAAACAGACCCACAGACCAGTGGAACAGAATAGAAAATTCAAACATTAACCCAAACATATACAGTCAATTAATATTTGATAAAAGTGCCTTGGATATACAATGGGGAGATGACAGCCTCTTCAGCAACTGGTGTTGGAAAAACTGGACAGCTACATGTAAGAGAATGAAACTGGACTACTGTCTAGCCCCATACACAAAGGTAAACTGAAGGTGGATCAAACACTTGAATGTAAGTCAAGAAACCATAAAACTCTTAGCAAAAAACATAGGCAAAAATCTCTTGAACATAAACATGAGCAACTTCTTCATAAACATATCTCCCTGGGCAAAGGAAACAAAAGCAAAATGAACAAGTGGGACTATATCAAGCTGAAAAGCTTCTGTACAGCAAAGGACACCATCAGTAGAACAAAAAGACATCCTACAGTATGGGAGAATATATTCATAAAAAATGTATCTGATAAAGGGTTGACATCCAAAATATATAAAGAACTCATGCACCTTAACAAACAGAAAGCAAATAATCCAATTAAGAAATGGGCAGAGGAAATAAATAGACACTTCTCCAAAGAAGAAATTCAGATGGCCAACAGGCACATGAAAAGATGCTCCACATCGCTAATCATCAGAGAAATGCAGATTAAAACCACAATGAGATATCACCTCACACCAGTAAGGATGGCCAACATCCAAAACACAAACAACAACAAATGTTGGCGAGGATGTGGAGAAAAGGGAACCCTCCTACACTGCTGGTGGGACTGCAAATTAGTTCTACCATTGTGGAAAGCAGTATGGAGGTTCCTCAAAAAACTCAAAATAGAAATACCATTTGACCCAGGAATTCCACTCCTAGGAATTTACCCTAAGAATGCAGCAGCCCAATTTGAAAAGGACAGATGCACCCCTATGTTTATCGCAGCACTATTTACAATAGCCAAGAAATGGAAGCAACCTAAGTGTCCATCAGTAGATGAATGGATAAAGAAGAGTGGTACATATACACAATGGAATATTATTCAGCCATAAGAAGAAAACAAATCCTACCATTTGCAACAACATGGATGGAGCTAGAGGGTATTATGCTCAGTGAAATAAGCCAAGCCGAAAAAGACAAGTATCAAATGATTTCACTCATATGTGGAGTATAAGAACAAAGAAAAAATACTGAAGGAACAAAACAGCAGCAGTCTCACAGAACCCAAGAACGGACTAATAGTTACCAAAGGGAAAGGGACTGGGGAAAATGGGTGGGAAGGGAGGGATAAGAGGGAAAAAGGGGCATTACGATTAGCAGATATAATGTTAGGGGGGCACGGGGAGGGCAGTACAACTCAGAGAAGACAAGTAGTGATTCTATAGCATCTCACTATGCTGATGGACAGTGACTGTATTGGGGTTGGTGGGGGGGACCTGATGATGGGGTAGTTTAATAACTGTAATATTGCACATGCAATTGTAGATTAATCATAATAAAATAAATTATATTTAAAAAATAAATAAATAAAATAAAATGGAAAAAAAAAAGAATGAATTCCGAAGCCTCTACTTTTTCCACAGCATCACGCCTTCTACCCATGACTTCATTGATCCAAGAGATGGCAACTTTGTGCATTTCAGGCCAGTAGCAGAACTTCTAATTGATCCTAGAATGTTTTTCTATCTCCAATTTGGCTCTGATTTTCTTCTCTTTACTACACTCTAGGTAACCATTATCAATCAACTATGATTGGCATATATTTTCAAAATAATAATTATCTATGATTTATGTATATATAAAATACATATGAGAAGTTTTTATTAGATTACTTATAGTCTAGTATACTTAATATATATAGTTTCAGTGGAAATTTAAGCAATTACAGTTCAACTCTACACAGTATTAACTTTTTTTCTCTTCTGATTCCTATGCCAAATTCAACTTTTCTTTTAATTCCTTCTGATCTCTGGAACACTATTCAAATATTGGATGATAAATGTATATTCTTGCATCAATTCCAAGGATGCTAGCAAAAGCAGTTGTGGAAGAGTCAATCTTACAAACGTCTTCAACAAATGCTGCATGTACAAATGTGGTTTTGAAAAACTATGCTATTGAAAAAACAAAGGTAGAACGTATTTGTCATCCTTAATCTAATCCCAGTAAATAAATTCCTTTTTTTAAATAATCCCTTGATTTACCAAATCTACCTGTTTTCCTTCTTCCCAATGTTATCTCAAACATCAGTGATAGTTTAAGCAGATCCCAGTTTGGGTCTATGAATCTTTGACACTTGCTGGGTTGTGGTATCCTAACAATACATGAGTTACAACTTTAGTGTACCCCCAAATACCACCAACAATACTTCTCCTTAACTTGTGTGACAAATAATTAATTCCTTTTCTCAGTCTCTTAAGTTTGAGTGTAGAGGGTAGGGTGAAACAATGGAAGGACTGAGAAGAAAAGACATTTCCTAACAGCTCTTTAAGCAGCCCCAAAGCACACCTCAGAAGTAAACACCAAGTGTATATAATTTTGATCGTGCTCTCACTTCTATACCATGACCAGCAACATCTTCCTGGAGATATACAATGGCTCAGGACCTCTTATTTCATGGATTCTAAAATGCACTTTAGTCCCTGCAGAATCTTTCATCCACCTCAAATGAAAATACAAGCTAAATAACAGTACTTGTTAAGCAAATACCATTTAAATTCACCTGAAATACACAATTAGTAAATAATGTATTTGGTGTATGACTGTAACGTTGAGATAATCCTTGTCTAGACTCAACCATGTGGTATCCTTTAAAACCCATCTCAGAAATTCTGGAACTTCCACTGGCTTCAGAACCCATAGAATACATTATTTCCATTTTTTAACTGTAATTGTTACTTTATTTAAGTTCCTGTTTTAAGGAAGAGAGTCTATTAAATTATTTCATGTAATGGGATACTCACATAGAAACTGAGAAATATTTAAATCAGGCAGGAGGCATAGTAAAGTCATGCCACAGGAAGGCCAAGACCTGCGGGCTAAGGTCACAGGATCTTCATTCTTATGCTTCACCATTTCCTGGAGTCAGTTACTCTCTTGAGATTTCCTCTTTATGTGAATTAGCTGTATCATCCTCCACTCTGTATTTTCAGATGACTCCTGGCTTTTACTTCTTCCTAATTTCTGCTTTCTCATTACTTGGGCCTGAACAAGGCCTATTACAGTTTCTCCAGAATTTTTCACATTATATTTTTTCCTTCAGCTTCAGCTCCCACTATAGTCCACCCTTCATGTATCTTTATTTCCTAAGGGTGCAAATCTAATTGACCTAACAGGCAGGTATTAAGAAGAAAATCAAAAGTCTCTGTGACCCAAAGATAACAGACTCAACTGCCATTATCATATTTACACAATTCTATCCAGTCTATTTTTTTTAAAGTAAATGTGCATAAAAAAGGATAATTGTATAATCTTGGGCCCATACTGTATATAGTTTTCCATTCTCATTTCACATTTAACTTTATATCATTGGCATTTTCCAAAGTCATTAAATATTACTTAAAAATGTGCCTTCTAATGGCTATACCTTGTAAACTTTAAATTCAACCTTGTTTTGAAGATTTCCTATTTTCCTTTCTTATACTTAGTAAGAAAGTATACTTTCTTGGGAAGCCATCACTAATTTCACAGCAGTATAGGGAAAGGCCACTGATTTCTTCTCCTTGGTTCATCATGTTCCCTGCTAATGTCATCTTCAGCCACTGACTGGGATCTAGCAATGTTTTACATTTACTGCATTAGATGCAAACATAGGAATGACCTTTGCCATGCATAAAATATTGATGATTTCCAGTAAATTCACTAGTGAGCACAGGTAGACACATTAATTTTTAATTTAAAATCAGAGAATTGCAGAGTGAGCAACATGCTGCTTTGGCAAAACTGATCAATTAGGTTCTTTATATGAAGACGTGACTATTCCTTAAAAAGCATAAAATTATGAAAACTATGTCTCCTTTTGCATTTTATGTATTAAATTTTGTTGAAAGACAAAAGCATCTCACAAATTTAAATAAAAGCTATTTTGGTTTTTATACATCACAGGCATGAATATAAATAGTCTAATAACCAAAGAGCTTAGAGAACATAGAATTTGATTAATGTAACCTTATGGTCAGCTTAAGTTTAAGCAAAAACAATTAAATTTGTTTCAGGTAACACTTACTAGGCACTAACTATATCCCAGACACTCTGTTGGATGGTGTTGTATTTATCAGAGTTCTTTCCTCACAATTAAATTGAGTGTTCCTATTATCTCCATTTTATAAAGACACAAAGACTGAGAAGATATTTGCAACTAAAAATGATAGAATTTAAGTTTCATCCTATGCTTCCTCATTTGGGTCACTCAAAATTATTTCCTGAGCACCTACGCCATGCCAGAGTGGTGATGGACTCTGGGAATACAGTTATGGCCACACAAGGTCCATTCCTCTTGAGATTACAAATAGCTCACTGGGGAAAAAATATTAAAAATTATTTTAACAAAAATAGTAGAGAAAGACAAACACTGTATGATATCACTTATATGTGGAATCTGGAAAAGCCAAACCCATAGAGACAGAGAGGAGAATGGTGGTTACCAGGGGCTGGGCAGGGAGAGAACTGGAGAGATGTTGGTCAGAGGGTACTAAACTTCAATTAGAAGGTAAGAAGTTCTGGTGTTCTAAAGCAGAACATTGTGATTATAGTTAACAGTATGTATTATGTATTTTAAAGTTGCCAAGAGACTAGATCCTAAATGTTCTCACTACAAAAAAGAAATGATTATGTGCCCAAGATGTTAGCTAATGCTATGGTAGTAATCATATTGCATTATATAATTATATCAAATCAACACATTTTTACACAATGTTACATGTCAAACATATCCAATAAAAAAGTTGTGCTACAAAAGAAAGCTACAGGATGCTGTGAGACTATCAACTGTGAAAAATTACCAATGTTTCCTTTGCTATCTTATAGCTACCACCTACTCCTTCATTCTTTATTTCTCCTGTTTTGGGGTACTTACTCTATTGTGGGCATCATGTTAAGCTTTATGTGAGTTATTTAATTCAGTCCTCTCAGCAATCCTAAGAACGAAATGTTATAATTGTTTCCTATCTATTCATAAGGACACTAAGGATTACAAAGGTAAAGTAATTTGCCTAGGGGTATAATGTGGAAACTGGGATTTGAACTCAAGTCTGTCTGATTTCAAGACCCTTATGGTCCACTATAATGCTATTTATTAGTGTTTCATTTTTGATAATATTATATATTTGTAACTTTTATAATTTTTCTTCTCTTCCTTTCCATTATCACTCACCCATCCCATCCCCATTCACTTACTCTTTGATTCTTATGAAAAAAGTTTGCTGACCTCTGCTTTAGTGCAATTCCTCAATCTCTCATAATCATCGAACTATGATTCACTGTATTTGTTATAATATGTTATATGGAGATAATTAGAAATGACAAAATATGTGTGGGCTAGAGGATAAACATGTTACCCATGATCTGCCTGTGGTGTTTCATCTTTGATGCTTCCTGAACTGCTGGATTGGTACATGCCTAGCCCTTATCACGTGTGCTTGCCCTTCTGTATAATAGTTTTCTGCCTTCCCTGTACCTAAACTTCTCTGTCTATTTTCTAAAATTATTATGTTCTTCTCCATATCTTTCTAGTTTTCCATTAAGTGTATTTGTTATCCTGGGATAAGTGATTCATGTTCAAAGTAACTCTGCTGTATGCATCATTAATAAGATGGTCATTTTTTTTCCTGCATAGCATACAAAAACTTGAAATAATGGCTGTGCCTTTATGATCTGTAACATAAATCTCTGAGTTAAAATTGTATCCCATGCAATTTTCCTGGTCCTCAGCCCTGTTGTCTTAGTTTCTTCCCCATTCGCCCTCCTTCCTCTTTCTGCTTTCCTTGCTTTTATCATTTCTGTTTTTCTAAAAAGTACGCATTATATGCAAGTAAGCTAACATTTTGAAAAATAGCTCTTCACTCTTGTTCAATTTGATTAAAGGCTTTGTGATTTTTTTTAAATTCGATAGAGTCCCTCTATAGCAGGCACAATTTGTTTCGTTATGTACCGTCGCCTGCCCACTCTTGGATTGGCAAACAGCACAGGGGAGGTGGAGGCCCTCTCTCCCATCATCTTTCCCTACCATCTTTGTGGCAGTGCCTCCCTATCATACTTTAACGTGCTCTTCAGACTTCAGTGCTTTATTATTGCAGTTTTTCCCCAAATTTACACATAAATATGGGTGAGGCCAGGTAGAATGATGTGGATCAGTTCTTAGAAATACAGAGTTGAGGATGTGCTGTGCAGGAATACAAACTTAGGCGACACCTGCATATTCACTGAAATACACTAAGACTTAGAAGACAGAGTTAAAGTTACAAGAGGTAATATCAGAAGTGAGGGCAAGAGAAGTTAGTAAGACACATGTGTTGGTCCACTTCTAGACTGAGGGAGCCCAAGGGATAACATCAAATTGCTAAATATTTAAAATTACATTTCTCTTGATAATGTCATAGGCTTACATATCTGGGGAAAAAAATGAATATGCTCACACTCAAGGCAGTTTCTTAAACTTTTCCTGTTAGTCATTGAAGCTGTGTATTATCCTGTATTTTTTTTGCCCTTAAAACAACATAAAGTGGTATACTCAATTAGAGTTCCACAATACAAATTGCAAAGCATTTTTGGAGATATTTCAGAGTATTTTGGAGACCTTGGTCAGTGTTTAAAACCACTGAGTTTCCCACTAAATATCTAACTCATGTAACATTTTCAGTTCTCTGTTCCCTTGTCTATAAAAGATGAGGATTGGACCATGTCATCTCTAAGGGCTTTTGAAGTCTTAAAATTTTACAATCTGTCTGCATAAAACTCAGATAATCTTCTGTCCTATACTGAACACAATGTCAAGCAGCCAAAATTTAAAATACATTCTGCGAGTCTGAAAAAATAGTGTTTTAAGGACAACATTAGGTAAAATTTTTAAACAGCAGCAACATAAACAAAAACAATACTGGCACTACCCAGGAGAATCTCTTCATATTTCTGAAATAGTATTATCTCATTTATACATTGTTTATATTTCCACTTCTTATGAAAGAAAACAGAAAAAAAACAGTGGTCAATGATCTGAGCAGAAGGCAGGATTAAGCCTGGGAAACAATTTGCCCATGAAATTTAGTCTTGGGGGAAATACGGATTTGAGGGGAGTTGCATAATATATTTTAGTATATGCATAATTTTGTCTGTGAAGTATTTTAATGAACACTCATAAATAGCATGACATGTTATTCTTCATAATAATTACATATACCATGAACTTGTTATATTATCTAGTTACTAACTTAGCTGCCATTGCCAAGGTCATATATAATTAAGCTGAAAATGTTAAACAATGACATTCACTTTTGTCATCTACCCAATTAAAAGGAGAGGATTGTTAAACACTGGAAAGAGTGCCTCTAAGGAAGTTTTTATCTCTGATATTCTGTACAAGCATTGAACTGAATATCTGAATGGATTCTAACAGTCAGGGGTTATTGTAATACAAGATACTCAAAGATTATTTTGACCTTGAAGGGACACATCTTAAGATGTGCCTCTTCAATTATGGCCATCTTGAATTTTCTAAATTCAGATTGAGGTCCTTTCAGAGATTTGGAGTTATTAGTGGCCTATAAACTAATTCACTGCAACATTATCTGTACATAAAATTCCTAAGAAACCAGTATGTGAGGATTCTGTCATTTAATCAAGAGATTTTGGATTATTGTATGAAGTTAACATGCTGGGGCTCTTTTTTCTCTGCTAAGTTATACCACTTTTTCTTAGCTATGCATCAGTCACAACCATCATCCCTCTCACCTGTCATTCTTTCTAGAGCTGATTCAGTTAGAAGGATCATTATTTTGTCTCTCTCATTAAGTGATAGCAACCCAGGATACCAGGACCAAGAACGTTAAGTGTCTAGAGATAAGCAAGTTTATAAACATAAGAAAACAGAATGATGTGTGGTTGGCATGAAATTGTCATAAAACAAAAACTTGGGGAAATAAAAGCAGTCTCTAGGTCCATAATAGCATAGAATATTCTAGAAAGCTTCCTGAAAGTTTTTTTTTTATTTGGACATGCGTATTTGTACATATCCATCTGGATATGATATTATATATGTAATCAATCTGGCTGGGATATTATAGACAATAAATAAATAAGTGCTCTGAAGTTATCTATAAGAAAAGCATGTTCTATTCTACAGTTTTCTGCTCCTGCCACATCCTGAATTTTTGTTAATATCTACATCATCTGACAAATACATTAAGTGCCTTGTACATACAAATACTTAGTGTAAAATATCAGTCGGGGTGGCTCAAATGGTTAGGCACTATTTGTTGGAATTGCAGAATATTAAACACTTAAGGAAACTTATTCATTCAGAAAGTCAACAAATATTTATTGCATGGGCCAGTCACAGTTCTTGGTACTTGGGCTATATCATTAGAGTAAAAAACAAAACAAAACTATGCCTTTGCAAAGTGAACTGAAACTAACAAAGTTTCCCACTTTATGAACCTAAATTAGCCCAAATAGACAGTGTTCCAGGCCTAGAGAAACTGGAACAGGAAGATGCAGCAGAACAACGTGTAGTTCAGTTTAGTTGAAGCGTTAGTATAGGACAGAGGAGCAATGCACATAGAGGATGGAAAGCTCATGCTGGGACCTGAAAATGGACGGAGTCCAAAGAAGGGATGCCAGCCAGCATCAGAACTAACTCCAACACAACTATAGGGTGCTGATTCTGCTTCCTGAGACATCAAATGATATAATCTTCTGAAAAGAATAAATGTTATTACAGATCGATAGGAACATGAGGTGGATAGAATGCAGAGACACTGAAAGTGAAGGTATATAGTTAGAAGACTACTGAAGTGGCCCAAGAAAGAGGTGTCAAGGCCTAATTTATACTGGGAAGAGAGTGGCTGGAAGGAAGGCCTGAGTGGAGGGACAGGTCACAGTGAAATTGACAGGAATCAGAGGCAAACTTGATCAAGCAATGAAAAGGAAATCAAAACTGCTTCCATATCAGGTAGCAGAAATAATTATAGTGTCATTAGCAATAACGAGAAGAGGTCAAGAAGAGTGTATAGGGTTATTTTTCTGGGATAGAGGAGGTGTCAGTATATATAAATCCTGATGTGTTGAACTGAGTTACCAGAGTTACTACCAATGAAAATGGAAATGTAGGATTGGTGATCGAAAAGGGTTTATACGAGAGAGAGAGAGAGAGAGAGTCTCTCGTTTGCATAATGATTTACTGTACATTATTTGAGAGTCACAATATATTAAGTAGTGTCTATAGGAGGGGCTCAGGGTGCCTCTGGTTGGAAGGAGGGCCAGGTGACTTATCTTCTATAACAGGCACACTACTTTACTTCAACTTTACTAAAGATTAATGAAAAAGCATCTAAAGATGCTTTCATCACACTCTGCCTGATACTGAGAATATGCCAATTGTGCATTGGTGCCCTTGGACCAGGCACCAATCATTGAATGCTGCATTTTCATTATGTGTCTTGAAACTATAAGAAGTGACTGATTTTCATCCTCAAATGTATACATACATTAACTGATAAAAGCAATTTTAGTTCATTTAAATTACCTTATACTTTCAAATTTAATTCATTTTTACATTGTATACAACATGTCATAATTTTTAAAAGGTCGCAAATGAGTGACTTGCTCAAGTTGGCCTGGGCAGTAAGGTTCAGTGTGAGGTGGCCAGTTACATGGGAGCACATGAGCCAATGTCAGCACCACAGAGCCACTTCTTGGCAAGGGTGGGGATGCTTTCCACAGGCCAGCTTCATGGGTGCGTTTCACGTTTAGTAGGTTTAATGCTCTACTGTCTCTGTCTGGAAATTTCTAACAATTTTGAACAAGGGATTCTGCATTTTCATTTTGCATAGATCCTGCAGGTTAGGGCACTAGTCCCGACCATCTGAGTATACCACTTGATTTTTAGTCTGTCATGCTCCTGTCCTAGCTCTTTGGTCGCTACTTCTCTCCTTGCTTGTTTCTACTCATCCGAGTCTCCTCTTCTCTCCTCTCTGCATTATTGTTTACACTGCACATGGCTCTGCTGCCTTTTCTCTGTGTGTCTTCTGTACTTTCCCATAGTTTATGGTTTTCTTCATTCCTACTCGCAGAAGAGAGTGTGTGATCAGGAGTATTAGGCAGTACTTCCTAAAAACACTTATATCCACTTAGAATTACAAGGACAATTCTTAGAGCTTATGAGCTGTCCAAAGGCCTTTGAAAAATCTTTGAGACCTGGGACAAAAAAAAGATGTATTGGCTCCAAAATAGGGAGAAAAAGCTGCAATATCAAAACTACCAAATATTTAAATAATATATTTAAAACTAATTAATGGTTAAATTTACTGTTAATAAAAAGTTTATGATATTTGAAAGTATTTTTGTTAGATGTTTTTCACTTCTGAAAAATTCCAAAGGAGGCATATTGGTAATGAAAAACATGGTTATTTGTAAATTAAGTGACTTACTCATAGAAAAATAAAAAATTTTTTAAAAGTACCTTTTGCATGCATGCATATTGTATAGTTTATATGATAGGAGGTGGAGGTCTACCCACATGAGTAGTGCATAGAGCTTAAGTAGGTATTAAAATGGTCTCATATCACATACATCCATTCTTGGACAGTATTCTTAGGATGAGTCACATCAGAAAGTTCTGGTTCCTTGGGGCCAAGTTACAGATGGGTGTGTTTGAGTTAAGCTCCCATCCCTTATGCATTCAGTTATGGTTAAGTTTTCTGTATGATAAAAGCAATGGTATGGTTTTGACATAGAAAGCTCCAGAGCTTGACCAATAATTTTTCCCATTTACAAATTAATTCTGAACTTTTATTTGTTCTTTCCAAGTAAGAAATTAAATTTACCATTAAATATTCGATACTTAGCTGCTTTTTAGTTGTTTTTTCTTTTTTGCTGGATTTTCCTGGATTATTTTAAATGCACTTTATAGAAGATGTTTGCAAGAAGGTATTTTAGATATTCTGAACTATGCGCCTGCTGCAAAACAATGAAATTGATGGACAAATTAGTTAAAAAATATTTTCATATGCTATACTCTGCTGTAGCTGGTAAAATAATGATAATAATAAATGAAATCCTTAGAGGCTGTCAGTACCCTTTAGTTAAAGACCACCAGAAAACATCTAGAGTTAAATAGGTTGGGATTTATTACTCATTGCTCTGGGGGAGAACTCTCACCACAAGGAACCACAGGGTAGCTCAGTAAAAAGATGTTAGAAATAATCTATGATTTGGGCTTTGGTTAGGTGATTAGGGGAAGGGTCTAAGGAAATAGGGTTTTCCTCTTGATTGATTGTAGTAAAAGAACAAGGGCAATGCTATGATTGGGTATCTCAGTAAGTCTTATCCCCAGGGAGAGGAGACTAGAAAGAGGATAAAGCAGTAATTGGTAAAGAAGTATCATTCACTCATTTTAGCCAAGAGAGGGTGAAGTTTTGTGGGTGGCAAAACAGTAACCTTGTTTTTGTTAATGTTTAGAAAAAAAAGTTGTGAAGTGGCTTCATTGTGTCTCACTTTATCATGGTCTCAAAGAAACATTGTCTGAGGTTGATATTTTCTGAGATTATATTAAGTAGGAAAATAAAAAGAACCTAGCTGTGAGTGCCTAGGCAGCTTCCAGGTATCAGGGGTGCACTTTAATTTCTTTCTCAGGCTAAAACTGAAATGAGAGCAAGAAATAACAGTTAATCAAACATGAAAATTGGCTTTAACCCAGAAGACTTCCACTGACTATTGGTGAGTTGAACTTCCATTTTGATTCTCAGATGGGGCAAAAAAAAATAAATGGGGGAAAAAGGTTAAGATTTACTCAAGAATTTTATCTGATATGATACTCATACTGTGACATCAGAGAGGCCACATGATTGCCTCCCCATACCCCTTCACAAAAGCTGACCAGGAGACCTTATTGTCTGATGTTGACATTGGGTGGAGAGGAAGAGTCCCCTGAGAATGTGTACACGAGATCCAGTCTCCATGTGTGCTTGCAGCACCAATTCACAGTGTATGTATGATCAGAAAACACCACCACAAACCTCAAGCTAAAACTTTAATTTGAAATGAACTGGTTCTAGGTTGGTAATACTTCCAAGGCTTCTGGCAAAAGCAAATTTAAATCAGCTTGAAGTAATTGAACCTCAACCAAAGCTTCAAAAGTTCTAAGGCTTAAGGTAAAAAATAAAAAGTACAGGGAAATAAGGCCCCATGAGTGAGAGCCAGCACAAACCAGTGTAGATTGGTTATTCTGCAGTTACATATGAACACTAGTAAAAATTAAAGTTTGGATTAATCATGTAGCTTAGGACTCATGTCCACAATAAACCAGCAGGATATATACATAGCATAGTGAATCCATCGTGTTCTAACCTCTGTATCACTTCTCAGCCTCATCTTTTCTGTAGACAGCAAATTCGAAGTTGTCTGAATATGTTCTCACCAGCTTTCATCCACATACTTTTATCATAATATTTGCCACATTACTTTGTAAATCTGATTATATATCTTTATTCTTGTTATTCTGTGAGCTCTGATGGGAAGGCAAAAAAACTTAATCTTTGATTTCCTATTAGTATTTGATACATTATACAATTTATATTAAACATTTAATGTTGAAATAAATAGAATTCTCCAACTTTCAGTTTATTCACAATTTTAATCATGTCATTAGCTTTCTCTGTCCTTTAATATTTTTTCCTCTCTGGATGATTAATATTAAAAATTATGAAAGCAGTAACTTCCCTGGGTATTGAGCATGTTGATTTTATGGACTTTAAAAGCATGATCTTGAAGTTAGCAAGAAAATTTGCCTGCCCAGAAATCATAGGAACAGAACATATTATTGTTTTATGTAACTGTTTGTGTTTTGCAAAATGCTTATTTAGTTTTGGTATTCTACATTTTCCTGACAATACTAATTAGAAAAGCATAAAGATATAAGAAAATTCCAAGGCAGTTCCTAAGCTTAATGACTTATGTGAGCATAAAACAACCAAAACATATGCTATGATGGTATAAACTTAAGACTTTTTTACAGTACAAATTTATCTGAAATATTTATATGTTTACTAATATTTATGTCTGAATATTTAGTGTAGTAAGTTCAAAGCTAAAACAGTAAACACCTTTAAACTTACAATGAAATTTTGAGCAAGAAGGGAACATTTATTTTTCTGACTTAAAACATGCAGAAATGAAGAGTCAGATACCTAGGACACAACGATATGCCATGGCAGAATATTCTGGCATATTTTTTCGGAAGTGAAGGTGTGTGTGTGTGTGTGTGTGTGTGTGTGTGTGTGTGTGTGTGTGTGTGTGTGACATTGTTCTTCCTATATCAGTTGTTTCAGTGCCTAGTTAGTGAAAAAGAATTTGATGTGTATTCTAAGACTTTACCTATTTTATATATCTGTTACTCTGATCTTTTACTATTCTGACCAACGTTCCTAGTAAATTATTAAACTCTGGTTGGCTTTTATCAGTTCACCCACAAGTGATTTATGAAATCACAAAGATGATAAGCCTTCAGCGTATTAAGATGCATTACAGTGATGCACGTACACTACCATTTAAAATAAAGGACATACAAAACAGAGATCCAAGGTCATGCTTTTAACAGTATTTCACCTTCATGCTTGGATAACTCTCATAATAGGCCATCATAGTGGAAGACTTATATTTCTATAGTTCAGACTACAGCGGAGAGGAGTTCAATGTTTAATGTTTATTGAGTTCTAAAAATCTGCTTCCACTGCTTCTATAGCACACACAATCAGAATCCCTGTTCACTATATGCATAATAAACAATGTCTCCTGAAATATGAAAATGGTATCGATACTATGTAAGTAATTAAATAATTTCATTAGAGATGCTTATAATATAGGGATTATGGGGGATTTGAATAATTAATTGTGATGCTACATAATTTAAAATGTATAATTCTAGTCCTATTCAAATTGTATATTTAAATCTTATATATGTCCATACATTTATTTCATAGAACTATGTAATTTTTTGTGTTTATCAACACAAGACTGTGCCTAATTTTATTATTTCATGAAACACATAGATACATGAGTGTATGTGTGTTTGTTACACATTTATACCTATTTGTATATAGGCATTTTCACATTTTATTGAAGTATAATATGGCTTATTGCCTTTATATTGCAAATGTTAGGTCAGTGCATAAAGAGCTATACCCTATTATTATCTTATGTTTTTCTATTTTTAAATAAAATTTAGTATTACCTTTTGCATAGATATGGTATATATCATTTAATATTTCTTCATTCCCTTCCTTAATTCAATGAAGAATAATTTAATACATCCACACTTCCACATTGTGTCTTAATTTACACTATATTATAGTAAATAAATGCATGTCTTTCAAGTTTCAATGGTTTGATTGATGTAACCTAAAATATACTAAATAGTTGTATGGCATGTCTTGCTGGCTAATACAGTAACTAGCATAACAGAAGCTTAATACCTTGTTATAGACTCATTTATAAAATAGTCTTGTTAGGTTCTTGCTCCAATTTCCAAATGTGGAGATTGTAAGCATTCTTTTTTTTCTGTTTTTTTTTACATACTAATTCAAAATGATCACTTGATAAACTGTACAATTGTCATTGTATTTAATTTAAAAAGAAAATGAACTAACTTTTTTCTTCTAGAATCTAGTTAAAAGATTCAGCTGCCGTTTCATGAAACACACTGGATATTATGAAACATACTGAATCTACTAAATACCTTTTTAGTGCGACACTATATTGCTTCCTCAAAATATTTAACTTTTAGAAACTATTTGGTTCTAAGTTTAGATGGTAATCAGAATTATACAGTGCTTTTCTTCTTCTCCCACAATTCCATAAAGTAAATCTTAATTAATAAGACTGTGGTACATGCATCTTGCAATAGAAAGAGCAAGATGAGCAGAGCAGAGTTCTGTTCTCAATTCTGAATCTTACTAATTTTGCGACATTGAACAAGTTCTGTAAACTCTCCAAGGCTTAGTTTCCTTATGTGTAAAATAGGAATCGTAATACTTACCCTTTGAATGTTTTCAGATTTTCTTAGGTTCTAAGCATTACTATTGGAAATACCACATGTATTAGTTTTTTAAGGCTGCCATAACAAAGTACCAGACTGGGTGGCTTAAGCAACAGAAATTTATTTCTTTATAGTTCCAGAGGCTACAAGTCCATTATCAGTGTGTCCTCAGAGTCAGTAATTTCTTCGCAGTCCTCTCTCCGTGGCCTGTATATGGCCATCTTCATCAGGAGTCTTCCTATGGTCTCCCTCTGTGTGTACACTGTGTCCTATTCTCCTCTTCCTATAAACACATCAGTCAGATTAGATTAGAGCCCAGCCAATTGGCCTCATTTAAGGTCTAAAAATTTTAAAGGGCTCATCTCCAGATACAGTCATATTCTGGGGTTACAGGGGGTTAGGACTTTGACATTTAAATTAGCACGAGGCCACAATTCAACCCATAATACCACTGCATAATCAAACGTAGTTTAATTACTTTGAAATATATTTAAATTAATCATAGATTCATAGGAACTTGCAAAGATAGTACTGAGAGATTCTGTGTTTTTGTGTATCTTTCACCCAATTTTTCTCCAACTATTGCTTCTTACCTAATTATAGCACAATATCAAAATCAGTTTGACATTTGTACAAAGCCTATGTATTGTTTTATATCATTTTAAAGCTTGTGTAGATTCATATAAACATCACAATCAAAGTACAGAACAATCAAAATGCCATCTTCACAAAGATCTCCCTGTGCTACCCTTTCCTAATCACACCCACCCCTCCACCCTTCCACCACTCCTGAACCCTTGTAATCAGGAAGCCACTAATATGTTTTTTACAACTTGGATAGATCTTAAGGGCTGAGTAAAAAAAGTCAATCTCAGAAGGTCACATACTATGTAATTCTACTTATATAACATTCATGAAATGACAAAACTACTTTTAAAAAATATTTTAAGTTAACTTAGTTGAAGTATATTTTACAAATAATAAAATGCAACCATTTTAAGCATGCACTTCCATGAATTTAGATACATGTGTATATCCATGTAACCACCATCCTGGTTAAGATGTAGAGCATTTCAATCACCGAAAGCTGCTTCCTATTCTTTTATAGGCAAACCCCACCCCCACCCCTACCCCTGATAATCACTGATCTGATTTCTATCAATACCAATGACATTTAATTTCATATAAATATCATCAACCAATAAAAGCCTCTTGTGAATAGCTTCATTTGCTCAGTATAATGTTTTTGAAGGTTATCCATGAGTTGCTGAGAAGTACTTCATTACGTAAGTACACACAATTCATATATCCATTATTCCATTGACATATATTTTGATTGACCCAATTGGGAATATTATGAATAAGGTTGCTGTGAGTATTCAACTACAAGTCTTTTGGTGGACACTTCTTTTATTGATTTTTCTTGGGTAAATAACAAGGAATACAATTGTTGGGTCATATGATAAATACATGTATCCATTTTTAAGAAATTATCAAACTGTCTTTCAAAGCATTTATACCATTTTACACTTCCAGCAATAATAGTGTTCTAGTTGCTCCACATCCTTGCCATCACTTCATATAATCATTTGTTTTTTGTTTTTGTTTTTTTAAATTTTAGTCATTACAATGGCCATGCAGTGGTATTTCATTGTGGTTTGAATTTGCATTTCCATAATGGCTAGTGATGTGTACATCTTTTCACAAGCTTATCAGCCATTCATTTATCTTCTCAGGTGTAGTGCCTTAAGTTCTTTTGCTTAAATTTAAAATTCAGGTGTTTATCTTAAATTGTAAACACTCTTTATGTATTGTGGCTGCACATCCTTCATCAGATATCAATATTGTGAATATTTTCTCCCAATCCATGTCTTGCTTTTTTCATCATTTCCTAATATCTTTTGAAGAGCAGAAGTTTTTAATATTGGGGGAATCTCATTTATCTTTCTTTTTATCTGTGGTTAGTGTGTTTACTGCCTTGTCAAAGAAATTTTGGTTTACCTAAGATTGTGAAGATTTTCTCTTGTTTTCTTGTAGAAATTTTATTATTTTAACTTTTACATTTAGGTCTGAGATCCATTTCAAGTTAATAATTGTCCAAGGTGTGATGTAGAAGGTAATGTTTTTTTTTTATTTTGCATACAGATATTTAATTATTCCAGCAATAATTGTTGAAAAGATAATCCTTTCTTTATTGAATTACCTTACCAATCTGTCAAAAAACAACTGAACATAAGTGCCGATCAATTTCCAGAATCTGTTATATTCCATTTATCTATTTGTCTTTTGTTATGTCTTGATAAAGGCATACCTCATATTAAAAGCAATATTTCTAAGCTCATGAGATCACCTCAAAATTAGATCTTACTTTTTATATTAATATAATAATCATACATTTCTGGAGACAGATTATGAAGAAATAATTTATGAACCTTTTAATTACCCAAGCATAAATATGTTTTAATATAATTACACTATATTTACTAACATATTTATTAATTTTTATCTGATTACTGTTTTAAACATAAGCAAATAATTGTTAGTATTATTTTATAAAATTTGTAAATACAATATAAATGGAGCTTGAGATGAAATAGAAACTTGATAACTGCTGTGTTTTGACAGTGATTTGACTCATTCCTATCCAAGGTCTTAGTAACATTTAAAGGTGGAGTTTGGAAAAATTTCTAAAATCCAGAATTAGTTAATGTTAAGGTAACTGGAGCAGATAAATGTCAAAATAAATCCATAGTGCATGTAAGAAGTCTGTTGTCAAATTCCAGATTGCAAATAGATTGTTTACCTCCAAGAAATAGTGTGTCAAGGAAAATAAGCCCTTAACTACATATCTGGGTAAAGCAATTACCTTTCACGAAGAAACAATTTATTTTTATTTAAAGAAAAAAATAATTAGGAGCCACTGAAATAGAATTTATTTAATTGCAAATATACACTTAGAAATGAAATAACTTATGTACATCTTCACAAATGAAAATCTTTGATGGATTCTGCCTCTGCTATACCCTTACATCCTTGATTTCTTTTATTACTTGCTAGCACACATGGTTTTGCTAGTAGTGTGTGCATAGGTCATGCCTCTGTTGTCAGTGGAACAGGCAAGGAATGAGATTATCTGAGAGTCAGCAGAACTCAGTTCAATCCTAGCTCTGTCCAAACCGGCAGCTGTAGTCCATTTGGACACATTAGGACTTCCTTAATGTGTAAACTAAGTGAATTTGATTAAATTGTATCTTAAAGCCAATTTCAGCTCTCAAATTCCATTCCAAGATGATTTTCAATGTGTTAATATTTTCAGTCAGTCAGATTATGTTTTCATAAAATCATATTTGCCTATGTGCACCATACCACAGTTTAAAATGCCAAACTAGTTAAATACACAGCAATATGGAAGGATTTTAAAACCAGTACTAGCAAAGTTCAGTGCTTTGCAAAACAAAAAGACTTGAAACAATACAAATGTGCATTAATGAGGGATCAGTTAAATAAATTCTCTTCCATCCACAGTAAAATACTACATAGTAAAAAAAAATGAAAGATCTCTACATGTGATTATGGAACAACATCCAGAATTTGATGTTGGTGAAAAACAATCAAGGTAGGGGAAAGAATGCATGAAAGCTACCTTTTGTCTAAGAAAATGGGAGAAAATACAAATAATTCCAATTATTTCTTATTTTTTAAATAGAAGAACAAACTACACCAGAGTGCAAGGAATCTACCAAAGACTACTGGCTAATAGAGAAAGATTCAAAAGCCCACTCAAAGAGGATTCCATTGCTTATAAAATGGTACAGTCTGAGCATCAATAAAAGTAATCGTTTGGTAGATTAAACGCTTGACATTTCATAATCCATAAGCTCATAATAATAAAAAATAATTAATTAAAAAATAAATTTAAAACAGCAACAAGAAGTCCTGACTCTTTTGGAGGATGCTATTGAATCAACTTTGTATTCTTAAATCTGGTAAATAAATGGTGAGGGGAGAGGAAGAACCAGCACTTCACCTTACTTGCCCATAAAACTAGAACCAAATAGTTGATGAGAGTAAGTTTCCCTTTATATAAATACTCCAGTTAATGTATAAGGATTGGTAAAATTACAATATCACTATAGTCTACAAACCTTTAATGAAATAATGGATCTAGACAGTGGTTATTGGTAACATTACAAGAATAGAGACATCTGGACATTAGATTATTCTTGATGCAAGTACACAGTACCACCTACTAATGTTAAAATTGAATTGTTAGATTTGGGTTTCTAATGGGATCTCATCAATGTTAAAATTTACCACTGGCAGTGATAGTCTTGTGAAAAATCAAACCTGAAGGAGGTTTAGTCTTTAGATTTATCCATAAATTTATATAAAATGCAAGGGACAAGGAACATGTTAAATGCCATTACTGGATGCAGTCCTCAAAATCCAGAACATGGGAAACTCTACCAGACAGAAGTTTTTCAGTTTCTTTAAGAATAACAAGAAATATTGGAAGAAAAAAGAGAGAGAGGACCTATCTATAGATCAAAATAGTATAAAGAGACACGTAAGTCACATGCGATGTAGACAGCTTGTTTGGTCATCAAACAAACCATTTAAAATTTTGAGTTAACTTGGAAAACTTGCCCACTGACTTAGATATTTGATGATACCAAGGCTTTATCACATTTTCTCGGTGTAATATTGGTATGATTTTTTTTTATTCCCTCACTGCTAGTGGAACTGGGAAGCAGCTCCCATCTAGTGATAATCATAAAATTCTCCCCTATTTAGGAAAAAGTAGTACCAGACAGTAGTGGTACATGAAGCCTAGAACTACAGAGAACCTTGGTTATCATTTCAGTGTCAACCCTGGCCAAGTTCCAGCCTGGGGGTGTGGGTGAGGCTGGAAGAGTAACTGTACCCCTTCCTTAGGGTAACACTTCCCATGTGTGCTCTGGAACACATCTCTAGAAGAGTCTACAAAAATAGGGGTTTAGTGACCACTAGTATAATTAAAGCCATGATAACTTCTGAAATAAGGAGAATTTTAAATTTTGTATTACCCAATGAACCCCAAATTTATTTGACCACAGAAAAATTTTTTCCCCACATATTAGCTATTAATATTGTATGGAATATACTTTGGAAAAGCTGTTTTCAGTATTGTATTGCTCCCAATGTAAAGAGAGGGAGGAGAAAATGCTTTGCTTGTTCCTGCCATTCTGTCAAGAAATCATGGTTAGCTGGATTTCCAGCTCCGGCAAATGTCAAGAAACAAGTTTAAATATCAAAATACAAAATTTTTATCTTGGATTATAGAATGTTTAATCTTAACTGGACAGGGACAGCCTGCATGAATGAAAGCCAGGCATCTTGTCTAAAAAGTGAACAAGATGTTAGGATTAACATTGTAATTTTTATGTCTGACTTTGTGAAACTGCTGTTTGTTAAAATTAAATCTTTAGATTTGTGTTTTTGATGGGGTCTCACAGTGGTTAAAATTTACCACTGGCAGTCATTTCATTCATTCTTTGATTTGTACTTCATTCTTTTGCTTCTAGTTCATCTACTTTATCTACCCTTTATTCTGTTTCCTGGGTTTAGCATTAGGAATTCCCAAGGAAACATACCTGATAATACAGACACATGTTACAAATCTACCAAAGAGTTTGTGGTGTTATAGAGATGGGAGCTTAAGATCCTTAAACTAGCTCTAACTGCCTAAACCATGCTAATATGCTTTAAACAAAGAGGAGACAGCTAAATTACCTTCTGTATCCACAGCTATACTGAATTCTTTGAATAGTATCCTGGTATCTTCTGTTCTATAGAGTAGATTAGTTTTGCAAGTGGGCCATGGACTAAGATCATTCATCTATAATCACATAGGAAACATGCCCACTGCCTGACATGTAGGAATATGGGGAGGAATTATGCAAAAGCATGAATGAATCAGCCATTACTCTATACCAGCTCTATGAAACTCCTTGTCAATTACTCTACTTGAGCTTTGGCTTCCTCAGATTAGGCATAAAGATACTTGCTATGCTTTACATACCATTTCATGTTTTTGAGATGAAATGAAATAGTCCATATGAAAATTCTTTGTAAATTGTGAAGTTTTATGCATGTGGGATTTTATTTTAGTTCATCCTAACTTACTGGTTTATCAAACTTTATAATGTGGCTTTTGATGGTTGAGAAAATATGAATCATTTATGAGCTGGCTATTCATGTTCTAATTTGCAGCTCTTCCTATGAGTGCTTTGAACTTATTTATACATTATAAAGCTTCATGGTCTCTTGCCATATATATCCTACTGGCATAATTTGAAGTGATTCCCTTTACTGACTTAACACCAAAAGTCATAGCAAAGTTTTAAATTCACAAATTAAGGAAAAGTGTATTTTCTCATGATTTATAAGATTATGAATTGGGTTTCTATCACAGTCTTTTTTACATATGTGTTAGTGTTTAGAAAAATAACCAACTGGATCTAAATTGAATCAGAAATTCTACATTTGGAGGGAAGCTTCTTAGTTAAAAAAATCAGTTGTATTAATTAGAATAACGAAAAACTTGATTCAATGAGCAAATATATATATAATTTCATATATTTTGAATATCTTAACCGCATTTCAGCCAAATTCCCATGCATCTTCTGATGTTGATTGAAACAATTCTCTTGGAATTTACATAATTATGCCTTTACCTATTTTTAGAAACTACATAAAAGGTGACTCATGGGGTTTTTAAAAAATATCTTAATTTACTAACATGATAGTGCTATCATACTAAAGATGTTTATATATGTCTTAATAAGACAGCTATTTTATTAACATCAGGTAGATAAACTACTAATTTTTCAAATAGCTTATGAGCCAGCTCTGCAACCATGTGGTATGAATCATAGTAGAGACATAATAGATTCTCATTGCTTTTCATTCCAAATATCTCATGAAGCAAACTCAGTTTATGGTAGAACAACAATAACTCACCTTAAATTACAGAGCACCAGCATCTTTTTTTCCTTTCAGGAATATAGTGATTTAAAAATGAGCACATGTTTCAAGAGTAGATATTCCAAAACAAATACTTTATAAAAAGAATCACATGCCTTTCAGTTTGTGTCACCAAACATCTGTGGAGGTGATTATTATTTCCCTTGTAATAAGCCTAATAGGGGCAACTGCAGAAACTTTAAATATCTGAGTGGTAATCATTAAGGTTTACATTTACGATATAAGTCAAATCGCCAGTCTGCTCTAGACAGCTACTGAGAATTCTCTTTCCTTGTTAGGAAATTCATCTTTCTTAGAATTAAAACAAGATTAGATAGCAGTTAAATATGGGAAAGTTGCCAATTGTTATTGCCATATTATTGTCCTTCATGTCTAAAAGTGCTACTGAAACAGACATACCATAACCAAGGCGGAGGGTGAGTGGCTTTTTATTATGTGCATGTGGTCAGTATTGGATTGTTCACATTTGACTGCTGTCATTTTGGTCATGCTCTGGCTAATTGACAAGTGAAGCAGCTGTAAATGAAGGTTTCATTCTAACTCTCTGGAGAAAGTTCCTTGTGTATTTTTCTTATAACTTCAGTTATAGTTCTGCTGTGCCACTAAAATCGTGCATGATTATAATTCACAGTCCTAATAATGAGCCTGTACCTCTGAGCATTTGAAAAGCCAACAGGAAATACAAATTTCATGGTTTCAAAATAGGAGATCTGGGAGAAAGGTTCACTGAACTGGGAAAAGAAATGGCAAAATGACTGGAGGCAATTTGGCATTTTAGCGACTGGGAAATTTCTTGTGTCAAATATTGAAGCTTGTCTCGAGGAGGTTGCCAGCTGCATGTCTCCTCAACCACAACCTGGATACCAGGTGGCTTGTTACACTGAAATGTAATTTGATGGGTCATTATATTACATTTGAAAGGTCAAATTCAAGCAAACATATCAACATTTATTATCAGGCAGAGAAAAAAAAGAAAGAAACAATAGTCGTACAACACACTCAGCCTTCAGGCACCATGGCAGCTCCACAACACACAAGGTTCACACGTTGGAGGATTCCATAGCATTTTAATGGCAAGACCAGTATTTCTGTTCAGCGTTAAGCATGTGGACATAAGACTGGCAAGGAGTTGGGATAGTGAGGCTCAATGTGTCATTTATTTTCTAATCTCTTGCAGGCCAATACTTTTGTAAAATGCAGTAAGAAATGAGTTACTAGAAAAAATATTAAAATACAAGACCCTGGTAGTTTTTCTTGGTGTGTTGGTTTTGTTATTAGATTTAAAACTCAGACATAGTAATTTTGACCAATTACTATAAATGTTTCTCACTTTCAGTTTCTGAACAGTATCAAACAATTCACCCACTATCCCTAGATTAAACATTATGCAGAACTGATCTAGAAGATCCAGAGCTGTCCAAATGTATTTGGGCTATTGGGCCAAATTATTATGCTCTGTTCATGTATTAAGAGTGAAAACACTAAAATTTTCCAGCCAGCTGTTATTCTGAGCACTCTATTTTGCCAATGGAGTTTCTTCTTAGAATTCCTTATAGTAACATTGCAATGTAGATTTGCAAACAATATTTGAAATTTCTAAGTAATCTCCTCTGGAGAATTGAGTCTTGATTAAGGTACTTTAATGCTAACTGTATTAAAGTGTGCTTATACATCTTACACACACACATACACACATACACATATCAGTGTTGCTTCCAAAGTATTTTTAATGAAAATTACAATACATATAAAACAAAACAAACAAAAAGTCAGAACCAAAATCATCATTTGAGTTTAAAGAGTCTTCCTTCACTTAGGTAGTCATATGATATAAAATCTTTAGTAAACATAAGACTATGTACCTCCCTTGGTTTAAATTAAGTTCCATTTTGAAGCACATTTGCCTGTAGTCTATCATCTTCTGTACATTTCCACTGTAGATAGTACAGGAAAAGTTCTATGTCCAAAACTGTTTCACCAATACAGAAACAAAGACTCAGGAAGAAGAAGAGAAAAAAGAGGTCTATAGAGAATCAGATCTAAAAACATCCTTTTCTAAACCTGGACTTGTGGTTCAAAAATCTCCTAACTTGTAGTATTTTTAACAACCATTTTTTAAATAATTCACATGCTTATCAGTGAATTTCTGTCTTCTGTTATGGTCGTTCCTCATCACTGGGAACTAATGTGCCACAGTAAGTGACATAACTCCATCCAGCTGTAGCCTATTCTACCTTAAATTTCTTTAGAACTATGGAGGTGTTATTTGATTCCAGATTTTAAGTTAAAAAGTTACTTATTTAGGTAGCTACTGCTATTAATAAATGATAATGAAATTCCTTCATTCTTGGCCATATGCATACTACTATGAGTGTTACATATATTGTTTAGATACTCTACCCTTTGACTAATGTCCTTTGCTGCAGGCTTAATTATAATAATAGATCCTCTAAAAAAGTTAAAGATGTTCTTACTTTACAATTTTTATATATTTAAAAATTTAGTACTTGATACTAAGTTGATGGTTAAGAAATAAATTTAAATCTAAACTTGACATCACACTTTCAGAATGGTCTGGGAGTCTGAAAGCACCATGTAGCCTTATGTTCACTGAAACCAAGGCAAGGATAGAGAGCATTTGTCTAGCAAATACTGTTTTGAAGCATGACAAATTACATACTAAAAATAATTGCATTTGGCATCCACTTTTCGTCATGATGATTCACTAGGTAAAAAGCTTTCATTTTTTACTTAATGCAAATCCTGATGAGGGCTAAAATGATGTATTAAGAGTTGGTGCTATCACTTTCTGGTACATTCTTGTAACATGATAATATGTTTGCATAATAGCTAATGTTCTGTACAGTTTCATACCTTGTATGAATATACTGAAGAAAGTATGGATTATTTTCATCTACTTTTTGATGATTCTTTTCTGTATAGTGATTATTAAAGATGAAATTTTGGATAGCAGATCTAAATCAATTTTTATATGTTTACAGCAGGAGATAAAACTCAATAGCTCATAAATCATCACATACTTTAACTTCAAATAAACTTTTTCTTACCAAAAAATGTGTTTTGGTTATGGGATTTTTTTCTCATTATTAATAGAATAAATTAAACATACATTTTATGTTAGGAAACCAAATTCAGTAAGCATTTTTTTAATGCAGACATCTTTAGTCAAGACACAAAACTTGACCTCAATTAGCCATTGTGACTGAGACATAAAGAGTTGGCATAATTTATAAAATTTGCTAATTGCACTTCTAGTCATGGATATTAATCTAGCTCTTAATATAAACAAGTCATGGAGCATGTTAATCATTTAATGTAGAAAAATTTAGGCGTTTTTGAGTCATAATGGGATCAAATTATTGTATTGTGCTATTACTGGTTTATAGTCTCTCTGAAAATGATTTTTATTTACAGCCATTTTATTTGTCAATGAGCAAACACGTACTGAATACCTACTAAGTGTCAGACTGTCCTCTCATAGAACTTACTAAGGAAAATTTAGACAATAAACAATTAAACAGGTATATATGTAATGTAATTTTAGGTAGTGGTAACTACTATGTACACAAGTAAAATGGGAGAATAGCGAATGATGGGAATGGGATTGTAAGAGATGAGCAAGTTTAGATAAGTGAAGTAATATTTGGTCAGAGATAAGAACTAAGTAGGACAGGCAAGGGGAAGGTAATTGTAAATATCTAAACATATTTTAGAGCAAAGGATAGCTGTGTTGCAGCCCCTTAGTGATTTGTATCACGCTCATGAACAGCATGATTGCTGTCTCTCTTAGCATGCTGATGGTGATAGTTGTTTAGGAAGAGTGGGAGTGATTTATTGAGATTCCATTTCTGAGAGCCACTTGTGAAGGTAACCAGTGATAAGTTCCATATCAGTATTCTGGGCTTTTTCAATTTTATCCTGGACTGTGACAGCAATATTTGCATACACATTGTCCTTCAGTGTTGTATATAAATGAGCCAAGTCATATAGAAAAGCATCATCCTAAAATAGATTTTTGGTAACTATTTTTTCCAAGAAGTCTGGACTTTCTGTTCCAGTTTCTTCTCTATCAGCTGATTTTAAATGGAACATAAGATCAATTATTTGAAAATAGCAGTAAACTAACAGACACTAAGTGACTGGTCATTACCATGAAGGAGGGGTTGAGGTGGAAGGGTGAGGGGGAAAAAGGGGCACATAAATTATCAATCATAATATAAGTTGGTCACGGGGATGGAAATGCAGCATAGAGAATGTAGTCAATGATTCTGTAACATCTTCCTGTGTAGACAGATAGTAATGCCCTAGTGGGGATGGAGATTTAATAATGTGGGTAACTGTTGAATCACTGTTGTACAGTTGAAACCAATATAAGATTATATATCAGCAATACTTCAATAAAACAAAATAATGAAATAGATTAATTATAAATCTCAAAAAAAGAACAGTTGTTTGAGAGGGATATGCCATGATAACACCACTCACATGGGTACAGTAGATTCTTTGTCTTAATTACTTTATCTTTTTATCCATCCAACATATAACTGATTCCATGCCTTCAGGTTGTTGCACCACTTAAAACAAATAAAATATCTCCTTGTTCCAACAATCCAGTCTCTGTCAATGTCGCCATCATTTTCTCAATCACTCAACTGGAAATATTGGAGAAATCTTTGATCCTTCCTTGGCCAAATCCAAATCCATTTCAGTCACCAAATCCTGTCCACTCATAGTTTGTTTCCTCAAGAAGTAGGGTCAACATTTTACATGTGAAGCTACAGTCTAAACTGGAAACAGGGCTTGAGGGTTTTCTTTGGGCCTGGCAGCACAGAGGACATAACACACTCCTTTCAGGAGGAGTGGCTCATCTTCAGAGGCATTTGATGGGGAGCCTCATGAAACATGTGCAAAATAACCAGGTAATTTTGATACATCTCCTCTGGGGACATGCTCTTTTCTATGTACACCCTCCTTCTCATTTCTGGTTTCGTATTTCTAGCACAGCAGGGAAATTTCTTGGTACAGAATCAAGAGACCTGAAGAAATGTTGCAGCTCTGTTGTGAGTTTAGCCAAGTCAATTAATTCCTGAACTAGTTTAATCATTTGTAGATTAAAACTCTAGATTATTTACCACTACAGTTCTCATATTGGACAAGTGCAGTAATAAAAATATTTGAAATAATATTCTACCCAGAAAAAGGGTAATTGCATTATTGGAGATAATTAACATTGAGTGAATGAAACTTTAAATAATCTAATTTTACTGCTCTAGACCTAGATTCTACATTTTATACTAAAGACTTTGAATTAAAAATCAGTTCTCAAAATGTAGCAGGGGGGCATACGGGGAAGGCAGTATAACACAGAGAAGACAAGTAGTGATTCTATAGCATCTTACTACGCTGATGGACAGGGACTGTAAGGGGGTATGTGGAGGGGACTTAATAATGGGGGGAGTCTAGTAACCACAATATTGCTCATGTAATTGTACATTAATAATAGTAAAAAAAATCAGTTCTCAAATGATATCCTCTCTCACTGCAAAACAGAATTGCCTGGCTTGAAGCTAGAATCAAAAGAATAAAAGTATTTCAAGTCATCAAGTATAATGATAGCTACAAAATTAATAAAGATTACTCATTTGGAAGGGTCTTTATTTAAAATGGTGCTTTCTGTTAAATATAAACCCCATATTTAGTAAATCATCCCTAAAATAAGTCTTCTTTAATGAATTTTTTTGAAAATCTTCATCACTTAACAGTAGATTTTATTAAGACAAGATGATTTTAGGTTAATGGATAGTTTATTTTTACAGTAATGAAAATTTCAGGCATTCCTCTAGACTTGTGAAGTGTCAGCAATTAGATATCTTTAAAAACATTACTCACCAAAACCTAAAAATAATTCTACTCTTTTTTAAAAATTATATGCATAAGGTACACTTAAAAATCATTGTTTTTCTTTGTTATAGAATGATTTTTAAGTAGTATATAACAAAAACACATGGCTGGAGCAATAAATGCTGATTCTATCCCAGAAAATATTAAGGATTCTTAACCATATATTTCCAAAAATATAAACAGACAATAAAATATAATATTTATATTTTTATACTTACTTTCAAGGACAAAATTTTTTTCTCTTAGAGTGTAGAGGTGATTATTTAACAAAAGAAAGTAAAATTTCATTCAAATGATATTTTTATTCTATGGGGTTAGCTATATAAAAGCCACTTTTATAACCTACCAAATAAATCAGTCTAAAAAAGGAATGATGTAGTAATGGCAGACCAGTCTTTTATGACAGGAAGCAATTCTGAATTTTTATAAATCACGCTATGTATTATTGCATTCATGCATTTGAAATATTTATCATTACTGGGAGACTCATTTCAGTCATCAATTCAGCAGGAATGAAATTCAACTAATGTATTGAGTCCCAGTCAAATATAAGGCATTTTGCGAGGCTTTAAAGAATAAAAATTGTATAAGGCAGAAAAATGAAGTTTGTCACAATTGAAGAATGACAACATTTGTCTGTACTACCCCCTGATTTTTGTAATGGTAATGCTCTGTGATAAGTGTTAGTCATTGAGCAGCATAAAAATCGTTTCTATTTCTTGGGCCTACCCACAGTAAATAGTTAACCTTCTGCTGCCCTTGCAATGACTACTCCTTGAACATCATACCAAAATTTGAAATCATGCACCATATATGTATTTGTGTGTGTGTGTGTATATATATTAGAACTGCCAGCAGATTTGGCTTTCTTTTTCTCCTCTCTGCTGTCATCCTTCCCATAAAAGCAGTAAAAATTCATTTCCAAGGAAGTTTGTAGCTTTTAATTTTTTTCTTGATTTCAAAATATATTCTTGGGTATATTGGGTAGTCACATAATATTTTCATAAAAATTTATTAAGAACAAATAGTAACAGTTCAGTAGAAATTGAAGTTTACTTCAAAGAGATATTTTCACTAGGCTTCTATTGCAAGCAATTTAAGGTCTGAGCTGGGGTTGTGTAAGATGGCAGCCTCTAAATACCCTTTTATTAGTTCAAATATTTTGTACAATTTGAAATATAATCAGGGAACAGAAGGGAATTGAGAATGCCTTTGGTTACTGTATGTTCTTTCTTCTCTCCCAATCCTGGCTCAGTCTTCCCTTTATTTCTAGAGGCAGTATAGCCACAGATGCCTAAAAATGGATTTTTAGGAAATTATAATTGATAGCCTTCAGGTGTGGGTAATTGAATTTTCCAAGCAATAGCATTATAGTCTGGCAAGTATATAAATAGCCCCTAAAACTGTAGTCAGAGAAAGTAATTTTATAATTCAGTAAAAATCCATTATAGTATAACTCACTTTCAAGGTCCTTGACTATATACTGCTTGACCCATATACTTCCCTTCAGCCACCTGGGGGCACAGCTCACTTGACCATTTGGCATCGGGCGTAGCTTTCTTTTTCAGCTTCAAATCTTGAGAGGTTTTTGTTTTTGTTTTCTCCTGCTTCCCTTTCCGTTGCTATCTCAGAGGGACACCATGTGGGTTCAGCCTCTTAAAACCAGTTTGTGCTGCTCATTTCTCTCCTGAGTCAGTTCAGAGCCTTGTCTTTCAGTGTTGAGAGTAGTAACAACCTAGGAGAAGAATGAAGAAATTTTCTCAGGTTCTTCCTCTACCACCATTCTCATAGCCCCCAGTGGCTGTTTTCTCCGTCTTCATTGTCCACCGACTTTTGCTTCCCTAACACATGCACACTTGCATGCATGCACTCAAACACACATCCTCTTCCTTGAATGACATACCTGTGCAATGTCAGCCTAGATTTTTCTTGAAATCTGAAAATGCCTTTTAGGCATTATAACCCTGCCCTTATCTTTCCTATAGGGTCTATACTATATGTCCTTAAGTATTGGATGGGACAGGAGAGGTGTAGATAAAAAAGCTGAGGGCTTACAAATTTCTGTGGGGAAAGGCATTTCAGATTTTTTTTTTGGTAACTTTATGAGTGACTGAGTGATAAAGTACTTTTAAGAGTGCAAAGGAAATATCAAAACCATTTTGTTTACTTCTTAAATAGGAAATTTTAATTTTTTTATTTACACTTAAACTTTGGAATAAAGTTTAGTAGGCACTAAAACCAGACCTTAAGTGAAAAAAATTTTGCCTGATGAATTATGTAGATACTTTGGACAATGGTTTCTTTGACTTAAGTAATTTTATGTAGAAACCTTAGAACTTTGAGGTTTGTTAACTTTCAGTGATTTCAAATCCATTCATAACTATCCAATAAGTTATTTTTCCCTTTTAAACTTATAGTGGTATAATCTCTGGTTTGGTTTAAAATAAATGGATTGAATTTAGGTCAGATTCCTTTTTGGCCATGTATCTTTTCTCTTTCATTATGTTGAATTTGTTGTGAATTTTCTTTCATTATGCTGAATTCATTATCCCGCTTTTTCATAAAGGACATGAGAGTTAAGTTATTAATGTTAAAGAAGTTAATAGGAAATACCATATTCCTAGACTAAATTAGCCACCTTGAAACATTATAGATACATGTGAGTTTGTTTTCAGTTATGTTCCCATCCTCTACATATCTTGATTGTAAAATTTTGGGTAATGTATGTATAGCATATAACACAATGTGAGGCATATAGCGAGTTCTCATTTTCCCTTCTCCATGGGAGCCTATGATCATAACTGTAAGAACAACTCTAACATTTACTTTGTGACCAAAGCTAACAATGAAAAATGAAACTCAATGATAATATCCCATCTGTGCAGTAGTAGCGGAAGGAAATGATAAAAAGCCATTTTCAATAGAACTAGCGAATATTATAAACCGTTTACATTTATCTTTGTCATTTTCTCTGAAATAGCAATTATTCTCTCTAGTTTTGAATCTCCTAATAATCAGCAACAGTTTAATATATTTTGTTGTCTTTTATTATTGCATTTCTTATACAAAATATGTGACACTACTAAAATTTTGAAGAAAAACAACACACACATATTAAAATAGATTAAAAATGGACTATACTCTCTCTAATATTATGAGTGAAATATGGAAGGGATACAATTTTTCACATACCTAAGTGTTTCCAGCTGTGAAAAAGCAATTAACCAGATTAATTCATCTACAGTGCATCACCATGGGCCTTGTATGTATGCTCTTGTTTAAAATAGGCAAAGGGGAATTGCTGGGAGGAGAACAATTTTAGTGGTTCATAATTTATAGAACTGGTATAGACCAAATGCATCCAAATTATTTGGTATGGTCCTCTAAGTGATTTAATTTTAGTACAACCTAAAAATGAGATGGGCTTCTAGATCATTGACACCAAAAACACAATTTTCCACCTAAAAAGGGTATGGAGCCTGCTTCAGCAAACTGGATTAGATATATCTTTCACCTATTTTGTGGCTGTGGATCTCAACAGAATCAATCAATTTTTCTGTGATTTACTTCTCCTTTTTTGAGGTGAGTCAAGCAGAAAGAATTTTTGAAAAGGGAACATAGCAATGTAGCCTCATAATGCTTTCATTCTGTCTATTCTTCAACTTCCCTAAAATCCAATAAATTAAAGTAAATTTGCAGTTAATCATGGGCATATCTTAAGGTATGTGGATAGATCTTCCTCTTTTAATTTCTTACAGACTATTTTGCATTGTTATTTTACTACTTATTTGATGAAGGCAATGTATGCAATTATTTCGTGTTCATGATCTTAGCTTCCTGGATAATTCCAAAAAAAAAAATGTTCAGAGAGATATTAGCCATGGTTTTATATCTTATGGGCTATAACTAACTTGTGGTCTATAATTATACCTAATAAAATAATTTGGTTGTTTGATTACTGAAAGAAAATAAAAATCCCCAAACTGTAAGATGCACTTAGTAAATACTGTATATGGAAACACAGAATTTAAATCTAGCAGAGAACTTATTTGGTTTTACACCTCCTGTTATGAACTGAAAAGTTGTATCCCCTCGAAAAGTAGTATGTTGAAATCCTACCCCTCAGTGTAATGGCATAAGGAGGTAGGGCTTCTGGGAAATAGTAGGTCATGAAGGTGGAGGCCTCACAAATGGGATAAATACCTTAGAGAACAAACACTAGAGAGGTGACTTCTCTCTCAGCCATTTCAGGATCCAAGGAGTAGGTGGCCATCTGCAGACCAGGAAGTGGCCCCTCACCGCAAACAACTGATCTGCTAGCTCTTTAATCTCAAACTTCTCAGCATTCAGGATGTGAGAAATAAATATTTGTTACTTAAGCCACCCAATCTAATGGTATTCTGTTATAGTAGTCCAAACTGACTACAACACCCACCTTTTACAGATGAGAAAAATGAAACCCAGAAACAATTAAATTGTTTGTGCAAGACCACACAATGAATTTTGGAGTGGTAACTAAAACTCAGTTTCCTAATCACAATCTAACATTCTTTCCACTACAGCATTTGTGATTTATTTATTCAACAAACATTTCAGGGCCTTGTATTTTAAGATAGTGCTTAAGAGACTGAAGTGAGGAGAGAAGAGAAGATATAAAATGATTAGGTAATTTCCTGTCCTGGGGAACTTACAGTTTAACATACAACATAAAGCAGACCCACAAATTACTGCATGGGCTGTTAGGATGTACAAAGTGCTTAGGAAAGATGGCCAGGACCTGGGAATTCAGAGGAGGGAGAAAACTTCTGGCCAAAAGATCGCAAGGAAGACCAAGGGGAGGGTAATTTTAAGCTAAAAGATGGATAGGATTCCACAGGTAGTATGAGAGGGAAGACCTTCTTATCCATGAAGTTTCTTTAATTGCAAACAACAAGGGAAAGTGGGAGAAGCTGGCTAAAAAAATATAGGAAAAGGTCAGTTCTGTATGTCCAGCAAAAATGATGATTAGACTCTTCAGGATGCCACTTTCACAATGAATGCACTTGTGTTCACATCTTTGGGTCCCTCCACTTACACAGCCAACTCCAGAAAGAGAAGCTTTAACTGGCTAACTGAGGGCAAGGCAGAGTGACTGCAAGTCTAACTACAATTACACAGAATGAGAGAGATACAGCCATGCGAAAAAGGAAATCAGGGTGCTATTACCCACAGAAAGCAGCCCTAGATAATGCACAAACAAAATTCTAATGCTCACTTTAGCATCTTCTGGAGTGTGAATGGTGAAAAAAAACAGAGGTAAAGAAAGGAAAAATAAATAAGGTCAATAGAATGTTAGAATAGCCTTATTTAGCTGAAGCACAGGATGGATAGACTGGTCATCAGAATGAGCCAGACTGGCTTGCTGGTCATCTCCACCTTCGTCTTCCTGTGCACCCCACACCATCACAATGAACTGCTCTTCCTAGTTTACATTAAGGTGCATGTTGATTCCAGAAGCAGCTGACTCAAGGGAAGGGAAAATTTGAGCCCATGATCTTGCCCATGAATGAAGTTGGTACTACTCTTGCCAGCTACTAGCAATGAAACCCTTGGCACAAACATTACAGAGCCTGGTATATTTTTCCCTCAACCTTAGGAAGAGTGTCTGGCTTTAGCTACATGGCTAGAACTTGAAATTTGTCTTTAGGAGGATGCCAAGGGGATTCTGTGCATCTGAGCCAAGCAGCAGCATCCTTCTTTGCTTCCTCAGTCTGGGCATTGAACTAGCAGAGGGGGAAAAGCAGTTCTACCGAGGACATTTCTGAGAACTGTGAAACTGTAGGGATGCACACCATTTCCACCCCATGACAGAGTTTTCTCCACAAGTAATCCATAGGAATTGCTCCCTACTGCTTCCTTACTCTCCACTCCATCTTCACTCTGAACCCAGTATCAAATAATTTGGGTGAGCTTCACTTTCCTCATGTATATATTTATATGTAAACATATATATAGAAACATACACACATACACATATATGTATATAGGGGTTAGGTTGAGATGGAACTTGACAGTTTTGGACTAAGAAGTTTAGTTTTCAGACTGTAGATGATGCAAATTAGGTACATATTCTTTAGAACAGTATCATAGACTTCAAATCTCCCAGATCTCTCATTGACAAATGCGTGATCTGAGAAGATATTATATATTTTAATCTATTGTTTTATTTTGTAAAATAGAGGAAATAAAAAATCATTCATTTATATGATATAATTTAATAATTATTAAAATATAATAGTAAGAGCCCCTTAATTTTTTAAAGAGTACAATGGCTAAGGCATGTAATGAGATGGTGAAGTTGACAGTGCTATGCTTGACAGAATGATTTATGTAGGCATCCTGTAAGCTACCAAATCTGGGTACCACTGACAAATGATAAAACAAAAACTCTACACAACCAATAGTAGCAAAATAAAAAATTATAACTCTGGAAAATGAGATAACAGATTATTTATTCCTTTTAATAATAGGTAACATCTATTGAACACTCACTATGTGGAATTCTTTATTTTTTAGTTTACTTTAAAATGTTAATTTATATACTCAAAATTATGTATTCTTAAGACCCAGGCTTTATTTTTTGCTCAATCATTGCCCACAGTCTATTGCTTAATTCTTCTACTGTCTGTTCCTTAATTCTTCTCTAATTGAAATTTCTAATTAAGGAAAAATATTCCTTTAAATATATCTGTGAATACATATAATATATACACTTATGTAAAAATATTTCTACACACACATATATCAATAGGGGTTATGCACAGTTGCAAATAAAAGAATAATCATTTTAGAAAATGAGTATATACTTTTTCTTATATAACAAGAAATTTTATGGTATGTTGTTGCTGATATTATAATTTAGGTCCTCAGTAAAGCCATCAGGGACCCAGGATATTTCTAACTTCTACTCCAGTACCCTTAGCATTTTAGAGTTTTCCTTTGTAAATGTCACTTCATGGTCAGAATAGGACTACTACATCATAGGTATCAAGGCTAGCTCAATAAATAAAGAAATCCTGTCCTTCTGTGCTAGGTCTCAGTGGCCAGACCCATAGCTGCTGGAAGATGCAAGGGCAGCTAAGAAAGTGGGAGACAAGATTATCTGATTGTTTTAGACCACTGTGATCCATATCCTTGGCCATATCAGCATGTTTGGGTCTGAAATTAAATCAGGTTTCTTAATAAAAAGAATAGAGGACAACTTGCCATAATAAGGGTAGTAGGTAAATATAATTGCCTTGCTTGAGAGATGCTATGGTAATTGTGAAGTATTTATGAAATATGAGGCAAGAAAAATCCTTCCACAACAAATGTGATCATTCATTTGTGACAATTCATTTTAATTAACATAAGAAATTTTATATTCTCAGAAGCTTCAGCAGATCCTTCCAAAGGAAAACAGGATATAGCCAGTCATTGAATAAATACACAGCCTTTTTTGTTGTTGTTTTCTTATGTAGATAAACCTTTGAGAGGGCTCATAAAGTATGCTTGTAGTAGAATAAATAATTTAAACCAATAATATATTTTCAGGGACAAGAACCATCCTGGACTACAAAATGTGAGCTTGTCTATGTTACATTAGGTGAGCGATTCTAGCTCACTTTAGCAGACAGACTACATCTGTTGTTCTATAGTAAGCATTTTCTCAGGCTGTCAGAAAGCATCTCATCACTTCACATGGCCCACATCATAGACAAAAAGAGAAAGAGAAGAAAGATGGAGTAAACTTACTGAAGGCCCTATAGATGTAGACCTCAGCAGAAACGACAGCTGAGAACAGGCAGCACAATGCTTGCTTCATAGCTGTAATGAATTTGCAAGGGTAGGCGTGCTCTGCTGGTCAGGGAAGACCAAGGGAGGACAACAATGCTAGGATTTCTGATTATTAACTACTTCAGTGTGATGTTAGCAAATCCAAAATGTGTGGAAATGCAGAGCACTTGGAGGTGTAAATAATAGGACTTCGTTGGCATATATGATGATAGTTTCAAGTGACTTTCATTTCTGACTGCTCTGCTTCTTTGTGAAAACGATTTTGAATTTGGAAAATTATTCATGCAGGCATTCTGGATGTAAGATTTATGTGCACCCTGTAAGCAACACATTTTCCTTTGATGTCATTTGTTTTCCATTACCATATTATACTGGGTGGAAAAAGTAGTTTGAGATTATTTGCTAAAATTTTGAAAGACTTGTTTGGAGAGTAAGAATTTGGAGAGTCAGTTCAGTTAAAAATACAATTTTTTATGGCATCTTATGGAAGCTGTGCCAGCAGAGTAGCAGGCAACTGAAGCAATGGATTTGGACACTTCAGAAGTGTTACAATATATAGTTTGCAAATATATTAACAACTGTTTGTGTAAAAGGTGTTTTGTTGCATATATGCACACCCACATACTGCTATTTACATGATCATGGTGCTGCAAATAGATTGATGAATTATAATGAGATCCAAAAGGATTTGTAGAGAATATGATTTTTGTGACTATTACAGATTTCCTATTTCCTCTATCTTTAATTCTTTGTCTTGGCTTAATTTCCTAATACATTTGAAAAGAAAAAGGTTTCAGAAATTCTTATTTGTATTTTTATTGTATTTTATTAATTTATTATTTGTAATTTTAGTTGTAATTTATTCTTTTGAGTATAAAAAGGGCTTTAGCTAAATCTTCATAATTTAACATAATTATCTTTAAATATGAAATTAATCTTCATTAGATCCACAACAGTGGTTTTCTTGCCTAAAACCCAGTTTATTTTTCATTAGGTTATAATGGCAAATACGCTCAAAATTATTTCAATAATAATATTTTAAAAATATCTAAATTCTTTCAAACCTGTCTAGTTAAAAATATCTCCATATATTCTATATGACAGAGATATTACTTTGATTTGTTTTGTAAAGGGAGTAAAGCATTAATATTTGCATAGGTTTTTTTCTTTTAACTTTTTGTATCACTCTACTTATCTAAATCCATAGTGACTTTAAGTAACTTAAAAATCGTTTCCAGCCTTGAAGATATACTAAATGAAACAAGCCAGTCATAAAAAGGCATATGTTATGTGATTCTACTTACCTGAGATACCTAGAGTAGTCATATTCAGAGACAGATAGTAGATTGCCAGAGAATGGTAGAAAGGAGAATTAGAAGTGCAAAAAAATAAGTCTTTTTAGAGTGTAATGAGATATACTATAATTTTCCAATATTAGTTCAGGACTAACATGTATCTTTTGCTATAATACAGAATTCATTCTAAAAGAAAGGCAATTTAATAAAATATATGTGAAACACTGAGCACAGACTTAACAATAGACCATTATTATCTCACTGAAAGTTATCTTTTTTTATTATTGCAGTAAATGTTTCAGAAGGTCAAATGAACAATGTGAAATAATGCATCTTTTAAATGGGTTCATGAGTATATTCATGACAGAATCAAATTGCTTACTTAAAATACCTTCCAACATCCTTTATTAAGAAACTTTATTATTCCAGGAGGAATTGTTGATAAGGATCTTCGTCACTACCTCAACTTACGATTTCAGAAGGGTTCTGTGGACCACGAACTTCAGCAAATCATTCGTGACAACCTCTACCTCCGCACGGTGCCATGTGAGTACAGCAATCCATGTTGTTTTCTTTCTGTGTTAACAGATCAATGTCCAGCTATATATCCATTGTTTGAAAGAAAAGTTAAATCATACTAATTTTTAATTTGGGCTTATGGAACAGAAAATTGATTTGAAATATGGAAGTTCTAAATGCAAAAGCTTATAATTGCAGTTGTATAGTTTATGATGATGTCATAGCCAGAAGAGACTTGGGATTTTTGATTTATAAAACCTAACTTACTTCTCAAATTAGTATTAAGAAACATCAATTCTAGTCTAGGTTGTTGGTGATTTAGAAGGAATTATGCCTGGGGTACAACACACAGAATGAAGTATGCCTGGGGTAACAGAGGAATGTAAATTCAATTTATTAGCTGAAACAGCTATTTTGTAAACAGATAACTTGCAGCACAGTATCTCCCAACCTCATCTCTGGTTTGCAGCAAAAAATCTCATAAGTAAAAAGAAAACATTGTGCATTGAAAAATAAAAGCTAAATGTTCTGTAATTCTTAGAAGATGATGATGTTGAACATTGAATACATATTTCCTACATGCAACTTACAGAAATCCACAAACGACAATCTCTGATTGTGAGCAGGTGTTACTTCAAAAAGAAAAAAAAAAGAATTGGTAAAATGATAAAATTCACAAGTCAACTTCTTAGTACTTGCTTCAGCTCATTTGAGAATCTTCTACTAACTTTAGGACATTTCAAGATCTTCTTAAATGAAGTCCTAAATCCTGGATAGACACCAATATCCATTTCCCTCAAGGCAGGTTCCATGACCTATAGACTTTCCAGTCTCTCCAAAAACTCTGTGATCGGTGGGGGTTGTATGTATTCCTTTTGTTCTAGTCTTGCTCTAAACTTTAATGAACTCGAAGGTATAGTTTCTGAAAGGTTGATATTAAAGAAAGAAAAACTTGGGTATGATAAGTGAAACAAACAAGCTATGTATATGTTAATTTCTGGGATTGAACTATCAGAACTATATAAAAGGCATAGATTATGGATGATTATACTGAAATATTGAAAACACACAGAAAAGTGAAGTGGATAATTCAGCACCTAACCCTTTTCACCTACACACAAACTTAGAAGGGGTGATCATTGTTAGCACCGAATACTCATCAAAACAAAAACGCCAGGGCACCACCATCAAATATTCCTAAATGAGAAGCTTACTGACAGACAGCTTGTCAGTCCAAATGCTGCCTTTGTCGGTGTATGGGGGTTAAGTGAGTAGACTTTTGGACTCTTGCTTCAAAACTAGAAGTTGAGGAAAGCACATTCTTAAACTTGTAAGTTTGACATTAGAGTGACAGGCAGAGGAAGATGGATTAAAGTAAGTGACTGAACTATTTATAAGGTAATGGGTGGACGTATTTTCAAACCTGTGATGTTGTCAGTGCAGCCACGTGAATGCATCTTTTGTGACATAAAAGAGAGGAGATCTGAAATACTGAATAAAGAATTTGGGCACTTTATTATGTTTAAAAGCTGAGGGAAATAGATAAGAGGCTGCCATTCAGTAATACTTGTAGTCCTGTTAAGATGATTACATAAATAAGAAGTCTTAATTAAATATGAAGATAATAGAAGTATATTTTGCATTAATTAATTGACTTAATAAATTAGTCATCTCTTTTAAGAGTACCAAAAAAACACTGTGAAGAAAAAATAATATAAGGATAAAATAACTAGGCTTATAGGAGTCAACATAAAGAGTTTTGTGGTTGACATGATTTTGGTACAAGGTCAGAAATTCAATTAGAAATCCTTGGATAGTTTCTATAAAGGACATGAATAGGAACTCAATGGTATCTAAATGTTATGATCAAACAATTATTCTTTGAATTTGTAGCCATCACTTCCAATAGTTGATTCCAATAATATAATTCACTAACACTGCTTTTAACTTGGCGTAAAAGTGGAAAACAAAACATCTAAGATGGAGGTAATTCTGATTTACATTATTTATAATCACTTTTATACTGATGAACTGGACCTGGATAATCTGCCATCTTCACTCAGTATGTCTTTTAATGAAATGTTCAGACATTTTTAGAGGGTGTGCAGCAAAAATGTTTCAGCAGTGTGAAAAATCCTGCCATTATTTAGAAACTTACATGTGTATCCACAATTTCTATTGGCCTTGAGTATGGAGTAGCATTTGTTACATATTCTCTTGGGTCAAAAAATTCTCATTAGTTTGGGAGAGGCAGCAAAAGATGGCAGAGTAGGATGGCTAGTAAAAACCTCCTCCCATGTAAACACTGAAGAAACAACTACTTTGAAAATACAATTAACTCTGAAAATTATCTGAAGAATGCAGAACAGACCATCTACACCTGATGAAGAAGAAAGGATCACACTGAGAAGGTTAAAGGGGCAGAGCAGTGATCAGTGGGAATCCAAACCCTTCCCCCATCCCAGCCCACAAGCAGGAGGGAGAGGAACCAAGTGGGGAAGGGGTAGATGCTCAGGAATCTGGCATATCTGTCCCTGGAGATCTGCTCTGAGAATATTTATCCACATTCCACTGAGCTTTGGTGATTAACCAGGCTGGACATCAGGGAGAATTGGAGCACTCTGAAGGGCAGAGACTCCTGTCACTTGTGGAGGACAGGCACACTCTGTCAGTCCCACTAAGACCCAACACAGAGGCAGCAGTTTAAAAGATTAACCAGCAGTGGGAAGTATGTCAGAGGGCAGGGGTTGGAGGGAACTCTCTCCAGAGGAAAAAGGGCAAGCAGACAAAACTTTGCCAGACCTTTCAGCCCAACAGGTTGGACATTTTTGGAAGCCACCTCCAAAACATTCCATCTCCCTTGCTGGTGGCTCAACCCCACAGAGGCACTTCCCTATACACCCATCCCACCAGCCTGCTCAACCCAGTGGTGGTCCAACGTTGCTGACTGGCAGACAGAGGTCACACAACACTTTCACAGCTCTCCTGGCCCTCTCTCAGCTCAAGTATCCAGATGCATGCAGGAGCCAGCTCTGAACACTCCAGCTGCCCCATTGGCTCAATCCCAGTGCCCACAGCATGCCTGCCCTGCCTGGCACACATGGTCCAGCAGCGGTCTGCCATTGCTTGCCAACAGGCAGAGGACAGCCCTGCCCAAGCACCTAGCATCACACGCAGAGCACACAGAGGTGAGCTATGAGGCTCAGCCATTGCCAGTAGCCAAGCAGAAAGGTGGCCCTGCCCACAGCCAACCCGGAGCAACTGAAGCTCAGCCACAAAAGAGAACAGGTCATTGGTGAGCAAGGGTCTTGAGCTTCTGGGCATCACAGGATGCCCACTTCATAAAACCATTACTTTCTTTTTTTTTGATTAAGGTGTCATTGATATACAATCTTATATTGGTTTCAAAGATATAACACAGTGGTTCAACAGTTACCCATATTATTAAATCCTCACCCCCTCTAGTGCAGTTACTATCTATCAATGTAGAAAGATGTTACAGAATCATTGAGTATCTTCTCCATGCTGGACTACCATCCCCATAACCAATTTATACTGTGATTGCAAATTATTGTGTCACTTTATCCCCCTCACCCTTTCCCTCCACCCACCTTGACCCCTCCCCCTTGGTAATCACTGGTCACTTCTCAGTATCTATGAGTCTAGTGCTATTTTGTTTCTTCTGATAAAACCATTACTTTCAAGACCAGGAGGCATAGCTAATCTAACACAAAGAAAGAAACACAGACAAAATGAGGAGGCAGAGGAATATGTTCCAAACAAAAGAAGAAAATAAAACACCAGAGAAAGAGATTAGCAATCTTCTTGATAAAGAATTTAAAGTCGTAAAGATGCTCACTGAACTGGAGAAAGAACTGACGATCTCAGCAAGAACTTAAAGAGAAAATATGACAAAGAGCCACTCACAGATGAAGAATACAATAACAAATGAAAAATAAATGAATAGCAGACTGCTGGCAGCAGAGGAAAGAATCAGTGTGATGGAAGATAGAGAACTGCAGAATAAGCTGAGGAACAGAGAGAAAAAAATTCTAAAAATGAGAAGATTCTAAGAGGGCTGTGTCACAACTCCAAACAAAACAATATTCACATAATAGGGGGCCCAGAATGAGAAGAGAGAGACAAAGGAGTAAAGTCTATTTGAAGAAATAATAGCTGAAAGGAAACAGATATCCAGCTCCTGGAAGCCCAGAGAAGGTGAATCCCAGGATGACAACACCAAGACATATAGTAATTAAAATGGCAAATATTAAAGATAAAAAGAGAATCTTAAAAGCAGCAAGAGAGAGAGAGATACAGTTACCTATAACGGAAACTCCATAAGGCTAGCAGCAGATTTCTCAGCAAAACATTACAGGCCAGAAGGGAGTGGCATAAAATATTCAAAGTATTAAAAGGGACGAACCTACAACCAAGATTCCTCTACGCAGAAAGGTTATCATTCAGAATTGAAGGAGATACTAAATGTTTCACAGATAAATGAAAGTTAAAAGAATTCACCACCACTAAAACAGGCTTTACATTAAAGGGATTTCTTTAGGTAGAAGTTTTCTTACATCTAAATATTTTTCATCAGTGAGAATAAACCTACAGTAAAGGTAGTAGATCAATTGCTTACAAAGCAAGTATGAAGTTTAAAAAACAAAAGTAGTGAAATCAACTAAACACAAAATTAATCAAGGTATACACAAAAGATATAGATCATGATATACATGAAGTGTGGAGGTGGGAGAAGAATAAAAAAGTAGTACTCATAATGTGTTCAAAATCACAAAACCATAAGTATAGACTGCTATGAATATAGTAAACTACCTTATGGTAACTACAAACCTAAAGTCTATAATAGGTAACACAAATTTTTTTTTCATCCAAGCATAACACTAAAGAAAACATTCAAATGACAAAAGCATAAGAGAGAAACTATAAAAATAACCAGAAAACTATACAATGGCCATAAGTACATACCTATCAATAATTACCTTAAATGTAAATGGACTAAATGCACCAATCAAAAGAAATAGGGTGGCAGAATGGATAAAGAAAAAAGTCTTATCTTTATGCTGCCTGTAAGAGACTGATCTCAGACCTAAAGACATACAAAGACTGAAAGTAGAGGGATGGAAAAAGATATTTCATGCAAATAAAAGGGAGAGAAAAGCAGAACAATATGTATATCAGACAAAATAGACGTCCAAACAAAAAAGACAACAAAGACAAAGGAAGACATTACATAAAGATACAAGGATCAGTTCAGCAAGAGGGTATAACCATTACAAATATCTATGCACCAAATATAAAAGCACCTAAATATATAAAATATATACTAACAGACCTGAAGGGAGAATAGAGAGGAACACAGTCTTATTAGGAGATTTTAACCTCCCCCACTTACATCAAAGGTTGGATCATCCAGAGAGAAAAGGAAATAAGGAAACAGAGGCTTTGAATTACACATTAGACCAGATAGACTTAACAGATATATGGAGAACATTCCCCTCAAAAGCAGCAGGCTACACATTTTTCTCAAGTGCACGTGGAATATTCTCCAGAATAAATCACATATTAGTATACTGAAGAGCTTCAATACATTAAAAAAGACTGAAATCGTGTCAAGCATCTTTTCAAACCATAATAATATGAAACTAGAATTCAATTACATAAAGAAAACCAAAAAAATCCCACAGACATATGGAGGCTAAACAACATGCTTCTAATAAATAATAAATCAATGAACAAATCAAAGAGGAAATCAAATAAAGGACATAAATAAAAACACAAACAAAAAGTTTCAAAATACGGGGGAAGCAGCCAAAGCGATTCTAAGAGAAAAGTACATAGCAACACAGGCCTGTCTCAAGAAATAAGGACAATCCCAAATAAACAATTCACTACTAAATGAACTAGAAAAAAAAATTAAAAACAAAGCCCAAAAGTAGTAGAAGGAGAGACATGATAAAGACCAGCAGAAATAAATAAAATAGAGAATAAGAAAACAATAGAAAGATTTCTGGATTAAAATATGGCGGTGTGAGAGGTAAGACAGAAGCTTCCTCCTAAAACCGCATATAATATGAAAATATAACCAATACAACTACTCTTGAAAGAGCAATAGGAAGGGGGACTGCACCAAACTGCATACACCTGGAGACAAGAGCAGACCTCACAGAAAAGGGTAATGTACTAAAGCTGTGGTCCTGCGGGATCCAAGCCCTTCCCCCACCCCAGCTCACCATTGGGAGGAAGAGGAACAGACCAGGGAGGGAGTGGAGATCTGGGACTGCTGAATACCTAACTCGGAGATCTGCGCTGGAAGCACAAACCTACATTTCATAGTGCTTGCATGATACTCTGGTAATTACGGGATTGGAACGCTAAGACAGGCTGAATACGTGGAGAGACTAAGAGACTAAGAAAGCAGGGATCCATATCCAGCTGCTCTGGGACAAAAGAAAGGTATGCAGTCTGAGAGACTTCCTAAGAAGCCCTTAGAAAGAAAGTTGCTAAAGGGGCAAGGATTGCATAGAGCTTACTGCTCAGGAGAAAGGACAGGTAGACAAAATTGTCCAGGTGCACTCTGCCCAGCATATTGAGAGCTTTCATGATCTTCAGGTGCTCCAGCTCCCTGGCTGCCTACACAGCTCCAAGAACCCCTTCCATGACAGGCAAACTACCGTGCCTTCCTCCTGGCCAGCCCCACCAGGCTTGCAAACAGGGAAACCCTACCCTGGCATCAGGCAAGCCAGAAGGAAGATCTGTCTACAGCAAGTAAAACGCAAAGCACAGAAGCTTATACCTGTGTGCTCGGCAGACTGGTTCACGCAGTGGAGACAGGCATAGCAGCTGGGAAGCAGGAAACAGCTCTTTCCTCCCCCCAGGAACAAATACCACTCCCCTGCTTCAGGTGCTGAGCAGCTCCAGAGACTAGAGCTTCTGGGCACTAGAGGGCACCATACACAAATATGAAATGCCAAAGGAACCTGGTCAGGAGTAAAACTATTACTACAACTCCTGAGAAAGGTTTAAATGAGATGGACCTTATGACTCTCCCTGAAAGGGAGTTCAAAATAAAAATCATTAACATGCTCATGGATGTACAGAAAGATATTCAAGAACTCAGGAATGAATTATGGTCGAAGATCCAGTCATTAAAGAGCACAATGGATGGTATTAAAAGCAAATTGGATATGGTAGAGGAGACAATAAATGAAATAGAAATGAGAGAAGAGGAATACAAAGAAGCTGAGGCCAGAGAGAAAAAGGATCTCTAAGAATGAAAGAATATTGAGACAACTGTGTGACCAATCCAAACAGAACAATATTCACATTATAGGGGTACCAGGAGAGGAAGAGAGAGAAAAAGGGATAGAAAGTGTCTTTGAGGAGGTGATTGCTGAAAACTTCCCCAATCTGGGGAAGGAGATAGTCTCTCAGGCCATGGAGGTGCACAGATCTCCCAACACAAGGGACCCAAGGAAGACAACATCAAGACATACAGTAATTAAAATGACAAAGATCAAGGATAAGGACGGACTATTAAAAGTAGCCAGAGAGAGAAATAAGATCACATACAAAGGAAAACCCATCAGGCTATCATCAGACTTCTTAGCAGAAACCTTACAGGCCAGAAGGGAGTGGCATGATGTATTTAATGCAATGAAGCAGAAGAGCCTTGAACCAAGATTACTTTCTCCAGCAAGATTATCATTTAAATTTGAAGGAGGGATTAAACAATTCCCAGATAAGCAAAAGCTGAGGGAATTTACAACCCACAAACCATCACTACAATGTATTTTGGAGAGACAGCTATAGATGGAAGTGCTCCTAGGGTTTAATAGCTGTCACCAGAGGTAATAAAACCATAGTAAAGAAAGTAGAACAGTTAATTACTAAGAAAATGCAAAATTAAATTAACTATTCCCACAATCAAGGGATAGACAAACAGTACAGAATATGACACCTAATATATAAAGAATGGAGGAGGAAGAAAAGGGAAGAGGAAAAAAAAAGAACCTTTAGATTGTGTTTGTAATAGCATATTCAGTAAGTTAAGTTAGACTCTTAGATAGTAAGGAAGTTACCCTTGAACCTTTGGTAACCACAAATCTGAAGCCTGCAATGGCAATAAGTACATACCTATCCATAATCACCCTAGATGTAAATGGAGTGAATGCACCACTCAAAAGACATAGAGTCACTGAATGGATAAAAAAAAACACCCATCTATATGCTGCCTTCAAGACAGTCACTTTAAAACCAAAGACATATACAGACTAAAAGTGAAGGAATGGAAAAAGATAATTCATGGAACTAATAGGGAGAAAGAAACAGGAGTTGCAGTACTTATATCAGACAAAATAGACTTCAAAACAAAGAAAGTCACAAGAGATAAAGAAGGACATTACAGAATGATAAAAGGGTCAATCCAACAAGAAGATATAACCATTATAAATATCTATGCACCCAACACAGGAGCTCCTACATATATGAAACAAATACTAACAGAATTAAAGGGGGAAATAGAATGCAATGCATTCATATTGGAGACTTCAACACACCACTCACTCTGAAGGACAGATCAACCAGACAGAAAATAAGTAAGAAGACAGAGGCACTGAACAACACATTAGAACACATGGACCTAACAGACATCTACAGAACTCTACACACAAAAGCAGCAGAATACACATTCTTTTCCAGTGCACATGGAACATTTTCAAAAATAGATAATATATTAGGCCACAAGAAGAGCCTCAGTAAATTCAAAATGATTGAAATTGTACCAGCCAGCTTCTCAGACCACAAAAAGAATGAAACTAGAAATGAATTATGCAAAGAAAATGAAAAAATCCCACAAACATATGGAGGCTTAATAACATGCTCCTAAATAATCAATGGATCAGTGACCAAATGAAAACAGAGATCAAGCAATATATGGAGACAAATGACAACAATAATTCAACAACACAAAATCTGCAGGATGCAGTGAAGGCAGTGCTAAAAGGAAAGTATATTGCAATATAGGCCTACCTTAGGAAAGAAGAACAATCCCATATGAACAGTCTAAACTCACAATTAATGAAACTAGAAAAAGAAGAACAAATGAGACCCAATGTCAGTAGAAGGAGGGACATAATAAAGATTAGAGCAGAAATAATAAAATCGAGAAGAATAAAACAATAGAAAGGATCAATGAAAGCAAGAGCTGGTTCTTCGAGAAAATAAACAAAATAGATAAACCTCTAGCCAGACTTATCAAGAAAAAAAGAGTCAACTCACATAAGCACAATCAGAAATGAGAAAGGGAAAAATCACTACAGACAGCACAGAAATACAAAGAACTATTAGAGAATACTATGAAAAATTATATGCTAACAAACTGGATAAACTAGAAGAAATGGACAACTTTCTAGAAAAATACAACCTTCCAAGGCTGACCCAGAAAGAAACAGAAAATCTCAACAGACCAAATACCAGCAATGAAATTGAACTGGTAATCAAAAACCTGCCTAAGAACAAAATGCCTGATCCACATGGCTTCACCGCTGAATTTTATCAAACATTTAGTGAAGACCTAATACGCATCCTCCTTAAAGTTTTCCAAGGCGTAGAAGAAGAGGGAATACTTCCAAACTCATTCTATGAGGCCAGCATCACTCTAATACCAAAACCGGCCAAAGACAGCACAAAAAAAGAAAACTAAAGACCAAAAGCCCTGATGAACATACATGCAAAAATACTCAACAAAATATTAGCAAACCGGATTCAAAAATACATCAAAAGGATCACCCATCATGATCAAGTAGGATTTATTCCAGGGATGCAAGGGTGGTTCAACTTTTGAAAATCCATTAACATCATCCACCACATCAACAAAAAGGACAAAAACCACATCATCATCTCCATAGATGCTGAAAAAGCATTTGACAAAATTCAACATCCATTCATGATAAAAACTCTCAACAAAATGGGTATAGAGGGCAAGTACCTCAACATAATAAAGGCCATATATGACAAACCAACAGCCAACATTATACTTAACAGCGAGAAGGTGAAAGCTTTTCCTTTAAGATCAGGAACAAGACAAGGATGTCCACTCTCCCCATTTCTATTCAACATAGTACTGGAGGTCCTAGGCACAGCAATCTCACAACACAAAGAAATAAAAGGCATCCAGACTGCCAGGGAAGAAATTGAACTGTCCCTATTTGCAGATGACATGATATTGTACATAAAAACCCTAAAGAATCTACTCCAAAACTACTAGATCTAATATCTGAATTCAGCAAAGTTGCAGGATACAAAATTAATACACAGAAATCTGTGGCATTCCTATACACTAACAATGACCTAGCACAGAGAGAAATCAGGAAACCAATTCCATTCAAAGTTGCATCAAAAAGAATAAAATACCTAGATATGAACCTAACCAAGGAAGTGAAAGACCTATACTCTGAAAACTACAAGACACTCATGAGAGAAATTAAAGAAGATACCAATAAATGTAAACACATCCTGTGCTCATGGAGAGGAAGAATTAATATTGTCAAAATGGCCATCCTGCCTAAAGCAATCTACAGATTCAATGAAATTCCTATTAAAATACCAACAGCATTTTTCAATGAACTAGAGCAAAGAGTTCTAAAATTCATATGGAACCACAAAAGACTCCGAATAGCCAAAGCAATCCTGAGAAGGAAGAATAAAGTGGGGGGAATTATGCTCCCTGACTTCAAGCTTTACTAAAAAGCCACAGTACTCAAGACAATTTGGTACTAGCACAAGAACAGACCCATAGACCAATGGAACAGACTAGAGAGCCCAGATATAAACCCAACCATATAAAGTCAAATACTATATGATAAAGGAGCCATGGACATACAATGGGGAAATGACAGCCTCTTCAACAGCTGGTGTTGGCAAAACTGGAGAGCTACATGCAAGAGAATGAAACTGGATTATTGTTTAACCCCATACACAAAAATAAGCTCGAAATGGATCAAGGACCCGAGTGTAAGTCATGAAACCATAAAACTCTTAGAAGACAACATAAGCAAAAATCTCCTGAATATAAGCATGTGCAACTTCTTCCTGAACGCATCTCCTCGAGCAAGGGAAACAAAAGCAAAAATGAACTCATGGGACTACAACAAACTAAAAAGTTTCTGTACAGCAAAGGACACCATCAACAGAACAAAAAGGCACCATACAGTATGGGAGAATATATTTGTAAATGACATATCCGACAAGGGGTTAACATCCAAAATATATAAAGAACTTACACACCTCTACACCCAAAAAGCAAATAACCCGATTAAAAACTGGGCAGAGAATATTAAGAGACAGTTCTCCAAAGAAGAAATTCAGATGGCCAATAGACACATGAAAAGATGCTCCACATCAGTAATCATCAGGGAAATGGAAATTATAACCACAATGAGATATCACCTCACACCAGTAAGGATGGCCAGTATCCAAAAGACTAAGAACAACAAATGCTGGTGAGGATGTGGAGAAAGGGGAACCCTCCTGCACTGCTTGTGGAAATGTAAGCTACTTCAACCATTGTGGAAAGCAATATGGATGTTCCTCAAGAAACTAAAAATACAAATACCGTTTGACCTGGGAATCCCACTCCTTGGAATTTACCCAAAGAATATAGCTTCTCAGATTCAAAAGGACATATGCACCCCTATGTTTATTGCAGCAGTTTTTACAATAGCCAAGATATTGAAGCAACCTAAGTGTCCATCAGTAGATGAATGGATAAAGAAGAGGTGGTACATATACACAATGGAATACTATTCAGCCATAGGAAGGAAACAAATCCTGCCATTTGCAACAACATGGATTGAGCTGGGGGATATTATGCTCAGTGAAACAAGCCAGGTGGAGAAAGACAAGTGCCAAATGATTTCCCTCATTTGTGGAGTATAACAATGAAGCAAAGCTGAAGGAACAAAATAGTAGCAGACTCAGAGACTCCAAGAAGGAACTAATGGTTACCAAACGGGAGGGGTGTGGGAGGGTGGGTAGGCAGGGTGGGAGAAGGTGATTGTGGGGTATTATGTTTAGTACACATGGTGTGGGGACTCACGGGGAAAACAGCGTAGCACAGAGAAGGCACACAGTGAATCTGTGTCATCTTACTACACTGATGGACAGTGACTGATTTTGGGTATGAGTGGGGACTTGATAATATGGGTAAATGTAGTAACATTGTTTTTTCATGTGAAACCTTCATAAAAGTGTATATCAATAGTACCTTAAAAAAAAAAACCTCTCTACTAGGTGCTTTTCCAATGTAATTTCCCAGTGCAACAGCTAATAGCAATAAAATATTGCATATCTGAAAAAAAAGAAAACAATAGAAAAGAAATCAATAAAATCAGGAACTGGTTCTTTGAGAAAATAAACAAAATATACAAACCCTTAGGCAGACTTGTCAGAAAAAAAAAAGATAGAGGATACAATAAACAAAATCAGAAATGGAATAGATGTTACAATTGATGCTCCAGAAATTCATAGGGCTATAAGAGAATGCTATGAATAATTATATGCCAATAAATTGGACCATTTCGAGAAATGGACAAAGTCTTAGAAACATATGCTCTTCCAAGACTGACCCAGGAAGAAAAAGAATATTTGAACAGACCAGTTACCAGCAGTGAAATTGAACTTGTAATCAAAAAACTCCCAACAAACAAAAGACCATAACCAGATAGCTTCACAGCTGAATTCTACCAAACATTTAAAGAAAAACTAATACCCATCTTTCTTAAAGTATTCCAAAAAGTAGAAGAGGATGAAATACTTCCAAACTCATTCTGTAAATCTAGCATCACTCCATACCAAAACCAAAGGCATTACAAAAAAGAAAATTATAGAGCAATATCCCTAACGAACATAAATGCAAAAATCCTCAACAAAATATTAGCAAACCAAATTCAAAAATACATCAAAAGGATCATCTATCAAGACTACATGGGATTTATTCCCAGGATGCAAGGATGTTACCATATTTGTAAATCAATCAGTGTGATATACCACATTAACAAAATGAATGATAAAAACCACATGATCATCTAAATAGATACTGGAAAAGCATTTGACAAAATTCAACATTCATCCATGATAAAAACTCTCAACAAAATGGATATAGAAGGCAAGTACCTCAGCATAATGAAGGCCATTTATCAAACCCACAGTTAACATCATACTCAATGGTGAAAAGCTGAAAGCTTTTCCTCTAAGATCAGGAAAAAGACAAGGATGTCCACTCTCACCACTTATTCATCATAGTACTGGGGTCCTACCCATGGCAATCAGACAAGATAGAGAGGTAAAAGGCATCCAAATTGGTAACGAAGAAGTAAAACTGTCACTATTTGCAGATATCATGATACTAAGACTTTACCAAAAAAGCTATTAGAACTAATAACTGAATTCAGCAAAGTCACCAGATGCAAAATTAATATACAGAAACCTGTTATAGTCTTATGCACTAACCATGTACTAGCAGAAAGAGAAATCAGGAAAACAATTCCATTCACAGTCACATCAAAAAGAATAAAATACCTAGGAATAAATCTAACCAAGGAAGTGAATGACCTATACCCTGAAAACTACAACACACTCATGAGAGAACTTAAAGAAGACACCAATAAATGGAAATACATCCCATGCTCATTGATAGGAAGAATTAATATTGTTATAAATGCCGCCCTGCCCAAAGTAATTTATGATTCAGTGCAATCCCTATCAAAATACTAATGGCACTTTTTAATGAACTAAAGCAAATAATCATAAAATTTATGTGGAAACACAAAAGACCCTGAATAGCCAAAGCAATCTTGAGAAATAAGAACAAAGCTGGGGGGACTCTGCTCCTTGAGTTCAAGCTATACTACAAAGCTACAGTAATCCAAACAGTATGGTACTGGCACAAGAACAAACCCTTAGATCAATGGAAGAAAACAGAGAGCCTAGAAATAAACCCAGACATATATGGTCAACTAATATATGACAAAGGAGGCAATGGAGATATACAAAAGAGATATATACAAAGGAATATACAATGGAGAAAAGACAGTCTCTTCAATAAATGGTGTTGGGAAAACTGGACAGCTACATGCAAAAGATTGCAAAAGATCACTCCCTAATACCAGAGCAAACTCAGATGAATTAAAGACCTAAATATAAAACATGAACCATAGATCTCTGAGAAGAAAACATAGGGAAAAACCTTTTGAAGATAAGCATGAGTAACTTTTTTCTGTACACAGCTACCTGGGCAAGGGAAAAAAAGCAAACGTGAGCAAGTGGGACTATATCAAATTAAAAAGTTTTTGTACAACACAGGAAACCATCCACAAAACAGAAAAGGCAACCTACAGTATGGAAAAACATATTTGAAAATGATTTATCCAATAAGGGGTTAACATCCAAATTATGTAAAGAACTCATATGCTTCAACACCAAAAAACCCCAATAACTCATTTAAAAATGGGTAAAGGACCTGAACAAACATTTTTCCAAAGTAGAAATACAGATGGCCAACAGGCACATGAAAAGATGTTCTTCATTACTAATCATCAGGGAAATACAAATGAAAACCAAAATGAGATACCTCCTCACACCAGTTAGAATGGCCACTATCCAAAAGACAAGAAATAACAAATGTTGGTGAGGAGGTGGAAAGTAAGGAACCCTCCTACACTGTTGGTAGGAATGTAAATTGGTGCAGCCACTGTGTAAAACAGTATGGAGGTTCCTTAAACAAAGTAGAAATATCATACGTCCCAGTAAATCCACTTCTAGAAATTTACCCAAATAAAACAAAATCCCTGATTCAAAAAGATATATGCAAGCCTATCTTTATTAACACATTATTTACAATAGCCAAGATATGGAAGCAACCAAATGTCCACCAAAAGGTAAATGGATAAAGATGTGGTACATATATACAATGGAATATTATTAAGCCATAGAAAAGAACGAAGTCCTGCAATTTGTAACAACATGGATGGACCTAAAGGGTATTATGCTAAGTGAAATAAGCCAGACAAAGAAAGACAAATACCAAATTATTTTACCTACAAAACAAAACAATATGAACAAAACAGCAGTACACTCAGAGAAGTAAGTAGTGGTTACCATATGTGGCGAGGTAGGAGGGATTGGGGGGAAGATTGAGGGGGACAAAGAGGCACAAAATCTCGATCAGTTACAGCATAGAGAGTATACTCAACAGTTCTGTAACATCTTCCTATGTTGACAGATAGTAACTACCCTATAAACATTTAATAATGTATATAACTGTTGAATCACTATGTTATGTACTTGAAACCAATATAGTATTATCAACTATACTTCAATAAAAATAATATTCTCATTAGTTTCATGTATCCAACAGCAGAAAAGGAAAACATATTACTGAAGAGCATGTCACTGCTCTTGTACACACATATGGTAATATGTATACCTCTTGTTTAGTGTAGTAATGGCATCAGAAATAGGTCCTGAATAACTCCATGAAAAAAAAATGCAGTCATCTTGGAACTCTGTGAGGATCGTCTAACTTTTTTACAAGGTAAGACCAAACTGAATAATTCTACTTACTACCACTACATCACTCCACCAAGAAAAACTCCAATTAGGAGGAAAGGAGCAAAGTCTTGGAGCTGGGTTTCCTTTGTGCCTAGTGAATGGAGAGAGTCCTGTGGTGAGGGTCCAGAGACCCTGTCCCCTCACACACACACACACACTCATCCAACCCCTCTTGTGGGCAGCGTGGCTGCTGAATGCCTGCCCTCTGAAAGAGTGTGAGCCTGGCGGCTGGCTGACTTCTGGGCTAAGTGAGGGAGGGTGATTGTCAGTCCAGGTATTTACTGGGCCTCGACTATAGATAATACACAGGCAATGTAAAAATCCCATCAATCCCTTAAACAATGGTTGACTGTTTTTAGCTTTTTCATTTTGTTTCTCCAGAAACTTAGAACCTAATTCTTCAAAAATATGTATTTTTTAAGCTATATCTCTAGGCATGAAAGGTAAGAGAAGGTCATGGAGACGGATTGTTGGGCATATAGAGAGCATGAATGAGTACAGACACACAAACACCCACACACACACACACAGGCTCTCATGAGAACAGTTTATGTTTCTTTCAAATTAAATCATGGAGAAAATATCCTAAGAACTAACTCTTGGTATTTACATAGAACATAAACCAGTCACATGATTCATATCCATTAAAAACCTAAATTTATACCTGAATGTGTGTCTTTTAGTTGTTTACTGTACAGTTTATAGGAGATAGTGGGTATAAAGGTCTGGAGAGGATCCTGGTGTTCTAAAGTTAAGTTAAATTTTTGAAAATTTAAAGGAATCTTTCTACTATTAGATTCCAGGACTTCTTTGTAATGGAACTTAAGGAAAAATGTGGAAATAATAATGAGACAAAATTGTTGTAATCCAGAATATGATAAAGACTAGCCAGGAAAAATGTATGTAGGTAAACTAAAGAATTAAAGTATCCATGAAATGGGATTTCAATTACCTTGATAGTATACAAAAGACAACTTCAGAAGAACTAAATTAGCAGCATCTATTTAGAGATTCAATGGGATTGTTTTATCATAGGCATGTAAAGCATACAGAGTTAAGGCAGCCTATGTTATACTTTGGGTCATATAAATTCAAAAGTATATGAGGGAAACTAGTGGAATTAATGCAGAAAATATTGGATTAATTTTCTAATATTTAAGCAGTAAAATAAAATTTGTTTTGGATTTAATATTCTACTAAGCATAATGATTACATATAGTTAACCCGAGTCTAATCAATCATGATTAATTATGCTTCTTAAATATGAGAAAAAAATAATCACTTCCACTTATTTATGGAGTTCTGGGTCTTTCTAACCTTAATATTTATTAGAGATACAAATTAATTTTCAAGGCAGGGGTAAGCACAAATATGTCATAGATACTCTTTCCCCATTATACCGGAAGACATGAGGAAGGACATCAATGACCAATTTTTAAAGTTTCAAAACGAAATAGCAGATAGTTAAAATTAATCTTCTCTCCCAAGACCACACTTTGTCACTTAGAGAGATGGTTTTATTGGGAAATACTTTAAATTTATTTGATGCCAAAAAAACCCAGTGTATACCAAGTAAAAGACAAAAATCAATAAAACTGAAAGTCTTAAATTAGTCCTTAAAAAGCTAAAAAAATGGGAAACATAGATTTAAGATATCAAAGAAATTAGTTTTATGGAAGAGCTGATTGAGGTATAACTCACAATGATGTCTCTACATATTTAAGTACTGTAAGTTGGTATAACTAAGCCATGTTAAAAAGAAGCCTTTGTCAAGAAAAAATATTATAAGGTTTCTAATATATTTTTTTAAAACTCTGTTATGCTAAATCATCTTGCATGGAGAAGGAAATTGAAGCAAGCTCTTTAAAAGGTATGGGAACTGTCTCCTTTTAAGAAGTGGTCAACATCCCCTTTCCCTAATTATGTAATCCCATATAGGACTGTGGTCAGAGAGGACTATTGGGGAGAAGTTGTTGAGCACATATCTATTAAAAAGCTTGAAATTAGGACAGAACTTTCTAGTATTTTGCATGGGGAAAATAATTTTAATTCTTAAGCAAGATTAAGTACTTTTAAAGCTTATAAAAATATATGTTAATATTCAACAAAGTGATATATTTTTGTGGACATGAGAAAATCTAATTACTTGTAATTTTCATCATGAAGGTACAGTCCTAAGACTGTGGTAAGGGGAGAGTAACCATCAACCTGTGGGTTATATCACAAAAACATAGTCATCTTCTTCCAATGAAATGAAATAATCTGAGTTGAAGGTGATCAGGAACATAATTAAGTGCTCAAAATATCTTTAAGCATCCCCTGTAGTAGGTTGAACTGTAGGCAGACATACAGGTAGAAGACTAGAGTTATCAGATCCAACTGAATTTTAAACCAACATATTTCAAGAGGTGCATATTATACATCTTTTTCAATTTTAACCTATTGCTTCAAATAAGAATCTTCAATTTAGAAATTGTTTCTGAAGTTGCTTTTAGAGTACAAATCATATTTTTTTCACAATTATTGCAGAATCACGTTGCTGGAATTTTGTTCCTTAAAAACAAATTTGATTTTTAAACACACCTTATTATATTTGGTGCTGTGTTGATAATAAGGGTTACTGGAGAATAAATATGGTTATTAGTATTGTGGGCCAAGACAGAAGTAAATCTATAAACAAATGAAACTAAATTCATTGAGAGATTCATAAACTACCTTGAAAAGCTAGGCCAGAAGAGAAATTTCAAAAGCTTCTGAACAGTAGCAAATACTTGAAAGGATTCTACTCGTTGACTCACTCAGATATATAGGCCTGAGTAACATATTTATTTAAAATATGTTGTTGCTTTATAGAAAGCTATATTAGGCTTACCTTCTGCCCCTTTTTACTGAGAATAGTAAGATATAGTTTCATGTCATACATGTGAAAATACAATATATATGTTTTTTTATTTTTTTCATTGAACAAAATGAATGCATCTTTACTGGTCAGACAGTAACATTCATTGGTTTGGTTGACAGAGTACCGGAGAGAAATGGCTTCAAAATGTTGCTTAAAACAGAAAGTCAAGGAACATTAGAAGCAACTGTATTGATTTATCCACTTGATGCCACAGGGCACTCGTTTCAAACATCTCTGGCACAAAGCAAAAGCAGTAAACACCAACAGTGAGCCACCTCACTCCTTTTACAAACCACACACGATTCCCTTTGCCCTGACTCGATCAGCTTTTTTTGTGGTGATGACTCCATCTTTTTCTCTTGATTTTTCCCATTTGGTTCGTTATTCTCTCTTTACTCTTCATAAAAAGGAGGCTTTCCACAGGAAATCTGGGTTTGTGGACCACAGACTGGTGATGGGATGATAGGTAGATGGTCTGCACACTCTGGGACTCCAGTGCTTCCAGCTGGCTGAGGAAGAATTGGAGATGAGTGCTTCAGGCCACTTTTCTACTTCCAGAAAAGCTAGTGATAACTTTCAATGGAAGATAGCTCACCTTCCAGGAAGCCCAGGATCTGTTCCTTATAGATTTCAAAATTGTAACCCAGTTGGCTATAAGCAGAACAACACGTTTCATTATATGCCACTGTACTTTTTGAATAGAAAGAATGAGGCCTCTATCAGGTTCAAACTTACCGAAGTTTCCAAATTCTACTGACTGGTCTGTAGGCTATTGGATGATTGTGAAGCTGAAGGAAAGCTGTAGGCAGATATTACCATGGGACCTTACAGCTGTAGATTTGGAACAGAGCACTCAATTTCTGATTCAGATGTACCTGTGAAAAAAACAACCAAAAGGAATACTAATTGTGGTTACTGATATTCTAATGTCCAGTGCACTAGTCAGAGTTATTTACACATTGCAGCTTAGCATTGCTAGAGCTTGGTGAGTAGCAGGATCCCTTGACTCTACCTAGTTTGGAACACGTTATGGAAAGAACATTCACTGAAGAATTTAGAAACAATCGTTCTTAACTAGGCTCTGCCACTAACTATAGGACCTTTGCAAAGGCCTTGCCTTTGGGACTAAGTGGAGGGAGGGAAGGGAATAAAATGAATTCTAATGGTTCTTACTGCTCCAAAATGCTGTGGTTTCTTATTCTGCTGGATTGCTTTTCTTTACATTATCGTTATTCAAATCAGTTCATCAAATTGGCTTAAATTATTCTGAGTATGGAATGAATGCCCTTGATATTGAGCAGGTGTAAACAGCTTATAGAAACTGAAAATATATCAAATACAGCAGACACTTCAGGGAAAAATAGAGCTGGGTTTAAATTAAGTGCAGTTCTGGATAAAACCACCCATGCGTATACTTTCAAATTTTTCTATGAATGTCAAGTTAAGGATGCCATCATAACTCTGATGTTCCTTGAAATCTGCCTTCACTATTCATAAAACTCTGAAATATGGTCCAGTCTTAGTAAGTGGATGGGAAAATAAACATAATGAGAAATACAAAGCTTTTAAAACTGCTCTCCTCTTTTGGAATGTGTAATGAGTGGAAATGTGACACAGAGACTTCTGAAGCATGGGGTGTATTATTATGAAAATGTGATGGTAATCTTTATGATAACATGCTTAACATGAAATACAGTGTCTTCTAATATTGAACTTTAATAAACGTCACTTATGCAAGTGAATGGCCATGGGTAGATGCCCAAACAGATCTAGCTAACAGGAAGCTCAATCTTTACAGCACAGTTTAAAAAATATAGGAGAGTCAATAGGGTTTCTTATGCAGGGTGATTAAAAGACTGATATAGGATTGACAGTCAATTTAATTAAAAATTACACATACTCCTGCCTTTCTTAGGCATGTCAGAAGTTTAAGATAGGGTCAATTCCCACTTAGTTTCCCAGTTTCCATTCCAAGCTCTGTCACCCTTCTTACTTAAAAGCTAGCTTGCAGGAATGTTGTTTTTTATGTACACAAAATCAGCAAATATCTGTACAAGCTGCTCAAGATAACCCACTTGTAGGAATAAATGATAATACCTTAAGTCATCCTGTAAAGGAAAGACTGAATTGGGGAGTTAATGCCAAACTATGTGTATCTGTCCTCTCCCATTTCAGTAGGAATTCTGATTCCTTCATCTCCTCTTTTTATTTGTTTGACACTGATGAAAAACTGCACAGATCAGTAAAGGACCTGAATATTTGCAGGAAACCTGAGACTTCATGTCCTGAATCCAGTTCATCTTAGCATTCCCAATGGGGGAATAGTTGGTGAGTTCCCAGCCAGAGCCAGTCTTAGGTATGGCGCTCTATGAAAATCAACAAAAACCATTTGCTGAGTACTTCTTATGTGCAAAAAATGTTTTTCATACATTGTGTCCTTAAATCCTCATAGTATCACTATAAGGTATGTGTTATTCCTACCTTTGAAGACATATGGAGAAATTAAGAGTCTAAGGTTAAGTAATGGGGATGACACCATTAAGTCAGTGGAACCAAGGATTCTATCCCAGGTGGATCTGGTTCCCAGCCCACACTGCATAGGAGAGGAACCATAGAGTGCTTCCAAAGAAGTTCAAAGATGCTCCTGGGGTTTCAAAGCAGAAAAGTGAAGCAATCTGCAGGCTGATAGGCTATCTAGTGAGTATGAATGGACTTCTACAGGCTGACAGACTCTCTGACCATCAATGGAGTTCTATGAATAGAAAAGACTTTTTTTCCTGCCAATCAGATATAGACAGAAATTCTCACAAATAAAAAAAAAACTTTATAGATAATTATCCAGAAAGTTTACAAGTTAAGGTCTGTTGATTGGCTAGCTTCAAATCTTTTCATCTTGACATGAGCTTCTTGATTGGCCATTGATCAATCAAGTACCAAATTGTTTCTTCTTTGGTACATCATTGCCAGAAATATTGGAATATAAAATGTCCAGAAATATTGGAATATAAAGGGAGAAAAACAAAATTTCACTTGATAAATGTATTTTTCCAATAGTTAAAACTGTTACCTTGCCATAGAAGAGAGATCAGATATGCAAAGGGATCTACATTATCTCTACACTTTCTTTAATTTTTGAACTTTGCTTGTAAAACTTACTTAATCTCACTTCTTCTGTACCATCTACCTGGATTTAATACTCTCAATTCTAATCTAAATCTAAAATTCTAACTACTTAAAACTATAAACGGGTATTTGTAAAAGTTCCCAGTTCATCACCCTGGCATTTTATAAAAGCATTTTTCTTGCAAATCACTGGGAGGGTGACAGGTAGAGAGGAGAAAATGGAATGAATTAACATTTACCAAACATCTACAAGGAGTACATTAAGTCCTTGCATTTTGCAATCCTCTGAGAAATGTGTTGTGGTTCCCATTTTTCAGACCAGGAAACTTAGGTTTCTCTGGTCAAGAGCTCTTCCCCAGACCACAGTTACTAAGAGGATGATGAGGATTTCATGTGTCTAAGTCTGATGGTAAAAGACCCTCTTATCAGATGTATCATGTTACATCCTTAGTCACTATAGCTCTGATTTTCCCTGCAGTTCTGATTTTCCCTGCAGTTCTGAACAAACTTTGGTAATGCCTAGAACATAGACGACTGCTTGGATGTGTATTTACATTATTTACCTAACATTTCCATAAGAGCCGACAAAAAACATGAAAATGGATAGTTGGTTACATAAGACCTCAAAATCTCCCACTATTCCCACCACTGCTGTGCAGAAGCCCCACTGGTATCATTCTCAGAAGGCTCCGAAAGGACCAGGCTCAGTAAGGCTGATTGATATTTGAGAACACTGGCATGCTCTCTCCTGCTCTTTTCTGAAGGTAGCCAAAACAGAGACCACAGGACTATTTATTTCAGAATTCATAACATTTTGATGGGGAAATTGTTCCCCATCTCCTGCTGAGAAGCACCACTTCCCATCTCAGCATAACTGGTGCTGCCCTGACTCAGCTGTTACGTGTGGCTCAGAACAGTAACAGCTTCTGAGGTCCCCAGTCCTCTGACTAACTCTGTGAGCATAGTTCATGGGGACACAAGTTGGCGCAACTTGTCTGGTCCCTTCACCAGGAACACGTGGTTCCTGGGATCAGCTCTCAAGGGATCCAGGGCTGGTAAACATCATTATATCTGGTGTCCGCTAAGCAAATTAAACCAGAGGAGCCAACAAGTGGACAGCCAAGCTTAACTTCTGCCAGGCTCTCATTCATTCAGTTCTCAGTGTTCAAGAATTTTGTTTGTCTTTCTATTCCATAAAGCAAAACAATACATCATGTGTCAGGTAGGGTTCAGCCGGAAATAAAACCAGGCAAGGTATTTTAAAAAGAAAGAGACTTAGAGAATTAGTTGTCTATAAAACTGCTAAAAAAAAACAGAGAAGACTGTTGCAGAATAGATCCTCAGGAATAAAACTCAAACAGCACAGAGCTGCCCTACTGGGGTAACTGCTACCTTCGAGACCTGCAGTTATTCACAAGGCCAGAATTAAGAAAGTGTGTTGCTGTGGATCTTAAGAATATTAAGAATCTGGGCATGAACACTGGAACCCTCCTGCAGAAAACTTCACATCTCCAAGACTTTTTGGTATGAAAGAAAATGTCACCTCTAAGTATCTTTCTTTTCCATGATAACCCAATAGACATACAGTATGAGTGTTTTAAATATATTGCTTTTTAAAAGACTGCTTTAAGTTTTTTACATTCTCTCTCTGATGATTCTGTAGTCAAATACTAACAGTGTGATTATATCAGATATTAGTGAAAAGATTTACAGTCCATTTTTTAAGTAAGGTTTTTACTTTATACTTACACTCAAGTTCCTAATGATTGATTATTGTACGCTAACTGGTATGTAAAAGCTACCAGGGAAATGTATTTGTTCTTTAGAAAACCAGGATACTTATGCATTATCAGTGTATTCTGGCATTGTTCTACTCTACTTATAGCATGAAACATTTTAAATGTGTGTGAGAGTCCTTGTTCATTTTTTATTCACAACTTTATTATTAAAAAGTATGAATGTGACACTAACAAAATTTAGTTCATAATTATATTTCTCACATGAAAAAGCAATTGACAAAAACTGCTTTCAGAACATAATTTAAACTTGGAGGAAGAAAAGGAATCTTAATTAAAAGTGAGGAGTTGAATATATTATTTGAAGCACTACAGAAAATTAATTACAGTTTGAAATAAGTAAGATGCTTTCAGCACAAAGTGACACCGTATCTGTGATCAGAGGTCAAATAGTAGCAGCTTTTCATAGGTCCTGACATCATTTCTTTACCTCAAAGTTCATTAAGGAGTCATGCTATGAGTCTTTTGGTAGAGTGAAAGACATAAAAATGCACATACAAGTAAACCAAGACTAAGTGCAATTTAGAAAACTTGTATTTAAGCTAATATGCTGATGTAATGTTGGTTTTGGCAATGAGACATCTGGTTCCCTGATGCAAATATAAAAATTTGATTTCTGTTATCTTGTAGGTTGGATGCTCTTTTCCTTTTTAATATGGTTATTTTCATAAAAAGTTATCTTCCAAATTCATTGGTTGTAAAACGTGTTGTCAGTTAATGAACATTGAGAACTACTATGTGCCTATGACCATCTGGGTACTGGAATAACAGATTGATTAAAACACGAATCCTATTCTCTATGGATTTTTCCTTACCACAAGCTCAAATCTAAATAAACAAATACCATTTTTTTATTTTAAAGATGAGTAAACAGAATATATACAAGTAACTAGGGTAAAATAACTACCCTGTATAACTGTTAAGGCTTACCGCTAGCCTCAAGACTTTGGGAAATGATTAATTATTAGAAAATCCGAGTTTGTTCATCTTTGCTTAACAATAATGACTAGATTATTGGACTTGAAGACATAGATCAAGGAGGACTGAACGTAAGTGAACAGTATCAATCTGGTTTTGGGAACTCAATTCACACTTGCTCTTGTATATTCCTACTCCAGATTACTGAGTTGGGAGAAGAATAAAAAGGAAATAAGTAAAACCAAATATCATGGTGATACTTGAAGGGCTAAAGGTTTTTATGGATTTCCCTGTGATGGCAAACTTAGTCACATTTACTAGTTAGAGGCACACATTTTTCACCATATAATAATCTGGATCTTCCAGAATCTCAGAACAAAGCACTGGACTGGGAACAATGTATCCATGGCTTTCCCAGTGGAAATCCAGTGGTAAATGGAGCCTCAGGTAGGTAGGGACTGTTGTGATGGTCCATCCCTGCCTGTGTTCCCAGGAAGCCTAGTGTTATATCAGGAAGGTGGCCTATTAATTCATCAGTGTTTTCTTCATTATTAAAAATGGGTGACATGAGGCCCAGCAAGTTAAGTAAGTAGCCCAAGGTCATTTAGCTTATAATTGGCAGAGCCAGAATTGAAACTTAGTTTTTGTCTTGATTATAAGCTATATATGTGTGTGTATAAATATAAATGTGTATATACATCTGTATATGCATATAGATATACACATATATATTTGTATTTATATGAAATATGACATATGTGTATAGATGTATCTATGTATATACATAATACAAAGGCCCCTCCTGTCAGTAAGATAGGACATACATGATACTTGTGCAGTTGGGTATTATATGCATGTTATAGATTGAAAATTAAACCTCAATTCAAAGTCACATATAGGTGATAAATAATAAAACATAAGTTTTTAACCCAGTTTGAGTCTATCTTCAAATATATTTACTATTTTATTTTATCTAAGTCAGTTTATCTTTCTGTTACTATCTATTGTATCACAGAAGAGATGTTTAAAGGCCAATTTTCTTTCTTCAAAATATTAAGCACGGTAAAAGTCAGATTACTATGAACTGTACCAGACAGGCGGGAAAACCTTCAGGGAAAAGGAAGGCCTTTCAAATCAGCTTTTGAAACCAAGTGAGGTTGAGGAGGTAGGAGGAGCTAGGACATGCCACTTAAGAAGACCTGTTGGGTCCTGCGAGGCAAAAATCTTCCCAGTTGAGAATCATCGCTGTAGAGAAATAATGTGTAAATATATGTTGGACGACATAGGAAAAGGCAAGTCAAGTAGATAAGGGTTGTAGTGCTCCTACCAAGAACTGTGAAGAAAAAATAATAATTTAATGTTCCTCATCACGATGACAAGGATGCCCTAACAGGAAAAATTATAACAATAGACAAAATGCAGCAACTAGAGTCCCATAGGAAATACCCCTGCCACACTGTGAAATGTGTTTCAGGTTATCTGATACCATTAAACCTGATTTGTGTAGCTTCTCTTGTTCTGACTGTATTTCATCACAGATTGGTGGATGATATATTTTTCCATCGAGCTCTGCCTACCTGATTATATAGACTTCTTACGTATTTATTAGGTGGCATGATATTCTAGACCGTGTGAGAATGATTTTTCATTGCAGATTAGTAGATGGGCTTCCCATGTGCCTTTTGGTTAGCAGTGCTTGATCTGCCTGGGTGCTAACCAACATGATTTTCCAGGCCTGCAAAGTTTGGGACTCATTTTTAGAACTTGGCAAATTAACTGAGAAACTGGCTGCTGGGATTCAGCCCAGTATAGCCACCCTTAAATATTCAGTAAACATTTATTGGATGGATGGATGAATGGGTATATGGATGGACAAATGGATGGTTAGATGGTTGGATAGATGAAAGAATGAAGAGAGATATGTGCCATGTACAGATGCAACTCAACTTTGAAAGCGTGTAAAAAATATCTATATTCACTATATGGAGATAGAAAGATAGATAGGAACAGAAGGTAGAGTGCAAAGTGGAGCAAGAAATTGAACAGTAGGTGAAATATTCTCTGGTTGCTATTTGGATCAGTGCAGTCTAGGATGAGTGAGGATAGAGTGTGTAGAGAGAAAATAGTGGTATTCAACAAGGCTCCATATGAGGCCCCAGCCAATTACTCAAGATCATTGACCCTGATCTGATGAATATTCGAAGGCAGATAGAAAGTATTTAGAATGTTGGCAAAACATCTCTAGAATGAGATACGTATGGAATGTAGAACACAGGTGGAGGAGCTCCTGCTGCTGAGAAAACATGGAAGGGTGAAAGGATGGATTCAGAATCAATTACTTGTTAAGGTTTTTATTCTCAATCTGGGATATCAAGATCAGTCACAAATTCATTGCCTCTAACATCATTGAAAGGCATGCCTCTAGGATTTTCTTTTCTTCCTAGCCCCATTGCACTATCATGTCTTCCATCAACCCTGCAAAATAAAATGTTTCATGAACTTCATTCAGCAGCAGACAAGTAAATCAGAACACATCCCTTGAGAATCTTTCACTTTTCCTAATAGTATGAGGTATCACAGATAATTACAATCAAAAATATTTCTGTAATAAAAATGTGACAGGTGGTTAATCCTTGACTAGCATAATGAAATTCATCTAACAGACAATTCTTTGGAGTTGAGGTAATTTTTATTTACATGAAAGATGAAAGTAGCAGCAAACTGCTATTAAACAATGTTAATTAGCACTGATGTAATTAATCTGGACATTTAGTCAATGAAATAAAATATCCTGGGCTCTTTTTTCCACTGGAACAGTCTTCATTCAGATGTCCATGCATACCTATTCTAGACATAGCTGCAAGTGAAAATACACAACACACCTAGGCACATGCATTACCACAGTGTTATAAAACTATTCTTTTCTGTTATTTCAATCCTTGAAAGTTAATCGCTGATGCACCTTGACATCATCTGTCTATATAGGCCTTTTATCTTATTTTTCCTACTAGCTCTGATCCATCTTTCCCCATATCTTGGCTTTAACTGTACATCTTAAGGCTGACTAAAAATAGCCATACTGAGTGAAAATTTTGTGACTTCCCTTGAGTGATGATTACACAGTGATCACTTCATTTGTAGCCATGGAGCAACAGGTTTCCATGGTAAAGAAAGAGTGCTTTCAAAGCAGCCACTACATGAAATATTAACAAGCTGTAAAATTCTGTCCAAGTCTTTTGCCCTTCCTCTTTCAACCCTTCTAGCCAAGCTTACAGAAGATCAATTAAGCATTGGAGAAATGCAAAATAACACAGGACATTAATTAACAGATATAACTGCAAGAGTAAGAGAGGGAGTAAGCATGTTTCTAGGTAATTTTTACTTTTGCTCAAAATTAACTTTCCATCTCATAATAGCTTTTTTCTTAGGCTTTTACAGATTTAGCAGCTATATTGCTGGTTTTGTGCTAGTGGTTAAAATTTAGCCCACCTGAAATAAAACCCATCCAGACTTAATGAAACCAGCTTTTTGCTTGACTTGGATTTGATTTCTTAGAAGTAGTCAAATCTTGATTGTGGCAGAGCTCAATGTAGGATTCAATGAATATCATATGTTTCTCTATGTCTTCTTCATAGTTGTTTTGGGACCACATGACCACCTTCCTCCATCTCTTCTCCCCCACTGCAGTGAAATTAATGACCACATATTCTAGTTGGTATACCATCACAAGAATGAATACTGTTGTTGGACTTAAGCCAGATTAAAACTTGCAATGTTGAGCTTTACATTAATATTTGGAAGTTCATTTGTTATATCACCGCATAGACTAGAACTATTCTAACTAATACAAACCAAAATATTCTTCATGTGAAAGTGAATTTTTGGGCAAAATGTATTACTCCCTCACTTTTTCATATGTGTATATTTCAAAGTAAAAGGAGGGAGTCAGTATAAAGCACATCTTATTGCATTGTTTAACCATGCTGCAGGCTTGGCTTGTGTTTGTTCCTTTTATTAACAATAATAAAGAGATGAAACTATTTTTAATAGAATTCATACTGATATCCTACTTTCTACAGTAGAAGAGACATTCAGACATGATTAATGGGGAAAAGAGGAGGAAATAAAGATTCTATAGTGCTCTGTGAAATTTTTATCTAGTTTGAACCTTGAACTTGATCACTTTAATCACTTAGATAAATCTGTGACTTGCAATGTTGGTTCATATGGATGAAACAAAAGTACCATATTGTCCTTTATTCTATAGTTAATGATAAACCTTAAAAATAAGATAATCATCTTTCAATTAGGCTCCATGATGAGACTAGAAATCATAGTTATCAATATGTACAGAACATAATCAGCATTAGGTTGTTATATTTTGGCTGCATTAATGTTAAATCGACATAATAGTCATTATAAGCAGATGCTTTTCCCTGAAAAATCAGTTATTGCTTGAAATATTTTAGCAATTAAAGTTGTATTCATTAGCACAACTACATCTATGCTTTCTTCCAACTCATTAATATCATTCTCATTTTCCATTGCCTAAAGTCATGAAGCCATGTAAAGCTATAAAATAAAATTTCACCTTCTTGCCTGTTAGAAGTGCCACATTATTCATCCCACACCCAAATTGTGTTGACCTTCCTTATGAAAATTAATGCCCCCCAAGTTTCCACTTTGAAAACATTCTTTCAGTTTAAGAGCAGATGCTCTGGACTTTGGGCCAGCTCCTTTATTCCTTGCTCAGGCACGTGCTTGTCCATAATCCTCAGCCTGGATGGGCTGATGCAGCTGTAGAACTCTTCTCCCTCCCCTGACTCCTAGCTACTCACAGGAGAGTATGTTCTCGATTATCTTTGTGTCACAGAAGTAGAAAATGGCATAGTGAGATATTAACTTATAGGGGAGCAAGAGACAAAATTAGAGGAAATAAAAAACAGTAAATCCCCACGTTGGTATGTAATAAGCAGTTTTATGGTAGAAGACAGACAGGATGGAGAGAATGTACTTTGGCTCTACTGCTGATTCCATTGCCTTGGCTTAGTCATTTTACTCTAATGGCCTTATTTTGTTCACATTTACAGCCAGGGCACTGTGCAACTATAGTTTTTGTAAGCTCTAGGTACTAGATTGAAAAGGAACTAATAACTGATCAGAATGGGCCAGAGGTAGGACAAACAGAAAAATGGGTTTCATGGGGGAGTGGACCAATCTGCCATGGACGATCTTTCAGATGGGCCAGATCTAAGTTCAGAGGGGTTTTTTTTTTTTTGGTTGTTCATGTGTTTATTTAAAAAGAAACTGATTTTTAAATAGATAAATGATTGATAAATAGAGTGGAAGATAGGGAAGTGAAAACAATTTAGTTTTCTACCTCATTTTTCTGATATCCAGAATAAAGATCATAAGTTTATTTAACTTCCTCATGGTAATGTTAGGATTATTTAGTGTTTATGCAAAAATAATTTGAAAATGAAAAATGTCATTTATGTGCTAGTGTTGCTTCATCATTAGTTTCTTAAAATGCCTAACTCTTCATTAGTCTTCGTAAATGTGTCTTATATGTGTCATAGAATTTATAAACATAGTACAATAACTGAGCATTTGTGACAAAACACAGTTGGGATAAAGTGTTAATTGCCATCACTAAAGACTGATCGAGCTGCATGGAAAAGCATTACCTGGAGTCTTCTATAGGGATAGCCTCATCTGTATACAATTGAATTAACAAAGATGACCTTGCTATGTACAACGATTAACTGTTCTACAAATCAGAATTAAATTAAAGGTAAATACATACCCAGCAAGCTGTCATAGCCTCTCCTAATTATTCTGTCATGATTTAAAAGATGAATATTTTATTTGGGGCACCAGGATTGAGTATAGAAGTATATAGGGTCTCCTAATGTTTCAGGCAAAAGCACCCCAGTGTGTATCAGATGGGGATTACAAATTTTAGACTCAGTTTAAATAAACTTAAGTGAATTACTAGTGAGCTATGCTAAGAAAATATATATTATTAAAGAAAGAATGCTTACCAAGTGAAAAGAGACAATCTTACTGCCTGAGTTATGAAGATAACCTTCTTCAAATGGTGAAAGCCTACATCTCCCAGTTGGCTGGTACTTCCTTGCTTTATTTAACTCCCTTTTTTGTTGTTCACAAAACATCAATAAAACAACTCAAACACTGAAATTGGATATTATAAATATTTTCTTTTAAGAGTTAATTGTACATCAAATATAGTTTGCTCCAAGTGGGAATTCTATTGAACAGTAATCAAGTCACTAAATTAAAAGCACTCGATATCTCTAGTAGCTAAACAAATTCATAAATGTAGAGAAATATACTGTACTGAAGTGTTAATAAAACCAAGGATACAGAATTACAATTTCCAAAGTAATTGAGAATAATGATTGAGGTCATTGCTACCTTTAAATTGACTTAGAAACGTAGTGACTTTTGTGTTTCTAAAGAATATTTGCAAGTAAAAATATATTGTGTAGAAAATTATTATATAATGATGTAATAACTATGTCTCTATATAAAAAAGATTTCAGAGGTTTAAAACTTTAGTCGCATGTATATTTGCTGTTTGAAATTTGGGATTATTTTACTGCAGAGAAATAATAATTTTGTGAGTCAACATCCTAAACAGCAGAGCTATTTCCTATTTCTAATATGCATAAAAAACATACTTATTTTTTATATAGGTAGGAGTCCATAAAGCCTAAATGATATAATAAATATATTCATTTGCTCCTTGGCAAACTTATAAATCTTACGTAAAAATGTAGCATTGAAGAAAAAGTTGCTTTACCCTGCAAACAATAAACAAATGCAAAAATTATACTCTTTCAATATTGATTTCTGACATACATGTACCTAATTATTAAATATTTGGGGAAAAAATGAAGTAATCTATAAATGCATATGAAGTATAGAGATAGTAAATAATATAGTAATTTCCAGTTAGTAAATAATCACTTAGTAACTTCAAATGCTGAATGAAACAGTCAAATTCTCATTCAGAAAGGTTTATTACCTTTCTAATTGATATCATTTGGACAGTAATCAGCTTTAAAAAAAATTTTTTTAATCAAAAGGTAAAGTATTGACTAGAGTATCAAGCTGTACTCCAGGGAATTTACCTCTCCAGAAGATCTTGAGTTGGGTTTTTAACCAAAGGAAAGGGGAAGAAAAGTACATGAAGTTGAAAATGGATAAAAGAAAGACATTCTTTTAGAAAGCAGGGTAAATTATGGGAGCAAATGTACTAATGATGGGAGTAAGTAGAATTATTTCCTAGAATAACTAAAACATTAAAAAATGAGCTGGAAAAGCAAGGATGGAGCTAAATAGCAGTCTAAAGTTTGTAGGTATATTATTTTCTTATTACTGCTATAACAAGCACCTCACAGACTTAATAGCTTAAACAACATAAATGTATTATTTTACTTTTCTGAAGTCATAAGTCCCAAATGGCTTTCCTTGGGTGGAAATGATGGTGTTGGCAGGGCTGTGCTCACTCCACACAATCAAGGGGAGAATCCATTTCCTTCCCTTTTCCAGTTTCTAGAATCACCTTTTTTCCTTAGTTCATGGCCCCATCCTTCATCTTCAAAGCTAGAAGCAAAGAATCTTCAATTCTCTCTCTGGTTCTGACTCTCCACCTCTTTCTTATAAGACCTATGTGGTTATGTTTGAGCCCATCAAATAATCCAGGATAATCTTCCCATCTCAAGGGCCTTAATATAACCTGTCACATCTGCAAGTCCCTTTTGCTAATAAATAGACATAGTCACAGGTTTTAGAGATTAGGATGTGGACATGTGGGCCCGGATGGGCATCATTTAGCCTACCAAAGCAGATAAATTGGAGTTGTCACAAAAGATAGACATCAAGATTAGAGCCCAGGGGGATATACTCAGGAAATCATAGTGTCTGGGACTTCTGTGGGTTCTGCCTTTGCAAGTGGCTATTTATCTGAAAGACTGGCTGAATCCTACCATGGTTTGTCTGCTGGCTATTGTCTTCATCCTCAATCATTCAGTCCCATAAGTAAGAACTTTACTGAAAAGACAGCCAATTTTACTTCCTAAATAGCCCTTTTCCTGTATTATCCTTAATCCTCCTCCTCCTCCTCATCATCATCATCTCTTTTTAAAATGTTAAGTGTTGACCATTTTTATGATGTCATTCATTATCAAACAACAGAGGCAACTCCACAGTGCCTCTAGAGAAGGAGCTTAGGGAAAATCTGGTTGGAAGTTTCATTGAATTGCTTTCTTAGAAAATATTTATTGAGGGCTCACTGTATGGCCAAAAACTATTCTAGGCACTGGGGGTAAAACAATTAAAGCAAATTAATTTCCTGCCCTTGTTAAACTTATGTTTTAGTGGGGCAAGATAGACAATAAACAAACAAGAAAATAAATAAAGAATTTGGAAACTGAGGATCAGTGCTGTGAAGAAAAATAAACAAGATGAGGAATGATAGATCATGCCAAGTGTGTGTGGGTGTGTATGCATTCTGTTTTAAATGGGGTGGGTCAGGGAAGGTATCACGTATGAGCATAGACAGATAAAAGGAAGCAAGAACAAAAGCCATGAGAATGTCTAAAGGAAGGATGATGTATGCAGAAGGGAAAGACCTTCAAGAATGATCATATGTGATGTCATGGGTATGTGTGATGGGTATGAAAAACAGATAGAAGGCCAGATTGTTAGATTTTCTGGAATGAAATTACTGGGAGGCAAGGGAAGGGTAGCAGACAATATGGGAACACATAGGCTCTGGTAAAGACATGAGATATGAAGCTAGTTGCATGGTTCTGAACACAGGAATAATGTTATCTGCTTTATGTTTTAAAGGGTTAACTCTGGCTTTTACAGAATACTGAATAAAAGTAGGAGTGGAAACAGGGAGACCAGTTAGGCTGTTGCAAGCAGGGAGAATGTTGGTTTAGATCAAGGGGCAAAGTGGAATGGTAAAGGTAGTCAGAATTTTGATAAATTTTGAAAGATATACTGATGGAATGGGTTTTGAGATTAAAATTAAAAAATAAGTTAAGATGCCACCAGCTGGGGATGTTAAATTTGAGATGCCTATTGGACATCCAAGTGGAGATATGGAGCAGGCAGTAGGTTGTGTGTCTGGAGTTCAGCTGAGAGTCTGGGCAGGAAATAGGAATTTTGGAAACATCAGTATAGAGGTAATATGCAAAACTGTGAAAATGGATGAGATTACCTAGAAACTGAGTACAGATAAAAGAAAAGAGGTCCTAGGAATGAGCCCTGGAAACATTAAATGACCAATGGGGAGATGCAAAGGAAACTAGAAAAGAAAAATGAGAAGAAAATAATAAAAGTGTTTCAAAAAAGAAATGATTGTCTATGACAAAATACTTCTGCTTGATCAAGAAAAAGGTAAGGACTGAGTATCAACTATTAAAGAGCAGTCTTAAAAAGTCTTATTATGTAGTAAGAACATTGTTTTTTGCCTAGAATTAAAGATTACTTGGGGTGGCTTTATTAGCTTCCAATAGAGATTATAATGAATGAGGGCTTTAGTCCCTCCATAGTCAACAACCTACCACTTCTCACTGTCCCAGGATTATAGAAATAAAAAATATCATTGTAAAATCCCCAAGAGGACATTCTACTCCAATCTTAGAAAATATCCTTGATCTAAAATGATTAACATAGAGGAAGTTAACAGCTGTACTCTTATAAATACTACCAGAGCAGTTTAGAAGTGTTTTTCTAATGCCTAGAAGATTATAATCTCTATATGAGAACATTTATTTCTCTCTTGGCTAGAACCTTCAGCTCTTTTATTTCTGACTCTTTTTACTTTCAAATTGATTTTATTCTCTAATACAAAACACTGTCCAAAAAAACTATGATGCAAGCCACACATGTACTTTTAATTGATTTACTAAGCACACTTACAAAACTAAAAAGGAACAGGTGGCATAAATTTTAATAACATATTTTATTTAAGTCAATAAATCCCAAAGATTATCATTTCAACATGTTATCAATATTATAAAATATTGGGAGAGTCTACATTTTTTTTATACTTCATCTTTGAAATCCAGTATGTGTTATACACTCACAACATATCTCAAATTCAAACTAGCCACACTTCAAGTGCTTATAGCCACGTTTGGCTAATCACTATATTGGCAGGGAAACCTGTCCACTACTCCTGTTAAAGAAATTTTGTTTTGAAAGAACTGCTCAGAGGGGTTAACTACTAGCAGTAGCCTTTCCTTTTAATTTTTACCCTCTTGGGATTTTTGAGTCACTATTAAAGAAAGGGAATAAAAAGAAAATCAAGGTATTAGAACATGGTAAACTGGCCCCTTCCCTTCTAAATAGGTACTTCCCATTAGGTGTTCCTACCCACCTTTATAAATGTATATAACAGAAAAGTTTATTATAATTGGAGATTATGCTTATAAGACTCTAATGCCACATGGAAAAAGATACCAGGTTTTGTATCTTCCTGAAGGAAGACAAAGTGAAACCCTAAATAAAGTTGGGATTCTGGAAATATTGCTCACACTTGTGAAAGAGAATCAGAAAGCCCTGCCTGCGGGACCAGAGACTTGTCAGGGAATAGTATCTTAGTCTGTGACTCTTAGGGATTAAAAAGGAAAATGTCTTCCATGAGAAATATGCACTCCAGTTTATAACACATGAAATTGTAGAGACTGAATTTACACTATCTACATAAAGTTTATTTCTAGGATCCAGAGTCCATAGGCTTCCAAAGGAGGGAAAATATCCTTAAGAATCAAAAATTATAAACTAAACCAGGGTAAATCTATCTCTGAAAGAGACACAGCAAAAAGAAAGTTTAATATCACCAAGAACTTCAGATAATAGGACAGTATGAGAGATACTATAAAATGATTATACTTAAATTTATTGGGAAAATAAAATGTGAAATAGAATTCATAATGAAAGAATAGAACACTGTGGAATAAAAAGAGGCATATTGGAAAGAATCACATTTCATATCATTTCATTTTTCTGAAACTGAAAAATGTGAACTATGAAAATGAAATTTTTAATGATAGAATTCATTAAATGCCATCAGAAGAAAGAATTAGTGAAATGCAAGTTTCATCTGAAGAAATCATCCAGAATGTAGTGTAGAGGGATAAAGAGATGAAAAATATGAAAGAGAAATTAAGATGCAAGGAGACTGTGGAAAGTAATATGGAGGTTCTTCAAAAAACTAAAAAAAGAAATACCATTTGTCCCAGTAGTTCTATTTGTAGGAATTTACCTGATGAAAACAAAATCTCTGATTTGAAAAGACATATGTACCCCTGTATTTATTGCTGTACTATTTGTAACAGCTAAGATATGGACACAACAAAAGTGTCCATCAATAGATGAATGGATAAAGAAGATGTGGTACATATACACAATGGAATATTACTCAGCCAAAAAAGAAAAGAAATCCTCCCATTTGCAACAACATGGGTGGATCTAGAGGGTACTATGCTCAGTGAAATAAGCCAGGTATAGAAAGACAAGTACCAAATATGATTTCACGTATTTGAGGAGTATAAAACAAAGCAAAACAGAAGGAATAAAATAGCAGTAGACTCATAGACACAGAGAAGGGATTAGTGGTTACCAAGGGGAAGAGGTTAGGGTGGGGTGGAAGGAGGATGAAGGGGATAAAGGGGCACAATAATTCACAATCACAATATAAGTTGGTCACGGGGACAGGAGTACAGCATGGAGAATATAGTCAGTGATTCTGTAACATCTTACTATGTTGATAGATAGTAACCACATTAGAGGGAGTGAGGATTTAATAATATGGGTAACTGTTAAACCACCGTATTGTGTATTTGAAATGAACATAAGGTTGTTTATCATTGATACTTTAATTTTAAAAAATGCCACAGAATCCCTACTTGTCCTTTTTGTACTACACTGTCTTCCCTGTGACCCCACACACACCATGTGTGCTAATCGTGATACCCCTCATTGTTTTTCTTGTGAGACCTTCATAACACTGTATATCAATGATACCTTAATAAAAAAATAAATAAATAAAGATGCAAGGAAAGTGGAGGGATTAAAATTCTATCAGTCTGTTAATTATATAAGAATTAATTCTGGAGGGGAAACTAGAAAAAATGGAATACAAGAAGCATTCAAAAAGATAATGCTTAATAGAAGATACAGTTCTTATATTTTAAACTCAAGTGTTGCGTTCAAATAAATATGTGTTGAGTATAAATAAAAATAACTCTAATATACATCATTGAAAAACTTCAAAAGATTCAAGAAAAAATCCTTAAAGGCAAAAGAATTTAAAAATTACTTACAAGTGATCAACAATTAGACTAAGAGCAAAATTTCAAAAGCATCAATAAAGGCCACATAGTAAAAAGTATACTTCAACATGATGGAAATTGAACTGCAAAGGAAACTGAACCCACAGCCAAGGTGTGGTTTGCAAGAAATGTGGGGATGCCAGAAATAATGATAGGCTAAGAAACTGTTAAATCTAAATAAGAACTCTCTATAAACCAACTACAACAACAAAAATAATGGCTCATTTGGGTATGTTTAAATATAAGATAGAATTATCATTCTATTGTCACATCAAAAATGGAAGGATATGATCAGAGTTAAAATATACTTGTTTTGATCAGATGAAGAACAGAAATTGTGATTAGATTCAGACTTTCAGATAACTATGTATGGTAGGATTTTAATGATGTCTAAATATGGATTATTTGTTAGAAGAGATCATGTGCTAAGCTACAAAGCAAGTCTCAACAAATCAATCAATCCATTTCATACAATGTTCATCCACTTTAATGAAATAAAATGTTTCCCCAAAAATCTAAATTTGGAAATTAAAGGAACTTCTTAATGATTAATGTCTCTGTCAAAGAACTACATAATGAATGTCCTAAAATATTTAAAACAAAATAAAAATGAATATTGGGTATTGAAATTTGTGTGAGGCAACTAATGTAATGCTTAGGAAAAATGTATAATTTAGATGCATTTGATAGAAAAAAATAAAGGTTAAAAGTTAATGAATTCTGTTTTCAATCCAAATTTTAGTTAAAAAAATATGAGATAAAATCAAACATAAAAAGAATGATACGATGTAGCTAAAATCAGTTATTAATTAAATAGAAAACAAACAAATAATAGAGAGGTCAGCATACCAAAAGTGATTTTTTGGATGGTTTCAGTAACTTGCCAAAATAACTCAGCCAGAAATTGTGGGAGCAGGTCTCCTAACAGAGTAAGTGTGACCTCAGATTGTAAATTTTTATCAGTTAACAATTCTTCTAAGACTCTTTTTCAATTCTACCAAAGTGTAAAATGAAGTTCGGAGAAATGAAATGACTTAACTGGGGTCAAAGTGTCTGCTTAGTGGCCGAGAAAACAGGAATCCAAGATAATATCCAATCATAAGTTGCTTCACTTGATTCTATTGAATGGGCAGGCATTTTGACTCATAGTCTCAGTATTGGTTATAATGATGGACAAGTGCATGGTCTATATAGCAAAGAACTGGTTTTAGTTTAAACCATCATTTGGATCTCAGGACCATTCACTAAGATGTATATATAATTTCTGTTGTGTTTTGATTTGTTGACTGTATTTTATTTACTTAATAACAATAATCATAGCTGATATACATCGTTTATTCTGTGCAAAATAATGTATAAACATTTACTTGATTTAACTCATTTAATCCTGTGAAGTAGATGTAACCCTTATCCCATTTTACAGATGAGGAAACCAAAGAAAAGAGAAGTTTCCTAACCTACTTAGGACCACACAGGTCCTAGAAGCATCAGGAGTTTCACCTACACAGTCCAGCACCAAAATCTGTGCTCTTAAGCTGCTTTGCCTGTCATAAGGGTGTGGACTGCCTGGGTGTAAATCTGAACACCTCTATTTATAAACTGTGTGGCCCCAGGCAATTTAGGAAATCTGGATTCAAAATACTGAGAGAGGTTGATTGAATTATTTTGATTTTTTTCAATAAACTTTTAATTTTAGAATAGCTTTTAGATTTACAGAAAAGTTACAAATATATTACAGATAGTTCTCATATGTCCGCACCCAGTTTATCTAATTTTTAACATCTTACATTAGTATGGTACTATTTTAGTCATCTCCTGTCACCCCATTGGTGAGAGGTGAGAAAGATTCCTACCTCTTACGTGGATGGCCAAAAACACTACACATGACACTGGACAAATGAGATAAATGGGTGCTTATTAGTCACATATATTCACAGTCTAGGGGAGAAGGACATGCATGCCATGCAGGGCCATATAGAGGCTGCACTTGCCTTTTAGCCTTGTCAGAAATCAATGAACTGTATTTGTGTGGGTCTCTATTCTGTTCCATTAATCTGTGTGTTTATTCTTTCACCAATAATACAGTGTCCTGATCACCATAGCTTTATAGTAAAATTTGACATTGGATACTGTGAGTACTCTAACTTTGTTCTGCAGGATGGTTATGGCTATTAGAGGTCACTGGCCTTTTCAAATAAATTTTTGAAATATCTTCTTTTTTTTATTTTACATAACACTCCTGAGCTAACAGAGTCTTTTTTTCCCCCTTCCTGCTCATACAGAAGGGAATTTTCTCATCTGGTTTTTAGACAGATAATAGCAGCCTTCATGAAATATCTTCTTAATATCTACAAATCAGCTTTCTGAGATTTTGAATGTGATCGCATTGAATCTATAGATTCAAGCTTGAGAGAACTGAAATCTTAATAATACTGAGTGTGCCAATCCATGAAAATAGACTATCTCTCCATTTATTTAGATCTTTAATTTTTTTCTTCATTGTCTTGTGGTTTTCTGCAAACAGATTCTATACATCTTTTGTTAGATTTATACCTAAATCTAATTATTAATTGCTGTTCTAGGAGGAAAAAAATGGTCATTTGTATGTTACTTTGTATCCTACAACCTTGTTTCATTTGCTTATTAGTTCCAGGGGTTTTTTTGTAGTTTTTTTGTGTTTATACATAGACCAATGGACAGTCATGTCATATGGTAATAAAAATTTTATTTCTTCCACTCCACCTGTACAGCTTTAATTATTTTTCTTGTCCTGTTACACTAGGTAGGACTCCCAGTATGATGACTAAATAGAGTGATGAGAGAGGATACCCTTGTCTTGTTACCAACGTTAGGAGACAGGTATCCAGTCTAACACTAAAACAATTTAACTGTAGGTGTTTTGTAGGTATTCTTTATCAAGTTAAGGAAATTATCCTCTATTCCTAGTTTGGTGAGAGTTTTTTTTTTTCATGAATAGGTATTGGATTTTGTTCAACACTTTTTTTGTTACAAATGAATATGATCATAGTTTTTTTTATCCTGTTGATATAGTTACATTAACTGATTGTCTAATGTTGAACCAGCCTTAAATACCTGGAATTAATCCCACTTGTCTGTGGTTTGTAACTCATTTTATATACATTGATCAATGTAATTTATTATTAAAATTTTCTTGATATTTGAAGCTATGTTCATGAGAGATATTGATTTGTAGTTTTCATTTCTTGTGATGTCTTTATCTGGTTTTAGTATTAGAATATTGCTACCCTCATAGATGTAGTTAGAATGTGTTGTAGACCTGATATTCTAATTTTTGGAAGGTTATTAATTATTCATTAATTTCTTTAATAGATATAGATTTATTCAGGTTGTCTATTTCTCCTTGTGTGAGTTTGTTGGTTTTGGTCTTTCAAGGAATTGTTCAATTTCATCTAAGTCATCAAATTTGGGGGCATAGAGTTTTTTATCTTACTCTTTTACTAGCCTTTTAATGTCCATGTGATCCGTTGTGAGGACAACTCTTTCATTTCCGATACTGGTAGTGTGTATTTTCTCTTTTTTCTTTCTTTAATTTGGCTATATTTTTATTTATCTTTCCAAATAATTAGTTTTTTGTTTCCTTAATTTTCTCTTATTTTTCTGTTTTCAGTTTTATTGTTTTCTACTCTAATTTTTTTTCCTTCTGTTTGATTCACGCTTAATGTCTCTAATTTCTCAGATGGAAATTTAGATTACTACTTTTAGATTTTTTTTTTCCTTTTCAAATATATATTTTTTTACAATAAACTCCCTCTAAGCATTGCTTTCACTGGATCCTACAATGCAGTGAGTGCTCTTGATTCCTAGTTTAATTCCATTATAGTCTGAGAACATACATTGTATGATAAATATTAGTTTGAATTTGGTAAGGGATCTTTCAGAGCCTGAAATTTGTTTTTCGTGAATACCCCATGCGTGAGCATGAGAACAACAGCATGTGCTACTGTTTTGGATAGAGTATTCTATAAAATGTCAATAGGTCAAACTGATTGATGGTGCTATTTAAGTTAAGTAAATCTTGATTTCTCATTTATTGGTAGAGGGATTTGTAGTCTCCAATTCTAAAAGTGAGTTGTCTATTTCTCCTTTCATTTCTGTTATTCTTTGCCTTATGTATTTTGATGCTCTTTGTTTAGGTACATACATGTTTAGGATTATTGTGTTTTCTTAGAGAATTGACCCCTTTATTGTTATTGGATATCCTATTTATCCCTGATAATCTTCCTTATTTTGAAGTCTGCTTTGTCTGAAATTAATATAGCTATTCCATCTTTCAATAAATGTTAAGTACTTATTATTAAATTATAAATGTTTTGAGGTGATGGACAATGTTCTTGTCTATTTTATGTTTTAAGCCCACACAGTGCCTGGAATACTGTTGGGCACAGATATGCTCAGTAATAAAAGCATTTTGACTGATTAATAAGGATTAGATGTCTGTGAATAAACCATATTATTCATCTTATAAATAAAAAGAGAGGTGAAATTACAGTTACTATTTCTAAATTGTCAATGTGATAAAAATGAGTTGATATTTAAATCAGTAAATTTTGAGTGAATACGTCCAAGGGGGAAGGTGTGACCATTTTAAATAACATAGGATTTTTAAGTTTTCCACAATTATTGAGGTAAATAGAACTAAAACTAATGATGTTTTTTAGTTTACTAATTGGGATTGGATTGAATATGTTTCAACAGTGCAGCCTCTGTGAATGACATTATATATCTTTTCATTGGCTTATAGTTGTAGATATTTTGGAGTCTAACTGAGGTTCAAAAAGTCAGACATTAGAGCCAAAAATCACCCACAATAAAGGGAAAATTATTCCAACTGGCCTTTCTCAGTCTTGCTTTAAATTATCCTCAAAAAAAAAAGCTTCTTTAAATCCTCCTATTTAAAAGTAGAATGAAAGATTCAATAGTTTTTTTTAGAGCATACATCAAAGTAAATTCTCACTTGTCCTTAGAATGAACCTGTAATGAATTAAGGGGAAGATTTTCAAAAATACATGTAGAATTCATTTTAAATTTAGGAAGAGATAGATGCTAATATAGTAGTTTGGAGAAGGTCAAACCATTTTATTCTTTGAGAAAGGTAGGGAACACCCCAGACTGAAAGGCAGGATCCTATTTAGGACTTAATGCTTATAGCCTTCCGTAGCTACACTGGTATTGTGATTACTGTAAGTCAAATGCGGCAGCATGCTTTGAATACATGGCTTAGATATCTAAAAGTAGAGAAAGAAAAAGCTGACCCAGAGGAATAAGGAGTGGCCAGAGGTGTATCGCAATGGGGTAAAACTGAGAAATACCTTGTCATCTGTGATCTCAAGCTACAATCATACAGCAGGGAAACCACATAGATATGTGTCCCATTATTCAGAAGCTTGAGTATTCTTTATTGTTATTGCATTGCATCTGGTACTTTTCTCCAAAGACCTCATTTGCAGGAAAAGAGAGAAAAAAAAAGACAATTGGAAAAGAAAGGAAGGAAAACTTACCCAGTTTCGAAAATTTACTCTCTTCAGACATATCACGTTAAATGAAACAACTAATAAAGAATCTCTAACAGCAAATTCTCTAGAATCCATCACAGACAAATCTATAATTTCAACTTAAGGGCCCTTTGCACAGAGAACTGGAAATGCTGTCCATCAATCTACCTTTCCATAAACCTACCTAATGACATCTGTGATATTTGCTCATCATTTGATTTCAACAAAAGTAGACATACAAGATGTAAATACAAAGGAGTAACACCCAGTAAAGGGAAAAGAAATAGGTATCATCAAAACAACAATTACATCTGGAAGGACATACAGTGTTGTGTATTGCCTCTGTGAAAACAGAAAGCAGAATCATGAAAAACCTAATTGTATGTTTTGAAAATAAAGTGGGAAATGCTTCTGCACCAATCATGTGTTAATATTGCTACAGAATCAAAACACTTCAGAGAATATTGTATCCTGGGAGGCCTTATGACAATCATAACATCTGCCAACTCCTTGTCTAATTAGAAATATAAATAGAACATTGACCATTTCAGTATATCAGATTTTATGCTTGAAATTTTGGAGAAAATGTCCAGTATATAGGCAAGACCTGTTTAAAAGGAAAAAACACACACACACACATACAGAGAGAGCAGTAAGAGCACAGACTTGCCTGTTCTTTACTTCAGTTGATTTTAGTGTTAAATAGTCCCCAAAATATATACATGACTATAATATGGTACACATCAAAGAGAATTTTTATTAATTTAACTACTAGTAAAGATGACCAGATACTGTACATCCCTGCTGATTGCTTTAGATATATAATACCACTGTTGGCAAAAAGCACTAGAACTCACATATTTATTTATTTGTATAACAAAATCTGCAAATTTCAATTACAATTTTCTCTACATTTCAAATGACTAAATATTACTTGGATCATATATATTATTATATAACATATGCTTTATCTATCCATCACTCTATTGAGAAAGTAATTACTGTGAAGTCTACCTAAATTGTTCAATCACTGTTTTAAAGTCCTCAGAAATTCAAAGCATTATTGCAACTGGTAAGAAGAGTAAGTGGTAGGAGTTAATTTATGCTGTGGATACAAAACCTGTCGTTTCCTCCTCAGAATGTATCATAAGGTGACATAATTTTTTTCTAAAAATATACTGATGTTTAAAAAACAACCAACCTGCTATACTGATGGACAGTGACTGTAACGGGGTATGTGGTAGGGACTTGATTATGGGGGAAATCTAGTAACCACAATGTTGCTCATGTGATTGTATATTAATGATACCAAAAAATAAATACTCATCTAGAATAGTGAAAAAAAAAACCAACCCGAACTCCTTTTAAACATAATGTGACCACTAAGCATATTTAAGAAAATGTTAGATAAAAATGTAATGAAGCAGTCACTTGTAGAGCAGAAAAACTTTCCTGAAAAGAGGAGGGGATTTTGTTTGTTTGTTTTTTATCTAGGAGTATATGTTAGCAGGTAAAAATAGGAATTCATGCATTTTTTTTTTACCAGCACTCAGATATGTTTTACTGATTAACTCTGATAGCTCTTTTCACATTCCTGCTTACATACCGAAGTTGATATGCTGTTTAGAACTATAGACTTTAAGTATCATGTTAATACTAAAATATTTGATTAAATATAAGTAGAATGTGGGGTAGGCTCAGTTATGAGAGATTTGTGGACGTTTCATCTCTTATTGTTTAGGTGATAAAGCAAGACAAACATTTATAGAACTCAAAAAAGTAATACTTAATATTTATAAGGCTCTGAAAACATTACAATGAATATATTTCTACTTTATGAGCATACATATATAAAATCTGAATAGCCATACTAAAGCAGAAGTTTTCTATTTACAAGTGGAAATAGAAAAGCTAAGGTACTCAAACCAGTTAACTTTCCAGATAGTACTTTCTCCTCAGTATCCTTCCCCAAAGCATACTGTATGTTCTAAGAGTTTGCCATGTTTTTTCTCATTTATCCTCATAAAACCTCCCATTTTTCAGGTAGAGGACTGAAGTGCAGAAAGAGCATAGCATATCATTTGCCCAAAGTCACATAGTAAAGAGCAAATTGAGTATTTGATCCAAATTGTTTGGCTTGAGTTCATACTTTGAGTTCATCATTGAGACATACTACCACCAACGCATTACCCTAAAATAGGATTGTCAAATGTAGTAAATAAATATGTAGGATTTCCAGTTAGGGTTGCCATTTAAAATACAGGACCAAATATTGCATGGGAAACACTTAAACTAAAATAAAATCAGTTGTTTTTCTGAAAATCAAATTTAACTGGGTATTCTGTATTTTATTTTATTTGGCAACCCTACTCTAAAGAAACATTCAAATGAATACATATTTTCCTATTCTGTAATAATTGTGTGGGATTCTTGCTATATCTACCATGGAATATGTGTACTTTAGTAATTGTTTTGCTTTCCCTTTTTTTACATGGCATTTATTAGATGCTAACAGTCATTGCTTAGGTGAATACATTATTTTTATTCCAAATTGTTAGTAGATTTAGCTTTACCTTGGAAAGAGATAGTGGGGAGGAAAGGATTTAAGAAGAAGTGTGTAAGTAGGTTCTTCCCTCTTCCCCAAAGCCTAAGGCCTTGACCTCATTTCCTTGTAAATACTGACAGAATTCACTAGCTGCTAGGCAAAAGAGGGGCTGCATTTCTTATTTATATAGCAATAGATAACGTTTGAATAGCTTATTGTAATCAAACTGCCACTTTTTGATTTATTGGACATAGACCCACCAGAGAATAAGAGTTAATTAATTATACCATTTAATCAAGTCATGTGTGAGGTATCTAATGAGATCCCAAAATTAGGAGGCTTCCTGGGGCTAACCTGTGTGTCATGCAGTTAGCGTTCCTCTCTTCAAACCCAAAATGCACTACAATGTTAGAAAAGGGTTTAGGAAGCTATACCTACCTATTTCTGGCCTTCCAGATGTTAATGTGGGGCTAGCCTTGACTTCTTTCTTGTAAACCTTCCTTTCCTGTAAGCTTGGTTGATGATTCAGCCCTTTGTGGTAGTGCAGATACATGGTCACACTATTTTCTGAGTTAGTTTATTTTTACCTATCTCCTCAGATTGCCAAATTTATGAAACTATTAATCTCTTTTTTCCTTTGCCTATGCCGGGAAATTTTATAGCATGTAAGTGGGGTGGGGAGGGGGATGTAATTGGTAAGCTATATTTGGTCCATCTGGTCAACAATCATACACAAATTTGTCATAGGCTTATCTATGAAATGATGGAGTCAGAATAGGTAGATTCAATTTACTTCAATTTGAAATGTTAAGAATGACTCTATGATTCTGACATGTTATGGTCATAATGAACAAGAGACATTTATTAGGCAAATTAAGATATAAGCAACTTACTGAAGTCTCAACAAATATTTATAAAATGGAGTGGGATGATTATACTTCAGGGTATCGTAGTAAGAACTAAATGAAAAAATATGAGTAAATTATTTAGCAAAGTATTGGCCACAGTGTAAACACTCATTAAGTGGTATATAACCCTCATTTTATGTAGGTCAGTCTTCTTATCAGAAGTTAATATACTTGATTGGGAAGCTATTTTAAACACATACAATACAGGGTAGCATAAGATAAACATCAGATGAATTATTTGGAAGAGGAGATAATGACCAAATAACGTGGTCAAGGAATGGGTAGAAGGTGGGCTGTTCTGGAGGAATGGTGCCAGCCTCTGTGAGTCTGAGCCCTTATACTACCACTTCCAAGCTATGCAATCTTGCGCAGGTCATAATATATCCATGCTTCAGTTTCTTCATTTGTAAAGTGAGAATACTGATAGTTATCCACAAGAGAAGCTCACTTTGAGGATTCATACCTACAAAATAACCAGCATAAGCTAAACTCTAATTAACACTGTTATTATCATCATTACTATGATTTCTGAAGTATAGTAAAGTTTTCACTGGTTGTCGTTTTCAAGAAGATGTGTGGTAATTTCAAATCAACCATTATTTTTTAAACCATCTAATAGATTAAAAGATTACTATAACAGGATAGGGTTACCTAAATAAAGATATTAAGGGTATGATTTTTTGCTTCAAATTACATAGATAAAAGAACAAGAGAAATCACTGAACTAGAAATGGGACTAAATATTGTAGAAGCTGAATTTCAAAAAAAACAAGTATTTCTAGTTTCAGTTTTTTGAGGAACCTCCATACTGCTTTCCACAATAGTTAAACTAGTTTACCTCCCCAACAGCAGTGTAGGAGGCTTCCCCTTTCTCCACATCCTCGCCAACATTTGTTGTTGTTTGTGTTTTGGATGTTGGCCATCCTAACTGGTGTGAGGTGATATCTCATTGTGGTTTTAATTTGCATTTCTCTGATGATTAGTGATGTGGAGCATCTTTTCATGTGCCTGTTGGCCATCTGAATTTCTTCATTGGAGAAGTGTCTGTTCATGTCCTCTGCCCATTTTTTAATTGGCTTATTTGCTTTTTGTTTGTTGAGGTGCATGAGCTCTTTATATATTTTGGATATCAACCCCTAATCAGATATGTCATTTATGAATATATTCTCCCATACCATAGGAATTTACCCTAAGAATGCAGCAGCGCAGTTTGAAAAAGACACATGCGCCCCTATGTTTATCACAGCACTATTTGCAATAGCCAAGAAATAGAAGCAACCTAAGTGTCCATCAGTAGATGAATGGATAAAGAAGATGTAGTACATATACACAATGGAATATTATTTAGCCATAAGAAGAAAACAAATCCTACCATTTGCAACAACATGGATGGAGCTAGAGAGTAATATGCTCAGAGAAATAAGCCAGGTAGAGAAAGACAAGTATCAGATGATTTCACTCATCTGTGGAGTATAAGAACAAAGACAAAACTAAAGGAACAAAACAGCAGCAGACTCACCGAACCCAAGAATGGACTAACAATTACCAAACTGAAAGGGACTGAGGAGGATGAGTGGGAAGGGAGGGATAAGAGAGGTCAAGGGACATTACGATTAGCACATATAATGTAGTGGCGGTGATGTGGTGAAGGCAGTATAACACAGAGAAGACAAGCAGTGATTCTGTAGCATCTTACTATGCTCATGGACAGTGACTGTAGTGGGGTATGTGGGGGGGACTTGATAATAGGGGGTCTAGTAACCATAATGTTGTTCACGTGATTGTACATTAATGATACCAAAATAAATAAATAAATAAATAAGTTAGTAAGTAGTGTGTCCTTATGAACCTTTTGTCCCCTGTTTTCTCAGTCACAATCTATAAATATCACCTATATCAATAGATAATATAATACTGAAAATATAGAGAAGGAAAAAAGAACTTAATGAAAAACATACTGTGAAGTAAGCAGAAAGAGTAAGTTGACTTTGTAGTTCTTGATTTTATGTGTGGGATCTCATAGTTGATAAATAAAATGTCTCTTTTTGGAATTTAGCATAATTGCTTACAATAATATAGAAGTATAACTTCTAGAAAGCTGTATGTATTAAATAACTGCTGAATAATACTATCCTATGAAGATTAGATGAATATAAAAAGTCTTACATTACCATTGTCCTATTTCTATCTGCTAAGTACAAATGTTAACAAATTCAGGTATACCTAATTCAGTGTGTTGGATGGATACAAAAAGGTAGTCAAGGAATTTCATAGGCATCTGGGGAAACTACCCTATTTATTATTCTCTGTAGTTGGAATTTGGTACCTCTAATACTACATGCTTTCTATAGGAGCTTGGGCAAATCATTTTAGTTTTCTAGACCTGTTCTTTATCCATAAAGCAAGGGTGATGGATGAGGTTGTCTCCAAAAGCTCTTGGTCGATGCCACAGAGTCCCGGCTGAATTAAAATGTCATGACCTGGAAGAAACGACCTCCAGGTAGGTACACCCAAGAGAACATTCAAAAAAGAGTTGTTTTAGAAGCTTAAGGCTGCTTATATGGTAACAATCAGGTTGAATCATGGCAGAAAACTAATATCCTACATGAGTACTGGTACATAATCAATACCTGAGAATTGATCCCTATCAGTCACAGTCAAAGAGATGGCTTCAACTACCATGAAAGGGATGGTTTCTGATATTCTGGTGAATTGAAAAAATGTGAAATGCAGAGTTGGTAGAAAAAAAGTCTGATTTCCTAATAGCTAAGTAAAAATGAAAAAAAAAATCTCTAGGCTAATGAAATATATAGAGAGACTGAGATATTTATACTGATTATACCCTCACTTAAAATAGCCCATCTTCTCTCCTGCATTCTACCATTATTCGTCCTGTTCCAACTAAGACTAGCAAAGAGAACATAATTAATTGTCTCCAAAAAATGTGCTCCAATAATCTTCATAAAGTCATTCAATCTGTCTGAATTTTGAAAAAAAAATTTCTACTTTTTTGACTAGATTTTTCAATGAATTAATCCATTGTCTTATTGCTATGTGGGCATAGCCCTATGTGATTTAATTGTATTATATTAATTTTATTTATGTCATGTATTATTAATGTGGTATTTATATATACAAGCACCATGAAATGTAGGTTTGTGCTCCCAGAGCAGATCTCCAGAGTCAGGTATTCAGCAGTCCCACATCTCCACTCCCTCCTTGCTCCATTCCTGTTCCTCCTGCCCATGAGCTGGGGTGGGGGAAGGGCTTGGATCCCACGGGACCACAGCTTTAGTACATTACCCTTTTCTGTGAGGGCTGCTCTTGTCTCCAGGTGTATGCAGTTTGTTGCTGTCCTCTTTCCCGTTGCTCTTTCAAGAGTAGTTGTAGTAGCTTTATTTTCATATTATATGAGGTTTTAGGAGGAAGCCTCTGTCTCACCTCTCACGCTGCCATCTTTTTATGGTAGTTATATATACTACACATAATTTAATAATAATTATTATATTATTAATTGTTAATAAAAAGTGTGTATTTATACAAATATATTGAAATAAATTAATACAAAATATATATACAAAATTATGTTTATATTACTTAGTAGGCTAATTCCAAAGAAACCTAACAATTGCTGTAAAAAAGTGATGACTTAACTGACTTTTTTGCCACTATTTTCTTAATTATTCTATTCATAAAAGGTATCCCAATCTATCTGATCCTTCTCTTTGATAAACAGAAACAAGCTGTTGCCCCTTAATCAAAGGATAGACTGATGATCTGAGAGAATGAATGAAATTCTGATACAAAAAAAGAAAGTTTTTTAAAAAAGTGGTAACAGTTCTTTGTTATAAGGTTATGTAGAATAGTAAAGACTCCAAGACACTGGTCTTATTTCCTCTTCCAGATTTCTGTTACTTGTATATCTTCAGTCCCTTGAAACCGAAAGTGGCCAAGAAGATATTAACAGTCAGTTCAGACATCTTTAGTAAGCAGTTTGGCCATATATTCATCCTCTTGGACTCAATGCTTCTATTTCTGAAAAACTATCTTGAAGTAAATAATGTTAGCTATGAAAGAGGCTATTTGAATAAAAATTTTCATTGTACCACAAAAGAGGAAGCAACTTAATTAGTTCAGCAAAACACTCAACCATGAGATAGCAGATTGAAAAAATAAAACACAACCATTTAAATCATGGTACTGAGATGATGTAGTAATATAAAAACTGAAAATTATGTAAGTTAAGTTTTAAAAGCATAATATAAAATTATATGTGCTGTATGATTAAAATCATGTTTTAAATGCTTATGAAAAATATAAGAAAAAAAACTTCAAAATTCAAACCTCAATATTAGGATAAATAGGTTTATATTTAAATCTTTTTCCTACTTGCCATAATAGGAATAATTTATTATATAATTATAACACAGAAAAAAATTAAAAAAGAAAAAGAGCCTAGCTGCACAATTGTAAATGTACTAGAAACAAATTAGGAAAGCTAGACCAAATGACTTACAAGATCAGTCAAATTCCTCTAACTTTATAATTTATTATTTTAGTGATTAATGGATGTTTTGTTAAATAGAGATACTTTCACTAGCTCCTTTGAGACGTTTGAACTAATTCTAAATAAAATCTCAAGATTATAAGAGGCTGAGATCACATAACCAATGATTTTCAAATTTTTATTAGAAATGAACTTTTCCTCCTAAATAAAACATTATACAGAAACCAGTAGTTATAATACAAACAAAGTCAAGACTTTGGAAGCTCAGCCACCTCCTTCCCCAGTTCTCCACAGACTCAACCTCTGAGTTGTGGACCACATAACGCCCTCTGTGGAACAACAGCACAACAGACAAGACCCAAAAACACCTGCCTTAGAAAATCACATTTTATTAAAAACAAAATCTAAAAAGCCTGAAAGCCTGAGTATTTTAATATTAGGGACAGATCCAGGAACAGAAACTAGGTTTCCAAGGTTTTACTTCACTGTTCTTTCATCAATTACACATCTACCTCTTTATAAACCAGTGTACTTTTTCCCAAAGAAAACCATGGGCCATGGGGAATGACTGAATGAACGTGGAGTATCTCAACACAAAGAAAACCATGGGCCATGCGGAATGAATGAATGAAACATGGAGTATCTCATCACACCGGCGTTTTCAGGGATCACTTTAAATTGTTTACCTGAAAGCAATAAGTAATTTTGGCTCAGGTGTGGAGATCTTTTCTAGTTTGTTACCTCATGCATGTGCCAGGTTCTCCTTTTGATCCGTTGCCTCCTGGCTGGTGCCACTCTCAGGTCTCCCAGTTAGCACTGTTAGTTCTTAGAACCTCCAAGGGTGGGATGATTTTTTTAAAGGGATCAATCTGAGGGAGAAAGATGGTACTAAATATTCATTTGTTTGTTTTTTTCCAGATACTGCTTTTATAAAGGTCTTTTGAGGACATTTATTTTAGTTCATTAAGACAGAAGGCTAGGACCCTAAGGCAATACCATCCTTTTCAAATTGAAATATTAGAAGGTTCACAATGAAAGTATTTTCAAAGGAAGTGCTTTCAATTAAGTTGGAGAGAAATTAGATCAAGGGCCGGCAATCTTTTCTTAATAAGCATGATAGTAAGTATTTTAGACTTTTGGGCCATGTGGTGTCTGTCACAGCTGTTCAGTACTGATAGTATATGGGGAAAGCAGCCGTAGACAATATAAATGAATAAATATGGATGTGTTCCAGCAAAATTTCATTAAAAAAAAACAGGCGAACAAACCATAGCTCATCTTTGTTAGATGATAGTAGACAAACTTCCAAACTTTGAGTGAGCAGGTGAAGATATGTTCCTTGCACAAATATATGTAAAGCTTGTAAGTAATCAACAGTAAAGGACTTGAAATTATCTTAGGGACTAAAGACTTAAAAAATTCCCTTTGCCTCCATATGGATCTTGTACAAGTAAATTATTATTTCTGTTTTTTCATTAAAATCTTAATTAGTATTTGAGTATCATGACAAAATCCTTAAACTTCAAAGAGACTTTAGGGACTTCCGGGAACATGGCAGCATGAGCAGGGCAGCAGAAATCTCCTCCCAAAACTATATATATCTATGAAAATACAGCAAATACAACTTTTCCTAAAAGAGAGACCAGAATACACAGGAAAGCGCACAGTATACAGCTACACCTGCGAGGACACGGCACCCCCCGAGGTGGGTAAGATACGGATCCGCGACCCGGCAGGACCTGAGCACTCACCCACCCCAGTACACCGGTGGGAGGAGAGGATTCATGGCCGGGAGGGAGTGGAAGTATACCCCGTGAAGTAGCCAGCCCCGGTGATCTGCCCACAGAGCGCTGACCCACATTGCACATTGCAGCGGAGATTGGAGAGGCAGAGGGTGCAGGATCTGAGCAGGGAATGCACCACGGTGTTTGCAGCTGGCTCCTGGGAAGGAAAAAAAAAACTGCGCACTTTCTTCAGCGGTCTTAAAGAGACAGGAGCCCAGCGGAGGAGCAGCAGGCTGGGAGTCCTGGGGAGTTTTGGACCCCTTAGCTGGCGACTGGGAAAGGGGGCCGCCCCTAGACTTTCGACAGAGATCAAAGCGTCCCATTCGTTCCAACCACGGCCAGAGCTATGAAGGGCCCTGCATAGCAGCGTGGTCACGGTTACAGAATAGTGGAGCAACAGCGCCACCTGCAGCATCCCCACAGAATCTATTCCCGGTGGGCTTTTTTGTTTTTAATTTCTTCTGTTTTTTGTTTTTTCCTCTTTTTCTTTTCTTTTCTCTTCTTTTTTTTTTTCTGTTACTCTTTTTAAAGTCTTAAAAAGCCGAGCTGACATACATGGCAACTACCAGCGACCACTTCTATAGCCATGAAAAGACAGACAAATATGGTCCAGACTAAGATCAACCAGACAACTGCAGAGAGGGAGCCTGAAGGGATGGAAATGCACAGTCTTCGTGAAAAAGAATTCAAAACAAAAGTCATAACAATGCAGAAGGATCTAGAGAGAAATATGCAAGAGCTGAGGGAGGAAGTGAGGAAAGACAATGCAGGAATCAGACAAGCGATCGATGGGCTTACCAGCAGACTGGATTAGATGCAAGAGACTGTTAATGAAATAGAAACCAGAGAACAGGAATACAGAGAAGCTGAGGCAGAGAGAGGTAAAAGGATCTCTAGGAATGAAAGAATATTAAGAGAACTGTATGACCAATCCAAATGGAATAATATTCGCATTACTGGAGTACCAGAGGAAGAAGAGAAAGAAAAAAGGATAGAAAGTGTCTCTGAAGAAATAATTGCTGAAAATTTTCCCATGCTGGGGAAGGAAATAGTCTCGCAGTCCATGGAAGCCAACAGATCTCCCAACACAAGGGACACAAGGAAGACAACACCAAGACACATAATAATTAAAATGGCAAAGATCCAAGATAAAGACAGAATATTAAAGGCAGCTGAGAGACAAAAAAGATAACCTACAAAGGAAAACCCATCAAACTATCATCACACTTCTCAACAGAAACCTTACAGGCCAGAAGAGACTGGCATGATATATTTAACATAATGAAACAGAATGGCCTCGAACCAAGAATATTGTATTTAGCACAATTATCATTTAAATATGACGGAGGGATTAAACAATTTCCAGACAAAAGAAAGTTGAGAGAGTTTCCCTCTCATAAACCACCACTACAGGATATCTTAAACGGACTGCTCTAGAGGGAAGCATCCTTAAGGCTAAAAATATGTCAACAGAGAAAATAAAATCATAGCAAAGAAAGCAGACCATCCAAATACTAACTAAAGGCAAAGAATAAAACACCTAGTATATAAAGAATGGAGGAGGAAGAATAAGAAGGGAGAAAAACAAAGAAACATCAGACTGTGTTTACAATAACTTAACAAGAAAGTTAAGTTACATTATTAGATAGTAAAGAACCAACCCTTGAACCTTTGGTAACAACGAATCAGCAATGGCAGTAAGTACATATCTATCAATAATCACCCTAAATGTAAATGGACTGAATGCACCAAGCAAAAGACACAAAGTAACAGAATGTATAAAAAAGCAAAACCCATCTATGTGCTGCTTACAAGAGACTCACCTCAAACCCAAAGATATACACAGACTAAAAGTGAAGGGATGGAAAAAGATATTTCATGCAAACAACAAGGAGAAAAAAGCAGGTGTTGCAGTACTTGTATCAGACAAAATAGACTTCAAAACGAAGAAAGTAGCAAGACATAAAGAAGGACATTACATAATGATAAAGGGGTCAGTCCAACAAGAAGATATAACCATTATAAACATATATGCACCTAACACAGGAGCGCCAGCGTGGGTGAAACAAATACTAAGAAAATTAAAGGAGGAAATACACACCAATGCATTCCTTTTAGGAGACTTCAAAACACCACTCACTGCAAAGGACAGATCAACCAGACAGAGAATAGCAAAGACACAGAGGCACTTAACAACACACTAGAACAGATGGACCTAACAGACATCTACAGAACTCTTCACCCAAAAGCAGCAGGATACACATTCTTCTCAAGTGCACATGGAACATTTTCCAGAATAGACCACATACTAGGCCACAAAAAGAACCTCCGTAAATTCAAAAATATTGAAATCCTACCAACCAACTTCTCAGATCACAAAGGTATAAAACTAGAAATAAATTTTAGAAAGAAAAGAAAAAGCCTCACAAATACATGGAGACTTAACAACATTCTCCTAATTAATCAATGGGTTAATGACCAAATCAAAACAGAAATCAAAGAATATATGGAGACTAATCACAACACCAACACAAAGCCACAACTTCTATGGAACGCAGCAAAGGCAGTTCTAAGAGGAAAGTATATTGTAATTCAGGCCTATTTAAAGAAGGACATTCCCAAATGAATAGTGTAAAGACACAATTACTGAGAATGGAAAAAGAAGAACAAATGAGGCCCAAAGTCACCAGAAGCAGGGATATAATAAACGTCAGAGAAGAAATAAATAAAATTGAGAAGAATAAAACAATAGAAAAAAATCAATGAAACCAAGAGCTGGTTCTTTGAAAAAATAAACAAAATAGATAAACCCCTAGCCAGACTCATTAAGAGAAAAAGAGAATCTACACACATAAACAGAATCAGAAATGAGGAAGGAAAAATCACGACGGACCCCACAGAAATACAAAGAATTATAAGAGAATATTATGAGAATCTATATATGCTAAGAAGCTGGAAAACCTAGAAGAAATGGACAACTTCTTAGAAAAATACAACCTTCCAAGACTGACCAAGCAAGAAACAGAAAAACTAAACAGACCAATCACCAGCAACGATTTTGAATCGGTAATCAAAAAACTACCCAAGAACAAAACCCCTGGACCAGATGGATTCACCTCTGAATTCTACCAGACATATAGAGAAGAAATAACACCGATTCTCCTTAAAGTTTTCCAAAAAATAGAAGAGGAGGGAATACTTCCAAACTCATTCTATGAAGCCAGCATCAGTCTAATACCAAAACATGGCAAAGACATCACCAAAAAAGAAAATTACAGACGAATATCCCTGATGCACGTAGATGCAAAAATACTCAACAAAATATTAGCAAACCGAATTCAAAAATACATCAAGAGGATCATACACCACGATCAAGTGGGATTAATCCCAGGGATGCAAGGATGGTACAACATTCGAAAATCCATCAACATCATCCACCACATCAACAAAAAGAACAAAAACCACATGATCATCTCCATAGATGCTGAAAAAGCATTTGACAAAATTCAACATCCATTCCTGATTAAAACTCTCAACAAAATGAGTATAGACAGCAAGTACCTCAACATCATAAAGGCCATATATGAGAAACCCACAAATAACATCATACTTAACAGCGAGAAGCTGAAAGCTTTTCATCTAAGATGAGGAACAAGACAGGGATGCCCACTCTGTCCACTGTTATTCAACATAGTACTGAAGGTCCTAGCCATGGCAATCAGACAAAACAAAGAAATACAAGGCATCCAGATTGGTAAAGAAGAAGTCAAATTGTCACTATTTGCAGATGACATGATACTGTACATAAAAAAACCCTAAAGACTCCACTCCAGAACTACTAGAACTAATATCTGAATTCAACAAAGTTGCAGGATACAAAATTAACACACAGAAATCTGTTGCTTTCCTATACACTAACAATGAACTAATAGAACGAGAAATCAGAAAAACAATTCCATTCACAATTGCATCAAAAAGAATAAAATACCTAGGAATACCTAACAAAGGAAGTGAAAGACCTGTGCTCTGAAAACTACAAGGCACTCCTATGAGAAATTAAAGAGGACACTAACAAATGGAAATGCATCCCATGCTCTTGGCTAGGAAGAATTAATATTGTCAAAATGGCTATATTATCTAAGGCAGTCTACAGATTCAACGCAATCCCTATCAAACTACCAACAGCTTTCTTCAATGAACTGGAACAAATAGTTCTAAAATTCATATGGAACCACAATATACCCCGAATAGCCAAAGGAATCCTGAGAAAGAGGAATAAAACGGGGAATTATGCTCCCTGACTTCAATCTCTACTACAGAGCCACAGTAATCGAGACAATTTGGTATTGGCACAAAAACAGACCCACAGACCAGTGGAACAGAATAGAAAATCCAAACATTAACCCAAACATATACAGTCAATTAATATTTGATAAAGGAGCCTTGGATATACAATGGGGAGATGACAGCCTCTTCAGCAGCTTGTGTTGGAAAAACTGGACAGCTATATGTAAGAGAATGAAACTGGACTACTGTCTAGCCCCATACACAAAGGTAAACTCAAGGTGGATCAAAGACCTGAATGTAAGTCATGAAACCATAAAACACAGGCAAAAATCTCTTAGACATAAACATGAGTGACTTCTTCATGAACATATCTCCCCGGGCAAGGGAAACAAAAGCAAAAATGAGCAAGTGGGACCATGTCAAGCTGAAAAGCTTCTGTACAGCAAAGGACACCATTAGGAGAACAAAAAGACATCCTACAGTATGGGAGAATATATTCATAAATGATGTATCCGATAAGGGGTTGACATCCAAAATACATAAAGAACTCACACACCTTAACAAACAAAAAGCAAATAATCCAATTAAGAAATGGGCAGAGGACATGAATAGACACTTCTCTAAAGAAATTCAGATGGCCAACAGGCACATGAAAAGATGCTCCACATTGCTAATCATCAGAGAAATGCAGATTAAAACCACAATGAGATATCACCTCACACCAGTGAGAATGGCCAACATCCAAAACACAAACAACAGCAAATGTTGGTGAGGATGATGAGAAAAGGGAACCCTCCTACACTGCTGGTGGGAATGCAAATGAGTTCAACCATTGTGGAAAACAGTATGGAGGTTCCTCAAAAAACTCAAAATAGAAATACCGTTTGACCCAGGAATTCCACTCCTAGGAATTTACCCTAAAAATGCAGCAGCCCAGTTTGAAAAAGGCAGATGCACCCCTGTGGTTATCGCAGCCCTATTTCCAATAGCCAAGAAATGGAAGCAACCTAAGTGTCCATCAGTAGATGAATGGATAAAGAAGAGGTGGTACATATACACAATGGAATATTATTCAGCCATAATAAGAAAACAAATCCTACCATTTGCAACAACATGGATGGAGCTAGAGGGTATTATGCTCAGTGAAATAAGCCAAGCCGAAAAAGACAAGTATCAAGTGATTTCACTCATGTGTGGAGTATAAGAACTAAGAAAAAACTGAAGGAACAAAACAGCAGCAGACTCACAGAACTCAGGAATGGACTAATAGTTACAAAAGGGAAAGGGACTGGGAAAGATGGGTGGGAAGGGAGGGATAAGAGGGAAAAAGGGGCATTACGATTAGCAAATGTAATGTTGGGGGGTAACGGGGAGGGCTGTACAACTCAGAGAAGACAAGTAGTGATTCTATAGCATCTCACTATGCTGATGGACAGTGACTGTAATGGGGTTGGTGGGGGTGACCTGATGAAGGGGGTAGTTTAATAACCATAATATTATACATGTAATTGTAGAATAATGATACCAAAATAAGTTATAAAAAAATGAAAAAAAAATGAACCGGGGTTCCTTGTAGAAAGGACTGTTCCACATATTACATAGGAAATGTACAAGATCATCCTGGTAATAGGTATGTACATATCTCTAGTCTCTTCACTTTGTCCTAGTCATTCTTCTATTTTATTTGAAATTTACTGTAATGAAATGTGTTTACTAAAAATAAAGTTCTTTCTAAAGAAAAAATAATAATAAAATAAAAGAGACTTTAATCATGGCAAATAAAAGAGAGAGAAAAAGAGTTTAATTTGATAATTAGACAAAGATCATACATCCATGAGTTCTCACTTACATTTTTTTTCTCCTTGAGGTGGCAATTTTTAAGCCATACATCTTTGCCACTTAGCTAAATAAGTTGAATAATGACTGCTGTTTCCCTGATCAGATTTTATTAATCAATGCCAGTTAATTATCCAGAAACTATTAGATGGAATAAACTATTGCAGTCAAAGAATTTTTTTTTTTAACAATTTTGCCAATTTCCATGGAGTTTCTTTACTTTGGAAAGTAAATTACGTTTTCCAGATCATTACAAAACAGCAAGCACATTTGTGGGAAAAACAAGGAGATAAAAAATAGGCTTTGCATGGTTGGCCTGGTTTAAATTATTCATGAGTAAGCAGGTGGTAGAGATGGTAATAGGGTCTCTCTATGATTATCTGTTCCTTTCAACTATATCTACATAAAACAAAAGTCATATGACATAGGTTAAGGAAAAAATATCGGACTTTTCAGATATTTTATATTTGAACTAAGTGTGACAAAAATGACTTAGATCTGGACCTCTAATAATCTGGCTTGCTGCTAGTAGGCTATATTTTAAATGTGATTGTTCTTTAATAGCTCTTTATCATTTATTAATAATTCATGTTTGCTAGGGAAGAGTTTTGATTACTTCAAAGGTTTGTTTCCAGATAGAAAATGGGATAGGGTGAGAAGGAGTTCTTTTTCTTTTTAATTAATGAAAGTATTTAGTAAACAGAATTGGGCCTACCAGTTGGGAGAAAGCTTAGCTCCAACACCAAACCATCAGATGTTTGTTTTTCAAAGGCACAGGAGTCACTTATTCTTTTTACATTTGCAAACCAAAAAATGCAACTGACGTCAGGGTATGGGAGTCAGAATGAGGATCAGTTAGAATGGAAAACTGTCCCTGGGCTGGTTCAAGTAAGCTGTTTAGGTATGCAAATTAAATTTTTCTAGCACTGGGTGGTCCAGATATCACTGGTTACCTGTCAATTATGTAGTTATAGCAACTGGGTTAGGGCTCATAATCCAATCCGAGCCAATAGCACATAAGGAAATGTTTCTATGGTATAAAAGAAGTCCCTCTCTTCAACCGGGGAGATCATTTCGTTTCCTGGGAGGGTATTGTTACTGGCTGAGAACACTGCTGTTTTTCCCACGATCCTGTCTCAGAGGTGATGAAGAATGAAGCCAGCAGACAAGAGTAGGAGCAACCAGCAAAGCTCTATTAATGAAGTATGAGAAGAAAAGGAATCCTGCTACTCAGGAGGGGCTCGAAGGGAGGATACCGTCAGGGCTGTGGGGTCTGGAGTTTATATCGCCTTCTGAGAGGAGGAAGTCCCACCCTCCCTGGACCAAAAAGAGAACTGAACTAATGACATCAAAACTCACTCTTGATTGGCTAAGAGTACAATGCTTCATTTTCATAGGACATAACCCATCAGAACTGAGGTCTAAGTGTACTTTTGAATGGCTGAGTTGGAATGGAGCTTTTTGAAACTTACAAGGCTCTTGAAACTTACAGGATCCCTGAACTCTGTCTGCCTTCCTCTCTCTATTACTTGCTGCAGTATGGTGTGAGAATATGAGGCTCACACCAGTGAGAAAGGACCTTAAAGGGACTGCATATGACAGCAATATAAGGAGGCCACCATTTGGAGCCTGAGGATGACATTTCTCACATGTAACGGAGAGAAAAAAGGTCTTTGGGGATATCTTTTGAGCCATCTGATCAAATATTACCTGAAGCTAAGCCCTACCTTTGATTTGCAGCATAAAGATCCCTAATAAGCACATAAAAATAAGTGTGCCAAAGTACTTTTTAAAAAGTTTTAATTAAATTAAACAAGTCCCAAGAGCTAAGTCCTGAAGTAAATGTCCAGCATCCCTCAGAAGAGCTGAAGCACTGAGGGGGAAGAAACGATGGGAATCAGAAATGGTATTTTGTCCCCATACCCTGTCCTGGAATTGCTTTTACTTTGAGGAGCTTTGAAAAGGACCCAGGTCTCATTGGATCATGCCAGGCCTTCAATCCCCAAAGCAAAATCAAGGTTTTAGTTTAAAATACAGGCTAGTGAGGATTAAATATCCCTAAAGTACTTCAATTCCTTATCCAATTAGAGTAAAGTGGATAATACACAAACTTTGGAGTCAGGTATCCCTGTTCAAATTCTAGCTCCAACAGTCTGAACAACTTTGAAATCTTGTGCAAATTACCTTACCTCTCTAAGGCTTACTCCCTTGTAGGCAACAGAGTGATAATAATACTAATTCGTCAGGAATTGTGATAGGATTAAATGATGGCAATATTTAGGTAAAATACTTATTACAAGATCTAGCAAAACTCAAGGTTCATCATCAATATTAATACTGTTTTATTTGTTTTACATTTTCTTGGGTATGAAATCTGTAAATTTTATGTCCCATGTCCACTAGCGAAAGAATCTAGTAGCATTTAGTCTTAAATCAGTAGAAAATATTTATGATTAGTGTAATTTAGCAGCAGATTTTGGAAGAGGAAAATACATTTCTGCTGGCTTTCTTCATTTCCCATCCTTTTATCAACAGTGATGTAAAATGGTGCCATTGTTTTTTGTGAATGAACAGTTAGCTGCTCCAAATTATATTCTATATATTTAATGAACAGAGATAGCAAACAAATAATGTGACTTTTTTACAAACACATTCCAAAGAAAGTTAGTAAATATATATGTGCTATCATCCCTCCTCCATCTTTCCTGCACCTGTGTCAGACCTTTGTAAGTCATCATTTCTCTGTCTTCTTTAAGTGGGCAACTGCCCTCAGAATTGCTCTCAAAATGGTGCTTTGGGTCTGAGTTGGAGTGGTGTTAATACCTATCTATTACCCCCCTGGTCTTAGATATTTCACTACTATGTTCATCACATCCATTTTATGATACCATACATCTTTTCTGTATAGGCTATGCTATATATTGAAATTAGCACAAAATAATTCATTACATGTATATTTATGTCATGTAGGTATTGAAATTACACAGCAATTTACCCTAACTATAGAAACCTTGGAATGGCCCACATCTGTATTTCCTGGTGCCCATTTATATGTGATTAACTCAAAAGTCAGTTTCATAAAGCACACTAGAACAACTCAGAAATAGCCATAACAAGTTCTAGGGTCAACAATCCAGGGATGAAAAGTCAAAGTGAGTTCAGAGATTAAGAAGTCATCAACCACAGGGTGACATAATATCAAGTGCTAAGGTGGTAATGACACACACATCAGTGATTCACTAAGTAAACATTTATGCCTCAGACAGCTGCTCTCATAAAAGGGATGCTATGATATGTTGCTTCAGTGATATATACCACGTATTAATGTAACTAATCCCTGAACACTCATTGACAGGTAGTGTCTCATTTACTTTGCCTCAGATGATAATGGCCCATTGAAGCTATTATTGTTTTAGAGGGAGGAAAAATTGCAGGGCTGCACTTTACATTTCTGTGGGGATTTTTGGAATTTATCACTGTACTTTTTATTTCCTTTGTCTTCTAAAGAATAATGATTGCATGAGTCTAGCAGCACAAGGCAATACCCAGTGCTTAAGAATACCATTTAAAGTGGCATGACCCAGAAGCCCCTATCCTATAACCAAAGATATTGTGCACTGGAGTTGACTCATTCTTCAAGACCAATAGGGTGAAACTGGTTTTCCTCAGAGATCCTATCTTTCAATGTACTTTATGCAACTAGAATTATGGACGCATGAAGGATGTAAAACCAGTTCCATCAATTCAGAAGATTAGTAGAAGATTCAAAAGAGGATTCCAACAAGTTCTGCATGGACACATTGAAGAAGTCTTCCAGAAAATTCCTGGGCTGAGATGCCGAGCCAAAGTCAGTTTGAGTAGTATGAAGCTCAGGTGTATCCCGTTGTCCATTAGAGACATTCAACATGTGACAAAGGACTTTGCTAGGCAGAATAGAAGTGACCATCTCACTAAATATTGAAAAGCACACATCTCTGTAAATAGTATCTTCAGAGCTCTATTCAGCTTTTGTTTATAATGATCATTAACTCTACATCATGCACAGATTTAGACTCCAGTGGATTGCATCATATGCTTTGGACTGGACTCTCAAGCAATCCAATTTGTGGGAAGTCAGTTATGGCATCTCAGGGCCTGCAACTAACCTCACCTCATTCACTGACCAATGAAAGGAGAAGCGATTCACCTTTCCTCCCCTCTGACACACATGAGCAGTACATTCCCATGGGCAGGTGCAGTGTTAAACACAGTTACTGGCCAGCTAGCTGTAATTCCCCATACATTTAATTTCTCACTTCAGATCATTCATAATATTATTAAAATCTGGTTAAAAAAAAGCAGATGACTCATGATTTTAATTGCCTTGTAATTTACAAGAAAATACTCATGACACACTTTACAACTGAACACCAAGATCCTGTGAGTCCCTGAGCATGAAAACCATAGGAAGCACAGGAACACACATCTGGGGAGTCCTGGAAAGAGGCTGCAGCAACAATGTGGCGCAAAGTTTCCTGCCAGACTGCAGGTCTGTACCATCTAACTCCCTTTAAAAGAGCAGTCCACAGCTCAGGTGTTCCATCCTGATGAGGTAACAGGTGCCTGCTATTACACTTTTTTTCTAGCATAGCTCAAGGGGCAGAGTGGCTGATAACAGCACCCTCAAAGAGCCGCTGAACGAAGCATGCTTCACGTAGAAGGGCAAAGGAAATGCACAGCAGAGCGGGGCTTCAAAGAAAGGAACATTAACGTGAACTGCTGGGGAAACTGCAGTGGCCCGTATTCCCCTGCCAGGTAAGCATGGCAACGGATTTAATTGGGTGGTTTAGTTGGAGAAAAGGTACTAAAAGACCAGGGGTCTTAGAGGTATTGCCTTAATCAGCGACACACAGGTAAAACTACAGCTGCAGTACTAATTTCCTCATGTACTGTGAGTAAGGTTTCAGTAATAGCATAGCTTCTGAGTCACACATGCAGATGAAGAAAGAATATCAGCAGTAGAATGATATTTGAAAACAAAGAGCAAGGCACATGCATAATGAGGAACCCTGACACAGCCGTGAGGAGTGCCGGCTCTGGAGCCAGACTGAGTGTGCTGGAATCCTGACTTGGCCGTTTACCAGCTGTGTGATCTTGAGCAAGTTACTTAACTGGTCTGTGCTTTCGTTCTCGCTTCTGTAAAAAGGGGATAATAACTGAAGTTAGCTTAAAATTTCCTTATGTAGGCTGAGTTTATGAGAAGCATTCCCAACTGTTCTTGGCTATTATTGTTGTAGAGAGTGAAGTTCTTATTATTTTAAGGGGATGAAAGTATTACAGATGTCATTTTGAGTGTGCACTTAAATTTAGCCAAATTTATCAGGTTATAATGATTTTCATATTAGAAATAATAATAGCAATTAAGGAAAATTACATCACAGATGAAGAACCTCAATAAAAGCCTAAAATATTTCAGAAAATACTTGTGGAATGAAATAGGCTCCTTTTTTAAGTTAGGGTCCCTAAATCCTTCACCTTTATAATTGTCAGCAAAATGGTTCATTTGATTCATCAGTAAAGGAAGCAGAAAACACCCTCTGGCAAAGACCCTACAACTCATTTATTCATTTTATCCCTGTGTTTTTGACATCGATAGTATTTTTTTATTTGTTTCATTCTTAAAGAAGTGCCATCAAATCACTTGTGAGCTCCTGCCTTAGTATATCAACTTATAGTCATTGGACTGAAGAAATGGGCACTTGCTTTTAAACTTGGAAAATATAAGAAAAAATAATATGAAAAGGATTTTAGTGATTTTTTTTTTCCAGCAGCTTTGTCCTCTAAATTGGATTTGCCTTTGTAACCCTGATACTTTCCCCAAAACGGGCTTTTTAGAGCTAGTAGTATGAGTTACACAGATATTCTTATGCCTTTTAGGGAATCAAAGAGCATTGATAGGAAGCACATTCCAGAGGAAGAAATGAGGAAAAGGAGATTTCTATGAATAAAAACATTTACTATCAACATAATGCAAATATGGTAAAATGTAATTATATAAGTGTATTGTTTTAACATATAAACCTGTGGGGAAAGATGTGGAGGAAAGTTAGTAGCCCTCATGGTGGCAAATGTCATAGGGTGTGTGCTACTTTCTCCAGGGCAGTAGCAGGTCGGCGTGCCTCCTGTACCCACCCCTACGATGGCCTTTGCTGCCCAAACTTTATTTCTTCATGAACTGTCCGACTTCAGCACTAGAGCTATATGTTCCTTACTGTGGATACCATGTCTATTGTACCTTTTTTAAAAAAAATCTTTACAATTCAGCAGAATGCCCTGCACATATTAGGCAGTGAATAAATATTGAAAAAGAAAGGTGAATGTAGTTTAGCAAAAATTGTCTCAAAGAGTAGATCTGAAAAAATAATTGTTGAACCAAGAAAAGAAAAAAAGTAGAAACAGAAATTTGGTCCAATATTAGGGTATATACTTTTCACACAGTTGGAACCTGAACTATGAAACACAGATGTTTTTCATGGTAGAAGGAAATAAAACATTTTTTCCATTTCAGACAGTTCAGCTTCAAGGGTTATTTATTCTTTTTAGTAATATATAACACTATTTAATATGCAGGTAACTTACAAAAATAAGCTCAAGCTTTATTTGAGAGATTGTGGGTTGTGACTTACTATGTATAGGCATATCACATTATAAGATTTTTAAAATTTCAAAATAAAATTTGTAGTGCGTAATGTTGGACTATTTCTAGATTATTAAAACACTAACCTACTTTATTATGAAATGTTCTTACTTATTAAGGGGTCTCTGTCTAGAGAGTTGTATGATAGTGAGACAAAAATAAATCGCATTTTCTCCTTTCATTCATAGGCTATTGAGCGTTTGCACTAGCAAGATTTCTTCTTAGAGACACATTTGCTATTACATTATTCTTTTAATTACTAAATCAAAAATCTTATATCACCACCACTACCTTAGCCATATATAATAGACTGTACTGTATCAAGTTCTTAAGAAACTCATCTATAGCGCTCCTTTTTATATGGATTAAAATAATGTTTAATGCTGAAGTATAAGTGAAATATGTGGAAGTAAAATGATTTTGTGCTTGGAAAGTTACTTCTTTTTTTAATTGAGATATAATTGATATACAATATGTATTTTTTTCAGGTGTACAACAGGGATTCAACATTTGTATCAATTGTGAAATCATCACCATAATAAGTCTAGTTACCATCTGTCACCATACCAAGTTATTACAGTATTATTGACTTTTTCCCCTTGATGTACCTTGCACCCCCAACCTATTTAATTTATACCTGGAAGTTTGTAGTTCTTGATCTTCTTCGACGATTTCTCTCCCCTCACAATCTGTTCTCTGTTTCTATGCGTCTGGGTTTTGTTCTGTTTTGTTCATTTGATTTGTTTGTAGCTTCAACATAAAGTGAAATCATGTGGTATTTATCTTTGTCTGACTATTTCACTTAGCATAATATCCTCTAAGTCTATCCATGTCACAAATGGCAATCTTTCATTCTTTTTATGGCTGAGTAGTATTCCATTGTGTATATGTACATATACATATACAGGTAATATACCACATTTTCTTCATCCATTCACCCATTAATTGACGCTTAGGTTATTTCTGTATCTGGGATATAAGTAATGCTGCAATGAATAGAGGGGTACATATTTTTTTTAACTAGTGTTTCATTTTCATCAGATAGATACTCAATAGTGGAATTGCTGGATCACATGGTAGTTCTATCTTTAATTTTTTGAGGAACCTCCATATTGTTTTCCATAATGGCTGTGTGAAATGTACTTTTTAAAGAGAATCATCACAACTATATTAATTTCTAACCTATTAATATAAAGTGAAAACACCTCAATATTCTTTTGAAGGAGCTATGTTTTTAACATGCTGCTCAGGGCAATAATATGCTATAGATCTTTGGCCAGAGCTTTAAAAATGGACACTAAGTGGAGGACCAGGCTAAATTGGGGGAGGAGACATTATAAGGCAATCACAGGTCATATTGCAGAGTCACACTGTTTCAGACCAGGAACAACATCTGGCTGGACATTTGGTATCAGACTAATGAATGTTCTATAGTATAAGTAGTTAGGCTCAGTTACTGTATGACTTATCTTGTCAAATTTCACCATGCCCTAACCCCCTTACCTGTGACAATGCAATATTCTTACCTTCTGGGAAAAGACCATTTACAATGTGGGAGGTCTTGATTTAGAAAGAGAAAGAGAAGCAGAATATACACAGAAAGTTGCCAAATGGAAAGAGGCCCTCAGTTCTAGAAAGAGTTTCTTCATTAGCATGGATGGTGGGCAGTGCTCTCTTGGTCTTATCTTGCCTGGGAACTTATGGAAAGATTGAATGTTAAGTGAGGATGCATCTTATCTTGGTCCATAATAGGGTCCATTTTAAGATGGCAAAGGAGAACCTTGAAAAGAAATGTAAATTCAAGGGAAAAACTCTTAAGTCAAGAGAGAGATGCACAATATGTCTAATGATTTATTAACTATAGGAAGGAACTATCTACTAATATTTTCAATTGGAAATTTTGAGTGTAGGGTAGCCACTCCAGACTACAAGTCATTCTCAAACATTTGGGCCATCATTATTTTTTTTCACTTAAATACTTCCATGTTTGTGTTTAAGGAGGAGGATAAAAAAATGTGGCAAGTTAGAAGTAGCCCAATTTCATTTGGTTCCTAGAACATCATCTTTGTGCAGTGAGTATTGATTGCAAAATCAGCTTTAAAGAAGGAAATTAAAATGAGCAGTGATCTCTACCCTAGGAAACTATCTTTAGAACCGTTATTTTTAAAGCAGAATCAATATCTTACACCATTAATGATACTAAGCAAAGACAGAGGAGAAAATGGGTGTTATGGCAAAGATTGATTTTTTTTTCTTTTTATGTACTATGATATTGACCTCAGAAGTCATAACTTAAACTTCTAGGGTTATAATTTAAATATTACTAAATCAAGAATTTGGAGGGAAACTGTCATAATGTTATTATAAGCTAGTTTCCTCTTTATTGTTTTGTTTTTCTATACTCTCAAACCATTCACATACGCACAGAAAGCCACACACAGGAACTTTATTTCCATCATTATTGCAAAAATTTCTCATTCTGGAGTGACACTTTAGTTCACACCTTGAAACAGAGAGGAAGTAAACAAGGTCATCATCTTTGTGGGTAAAGTTTTACTACTCTCTCAGGTCAATGGTACATGTTCGCCACATGTGCATTTAGAGAAAGAGCAGATGCCAAATGAGGATATCAGGAAGAAAATCGTTTTTTGTGATAGCTCAGATTTGTGGCAGGTAAGGATATTTTAGGTTAGAAGAGAACACGTTAGGAGTATTGGCATTAGAGAAAACGTTTCCGATAGTAACTCTCAGCCTTCTCCAGATGTTCCTCAAACTGGAGAAATTACTAAGGCAGAAATGAGCATCCAGGCTCACAGATGGCGTCTTCTGTTTACAGTGCTTGCTGACTAACCACTTCGAAGAAATATTTAACTTTATTATGTCCAGTCAATAGTCATTCCAAAACATTCTTGCCAAATATTGTAATAGGCTATTGCAGAACTGTTAAGGGACCCAGCTACTCACACCTGTGCACACTGTTTAATTCCTTTCATGACCTCTTACTATACACATTTGATAATGAAATACAATTTTAAAATATCAAGCTTACAAATTGTGTAAGTCAACTTTGCATTAAAACAATATTAGCTTCCAGACCCATCTACAGGCCTGCATATGGGAAGCAGATGAATTCTCTAGATTGCTGAAGGATTTGCCAAAGGCAGCTTCTTGAGTCTTTTCTTCATGGTTACATAGAAACTATAGCTAAATAATCAGTGAGTGTCACCAGGTGTGAAATATTTGTTTTAACTACCTGGGTAAATATTTATGTAAAGGAAATAAGAACACTTGTTTCTTTGAAAACTGAACGGGACAGTTATTTGCAGCACAGGTGGGTTTGAGTGAGTGTGTGAGTGAGTGAGTGATTGAATGAATGAATGAAAATGGTTGTTCCTGGTGTGAGGACAACATAGGCACATCCAAAGAGTCAGCAAGAAGAGCAGTGCTTACTAGTTAGTTTTAGCAAAATATAACACTGTTTCTTGTGGTGTGATATGGTAAACACCTGCCTCAAAGTCACTTGGAGAATGTATGCAAAATGCAGTCAATGGCCACACCCTCCAAATTTTGTTCCAGAATCTCTGAAAATGTAGTACCAGATATCTGAACTTTTAGTCAGCTCCCCAGGTATTTTTTATGCTCATTAGCATTTCAGATCTACAGGGGCAAACAGTACACTCAAGAGGGAGATAAATTAGGAAGGGTAGTTGGAGCCAGATTTTAGAAATATAAATGCCAAGCTAAGAGGTTTGGATTTTATTCAGGGAGGAATGGAGAGCCATGGGATACTTTTAGCAGGGAAAAAGACACAATTAAAAAGATACTTTGGGAAGGTTAACATTGCAGGAATGTGAACCGTTAGGGTTTTGGAGCAGACCGAAGAGTAGGAAAATATGAGATTATATGGTTCCAAACCAGGGTAAAGGCTGTGATAACAGACAGGAAGTGATGGATTACAATGTATTTCAGAAGAATTCATGGTAATTTTCTGGATATAAGAAAGCACAAAGTGGAAAAGGTCAGAGGTGACAATGAAGTTTGGAGCCTGCCTGATTAAATGTCACAAAAGAAAAAGCTAAATCAGAAGGGAAGTTGTGATTGGATGAACTGATGAGGAGATTAAGTTTGGTCACATACATGTCAAGTTTAAAGCAAGTTGACAGAATTAAAAAGTGCACAACAGAGTCACAAGTTAACAGTGAGGTGGAAGAGACAAAGGCTGGATGGCAAGGTATTTATGCTGAGAATAACAGACAGTGTTGACTTTTTACTATCATTCAATTTATTTATTTGTTGGTAAATATTTCCCTTTTCTAAACTTTTTAAACTTTCCCCACCCAACCCCCACAAATGCCTTGCCTTTTACACAGCTACTTTTCTCTTATTTGAACTTAGTAAATTTTGTTTTGAGTTTATATAAGCAAGGCACTTTGATGACAAAGGAACAAGTCATTGCCTTTTCTGAGAGAGGATGAAGCACTCTCTTTTAGTATTATTATATGTTAATGTTTTGGAATTCCACGTAAAGGAACTACTAGTTCTTGCTGAATTCCAGGTGAAGAACGCCACTGGGAGAATTTAAGTAGTTCTCTTTAAATGTAATTAAATGTAATATTTAGACACAGATGTGTTAGCATGGGTCTCCCAAGCAATTCACACCACTATGGGATTAAACATGCCACCAATATATCAGGGAAATCATCAAGAAGAAAACATAAGGAAGCAGCAAGGGGAGGCTTAGGAGAGCCTTCAGCTTGCAATGCAAATCTTTACTCAAGTGAAAAAGGAAGGAAGGGAGGGAGGGAGAGAGAGGGAAGGGAGAAAGAGAGTGCAAGAACCTTAGACTGGATATCAGTTCTAAGGAAAGTTCAGCAAGGCTCTTGGGGCATCTACTAGCCAGCCAAAGCTGACTGTCAGGGGAGTCCTGTATCTCCAAGAAACATGCCTGCCTTAATACCCCAGCCATTCTTAGTCACTGAGTGGGGGAAACACCTGAGTGGTCTTGGTTCAAATGCCAAAATGAATTTCAGAGTGCAATAGCTAGGCCCTCATTCAATAGCATTCCCTGCCATCAGAGATCTGAGAGGTGAGTCTTCATGGCCACTACTAGATAGAACTTGTTTATTTTTGTATGGTTGTATTTCAAATAATCCATGCAACAAAGAACTGAAATGAAATTAGATTAGCTAAAACATTTAATAACTGTTTTCAAGTAGTTTGGGCATAACACTATCAAAAAAAATTGTTCATAAACATTTTGTGTATAGGAGCTAAAGAAAAACATCATGATGAACTCTATTCCTCTTTACCTTAAGTTGCAATGCAGAAATTCATTTTAATCTCTGATTCCAGGCATGCTTTCTCTATGCAACTTTGCAACTTTGAAATATGGTGTGCCCTTCCCTCAGACTGCCTTGTGTTACTAAAACTGTTAATTACTGGTTGGTAGGAAATAATGTGTTTGACTCTAAATAGTAGCATGTTATAGACAGTTATGCAACTCTTCTAATCAACTGTCACTGAATCAAATGTCACACTGGTATTGTTTTCAGTACTTTCACTGGTCCTTGTTCAAACAATGATGTGAATATGGCAAAGGAGGCCAAGACTGTTCACTGTGAAAAGCTCTCGTTCAGATACATTAATATCATGCTGACCAGGTATTATTTGTATCATTGCAGGTATTTTGGGCTTATGATTCTAAACCCAGATACAACAGCTAGCAATAATAATCAAAATAACACCTTTAGGTACCAAGCAGTATTTCACCATATGATTTTTCTAAATGATTGTAAAACAAATAATATAAACTAGTGTTTGTTTTTTGCAGATATAAATCCTTCTGTTTTTCCACATTTCATAATAATTCTGTGATTGAATACACATGATGTTTTTACAAAATAACTAAAAACTTTATTTTCCCTGATTTTGGAATATTCATGTGAGTGTTCCCTAGGGCCACAGTAATTAGGAGTTATACATTTTTTTCCATAAATTCCATGAACTTTCTTTGTGACTAGTAGCTATCCAAAATTTTTTACTAAAACTTTTTTTTTCCTACAATTCAGCATATAACTTAGTGGTGTATATTGTTTTTCTCTTCAGATTATTCATAGGATAAAAACAACAAACTGGGATACTTAAGGAAAGCACATATGAAAATATATATAATAAATTATCTAAATAATATGTTCCTATTGAGCAAATTAGTTTTTTTAAGTGTCAAAATCTCCTTATGTGCCATTCTTGTCAATTATATAGGAAAGCAGAGTGACTGATTAAATAAGGAAAACCTTTGACATGAGTTCCAATTTACTAATAACTATTTATAGGTTGTGTGAGTTTCCTATTTTTTATTCTAATATAAACATAGTTAATCATTATTTTAAGAACATCTTCTGCACAGTGCCATTCTATAAAGTGAATCTTTGCTAGGAAATGCATCATTTTACATTCAATCATCAAATATTTTTTAACTTTCTACAATGTGCTACTATTTAGAGTCAAACACATTATTTCTGACCAGCCAGCCCTTAACAGTTTCAGTAACACACAGTATCAGGGAAGAACACACCCTATTTTAAATCAGAGTATATAAAAGTACCTGAAACTGAATTTACTAATAGAAGTTTCTGTTCATCGACTGTAAGCCTTGTTTCTGAGAAGGTAATATAATTATTCCGAGTTTTTTTTTTAATTTTAAGCAAAATGGTAAGTCAGTGTGCTGTATCATGACCTTTTAAATAAAGAATACTTTCAAAATGACATAAAATATTTGATTTTGGTAACACTTGATAATATCAATCCCATAAAATGTTTAAATGTCAAAATTCAAGATACAGTAAAGGTAAATAAGCCTAGTACATCTAGTCTATATACAAAATTACTGTATTCTTATATATTGAAAGTTTTAATTTTTATGACAAAAAGTTTTCCAAGCCATGTTCCTAAACCCTTCTTTCAATTCTGTGAGTAAAACACAATTTGTTCAGCAAGTGACCTTTTAATAACAGCTATAGAATACATTATGTTTGGTCGTCTTCTTCTGGTTTTAATAAAATATATGGTGATACCACTACTTAGAAAATCTTCTTCACCAGTATTGTAACCAGGAAAGCCACTAAAGGCCTTTATTTGGAAAGCTGGGACTCAAAGCAATCTGCTCTAGTCACATGCCATGAAGTACAATTGTGTTTAAATTTTCATTGAGGAAAAGAAAGAAAAAGTAAAAAAAAAAAAAAGCCAAAGGTACATTGGGATAACTTCATGTGTGGCTATTTTTAATAAATAATATACAATGTATAAGTATAAATCTAAATAACTGATATTTTCAAAATATACAAGTAACATGTATATCTAGTTTTAAAGGCTATTGAATGAGAGGGGAATGAACCAAATACTGTGAACATTTGGTTTAGTATCTGAATGGTCTGGCCTTAGACAACTTATTTTCTTCTCAGTTTTCCCATCAGTGAAATGTAAGCTAGAAATATGTTATCTTCAAAATACCATTTTTTATTTAACTTTCAGTTAGTCTATATTTCCAAAAGGTGAGCATTGTCTCCCATGTTTTTAGAGTTCCTTTTCAGAAAAGATCTTAGGAAAGCTTATTTGAATATCACAAGTAGTGGAAAATTTATATATTGCTTGGATAAATGCAATTTTAGGAAATGGCCAAAGTTATTTAGAACCAAGAGTGGACAGCAAGCTAGGTTAACAGTGAACCAATATTACTATTATTTTGATTTTGAAAATGGCACATGACTGTAAAAAGGCTTATTTTATCATATACTATCAACTAACTCTGAAATCAATTCTAAAAGTCATGTACAGTAGTAATAACAATTTCATCATCTCCAAAAAGTAACAGCTTTGAAAAGCCAACTGCTATTTAATGATATAAATTCTACTTTGTTAACAATGCATCTCATGATCAAAGCATGACTGGTATCTATTTCTAAGGTCAGCCTATGAAGTAGGCCCTGATTGCAGAGTTTAGAAGTGCCATATCATACTGAATATGTAAATACTAAACATATTTTCTTCTGTGCTAACAGAATATCATCCATTGTAATTTCAAGTACAACATGCTAAAAGTAGCTCATTAATCTAAGCACTGATGTTCTGTTTCTTTTGTTTTGATCTCAAGAGTTCAATCTAACTATAAGATAATATTCTTAAGGCCATAGTTTGGTCACATCACTCAAAGCAATATTATAAGAAAGACAATGTTGGTACTAGGTGGTGGGTGGGAGACGATAGAGATTGAGGGATGAAGGAGTTATCAAGCAGGGCTTTTACACATAGTACCTGTTCTCAAAATGAATATTCCATCCTAATTAAGGATTATACAGTATATTTTATTACTAAACCAAGAAGAGAGTCAGTTCTGGGAGCATGGTCTGAGTGCGTATGTTGGAAACACTTGGAATTCATTTATTAAGTAAAAACCATGATTCTGACCATGTATCTTTTTGTCATATCTATAGTACATACCAAATTATTTGGGCTACTGAACAGGAGGTTTCCACTGTTAATTATGAAATTCATTTCTCTTAGAATATAGTAGCCAGGAAGAGCTGTACAATGTACTTTTACCTAGATGGATTTTTAGAATACCGTTCCAATCCACGTAGACAGATTCAAGAATAAATTGTTTTCTGTAATGGAATTTTTCTTCAACACATAAAAAAAATTTTTTAACTTAAGACTCATTACAATACAGAATGTAATTCAAACATTTTGTTTTGTGTCAAAAGCATTCTAACGTTGTAAGATGGATATGATGGAATTTTTTAACAAGCTTCTTATCAACTCGGTTTTTCAGGGGGGGAAGATCATCCATAATCAGTACTTGAAATTTCAATTTATATCTACCTCTAAGATGCATGAAAAGCAATTATCTGCCTGAAAGACACGTTTAGGCTGCAATGACTACAATTTCAATACACTTAGAAGCGTTCAATTTTTCTCTTGTCAAAGCTAGAGACTTTCTAAATGAGTAACCATCCAGTCATAATACTCATAATATTATAATCCAGCTACTTATTTTTGATGGTGATTTTTTTTAGATCTTATAATTATTCATCTCTGGAATAAACAAATAAGAAGACAATGGTTCACCATATGATAGGCTTAAGTCCGAAATCTAGTTTTACATGTGAGAGAACAAATTCTTATATGTAATCATCATAGTATTAACTATCTAGGAAGCAAGGAATCTATTTAATTGCTTAAAATGGTGATTTGAAGACTAAAGTCTGCATTCTAAAAAGCAGGTGCTGATTTATTATTCTATAGTATTTTAAAGATGCTAATCAAACTGACTAGCAATTAAAAAATTTTCTTCCAAATAACCCCAAAACAACTGAAAATATTGCTAAAGCAGTGGTCCTCAAATTATGTAAGTATCCAGTATTTCAGGTTCTTTAGGTTAAAGCAATTACAAATAGTTTAATTTTATCATCTCTAAGACACCAGCCACTAAGATGTAGGAATACAAATAAATCCTTGCCCTAAAAGATTATTAAAACATGATAAATGCTGGGAATGCACAAAATGTCATGGAAGCACAGAAGCAGGGCTATCCTGGGAAAGATAAGGAAGGTTGTAAAGATGAGGCAAAATTTAACCTGGAATTTTAAGGATAAGGAGTGTATTAGGTGGGCCCAGGAGTAGGCATTCTGTGTGAATGAAACAGTGTTTGCAAAGGTGTGGAGGTTTGTTAAGAAACACAGCATGTTCTGAGGGTCACAAATGGTTTGGCAAAGCAGCAGTTTAAGGATAAGGATGGGAAGCTACAAAAAGCAAGACCACAAATTTTTCCAGGATTCTGATCATGAAGTACCTTGTTTATTTGTTAAAGAGCTAGCTCTCTCCTTGGGGCTGTCATTCTCTTACTGATGTACTTGAGCCTCTGGCTACTGGCAGGCCAGAGGCACAGAAATGCAGAGGTATGTGCCAACATGTGATAAATTGACAGGATACACATAGTGTATTTTCTCAAAGTGTCAGTTGTATTTGAAGGAGAAGAAAATTGTGAATTGAAACAGGTTTAAATATATTATGAAGAAGAATGCAGATGACAAATACATTTTAAAGTAAAATTAGATTGCAGTGAAATATCATAGTTGTTAGTGGCCACTTACAGAAGCACCCTAAAGCCTGACCTTTTGGTTTTATATACATCCTCATCTACATTAGGAATACTTGAGGGAAAAGATTGAGAAATGCTGCTAGATGAGGGAAATAACCAGATTTTTGTTTGAGATTCTGGTAGCATTACCGAGGATGAAGCAGGAGAAGGGAGATCATTTTAAAATTTACTGTAATAGTTAAGTTCATGGGTGAAGAAAACAAAATTAGGCAGAGACAGTGAGCATGCAGAGCACAGATGAAGGTAGAATCTCCAGTAATGTTTACGTTTTAAGACTGTATTCCAGCCTGGTGTTATTTATTCTCTTTCTGTTCATTTACTGAGCATTTAAGTACTTACTCTGTGCCCACACCTACTGTGAGTCAGGATCTGAATATATAAAGATTAAAAAAAGATACAAAATTTTCTCTGGGGGACTTCATAGTCATTTTCACAAGTTAACTTGGAAATAGAGTAAAATGACATGTATTAGTTAAAAATATCAGAGAAAACTTTTCTAGTACCTTGCAAAGTGCCTAGCATACAGTAACCAGTGAATATTTGTTCAGTGAATGAAACCAGTCTTGATAATGTTCTTTTCCAAAAGCGATTTTTTTCTTTTTAATGGAAGAATAGAATAGAAGTATTTCCCATATAGTTGGAGATGTAAAAGGAGGTTATCTCCACTAAGGCAACAAAATGATGCAAGCAATAAGTCATTCTTTTATAGTGTGCAAGGGAAATTGGATACTTTTTTTCCCCTACTATACATTGCCAGTAACTGCTCCAAGAAATATCCCCCATTCCTAAGCTTGCTAAAATGAATTTTTAAACAAAGCATTAAAAGCACACTTTGCAAATCAGTTACCAGAAAGTACAATAATGGGCAGTGCAAGCACACAAACCTTTATAATGAGACCGTTTCACTAGTCCTACTACTTTGGCAAGCCATCCGCAAATGCAGAAAATTAATCAAAATTAGCATCACATCCTTAGGCCTTGTTCTCTTAAGTAAATATTCTATATTTTTAAATTTCTGCTTGATCCTCTTTGACAGTTGTAAAAGTATAACCCACATGAAAATCTCAGGAGTGAAGCTTTTGTTATATATTCTCTTTTTTTCCTACTTGCTGATGCTTTATGAATCAGGTCAACAGCTCAGGTATGAGTTTAATTTTTTTTTTCAAATATCCCATGCTATTAAAATAATGTCTTAGTTTTTTTTAATTACTTTATAATTTGCAAGATACTTTTGCATAATACTCTAATTCAGTCCTCAAAACCACCCTTTGAAGTAAGTAGACATTCCCCTCATTTTCTTAATTAGTAAAATAACACTCAGAGGGGTTAAATGGCATATTCATGCTCTCTTAACTATTGGGAAACCAAGGCTTGTTCTCTGTATTTTAGCTAAGTATGATCATATTGAGGAAATGGCATAATAAATGAAAACAAGATATATGTATTCATGTATTTACTCATACAGCAATCCAATAAATGATTATTTTGCCCTTACTATGCCCTAGATTCTGCCCTATCCACTGTAGTAAAATAAAAGACAAGACGGACATGGTTCCTTCTTTCATGAGCTTATAGTCTGTGTACATATTTATAGTGTCACAGATGAATTAGACCAAATATATATATATATTTTTTATTTTGGTATCATTAATATACAATCACATGAGCAACATTGTGGTTACTAAATTCTCCCCATTATCAAGTACTGACCAAATACACCATTACAGTCACTGTCCATCAGCATAGTAAGATGCTACAAGGTTACTACATGTCTTCTCTGTGCTATACTGCGTTCCCCATGCCACCCCCTTCATTATGTGTGCTAATCGTAATGCCCATTACTCCCCTTCTCCCTTCCTTCCCACCCACCCTCCCCAGTCCCATTCTGTTTGGTAACTGTTAGTACATTCTTGTGTTCTGTGAGTCTGCTGCTGTTTTGTTCCTTCAGTTTTTACTTTGCTCTTATGCTCCACAGATGAGTGAAATGATTTCGTACTTGTCTTGCTCTGCCTGGCTTACTTCACTGAGCATAATGCCCTCTAACTCCATCCATGTTGTTGCAAATGGTAGGATTTGTTTTCTTCCTACTGCTGAATAATATTCCACTGTGTATATGTACCACATCTTCTTTATCCATTCATCTACTAATGGACACTTAGGTTGCTTCCATATCTTGGCTATTGTAAATAGTGCTGTGATAAACATAGGGGTGCATAAATCTTTTTGAAATTGGGATCCTGAATTCTTAGGATAAACTCCTAGGAGTGGAATTCCTGGGTCGAATGGTATTTCTATTTTGAGTTTTTTGAGGAACCTCCATACTGGTTGAACTAGATTACACTCCCACCAGCAGTGTAGGAGGGTTCCTCTTTCACCACATCCTCACCAGCATTTGTCGTTCCTACTCTTCCATGCTGGCCATCCTAACTGATGTGAGGTGATATCTCATCGTGGTTTTAATTTGCATTTCTCTGATGATTAGTGATGTGGAGCATCTTGTCATGCGCCTGCTGGTCATCTGAATTTCTTCCTTGGAGAATTCTCTGTTCATATCCTCTGCCCATTTTTTAACAGGGTTTTTTAATTGAGTGTTGAGGTGTGTGAGTTCTTTATATATTTTGGAAGATAATCCCTTGTCACATATGTCATTTACAAATATATTCTCCCATACTGTAGGATGCCTTTTTGGTCTGCTGATGGTGTCCTTCAGTGTACAGAAGCTTTTTAACATGATGTAGTCCCATTTGTTCATTTTTTATTTTGTTTCCCTTGCCCGAGGAGATGCATTCAGGAAAAAGTTACTCATGTTTATATTCAAGAGATTTTTGCCTCTGTTTTCTTCTAAGAGTTTTATGGTTTCGTGACTTACATTCAGGTCTTTGATCCATTTTGAGTTTACTTTGGTGTATGGGGTTAGACAATAATCCAGTTTCATTCTCTTGCATGTAGCTGCCCAGTTTTGCCAACACCACTTGTTGAAGAGGCTGTCATTTCCCCTTTGTATATCCATGGCTCCTTTATCATATATTAATTGACCATATATGCTTGGTTTATATCTGTGCTCTCTATTCTGTTCCATGGATCTATGGGTCTGTTCTTGTGCCAGTACCAAATTGTCTTGATTATTGTGGCTTTGTAGTAGAGCTTGAAGTCGGGGAGCTTAACTCCCCCGCTCTATTCCTCCTTCTCAGGATTGCTTAGGCTATTTGGGGTCTTTTGTGCTTCCATATGAATTTTAGAACTATTTGCTCTAGTTCGTTGAAGAATCCTGTTGGTACTTTGATAGGGATTGCATTTATCAGTAGATGCTTTAGGCAGGATGGTCATTTTGACAATATTAATTCTTCCTGTCCATGATCACAGGATGTGTTTCCATTTATTTGTATCCTCTTTAATTTCTCTCATGAGTGTCTTGTAGTTTTCAGAGTATAGGTCTTTCACTTCCTTGGTTAGGTTTATTCCTAGATATTTTATTCTTTTTGATGCAATTGTGAATGCAGTTGTTTTCCTGATTTCACTTTCTGCTAGTTCGTCATTAGTGTTAAGGAATGCAACAGCTTTCTGTGTATTCATTTTGTATCCCACAACTTTGCTAAATTCATATATTAGATCTAGTAGTTTTGGAGTGGATTCTTTAGGGTTTTTTATGTATAGTATCATGTCATCTGCAAACAGGGACAGTTTGGCTTCTTCCTTGCTAATCTGGATGCCTTTTATTTCTTTGTGTTGTCTGATTGCCATGGCTAGGACCTCCAGTACTATGTTGAATAGAAGTGGAGAGAGTGGGCATCCTTGTCTTGTTCCCTATCTTAAAGGAAAAGCTTTCAGCTTCTCACTGTTAAGTATAATGCTGGCTGTGGGTTTGCCATATATGGCCTTTATTTTGTTGAGGTACTTGCCTTCTATACCCATTTTGTTGAGAGTTTTTATCATGATTGGATGTTGAATTTTGTTGAATGCTTTTTCAGCATCTATGGAGATGATCATGTGGTTTTTGTCCTTCATTTTGTTGATGTGTGGATGATGTTGATAGAATCTCGGATGTTGTACCATCCTTGCATCCTTGGGATGAATCCCACTTGATCATGACGGATGATCTTTTTGATGTATTTTTTAATTCGGTTTGCTAATATTTTGTTGAGTATTTTTGCATTTATGTTCATCAGGGATATTGGTCTGTAATTTTCTTTTTTTGTGGTGTCTTTGCCTGGTTTTGGTATTAGAGTGATGTTGGTCTCATAGAATGAGTTTGGGAGTATTCTCTCCTCTTCTACTTTTTGGAAAACTTTAAGGAGAATGGGTATTAGGTCTTCACTAAATGTTTGATAAAATACAGCGGTGAAACCATCTGGTATAGGAATTTTGTTCTTAGGTAGTTTTTTGATTTTTTGATTAACAATTCAATTTCCTTGCTGGTAAGGTAATTCATCTGTTGAGATTTTCTGTTTCTTCATGGGTTGGCCTTGGAAGGTTTTATTTTTCTTGAAAGTTGTCCATTTCTTCTGGTTACCCAGTTTGTTAACATATAATTTTTCACAGTATTCTCTCATAATTTTTTGTATTTCTTTGGTGTCTGTAGCGATTTTTCCTTTCTCATTTCTGATTCTGTTTATGTGTGTAGACTCTCTGTTTTTCTTGATAAATCTGGATAGGGGTTTATCTGTTTTGTTTATTTTCTTGAAGAAACAGCTCCTACTTTCATTGATTGTTTCGATTGTTTTATTCTTCTCAATTTCATTTATTTATGCTCTAATCTTATTCTTTCCCTCCTTCTACTGACTTTGGACCTCATTTGTTCTTCTTTTTCTAGTTTCATTAATTGTGAGTTTCGGCTGTTCATTTGGGATTGTTCTTCTTCCCTAAAGTAGGCCTGTATTGCAGTATACTTCCCTCTTAGCCTTTGCTGCATCCCACAGATTTTGTGTTGTTGAATTATTGTTGTCATTTGTCTCCATATATTGCTTGATCTCTGTTTTTATTGTTCATTGATCCATTGATTATTTAGGAGCATGTTATTAAGCCTCCATTTGTTTGTGGGCTTTTTCATTTTCTTTGAGTAATTTATTTCTCGTTTCATACCTTTGTAATCTGAGAAGCTGATTGGTACAATTTCAATCTTTTTGAATTTACTGAGGTTCTTTTTGTGGCCTAGTATATGATCTATTCTTGAAAATGTTCCATGTGCACTTGAGAAGAATGTGTATTCTGCTGCTTTTGTGTGTAGAGTTCTGTAGATGTCTGTTAGGTCCATGTGTTCTAATGTGTTGTTCAGTGCCTCTGTCTTCTTACTTATTTTCTGTCTGGTTGATCTGTCCTTCAGAGTGAGTGGTGTGTTGAAGTCTCCTAGCATGAATGCATTGCATTCTATTTCCCCCTTTAATTCTGTTAGTATTTGTTTCATATATGTAGGAGCTCCTGTGTTGGGTGCATAGATATTTATAATAGTTATATCCTCCTGTTGGACTGACCCCTTTGTCATTATGTAATGTCCTTCTTTGTCTGTTGTTACTTTCTTTGTTTTGAAGTCTATTTTGTCTGATACAAGTACTGCAACTCCTGCTTTTTTCTCCCTATTAACTGCAGGAAATCTCTTTTTCCATCCCTTTACTTTCAGTCTATCTATGTCTTTGGGATTGAAGTGAGTCTCTTGTAGGCAGCATATAGATGTGTCTTGTTTTTTTATCCATTCAATGACTCTTTGTCTTTTGATTGGTGCATTCAGATCATTTACATTTAGGGTGATTATTGATAGGTATGTACTTATTGCCGTTGTAGGCTTTAGATTCCTGGTTACCAAAGTTTCAAGGGTAATTCCCTTACTGTCTAACAGTCTAATTTAACTCACTTAGTATGCAATTACAAACACAACCTAAAGGTTCTTTTTTTTTCCTTCTTTTTCTTCCTCCTCCATTCTTTATATATTAGGTGTCATATTGTGTACTCTTTGTCTATCCCTTGATAGACTTTGAGGGTAGTTGATTTGATTTTTTCATCTGCTTTTTAATTAATTGTTCTACTTTGCTGTAGTTTTATTTCCCCTGGTGACAGCTATTTAGCCTTAGGAATACTTCCATCTATAGCACTCCCTCCAAAATGCACTGTAGAGGTGCTTTGTGGGAAGTAAATTTTCTCAGCTTTTGCTTATCTGAAAATTGTTTAATCCCTCCTTCAAATTTGAATGATAATCTTTCCAGATAGAGTATTCTTGGTTTACGGCCTTTCTGTTTTATTGTGTGTTAAATATATCATGCCACTCCTTTCTGTCCTGTTAGGTTTCTGTTGAGAAGTCTGTTGATAGCCTGATGGGTTTTCCTTTGTATATAATCTTTTTTCTCTCTCTGGCTCCTTTTAAAAGTCTGTCCTTATCACTGATCTTTGCCATTTTATTTATTATATGTCTTGGTGTTTTCTTCTTTGTGTCCCTTATGTTGGGAGATCTGTGGACCTCCATGGCCTGAGAGACTATCTCTTTCCCCAGAATGGAGAAGTTTTCAGCAATTACCTCCTCAAAGACAGTTTCTGTCCCTTTTTCTCTCTCTTCTTCTTCTGGTACCCTGTAATGAGAGTATTGCTCCATTTGGATTGGTCACACAGTTCTCTCAATATTCTTTCCTTCCTAAAGATTCTTTTTTCTCTGTGTGCATCAGATTCTTTGTATTCCTCTTCTCTAATTTCTATTCCACTTAGCTTCTCTACTAGTACATCTAATCTGCTTTTAAATCCTTCCATTGTATTTTTCATTTCAGATATGGAATTTCTTAATGATTGAATCTCTGCCCTAAATTTGACCCTGAGTTCTTGAATATTTTTCTGTACATCCATGAGCATGTTTATGATTTTTATTTTGAACTCTATTTCAGGGAGATTGATGAGTTCAGTTTCATTTGGCCCCCTTTCTGGTGTTTGTGAGATTTTTGTTTGAACCAGGTTCCTCTGACATTTCATATTTGCATGTGGCACCCTCTAGTGCCCATAAGCTCTAATCTCTGAAGCTGCTCAGCACCTGGAGTGATGTCGGGGGTTGCAGGGGAGCGGCACTGGTTCCTGGAGGGAGGAAAGATCTGTTTCCTGCTTCCTGGCAGCAGTGCCTGTCTCCACTGTCAGAACCAGTGGGCGAAGTGCACAGGTATAAGCCTCTGTACTTTTCGTCTGTAGGTGTGGCCTCCCACTGATTGGCCTTTGCCAGGGCAGGGACTGCCAGTTTCAGATCTGGTGCCAGCAGGCCAGGAGGAAGTCACAGCAGGCTGCATAACATAGTTGGGGGCCTTGGAGCTCAGTAGCCAGCCAGTGGTATGGAGCGCCTGAAGCTCCTAAAGGTCACCAATCTGCTGGGCAGACCACGCCCAGACCACCTTGTCTACCTATCCTTTCTCCTGCTCAGCTCACTCTGTGCAAACCCCATCCCTTCAGCAGCCCTCTTGCTGCTAGGAAGCCTCTCAGACCACCCACCTTTCCTTTTTCCCAGAATGGCCAGATGTGGATCCCTGTCCTCCACACACAGTTGGAATCTCAGTCTCGCCAAGTGTTCTGCCTGTCTTAACTTTCCAACCCCACTAATCTTCAGAGCATCATGCAATGTAGGTTTGTGCTCCCAAAGCGGATCTCCAGGGCTGGGTGTTCAACAGGCCTAGGTTTCCACCCCCTCCCCACTCCATTTCTCTTCCTACCACTGGTGAGCTGGGGTGGGGGAAGGGCTTGGGTTCCGCTCTATCAAGGCTTCAGTACGTTACCCTGTTTCGTGAGGTCTCCTCTGTTCTCCATGTGTGTGCAGTTTGGTGCAGCCTTCTTTCTTGTTGCTCTTTTAGGCTTAGTTGTATTAACTATATTTTCATACTGTATGTGGTTTTGTGAGGAGTTCTCTGTCTCACCTCTCACACAACCATATTGAATCCTATTTCCTAGGCCAAATATATTTTAACAACAAAAAAACAAATTTCCTACTTATCTAGACAATTCCCTAAATATTTTAGTTATATTTAGTTATATATTCTGCCACTTTATAGGAAGGAAAAAGGAATTAGTTTCCAGTTTTGACTAGAACCATGTAGAAGTTGTTACATCTTATGCTACATATTACTACCTTCATTTTAAAATTTTACTGTTGTTGAAATTCCTGGAATAATGAAGATTTATCCAGAAATCTTTTAAAACAACTTCTTCATTAATTATTGATTACTGATTTATAAGCAATATTCCTGTAGTGACAGAATTTTTGGAAATGCTAAGTTTTAAGAGAGCAGCTGTGTTTTTTGGCAAAGAGACTATGAATGTATTTCAGTTATAGCTGAACTGAATGGTCACGAATATTGTAGTAAGGGAATTCAAGAACTGTTAGAACACATACACATACTCTGTTTTTTCTTCATCTAATTATGGGTTGTAGGTATTCCTGCTGATATTTTCTTAGGATTTTTTTTTCTTGAAAGTATACCAATAACAGAAAATGGTATAAATAAACATCCTATTTAAACTGAAAAATAATAAAAGTGGTGGGAAATAGGGAGAGTCAAACCTTATAACCAATAAAAGTAATAGTACCAAATATAAGCCTCAGTCAGGACTTAGTATATCATCTTGCTTCCTGGACCACAGAACCTGGGGGCTTCTATTTTGTGATTAAGCTATATTGGAGGAGGTTTAACTAATCTACTGGACTCTGAAAACTGAAATATTTTTTTCTTTCCATTAAAATATGGTGTATTGATCTGCACCAACATGACTTCAAATTCTACTCTAATTTCCACAATTTTTACAATCTTGTCCAAAAATATGCAATTGTAAGCTTAATAGGCAAGTATGGTTTGTTGATGGAGTGGAGAAGTGAGAGGGATTATGTGACTGGGAAAAGCTTCATGCTAAGGTAAGGCTTCTAGATACTGAAAGATGAAGATTTGTCTTTACAAAAAAAGGAGAAGGTAATGAGCATGTTTATTAACAATGGAGGAGGAATGAGTAAAGAGAAGTGTGTGTGGGAAGGTGTGTGGTTGTGACTGTGATGGGTGAAACAGGATCAGGAAACAGTTTTTAAAACATTAAGACTGGAAGAGAGGTTTATCATGGGGAAATAGTAGTCCAAAAGGTTAACAGTTATCTTGGAGATGGGGAGGAGTTCTGATTGTAAAAGACATTGTTAAGTTGGAAGACAGCAGGGGCTACTGAAGGTTTTATAGCAGTGGTCTGACATGATGTATAAATCTGTTCTTCAGTAGTAAACTGCATGAACTAGAAGGAGCCCAAGAGACCAGGGAAGCAACAAAAATGATACCAGGGAGAAGTGAGGAGAGTTCCAGCCAAACTGTGTAGCCATTATGTCAGGAGATCAGAATTCCTGTCATAGCTAACGAACTGTATAGCCAATGCTGAAGTCCAAGCAGGACTCCTAACCTCTTTGGGTACCAGTTTCATTGTAAAATGAAAGGGTTTTTCTGCTCCACAATACTAAGCCCCTTCCTTCCACTAAAATTCTATGTAAGGATGGAGAATCATTTTCAGAACTGGAGGGATCAAAACTTTCTAATCTAGTTCCAGAAAAAACCCATTAATGGTCTCTAAGAAATATGACTGACTTCAGAAAGTTAAGAGGCACTGCTGGTTTTTGGTTAATCTGCCTCTTTTGCTGGATGTTTTCTGGGATACTTCTGCTCTATGGCTCTTCCTCTTCATGTGGCTGCATTGTCATGCCACAGGCTTGCCTTGAGCCCAACTGTGTCGGGATCCCAGTGTTGCTTTAATTTAGCCAATTAGGTTCATGACTTATCTAAATAAGCTGTTCTGACTCATTTTGAAGTCTGGGTTTTACAAATAAGTTGTCACTGCTGCTCCTTATCTACTCCAAGTCCTCATTAACTCGGAAGCCCTGAAGCTAGAGGCTTGATTATTTTTTGATTAATCCTATCAGAAAAAGCACTGACAACTTTCCTCAGACTATGATATCAACTGATATGTGATGCACTAAGATATATTTCATTTTAGGCCACATTGCTCTCATGAGGCCTAAAATGTGGCCTAAAATGAAATAAAGAAAATTAATCACTGAATCTCTGAACTCTTTATTTCTGCTGAAACTTTTTTTAGTCTTTCAAAAAACTTCTGTCTCACAAACGTAGATAGGCAAATAAATAATTACATACACCAGTGCATTTTTTAATCCACAAAGACATTATTATTTTAGTTTGAATGTCAGCCCTACCAGAGACCTTAAAATAATCCCTAGCATTCTAAATTCTATGCAAATTGTCATAAACTCTGAATCTTGAAATCAAGAAAAGGTAGTTTAAAGTATTCTGTACTGCAAAGTGATGTACGTTATTGTTATAATTATGGTGCAATGTTTGAAAATGTGTACACTTGTACAGAAACATGTATAGATGTGCTTCAGCATGACACACATGGGTAGTAGGGGCAATCTGGGCTCATGAACAATGGAAAACTAGGAAAACCTGTTATGGCAAATACAAAAAGAGTTTAATGTTATTAACTTTAAAGAGCTAGAAAAAGAGTCAAATGAGTCCTGGGTCCCACTTTCCATTTAATTCTTGTCTCTTCCCTCTTTTCTAGTATGATAGTGAATCATTCTTGTAGGACCTTGATATATCTGAAGAATACTGATCAGTTACTTTGCAGGATGTCTTTCAACTTAGTAGGTCTGTCTGATGTTTTTCACTATTGGATTGAAGTTTGGCAAAAGCGTCATGAAGCCGCGTCATACCCTTAGTGCACCGGATCAGGAGGAACATTATTTCAGTGTGGCTCATTGCTGGTGATGTCGCCTTTGATCACTTGGTTCAGGTTGTGTTCTCTAGGTTTCCTACTGTAAACTTCTTATTTTTCTCTTTATAATAATCTTGTGGAGAGACAGTAGGAGACTATGAAAATATCTTATGTAAATATTTTTCCAACTAATTTTAGCACCTACTAAAATTCTCCCCTGCAACTTTTATTACTTGAGCAGTTTTGCTAATGGTGGTTTTCTAGTCCCATCATTTCTTCTACATTTATTAAAATTCTGCTGAAAGGAATAGCTGTCCTGTTTCCTCTTTTGTTGTTTTATTTATTTTTTATTTATTTATTTTTAATAGTTTATTTTGGTATCATTAATCTACAGTTACATGTGCAATATTATGGTGATTAACCTACCCCCTTCATCAGGTCACCCCCACCAACCCCAATACAGTCAGTGTCCATCAGCATAGTGAGATGCTATAGAGTCACTACTTGTCTTCTCTGAGTTGTACAGCCCTCCCCGTGCCCCCCTAACATTACATCTGCTAATCATAATGCCCCTTTTTCCCCCTTGTCTCTCCCTTCCCATCCATCCTCCCCAGTCCCTTTCGCTTTGGTAACTATTAGTCCGTTCTTGGGATCTGTGAGTCTGCTGCTGTTTTGTTGCTTCAGTTTTTTTCTTAGTTCTTATACTCCACATATGAGTGAAATCATTTGGTACTTGTCTTTTGCGGCTTCGCTTATTTCACTGAGCATAATACCCTCTAGCTCCATCCATGTTGTTGCAAATGGTAGGATTTGTTTTCCTCTTATGGCTGTATAATATTCCATTGTGTATATGTACCACTTCTTTATCCATTCATCTACTGATGGACACTTAGGTTGCTTCCATTTCTTGGCTATTGTAAATAGTGCTGCGATAAACATAGGGGTGAATCTGTCTTTTTCAAACTGGGCTGCTGCATTCTTACGGTAAATTCCTAGGAGTGGAAATCCTGTGTCAAATGGTATTTCTATTTTGAGTTTTTTGAGGAACCTCCATACTGCTTTCCACAATGGTTGAACTAATTTGCATTCCCACCAGCAGTGTAGGAGGGTTCCCTTTTTCTCCACATCCTCGCCAAAATTTGTTGTTGTTTGTGTTTTGGATGTTGGCTACCCTCACTGGTGTGAGGTGGTATCTCATTGTAGTTTTAATCTCCATTTCTCTGATGATTAGTGATGTGGAGTGTCTTTTCATGTGCCTGTTGGCCACCTGAATTTCTTCTTTGGAGAAGTGTCGATTCATGTCCTCTGCCCATTTCTTAATTGGATTATTTGCTTTTTGTTTGTTGAGGTGCGTGAGTTCTTTATATATTTTCGATGTCAACCCCTTATCGGATACGTCATTTATGAATATATTCTCCCATACTGTAGGATATCTTTTTGTTCTACAGATGGTGTCCTTTGCTGTACAGAAGCTTTTCAGCTTGATATAGTCCCACTTCTTCATTTTTGCTTTTTTTCCCTTGCCCAGGGAAATATGTTCATGAAGAAGTCGCTCATGTTTATGTCCAAGAGATTTTTGCCTATGTTTTTTTCTAAGAGTTTTATGGTTTCATGACTTACATTCAGGTCTTTGATCCACCTTGCGTTTACCTTTGTGTATGGAGTTAGACAGTAGTCCAGTTTCATTCTCTTACATTAGCTGTCCAGTTTTTCCAACACCAGCTGGTGAAGAGGCTGTCATCTCCACAATGTATATCCAAAGCTCCCTTATCAAATATTAATTGACTGTATAAGTTTGGGTTAATGTTTGGATTTTCTATTCTGTTCCACTGGTCTGTGGGTCTGTTTTTGTGCCAATACAAAATTGTCTTGATTACTGTGGCTTTGTAGTAGAGCTTGAAGTCAGGGAGTGTAATTCCCCCTGTTTTATTCCTCCATCTCAGGATTGCTTTGGCTATTCGGGATCTTTTGTGGTTCCATATGAATTTTAGAATTATTTGTTCCAGTTCATTGAAGAAAGCTGTTGGTATTTTGATCGGGATTGCATTGAATCTGTAGATTGCTTTGGGTAGTATAGCCGTTTTGACAATATTTATTCTTCCTAGCCACGAGCATAGGATGAATTTCCATTTGTTAGTGTTCTCTTTAATTTCTCTTAGGAGTGTCTTGTAGTTTTCAGAGCATAGGTCTTTCACTTCCTTGGTTAGGTTTATTCCTAGGTATTTTATTCTTTTTGAAGCAATTGTGAATGGAATTGTTTTTCTGATTTCTCTATTAGTTCATTGTTAGTGTATAGGAAAGCAACAGATTTCTGTGTGTTAATTTTGTATCCTGCAACTTTGCTGAATTCAGATATTAGTTCTAGTAGTTTTGGAGTGGAGTCTTTGGGGTTTTTTATGTACAAAATCATGTCATCTGCAAATAGTGACAATTTGACTTCTTCTTTACCAAATGGATGCCTGTGTATCTTTTGTTGTTTTAGTTTAATTATTTGTATTAGTTTGGGCTAGGATATATTTATTTTATTCAATGGTTTTTAACCCATTTTACTTCATTTCATATTCTGTTTAAATTTTCCCAGGTTTGGTCACTGGGAACTTCTTTAAGATAGCTGCTCTGCCCTTTCAACATGACCCCATCCATTTTAGGAAGGAATTTTCATGCTTCTGGCACTGAAAGATATTCCAGCTTATCTTATATTTTCCTTTCCCCTTCAGGCATTTCCCCAAGGAATCCTGGTTCCTTTTATTAGGGAATGATATATAGAAATCAAGACCTGAGATGAACTCATTGTTACTGGTCACCCTGTCTCTGGGTTCTGTAGGTTCTGCAAGTGTACAGAGCTAGGAAATAGATATACGCACATTCAAGCATGCATACACACACTCCTATATTTATTTATATAGCTATCCATCTGTAAGCACATTAACAGTTCTGAGTTCCTATTGAAGCATCTAATTCCAGTCCAACACCATAGTTCTTCTGGCCTTCTCCCCCTTGCCCTTTTTGTAACTCCTTTTTCTTACAGTTAGAAACCTGCCTCTATTTATTCACAATGCTTATTTACTCATCAGTCCTAGTATTGACATAACATAGTTTCAGGATTGCTGAGCTATAATCATGGTGGCTTTTTTGAAATTTAATTTGTATATTTATATGAGTATACATCAGTAGAAATGGACTAAAGTGTTCATTTTAGTGCTATCCTTTTCAAGTTTTTGTTGATAGCAAGTTTTTATATGCCATCGGCCTTTCAAAAATATTAATTGAAAATAGTTCTGGATGCCAAAAAGTGCATTTATATTATTTTAATTTATTTCTCATTCTTCAACTTATTTATTTGTGGATTTATTTTCTATATATTTTCTACATATTGTTTTAGGTTTTTCTGAGATTATTTTTTTTCTGTTAATAAGTGTGTATTGGGGGTTCTTTTCCATCCTTACTGCCATGAGATTTTGTGATAAGTAAATGTGTTAATATATGCAAAATGCTTAGAATAATGTCAAATAGTAGGCATTTGATAAATAATAATTATTGGTCATTTTTCTATTTTTTAATTTTATTACTATTATTATAAATAATCTTCTTTAGTTTTATTTTTTCATTTTTCTCACATATTTTGTTGAATGCTTAATTAATTTAGTTTCTATTTATTACATTAATAGTTAATATTCATATAATTCCGACATTTGGTGTTGTATAGACATAAACTTTGATTCAACTGAGAGATCCTGTAAGTGAAGATTTGCTATATGTACATTTTGGGAATCAGTGTATAAATAATTATCTCTAGAAAAGCCACCTTGAATATAACAGGCAAGTTCAGTGCAGCTGGGTGCCTCTTTTATCTTAGACATAGTTGCTGTACTAATGAGCATTGTTGGAACATTATAACATGCATGTCTCAGTGACATGTAGAGCCAGCCCCGAGAGCATTTGAGAGAAACTCAAAGCTAATGGTCCCCTCTGTACCAACCAGCACGACTTTACAGCTCCCAGAGAGTCAGTGACCTTGGTCTCCTATGGTTGTGATATTGCTTGAAAATTCACATCATGTGGCTTGACAAAGGGCAGAAAGAGATAACTCTTCACTGGCTAATTTAGGGGTTCTTTCTCTTCCTCTGCTAACTTCAATGTCAACTTCCAATCCAAAAAATATAACAAGACAGGCATCTTTAGCAGTTGTTTTATATAAATACTAATTCTATTCCTGATTTATTACTTATAGTTGTATCTCTCAGATTATATACCTTTTATTCAGTTAAGCCTTTTGACCTGTGATCACTGAATCTAATAACATACATCTGTGAGGGAAGGAGTAAATTATAAGCAAATTCAACTGAGACTTGTCAGTCTGCCCATTAGGAAAACTTTTTTGAATGTAAAAGATTATTCATTATAATATATTCTTAAAAGCAAAAGAGGCGATAACAATTAAAAATCATTCCTATCCAAATACATAATTTGGTATTAAATATTCTTTGGTATTTACTCTAGAGAAGGTTCAACCCAAGTGGTACCTTGCAAATAAGGTGAAAGAGCAGTTTTTAGCAACAAGTAATTATTGACTCTTTATGGTGATTTTATAAGTATGTTTTCAAACTTAACATATACCTGGGGAGCTTCAGTCAGCCTGAATAGGGATTTTTTTTTGTCAGTTAAAACTGTGTATTTTGGCCTGAAATACATTAGTCAAAATCCAGCTAATGTATGTAGCCTCCATTAATATACCTTCAGAAAAGTGATGTTCCATGGCATAGGAGTCTCTAGACAATTATTGAAATAAGTCATGTTAGGTACTTATAAATAGAAAAACTTCATCTTTTGAACTTGAAAACCTTAATTCATAATTGAGAATTCAAAAGATAGAAAAAGTTGATAACCTTGTTGTTTTGAAATAATAGCTTACAAGCAAAGAACAGTGCCCTGTAGCCAGTGTAATTTCCCTCCTTGCTAATCTCTTGCTTTTGCTATTTCTACCACATCTTCTAAAATCTAAGCTACTAACCTAACTGGGAATCCAAACTTCTGAGGCCTTCTCTTTCAACAGGATGCACTAAGCTGTTGTGAGACTGGCACTCAAACTGTGCACCTTAGTGTTGGAAGCAGCAGAGCTTGGCTCATTACTGACTCTGCATGCCCGCCGTGTTTCTGTAGGGTAGCCCTAAGAGTTAGGTAGGCAAGGCACACTCATTTGGTAGACCTCACTCTGGAACCTAGGGTTCGGAGAAGTCCCACCATCTGGGACGATGCCTGTCATGGTAGAAAAGGAAGAGGGCAGGGAGAATTGTGCACTGGTTCTTAAGTACTTTTTCCTACAAGTGACATACATCACTTCCACTATTTTAACAACAAGAGAAATCATATGGCTGCACCTAACATCAAGAAAGCAAGGAATTGTGATTTTGCTTATTACTAGAAAGAAGAGGGGAATTGGAAGCCATGTACAGTTGGTGATGTCTTTTGCAGCTGCCTACAAGAATGCCTGCCGCTCGTCACTGACGGTCATCCTAGTCTGACTGACAAGTCACTACTACACATCTCTGAAGTAGGTCATAGCTTTATTTCTGTGCCTGGTTTTATCTTATAGGTTCTCACCCCCCTACCAAGCAGTCATTGCTGCAGAATTAACAGCAGAAACACTTCATGACCATTTTTTCCTTCTACTGCTCTCTTCAAAAAGAACAGTATTTTTCCATTCTCTTAAATGTCAAAACAGAGATTCTTGTCTGTAGTGGTATTTTGTTGCAATGATATATTTCAGCACCCATCAAAAATGTCTGTATTTCCATACTAACTGTTCAGGCAAAACCTTCAACCTCACTCTCTATACCTTAAATACTTAAATGAGGAGAGCAAGAAAGAAGTGGATTGGCTGACCTGTTAGAATCTCCCATTATAGAGGAAATATAAGTAAGAGGATTTCAATGCATATTGAGAATCATTAGAGAAAATACATTAGTATTAATTAACCAATAAAAGACATAGAGTCCAGATAAAGTGCCAAGTTATTAGTAATTAATTAAAAGTGAAGAATGCATTTCTTATGTTTCTTATTCTTTAAAGCACTGTACAATGAGTCCATGTTAATAATTATTTCCAGAAGGTCTCTAAATGCCATTGCTAGCTTGTGCGGGGCATTTGGAAAGAGAGACAAGATTAACCCATTGAATCTGACTGTCCTGTGTTTCCTGAAGATCTTCGTGAAGAGAAAGACAGAGCTGCACCTGCTGTTTGCTTTTTAAATCTCTCATTAACATTATTTTTGTAAATGCTAATGAGCCATAATCCATGGGCTAATTTACTGGTTATGAGTTCACCAAAGAAACATGAAGAAAAATAGTCATTATAATACCTTTCAATCATGGTTGATGTTTTTAGGGAATTGTTTTGAAATTTTTACCCTTTCCAGTGGTGCTAAGTTTTTAGATAGTCAGGAAATACTTATTGAGCTGCATTAGCCAAATTTAATATTTTGCTTCTTGCTTTCCTTCATTTCCTGTTGCAGACTGTTGCACTGGTATGTGAAAATAGAAATCCTGTGATCACCATAAACTTTTAAACATTTTCTTCCCTGGTACCCACCTATTAGTAAGGATCAATTATATTCAACTAACAAATAGAATGAACACTATCCAATGCCTGGTATTCTGCTGGTGAGAAGACTTAAAACTGGTATTAAGGAACTCAGACTGTTCTGACATAAAAGCAGCCCTAAGAGTTAGGTAGGCACAGTCATTTGGTAAGTGAAGCTTGTTTTACCTTGAGTTTGCAGGCATCTGTTGAAGGTCTACTCTGCTTCCGAGCCTTTGTGGTACGCTTGAAAAAAATGTCCCCTCAAAGATGCTCCTGTCCTAATCCCCAGAACCTGCAAATACATTGTCTTATATAGTAAAAAGCTACTTTGCAGATGTGATTAAATTAATGATGTTGTGATGGCTGGTTTCTCCTGGATTATCTGGGTGGGACTGATGTAACTATAATGGCCTTTATAAAAGGGACTCTGGAGGAATCAGTAGAGAACCCTGTGGTAATGATGGAAGTGGAGGTTGTAGTGATGCATTCTGAGGACGGACAATTTTCTACTATTATTATACTTAGTATACATTTTAAGTTTTATAATTAACTATTCCATTCAGTTAAATTCTGTATTTATAAAATAGTTTTTTCATCCTATTTTCTTCATGTAAGTACTTACGGTATGAAGAGTAGGGTTGAAGGTTTTCCTGAGCAATTAGTATGGAAATGTAGAAATCTTCAGTGTGCACTGAGACATGTCATTGCACAAAATGCCGGGTGAATCAAAGAATACAGGTGCCCAATAGGAGGTGAAAATGGTGCAGCGAGGGAATCTCTCCTCCAGGTCTCCAGAAGGAACCGTCCTGTTGACACCTGACTTTAGCTAGCAGAAACTGATATCAGATTTCTAATACCCAGAGCTATAAGAAATCCACTGGTGTTGTGTTAAGTCACTAAATTTGGAATGATTTGTTGCAGCACCAGTTGGAAATTAATAGTCTCTTAATAGTAAATTGAAATAAGAATCTATTGTCCTGTAAGTTCCAGTTTCCTATCCCTCCAAATGAAGGCACAGGGGCGCTTGATATTAAACACAGAAAAACCACACACAAAAAGGAATCTGTTACAAGAATAATGAATTTATGATCTTAAATTAATGAGTTTAACACCAGACTATCTTAAATTCAAGGTTTTAAAATGTTTTCTGCTTTGTAGACATTTTATAATGTTGACTTCTCATATTTTAAAATTTTCCTCATTTCTGCTTTTCTTATTTTCTATTGTATTCTTTTTAGTTGCATCTAAAATTTTGGTATTTTAACATAAAAATCTCCTTGGTCTCAATTTTCTACAGTCATTGAATTTAACACACATTTTAAGTTTTAGAATTAACTTATATTCCATTAAATTTTGTATTTATAAAATAGTTCTTTCATATTCTGTTGATACTTTTTTTAGCATTTTAGAGAGCTTATTAGCATTGTCATTTTTAAGATAAGAAAACTAGTAATATTTATTAATTTATAGGTCATTTGATAGTACCTCTTCATTTTGTTGTCCATCAGAGAGGCCATCTAAGAATTGTGATCCACACATGGGAGGACAGCACATGTAGTGAATCTCCAACTGGACTTAGGAATGTCATTGTGAATTTCATTTTTAAACATTCCTTCTCTTTAATTTTTCTCTCAGCATAAATGACCTCTGTTGCTCTCTTAGGTACATTTCTTGCTAGAGCAGATGTTTTCTGAAGAACAAATTTTAAATGATAACAATCTGATCTAAAATTTTCAGAGCACAAACACTGAACTCCCGTGTCTGATTTAATCACTCACCAAGTATTTACTGAGTACCTACCTAATCATCCTGCTTCTAGTTCATTGACTTCCTAATGTTTCAAGTTCCTGGGAAGTACAAGTACCTTTAGGCATGACTAAGCATGATAAGGTAGCCCCAGATGTTCCTTTGCAAGCTGCCTAAACATGGGTGTGAAATACTGATGAATGAATGCCTTATTTAGTTTTAAAAGGAGTAAAAGAAATTGATATGGCATTTCTAGTTCATTTTTTATTAATTATTATCTGAATAAAACTAAAAGGAACCTCATAACTGCATATGTCAAATGATTCCATAATTAATATTCTAAAAGGGACTTTCTTTGTCATAGTCCAGTTGATGGATTTTTACTGCTGGTGGGGTGACAGACCCCATTTGCCTTTGATAAGTACGTTCAAGTAATTTTTCTCTGGAGTTTCAGACAGCATATAAAATTCCAGGCACTTTTATTAACTAATGTCAGTAAACGAAACTGTTTGATATGTTTACTTTTGGAAATATGGAAATTCTATGCTATATATTATTAATAGGTGGAAATATGAATGCCAGGGAAATTCATAAGGGAAGGAAAAAGGGCAGTATAATTCAGAATTAATTTTAATAAACAAAACTCTCGCTTGAGAATTTTGAAATACATTCCATGAGTAGAAATAGCAAAAACTGTGAATTCAGTGGTTTTCTAAAATTTTACCACAACAGTCTTAGATGTAGCATAAGCCATCAGTGTTCTATAGTTAATAGTAAAAAACTAACATGAATACCATCCTACAAACTATCTTTTAAAGACATCAGAAAATTTGATTTTTTGAAAATAATGCCTTGGCCTTCTGGATAAGATTCAGAATTGGGGAAAGAAGGACCTGTAAACAAATTCAGTATTGATTAAATTAATATTAATCATCCATATTTCTCAAGTTTTTCAAAAGGTTTAATTTCATCATAGATTCCCTTTCTGTGAAGGTAGGGTAAGAAACCATTTAACCCAATGGTGTTTCTGTCACCATTCAGAATCCTTGCCCTTAGCTCTTCCCTTTCCCTAAAACTAGGTTGATGTCAGGGCTAGCATCTCATGGACAGAGAGGATAGAGTATAGAATTGAAGTTCAAGGTAGTTGGATTTTCACAACGATTTCTCTACTAACTTCCTAGGTGGACTTGAACCAGCCATTTGTAATTTAGATATGCTTAATATCTGGAGTAGCCACTGATTTAATTTTCATAGAGCTACAAATAACATTAGAGATTATCTAGATTAATACTCTGATTTTAGTACTGAGTTTTTTAGAATAGCCTCAAAAACATTGGGTAAAGGAGGGAAAGCTGAGATCTAGAGAATTTAGGCAGCCCAACTAAGGCTACATAGCTACTTGGTAGGAGATGGACACAAGAGTCTCGGCTCTCTGATGCCCATCGCAGGCTTTTTCCATCATTGCAGTGTGCTTCTCACAGTGAAAAGTATTGTTGTACAAATACATAAAGATACTACAGGTTTACTTCCACTTTGAAATGTGCATGGACAATTCCTATTTCCTATAAACCACTATTTAATTATTTCCTATAAACCACTGTTTAAAGGATAAGATTTAGTATAAAGTTGTGTCTTTGTTAGTAGCACAATAGCAATGAAGTTCGGAAGGCATAGTGGTTACCTGTTGGGTTTCTCTCCCTCTTCCCACCCCATGACAGCTTTACCAGAAATTACAGTCAGAATGGCACCCATGTTGGATGCTTCCACCTTTGCAAAAAAGAAACCACTTTTCTTTCACCAAAAAAAAAAGTATTTTCTCCTATTTAGTTCAAATTACAAAAAGGGTTGTTTTGTTTCTCTTTTTAAAATGTAAATGCCCACACAGAAAAATAAACTGTTTACTCAGTTGTTGGTTTATTTACTTACTTATATCCAATCTCATTCCATAAACATTTGAAGCTCATAAAAGAACTTTAAGTTTTATTAGTCTGTTATGTATGATGATTTTTTTTTAATGTTAGTTAACACGATCTTTTCCTGGCCAGGAGTGAGCATGGGTAGGAAGGACAGTGGGAACCTTGAAGGGGATGGGAGAAGGACAGGAATTGTAATGGCAGGCTGGGATACTGGAAGCAACCAGCAGCAAATCTGTCTGTTAATACACGTGCCAGAAATGCCCCTACTTTCATTGGTCATTGCTTTAGCTATTCACATTTGAATCAAATCTGCAGTAGGCTTAGAAAGAATTCTTTAAACTAAGGCAGAAGATCTGTAAGGAACATACCCAAAACATTTTTACCTAGTTTCTACTTTGTGCTAGGCATTAATTATACTCAGTTCTTAAAGTAGAGAGAGAAAAATCCACAAATAATAAGCAGACTCTGCTGTTTAATTTCCTCAAGATCTTAGAGTCTAATATGAAAGAGAAGTCATAATGAAAAATAAATTTCAATAAAAGGGTTAAAAATGATTATTGGCATTAGAGAGAAGCTCCTCTGGATCTTATCAAATGATGGAGGGAAGAATTGGGAAAGCATTTATGGATGTGGTAGAAGTTGAATTGCATTTCAAAGGATGGTGAAGATTTGAGTATACACAACAGGAAGTATGAGAAGGGCATTTCAGTCAAAGGAAGTGAATGTTTTAGACAGGGTAGTGAAAACACTAGGTATGTTACGTGAGCAGCGTTCAGTTTTACTCGAGCAATGCTTCTCCAGCACCTTGGCCTCAGGTCATCTTTCTGCTTTCTTTTCCTAGCTTTATTGAGATCTCTTGACATATAACATTGAGCAAGTTTAAGGTGTGCAATGTGAGGATTTGATACACATACATCTTGGGAAACGATTACGACAAGGTTAGTCAAAACATCCGTCCTCTCACAGTCACCTTTTTTTTTGTGGTGAAAGCATTTAGGACCTTCTCTCTTAGCAACTTCCGGATATTCCATACAGTATCATTCAGTGTACACCATGCTGTACGTTAGATCTCCAGAACTCACTCATCTCACAACTTTGTGACCTTTGGCTACCTTCACCCATCCCCCAACTACCAAAGCCTGTCCCGGGCAACCATCAATCTACTCTGTTTCTATGAGTTTGTGTTTTTTAGACTCCACACAAAAGTAAGATCATACAGTATTTGTCTTTCTCTGACTTATATTACTTCTTATAATGCCCTCAGGGTTTATCCATGTAGTCACAAATGGTGGGCTTTCCTTCTTTTAATGGCTAAATAATATTCCATTGAGTGTATAGATACCAGATTTTTCAGCACTCTTAACAATTATCTAAGGCCTAACACATCCTGTTTATATAGGTTATATTTACCAATTTTGCTGTTAGAAATTAAAACGGGTAATTTTTAAAATATTTATAATTTATTTAAATAACATTAATAACCCATTACATCTTAACATAATTAACATATTCATAAGAAAAGCTATATTTTCCAAAGCAAAATTTTTTTCAACTCTACTTAATACCTGGATTAATAGAAGCAAGATTAATTGATTCTCAGATTTACTTCGGCATTCAGTCTTGAAGTATCATACATCATGCACTTCTGGAAAACTCCATTGTACACTTAGAATTAAAAAAGCAGATAACATCTTAGCCTGAAAATAATTTTGACTACACAGGGATCTCTAGACCACACTTTGAGGCTGCCTGGATTAGAGATTAATATATGGGAAAGGGAATAGTGGGAGAATGACTGAAAAGTTCAGGAAGACTATATTACTTACCAGAAGAGCATAGAAAGTCCACAAATTCGTAGATATAGGGCCAATTTTGAAACTTTAAAACCACATCAGATATCCATAGCCTAAATTTACAGGCCATGTGGGAAATATCTGGGAGACAGAAATCTTATTTATCCTTATATCAGAACTTTGTTTCATCTTTTATAAAATGCCTTTAAGGTCATGCCAGAGAGATTGAGAAATTAGCATGATGAAGCCAGAACAGCCCATTGCCAACTCAAGGTTACTTTCCCAATGCAGTTTTGGCCATCTAATTTGCAATGTTTAAAAGGGAATATAGCAGAATTACTTAAAAACAAAAATGTGTCCAAACCTGGTCTGAAATTTGAGACTTGACCCCTGTCCAAAAAGCCAGATCTCTAATTTTCTTTTAGGATTAATTTTGCTGGGCAAATCACATGTCAATAAAAGTACTCTTTACCCTCTAGGTTTGGAAGGTTGCCTCAGTCTTTGGAGAGCACAATCACTAGACATGACCCTGAGTTAAAAATATTTGAACTTTGAACTTCAAATGTAATGAATGCTTTGTTCCAAAAAATAATGTGAGAGGAATTTCAGCAAGTCTGCCAGTAGGGGGAACTGTTATTCAACAAATAATAACCTGACCAGGCTTTCCTGGGCAATAGGCAGAGACCATAGAGAGTCAAGTAGACTCTCCATGGTGTAACTTTGTGATGAGCTGATTGACGAAGCTTCTTCCATTGTTTTTTCTTGATGATTATCTTGGTCAAACTTAGGAAGTCACAATTCCTCGTGGTCAAAGGGAGAAGTTGGTTTCCAATGTACTTACAGATTATGGCTCTGGTTGGAGGCAAGAGTATTAGAATATTAAGGCCTGATAAAGATGATAAATCCCCTATAATAATTGTCAGTTTGACTGACTGTGATTACCTTTGCTGGTTTCTGATTACCAGAAATCAGAACTCTGTGCATTTTAAGGCAGAGTTTCTGAAATAATGCACATGGACCATCTACATCAGATTCTAGAAAAACTTATTAAAAATGCAGATTCTAAGGTCCCACTCAACCTACTGGGTTAGAATCTATGAGGGTTGACTCAAGAATCTACATTAAAGAAAAAAATGTTTTTCCAAATGGTTTTTATGCCTGATAAAATGAATACTTTTTTTTTTCTCATATTTTCAGGGACATTGAATAGAAAGGTAATAGCACCTAAGCATAAAAGCTGACTGGATAAGCTTAATGTAAAAAGTGGTGAACTGAACCTATAGCCAGCAGTTTACTTCCTTAAGCCTCTTCCTAATGATCCTCCACTTTCCTAGAGAGCTGGGGAGGGGAGACGGAAGAAACACGCAGATACAGCACCCCAAGATTCAAGAACCCAAGACTGTACATTGTACTCAATTTCATAAACTAAGTGGCCTCAGGAATGTCAGGAACAATCATTTATGTCATGTACTATGCCTGGTAGAGATCAGGAAGTTAGAAATGAAGGAATCCTCTGGCTTTTCTGGCACATGTCACAGTAAGAAATTGAGTGACAAAATATATACACTCTCAAGGTTTCAAATCTTGAGTAAACAATGGTTAAGCAACATGACATTCTGCTTTTGTTTCTTGATTTTTATACTTTAATGCTTAGTAACACTTTGTGGCAGATTGGGCTGAATATAAAGAGGTAAGTAAGTAGAGGCTAATATTTTGCCTTCAAAAATATTTAAGGCAAGAAGATTTGCCAAGATGAGGAGGAAAGCAAAGATGAGGGATTTAAAATAGGCCATAATGTATGTTACTACATAGTACAAACAAGAAGCAGAAGGGCAGGGCAGTAGGAGTGAAACAGGGTAGTTTGTTGATCTAAACCAGACACAGTGGGTAGACAAATACTGTATGATTTCACTTAAATGTAGAATCTACAAAGAAAAACAAATGAACAAAATAAAGAAAATAGAGATGGATTCATAGATACAGAGAACAAACTGAGGGGGTCAGGGGATAGACGAAATAGGTGAAGTACCTTAACGGGTATAATATTCCAGTTGTAAAATAAATAAGACACAGTGATGTAAAGTTCAGCTTAGGGAATATAGTCAATAAAATTGCAAAACTTTATATGGTGACAGATGGTAATTAGACTGCTTGAGATCATTTTGTAATGTTTGTAAATACTGAATCACTATGTTGTATACCTCAGTTATAATATTGTATATTAATTATTCTAGAATGAAAAGGAACTTTAAGGAACACATATCTCCACTTTCAAAGCTAAATAAATAAAATGAAAGTTTACATTTATTTGATCCATACAAGCATCCATCATTATTGCCTCTATGCACCTAATTTCTTTGTAGGCCTTAATGAGGTGGGAAGTGAGTGGCATTGATGCTGGCAGTAACTAATCTTAGAGAACATCAAGAAAAGGTTATCATGTTTAAGGAAAGTATCTATAAAAGCATATTTACTTCTACAGTAGGCCAAGAAAAAAACTCTGGTTAAAATTGATCCCATTCCTAAACCAAGAGAAATAAAAAAAGGGAAGATGCTGTAGGGTGGAGAGAGGTAGTTTGTTGAACCAAACCAGGCACAGGAGGCAAAAATATAGAAATGCCTACTTTTAAATGGGTCAGAAGTTCTAAAACCATGTTAAATGTGATAGCTTAGGGCAAAAATACATTTATGAGCCATATTTTTATTTGAAGAGTCTTCTTTAGGTTTCTCTTTGGGGACATCTCTATCCTTGGTTATCCTGTCACCATGTTTCATCTCTAAATTAAATATGGAAAACACTGAAAAAATGGGGCATATCCTTTTCTGAGAGACACAATTTTTAAGTTTTTTGTATTTTTCCAAGTATCCATAACCCTAGGAAATTTGAGAATTCTAATGAATGGGAATATTTGCCCATACTAAAATTTTAGCTAATTCAGTCAGGGTTGCTCTTAAAACAACAAATAACTGTTTTACCTCATCAATATAAGAGAAGAAAAGATAATTGCCAATTTCATGCTGTACAGATGGGTATTCAACTGTAAGTCATTTAGAAAGCTTTTATGGAATTAACATTGAAACTAAAGACAATAGATGTTAATAATAATTATGACAAACACTTATTGAGCACTCCATATCCAAGAAATTATTCTAAGTAATTGATATATGTTAACTCATGTAATCCTAACAAGTAGCCTGTGTTACAATTATTTTGCTCATTTTACAGCTGGTACACAGAGGTTAAATAATTTCCCCAAAGTCACACAGTCTGCCTATGAATTTATACACAATTATTTTGATTACAGATTCTGTGCTACATGTCATTAAAATAATGGCATAGTAATCCATAGGCTCATAGGGATTCATCTTTATGATTCTTTCTGTTAAGCTGAATTCTGAGTCTGAAGAAAGTTCAAGACCATGGCCATTGTTGGAAGCAACAGAACTTCTTATAAGGATGCCAGAAATATGATCCATGACTCTAAATATGATGCCCATTAACTAAGAAATAAAATCTTATTATTTTATACTTTATTGCATATATAATCATAGAGTCAAATTTACCTTTTCATTACCGATTAAAGAATTGGAAATGAGTGAATTGCATGAGTAAAATTTCAAGGAGAAATATTTAACTTACTCATTAAGATACATATTACATTTTAGAATATTTAAAGTATGCATTTACATATAATTAATATGGCTGTTATAAATGAGTCACATCCATCCTTAGTTTAAGCTCAGTAAAAACTCCACTTAGTAATTTTGGTTGCAGTGCCATAGTTTGAATTATCATGTTATAAAAGTATATGTAAATTAAAATGTCCAGTAAGCCCATTTTTCACTAATTCATATGGACCCTCTCCAATTAATATGATTACATATTCCTGAATTGCTAGCTTGAAAGCTATTTAACACTTTATTAACAGCTTTGTCAGAATGCTATTATATTATTAATTATTTGATGCTTTTTTTCCTGTGGTAAATAGTTAAACACACTGTACAATACTTATTGCAACTATAGTGTACACACACAACATCATATTATGGTAATCTGATCCCTATTAAATCATGTATTACCTATTCTTTTTAAAACACGAGCCTATAATAGTCAAGTCTCTCCTGGTCTGATTTACTGCTCTGTGTTAATGAATAAACATACCTGCATACTGTTCTCCATAGTTAAAGACTTCCTATTGTTTTACATAATGAATACCTCACTATTATATTTTGTCTGACAAAATCAAGAGTGAGAGGAATTGTTTTGATCATTGATATGACATTACAAATAGACAATGAAAATGGAGAAATAATGCTTTGGATAGGTTTTCATATAACTGTTTCAGTGTGTAATGTTGGCAAGTGGTGGTTTCCAAAGTAAAATTATTCAGCATATCTAACTTAGGTAATCTATTAAACAAAAGTGTTCTTTTAAGAAAATTCAGTTGCATTAGAATATAATATACATTTTTAAAAATACTCCATGGAACAGCTTTTTAGATATGTGGCACTAAAACTCACTATTTTTCATAACTAATTGAAGTAGCAGGTGCTCTACATTGAGGGAAGATAAGCTCTTTGGACATGTTTTATTACTATTTCAGTATTATTTGAAAATGAGTTTTGTGAGCACATGGAACATGAATTGTTTCTAGTAAAAGCAAAATAATATGACAACACAGATCATTTTATAACAAGTTTTTTGGAAATATAAATGTCATGTTTAAAATTATTTGGGGCTTAATGAATACAATTATATGACTTAGAGGGAAAAAGTCAGTATATTAATTATTCCTGTCTTTTATAGTCATCAAATACCTCTTCAAATGGAAACATTCTAACTTTGTTTCCAATAGTTAAATATGCTTTTCAAAAAAGTAGAGAGAATATTTGTCATCTTGCGGGATATTCGGGATAACTGTTGGTCTACAGTTCCCTGTTTCTTTTAAGGCCAAAAGGATACAGGTGTAAGCGAGAGCTCAATTGGTGTTTGATCATCAAGTGTTTACTGAGCACCTACTATGGGCACACTGTTATATGAGGCATGTTAAATGTATACTTCAGAGGACTTCTGGGAAGATGGCGGCGTAAGCAGGGCGGCAGAAATCTCCTCCGAAAACTATATATATCTATGAAAATACAGCAAATACAACTATTCCTAAAAGAGAGACCAGAATATACAGAAAAGTGCACAGCATGCAGCTACACCTGAGAGGACACAGCACCCCGTGAGGCGGGTAAGATACGGAGCCATGAACCGGTGGGACCGAGCACTCACACGCCCCAGCGAACCGGCGGGAGGGGAGGATGCAGAGACAGGAGGTAGTGTAAGTACACCCCGTGAAATTACCAGCCCCGGTGATCGGCACGGGGAGTGCTGACACACATGGTGCAGTGTAGCGGAGATTGGAGAGATAGAGGGTGCAGGATCTGAGCGGGGAACGCGCGAGGGTACCTGCAGCCAGCTCCCGGGAAGGAAAAAAAAAAAAAGAAAGAAAACCACGCACTTTTTTCAGGGGTCTTAAAGAGACAGGAACCCAGTGGAGGAGCCCGATCGCCCCAGCACACTCAGCCCAGCAGGCTGGGAGACCTGGGGAGTTTCGTATCCCTTAGCTGGTGACTAGGAAAGGGTGGCCACACTTACACTTCCCACAGAGATCAAAAGCCTCCCATTCGTTCCCACCACGGCCAGAGCTATAAAAGGCCCTGCGGAGTGGCCCGGCCACAGCTGTGGAATAGTGGGGCAACAGCACCACCTAAAGCATCCCCACAGAATCTACTCCCGGTGGGCGTTTTTTTTGTTTTGTTTTCTTTTTGTTTTTTCTTCTTTTTCTTTTCTCTTTTCTTTTCTTTGTCTTTTCTTTTCTCGTTTTCTCTCTCTCTCTCTCTTTTTTTTAACTCTTAAAAGAGCGCAGGTGACATAGGTGGCAACTACCAGTGACCACTTCTATAGCCATGAAAAGACAGAGGAATATGGTCTGGACTAAGATCAACCAGACAACCCCAGAGAGGGAACCTGAAGGGATTGAAATGCACAGTCTTCCTGAAAAAGAATTCAGAAGGAAAGTCATAACCATGTTGATGGATCTACAGAGAAATGTGCAAGAACTGAGGGAGGAAGTGAGGGAAGTGAGGAAAGACAATGCAGAAATCAGACAAGCGATCAATGGGCTTAACAGCAGACTGGATGAGATGCAAGAGACTGTTAATGGAATAGAAATCAGAGAACAGGAACACGGAGAAGCTGAGGCAGAGAGAGATAAACGATCTCTAGGAATGAAAGAATATTAAGAGAACTGTGTGACCAATCCAAACGGAATAATATTCACATTATGGGAGTACCAGAGGAAGAAGAGAGAGAAAAAGGGATAGAAAGTGTCTCTGAAGAAATACTTGCTGAAAACTTTCCCATGCTGGGGAAGGAAATAGTCTCGCAGTCCACGGAATCCCAAAGATCTCCCAACACAAGGGACCCAAGGAAGACAACACCAAGACACATAATAATTAAAATGGCAAAGATCAAAGATAAAGACAGTATTAAAGGCAGCTAGAGAGAGAAAAAAGATCACCTACAAAGGAAAACCGTTCAGACTATCATCAGACTTCTATACACAAACCTTACAGGCCAGAAGAGAATGGTATGATATATTTAACATAATGAAACAGAAGGGTCTTGAACCAAGAATATTGTATCCAGCACGATTATCATTAAAATATGACGGAGGGATTAAACAATTTCCAGACAAACGAAAATGGAGAGTTTGCCTCTCATAAACAACCACTACAGGATATCTTAAACGGACTGCAGTAGAAGGAAGCACCCCTAAGGCTAAAAAGATGTCACCAGAGAAAATAAAATCATAGCAAAGAAAGCAGACCATCCAAATACTAACTAAAGGCAAAGGACAAAACACCTAGTATATAAAGAATGGAGGAGGAACAATAAGAAGGGAGAGAAATAAAGAAACATCAGACGGTGTTTACAATAACTTAACAAGAAAAAGTCAGATTGTTAGATAGTAAAGAAGCAACCTTTGAACTTTGTTAACCACGAATCTAAAGCCAGCAATGGCAATAAGTACATATCTATCAATAATCACCCTAAAAGTAAATGGAATGAAGGCACCAATCAAAAGACACAGAGTAACAGAATGGATAAAAAAGCAAGACCCATCTATATGCTACTTCCAAGAGACCCAACTCAAACCCCAAAAAATACACAGACTAAAAGTGAAGGGATGGAAAAAGATATTTCATGCAAACAGCAAAGAGAAAAAAGCAGGTGTTGCAGACTTGTATCAGATAAAATAGACTTCAAAACGAAGAAAGTAGCATGAGATAAAGAAGGACATTACATAATGATAAAGGGGTCAGACCAACAAGAAGATATAACCATTATACATATATATGCACCCAACACAGGAGTGCCAGCATATGTGCAACAAATACTAACAGAATTAAAGGAGGAAATAGACAGGAATGCATTCATCTTAGGAGACTTCAACTCACTGCAAAGGACAGATCAACCAGACAGAAAATAAGTAAAGACACAGAGGCACTGAACAACACACTACAACAGATGGACCTAACAGACATCTACAGAACTCTGCACCCAAAAGCAGCAGGGTACACATTCTTCTCAAGTGCACATGGAACATTTTCCAGAATAGACCACATACTAGGCCACAAAGAGAACCTCAGTAAATTCAAAAAGATTGAAACCCTACCAACCAACTTCTCAGATCACCAAGGTATAAAACAAGAAATAAATTTTAGAAAGAAACCAAAAAGGCTCACAAATACATGGAGACTTAACAACATTCTACTAATTAATCAATGGGTTAACAACCAAATCAAAACAGAAATCAATGACTATATGGAGACTAATGACAATAACAACACAAACCCACGACTTCTGTGGGACGCAGCAAAGGCAGTTCTAAGAGGAAAGTATATTGCAATCCAGGCCTATTTAAAGTAGGAAGAACATTCCCAAATGAATAGTCTAAAGGCACAATTAACTGAAATTGGAAAAAGAAGAGCAAATGAGGCCCAAAGTCACCAGAAGGAGGGACATAATAAAGATCAGAGAAGAAATAAATAAAATTGAGAAGAATAAAACAACAGAAAAAAATCAATGAAACCAAGAGGTGGTCCTTAGAAAAAATTAACAAAATAGATAAAGCCCTAGCTAGACTCATTAAGAGAAAAAGAGAATCTACACACATAAACAGAATCAGAAATGAGAAAGGAAAAATAACGCGGATCCCACAGAAATACAAAGAATTATAAGAGAATATTATGAGAATCTATAGGCTAACATGCTGGAAAATCTAGAAGAAATGGACAACTTCTTAGAAAAATACAACCTTCCAAGACTGACCAAGCAAGAAACAGAAAAACTAAACAGAGCAATCACCAGCAACGAAATTGAATCGGTAATCAAAATCTACCCAAGAACAAAACCCCCAGACCAGATGGATTCACCTCTGAATTCTACCAGACATATAGAGAAGAAATAACACCCACTCTCCTTAAAGTTTTCCAAAAAATAGAAGAGGAGGGAATACTTCCAAACTCATTCTATGAAGCCAGCATCACTCTAATACCAAAACCAGCAAAGACATCACCAAAAAAGAAAATTACAGACCTATATCCCTGATAAACGTAGATGCAGAAATACTCAACAAAAAATTAGCAAACCTAAGTCAAAAATACATCAAGAGGATCATACACCATGATCAAGTGGGATTCATCCCAGGGATGCAAGGATGGTACAACATTCGAAAATCCATCAACATCATCCACCACATCAACAAAAAGAAGAACAAAAACCACATGATCATCTGCATAGATTTTGAAAAAGCATTTGATAAAATTCAGCATCCATTCCTGATTAAAACTCCCAACAAAATGGGTATAGATGGCAAGTACTTCAACATCATAAAGGCCATATATGACAAATCCACAGCTAACATCATACTCAACAGCGAGAAGCTGAAAGTTTTTCACCTAAGATCGGAAACAAGACAGGGATGCCCACTCTCTCCACTGTTATTCAACATAGTACTGGAGGTGCTAGCCACGGCAATCAGACAAAACAAAGAAATACAAGGCATCCAGACTGGTAAAGAAGAAGTCAAATTGTCACTATTTTCAGATGACATGATTTTGTATATAAAAAACCCTAAAGACTCCACTCCAAAACTACTAGAACTAATATCTGAATTCAGCAAAGTTGCAGGATACAAAATTAACACACAGAAATCTGCTGCTTTCCTATACACTAATGATGAACTAACAGAAAGAGACATCAGAAAAACAATTCCATTCACAATTGCATCAAAAAGAATAAAATACCTAGGAATAAACCTAACCACGGAAGTGAAAGACCTATACTCTGAAAATTACAAGACATCCTAAGAGAAATTAAAGAGGACACTAACAAATGGAAATGCATCCCATGCTCTTGTCTAGGAAAAATAAATATTGTCAAAATGGCTATAGTACCTAAAGCAATCTATAGATACAATGCAATCCCTATCAAACTACCAACAGCTTTCTTCAATGAACTCGAACAAATAATTCTAAAATTTATATGGAACCACAAAAGACCCCAAATAGCCAAAGCAATCCTGAGAAAGAGGAATAAAACAGGGGGAATTATGCTCCCTGACTTCCAACTCTACTACAAAGCCACAGTAATCAAGACAATCTGGTATTGCCACAAAAACAGACCCACAGACCAGTGGAACAGAATAGAAAATCCAAACATTAACCCAAACATATACAGTCATTTAATATTTGATAAAGGAGCCTTGGATATACAACGGGGAGATGACAGCCTCTTCAGCAGCTTGTGTTGGAAAAACTGGGCAACTACATGTAAAAAAATGAAACTGGACTACTGTCTAGCCCAATACACAAAGGTAAACTCAAGGTGGATCAAAGACCTGAATGTAAGTCATGAAACCATAATACTCTTAGAAAAAAACATAGGCAAAAACTGTTGGACTTAAACATGAGCAACTTCTTCATGAACATATCTCCCTGGGCCAGGGAAACAAAAGCAAAAATGAACCATTGGGACCATATCAAGCTGAAATCTTGTGTACAGCAAAGGACACCATCAGTAGAACAAAAAGACATCCTACAGTATCTGAGAATATTTTCATAAATGATGTATCTGATAAGGGGTTGACATCGAAAATATATAAAGAACTCATGCACCTTAACAAACAAAAAGCAAATAATCCAATTAAGAAATGGGCAGAGGACATGAATAGACACTTCTCTAAAGAAGAAATTCAGATGGCCAACAGGCACATGAAAAGATGCTCCACATCGCTAATCATCAGAGAAATGCAGATTAAAACCACAATGAGATATCACCTCACACCAGTGAGGATGGCCAACATCCAAAAACAAACAACAACAAATGTTGGTGAGGATGTGGAGGAAAGGGAACCCTCCTACACTGCTGGTGGGAATGCAAATTAGTTCAACCATTGTGGAAAGCAGTATGGAGGTTCCTCAAAAAACTCAAAATAGAAATAACATTTGACCCAGCAATTCCACTCCTAGGAAGTTTAACTTAAGACTGCAGCAGCCCAGTTTGAAAAAGACAGATTCACCCCTATGTTTATCGCAGCACTGTTTACAATATCCAAGAAATGGAAGCAACCAAAGTGTCCATCAGTAGATGAAAGGATAAAGAAGAGGTGGTACATATACACAATGGAATATTATTCAGCCATAAGAAGAAAACAAATCCTACCTTTTGCAACAACATGGATGGAGCTATAGGTTATTATGCTCAGTTAAATAAGCAAACCCGAAAAAGACAAGTATCAAATCATTTCACTCATGTGTGGAGTATAAGAACTAAGAAAAAACTGAAGGAACAAAACAGCCGCAGACTCACAGTACCCAAGAATGGACTAATAGTTACCAAAGGGAAAGGGACTGGGGAAGATGGGTGGGAAGGGAGGGATAAGAGGGAAAAAGGGGCATTACGGTTAGCAGATGTAATGTTGGGGGGCATGGGGAGGGCTGTACAACTCAGAGAAGATAAGTAGTGATTCTATAGCATCTCACTACGCTGATGGACAGTGACTTTAATGGGGTTGGTAGGGGGGACCTGATGAAGGGGTTAGTTTAATAACCATAATATTGCACATGTAATTGTAGATTAATGATACCAAAATAAATTATTTAAAAAATAATAATAAATAAATAAATAAATGTATACTTCTTTGTTTCAGTTGGTTATCTCTGGTTCATCTAACTGACTGCTATGATGTCAAATATACTGAGATTCATTTAAAGAAGACTTTCTTCAGGTCAAGATTAACTGCTTGGATTCTTCCAGATTTAGAAATAGAATTGTAGGACTCATCATCTTAGACGTGGTATTTAAATACTGAAGCTGTGGATAAGGTAGAGTACACCACAGGAGAGGAAAATGTGGCCAAAGATGGAACCCTGAGAAACATACTAGAAACGGAGATATCCTAGGGATTGTAGGACCATTTCTTCCTCACCCCATTCAGATGCTGTGGCTTCTCATCTCTTCACACCCTCACACAACTGACTTGGTTTCCACTCTACATGTCGTCCTGGTGAGACAACATTGAACCCTTACCTGTTTACCTTCCACTAGTGTTACCGTGACTTCATTTCTCTCTTCAGGCTTAAAATTCTTGGAAACCAGGACCATATGTCCACTATCTACAGAACTGAATTCAGTATTGTCCTTTCCAAACCTATTCCTCTAACTTTTACTCTACTTCCTCTTTCAGTTTCATTGAATCTTAGATATTTAAGAGAAGTCTTAGGCTTCTTCTTTCTCCCTTTTCAGGATCTAATCAGCCACCAAGTAATGTTAGTTAAAATCTGATATTTGACACTGTTCCAAAACCTGAAACAGCAGTGTATCAGTGATCACTAATTTCTTGAGAATGAGTGATTGGATTGGACATTTATTACTTTTCTTTTTCTATCTCACAGTCTTCCTTTGCCTCTTTCTCACTGGATCTAGAGCCAGGATGTTCTGAAACACAGTGTAATTAAAGTCTCCTGATCCCAATATTAGCAACTCCTCCACACCATTCCCCACACTGCTGCCAAAAGAGGTTTTGAAATGGAAACACAATCATGCACCGCCTTCAGAATGTCACAGAACAAAGTCTAGATTCTTTGGTGTGGCATGTAAGCCTGAAGGCGTATAGGACCCTGCATTATTTACTTCTAGGCTGCAATTACAACTTCATCCCTCTTTTCTTTCAGGTATCTTATGATATACTCTTAAGTTCTCTAAAAGTGGCTTTTTTTTTTTGGCTTGTCTCTTTGTGACTTTATGTTTTCTGTTCTGTCTAATCTGGTTTCTTCATTTCATTTACCTGGTGGACTCCTACTCATCCTGCAAGGTTCAATTTTATGCATCCCCTCCTCTGTGAAACCTCCTTTCAGGTCCTCAAGTAGAGTGCATTTACTTTGTCTTTTTTATTATGACAATTACTGCATTATATTAGAAATGATTGTTCATGTTTATCTCCCTGCCAATAAGAAATACATTGGTATTCCTTCAATATTGGTATTCCTGCCATGTATCACAATATATAACACATAGTCAAGAATTAATAAATGTTAATGAATGCTATCTAAAACAATGAGAGTCAATGGAAATAGAGTTCTAATTTACATTTATATTAAATAAAATTGCTACTACTTTGAGCCTGAGCATTTGTGTTAAGCATTCCACATACATTATTTTATTTAGTCCTTAACATAATCCCACAAGATGTATTTGTCTCTATTTAGATGAGGAATAAAGACTAAAAGAAATTAAAAAATAAATCCATGTCTTATAGATAGTAAACTTCAGGGATTTGAACAACATCTGTCATACTCCATGATTGCAATTCTAAACCATATGCCCAATATGTGAACTATATATCAAGAATTATCCACAATCCCTCTCTCTTACATTAAGAAAATATATGTTATAATAGTAGAGATTCATAATTCAAAATAGTTTATTGAGATATGCAGTCAGACTCTTCCCTCAGATTTCCACATAGTTACTTCTTTATTTCCTTCAGTTCTCTGCTCAACTCATGTTCTCAGAAAGGATCTCTCCTGAGGACCCTATGTAAAATAGCACCCCACCCATGTAATGTCATTCTCTATTCTCTCACCCTGCTTATTCCTCATTCGTCCTCATACCATTTAGCACCTTCCAGTTTCTGAAATTTTAGTGTCTATCTCCCTCCATGATAATGTAAGTTCTTGGCAAGCAGGGGACTTTGCATTGTCCCCAGCCCTAGCACAAGACCTGCTACATAGTACCCACATAGTATTTGTTGAATGAATAAAAAACTGGTCCATACTATATACCAACAGGTATGAGATGAAGCAAGTGCATTCTTCTTTAGGAAGAAGTTTTTTTTCTAAAAATCCAGCTTTATGGTATTGTACATTGGAGAGTAAATTGGTTTAAACTTTTTATTTTAAATTATAGATTTACAGGAATTTGCAAAAAAAGTACAGTAGAGTCCTGTTCAAGCTTCAGTGGAGTAAATTTGTACTCTGCAAATGGACTTAGAGCACGCTTTCCCTATATATTAAGATTCCCTAGGGCACTGAAAATGTAATTTTATTTCTATGCATCTTTTAAAGAGAATGTTGAAATAGAACTCTAGTAGCAATTGCACTCTCTGGAACTCAATGCCTATTTCAATAAATGTACCAACTGAATAAACTCCTTAGTATTCGTTCACAATTATAAAATTGCTAATGTATTTGCAAAGAAAAAAATTCAGTATTGTATTTGCAGCTGGTGGCTGGCAGTGTTCATGATCCTGTTTTCTTTAATGACTGTGATTGAATCACCAAAAGAGGTTCACACAGTGGACCTTCTGCCTTCTCTCTCATGAGTAATGTGAGTAGTGGTCTATACTCACACTATTATTATTGTGTGCTATAATATAATGACTCCTGTTATTATAGCAGAAACAAAGAGTAACTTCTCATATACAGCTCTACAGAGGTGGAGATAATGTAGAAAGATTTCTCCACGACATTTTCTCTGGCTGCTCCTCCAGCTAAATAATGTACAAAGTGATTGTTAAAACAAAATATGTTTTGAAAATAGCAAAATTGACTTGGTTTATACTTAAGTAATATTTCATAAATGTCTCCTGTATTTTTTGCCTGTTGTTCTGATGGTATTCAAGAAAATAAAATCACTTCATTGCTCTAACTTGGAGGAAAGTGGTCTATCTCTTTGACATTGTCAAGTCAATGGAAAATATGGCCCATATGCTGCCTTTTGTCCTTTAAATGTTAATTGTTAAAAAAAATTATTTGCCATACAGAGATATATTTTAAAACATTTATCCATTTGTTTTCACACTTCTGACTATTTTAACAATACCTTTCTGCAATATGAGAAAATTCATGAAGTAGGAGCTTCTCCCAATGAAGAATAATATTTATTAAGGAAATCATGTGAGTTCCAATGCCTTTAATTTCAGGTGTCAGTTTGATTGATCCTGTGTTCTTTCTGTGAAGTGCAATGTATGTGAAATACAAAACCATTTTCAGTTACTCCGGGGCACAGAAGACACATCAAATTATTTCACACAAATACATATATTTTATGTTATTTGACACATATATAGTTGATATGAAAAATTTTTTTTCACTATACTAAAAATTTAAAGTAAACTGTATAGACCAAGGTAAAAGCCTGATTAATTAGCATTCTTCAGTGTTAACTCAGTAGATTATCTTTGTGCTTTGTAGTAAAATATCTGTAATACACACAAGGAGGGGCCATTTTAAAATATATGTGGATGATTAAAATGTCATTCATTCATACATTAACACATGTTTATTGAATCTTTATGTTAGGAGCTTTGAGTCTATTAATGATATATTCTCTACCCTTAAGAAGTTTACAGTTCTTTTTAAGGGATATAAATAAGTAAACCATCAATTAACCACAGCTACTGAGGCTTCATGAACAGTTTGATCACCTTTTATTTTATTAGCATGAACTCAGTCTTCTGATGAAACACCAGTTTTCTAGGCTTTTCTTTGAAAGAACACAAACTCCTGGGGAGTAGCATTTCCCCAGCTTTTCAGGCATTCAAGTCACCTTCAGCAAACAGATTCCAGGCCCTTCCTGTGCAGATTCTGTTTGAGTAGGTCTGATGGGGAATGTGCTACACCATGGGATCTATGAGTGTAATAAGTACCCCAGGTGATACTGATCTGGAAAGTTTAAGGCATCGATTGGATATAAAGTTTCAGTTCTGCAAGATGATCAAGTTTTAGAGGTCTGCTGTACGACATAATACCTGTAGTTAACAGTATAGAATTGTGAATTTCAAAATTTGTTAAGAGGGTAAATCTCATGATAAGTATTCTCATCACAAAACAAAACCAAGGAACACAGGAAACGCTAGGAGGTTTGGCTATGTCTATTACCTTGATTGTGGTGATGGAATCAGGGGTATTTGTACATGTCCAAACTCACCAGATTATGTATATAAAATATGGGCAGTTCTTTGTTTATCAATAATTGAACCTCAATAAAGTTTTCTGTAAAAGGAAAAGAAACTGAATAAAGCATATTACACATTTTCACTTCCTTTTTTTAAGCTTTAAATAAGATATTTTCCTTTCATTATTTTTTATTATTGAGGCACATACAGTAGAATGCATGAATCTTAGCGCACAAACCCAATGAGTTCTGACCTGTGTATACACTCATGTGACCATCACCCAGATAGAGATATTGAACATTCTCCCTACTTTTTCTTACTTCATTGATTTTAGCCACTCCCCCATCCCCTTTTCAATCTTTTTTTAGATCATTTGTATTATATATATATTTGTATTATATATAATATTTAGATACACCTAGTATGTGGATAGAAACACAACTAAAATCATTACTGCTATTTAAATGTCAACTTGTAAATGTTAACCTTAACAGTGCATCAAATCAGCTTACACTGGCATAACACAGAAGGGGTAGGAATAAACAGGCAGTCTTCAGGCAGACAAAATAGAATAATAAGAAAGGACTCACTGCTCTAAGAAGAGCTCTTCATTGCCTTCAGATAATGTCCAATGTGCTTAGCCCAGTGCAGGAGAATTCCCATGATCCAATCCTGTCCCGAACACTCTGCAGTCCCCTCAACTGAGCACATTGTTTCCTGCCTCCACATTTCCAAACAGACAGTTCCCTGTGCTTCAAATGCTCTCTTTCCCCTGTTCTGCGCAGAAAAAGTCATCTCTCTTCTTTGACATCCACCTTACTCACCTCTCCTCCTGGAAACCTTTGCCAAGCCCTAGCCCAGTCGATTGCTTCCTCCTTGAAGTCACACTATACCTCCTGCACATCTGTGTTGTGTCATTGCTAACAGAATATAGTAACCCTGTGTTTCCATGTTTGCTTTGTCTTCTGAACTGCATAGGGTCTGTGACAGCTCCTAGCAATTGTATAGTCCCTGGAAATAATAGCCTCTTAATTTAATGTTTATGAAGTGTAAAAAAGTGCTAAATTTTTTTGCAGTTTTTTAAAATCATTGGAAGTTTTTTAAAAAACAATATAATTCACTATAAAACTTAATCTTAGATTCATTTTTAAAAATAAAAACAATATTCTATTATTTAAAATATAAATACTGTAAGTTACTCATCCTTTATGATTTTTTAATTTTTATATTCACTAACTGTCTTTCTGTGGACACAAAATCACCCCCAATGTCAAAGAAATTTTTAGAAATATGGCACTTATTCCACTGTATCTCACAGTTTAGGATATTCTGAGCTTGCAGCAATCATGTTAGAGAAAGTCTGATTCAGGTGTTATAAGAACTCGGTGGGGGTTTGCTTTCGAAAGGGACTTTGTAAGGCAACTTATTTAGGCCATAGAATTTATCAGTTCTTCAAAATTTCCCATTAAGAATGTAAATGTTTCTATGTAGCAAGAGAAATGAATCCAAGTCACATTCTAAAATATTAAACATGCTTAAAAAAAAAAACTATTTCTTTTCCTAATCAGGCATCTAACTCAAGATTGACTTTGCTCAAGAATAGGATTTTTTCCTGAGGAATTTAGAGACATTTTATCTAATTATGTTCAGCTGTTTCTAGGACAGTACTTCAAATGCAAATAATTGGAAAACATATGGGGAATGAATATAAACATTTACCAAAATAACCAGTACTGTTTTCCCAGTTTAGAAAGTTAGAATAGTATACTGATGAAGTACTGAGAGCTTGCAATAGTTAATCCGGGCAAGAGAAAAGCAGCAGAGTTTTTACTAATGTAGGTTTTTCCAAATGAGATTAAAGAAAAAAATACCACTGTTTTATTAGTGGTTGTGGAAGAAGATTTGAAATATGCCCATTATTTCATAGAATCAAATTACATACAAATTTTACTCATTTGCTGTAATCAAGTGGTATTTATTGCCTTCCTGCTTTTATCCAAGGCTTCTACATTTCTATAATACCTAAGGTCTTTTAATTGTATAATGGACTCCAGGTGAAGAATTAGGGGGAAACTTCCACTTGATTGATTCTATGATTTGACTTAGTTGTAATTTTCATCTATTTTAAATTTTATTATGAAACCCAAAATATATTTCCTGTGGATTTTAGTGCATGTGTGTGAATATGAAGGGAGGTTGGAAGATTTTTAAAAGGGAATCTAAAGGCTTTGAGATCTAGCATATATAACAGTGTATCTTTAAATGTACATAGTGCATTTACCCCTTTAAGGATCATTATTGCAGCTGATAACAAGAAAATGAATTTTTTTGATGAAAATTATGAGCTCTTTCTTATTGTATAGTTTAAAGGATTTAGAAAGGAAGGTGACAATAAAGATAATCCTATTGATCAGAGAAAAATCCTGAAACGAATAGCACAAATACTCTGAGATATATTTTTGAAATAGCAACCTAAGTTCAAAGCCCATGTTTATATTCACAGTTGATATTTTTTAATTTAAATATCATTGATATACAATGGTTTCAAGTATATAACACAGTGGTTCAACAGTTACCCATACATATTATTAAATTTCCCTATCCCGACCACCACTAGTGTGGTTACTGTTAACGTAGAAAGATGTTACAGAATCATTGGCTATATTCTCCGTACTGTACTACTGTCCCTGTGACCAACTTATATTATGATTGGGAATTTTTGGGCCCCTTTGTCCCTCTCACTTTCCCCACTGGTAACAACCAGTCATTTCTCAGTGTCTGTTAGTCTACTGCTGTCTTGTTCATTTTGCTTTGTTTTGTATTTATATTCCACAAGTAAGTGAAATCATATGGCATTTGTATGTCTTTGCCTGGCTTATTTCACTTAGCATAATACCCTCTAGGTCCATCCATGTTGTCACAAATGACAGGATTTCTTTCTTTTTTATGGCTGATTAATATTCCACTGTGCATATGTACCACATTTTCTTTATCCATTCATCTATTGATGGACACTGAGGTTGCTTCCATAACTTGGATCTTGTAAATAATGCAGCAATAATCGTAGGGGTACATATACCTTATCGAATCAGGTATTTTGTTTCATTTGGGTAAATTCCTGGAAGTGGAATTACTAGGTTTTATAATATTTCTGTTTTTAGTATTTTGAGGAAACTCCATGCTGCCTTCCATAGCAGTTGTACCAAATTACATTATCATCACTGGTGTGGGAGGGTTCCCAGGGTTCCCATTTCTCCACATCCTTGCCAACTCTTGTTGTCTCTTTCAGATAGTGACCATTCTAACTGGCATGAGGTGGTATCTCATTGCAGTTTTGATTTGCATTTCCCAGAGTAGCAATGTGGAACATCTTTTCATGTGCCTGTTGGCCATCTGTATTTCTTCTTTGAAGAAATGTCTGTTTAGGTCCTCCACCCATTTTCTTCATCAGGTTATTTTCTGGGTGTTGAGGTGTGTGAGTTCTTTACATTAATTTTGGATTTTAAACCCTTATCAGATGAGTCATTTATGAATATATTTTCCCATACTATAGGGTTCCTTTTTGTTCTGCTGTTGGTATCATTTGCTGTACAGAGGTTTTTAGTTTGACATAGTCCCACTTGTTCATTTTTTATTTTATATCCATTGCCTGAGGAGATGTGTTGAGGAAAAAATTGTTCATGCTTATGTTTAAGAGATTTTTGTCTATGTTTTCTTCTAAGGTTTTATGGTTACATGTCTTACATTCAGGTCTTTGATCCATTTTGAGTTTACTTTTGTGTATGGAGCTAGACAGTAATCCAGTTCATTCTTTTGCACATAGCTGGACAGTTTCCTAACACCAGTTATTGAAGAGAGTGTCTTTCCATTGTATATTCATGATTCCTTTATTGTACATTAATGCATGGGTTTATATCTGGGCTCTCTTTTCTGTTCCATTGATCTATGAGTCTATTCTTGTGCCAGTACCATACTGTTTTGATTACTGTAGCTTTGTAGTACAGCTTGACGTCAGGGAGCATAATACCCCCAGCTTTGTTCTTTCTCAGGATTTCTTTGGTTATTCGGGTCCTTTGTGCTTCCATATGAATTTTAGGATTATTTTCTCTACTTCATTATAAAATGCCATTGGTATTTTGATGGGAGTTGTATAAATTGCTTTAGCAGGATGTCCATTTTGACAATATTAATTCTTCATATCCATGAACACAGGCTAGATTTCTATTTGTGTCTTCTTTAACTTCTCTCATGAGTGTCTTACAGTTTTCAGAGTAAAGGTCTTTCACCTCCTTGGTTTGGTTTATTCCTAGGTATTTTATTCTTTTTGATGCAATTGTAAATAGAATTGTTTTCCTGATTCCCTTTCTGCTAGTTTGTTTTTAGTTTATAGGAACATGACAGATTTCTCTCTATTAATTTTGAATCTCACAACTTTGCTGAATCCAGTTCTTAGTTCTAATAGTTTTTTGGTGGAGTCTTTAGGGTTTGGGTCTGCGGGGCAATCATTCTTTCCTATTTTCTCTCTGTACAACACTCTATAGCAGTTGTCTACATACATTTTCTAGCAGAAAATTGGATATATGCTAAATTCTCAATAAAAACTTCTTAATTGGTTCTAGAAATATTTAGTTGTCAGATTTCACATGACATTCAATGATGAAATTGCTTCTTTGTATCTGATGTTGTTCTTAGTGTTTTTGATAACAACTTATTTTCTTTCCATTAGATTTCTAACAAACACCAGCATGAATTATGTTAAACAAATGAAATTATTTGATCAACTTCTGAATATTATTTGTAATTAATTTCTCACCATATATACATCCTCCTGGTTTTAAGATATATACAGAGTCATTTTATGTCAAAATAAGAAACCTGAAGTTTCAACATGTTAATTTAATGTAAAGGAAAAAAGATCTCAAACTCTCTGCATGCCCAAAAGATCTCTGGAGTTTACCACCCAGCTGTTATTAAGAATTACTGCCGATTGTTGCAACAATGGAGGAAATTCCATGAACTGCAGGAATGTAAAACTGGTGTACTTCCTATTTCATAGACTATGGTGTGCTATTTCTGTAATACAAATAGAATTACAGGTTTCTCCTGCTATCCAGAAGTAGGGCATTCCTATGAAACCTTTCATAAACCAAAATGGCATAAAGCTAAGAGTATCCTCCACTTTCTGAAAGCAAGTGTTAGACCACTTCACTTTTACAAAAGACATACAGTAGTACAGGAACAGCTTTTTTTTGTAAAAGTGAAACCCTCTTTGGATTTCTTTTGGGGATATTAATGTGGGTATTTCATAAAAGCGAAGTGACCTAACATGAACTTTTAGAACATGGAGGATACCTGTACATCATTCTCCTTAACAAATTCTTATGTTCCCCCTAGTTAATGATGATGACTCTGGCTTCTATGGAGTCGCCTGTGAGACTGTACAGCATTTACTCCAACTTCACTTTCTGCCATTCCACCAATAGAACCAACACTCCTTCCAAACCCTGTTTCCCAAATATACCATATTTTCTCACTATCTTTGCAAATACTATTGCTTCTACTTAGTATGACTTTCTCTCTCCTCTCTGCTTAACTAATTCTTATTTATCTTTTCCTCTCTAACTACAAAAATTCCTCCTCTTTAAGGCCTCTAACATCCTTCAGACAGAGCCAGTTTATCTTTCTTCTTGGCACTTTGTATAATAAATTCATTATATGCAGTGTTTTAGATGGTTAAATATATCTTGGCTTAGTTGTTTACTTGTTTGTGTCTTATTTGGTTTTAATTTAGAATTTTGAAAGAACCCACTTCTCCCTCCAAAAACCTTCTGGTTTATCAGACATTGTTTGTATCTCTGCCTACAAAATGTAATTGGAAACTTACTGGGAAAAAGAAATAGATCTAATTGTTAAATGGAAATAGATAATTCTGAATCATATAAAAATGAAAGTCATATAGTTAAATATACTTAGATTTTCTGAGCTTTCAAGAAGCCAATAGAAAAATGGAATTTAACTTTACTTACTTCATTGTCAGATCCTGATATTGGAATTTATAAGTGTCAGTAAGATTTGACTAGAAAAATACTGAGACTAGCTTTTTAACAATTATGTTGCCCTTTAAAGAAGTAAGCTTAGAAAAATGATTAGGAAAATCCCAGAACCCTAAAGGACTCACTAACCCAGATTTCAACCCAAGCTAGGAAAATGTGACACCTAATAATATGGAGTAAGGAAAAATAACATATACTACCCCAGACTGATAGTCTCTGCCAAGTATTGAGAGAGCATGACACTCCATTACCTCCCCATTCTCTTCCCCGCCCCCAAGCCCAAAGGAAGGGAGACTTAGCATCTGGCATAAAGAACCTGACCGAAACACCAAGGGGGCCCTTTCACCTCAGGGAGCTTTTATTTGGAGCAAAGGGACACAGGCCATCTAGAGGACCCATATGTTTCTGTCCTCCCATTGGAGTGATCTCTGGCCAAGGTTTACCCCTGTCTCATGAGCTTGCTGGGTATTCACAGCTCCCTACCTCCCTCAGTCCATCCACCTCTGCTCCCAGATTTTGGTTCCTTAGCTGCAGCAGTAATGGTTATTAACACATCATGCATTTCCTCAGTTACTGCTTGTTCTAGCCTGGCTGGACTCTTTGGCTGAACCTTGCCCATGGTAATAACACTTAGCCCTGCTTAGTCTTTGTCTCCAACCCACCATGTGGCCCAAGACAGAGTAATTACTGCCTTTGCTTATATAATTACTTTCAATTACTTAGACATAATTTCAATTATGTGTATGTATACACACATACATACATGTGTACCTGTGTATACACACACATAAACTTGTGTATGTGTGTGTAAATGGCCACTTAGAAATTGGCCCTTGCGATGTTTATGAATTCTATAAGGTGTATTACATCATCTTGTTTTTGAACAAAAATAGCACTACTTTAAGCTTGGATGCAGTTCAGCCTCCTTTATAAACTGTAGAAGGGAAATGTCAAGTTTGGAGAATGTATAAACTGAAATGTTTGTATCATTAGGAGTTTTATAAGATGTATTATGCTCAGTGAAATAAGCCAGGCGGAGAAAGACAAGTATCAAATGGTTTCACTCATCTGTGCAGTATAAGAACAAAGAAAAACTGAAGGAACAAAACAGCAGCAGACTCACAGAACCCAAGAAGGAACTAACACTTACCAAAGGGAAAGGGAGTAGGGATGAGGGGTGGGAAGGGAGGGATAAGGGGGAAAAACGGGCATTATGAGTAGCACATATAATGTAGAGGTGGGAGGACACGGGGAAGGCACTATAACAAAGAGAAGACAAGTAGTGATTCTATAGCATCTTACTACACTGACGGACAGTGACTGTAGTGGGGTATGTGGTGGGGACTTGATAATAGGGAGAGTCTAGTAACCATAATCTTGCTCATGTAATTGTATATTAATGATACCAAAATAAAAAAAAATAATAGAGAAAATTTTAAAAATAAAAAGATAGTAAAGTCACTGTGTTTCAAGGCTACATAAAGTAATATAACCAATATTGGAAGGAGGATTCTTCTCAATCTTCAGGATGGTAACTATTGAAGCACAGATGTGACTAAACAGCGGTAAGAATGAAGTTGACATCACTATCCAGGTCTTTAAGGATGATGGCTATGGTGGCGATGCAAGAAAAGTAGTATCAAGTATCGATTGCAAACTCCAAAGTCCATGAGAGTTTCAACTATCATCTCCAAGAATATAAGTAGACAAAAGTGATGAAACTTATGAGAAAATGAAGAGTGAAAAATCCACCCAGATGCTGAAGAGAACTTTTCTAGCTATAACAAAACCAGCTACCTACCTGAGGGACCTGTAAAAAAAGGACCACAGTGGTGTGGGGGCTTCCACATTACCGGGGGAAGAGCTCTGAGCCAACAGCCACTACCCTGTGGTACTCCACCTCCCCATCCTCGAGCCTAAAAGCCTGAGCTTCAAGAGAATCTATGTTTGGTCTCCTACTCACTGGAGTCCAAAATTTCTGCCCTATTTGTAAATGTTAGTCACAATTTGAGTTATGTTCCATACAGAGAAGAAGGAACACTGGATACTCGTTTTCTTCTGGGTATTTTGGAAGGGATATTACTGATATTTTAATATGTATTTTAACTTTAATTACTTTGCTTATATTTCTTTCCATTTGGGATGCAAGTAGGTCCTTAGAAAAAAATTAAGATACAGTCCTGACTAGTTTATGACTATTCCTTTTTTCTATTAAATTTTTTATACTTTATTTTGGTATCATTAATCTACACTTACATGTGCAATATTATTGTTATTAAACTACCCCCTTCATCAGGTCCCCTCCACCAACCCCATTACAGTCACTGTCCATCAGTTTGGTGAGATGCTATAGAATCACTACTTGTCTTCTCTGAGTTATACAGCCCTCCCCATGCCCCCCCCAACATTACATCTGCTAATCGTAATGCCCCTTTTTCCCCCTTATCCCTCCCTTCCCACCCATCTTCCCCAGTCCCTTTCCCTTTGGTAACTATTCGGCCATTCTTGGGTTCTGTGAGTCTGCTGCTGTTTTGTTCCTTCAGATTTTTTTCTTTGATCTTATACTCCACATATGAGTGAAATCATTTGATACTTGTCTTTTTCGGCTTGGCTTATTTCAGTGAGCATAATACCCTCTAGCTCCATCCATGTTGTTGCAAATGGTAGGACTTGTTTTCTTCTTATGGCTGAATAATATTCCATTGTGTATATGTACCACCTCTTCTTTATCCATTCATCTACTGATGGACACTTAGGTTGCTTCCATTTCTTGGCTATTGTAAATAGTGCTGAGATAAACATAGGGGTGCATATGACTTTTTCAAACTGGGCTGCTGTATTCTTAGGGTAAATTCCTAGGAGTGGGATTCCTGGGTCAAATGGTATTTCTATTTTGAGTTTTTTGAGGAACCTCCATACTGCTTTCCACAATGGTTGAACTAGTTTGCATTACCACCAGCAGTGTAGGAGGGTTTCCTTTTATCCACATCCTCGCCAACATTTGTTGTTATTTGTGTTTTGGATGTTGGCCATTCTCACTGGTGTGAGGTGATATCTCATTGTGGTCTTAATCTGCATTTCTCTGATGATTAGTGATGTGGAGCATCTTTTCATGTGCCTGTTGGCCATCTGAATTTCTTCTTTAGAGAAGTGTCTATTCATGTCCTCTGCCCATTTCTTAATTGGATTATTTGCTTTTTGTTTCTTAAGGGGCGTGACTTCTTTATATATTTTGGATCTCAACCCCTTTTCGGATATGTCATTTATGATATATTCTCCCATACTGTAGGATGTCTTTTTGTTCTACTGATGGTGTCCTTGGCTGTACAGAAGCTTTTCAGCTTGATGTAGTCCCACTTGTTCATTTTTGCTTTTGTTTCCCTGGCCCAGGGAGATATGTTCATAAAGAATTCACTCATGTTTATGTCCAAGAGATTTTTGCCTATGTTTTTTTTCTAAGAGTTTTGTGGTTTCATGACTTACATTCAGGTCTTTGATCCACCTTGAGTTTACCTTTGTGTATTGGGCTAGACAGCAGTCCAGTTTCATTCTCTTACATGTAGCTATCCAGTTTTTCCAACACCAGCTGCTGAAGAGTCTGTCATCTCCCCATTGTATATCCAAGGCTCCTTTATCAAATATTAATTGACTGTATATGTTTGGGTTAATGTTTGGATTTTCTATTCTGTTCCACTGGTTTGTGGGTCTGTTTTTGTGCCAATACCAAATTGTCTTGATTACTGTGGCTTTGTAGTAGAGTTGGAAGTCAGGGAGCGTAATTCCCCGTTTTATTCCTCTTTCTCAGGATTGCTTTGGCTATTTGGGGTTTTTGTGGTTCCATATGAATTTTAGAATTATTTGTTCAAGTTCATTGAAGAAAGCTGTTGGTAGTTTGATAGGGATTGCATTGTATCTGTAGATTGCTTTAGGTAGTATAGCCACTTTGACAATATTTATTCTTCCTAGCCAAGAGCATGGGATGCATTTCCATTTGTTAGTGTCCTCTTTAATTTCTCTTAGGAGTGTCTTCTAGTTTTCAGACTATAGGTCTTTCACTTCCTTGGTTAGATTTATTCCTAGGTATTTTATTCTTTTTGATGCAATTGTGAATGGAATTGTTTTTCTGATTTCTCTTTCTGTTAGTTCATCGTTAGTATATAGGAAAGCAACAGGTTTCTGTGTGTTAATTTTGTATCCTGCAACTTTGCTGAATTCAGATATTAGTTCTAGTAGTTTTGGAGTGCAGTCTTTAGGGTTTTTTATGTACAGTATCATGTCATCTGCAAATAGTGACAATCTGACTTCTTCTTTACCAGTCTGGATGCCTTGTATTTCTTTGTTTTGTCTGATTGCCATGGCTAGCACCTCCAGTACTATGTTGAATAACAGTGGAGAGAGTGGGCATCACTGTCTTGTTCCCGACCTTAGGTGAAAAACTTTCAGCTTCTCGCTGTTACGTATGATGTTAGCTGTGGGTTTGTCATATATGGCCTTTATGATGTTGAGGTACTTGCCCTCTGTACCCATTTTGTTGAGTTTTAATCAGGAATGGATGCTGAATTTTGTCAAATGCTTTTTCAGCATCTATGGAGATGATCATGTGGTTTATGTTCTTCTTTTTGTTGATGTGGTGGATGATATTGATGGATTTTCGAATGTTGTACCATCCTTCCATCCCTGAGATGAATCCCACTTGCTCATGGTGTATGATCCTCTTGATGTATTTTTGAATTCTGTTTGCTTATATTTTGTTGAGTATTTTTGCATCTATGTTCATCAGGGACATTGATCTGTAATTTTCTTTTTTGGTGAGGTCTTTGCCTGGTTTTGGTATTAGAGTGATGCTGGCTTCATAGAATGAGTTTGGAAGTATTCCCTCCTCTTCTCTTTTTTGGAAAACTTTAAGGAGAATGGGTGTTATTCCTTCTATATATGTCTGGTAGAATGCGGAGGTGAATCCATCTGGCCCGGAGGTTTTGTTCTTGGGTAGTTTTTTGATTACCAATTCAATTTCATTGCTGGTGATCTGTCTGTTTAGTTTTTCTGTTTCTTGCTTGGTCAGTCTTAGAAGGTTGTATTTTTCTAAGAAGTTGTCCATTTTTTCTAGGTTTTACATCTTGTTAGCATATAGATTCTCATAATATTCTCTTATAATTCTTTGTATTTCTGTGGGGTCCATCGTTATTTTTCCTTTCTTATTTCTGAGTCTGCTTATGTGTGTAATTCTCTTTTTCTCTTAATGAGTCTGGCTGGGGGTTTATCTATTTTGTTTATTTTTTCTAAGGACCACCTCTTGGTTTCATTGATTTTTTCTACTCTTTTATTCTTTTCAATATTATTTATTTCTTCCCTGCTCTTTATTATGTCCCTCCTTCTGGTGACTTTGGGCCTCATTTGTTCTTCTTTTTCCAATTTCAGTAATTGTGTCTTTAGACTATTCATTTGGGAGTGTTCTTCCTTCTTTAAGTAGGCCTGTATTGCAATATACTTTCCTCTTAAAAGTGCCCTTGCTGCGTCCCACAGAAGCTGTGGCTTTGTGTTGTTGTTAAGATTAGTCTCAATATATTCTTTGACCTCTGTTTTGATTTGCTCATTAACCCACTGATTGATTAATTAGGAGAATTAAGTCTCCATGTTAAGTCTCCATGTATTTGTGAGCCTTTTTGATTTCTTTCTAAAATTTATTTCTAGTTTTATACCTTTGTGATCTGAGAAGTTGGTTGGTAGGATTTCAATCTTTTTGAATTTACTGAGGTTCTTTTTGTGGGCTAGTATGTGGTCTATTCTGGAAAATGTTCCATGTGCACTTGAGAAGAATGTGTATCCTGCTGCTTTTGGGTGAAGAGTTCTGTAGATGTCTGTTAGGTCCATCTGTTCTAGTGTGTTGTTCAGTGCCTCTGTTTTTACTTATTCTCTATCTGGTTGATCTGTCCTTTGGAGTGAGTGGTGTGTTGAAGTCTCCTAAAATGAATGCATTGCTGTCTATTTCCTCCTTTAATTCTGTTTCTGTTTGTTTCACATATGTTGGCGTTCCTGTGTTGGGTGCATATATATTTATAATGGGTATATCTTCTTGTTGGACTGACCCCTTTATCATTATGCAATATCCTTCTTTATCTCTTGCTACTTTCTTCGTTTTGAAGTCTATTTTGTCTGATACAAGTACTGCAACACCTGCTTTTTTCTCCTTGTTGCTGCATGAAATATCTTTTTCCAATCCTTCACTTTTATTCTGTGTATATCTTTGGGTTTGAGGTGAGTCTCTTTCTAAGCAGCATAAAGATGGGTCTTGCTTTTTTATCCATTTTGTTACTCTGTGTCTTTTGTTTGGTGCATTCAGTCCATTTAAATTTAGGGTGATTTTCGATAGATATGTACTTATTGCCATTGCTGGCTCTAGATTCGTGGTTACCAAAGTTTCAAGGGTTGCTTCTTTACTATCTAACAATCTAACTTAACTTTCTTGTTAAGTTATTGTAAACACTGTCTGATGCTTCTTTATTTCTCTCACTTCTTATTCTTCCTCCTCCATTCTTTATATACTCTGTGTTTTATTCTTTGCCTTTAGTTAGTATTTGGATGGTCTGCTTTCTTTGCTATGATTTTATTTTCCCTGGTGACATCTTTTTAGCCTTAGGGGTGCTTCCCTCTAGAGCAGTCCATTTAAGATATCCTGTAGTGGTGGTTTATGAGAGGCAAACTCTCAACTTTCGCTTGTCTGGAAATTGTTTAATCCCTCCATCATATTTAAATGATAATCATGCTGGATACAGTATTCTTGGTTCGAGGCCCTTCTGTTTCATATATCATGCCATTCTCTTCTGGCCTGTAAGGTTTGTGTATAGAAGTCTGATGATAGTCTGATGGGTTTTCCTTTGTAGGTGATATTTTTTCTCTCTCTAGCTGCCTTTAATACTCTGTCTTTATCTTTGATCTTTGCCATTTTAATTTTTATGTGTCTTAGTGTTGTCTTCCTTAGGTCCCTTGTGTTGGGAGATCTGTGGGCTTTCGTGGACTGCGAGACTATTTCCTTCCCCAGCTTGGGAAATTTTTCAGCAATTATTTCTTCAGAGACACTTTCTATCTCTTTTTCTCTCTCTCCTTCCCCTGGTACTCCTATAATGCGAATATTGTTCCGTGTGGTTTGGTCACACAGTTCTCTTAATATTTTTTCATTCCTAGAGATCCTTTTATCTCTCTCTGCCTCAGCTTGTCTGTAATCCTGTTCTCTGATTTCTATTCCATTAACAGTCTCTTGCATCTCGTCCAGTCTGCTGTTAAGCCTGTCAATTGCTTGTCTGATTTCTGCATTGTCTTTCCTAACTTTCCTCACTTCTTCCCTCAGCTCTTTCACATTTCTCTGTAGATCCATCCATATGGTTATGACTTTTATTCTGAATTCTTTTTCAGGAAGATTGTGCATTTCCATCCCTTCAGGCTCCCTCTTTGGGGCTTTCTGGTTGATCTTAGTCTGGACCATATTCCTCTGTCTTTTCACGGCTATAGAAGTTTTCGCTGGTAGTTGCCCTGTATATCAGCTGGGCACTTTAAGAAAAAAAAAAAAGAAAGAAAGGAAAAAAAGAAAGAAAAGTAAAAAATAAAGAGAAGGAAAAACGAAAGACAAAGCAAAGACAAGAAAAAAAGAAAAACGCCCACCGGGAGTAGATTCTGTGGGGATGCTGTAGGTGGCGCTGTTGCTCCACTATTCTGCAGCCATGGCTGTGCCGCCCCGCAGGGCCCTTTATAGCTCTGGCCAGGGTGGGAACGAATGGGAGGCTTTCAATGTCTGTGGGAAGTCTAAGTGTGGCCACCCTTTCCCAGTTGCCTGGTAAGGGTTCCGAAACTCCCCAGGACTGCCAGCCTGCTGTGCTTAGTGTGCCGGGGCGATCCGGCTCCTCCGCTGGGCTCCTGTCTCTTTAAGACTGCTGAAAATAGCACGCACTTCTCTTTTTTTTTTTCTTCCCGTGAGCCGGCTGCAAGGACCTGGGTGCATTCTCCACTCACATCCTGCACCCTCTGTCTCTCCAATCTCCGCTACACGGTGCGATGTGTGTCAGTGCTCCTGGCGCAGATCACCAGGGCTGGTTATTTCACGTGCCTGTACTTCTACTTCCTCCCCGCTCTGAATCCTCTCCTCCCGCCTGTGCGCTGGGGTGGGGGAGTGCTCGGGTCCTGCCGGGTCACGGCTTCATATCTTACCCACCTTGCGGGGTGCCAAGTCCTCTCAGGTATTGCTGCAGGCTATGTGCTGTCCTGTATCTTCTGGTCTCTTTTTTAGGAATAGTTGTACTTGTTGTATTTTCATAAATACATATGGTTTTAGGAGATTTCATGCACCCTGCTCACGTCGCCATCTTCCCAGAAGTCTCCGCCTTTTCTATTACTTTTTGAAATTACATTTACAACTATAAATCACGTCTCTTATTTTAAAAATTGGTTTATTTATTTGAATTCCCCTTTTTTTAAGTTTTAGTATCGTTAATATACAATGACATGAGCAATATTGTGGTTACTAGATTCCCCCCATTATCAAGTCCCCACCACATACCCCATTACAGTCACTGTCCATCAGCGTAGTAAGATGCTAGAGTCACTACTTGTCTTCTCTGTGCTGTACTGCCTTCCCCATGCCCCCCTCTACATTATGTGTTCTAATCATAATGCCCCTTATTCCCCTTCTCCCTCCCTTCCCATCCCCCACCCCAAGTCCCTCTCCTTTTGGCAACTGTTAGTCCATTCTTGGGTTCTGTGAGTTGGCTGCTGTTTTGTTCCTTCAGTTTTTGCTTTGTTCTTATACTCCACAGGTAAGTGAAATCATTTGGTACTTGTCTTTTTCCACCTGGCTTATTTCACTGAGCATAATACCATCTAGCTCCATCCATGTTATTGCAAATGGTAGGATCTGTTTCCTTCTTATCGCTGAATAATACTCCATTGTGTATATGTACCACATCATCTTTATCTATTCATCTACTGATGGACACTTAGGTTGCTTCCATTTCTTGGCTATTGTAAACAGTGCTGCGATAAACATAGGGTGCATATGTCTTTTTCAAACTGAGCTGCTGCATTCTTAGGGTAAATTCCTAGGAGTGTAATTCCTGGGTCCAGTGGTATTTCTATTTTGAGTTTTTTGTGGAACCTCCATACTGCTTTCTATAATGGTTGAACTAGTTTACATTCCCACCAGCAGTGTAGGAGGGTTCCCCTTTCTCTGCATCCTCTCCAGCATTTGTTATTCCTAGTCTTTTCTATGTTGGCCATCCTAACTGGAATGACGTGATATCTCATTGTGGTTTTAATTTGCATTTCCCTCATAATTAGTGATATGGTACATCTTTTCATGTGCCTGCTGGCCATCTGAATTTCTTCTTTAGAGAAGTGTCTGGTCATATCCTCCACCCATTTTTTAAGAGGGTTATTTGCTTTTTGGGTGTTGACTTATGTGAGTTCTTTATATATTTTGGATGTTAACCCCTTGTTGGATATGTCATTTACAAATACATTCTCCCATACTGTAGGATGCCTTTTTGTTCTGCTGATGGTGTCCTTTGCTGTCCAGAAGCTTTTTAGCATGATGTAGTCCCATATGTTCATTTTTTATTTCATTTCCCTTGTCCGAGGAGATGTGTTTAGGAAAAAGTTGCTTATGTTTATATTCAAGAGATTTTTGCCCATGTTTTCTTCTAAGAGTTTTATGGTTTCATGACTTCAGGTCTTTGATCCATTTTGAGTTTACTTTTGTGTATGGGATTAGACAATAACCCAGTTTCACTCTCTTGCATATAGCTGTCCAGTTTTTTGAATTCCCTTTGGACATTCCTATGTTATAATGGCTACCTTCAGAAGTAGATATTTCCTCATATTTGGCATCTTTATATTGGAGAAAACAGTACAGCTTTGAATTTTCTGTTTCCTATTAACAGTCACATCTCTACATTTTTAATATATAATCTAATTTCTAAGTTAGTAGTAGCTAACTACATTCAGAAAAATATTTTCATTCCTGTATATTATGCCATTATTTTTTCATGTCTTTTCTTCCACCTCTCCCTTCCTTCCTTTCCTTTATTTGCTTCTTTTTTTTCTATGTAAATATTAAGGACTTGCCTACTTTAGGCAAGGAACTTCCTTAGGTGTTGAAGATACAAAGTTAGGTAAGACATACTTTTCTGTTCTTTGAAGGGTCTTCTTTGCTTTAGATGAACTTATAGACAAATTTTGCAAGACCCAGAGAATCCCATGATAAGGGATTAGTTATTGATTTTGGTAGGTGACCCATTCCTTCCATGCTGGGCTAACTGCATTCATTTTCCTCTTCACTGATTTGCCAGAAGTAAAATCAACAGTCCAAATCACCTGTCCCCTAAATTAGAGGAGATTTATTACTTATAACTCACAGGACATTTGTTACAACCAGAAGCCCATCTATCAGCAAAGACAGCATCCCAGATGCTTCTGCTGTATATGATCAACCTGGCATCTAAATTATAATAAAATCCTACAAAGGGTATTCTAAGCAGAGGAGGCAGCATGTATGAAGCCATGGAGGTGAGCAATAATAATTTTTGAGCACTTAATAAACTCCAGGCAATGCTGTAAGCACTGAATATATATTATTCAATTAATCATCTTAACAACCTTTAAAACAGAGGCATAGAGAGGCTAAGTGACCTATCCAAGTTGACACCGCTAGTAAGGGTATGGTCAGACTTTGAAATAAGCATTTGACCGCTACTTATACTGCTCCTCACCTTGGGAGTACAATGAGGGAAGGGAAAAAGAATTCTAGATAGCTTCCATACATTTTGGTTTGGGTGAGTGTGATTAATGAAGATAGGAAAAATAGAAGAAAGGAGTCCTGAGGAGGATAAATGCAATCTTATAAATCCTGCATGTAGTTTCTAGGGGTTATTCAACCAGAAGTAGCTGGTAGATGGTGAGAAAGAAAGGTTTGAAACTCAGAACCAGTAAGCCTGGGTATAAGATTGTGGGAGCCATCAGCACGCGTAAAATGATGTGTAGGGGGTCACAGGGAAGAATATACAGAAAAGAAAGTTAATGCCTGTGGGGATGAAGCCTTGAGGAACATTGCTGTACAAAAAGCAAACAAAGGAAGAGAATCACAAGGGAAAAAATTTAGTTAGAAAAGCAGGGGAAAAAAAGGCAATTTTGCATCACAGAATTTGAAGACTTCTATTTATCTTATGGTACATTCTCTCTCCTGAAACTTTTGTGAACAAGGATCCTTAAGAATAGATTTATTTTTCGTATACTCAGTGTAGTGTTAACCACAAGGTACAGAGGAGAATATGAACTTTTGAATTTATGATCTCATAACAGTGTCAAAGGGCACAAAACTTGCATTTAATTATATCCTCTCCCAGGGGAAAAAGGTAAATGTTTTCACCCATTCTTCACATCCCATGGTATTGTTGATTGTGTTCATAGAATTTTTAAAATATTAGCCTAATTTTATGTTCTGTATTTTCTTGTTTCCTTCCCTCATCTTTCTTTTTCACCTGAAAACTTCCTTCTTATTTCATCTTCAGTTTCTAACAACCTTTTTGCTCATCTGGCAAAATAATATTTCTCCAGGCGTAGGCTTCATCTTTCTCCTACTCTTAGAGTCAGACAATGGCTATGTCACTGGCTGAGAACTCAGCAAAGCATAGTGGAAATTCAGCCACTAGCTTGATTTTGGTGAATTCTTCTGTATACTTCTTTGAATCAGCTATTACATTTATTACAAACTCCAAATGAAGTGGGTTCTAGAAATGTAATTAAAGACAAAGCAAGGACAATGTTTATAAATCACACAGTATATGTATTTATGCACAGCCTTCAAGTGTTCTGAAATTTTAAAAACTTTATAAACAATGATTTGGTGCTGCTTAACTTATTTGAAACCTCAGAATTTATCTGTGTTAATTCAGCTAGGTATCTTTTTTATAATATATTCTCTCCTCCCAACTTGCAGTCTCCATATCAAATGCCTTTCCATTAATGAGTATGAGTGACTAGTAGGTGGACTTCTCTGTGCAGCACTGATAAAGAAAAGGACACTTACACATCTTTAATATGTAATAATTATTCTTAAATATCTCAAGCTCTTCAGCTAGTTCCATAATTTATTCAGGACTAATTACTATATAATTTCCTATGTCCATTCACACACACACACACACACAAACTTTTTGCCTTTGGTAACAATATATAGAGAAGTAGCAAAACAGTTTTTGATTTAAAAAATGTAAGTGGAATTTTAAAGATATGGCATCAAATTCTTGGAAGTAAGATCATCAATAAAAGCTATGCCTTAATTTTACTTTCTTCTGAACTTTTTTGTATGATTTCTCCAGACTACCACTATGTTTCACTGATTTCGGCAGAAGTACTTTAGGATTCAGGAACCCCCTATTTGCATGGGCCATGGTGCATAAGAGGGCCTAGCAATGTATTCACATGTTCATATGTTTTTGTAAAATTTGCAAAAGATATTTTAAATGCAATCAGTTAAGACCGTTGTCTCTTTTCTCTCTCACTTCCCTTCAGGTCAGCTGGCCAGGGGGAGTGACTGTGGGGTTTGGAGAATCTGGCTAAGGGGAAGTGAGGTTGGGAAAGCTGTGCATCAGCATGCAGATCTTCCCTAGGGTCCAGTCTCTGAAATGTTTAAATGTGTCATGTATTATCTCCAACATCTTTTCCGTAGTCTTTCCCTGAGTGTTTTAACTTTTCATGGATCCTAGAGTTTGTTTCTGCTGGTTGCCTGAGAGAACTGACAACAGGGGTCCAATTGAGATACTGTCTTAGTATCATTAATGTATTATTTAATTAAAGAATATATCCCTTCCGGGTAAAGGAAAGCTTGCATATTTCACACAAGCAACTGACTAAAGAGTTCTATTGGTTTTCTCTGTGTGAGATTCGCCAGAGTTTTCTTGTATAGCACCTCGTGTTCTCAAGGGTTAAGTAACACTGGCGTTTGAAAGAGCTCTGCTCAGTGAACAGCTGCCATCTTTTTGATCCCCATGAGTTTGAAACTATGAGTATGCTCCAAAGTGAGTGAAATACCTAATGGGAGTCAAATTAATTGCTCCCAGTGTTGCCCCAAATTATTTGCTTACACTGACACGCTATTAATTAGTACTATGGTTCAGTTTGACACAGCAAATAATCTTATTGCAAAATGATTATATTTTAAATCTGAATGATGTAGTGGCATGAGGTGAACCTAATCATATACAGTACATTGAGAAGAGGTATGTGATTAGCCAGAAATGTGAGAGTGTTCGTACTCCTTTTTTAAAGCTAGTATGGTTAGGCTCAGCCCAAGTCAGTATAATTTATTCAGAGTATAAAAATTTCTCTAAGAAATTTAAACATCATTTTGGAGCAAGTGGAATAGCTTTTTGCATTCGTATTTAGGGGAAAGTGAGAATTTATAGAAGAATACAGATAACAACTATAAAGTTGTCTGAAAGGAAATGAAGAGGTAAATATTGTTTAATAATTCCCATGATTTCTCCTTAGTTTTACGTTTCATATAAGATTTCCAAACAACATATACACATATGTGGTAAATTTGATTAGATTATTTCATTGAAATTTAGTTTTCCTTATTGCTGGGATGTAAAAGAAATTGTTTCATTGGATCATCTTTATTTCCATCTGTTCCTTATGTGCTGAGAAAATAGAAAACTAGCAAAATCTAACAGAGGAGTACATATCCTCTGGCAATAACATATTTTTCTGTCAAAGAATTGCTTGTTTCCTGAAAGAATAAAATTTGACTAAATGTCAGAAGGATTCTTTTTCCTTAAAACAATTTACTTTTTGTTTGACAAGAACTTATCATTTAATTTCCTGTATTGTGAATAAGAGTGCCCTTAGTCCAATAAAAGCATATTTCATTTGAGTCTGGTTATGTCTATATGACACAGAACAAAACTGGTCAGTTCATGGAGTATTCTAACCATTTCTAACCATCTCTGGTATCATTGTACACCAAAATAACCAAAATGCTTGCTTGAACTAACAGGTTATTTTGTTTAATCTCTTCCAAGGAAGAAACATTAGCTTTATTGCTGTTTCTTAACAATGATGAGATAATGATAGCATTGGTTGGCATCTATTTCTAAACTTCTCAGCATCTATCATGAGTTGTATGGAGGGGAAAAGAGTGTCATTTTTTTCTTTTGAAGGCATCCTATCACACAGTTGTATTCACTACATTTAATATATTGAGTGCCCTATCACATTGTTTGATTTATAAATGGTAAACATATTAGAAAGAACATTGTCAAATTAGGTTATATAGTGTGTTGATCTGAATTTTTCAAATGACGTATAAAATATAGGATGACTTTTTCCTTCAAATCATTCACATAATAGAATTAAAATTGATTTAATCCCTGCCCCTTGGATTTATATATATTGTAAAGTGTTCTCCTTTATAATTCATGAAAATACAAACGGTGAGAGGACTAGGGTATGAGGCGTGTTTCCTGTAATGCTGCAAAATCTTAGCTGATTTGTGCACACACACCCCTGCCTAATGCATCTCGTGACAGATGCCAGAATTAGCAAGATGGCTGCTTGGCTTTAGGTTTGCCATCTGTTGTGAAACTAATTGGTCTTGCTGTTTTAATCAATGAACCAAAAGAATTCTAGAGTTTTCTGGGACTCACAGGACTTGGAGACAACTCATCCTGACTACATACTGATTTATCCATCCAACAAGTAGTTTTGAATCCCTGCTCTGTATCTGTCCATGTTTATATGCTGAGGACACAGTGACAAACAAGAGACAAAGCTTATCCTCTCATACAGCTCAAATCTGCAGAGAAATGATGCAATTTTAAAAATGTGATAAAATTAATGTGAATAAGTGCTATAAAGGAAAATAAAATTGGATAAATGTGTGAGGAGTGACAACGGTTGTTGGAATGGATGTATAATCTTAGGCTGGTCAGGAAGGTCTTTGAAGAGATGACATTTGAGCAGGTCTCCAATGAAAGGAAGGGAGAGCTCCATTTGAAATGCATGAATGTTCCAGGCAAAGGACAGAGCAAGAGTGAAGGGCCTGAGGAGAGAGCTTGCATGATGTGTTCAAGGAATAGCAAAGGGATCAAAGAGGCTGAAGTAGAGTGGGGGACGGGGAGAAGCGTACGAATTAGATCAGAGAAGAAACCAGGCACCTGCTCAAAAAGGCCTAGGGAAGAATTCTGGATTTGTATCTAAAGCTGACAGGAAGACATCAAAAGAGGGTTTTGAGCAGAGGAATGAGAAGATCTGCTGTGTGTTTTTAAAAAGTCCCTGAGAGGTGGAAGGAGTGTGCACTGGAGGTTGGACATGAGTGACTTCAGGAAGACCAGACAGGGAGCACTTGAGAGGGTATTATTTGGACATGGCAGGGTTTGGACCTGAATGGCTACAATAGAACTTGGTGGAAATGGGGATTCATTCAAGAGTGACACTAAACTGTGTGCGCAAAGTAATAATAAGAGCAAAAGGAATAATTTAAAATTAGCTGAGACAGGATTTTTGCCTCTTACCTTTTGGAAAATGGATCGCAGAATACAACCACTTTTAGAAGGCCCTCTGAAATGCAATAAAAATTTAAATTGTGGTTCTGCTTTCATTGAAGGATTGAGTGAGAACAGCAAAGAAACCTCTAAATTCTGGGCTGTTTTACCAAGTGAACAAATTAATAAACATTTTCTCCTATATTTCTCAATACCTTCTCCATTTGGTAATTTTGTAGATAACCTCATGGCATAACAGATTGAAACACTGGTAATAATGACTAACAGTAGTTCTCATTAGAGACTGCATGACAGACTTGTCTGGGGCGATAGTTTACAATACTGATGCCAAGCCCCTCCCCAGATCAATTAAATGAAGAGAACTAGGACTGTGATCCTGAGCATCAGTATTTTTTTAAAGTTCCCTGGTAACTAATGTTTGGTCAGGGTTCAAGAATTTCTTTACCTTACTTCTCTCACTTAAAACACACAACTCTTTGAAGATGATACACTTACTCTTTTTAGTAGATTAGGAAACTGAGGCTTATAAAAGCTAAATCCCAGCTGCTGGATATGCAAGACAGGATTTCTTTTTTTGGTATAATTAATGTACAATTACTTGAACAACATTATGGTTACTAGACCCCCATTATCAAGTCCCCACCACATACCCCCTTACAGTCCCTGTCCATCAGCGTAGTAAGATGCTATAGAATCATTACGTGTCTTCTCTGTAAATACTGCCTTTCCCGTGTCCCCCCCCCCACTATATTATGTGTACTATCTGTAATGCCCCTTTTTCCCCCTTATCCCTCCATTCCCACCCATCCTCCCAGTCCCTTTCCCTTTAGTAACTGTTAGTCTATTCTTGGGTTCTGTGAGTCTGCTGCTGTTTTGTTCCTTCAGTTTTTTCTTTGTTCCTATGCTCCACAGATGAGTGAAATCATTTGATACTTGTCTTTCGCCACCTGGCTTGTTTCACTGAGCATAATACCCTTTAGCCCCATCTATGTTGTTGCAAATGGTAGGATTTGTTTTCTTCTTATGGTTGAATATTATTCCATTGTGTATATGTACCACTTCTTCTTTATCCATTCATCTACTGATGGACACTTAGGTTGCTTCCATTTCTTGGCTATTGTAAATAGTGCTGCGATAAACATAGGGGTGCATATATCTTTTTCAAATTGGGCTGCTGCATTCTTAGGGTAAATTTCTAGGAGTAACATTCCTGGGTTAAATGGTATTTCTATTTTGAGTTTTTTGAGGAACCTCCATACTGCTTTCCACAATGGTTGAACTAGTTTACATTCCCACCAGTAGTGTAGGAGGGTTCCCCTTTCTCCACATCCTCGCCAACATTTGTTGTTGTTTGTCTTTTAGATGTTGGCCATCCTAACTGGTGTGAGGTGATACCTCACTGTGGTTTTAATTTGCATTTCTCTGATGATTAATGATGTGGAACATCTTTTCATGTGCCTGTTGGCCATCTGAATTTCCTCTTTGGAGAAGTGTCTGTTCAGCTACTCTGCCCATTTTTTAATTGAATTATTTGCTTTTTGTTTGTTGAGGTGCATGAGCTCTTTATATAATTTGGATGTCAACCCATTATCATATATGTCATTTATGAATATATTCTCCCATACTGTAGGATGTGTTTTTGTTTTACTGATGGTGTTCTTTGCTGTACAGAAGCTTTTTAGTTTGATATAGTCCCAATTGTTCATTTTTGCTTTTGTTTCCCTTGCCTGGGGAGATGTGTTCATGAAGAAGTTGCTTATTTTATGTCCAAAAGATTTTTGCCTAAATTTTTTTTCTAAGAGTTTTATGGTTTCATGACTTACATTCAAGTCTTTGATCCATTTTGAGTTTACTTTTGTGTATGGGGTTAGACAGTAATCCATTTTCATTTTCTTACATGTAGCTGTTCAGTTTTGCCAACACCAGACCAGCTGTTGAAGAGGCTGTAATTTCCCCATTGTATATCCATGGCTCCTTTATCGTATATAAATTGACCATATATGCTTGGGGTTATATATGGGCTCTCTAGTCTGTTCCACAGGTCTATAGGTCTGTTCTTGTGCCAGTACCAAATTGTCTTCATTACCGTGGCTTTGTAGTAAAGCTTGAAGTCAGAGAACGTAATTCCCCCTGCTTTATTCTTCCCCCTGCTTTATTCTTCCTTCTCAGAATTGCTTTGGCTATTCGGGGTCTTTTGTCATTCCATATGAATTTTAGAACTATTTGCTCTAGTTCATTGAAGAATGCTGTAGGTATTTTGATGGGGATTGCATTGAATCTGTAGATTGGTTTAGGCAGGATGGCCATTTTGACAATATTAATTATTCCTAGCCAAGAGCATGGGATGAATTTCCATTTATTAGTGTCCTCTTTAATTTCTCTTAATAGTATCTTGTAGTTTTCAGGGTATAGGTCTTTCACTTCCTTGGTTAGGTTTATTCCTAGGTATTTTATTCTTTTTGATGCAATTGTGAATGGAATTGTTTTCATGATTTCTCTTTCTGCTAGTTCATCATTAGTGTATAGGAATACAACAGATTTCCGTGTATTAATTTTGTATCCTGCAACTTTGCTGAATTCAGATATTAGATCTAGTAGTTTTAGAGTGTATTCTTTAGGGTTTTTTATGTACAATATCATGTCATCTGCAAACAGGGACAGTTTGACCTCTTCCTTGCCAATCTGGATGCCTTTTATTTCTTTGCGTTGTCTGATTGCCGTGGCTTGGACCTCCAGTACTATGTTGAATAGAAGTGGGAAGAGTGGGCATCCTTGTCTTGTTCCCTATCTTAAAGGAAAAGCTTTCAGCTTCTCGCTGTTATGTATAATGTTGGCTGTGGGTTTGTCATATATGGTCTTTATTATGTTGAGGTACTTGCCCTCTATATCCATTTTGTTGAAAGTTTTTATCATGAAAGGAGGTTGAATTTTGTCGAATGGTTCTCAGCATCTATGGAGATGATCATGTGGTTTTTGTCCTTCTTTTTGATGATGTAGTGGATGATGCTGATGGATTTTCGAATGTTGTACCATCCTTGCATCCCTGGGATGATCCCACTTGATCATGATGGATGATGTTTTTGATGTATTTTTTAATTTGGTTTGCTAATATTTTGTTGAGTATTTTTGCATTTATGTTCATCAGGGATATTGGTCTGTAATTTTCTTTTTTTTTGTGGTGTCTTTGCCTGGGTTTGGTATTAGAGTGATGTTGGCCTTGTAGAATGAGTTTGGGGGTATTCCCTCCTGTTCACTTTTTGGAAAACTTTAAGGAGGATGGGTATTAGGTCTTTACTAAATATTTGATAAAATTCAGCAGTGAAACCATCTGGTCCATGGGTTTTGTTGTTAGGTAGTTTTTTGATTACCAATTCAGTTTCTTTGCTGGTAATTGATCTATTCAGATTTTCTGTTTGTAGGAATTTTTTTCAAACATTTTTATTATGTGATATTTGATACATGCAAACAATATATATAGTAAATTTAAGTTTTTGAACATAATATTAAAATAAGCATTGAACCCACCACCCATTCAAATAACTAGAAAATTAACAATACTGTGGGAACTACTTATATATTTCCCAATGCCATCTTCCTGTAAATACTCCCATCATGGCCTAATTCAAGCTACCAATGTGTCATCACTGAATGCATAGTTGGAAAGAAATGTACAATAACATGCCATTATATGGTATTTCTGCCATACAAATGCATTAAACATAAACATCCTCAAGAGTATAAATGATAGTACAATATAGTAGTATGGGAGGAAGTGAGATTAATTTCAGTACTATCTTTATTTTTAATGTAATTTTGTTTAGTTATAAGTTTATATGATTTAATTTTTTTATGATGGCTGTGTTCATCACTAACTCTTAAAATTCCTGAAAAGTGTGAAGATTGGCTCTTGCATGCCAGCATTAGCTAGGTAGCTAATGTCTCTGACCCTGTTTGACTCTGAAGGCTCCAGGGAGGGGGTGACACAGCTTCTAGGAACAGTGGTCATTGTGCCGCAGGTGGGATTAATACCAATGTAGGAATAATCAATTCTGGGATCCTGCAGACTTTCAGGGAGGCAGACATATGTCTGATCCTCCATTTGTGTAAAAAGCACGTATTTCCTTGACATAATTGAGAAAGAGTGTTTTATTTTTCCTCTATAAGAGCAAATTTATATAAATATATTTAAGTAAATTGAACTTAAAAGTTTAAAGTATGACACTGGCAGTCAAATGAACTGGAGCTGTAGTGTGAGTATTTTGGCTCATTTATATGAGGAATCAAGTAGAATTTGATCAACTGATCTGAAAACTCAACTGTCATTTATAAAATGAAGTTCTTGGAACAAATATTCTGTGTGCTTTTAACTTAAAAATGGATATTTGAAACAAAATCACTTAGTAAATTGTCCATATTTGTTAGTAACTATTGATTATATTTTCTATTTTTTTAATCATAGTCAGTAGAAATTACACCAAAGAGATGGTAAATGTCTTTGAAAATATTGTTTGTCATACTAATGTGAGGATTTTTATGCTATAATTGGTAAGTCCAAGTAATAGATTGGCTGAATTTAAAGATATATCATTCTGGTATAAAACACACAATTTTTATTAAAGTATAATTCATGAACAATCTTATGATGGTTTCAAATACAGAACACAGTGGTTCAATGTTCACCCATATTTAAAGTCATAACCCTCTCCACTGTGGTCACTATCAATGTAATAAGGTGTTATAGTCATTAATTGTATTCTCCATATCATACTACCATCCCTGTGACCCACCTATATTGTGATTGTGAGTTATACGGCCCCTTAGTCCCCTTCTCCTTCCCTCCCCACCCACCCTTCCCAACCCCTCCCCTTTGGTAACCACTAGTCCCTTTTCAGAGTCTGTGAGTGTGCTACTATTTTGTTCCTTCAGTTTTGTTTTGTTTTTATACTTCACAAATAAGTGAAATAATTTGGTATTTGTCTTTCTCTGCCTGCTTATTTCACAGAACATAATACCCTCTAGATCCATCCATTTTGTTGCAAATGGCAGGATTTCTTTTCTTTTTTTGGCTGAATAATTTTCCATTGTGTATATGTACCACATCTTCTTTATCCATTCATTTATTGATGGACACTTAGGTTGCTTCCGTATCTTGGCTATTATAAATAATACAGCAGTAAACATAGGGGAAACACACAACATTTATAAATATTTTTTTCCATTCAAAGGATGGGTTTCCTGAATCATTTTCCATAGACTATGATCATAAGATATTTTTATTTTAGATGGTGCTTTTTTTTTGGTGTCAGATTTAAAAAATCATTGCAAAGACCTATGTTAAGGAGTTTGTTTCATATTTTTTCCTCTAGACTTTATGGTTTGATATCTTACATTCAAGACTTTAATCCACTTTGAGTTAATTTCCGTGTATAATACAGTGGTCTAGTTTCATTCTTCTGTATGCAGCTATCCAATTTTCCCAATACCATTTATTTAAGAGATTGTCCTTTTCTCATTGAATATTCTTGGCTCCTTTGTGTAAATTAATTGAGCATATATGCATGGGTTTATTTTTGGGCTTTCTATTCTGTTCTATTGATCTATGTGCCTGTTTTATGCCAGAACCATACTGTTTTAATTACTATAGCTTTGTAATGTAGTTTGGAATGAAGGTGTGTGATGCCTCCAGCTTTGTTCTTTGTCAAGATTGCTGTGGCTATTCAGGGTCTTTTGTGGTTCCATACAAATTTTAAGAATGGTCTATTTCTGTACATGTTTATTTATATTTATATTATTTTAAAGTGGGGAAGTTCTACCTGTTTAAATAAATTGATTTATTTATGTTAACTTACTATATATTGGATATTTTATATGCTCTGGCAAATTTTGAGGACAAGTGCTATAAACTGCAGGTGGAACAACTAAATAGGAGCCTGAAGATAGTTCTAAATACTCCTGGTGCTGGAAATGATATTCATACATAAAATGAAATAGATTCTGAAACATAAAAGAGGTAGGTTTTCTCACAGCAATGCAGGAGACAAATGGTGTCCTTAAGTCTGTTTGCTGAGACTGATCTTCTAATTAACCTGATTTGTTAACAAGGAATTTTATTCTAACCTTCACTTTGAGAAGTTAGTTCTTATTGAGGCCTAACAATATTGTTTGCAAAGAATCTTCCTGTTCTTTTCTTTTGTTTAAAACATAGGTCAATTGATTTTTAAAAATCTTTAAAATGCCAAATACTTATATAATTTGGTATGTTCACTCATAATTCATTATGCATAAGTATTTTAAGAGGGTTTTAAAGTTAGTTCATTTAATTTAATTTGAATGAAATAGTTTGATTTGAACACCTTTTTTTCAACAAAGCTATTGACCTTTAACTTAGTAATACAAAGATCTCCATACTGCTGTTTCTGCTAATGAAACCAAGTGAATCAAGTTGACCATACTCTCTCAACATTTAGATAATGAAGATATTTGGTGCAAATAATGGTTTGAGTTAAACAGCAGGCCCTTAGAGTCCTTGCTTTCATCTTTCATCTAAATTGCCTGCATGCTTTTCCTAGAACTGATAAACCATCAAGAGAATCATGAGATGTAGGCCTTGGGGTTAATTTATAGCACTGCTGTCTTCCACACTGAATAAAGCCACTTTTCTTTTTTTAGGCTACATAAATGTTTTGTAAAAGTACTCCAGTTGATGTGTCCTTTTTGAGTTCTTCATTATTATAATATTGAAACATTTGGTTAAAAGAAAAAATTATGGGAAAGCCAGATATAACTCAGGATGTTTTCTATTCATGTAAGATCTCTATTTCAAAATGTTAGAGATTTTGTTGCTTGAGTTAAAAGTTATTAAGTAATATTGTAAGTAGTGAAAGGTATATTGATTTATCCAATAAGATGGATATAAAGTCTAATATATGTGACCTTTATCAGCAGATTTTTCTTTCTATTACCTCTTATTTTGGACATTAAGCTCAAAATATTTTCTTAAATATGCCAGTGGATTTATCTGTACTTTCTATTTTCTAAGTTTACATGTAAACTAATTTCACCCATAAAAAATCAGTTTAAATTTATGATTTCATGAAATTACATCAGTCTAAGTCTTTAATCTTTAATCAGTCTTTAATCTTAAGATTAAAAAGCAGACTGATAAAGTTTCATATCTTAATTTTTAACTTATTTGTTGAATATTTTGTAAATTTGCATTTGTATGACTTATGAGTGAAGATTTTTATAAACTATGTTACCATCAATCACCCTTATAAACTGAGACATAAGTTTTATAAATAAAGGGCTTTTATACATGAATACTGATTATTTTCCTTTCAGGAAATGCTATTTTTTAAATCCCAAGCCTAGTTTTTTTTTTTTATGTTTTTAAGGAAAAAAATTGTCTAGCTACCCCTTTTTTTTCCTACATTTTGTTTGGAAATTTGAAAACTGAAGGAAGTGTGTTTCAATAATGATTTTATATTCCAGTTTTTACATTTACTAGCCATTTGACCTTGTAAAAACATTTAACCTCCTTGGGACTCTGTTATCTATAAAGTGAGGGTGATAATCAGGAGGTACTACCTATAAAAAGTGTTTGAAATTCTAAACTGCTCTACAAATGTTAATTGCTTTCTTTGGTAACTCCAAGTGACAAAACTGTGATTATATTGCAGAGATGAAAGAAGATGCAAGGCAGGGGGTGAGGGGTTGGGGAAAGGATGTGTATGAACAAAGACCCAAAGAGGACCAGTTGATTAGTCTCTGTTCATGGACAGTGGCCACCTCCTGTGATATAGCCATTTACAAAGCATTTTTTCCAAATGAACTGAAGAGGTGAAACAGGAAATATTTATGTATAACAGTGGATATCAAACTTAAGCATTACAGATTCAACAGGAAGTCTTGTTGAAACATCAGTTGCTGGGCCTCCCTACCAGAATTTCTGATTCAGTATGTCAGAATGAAACTGAGAAGTTAAATTTCTAGAAAGTTCTCTAGTGAATTTAAAGCTACTGGTCTAGGACACACGTTTTGAGAATATCTGATCTAGACTGTGAATGAAAAAAACGTTAGAAAATTCCAGTTGGTTCTTTAGTAGAAACTTGGCGAGCATTTACTTGGCTGAAAAGAGACTTTATTTTGGATATGATGACAGGATGGCGATTACTGATTGGATCCTTAAAATACAAGAGTCACCATGTAATTTACCATTAGAAACATATAATTTAGAGTTCAAAGGGAATTTAGAGTTAATCTTCATCATTTTCCAAATGAGAAAATGGAAGGCAAGAAGAGATAAGTGACAAATAATTACTGAAAAAATTATATAATTATAAAAGGCATATAGAAGGTTCTGATAAAAATGAGGATAGAATCGTCTACCCAGTGCTCATTCTACTCCCAAGGTTGCCTGTAGATGATATATTCCTCTTACGCAACAGGCAAAGAAATAGAGTAAACATGAATGAGAGAGGTTTACTCTTACCTAGATAGTTGCCAGGAGATAGGAGGTGGATGCAGCACCTTGTAGGGATTTCTCATGACAGTCAATCACCTTGGCTCTAAGAAATTAAGTAGCTTATTACATCCATGGATTTTTCTTTCCAATTATGCAGTTAATAAAGACTCATTAAAGTTGTCAAGAATGAATTAATTTCTCATTAATGCAGCCCAGGTTAAAGAAGAAAAAGAATACAAAGTCTATTTATCTTTAGATTGCTCTGGTTTTCACTTAACAGTATTTAAAATATTTGTTCCCCTAACTGGAGCCTCACCTGCTTAATTGCTTCGTTTCAGTTGTTTCTCATTAATATGGAAATCAACTTGTTCACATTCTAAGGTGGAGTAAAATACCTCTGCAGGGTCTGTGCAAGGGTGTGTACAGAATCACTTGGGGTGGTTTCTTGATGCAAACACGTGGACCGCTGCTCCTTTATATTCACATCTCGGGAGAAGCTGCCTTATGAGATTTCAGGCAGTTGTGTTTTTGCTGTTCTATGGTGGTAGATTGGTTTGTTACCCTTAAACAGAATCAATCAACTGGAGTCATATCACAGGGTAGAGTATCAGCAAGCACAGTCTGTCCTTGAGCCATGATGCCAAAGAGCTGAAATGCATTCTGGTGAAGGTTTTATGTGCTGAGCTTAGAACTTGTTCTCTTCCTAGAGCAAGTAGTGATTTATGCCCAGCAGATGGTAAAGACTGCTGATTTAATTTAGTTTTACTCCACAACTAGGAGAAGAAAGGTAGCTGTTTTAAAAAATGTTATGATGAATTAAAATTTAGAAGTGTGTGAATGTTTGTATATGTAGAAATGCGTGAATATATTTTATAAAATACATACACACACACATACCAAATTCCTTGCAGCAGTGATGCCTTCTAAGCTGATTGTTACATATAGGTGCCAGTCGTTACACTGGCCCCTGCTTTTTGTAAAATGCCCTTGGTGTCCCATTTAAAGTTCATAAAAAACAACTGATTTGAAGCACTGCCATTTAAAGACTCAGTACAGGGTAAGAGTGTCTGTGACACTGAGTTGGTGACCCTGGAGCACCATTAGCCTTGCTCCCTGACCAACTATTTACCTGCTCTGGAGAACAATATTCCAGTAGGAATAGCATTAATGTTGATTTTTTCATTTTAGGTGGATTTTCTTCACTCAAAATTCTGAGACCCTGGTAAAGTATAGCCAGAAAACACATTCTAACCTTATATGCCAAACCAGAGCAATGAAGATGACATTTTTGTCATCTAAGAAAGCATCTCTGAATCTTCTATAAGGCTGTGCTTATATCAGGTATGCATATCATACCAGATAAGCAAAATTAGCTACCCCCAACTGTCTCTGGAACTCAGTACCCTAATCAGTGTATGTTCCCGGTACATCCTTCATGTCATCACTCTGCATTATTGCTGCCATCGGTCCTGTATCCTCCCCTCATGCAGAAGCAGTGGGAACCAGGATAACTTACCAAGGACCAGTAACTGAACATTTGGGGCAAAATGAGCACTGGTAAGGCTTCCCAGACAAGCCTCGTTTAAATCCTGTTGTGATATTACAGCACTACAGCTAGCAGGCTGTGAAAGGGCTCCTTTGTACGTCTCAGGCAGCGTCACCCAAAAGGCCACAGTAATGCTTCTTGGCTTTGTAGGAATGTTCACCTTAAAGATGAACTTTATGAAGAATTTTGGCTTCTTGAAGAAGATAAGCTTTTTATTAAAATCATGGCATTACATTTTAGGTGTACATAAGTCATGTGATTGAAATAGAGTTCTTAACATTACCTTCATTTAACTGGTAATTAAAGCCACTTGGATGCTGAGGTCTGAATAACTATATGTGGTTCCTAGGCAGGTGTTCTTTATCAATGAAACTCTGCATTGACTATCTTAAATAAGCCACGATTATTATTTTTCAGTAAATGCAGAGAAATGGGCTAAGCATTGAAGAATATATCAATGGTATAAAGTCATCTATGGCATCCCATACTTGAAAGAGCTTACAATTTAGTTGGGTGAACCTGAGACCACTACATAATTTACAAGGTCTAATGCAGAATGAAAATTTAGGACTCCTCATTCAAGAAAATTATCAAGAAATTCAAGACAGAAATAAGCAGAGCATGAAACCAAGTGAGGGGCCCTTCTGAGTGTCAGGGACCCTGTGTGACTGTGCAAGTCACATACACCTATGAATTCGGCACTAAATGAAACAAAAATGAACACATATTGAGCATTTCTATGTGATAGATACAACATTCTAAGCTCGTTACTTCTTCAAATGATATTATTTAATCCTCACACTGACTTTATAGGGTGGTCACTGTTACAACACACTAAAAAAGATAATAAGGCTCAAAGAGGTTAAAGAGTAAGTCACATAACTAGTGTGATTTAACTTCAGTCTCCTCCTATATGTATGTTTTGTATCATCTCATTAGAGAATAAGATACAAGAAAGACATATAAAACTATGACTGAACCTATGAGGCAATAGATGCTAAAATGTCTAAGTGCTAAATTCAGTAAATGTTTTAATCAATGAATTATTTTTAGACAAGCCAGCTCATAAAAGCTGTGATGTTATACAACTTCTGAAAAATTCAGTTATCCTGGTATAAAATTAAATCCTTCAATTTTTCAACCAGCGGTAAGGGGGATGGGTGAAAAAAGTCACTAATACTTTTGATTTGACATTGTGAGGTCAAATCATTGTGTGATCTAGAGGGGACTTCTGGGAGGATGGCGGCGTGAGCAGGGCAGCAGAAATCTCCTCCCAAAACGATAAATATCTATGAAAATACAACAAATACAACTATTCCTAAAAGAGAGACCAGAATACACAGGAAAGAACACAGCGTGCAGCTACACCTGAGAGGACACGGCACACCGTGATGCGGGTAAGATACGGAGCCGCGACCCAGTGTGACCCGAGCACTCACCCACCCCAGCGCACCAGCGGGAGGAGAGGATTCAGAGCCAGGAGGGAGTGGAAGTACACCCCATGAAATAACCAGCCCCGGTGATCTGCGCGGGGAGCCCTGACACACATCGCACAGTGTAGCGGAGATTGGAGAGACAGAGGTGCAGGATGTGAGCAGGGAATGTACCAGGGTGCTTGCAGCCAGATCCCAGGGAGGAAAAAAACAAAAAACAAACCGCACACTTTTTTCAGCTGTCTTAAAAAGACAGGAGCCCAGCGGAGGAGCCAGATAACCCCGGCACACTGAGACCAGCAGGCTGGGAGTCCTGGGGAGTTTTGGACCCCATAGCTGGTGACTGGAAAAGGGTGGGCGCACGTAGACTTACCACAGAGATCAACAGCCTCCCATTCGTTCCCACCACGGCCAGAGCTATAAAGGGCCTGCGGAGCGGCACGGCCACAGCTGTGGAATAGTGGAGCAACAGTACCAACTACAGCATCCCCACAGAATCTAATCCCGGTGGGCTTTTTTTTTTTTTTTTTTGGTTATTTTGGTTTTGTTTTGTTTTGTTTTGTTTTTGTTTTTTCTTCTCTTTCATTTTTCTTTTCTTTTCTTTCTTTTTTTCTTTTTTTTTCTTTATTTCTTTCTTTTTGAAGTCTTAAAGAGACCAGCTGACATACATGGCAACTACCAGTGACCACTTCTATAGCAATGAAAAGACAGAGGAATATGGTTCAGACTAAGATCAACCAGACAACCCCAGAGAAGGAGCCTGAAAGGATGGAAATGCACAGTCTTCCTGAAAAAAAATTCAGAATAAAAGTCATAACCATGCTGATGGATCTGCAGAGAAATGTGCAAGAGCTGAGGGAGGAAGTGAGGAAAGTGAGGAAAGACAATGCAGAAATCAGACAGCGATCAACGGGCTTAACAGCAGACTGGATGAGATGCAAGAGACTGTTAATGCAATAGAAATCAGAGAACAGGAATACAGAGAAGCTGAGGCAGAGAGAGATAAAAGGGTCTCTAGGAATGAAAGAATATTAAGAGAACTCTGTGACAAATTCAAAAAAAACAATATTTGCATTATAGGAGTACCACAGGAAGAAGAGGGAGAAAAAGGGATAGACAGTGTCTTTGAAGAAATAATTGCTGAAAACTTTCCCACGGTGGGGAAGGAAATAGTCTCACAGTCCACAGAAGCCCACAGATCTCCCAACACAAGGGACACAAGGAAGACAACACCAAGACACATAATAATTAACAAGGCAAAGATCAAAGATAAAGACAGATATTAAAGTCAGCGAGAGAGAGAAAAAAGATCACCTACAAAGGAAAACCCATCAGACTATCATCAGACTTCTCAACAGAAAGCTTACAGGCCAGAAGAGAATGGCATGATATATTTAACGTAATGAAACAGAAGGGCCTCGAACCAAGAATATTTTGTCCAGCACGATTATCATTTAAATATGATGGAGCGATTAAACAACTTCCAGGCAAGCGAAAGTTGAGAAAGTTTGCCTCTCATAAACCACCACTACAGGATATCTTAAACGGACTACTCTAGAGGGAAGCACGCCTAAGGCTAAAACGATGTCAACAGAGAAAATAAAATCATAACAAAGAAAGCAGACCATCCAAATACTAACTAAAGGGAAAGAATAAAACACCTAGTATATAAACAATGGAAGAGGAAGAATAAGAAGGAAGAGAAATAAAGAAACATCAGACGGTATTTACAATAACTTAACAAGAAAGTTAAGTTAGATTGTTAGATAGTAAAGAAGCAACCCTTGAACCTTTGGTAACCACAAATCTAAAGCCAGCAATGGCAATAAGTACATATCTATCGATAATCACCCTAAATGTAAGTGGACTGAATGAACCAAGCAAAAGACACAGAGTAACAGAATGGATAAAAAAGCAAGACCCATCTATATGCTGCTTATAAGAGACTCACCCCAAACCCAAAGACATACACAGACTAAAAGTGAAGTGATGGAAAAAGGTATTTCATGCAAACAACAAAGAGAAAAAAGCAGGTGTTGCAGTACTTGTATCAGACAAAATAGACTTCAAAACGAAGAAAGTAGCAAGAGATAAAGAAGGACATTACATTATGATAAAGAGATCAGTCCAACAAGAAGATATAACCACTATAAATATATATGCACCCAACACAGGAGCGCCAGCATATGTGAAACAAATACTAACAGAATTAAGGGAAGAAATAGCAAGGCATTCACTTGAGGAGACTTCAACACACCACTCACTCCAAAGGACAGATCAATCAGACAGAGAATAAGTAAAGACACAGAGGCACTGAACAACACACTAGAATAGATGGACCTAACAGACATCTACAGAACTCTGCACCCAAAAGCAGCAGGGTACACATTCTTCTCAAGTGCACATGAAACATTTTCCAGAATAGACCACATACTATGCCACAAATAGAACCTCAGTAAATTCAAAAAGATTGAAATCCTACCAACCAAATTCTCAGATCACAAAGGTATAAAACTAGAAATAAATTTTAGGAAGAAATCAAAAAGGCTTGCAAATACATTGAGACTTAACATTCTCCTATATAATCAATGGGTCAACGACCAAATCAAAACAGAAATCAAAGAATATTTGGAGACTAATGACAACAACAACACAAAGCCACAACTTCTGTGGGACGCAGCAAAGCCGGTTCTAAGAGGAAAGTATATTGCAATCCAGGCCTATTTAAAGAAGGAAGGACATTCCCAAATGAATAGTCTAAAGACACAATTACTGAAATTGGAAAAAGAAGAGAAAATGAGGCCCAAAGTCACCAGAAGGAGGGACATAATAAAGATTAGAGAAGAAATAAATAAAATTGAGAAGAATAAAACAATAGAAAAAATCAATGAAACCAAGAGCTGGTTCTTTGAAAAAATAAACAAAATAGATAAACCTCTAGCCAGACTTATTATGAGATAAAGAGAATCTACACACATAAGCAGAATCAGAAATTAGGAAGGAAAAATCACAACGGACCCCACAGAAATACAAAGAATTATAAGAGAATATTATGAGAATCTATATATGCTAAGAAACTGGAAAACCTAGAAGAAATGGACAACTTTTTAGAAAAATACAACCTTCCAAGACAGACCAAGCAAGAAACAGAAAAACTAAACAGACCAATCACCAGCAACGAAATTGAATCGGTAATCAAAAACTACCCAGGAACAAACCCCCTGGACCAGATGGATTCACCTCTGAATTCTACCAGACATATAGAGAAGAAATAACACCCATTCTCCTTAAAGTTTTTCAAAAAATAGAAGAGGAGGGAATACTTCCAAACTCATTCTATGAAGCCAGCATCACTTTAATACCAAAACTGGGCAAAGACCTCACCAAAAAAGAAAATTACAGACCAATATTCCTGATGAACGTAGATTCAAAAATACTCAACAAAATATTGCAAACCGAATTCAAAAATACATCAAGAGACTCATACACCATGATCACGTGGGATTCATCCCAGGGATGCAAGGATGGTACAACATTCGAAACTCCATCAACATCATCCACCACATCAACAAAAAGAAGAACAGAAACCACATGATCATTTCCATAGATGCTGAAAAAGCATTTGACAAAATTCAGCATTCATTCAGGATTAAAACTCTCCAACAAAATGGGTATAGATGGCAAGTACCTCAACATCATAAAGGCCATATATGACACACTCACAGCTAACATCATACTTAACAGCGAGAAGCTGCCAGCTTTTCATCTAAGATGGGGAGGAAGACAGGGATGCCCACTCTATCCACTGTTATTCAACATAGCACTGGAGGTCCTAGCCCCAGCAATCAGACAAAACAAGGACATACAAGGTATACAGACTGGTAAATAAGTCAAATTGTCACTATTTGCAGATGACATGATACTGTACATAAAAAACCCTAAATACTCCAAAACTACTAGAACTAATATCTGGATTCAGCAAGGTTGCAGGATACAAAATTAAGACACAGAAATATGTTGCTTTCCTATACACTAATGATGAACTAGCAGAAAGAGAAATCAGAAAAACAATTCCATTCACAATTGCATCAAAAAGAATAAAATACCTAGGAATAAACCTAACCAAGGAAGTGAAAGACCTATACTCTGAAAACTACAAGACTCTTCTAAGAGAAATTCAAGAGGACACTAACAAATGCAAATGCATCCCATGCTGTTGGCTAGGAAGAATAAATATTGTCAAAATGGCTATACTACCTAAAGCAATCTACAGATTCAACGCAATCCCTATCAAACTACCAGCAGGTTTCTTCAATGAACTCGAACAAATAATTCTAAAATTCATATGGAACCACAAAAGACCCCAAATAGCCAAAGCAATCCTGAGAAAGAGGAATAAAACAAGGGGAATTATGCTCCCTGACATCAAACTCTACTACAAAGCCACAGTAATCAAGACAATTTGGTATTGGCACAAAAACAGACCCACACACCAGTGGAACAGAATAGAAAATCCAAACATTAACCCAAACATATACAGTCAATTAATATTTGATAAAAGTGCCTTGGATATACAATGGTGAGATGACAGCCTCTTCAGCAGCTGGTGTTGGAAAAACTGGACAGCTACATGTAAGAGAATGAAACTGGACTACTGTCTAACCCCATACACAAAGGTAAACTCAAGGTGGATCAAAGACCTGAATGTCAGTCATGAAACCATAAAACTCTTAAAAAAATATATAGGCAAAAATCTCTTAGTCATAAACATGAGCGACTTCTTCATGAACATATCTCCCCGAGCAAGGGAAACAAAAGCAAAAATGAACCAGTGGGACTATATCAAGCTGAAAAGCTTCTGTACAGCAAAGGACACCATCAGTAGAACAAAAAGAGATCCTGCAGTATGGGAGAATATATTCATAAATGACATATCCGATAAGGGGTTGACATCCAAAATATGTAAAGAAGTCACGCACCTTAACAAACAAAAAGCAAATAGTCCAATTGAGTAATGGGCAGAGGACATGAATAGACACTTCTCTAAAGAAGAAATTCAGATGGCCAAAAGCACATGAAAAGATGCTCCACACTGCTAATCATCAGAGAAATGTAGATTAAAACCACAATGAGATATCACCTCACACCAGTGAGAATGGCCAACATCCAAAACACAAACAACAGATATTGGCAAGGATGTGGATACAAGGGAACCCTCGTAAACTGCTGCTGGGAATGTAAATTAGTTCAACCATTGTGGAAAGCAGTATGGAGGTTCCTCAAAACACTCAAAATAGAAATACCATTTGACCCAGGAATCCCACTCCTAGGAATTTACCCTAAGATTGCAGCAGCCCAGTTTGAAAAAGACATATGCACCCCTATGTTTATCGCAGCACTATTTACAATAGCAAAGAAATGGAAGCAACCTATGTGTCCCTCAGTAGATGAATGGATAAAGAAGAAGTGGTACATATACACAATGGAATATTATACAGCCATAAGAAGAAAACAAATCCTACCATTTGCAACAACATGCATGGAGGTAGAGAGTATTATGCTCAGTGAAATAAGCGAAGCCGAAAAAGACAAGTATCAAATGAGTTCACTCATATGTGGAGTATAAGAACAAAGAAAAAAAGTGAAGGAACAAAACAGCAGCAGACTCACAGAACCCAAGAATGGACTAATAGTTACCAAAGGGAAAGGGACTGGGGAAGATGGGTGGCAAGGGAGGGATAAGAGGGAAAAAGTGTCAATACGATTAGCAGATGTAATGTTGGGCGGCATGGGGAGGGCTGTGCAACTCAGAGAAGACAGGTAGTGACTCTATAGCATCTCACTACGCTGATGGGCAGTGACTGTAATGGGGTTGGTGGGAGGGACCTGTTTAAGCAGGTACTTTAATAACCATAATATTGCACATGTAATTGTAGATTAATAACACCAAAATAAATTATTAAAAAAGAAAAGTCATTGTGTGATCTAATTAATCATTAAAGATTAAAAGTTTTTTTTATTTTCAGTTTCTTATAGTTCAGCCCCTTAACGTCTTGGGTTGCCTTATTATAAAATGATGTGGGATTTAAACAAACCTAATTAATAACTATGTCCTTGACCACAAGCTTCCACCCTTGACCCTCAAGAGTTCCCTCAAGTGCTGTTAAATTCTCTTCCCCCCCCAAAAAAGGGTAACTTTGCTTTGAGAAAACTGAGAAATACACCCTCAGCCAAACAATTGAAGTTGATAAAACAGTTATCATCAGGGATAACTCAGTTTACTAGGATGAAGTAACACGATTAATGTCGTAAGGACAAATCCACCTACAAATACTGTGCTTCTTTTCTGATTTGCTTTATGAGCACACAGTGGCTTATAAACATAAGAAAATTTATTCCCAAAATAATTTAATTGAACTTGAATCATGTCAACTGTAGACTTCTACTCAGTAAGCATTCCATTACCACACTTGTCAAACATCTAACAGACAAGTACTGTATTTGATTATAATACATTAGATAACAAAGCTCTTACCATTTTGTATTAGCTTGAAACAATGAAGAAGCCAGATCCGAAATCCCCTGAATTTAGAGAATCTTAAAATAAATCAGTGCATGAAAAACATGTATTCTTTGTTAATATTTGTACCACTCCCTGAAAAAAAATTAGGTGAAACGACAGATAAGCCTGAATCCTTTCGTAGTGCCAGAAAGTAAGGGCATGCTCACCAAACACAATGATGAATATATGTCAGAGGGACACAGAAGCCAACTAAAAGAGTTCTCAGTGGCCAGTGCTGGACACTTTAAGCACAATAACAATGTGGCATTGGAATATAAGCCAAAGTATAAAATAAATACCCATGTGTCCACACTGATATAAGCAGAGTGAGTAAATAATAAATAGGGATGACCAGATAAATCTCTGTACAGAGGAAAATCAAATAATTCATATGGATACTCTGCCATCTGGAATAGAGAGCATAATTCCACACCCATTAAATGTGAGCTACAAAGAGCACCGTCCTCTCTAAAGCATGGTATGGAAAGGAGAATAAAAGAGTAACTTTGCATAGAGAAAACTGACAAATGCTCCCTCAGCTGAACAACTGAAGTTCACATCATCAGGGATAACTCATGGAATAACATATATTCTTGATACTGTGTGATGCAAAAGGCACCTTCCTCTATACACTTCGTCCCTCATAACCCCAGTCTAAGCATGAGAAAAATGTCAGACAGACTCGAATTGAGGGATGGTCTGAAGAATACCAGACCAGTATTCCTCAAAATTGTCAAGGTCATCAAAAACAAAGAAAGTCTGAGAAATGCCATAGTTTAAAGGAGTCTAAGAAGACATGCGGGCTGAATGTAGTGTGGTGTCCTGGAACAGAATGAGGGTATTAGTGATGAACTGGGGAATTCTGAATGAAATGTGGATTTTAGTTATAAATTATATAAAATTTAATAGTAATATTCATACTCAGCTTCAGTTGTTACCAACATGTTCTTTGTAACAGATCAGGGTGAACTAAGTTCCAATTCAAGATCACAAATTGTTTAGATTTGTCTCAAATTTTTTTTAATTTTCAAGTCTTTTTGTGATATCATTTTGGCTTGCTGTAAAGATCATGTCATTTGTTCTGTAGAATAATTACACCTTCTGTATCCCACTTTCTGAATTTATCACTTGATGTTTTTTCATTCTTGTTGCTCTAATCTTCATTAAATTTAAATGTTTGTCAACATAAACAAAGAGGTAAAAAGCTATTGTGTGGCCTTTCCTTTGGAATTACATAATCAGTTTATCAAATTATCCCAGAATTTGTATCTTTATACATAATGCTAACTGTTGCTTTGTGCACAAAATAACAACTTAAAACAGTGTTAGGATGTTGACCCAGCTACAGTCAACACACAGTCAGTTAATGTCCTAATTGCAGTTAATGCCAAATATAGATATGGTGTATGCTACTTCCTTGAGTGGAATGATGGCTTATGTCACTGAACAAAAGTATTATGCTTTGTAAAAAAACAAAAAAACTGACTTAAAAATGGGCAGAAGATCTGAATAGAAAATTTTCCAAAGAAAATATACAGATGGACAGCAGGCACATAAAAAAATGCTCCACATCACTAATCAAGGAAACGCGTATCAGAATCAAAATGAGATATCATCTTACATCTGTTAGAATGGCTATTATCAAACAGACAAAAGATAACAAGTGTTGGTGAGGCTGTGGAGCAAAAGGAGCCCCCGTGTGCTATTAGTGGGAATGTAAAGTGGTGCAGCTACTGGGGAAAGCAGTATGGAGGTTCTCAGAAAATTAAAAATGGAATTAACATATGACCCAGAAATTTCTCTTCTGGATATTTATCTGAATAAAATGAAATACCTGACTTGAAAAGATATGTGCACCCCCATGTTTATTGAAACATTTTTTTAAATAGCCAAGATATGGAAGCAACCTAAGTGTTCATCAATGGTTGAATGGATAAAGCAAACATCTTAAATATATAATGGAATAGTACTTAGGCATAAAAAAGAATGAAATCTTGCTATTTATGACAACATGGATAGACCTTGAGAGAACTGTGCTAAGTGAATTAAGTCAGGCAAAGAAGACAAACACTGGATGATCTCACTTCATACAGAATCTAAAACAAAACCAAGTTCATGGATACAGAGAATGGATTGGTGGTTGCCAGAGACAAGAGAAGGGGGATAAAATGGGTGAAGGGATTTAAAGTGTCAACTTCCACCAAATGATTTCACTCATTTGTGGAGTATAACAACAAAGCAAAACTGAAGAACAAAACAGCAGCCGACTCAGATTCCAAGAAGGGACTAGCAGTTACCAAACGGGAGGGGTGGGGGAGGGGTCAGTGGGGAGGGAGAGAGAAGGGGACTGAGGGGTACTATGACTGGAACACATGGTGTGGGAGGGATCACGGGGAAGGCAGTGTAGCACAGAGAAGACAAGTAATGACTCTGTGGCATCTTACTACACTGATAGACAGTGATGGCAATGGGGTAGGGCAGGGGGGACTTGTTAATAATATAGGTGAATGTTGAAACCACAGTGTTGCTCATGTGAAACCTTCATAATACTGTGTATCAATGATACATTAATTTAATAAATAAAAATATAAAATTCCAGTGATAAAATAAGTCGTGGGTATGTGACGTCCATCATGGTGACCACAGTTCTTATTTCTGTATTGTATATTTGGAAGTTGAAAAGAGGGTAAATCTTGTAAGTTCTTGTCATAAGAAAAAAAGCTTGCCACTCTGTGTGGTGATGGATGTTAAGTAGAATTAGCATGGTGACCATTTCACAATATATACAAATATCAAACCATTATGTTATACACTTGAACCTATTATAATGTTGTATTTCAATTGTATCTTAAATTTTTTTTAAGTATTGTGCTTTGCAATGTGATTGCACAGTGCAAAGCAGTCATCCCATAGAGTAAGATTTTCCAAGGTGAACTCTAGAAAGATTTACCCTCTTGATTTAAGAGCCCTTTGAGCTTGGAGAGAAACTCTAAGATAATTACAGTTTTATCAGTGAGAAAAATAAAAAGCCCCCTTTAAATATTCTTTTAATGAAATACAGATGTTTCATGATTAAGAGAATGTGGCTGTATGTGTTTGATTTTTTTAAAGAATGTGTGATTCATCAGGAAGACACTTAGTGGATTTGAACTTTAACCCAATTTTGTTATCCTAACACATAGGCTACGTTTCTGCCCTAGCAGTTGGGGAATTTTGTGTAAGATTTTGTGTTTTGCTTTGTTGACACAGAATGATTTTCAATCATGACTTTTTCCCTCTTCTCATCAACATGCACTTGGTTATTTTTTTTCCTCCCTACCCAGCCATTCCCCACCTGGCAGTCACACTGTTAGTGATGCCCTTCACTTGTAATATCTTCACCATGCCTTTCCTGGAAAAAAAATGTCATTTTTAATATTAGATACATTTCTTTTAGTATGTGATTGTCCCAGCTTTTGCTTGAATTGCATGGCTTTGTTTTTAACATTTGCCTACTTGCTACTTCTTATTTTTTGGAAGTGAGCTATGTCATGCTGTGCCTTCTCCCATGTTTGGTGAAGTATGTATATATTCATACATACACATACACTCTTTTATCAAGAGATTATGAGGAGACAAGTATTGCAACCATGCTCCAAGAGTATCCTGAGATATTATGTCATCTTTCAAAATTGAGAATTTATCAATAGCTATTAACGACCTTAACAGGTAAAAAGATATTTCTGTTTTCTGAAAAGCACAGTGATAATGAGAGTGCACTTTTCTCTTCCTGTTCATTAGATAGGAGAAACCTCAGGCAAGGAAGCAAACTGGGCCTTAGCACCTAAGGTCTTATTTATGACACAAAAACAGCATCAGCAGACATCTGTGTTTTGCCTGAAGATTTCAGCCCTGGGCAAGTTCACAGTGGATTCAGTGAGACTGAGAAATGACAATGGAACATTCTTGGGGTATAAGGCTTTATATCCAGCTTTATTCTCCCACTGGTAAGTCCAGCACTAGAATCACATCTGCATCCAGCAGCCTGCAGGTCTGTAATCCTCCTTGTGTCTGCCTCTGCCCAGAACACTGGGCAGAGCTCTTTATATAGTGACTCAGTAATAGCTCATTGCCTACGAGTGTGGAAGCAGTAGCCTAGCAGTAGGCCAATTACATCATCACATAGTTTAGGGTCAGGTGAGGATCCCGGCCATAGGAACTTCCATTTTCCCCACATCTGTCATTAAGATTCAACCCAAAAGATGCCTATTGTTGATGATGTAGTACTTAGTGCTGTGCCAGTGTTTTCTATTATGGACTGTGGAATAAAACACCATAAATAAGATGACAGTCTTTAAAATGGTATTACTTCTTTAAAAGCCATATCTATTAGTCCCTTTTAATAGAGTTAAATAATGACCATTATAGGAATTTATTGCTCAGAGAGAAGTCAACTGGTGGCAAGTCAGAGTGCAACATTTTATTGATAGTGCATATAAATTCCTCAGTTCCTAAGTTTTCTGACTAATGAATATGAAGCATCATCTTGTGTTGACGCAACTGGTTTCTAGTGATATTGCTTTCCTGGCAAGGCCACATCCTCATTTAATAGGCCATACATGTGTAGGGAGTCCCCAACTTATAATGGGTTAGTGTTACAAAGGCTTATTTGTAAGTTGGTGGTTTAGAATTAAAAATACATTTTTTTCCATAGAATACATTTTATGAATGATACATAAAGTTATAATAAAGTACAGCTAATTACCATTTAATTGTATTTATTATCATTATTTAGCTTATGAAATAGTTTTATTGTATGAAATTGGAAACATATGAAAAAAAGTAATAAAAATCACCTGCATAATATCTTAATCCCATTTTTCCTCATGTATATGAATACATGTTTACAAAATTAAAATTATCCTGTATGTTTTTATAGCTTGCTTTATTTATCTAACATTAAAAAATATTGCTGTTGTATTTTGGTGGGATTTGTTACCATTGAATTTTTTATAGCAAAGTGATATAACAATATAGTATAAAAAGTCAGTAATGAAGCTTATAAAAAAGGCACTATATCTGTGACCTCTCTAATGCCAAGCAATGTGCTTATACTGCAGTTTCTTTTTAAATAAATGATAGATTCACTATTAAAAACAATAAGATTCACATGATGTAAAATTCAAGCAGCCTATTGATTATATGGTAGAGGTATTCTTTCTGCTTCTGACTGCTATACATTGTCCAGAAGTTTCATAAAGCATGCATGAGAGGTAAACTTTTTGAAAATTTAAACTTGTCTTAACATTGAACTGAATTTGGTTGGGCACAGAATTCTAGGTTGAAAATCATTTTCCTTGAGAATTCTGAAGGCACTGTTCCATTATCTTCAAGCTTTTAGTATCTCTGATAAATTCTCTGCCATTTTTCTTCTAGACTTTTCTATATGATTTGTTACCTCATTGGAAGCTTTTCTTTACCTTGGTAATCCAAAAAGCTCATGAAAATGTGCTTTGTTTGTATCTCTGTATTTATTCATTTAGCTGGGCAACCAGCCATTGAAGTCTACAGACTCATATCTTTTGAGTTAAGGAGTATTTTACTGTATAAAATTATATATACATATATATAATGTATACACACACATATATAATTTTTTTGGTAATCCTATTAGTAAGCTGTTGGGGCTTTTATGTTAATTTTCTATCTAACTTAATTATTTTTTTATCCTCTGTTGTCTGATTTTTTGTCTTTTTTTTCCTCTCATCTAAAGAAATAGTTTCAATCTTATCCTCCAACTCATGTCTGAATATTTTATGTCAACTGTCATATTTTTAATTTCTGAGAGCTCTTTCTTGTTCTCTGATTGTTCCTTTTGTTCTTTTTTTAAAATAGCATACAGTTCTTGTTCAGTGAGTGCATCATCCTCAGTTCTCTTTGGTCCTGAACTATTTTCTATTTAAATACTTGTGCATTGTGAGGCACCACCCCGTTGACTAGAAACTGTATGAAAAAGCCTTGGACTGAATTAAACGGTGGTGGGTTGGGCAGATGAATTTACCAAAGGAGATCTCAATGCCGCCCTACCTAAAGGACTTTTCTCTTGGCTAATTCAGTTCCTGTAGAGAAAGACATTCCAAACCCATGTCTGCCCATTGGTATCCTGGAGCTGAGCCAAAAAGAAAAATGGGGCAGGAAATTTTACCATTCAGTATGCAAGCTTTAATTTAATCCCTATTTTTTCAAGTAGAGCCCCTTTCTTTTTGGATCCATTCTCCCTGGATGCCCCAGGTGAACAACCTTTCAAAAAATATACCTCACAATTTCTTCTTGATATGAAGAGTGGTAGTAATCAGCAGGGTGACGTAAATGGAAAATCCTGATGCAGGCTTTTAAACATTCTCTTTGATCCTGCCCCACCTCACCCCCATCTTCCATGCCACCAGTTATTGCCAACCATTGCAGGGTCCTGCAGGGCCAATTTACTTGCTTCTTATTGCTAACACTGCCTGCAGACTCTTAAGTTTGACCTTTTCCTCTTCTGCCAGGTGATTTGCCATTCCTCTCTCTGCTTTCTTTCTTGATACAGTATATCAGATTTAATGTGCACTAGAATTCATTTCGATTTCTTGTGTTTAGTTTTTTGTTTTTGTTGACATTTGGAGAAGGGCAGCAGACACATCTTCAGTCTTTGAAGTCCCAATTATCATACATCTGTCATTTCTACCATGTAATTAAATATCCCCCCAAAATACATACGCAAACACACATATTCACACAGTATTCTAGTTCCATCACATGGATGGATGACCATAGTTTAGTTAGATAACTCCCTATGGCTAGACATTTAAGGTTCTTACGTTCTTTTCTATTACAATATACACAAAACAAAGACAAAAATTACCTCATATATAAATCTTTGGATATGTCTCTAAGCTAAAATTGTATCCCCCACACTCAGGAGTCTATCAATTTATACTCTTGTAATGTACAAGGCTTTCCATTTCATTACTTACCAAAAATAAATCATATTTACTTTTCTAATTTGAGAGGTAAATTGTCATATTTCTTAGTGTACAGTTATATTTTTTACATTTAAAATATATATTTTTTGTTAATCCTTTTTACTGTAAAGAAATAATTTTATTTAGGGATAGAATTTTCTACCCTAAACCAGATATTTATAAATTTTCTTTTAACATTACTATAGTTAAATAGTAAGAATTTTATATTGTTTTATTTTAATATCAACTCCTTAAAGACATCTGGAGTGTATAATAGCTACATTACTTTGAATGCTCTGTAGCAGACATTATTCTAAATACTTTATATTTGTAAAGTCATTTGATTAAGTAATGCCTTTCAGTAAGGCATTACTACTATCCCTGTCTTATAGATAAGAAAACTAGAATTCTTTATGGAGGGAATTTTTTTCACTCTTTTCCCACAATTCACAATGTTACCTTATCTCCACTCTACTGTTACTGTGTTCTAGAAATGTCAATTATGTTAGAAGTTTGATGGTGTCCAAATCTTTTATATTCCTACTGATTTTTTTGTCTAATTATTCTATCAATTACCAATAGAGTTGTTTCTAAGTTTTCCAATCATGAATGTGAATTTGTCAATTTCTCACTTTAGTTCTGTCAGTTTTTCATCTACATTTTGAAGCTCTCTTAAAAATTACATAAACATTTATAATGTTATGTCTTTCTCAATAACTGACCTTTTTATCTGTATGAGAAGTCCTTTCTTGTCTGTGTTAATCTTTACTGTCCTTAAGTCTATTTTGCCTATATTCTCTTCAGCCTGAAGGCTTCCTTGAGATTTTCTTGTATTGCATTTCTGCTGGTCATGAATTCTTTCAGTTTTTCTTTACCTGAAGTGTTTTTTATTTCACCTTCTTATCTGAAGTGTATTTTGCTGCATATGGAATTCTTAGTTGACAGTTCTTTGTTGCCACTGTTGTTTAACATTTGAATATGTTATTTCAATATATTCTGGCCTCCATTATTCCTGATGAAAAGTCAACAGTTAAACATACTTTTATTACCTTGTATGTAATGTGTCATTTTTTTTTCTTCTTTCAACATTCATATTCTCATTCCCTCCCTCTCTCTTCCCCTCAGTATTCACATCATAACTGTGGTATGATTCTTATTTTTTCTCTAGTCCTGCCTGCTACTTTTCCTGCATTTCTACTGTCCCCTAACACATGTCATTTGGTGGACAGCCAGGGATTCGGATAGAGTTTATATTCAGATTTTGTGTCTCACATTTTCTGTGGCTCTTCTGCTTCTGGGATTCCCCTCCCTAAGTTTCGAGCTGTTCTGCCAGCCTTAGAGTCTGTAGTCAGCCACCCTGAGCTGGTAAGTCATAAGGCTGACACCATGAGAGCTGCAGGAGGTTAAGGAATGTCCTTATGAAAAAATTCATAAACGTCCCACTTTGTTCCATTTAGTTTCAGTCCTTCAAGGATACATGTCCTCTTGTTTCTGCTTGCATTTAGTCACTCTCCATTTCCTACAGTAGTCTTTAAAAATAATACTTCATTCAGTTTTTATACATATTATCCTTGAGAGAGTTCATACAACCATTTCATTCTGCCACTACCAGAAGCCAGAATCCTATCCCCACAATTTGCAATGTTATCTTATCAGATACTAAATATTTATGTGCACTTTGGAGCTTTCTAGACTATACCAGTCTGCTTTAAGTATGGTTGCTTTACTATATGGATATGCCAGTTCCTTTCTTATTTCAGTTTTGAAAATGAAATTTATGACAATTTCAACTATTTCCATCTAGGTATATTATGTGCCTCTCTTTATTCAAGTCTTTCCTCTCAATACAGTTTTTTAACTGTTTCCATAGTCTTTCATATTTTTTGATCAGCTTATGTCTTATTGAATATGTATGTTTGATAATGTTTGTTGCTATTATGAATCAGATCTTTTTCATCATATTTCATAAGTGGTTATCCTTGTAACATAAGAAAGGTATTAATTTTTTCATTTTTGTAAACAGTCATCTCACTGAATTCTATTATTATAATTGATTTTCTGTTGTATCTCTTGGGTTGTCTCACTAAGCAGTGATTATCTGGAAATAATTAATGATATATATATATTTTTAATAACACTGGAATCATATTATTACCTGTGCCCTGTGGGCAGGCTTTCCTTTGCTTTATTTCTTGAAGTAGCATCCAACACTTATTTGCACCCCCATCCCCGCCCAAAAGAAATTCTATTTCACCATATTGGTGTCCAATATTTTGTAAAGAAGCTGTGGCAGGAGATAAGAATCGCATGTTGCAGTCTTTTACACACTCATACACACACAAAAAAAAGTTTTTTTAAACATCTCTCAGAATTGCAATCTCTGCTGCCTATCAAATGTGGGTTTGCAGCCTCATTCTGACATTCTTTTGCTCACACTCTTCATTCTCCCTCATTAACTCTTGATTTCTAAATTGCCTGTCTCTTCTGTCCTAAGTAAGCACCTTTTGACTTAAAGGCCAGATGTCACCCGCTGGAGGTGGAGAGGTGTGTGTTCTGCTGCCAAACAAAGACTTAACAAAAATTCTTGATTTGCTAAATTGTCTGAGAATATATCCCAGAAAAAAAGAAAAATTTGGAGTAAGAATAGTTACCTTGTCTTCGTCCTGATATAAATGGAAACTTCACTATTATTTTAGTGCATAGTGTGTAGTACATATTTAGTAGCACACATTTTAGTAAGTGTGATTTTTGCCTTATGGTTTGACATTGAAACTCTTTATCATGTGAAGAAAGTATGTTTTAATTACTGATTTACTAAGATTTAAGGGATCTTTGTTGAATTTATCAAATGCAATTTTAGTATCTCATAATTTCTTATTTAACTTATTAATGAGATGTTAATTAATGAGTTGGAAATATATGTGAATATATTTCCCAATATTAAGCAATCTCTGTTCTTGGAATACAGCTTACTTTGTAAGCATGCATTATTCCTTTAAAAAATTGCTGTATTTTTATTCAGTAATATTTATTAGATATTTTTCATTTATATTTATAAATTAGGTTCATTAAACTTGCCAACAGCTTTCTTTTTTGCACTCTCCAGATTTTGTATCTGTGTTTTTCAACAACACAAGAATGTCTAGGGAGAAAAGAGTGTCTTTTTTAATTTTTGTTTTCTTTGTTGGAAAAGAGAGGTAAATGTATTCATAAGTATGCTCAGACAGAAAACTGAAAGGAAAACAAAATGTTTAAAAGAAAAGAAGAAAGGAGAGATGTGTGTGAGTGTGTGGGAGAGAGTGGTTAACATTGATCAAAGTCAAGAATTAATTTTAATACTCACATTTTATAGCCATATGCTAGTGTATATTTGTTACAGTGTTTTTCATGATTTCTTATTCTAATCTTCCATGATTTTTTTTTTAGCTGAACTCAGGGTTTTTCATGGTAAGACATATATAATTACAAAACTCTCTAAGACTTTTTCACAATTTACAATTATCTTCCTTCTGAACTCAAATTCCAATGGCAACTTCTCTAAGTATTATAAAATTGGTGACAACTTTAGTCTTTTAAAAGTGTACATATTACTTCCTTGTTTTCTTGACTTTTAATATTCAGGAAAGTGTGAAATCGACCTGAACTTTGTTCTATTTAGGCAGCATACTTTTTCATTTGTTTTGTTGTTTTGTGATGTGTGTACATTTTTTATGTTATAAATCCTAATTATTCTCCAAGGAACGTTTGCTAATCTCTTCATATATTGTACATGATACCTTAAAAGTGATTTCTATCAGATACTTCAGTTCTTTTTGAGAATAGATAAGTTTTAATGTATTACAGTTTGATCATTTTTATTTTGCTTTTGGTGGGCAAAATAATATGATGATTATACATAGAGCATGGGCTCTGGAGCCAGACTGCATTGAAAACCTTGCTTTTCCAGTTCCTTACTGTGTGACTTTGAGCTTGTGGGTTACCCGTCTGTCCCTCAGTTCTCCAATTTATAAACTGCATATAGTATTATCACAAACAACAGATTTGTGTGAGATTCAAATGAGTTAAAACAGAAGAGTTCACGGTGTCTAGTACACGTTCAGTAGTAGTAACTATTTTACTGTTTCTCAGTTTGCTCCTGACTATTCTTAAGGCTTACCAGCACTTTTAATTATACTATTTCTCATTAAGTTTAATTTATTATATTTTTGCACTCAAATTTCATTTTCCATTGTTGTTCTTTATGTAACTCATTGAAATTTCTGCAGGATATAATGTTTGTAATGCTTCTCAGGCAGATTAAAATTCTGCTACTGAATTTCATTACTCTCCAGTTTTCCTTATATCAACACATTCTCAGCCCACTTTCTTCTCATCTTGGTTGCTCTCTTATTATCCCTCCTACTGTGCTTTTCTTTTTCCCCATGGAAGTCATGTTTAAATGCATCTCAAGCCCAAAGCATATGTTTTCAAAAATCAATTTCTGTATGCTGCAGTAGATCTTTCTTAAATGTGCTGCTTTCTCTACATCCTGAGGGCTGTGTTCTCCTTTTATGCTGCAGGCTCTTGTGGCCTTCCTACCACCGCCCTGCGCATGCACCAACCATTTTGTCTTTAATTCTTGAACAGGGAAAGGAGTGTTTAGGTCAAATAGGTAGATATTCATTGATTCCCCTTTCTGTACACCTGACTGCATGTTGAGTCTTTCTTACCTATCTTCAGGTAGAAAGCTGCTTGGTATAAATTGGTACTAATAATCTTTTAGTTATTCGGCTGAATGTCAGATGGCAAGAACATCATTTGACTTCACTTCTACGTTAAGTCCAGCATTTTAAAGCAGCAATACAAGGTAGTCCTAGGATTCACAGCAGCCTCAGTAAGCAGATAACTAGCAGGACAGTAGGGCATTGCCCAGGGAAGAAACCTGGGCCCACTACTGTGAAGGCTGAAACAAGCAGAAAAGTAGATTCCGTAATCTGACAAATGGTCCTCTCAATTGCACATAAGAGCAGAAATAGAAAGTTTTCCTTCCTCACCTGTAAATATCTATGACCATATTTCCTGATTTGCCCAGTTGAGGCTGGATTATGCCAGTTATACAGTTAGCATATCTTTCAAGCCTGTCTCTGTTGGATTCTAAAGTATATGCCCATCCCAACCTCCACATACAGACTTTCTTTGCTCTCCATCAAGCTGCTGAATAGGTGAAGAGGTAACACAATAGCATATCAACCAACTCACCAGTAAAAGATAGATGAGGAAGTTTCTAAGCAGTTGGTGTAGCACACACAGGAAATTTGGTAATTGCACGTAACAAATGCCCTATTTTCCTGGAGTCTATAATACTGTTCTGTGCTAAGGAATTCTGGATCCCCATCAAATTATCAGCTCATTTTCTTCTTGGTCAGCATTAAGTTCTGAGCACCACCCCAATTACACTCTGGAAGAGATTCCAAGAAATAGAATTTCCAGAAAGGTAAATTAGGAATATATCAGATTGCATGTTTTCTGGAAAATCTCTAGTTTGTCCCTTCTCTCACCCCACCCCTCCTTAGTGTAGATTGCTCCTCTATGATCCTTGTGAAGTTATCATTATCCATAATTTCTCCTGACTGTAATAATTTGTGTTTGAGAAAAGTTTAAATCTCTCTGGGCCTTAGTCCATTCTCTATAATATGAAAGATTTGCAACTGAGTTGGTCAAATTGCCTTCTAAAATTTTTTAAATAAATGATTCTTTGTTCCTGCAATGATGTCATTTCTGTGTCCCCAGCAGAAACCTCATGGTCACGGACATTTCTTCCTAATGGAGTATTATTCTCTGCTCTCTCCTGTCAAATAGAGCACTTTTCTTTGAAAAAGATGTACCTTCTCATTGCTATATTCCAGTCAATCACATCCTTCTAGTCTCAGTGAAACCTTGTATTACATTTCTCTTTTTGTGTTAAAATTTCATAACCATTTATTCATTGTCCATTCTCTGTACATTACTTTATACATCTGAGACTACAGACAATATCCTATCCATCATCTTTATTGATTCCCTCTAGAATAACGGAGTATCAGCAACCACCCGGTTCTGTTTCCATCCATCAGTATTTTACAATTTCAGTTTTAATTTCAACTATATATTTTCCATTAAATTTCCTTTAAAAGTTCCCAGACTAAGAGTCCTTACAAAACCTTCTTTATCCTCACCTGTTGCTTGCCAGGAGGCCTTAATTTTGGCATCTTGAGTCTAATAGAGGAAATGGCCTCTTTTTCTACTCTCTGGAACCAATTTTTCAAATCCCACATCTCTCTTTTTCAAAATTATATACTTCAACTTAAAAAGATAAGAACAGCACCTTTGCCCTCAAGACTGAGTTTCCTGCAAAGGATTTTGAAGAGACTAGAGACAGATTCCATATTTATACTCAAGTAGGTTATGTGATGAAAGCGTCAGGCTCTTAGATGCAGTGGGCCTTGATTAATGGCAGTCCTTAACCCAATAGTTTTATTGATTAAAGGCAATTTTTGAAATTTGAGCCCTAGTTTCATGTTCCTAGGACACCCAAGATTAAAGACATCTCCTCTCCTTCAAGACATAGTCAAGGTGACTTTGCTCACATCGGTTTCTTCCACTTTCTGCATCTCACTGCCCTTTCTCTTGTCATTTTCTATGAAATTTAAACTTCCATTAAAAATTTGGAAAGTGCTAAGGGGAAAAAATGAACTGTAAGTGTCTATCTGCAAAGGACAAAAGGCAATCAAAGTTATGGAAATAAGATGTGTTTAGTATCCTATTTTATGACAACCAAAAATTATATGAGAGCAAAATGAAAATGAAATAAGGTATTTTTATGAAAATTGGTTAAAATTTTACATGTGAATTCCAACCTGTTATTAAAGTTTTCTGAGCCAGACAGAAAAGTGAATGCAGACAAGGAACAGCATTCAATGACAGTGACATTTCCTGACAGAGCAATTCTTTGCAGATCATTAGGACTAATTCTAATCAGTCTGACAGCGGCAGTTTAACCCGTTCGCCAGAGGAAAGTGCTTCTTAGAAGACCAGTGATCTAAGCATTCATTTGGGTGCCAATCCAGTTTGGCAATATATATTTAAAATGTACAATTAATTTTCAATGGCTAATGTATGAATGATAAAAAGAATGTCTCATCAATGCTATGGAATGGTTGGGTATGTGTGCATATGTGTAAGTGAAAGTAGGAAGCGTCTTCACTTGGGAGACACACATAAAACCACATTAAATGATTCAGACATTCTCTTGGGCACCTTAAAAAAATTGTTATAAGGGTAAGCCTTTTACCTGAAAGGCAAGCCTTGCTATTCTCAGGCAAAGCACATACTGTCAAAAGTGGTATTTTTTAGTTGACAGTATCATGTGTGTAAGACACAAAGCCAAGTAGAGGTTATTCAGGCAAAAATAAATTGTGTAATTGAAAATACCAAGATAGGATGTTTTACATGATTAAATCAAAAGCTTACATTTTACCCTTTACCTTTTTCATCCAATGAGCACTACACTCCCTTCTGCCCGCCATCTCCTACAGAAACACTAACGTCTTCCAAAAATCACATGTCCATTGAGTGTTTATGGAAAGCAGGAATTTTGCAAGTTCTGCTCTGCCTTAGAAGTAGGACAAATTAAAAGGCAACATAAAGGGTACATTTCCTTTGAAGACACAGGTGGGCAAAATGCTTCTGTAACATCTTCCTATGTTGACAGTAACTGCACTAGTTGGGGTGAGGATTTAATAATGGGTGTACTGCTGAACCACTGTGCTGTATACTTAAAACCAATATAATATTGTGTATCAACTATAATGTAATTTTTTTTTAAAAGATGAATGTGAGTAAATAGAACCACTCAACCCTGAGCATTTCTTTAGGGATGTGCTTAGTAAAATGCTGTTCACAGAGTGACTCTTCAGCCTCAAAGAATGGCCCACCTTACAGATAGGGGATTCCATATCAATTTGTGAGCAACCTCTACAGCTTAATCAGGCAATTATCAAGAGTGGCTTATAGAAATTGGGGGATGGAAGACAGAGAGGGCTTCCCTGCATTGCATCTCAAGCTCCTCCCTCCTATTTGTTCTGCCTCCTTTGCACCCACATAACGGACAACAAAAATTGCATGGGAAATGGGGATGTAAAAAGCACTATCATATTTTGAGTTGTCTGTAATTATATTATTTTTAGTCACTTCTACACAAGTTTCTTGGGTCCACACAAAGATCTCTTGCCTAAATGTTTGATTGGTCTAAGATTTCAAATGCTTTAGTTTTCAAGCACTTATAATCAGTTGGTTCCTTCTAGCTTTGTTAGTATGACTGAAAATGTTGATAGTGATTTAACATTAGGTCTTGTCCCATTTTGCCTTTCTGTTCTCTGCTTTATCATATTAAAATAACTCTTTTATTCTAGGCACCTTTTAGTAAACTGTTGTAACCTTTCATGGAAGCTTTGTGACATAAAGGGGGAGTATCTTAGCAAAATCATCCTATTAGTCCCAGATGGTAATGGACCATAGCAAAATTGACAGCTATTCCCAGATTAAATGATTATGTAAACACCGTGCATTATTAATCTCCTTAATGTTTATTATATCAGGGTCAGTTAAGAACATCAAATTAACTCTGTGCCTGAGATAGCATGATTTGTGACTGGTAAGACAGAAGGCTCATGAATAAAATGAGAAGATAAAGATATTCTGGCCTGTAGCTATGGAGATGACACAGCTGAGGCTCCTCATTCATAAATATAGGTCACCTAATATAAGAAGCAACTCAGGAAACTTTCCTGGACAAACTTCAACAGTCTACTCAAGCATAGGAAAAGGGAAGGATTATTAGTAAATTCATAACCAAAAATATCTTGGATAAACACCTAGAAAATTTTTGAACTTTTGGAAGGCAATTTTCCATGTATTTTTATCTTCAGTTACAGATGTTTTTAGTCAGGGCTCCAAGAATGTAAAATCCATTTTGAAGTTAATCTTTGTGTTTTAAACCTTTTCATTCTGTCAACATTTATAAAGAAGTCATATTCTGAGTATTGTGCTATAAGGTAGAGAGAAGCAAGAGCATATTAAAGAAAAGACATTTCTCAGGGTCCTTACAGTTAGTTTCAGGATTGGCATATACAGATATGAATAGGGAAAATAAAACTAGCTTAAACACATAGGTTGTTTAAGTATAAATGATAATAACACCTGTGGCACAAGAGAAATCATACTAGAATCCCAGAGGTCTATTAGTAATATTTCTTTTTTTCTGTTCCTTTATATGTGAATTTTTGTTATTTGTGCATTTGGTTTATTTTAATTTGTATTGCAAATTAATAAATAGGCCAGTAAAAACAGAGCTTACTTTTAGTTCAAAATTTCTGTTAATAAATAATATCCAAGTATTCTAAGTATAAATACAGATTGATTTTACAATAAAATGGCAAGTTATGCTTCAAAAGCAGGTGGGTGGGGAATAGGTGAATAGTATTGAAGAGCAATATTACTTATTAAGACAAGTCTGTAGTGGTAGCCACAGTAATTCTATTCATTTATTTAACACTTTATGGTTTTCAAAGATTGTTTTCTCTTATATTCTCCTATTTTATCCTTAAAGCAATCTTGTGAAGTTAACATGGCAATGATCATTATTTTCATTTTATGCAAAACAATAAATGTACCAGAGATCCTGAGATGATATGGCTCATGAACGGTAGGTCGAGGGTTAGATGCCAGATGCTTGAATGTTAATTGAGTGTGCATCCACTATTCTGGAAAACAGTAAATGGTAGTTGTGTCTATGTGTGTGTCTAATAGTAGGTGGGAAATTATATATAAAAATTAAAAGAGAGGCATACAGTGAGGGGCGGGGATGCAAAAGAGGTTCTCAAATCTAGAATAATGTTCAAGATGAGGAAATCCAGAATAAACATTATGTAAACGTCTAAGGGAAATACATGTTTCCAGGTAGGTTCTGGAGAAAATCATCAAGAATAATAAAAGAATCAAAGATTGAAATTAATAGGTAACAAAGAGTAAGATGCTGTACAGTCTTCAACCTAGACAAGAGCATCATCTCTGAATAAGCCAGGAATCCATGTGCCCACGTGGAGCACATGCCCTCTAAGCTACACATGCTTCAAAATTCCTCACTAAATGGCCCCAAGCACATTTGAGGACATGTTTAGATCTCTTCCCTGAGTTCAATTTCCCTGGGGTGGCTGCTTGCATATGAGATAAAGTGTAGACAGATCTTGGCTATGTGGGTTGAGGTATTTGTATGTATAGGTGGCTGTCTGGTATAAACAGATCTGGGGTGGGAAGAACAACTCTGAGGGGCCCAGAAATTCTAAATGCGAACCTGGTTTTTCAGGGGTATTTGTGAAGGTGGGAGCATTAACATAGTACTTTAACAGCCTGTCAACTCCAGTTAACATTTAGGTATTGAATCATTTGCCATGTGGACCTCCAAATGTGATCTTGTATCAGGGTCCAGAGATCTTAGGGGCCACACCCATTCAAAGAGAACTGTCTTTAAACAGAAAGTATGTAATAAGCAGGGCTGAATGAAAATTGAAGCTATGTATAATCTTGAGTATTCAAAACAACTTCAAGTCTCTAGGTCCAGATACATAGGAATTTCAGTTTACAGTTGTGATTGTAAATGCTTAAACCAATATTTATTTTTTAGGAATCATGTAAACAAAGAGATGTCAGGAGAGTGGAGGTGGACAAACAGGTTTAGGACTTCAGATAAGAAAATAAAGTGAATATTAAAAACTCTAGATAGTTTCTGATCTTTGGAGATATTCTTGAATGAGCTATTCAACAAATCCTTTGGAGCACTTAGAAAATAAAGCAGCGACCAATAATGATTAGCCTGTGTTTTCAGGACAAAAATTATGAGAAATGTAATTAATTTTCCTTTATTTCAGGGCTTGTGAGAGTGCTTCATTTAACAGAAATTCAGCAAGGCAGTTAGGACAGTTTCTCATGATGTTCTATCACAGATAAATGAAAAATATTATATATATATACATATATATATATACATATACATATATGTAAGTACAGGATGATAGCAAAGAGGATTTGTATCTGCTTGAACCCAATTAGTGAGTTCATTAAAAACCTCAGAGATTTAATCTGATCTACATTTTTATTGACAATATATAAGGAAACATAGGCTCCGCATACCAAATTTATGGTTGACTCCAAACTAGGAATAATTCACCAATAAGTTATATGATTGAAGCCTAACGCTACTGGAATGATGAACTGAAATTACAGAAGTGCAACAGCCCTACATGAGATGACTGAATGGGTCTGAGGGACATAGGCCTAGTTTAAAATTAGTGCTGTTTGTGTTCAATTCAATTTTGCCTTTGGATTTGCCAAAAAACATGCTATTCAGCTATTGTACTTGCATTCTGTTTATTTCCAGTCTGGATTCTTTTAGAGATTTTTCTTTTTCTAAAGAAGGAGGGGAGAAGGTTTGCACACTGGTTTCTGAGATGGAGATGATGAAATGGAGGATAGAAAACCATCCTTTCTCTAGCTGGCTTAGAGGACTAGATCTCACTCCCCAGAAAGAGTGGGGAGGGAAAAACAACTGGAACAGTCTTTTATTTCAATGAATGTAGCTTTATGTCCTCTCTGATTATAAAACTTACATAAGCTAATTAGAAACAATATTCCAAACAATAAGCTTAGGTACAAAAAATAAAGCAAAAAAATCTACTGAAATCTCTACACAGAGATACTCACTGATAATGTCTGATGTCAACATTCTGGGCCACACCCTCCAGATCTTACATGATTGTGATCCTTTTGTGCCGTTCAGACACCCAGGCCATTTGTGGGGAAATCCCTTGTGGAATTTAGCACAGGATCACTTTAACTTTGGGTCCTGGATTCCAAAGCTTATAAAGTACATAAAACATAGTGGAACATTTCAGCTGGGCCTGCGGAGCAGTCACAGCAGAAAATAGTATTTTCCCAGAGGGCAACAGCCCCAGAGGAAAGCTTCCTACAAACCCTCTCTAGGTGAAAGAGATGGCAGATTTGCACCAGGTCATATGGGAGACGCTACCTCAGACATGACTTTATGTTGGGACAAAAGTCTTGGGTGTCCTCATTGTGGGAGCAATGTTTGGGTTTTGAATATTAATGTTATTTGCACCCAGAGCTAAATGGGACCTGCCATAATATGATATGTTTTGGCCTCAAACTCTAATGGAGAATGCGTTCCTTGGTGAACTAGACTAGATCATCTGTAATTGCATAAACTCCTTTTCTTAAAGGCTGGCCTCGGCAAAAAGTGCCATATTGGCGTGGCGGACTGCCCCTTCACCTCCTTGGCTCCTACTGGCCTTCTGATGGTAAAAGAACAGTTCTAAAGGGGGCAGGAAGAGGCAGATAGGAGTAGGGTGTATTCTGAGAAGCAGGAAGGTGCTGGGGGCCTCTGTTATCACACCAGCCATATGAAAGCCAAGTTCCCAAAAAAAAAGCAAACAAGTCAGAGGGAATCCAAGGTCAATATGCCCCAAAGAATAAGGTTTAGCCTCTCCTTTGGAATACTGAGTTCTCCAGCCCCTAGTCCTATGATTAACTAGGGCCCCCATTTCAAACCTCCTTACAGAGGGTGCCTATGAGAGGCAGGAGGAGATAGAAATAGGAGAGCAAACAGCGGGGCCCCTTACTGGCTAATGTTGAAGCTCACCATAAAGATGATCGGTTTCATGTTTGCACCGTTCCTTTATTTTCACCTTAAAATGACATTATAATCCAGGCACTGAGTAAATACTAAATACTGAATGGTCTCGTTAATTCCCCACAATCTGGTGGATTATTGTGCCCATTTTCCTTCTGAGAAAATGGAGACTTAGCTTTAAGTAATGTGAGCAATCACGCTGTGATAAGAGGCAGAGCTGGAATGCAGACTCAGGCAGATGGACTCCAAGGCATGGGCCCACTGCACCTCGTCTCCCCTCTAACCCTTCCAACAATGTAATTTGAACTCCACTTTAATACACCAGTTGCAGTGGTAGGGGTTTATAAAATTGCCTTTTTAGAGAAGATAGAACAAAATGGCTTTGTATTTCTATTTAAATTCTCCAGATTTCAAATTTTAAGATACTAAAAGAAAGTGATTGCTTTTAGGAATTCAGTTATTCTCAGAGAATATCATAATCACATTGCTTTTTAACTTTATATATATAAAACATACTGTATATAGAATATATATGTATGTATATATGCATATATATAAAAGCTTTTCAAATTGGAAGCTAAAATCTAATTTTATATTATATATAAAATATGTATATATACAGATCTTTGAGGCTAAAATCTAAGGTGTAATATACAGTACAACATGTATATGTGTGTGTATATATATATGTTATGTACACATGTATATATAAATATAATCTTGGAATATTATTTTACCAGAGATTTGGATTTTAACCAAATGTACATTCAAATGAAGACACAAATTCAACTTTGTTGGTAGGCATACACATCGAACCTTTAAGTTTTTAAATTACTGAAGTTTGAAAATAATTTAAATAATTTAATTCATTCATTAGACCCAATTTTCAGAGTAACATTCATTCAAACCCACACTCACTTTCCAAAGTTTAAGAATGTTCACTGACAAATTCAGGTATAGCTGTCATCTTATCTTTGCTTTGAAAGTTACAGTTGATCATTCAAATGGGTATTTTCCACAAATAATGAAACAAATAGAAACCAAATTAAAACTTAGAAGAAATGTTTTCTCACCATTTCTCCCACTTTGGATGTTTAATGGGATTTGAAGGTCCTACAAATCTGGCCCCTTACAGAAGTGGGTAGAAGTTTCCCTTTCTCAGAACCCTGGTGTTATTGCTCATGTAAAATGCCCTTAACAGATGGGAGAATGACCTATTCTCCCTATGTGTTATGGATATTGATTGTTTTCTTTAAAAAATGGAAGGTTAATGCTTCTGCTGAGTCCACAGAACAGATTCTGCTGAGAAGTGAAACTCACTTCCAGTAACTTGGAGCTGGAAACAAAATTCTATCCAAAATATTTGTTAGGCCTTTACAAGTAAAATCAAGGTGTAGTTCAAATTGAACCAGATTTGTGGGCCTTTACAGATTACATCAGCATTTCCATAGTTTATTCAAGGGATGTGGTGAATATTCAATTAAAAGTCTTCATTTTGAAGCTTAGGATGTAAGTATCATGGTTTTAAAAGAAATTGCATTTTTTTTGGTCTGGTAAGTTAGTATTCCAATTGTAAATATTGATAATAAAATGAATCCATTCATCTTTTGTATATACTAAAGAATATACTTTACAAAATTCAAAAACATAAAATGGTGTCTCTTGATGGCTAACTTTCACTTCCCTTGCATATGTTAACAGTAGAAAGAATAAGAGAGATAATGATATTTGAGGATAAACATTTAATTTTTGTAAGTAATTTAACTTGCTTCATTCAACAGATTTTTCTGCTAGAGATAACTTATTTGAGCCATTTGTTTTAATCCCAAGAGAAAGACTTATGCATTAAAATGTTTGTAAAAGATCATGTGTATAACTGTCCATAGAAAAAATGAGTTGCTCTTGACTCAGCTCTCTGGCCATTACAGACTATATATTCTGTCATCAGCAATCAGCCTCCTATTCCTTCACTTCATCCAGACCAAAAATGAGTGAAGCAAGATTTGAACTAATTCACCTTTCAAAAAAATTCATGTCTCTATCAATGAAAAGAAGAATCTGACCAAACCTTTCAAAACTGGTAAATTTACAAATAAAATTACAGTCAACAGTGTTAATAACCTAATACAAAAAAGAAATTTAAGACATTGGAGAACAGGAAACTCATTTTAACTGACAATATACTATGTAACATACATAAGAATCTGTGCATTATCCCACTTTTCACTCCAAAATGACCCTGTGGGAGAAATATCCCAATTGCCTGTGCAGTATAACAAGATTCCTAGATAGAGCAATTAAATAACTTGCCCAAGGGCAAACAGCTATTGAATTGCAGGGCAGTTCAACTCCTAAGCCTGTGCTCTTTCTGAACTTTTATGCAGCTTTTCCTTACCATGAAGGTGGTTCTCGATCTTTTTTGAACAATCAGAATCAGGAGTGAAGCTTTGAGCCATAGTTTTACATGTATACTTGTCATCCTGAATGTGCATATCAGTCCTAACCATCATGGACTAGAGTCGGTCCCTCCTATCAAAACAAAGCCCCCTTTTGGTAGTGATATTGGTTTAAATGTTTAGATGTGTTTCTGGTTTTATTCATAATTAACCTGGTTTTGTAACCTGTGTATTAAAGATGAAGCTGAGATAAATTAAAGTTCAAGGAAAGGAAACATGATGGGCCTACTTAACTGGTTAAATGACTATCCTTTTCTTTCCCCAATGACCAGATGCACTTTCTCCCAGATGCCAACACGGGAATGTTTTTACTGCTTAGTAATGTGAGAGGTTGCATTATTGAACTGTATAGAGTCAGTAGAAGAGAATGTTTTCATTTCCTACCAGTACTCATACCACGTAGAATTTTTTTGCTATTGTTTGTTTTGTTTTTGTAATACTAGTTTCTTAATCCTGTGTTTCTCAAAGTATGATCCATAGACCAGCTGTATCAGAATGCCCCTGGCTTAATTAAAATAGCTTCACTATTATTATAATATGTAAAATTATTTACATAGGATAGTTATTGATATTTAAGATTTCTTTCATTAAAGTATGTTAATTTTCACTTGGAAATATTTCCCTCCATTAAACTTACAGATAACTTTTAAAGGTAAACCATTCCATTAATAATTTGCAGCTCCAAAATACTTCCTTGTCTTTTTTGGGGTTTTTTGTACTTGCTATAGTTGATTTTATTTATTTATTTATTTATTTATTCAAAGTATTATTGGTATACAATCTTATGATGATTCCAAATACACAACACAGTGGTTCAACATTCACCCACTTTATCAAGTACTCACCCCCTCCAGTGCAGTCATGTCCATCAACTTAGTAAAATGTTACAGAATCATTAACTTTATTCTCTGTGCTTGTTTTACCATCCTATATTGTGACTGCAAGTTATTGTGCTCCTTAAGGCCCTTCTTTCTCCCCCCACCACTATCCCAGACCCCTCCCCTTTGGTAACCACTAGACCCTTCTTGGTGTCTATGGTCTGCTATTTTGTTCCTTCTGTTTTGCTTGGTGGTGATACTCCACAGATGAGTGAAATCATTTGGTAACTTGTCTTTCTGTGCTTGGCTTATTTCACTGAGCATAATACCCTCTAGCTCCATCCATGCTGTTGTAAATGGGAGGATTTCTTCTCATTTTATGGCTGAATAATAGTCCATTGTGTATATGTACCACATCTTCTTTATCCATTCATCTATTGATGGACATTTAGGTTGCTTCCATATCTTGGCTACTGCAAATATTGCTGTGATAAGCATAGGGGTGCAAATGTCTTTTCAAATCAGTATCTCATTTTCTTAGGGTAAATTCCTAGGAGTGGAATTACTGGGTAAAATAGTATTTCTATTTTGAGTTTTTTGAGGAACCTCCATACTGCTTTCCACAATGGTTGCACCAATATACAGTTCCACTAACAGTGTAGGGGGGTTCCCATTTCTCCACATCCTCACCAGCATTTGTTATTTCTTGTCTTTTGGATAGTGGCCATCCCAACTGGTGTGAGCTGATATCTCATTGTGGTTTTAATTAGCGATGTGGAGCATTTTTTCATGTGCCTGTTGGCTATCCGTATTTCTTCTTTGGAGAAGTGTCTGTTCAGATCCTCCACCATTTTTTAATCAGGTTATTTGTTTTTTGGATGTTGAGGCAAACACTTCCTTGTCTTCTGGTTTTTTTCTTCTTGACCCCCTTCCTCCTTTTCTTCTCTGTCTCTCCTTTCCTCCCATGCCGGCTTCCTTCTTGCCTGCCTTTGCTTTAATTAATTGAGATTTATACTTTTCAATTAATTGAAGCACTGGCTTTGTGTTCATTCATTCAGGTAGTATTGTCTGTTTTGTTCCTGTGGCTATGATACAACATGATATATTGAGTTCTATGAGCTATGGACAACATTATGAGAATCCAGAGGAAAAAGTAATGAACCTGGCCTGCAAGGACTGAAAGATTTTAACAAGGAATCTAAATGTGAATCAATTATAATGGCTTTTTTATGCTCAACATTCAACATTTCCTACTTTTATGAAATACAAAATGGTTAATTTGTAATAAATCCAAAAATGCTTGGATACATTTATAATTTTTCACAACTTTATACATTTCATACACACAAAGTTCTAAGTCTCTCCTTACCTATTATAAAACAGGGTTCCTCATTGATCGTAACTGCCATTTATCTTATAAATACATTCTTAATGTCTTAATATTTATATACACTTCAATAACTGACCTACTAGTCTTAAAGGAATAAATTAAAAAGTACATTAAACATATAAACTTAATGTAAACTGTAAATTTTTTGTTTCATTTCTTCTTCTAGTGTATAGATGGTTTCCATGGAGCAAATTTAGGATGGTTTTTAAAATAGAATGATATTATTAGATTTTATCAACAAAAGTATTTTTTCTTTCACTAAGTGCATCTAACAGTTTAATCTCCTGAAAATACTGTGGATGAATTTCCAGAGAGGCATCCCAGCTGCTGAATATATTTCTATCCTGGTTTTGATAGCAAATCTAAATTAGAGAGAGAAAGAGAAACAGATCATCACATCACAGATAGGTTTTTTTTCCATTCCTTTACCAGGGAACTTGCTTATCCTGACTGAAATGCTTCCATCAACCATGCTCTCATGGATGACTTTAAACTTGATGCCCTTATATGCATGTCGTGATGTCACAATGAGCTCGTTTTCAGTCCTAGATGGCAGTGTCAAACAGGTTGCAAAGTTGGACTGAGTTCTGTACTGTGGCTGCTATCCACAGCCAAGGACGGGTGACTTTGGAAGTCAGCAATAATCCATAAGTCCTGCATGGGCAAATGTAACCTTTACTCCCTCTTGACTATCCCACTCTCATCATGGCTTCCCTGCTGTGCATGGGGAACAACATCATCAGAGGCAAGGCGGCCTGAAAGTGCCTGGCCTGTTTAAGACACGGCAAGTACTTCAGTGTTGCTCCAGAAAAACATTAGATGGAGAGGGAGAGTCAAGATTCTGTGAGGTCGGAATACTGTGCTAAGGAGTTTTGTACTTAATCTTCAATTTCTATGCAAAAGTAGAGATTAAAAACTTCATAAAGCTTTCTATGTAGGAGCTTCTGAACTACAAGAGTGGTAAGATTGTGGCTGTAGGGAACAACATAACTTTTCCTTTAACAGCCCAATAAAGTCATCTCGACCTACCCAGAGGAAAATCCTCCACCAGCCGTTCCTCTGTCCCCCATTGTTTCCAAGGAAGAAGCTTATATCACCTCATCAGCTCTTGCTCCAGTGTCCTGCTCCTGCTGAATTCTTGACCCCATCTTCATCTTCCCGTCTAAAATGATTGTCCTTTTCCCTTCCATTGTTTTGCTCCTCACTGGAAACCACCCAAAGTCCAAGGCAATGTCAGTGTGTGTCTGACATTTACTGAAGGCTCTGAAAACTGAACAGATTAATTCAAACAGCAGCAACTTTGAACTGAACATTATACATCACTGTTCTAAAAATTCATATATCTTGCCTCCAGAGGAATTTTCTTTTGACTATATCTCCCCATTTCCTTGAGACTGACTGTCCACCCAAGTCAGTGTTCCTGTCTTTCAAGTTGCCATCCTCCAATATGTCTGCCTTTAATTTCTTAAGCAGAGCCATTGAACTCTGCCCATTATCCCATCCTCAAATTATAGCTAAATGCTTTTTACACACCCAAAATTGCATTAAAAGGCTTGGGTAAGCCAGGCCCATCCAATTAGACTTTCCAGTCTCTAGCAGCACAAATTGGAAAATTTAACACATGTATAGGGAAACATAATATTTGATAGAGGTGGTTTTGCCGATAAGTTTGGAAAAGATGGACTCTTCAGTAAATAGTGTTAATGCAAGTGACTGTGCATATGGAAAAAAATGTTTACATCATATGTAAACATCAATTCCAGGTGAATCAAATTCTTAAGAGAGACAAATATTTTAAATTCTTAGAAGAATACATATATGACCTCACTGTATGGAAACATTTCTCAAACAACACATACACACACATACACATGTAACCATAAAGGAATATATTATGAAAACATAATATATCTCATTTAAGACCTTTCATTCCCGAAAAAATTAAAAATCATGAGAAAACTGGAGAAGGTATTTGCCACACAGATAGTTGACAAAAGATTGGTATCCATAGTAATATTTTTAAAATCTTGCTAAGGAGTGAGAAAAAAGCAAACAACCCAATCAAAATACAGGCAAAAGAAATGAATAAGCATTTCATTAAAGGAAAACACAACAAAGCAAAGAATATATGAAAAGATGTTCAACTTTCTCAGTAATAATAGGAATGCATATTTATACTCAAATAATACAAACATTTACCCTAATTATATTGGCAAGATTTAAAAAATATGGCAATATAAAGTGTCTGTAAAAATGTGGAGCAATTAGAATTCATACACTACTGGTGAGAGTGTAAACAATTTGGACAATATTTTTTTTATTTTTATGTAAAATGCATAGATAACATGTCATGAAGAAATTCGCAGGTCTGTACCAGCAGGCATGCACTAGAATGTTTATAACTGTAGTGTTTGCAATAGGAAAGAAACAAACAAGAGAATGGACTCTAACTATAGTCATCAACCCAGATGAATCTCCAACGTTATATTTAATGAAAAAAAAACAGTATCAGAAGACCCCCTACCACATGATACAATTTTTATAAGCTCAAAAATTAGCAAAAATTTTGCTTACATACATATATAGGTGAACTATGTATATAACTGAGTACAATGTACTATAGAATATGGAATATAGAAACAAACCTTGGAGATAACCACAGAGGAATATACAGGATGTTTCAATCACACTGTCTTTTCCAAACTGAGTGGTAGCTTTACCCTGTGTATTTCACTGTTATGTTTAATAACCACATTTATGTTTATATATCATAGTCCATCATTATTATTCCTATGGACTCCATGGGGGGAGGGGAACATGTGACATAATTTAATACTGTCCTACTATTAAAACCCTTATACACCTTGTTCTTTATGGTTGTTTAAGATTTGTTTGTTAAATAGGCTTATGATGAGAAAAGTAAAAGTAGCAAGAAAATCTTATTTTGAAATGAATTCTAAAGGAGGAAAATTTAACTACAGTATTTTATTATTATAATTCCTAGATTTCCTAGATTATTTCCTTCCCTTCTACAAAACAATAGATTAAAAGCTATTTTGGTCAAGCACTTAGCCATCAGTCTAAGGAAGAAATAAAATAAATATTAAAATCCAATTTTTAAATTTTGTATTAAGCAATAGCATTGCTGTGTTCTAAGAGACAATTTAAAAAAGATTTCCAGCCATGTCATATTCATTCCATGTTTAAAAATAAAACAGAATGGCTACTTTTTCTCTTAAAAAAATCTCACTTAAGAAAAATTAATTAAAGCTCAATTTATCCAATATATTTGTTCCTAGACTTGTTCCTCTCCTGTTGGCTTGAAATCTTCATTGTTTGGTAATGAACAATTAAAAATATTAACTTCAGTCAATGCTTTAGATCATATTTCAGGGACACGGCAGATGACAGTGCATACTTGCTTTACACGGGTAAGATAGGCACATGGATTCACTCAAAGCAAAGCTCAACTTTCAGGATATAATTTCCACTACAGAGTTCTTGAGGAGAAAAATCAGGGGTGAGTCTGATGATACGACATGATTCTCCTTGAAGAAACATCTTCAAACTTAAGATAAGAATGAGAACATTTAGGCCACATTAAAGGATGAATTTATAATTGAAAATGTGCATCACTGAAAGGATAAGAAATAGTCCCTTTCTTAACAAAACAGAGTTAGTGAGGTGCTAACTGCTAGATTTAACAAAAATCTGGGAGAAAATCATATGTAAAATGGTGTATTCCTCCTTAATATTAATAATGCCAACATCATCTAAAGTCTTCTTTACAGTGGAGTATATCCCTGCTGTACTTAACCAGGATATTAAACTTTTCTTCTAAAACAAAGAAATGATACACTGTAGGAGTGGTTTAAAAGCAAGGGTTCTGAACTAAACCTTCCATTTGACTTTTTGCCCTACCCATTACTACCTATGAGATCTTGAGCAAGTTACTTGTTACTAAGCCTCCATTTTACCATCTGCAAAATGGCACATAGACGACAGTTAAGCAATGTTAGTTCTGACAGTGAGCATGCACTTGCAGTAACATTATTGTCTCATCTGAAATTTTAGTGGAGTTGTTAACAAAACAACAATTTTTTACACAGTTAGGAAACCATAGTAAGCAAGTAAATTTTTTAATTGATCATGATTCAGCAACTGTCTGTTGAGTATCTATGCTAAGTGAGGCAGTAAACTTGAATGAAATCTGATCATCTGTAGTGTTTCCTAGAGTTCAAGTATATATCACTGTAAAGCATTTAGTGCTGAATTTGGATACAGAAATTATTGTATTTACATTAAAACAAAGGAACTTGAGAATTTCATGCCTTTTGCCATGGAAAAAGATTAGAAGAAAGAATAAAAAGAAAAATAAAATTTCTATAGCCCATTCCCAGAATTCATCTTTGAGTTATTGTTAAGTAATAAATCAATCTTAAGAATCAGCAGCTTCACCTTTAGAGAGGTTTCCTTCTATTTTCATGATTGATATGACTTGGTGATTTAAGAATGTTTTAAGGAAATTGTTCCTTATCTCTTGCATAATGGCTTTTAAACTCCTTAGTGTGGCTTATGTGGTTTCTCAAAGGTCTCGATCTGCTTTCCACTCTAATTATTTATTTGGCAGTCCCTGTGAGAGGGCTCTACATTCAAATCCAAACTGAACTTGTATTGCTTCTGCAGCCTTGATTTCCACATGGCATTCCCTCTGCCTAAATGGCACCTGGGTTTATCTGTATGTACATTGGTGGATTCTTGTTGCAATGCTTTTTGTTGCTATCCCGTATCCCACATGTTGTGGACTATGTCTTCTCTACAGCTTTTGTACCCGACGAGTATTTGTACTGTTGCAGTTTTCATCAGTTTTGTATTTATTTATTTTGATATTTCTCCAGCTAGCCAACAAACCTCTAAAAAGCTGAGTCCATGTCCTATTTATATTCATATTCATATATTCAGACATCATCTCCATCTTTTGCATGAAGTGCACATTACAAATATCAGTATTAATGGAACTAAATTAGAATAGTGTCTGAAGATCCTTTGAAATTAAATAAATTTAAAATTTGCATAAAGGGTAATGTTTTCTGACCATTTGATTGGTGGTTCATTCATTACTTCATTAATTGATTCAACAAATATTTAGTGAGCATCTACTATTATGTCATTTGTAAGACAGCTGAGTCCTTGTTCTCATGGACTTTACATTTGGTATAAACAAATATACAAATAAAGAAGCATAAAAATGCCAGATGGTTAAACAGGGCTGGGTAGTGGGATGGAGAATGACAACATTACATAAGGTAGTGGGGAAGACCTTTGAGGAAGAGGTATTTTAGTTGAGACCTTAGTGTTGAAAAACAATGATAACAAGTACCCAGAGGAAATAGCTGAGGAAAGGCCCAAGTGGGACTAAGTTTAAGATTGAACAAATAGTGGAGAATCAATGTTGCTCAACTTGAGGGCACAGGGAGACAGAGTTCTCAGAGAGGAGGTCAAAGAAGTAAGTAGAAGCAGATCATGAAGAAACTTTCTGTCCATATCAGAATTTGTATTTTATTCTATGTGCAGAGGGAAAACCTTTTAGGTTTAAGCCTGATCTAACTTAAGTCTTTGAAAGATATACTTGGTTGCTGTATAGAGAAAGGACTATAGGAAGGCAAGGATGGGGGTATGGCAAAAAAAGAAATAAAGAAATGAAGCTAGTTTAGGATAGGAACACTGGAGGATGTGTTATATCTGATGGTGTACCAGGAAAGAGATCAGATGTGGAAGGTGAAAGAAAGAGAAGAATCAAGATGTTTTGCTGCTGGAACAACCAGGTAGATGGTTAAAGCATTAACCAAAAGGGACACTAGAAGAGTAGCCCCAGGTGGCAAATCAAAACTGCTTTGACATACTAAATCTGGGATGCCTGCTGACCAAGCAGAGGTGTCAAATGGAGTTCAAGGGGAGAGTTGAAGCCTCTGGATTATCATTTGTGAGTCATCATCTTGTAGATGTCATTTCAAGGCAAAGGATTGGATGAAATCACGTGGATAGCATCATTTTTTAGTGTTTGGTGTTTTGAAATCCTAAAATCTGTGCTTATTTTATTGGTAAATTAGCAAATTATTCAGTAACTCATTAATGCTTGTTGAGTGCTTATTATACACCAGATGCTGGTAATGCAACAGTGAACAAGACAAAGTCCTCTGCCTCAAGAGTTAGACCCTCTGAGGAAGACAGTAAGAAAAGAAATAACTAAATATAAAAAGAATAATGCCTGTATGCTAAAGAATCCTGGAAAGAGCTAGAGAATGACATAGAGTACTGTTTTAGATACAGTGGTCAACAAGGGCCTTTCTGAGAGGTGACATGTCTGATGCAGGGAGACATGGGTCACAGATATTTCTAATGTTTTACTTCTAAGTGTATCTCTAGTACAAGATCCTCTAATTCTACTAGACAAAAGAAAAGATAATTTCATGCTCATATCTCAGATCATTCCTAAAAGTTGGCATTACCTGGATTTATCAGTGGTTCAGTTTTCATATTTTGTCTCAGTATGAGGTTAATTCAGTGGCAGACTTTGACAAAGGCTAAAAACACTAACAGGTAATTTTGACACATATATGATAAGGTCCACCCTATAAAATAACTATGTGTTAATTAATAATCTCTCCTTCTTAGGAGTTTTCATTTTACAGTATTCCTCCCAATACTAGCTATTTTAGCTTACACAGTACTTACTTATGTGCATTTACAATCTCTTTCCTTAGATTATAATCTTCATAAAAGAAAGAATCCATGTCTGAGTCATATGTGTATCCCTAAGACATTGAGAATAGCATCTGGCATATGGCAGCTACTCAATGAATAAATAAACTATATAAATTAGAGAGGTCTTTAAGTAGCAGATTACATTTTTATTTAGTTTTTTACTTCCTTTAAGCACAGGTAGTTATAAGGAGAGTTACCGTTCTTTACATATGATTTTAGTTTTTTTCTTACAATTTTTAATCTACCTGTAATCTTTCATCTATAATAATATCAACCATCAATAATAGAAGAGCTTTCTCAACAAAAGTTCCTGAATGAGGACTCTTGCGGTGTCAACATATATAAAGCTCACCTGGGGAGCTTTTTCACTTTCCAAGCTACCCTTCTCTCTTCTGCTACAAAAAAATAAAAGATAATGCTTTTAATATATGCCCTTGAAAAGAGCTACACCCCATCCCATTGAGTTTCTTTACTTTCCTGAGCCACTGATCCCAATAGAAATATCCCCCATCATTCAAATGTTGTGGGTCTGAAGAAAAAATGTTGAGAGACTCTATCGTAAATTATGTCTAAATTGCTGATTTATTTTTGCAGAGTTATCATTAGTTCCAGGTGGCAGTTTAATAAACAGTAGTACTATGATGAATAAGCTGAATGAATTTTAGAAAATTATCACTGCCAAAGAATGTCTTGGAGCCCAGTCATTGGCCAAGTGCTTTCTACCACGTTCTCTTGGTAACATCAATGTTATCTACACAAGATAAAACAGTCCTAGAGCAATAAGCATTATCTGTTACAATTAAAGCTGATAAATTGGGAGCCAATATAGGGCAGCCAGCTGTGAGCATGAAGAGAGCCACACTATTTGCATTCTGTCTTTCTCACAAAGACTTGCTGGAGACCCACCCATCTGACATGATTAGAACACATTAGCAGTGTATTCAAAATTGTAGTCGATTACACCTAAGAAGTGAGGTGGAACTAGAACTAAATTTTGTCCACCTTATAAAAGCAATATTTGTTAACATCTTGTCTCTAAAAATTTTTTTTCCAGATTATATGGTTAATGGAGCACTTAGTCTTTGTTCAAACTTCTTTTCCTTTTCACGGTCTGATTGTCATTACTTCCTCATGTTCACCGGGGCATAGCATCACAAATGAAAACATATAGTGGTAACTTGTCAAAATGGCATATTGTATTAAAGATCACTTTCCCAGTACTTCAAACGCCTAAAAGCGACTGAATGTTAAATAAGATTGGTTGTTAACAACTCAGCGTTATTTCAAATGGCTCATAACACTAAGGACTTAATCTAAAATTTTACTCACAAAATTATCTTTGCCCAGTTTTGTTACTTTTTCATCATCTCTTTCCATGTCTCATTCTCCACAGTTCCCTTCTGTGCACCTTCAAATGAGGTCACTCTCCTGTCTGACCTGATCCATTCTAAAATGTCAGCTAAAATGCCTTACCGCATTAATCCTTTTCTGTATGGATGGATATAGCATCCATTGTAATGTGAGGAATTAAAACCAAGGACTGTCAGCAGTAGGTTCTGGGAAAGCTGTTCACATGCTGTGCTCAACAACAGGTTAAACAAAGATTTTTCTGTTCATTCCCTTTGACATTTCACATTAGTAGGATACTTTTCTCCAGATGTATATGGTGATTTCCCATATGGGTAAGTTGATAGCAATAGGCCTTATATTTTATTTTGTATCCTTTAAAAGTTGTCCTGTTACCTTGTCTCTCACAGCATGTAAATCCTTCGGGGATCGTTCAACAATACAGTAGAATGATTTTTAAAACTGAGATAATTTTATATCACCCTAAAGCCTTGCACTGAGAGGGGTGTATTAATTACTTTGTTAAGTGTTTAGAGCTAACCTCCTCTCTCTTTTTTTTTCCCAAAGGTGCTTTTATTTGTGTACATAATATTGAGAAAATGTCAGTTTTAAATATGACATATTCGACCACATTAAAAAATGTTTTTTGTTTTTTTTACATTAGACTTCCTATATATATTTTTCTCTCTTTTTTTTTATTAAGGTATCATTGATATACAATCTTATGAAGGTTTCACGTAAGCAACATTATGTTTATTACATTCACTCATATTCTCAAGGCCCCTTCACACACACCATAGCAGTCACTGTCCATCAATGTAGTAAGATGCTATAGAATCACTACTTGTCTTCTCTGTGCTATACTGTCTTCCCTGTGACCCTCCTACATTATGTGTGCTAATCATAATGCCCCTTAATCCCCATTTCTCTTACCCTTTGGTAACCACTGGTCCCTTCTTGGAGTCTGTGAGTCTGCTGCTGTTTTTTTCCTTCAGTTTTGCTTTGTTGTTTTACTCCACAAATGAGGGAAATCATTTGGTACTTGTCTTTCTTCACCTGGTTTATTTCACTGAGCATAATAACCTCTAGCTCCATTCATGTTGTTGCAAATGGTAGGATTTGTTTTCTTCTTATGGCTGAATAGTATTCCTTTGTGTATATGTACCACATCTTCTTTATCCATTCATTTACTGATGGACATTTACTAACTTCCTCTCTTTCACAATTTTTTTAAATGATGGAAATGCTATTGTTCCTTTCTCTAAAATGGAGATCAATCTTGGCAAGGAGAGGGGTTTAGATCCTGACCCAGAATAACCAGAATAATTTTAGCAGATGACTCAGTAATTAGATTTGTAAAATTCAAACATTAAATTACTCCTTTTTATTGTGTTTGAAGGGCAGTGGTCATTTTATTTTCCCAGGGTTAGTATTAATAGGAATCTCTTCTAGGAAATGAAGGTGATGCTATTGAAATAACCTTTTGCTAGACTCCAGTGTATGGTTAAAACCAAGTTCCCCAGGGGAATAGTTGTTTCTTATAGGTGGAGATATTTACAGATAGGGACCTTGTATATATTCTACTAAGCTCCTTAAAGTAGTGGGAACTAGAATTGAAAGTTTGTAAAACATGTATTTTTTTCTTTACTGAGGGATATTTCCAATTTCTTTATCAACTAGAGTTTTCTCTTTCTTGGAGTGTAAGGGAACAAAGTTGCCTGAAAATCTGTGTCTCTTACATATGAATGAAAAAGGAAAAAAAACCACTGAAGAAATAGTCATTTAAAGACTTTAGATTGCTGTGTATTAAACTATTTTCTTTATGCGTATAGATTTCAACCATTAAAGAAAGATTGGAAAAGAACCAATAAGGAGAGCAGAATAATAAATCATCTTTTCTTAATTACAATACATAAAAAGATAAATTAATGTTTTCAAAGAATATTTAATGACATATGCAAATACACACAATATGATATTAAGTATAATAGAAAACCACACTCTATATGCAACAAATTGCACCACATTTTTAAATGCTAAAAGTGACTACCATGGTAGCTTTTACATTCTCTTGTATGCTTTACTTATTTTTCTGAATTTTATAGAATTATTGTGAATAAAGATACAATTAGAAAAAATAACTATGATTTTAAAATTGTTCCTTTTATGCTTGTTATCAAGACAACTGGTCAATTTCAATGAAACTGTTTCATTTTCAAAAAAAAAGTATCAACCAACTCTAGCATTCAGTTGCATACAGATAACAGGTCTCATTAAGAATGGTTCTGGATATTAATGACATAAAATAGGGACATCTAATTGGGTAGGAAAGGATGGAATGCTATATTCCCAGCCCACAGCCTCAGGTTGCTGAAACATAGGGACGAGTAGTTCCCCACCAGATGTGGTTTGTCACAATTTAGGGAACTAGGAGTCACAAATGGCTTCCAGTAGGTGGGGACTAGGTATAGGGATGCAGCCCATTACCCTACAAGGCATGGGACAGTCCCCTAAGCTAAAAAGTGCAAAATGTACCAAAGTTGAGAAATCCTGATACAGATAATCCATGTTTTAAACAATCATTTCACTTTCATGTCTTAAATGGGCAACAGCCATTTAATATTTAAAACTCTTCTTAGACTCAGAATTTAGAAATATAGTCTTAAATCTGAAGTTGAACCTGTGTGTAGGATGCAACCATATTATAAATTTTGCAATTAAATAAATACATGATACTAAGAGCAGAGCTGGTGTTATTCAAAGCTTCTACAATAAAAAAAAAGGACTCGAGATTTTGATGCTCAATATTGTTTAAAGAAAAATTTATTCTGAAATAAATTACTTTCAGATAATAGCATTCCTGTACCTCAGTTTCTCATTGATACTGTAAACATAAAGTTTTTTTTTTCATTAAGGTGGTGGCATGAATCTAATTTATTACATCTACTAGAGATTTCATATGGAAATTATATCCACAGAGCTATTCTGATATATTGTTTAATGAAAATCATAGCTATATCTTCAAGGCTCTTTGTTGTATTAAAAAATGGCATAAACAGACTACTAGGAAAGTATATGAAGATTTATCTTCAGGAAAAATGTAGGCACTACTAAAGTATGACTAAAACTTGTTTACTATATGGAATTAAGATGGCTGAATAAAAAACAGCACAGTAAGAATCTGATGTGAACCATAGTAGAACATTGAAACTTACTGAACATGAGTTAGAGAAGTAAATTATTCTTATCTGACAGCAAGAATGGACTTGGCTTAATGTTTCAGCCTCCTCTTATACAGCAGTTCCCTTCACTCCCTGAGTTCCCACATACCTCTCCCTTCTGGCAGAGGAACAGCAATGCCCCCAGAATAAAACAGGCAAGGTCTTCCCAGCAGTGGGGATTTTGCTCGGGCTGTTTCCTCCTTGCATGGCCAGATTCTACTAATTCCTGTTTAAAAAATAACATCCAACTGTGCCTGCCTCTCTATTTATACAGATTCCCCTTTGTTTTTCTCCTTCTTAGTGCAATTTTTTTTTCTCATGATGCTTGTGATTTCGTGATTATTTATTACTTGCGTGTCTTGTTTATTGTCAGTCTCTGACACTCTGACACCTGAGGGGGGAACTTTGTCTATTCTGTTCACTGTGGTTCACCCACTATGCAGAAGACTGATAGCATAGTAATTATTGCTCGAATGCCTGTATGATTTTGGAAAAAGGAATCAAATACTGTTTTTAGGCATCTGTGCCATGTGCTCAGCCATATGTTGATAGTTCATTAGCTAAAGAGACACACTAGTCTCTTCCTCCATGAGACCCAGAGTGTAATGGGGGGATGGCAAGAAATGGTGCTATAGGTGAGGTAAAGAGTTATAGAGAAATACATAGGGAGAGTTACTAGGGTGGTCAGAGAAAGATTCCTGAGAAACTAATGTCTCTTCTTTAAGGATGAGACATGAGATTTTAACCTGAAGGATGAATAGAAGTTTTCCAGATGAAGAATGTTCCAGGCAGAGGGAACTCTTCCAGATAACCATTTAGACTAGGAATGGCATGGAATTGTCATTCATTCCCATGGGGGAATACAGGCAATATAGGTGCATATTCTGGGCATATCTTTAGTTTTGTGTAATTTAACTTTGCACATCTAGATAGTGATATTCAGTTGGAAGTTGGATGGGTCTGTAATTTAGGAGAGAAGTCTGTGCTGGAGAAATAGGTTTGAGGAGTTGTCAAAATACAGAGATGGGAACTGAAGGCATGCGTTAAGTAAGGTTTCCCAGAGACAGCACGCAGAATGAAAGGAAGTGGGGGCAAGCAGCGAAAGCGGCACCAGCAAGGACTGAAGCAAAGGGGAGGTAAGAAGGAGCAGTGTTGCTACAGACGAGGCGGAGGCGAGTTTCCACGGGCAAGTGAGTAGTGAGCCAGGCCCACCACTTACAGCCAGAAGCACATGCCTGGGAGGCATCGCTCCTGAGAGGGATTGACTGGAGGCTGACAAAGTCAGTGTGATCATTAAGAGGGAAATTGCATTTTGGTGGTGGAGGCTGAGACGGCCGTGTGGTAAGGCGAAGGACCAAGCTATATGCAACCAGAGCCACTGAACACAGGTAATGTTTCCAAAGGTTGGTTGTCCTGGAGACTTGAAGGGAGAAGTAAGCAATTTATAGGGTCATAGAAGATTATTTTCAAAATAGAGGAGATAGTGTGTCCTTTGGCTTAGAGACAGAGCCAGTGTAGACAGAGAAGTTGAAAGGAGGGGAAATAGAGGGCATAGTGAATGGACTGAGGTCTAAAAATAGTGAAGGGCTTTACAGATTTCATAATGTATTCACACAGGTTAATTTGTTAAGTGCTTACAATAACATTTTCGCATAGGTCTTATCATTTTTTCTGAATGAATGTTAAAAATGAGATTCAGAAAGTTTTAGTAATTTGCCCAAGGGTTCACAGCTAAATAAATGTTAAAGCTGAGATTTGAAATCTTGTCTGTTTCTAAATCTCATGTTTTCCCACTGAAGGATGCTGACAAGTTAACTGCTCCTCGAGCCTGTTGTGTTCTCCAGTGCTAGTAACACTTATTTACAGATTAGAGAACACTTGAAGGGGAGAACCTGTCCTGGCTTATTTTAAGTACAGCCGCTCACTATTCACTTCTAAACTGAAGAATACACTAGAAACCAGCAGCTGAGAAAAATTTCTCTAAAGAGATTGGATCAAACTGTGGTCAGCAGATTGGCAGTATATTAGTGTCAACCTGGGATCTTGATGGGAATGCACATTCATAGGCCCACTCAAGACTTACTGAATCAGATTCTCCGAGGGTGGGATCTACGAATCTGCAGTCTAACGAGTCCTTGGGGTGACTCTGACATGCACTAAAGTTTGAGAAGCACTGCATGACTCAAACATGCTCAACTTATACCAGAAGAGTGTTCATGTGAAAGCATTTTTTTTTAAAAAGCCATTATGTACTTAAATAAAGCTACACTGATGTATAGGACCATCAGTGCTATAAAAATATTATATATATATGTTGAAAGGTATCGCAGACTAATTTATATTAGACAGTTCCCATGTGGTAAATGCTAGGGGACCAATTACAAATTCATATGTATATTTAAAGTGTTATAGACACCTGAAGTATTAAAAAATTTAAATAGAGTAAATGAAACAAAAAGAGTCACAACTTAGAGTCACAAATTTAACTTTTGAGAACATAGCAGTTTATTCTGGAATTGAAAGACAGTAGCTGGCATACAAAATTATAGTGGCAATGAAAAAAAAGGGTTCCTGTGTTCAGAGTTAATGACATCTTTGGTAATTATGGCATAACCAGTTAAAGCACTGTAGAGTTTCTAAGAGCAGACTAGACTTTCTAGATTATTTTTGTCTGTTCTATTTTCTTTGTCAGTGAACAGATAATAGGTTTGTGGATTTAAGTTGACTTTAAACTATATTATAGCATTAAGTCCTTAGTTATTTGGCCATTTTGAGAAAAATGAATATCTGTAAAACATGGTTATTATATTTAGTATTGCTATAATTTTAAAGGAAACACAATTCAAAGTTTAATGCACTAAAATAGCTGGACCAACAAGCATATTTTTGACAAGTCATGTTAGACACATACCTCTAACTAGTCTACATTTCTTATTTTAATCACTTTCATTTAAACTTTAAAGTTTAAAGCAATCATGGGTATCAGGAAATTTTATTCCACTATATGCCCCACATGCCTATCATGTTATTTAGTCTCCACCTTTGCTCTCTTTCTGTTTATGCTTCTGTTTTCATCCCTCTTTTCCATCCTCCCCTTCCATTCCACCCCTTTTTCATCTCCTATTCTGTATTTTTCCCCTTTCATCACTTATCTTCTTTTCCAATTCCGTACAAAAAAAAACCCTGAGATGACTTTCAAAGCTTCACACACATAAGACAAGAGGTACTGATAATATGGCAGCAACCACTGAATATGAGAAACAACAAGCATTTACACTAAATAGTATATCACATCTTGAAATCTGTTCCTCATATATAAAGTACTCTTATTCAAATATTATTTTATTTGCTTAACAAAGAATAAAATCAACTTTTGCATTAATAGTTTACATATGCAATAGCTATTTAATTGACTATATTATGACTCTGGTACTTTCTTTTATCATTTTATTTCTATTTCTGGAATAACACTTTAGAAAGAGAAAATATTTAATATTCAGTATATTTTAGGATGTTCATGAGCTGTCTCAGAAAAAAAAAACTGTATTTGTACATTTAAATATAGATGGCCAACATTTGGAAATAAGCAGTTGCTATTAATCTGACAGTACTTATCACTAAGGTTAATTTCCATAAGTTGGAAATCAGACACATACATACACACACACTATATATATATATATGTAATATTTTTATTTTATCAATATTTTAGTCCTAATATTTTGAAGAGAAAAAATGGAAGAAGAAGAAAATAAATGACTTGGTAAAAACTGACTAACCAGTTGGGGGTGTAACAGTGATGTATAGGATCACTCACCCTGTTCCACCAGCATTCAGCCTTCAATCAGCCTGATCCTGAGTAGATAATTCCCTGATGAGGTCCACTGGCGCCCATCAAATATATGGGACTTTCAAGTTTTTAAAATTTATATCTGCCTCTTAGGATTTATAATTATGAAGAAAAAAGTCCTCAAGAGGATCTCTTAACAGGATATTTAAGATAAAGCTGAACATGTTAATCTAATTGACTAGATTCAGCACAGACTATTATCTGGAACAAATTTATATAATGAATGTTACCCATTTATAACTCAAAGGTCAAGTTTTCAGGAAAAAGGGATGCTATGAAGATGCATAAGGAAAGTCAATCTACAATGTCAAGGAAACCGAAGTTATTTAATAGGTAAATCATTTTAGAAAACCTCTGTGTACCCATCTAAAAGCCTGCATTCCAAAGTAGTTGTTTTTTCAATGCCTTGTATTGAGATGTTAAGTTCTTATCTGGGTGATGTTTCCAAAAACTAGTTTTGGCAAAAAACTTCAAAGGAACATATTGTAGATTTCAGAAAAGATAGTATAGTCATTCGTCTTGTAAGAATAATCATGGAAATGATAAAATAAGCACTCTTAAAAATCATTAAATTCAGTTGTACAAGACTGTGGTTGGAATTTCTTTTGTAATTTGAATTCAGTGATATTATTTAAATTAAATATATAATTTTAATTAAAAATATTAGCCAACATGCCACCGAAATTCAAGAAATACTCAATTTTTTACAAAGAAAGAGTATATTCCTTCAGTATTACCATTCATTAGAATGTTAGAAGTTCTATATTCTGGTCAGGGCATTTTAAATAGAAGTTAATTATGAAATACCATGGAGAATATTAAGAGTGGACTTGTCACCAGATAACCTTGATATTGCAAGCACCGTAATGACCAATTATTGTGGTTCTATCTGCCATAAAAAAAAAACAGGATATTTTTTAATGATTCTAAAGAGATACCCCTAAAGGATGTAAGAATATTTATGAAGAGAAGGTCAACAAATAAAACTTGGTTTCATCAAATCAAACAGTAACTACTGTGTGCATAGACCATAACAAGAAGTTAAATTAGGGTGTGTTTAATGAAAGATGACTTCCTTAAAAAAATAACTTTTGAACAAGAAACAGTGTGCAAAAACATGAAGTAAGGAATGAGTAAGGTGTGTTTTATTGGCATTTGGAAGCTGAGGCACGGCAGAGAGGTTTTTGCAGGGAATTTTGAGTTCCAAGATGGGCCCACATCCTAACTGTGCTGTTTGGCCAATTACTTAATTAATTTGTGTTTCAACTGAAAAACAAATAATATCAATGTCCACCTCATTTGATCATTGTGCAAATTAAGGGAATTTATGTCTGGGGAAGTCTATGGTTAAGTATACTTAAACTCAGCAAGAATTTCAGCATGAATAATTACCTAGACTCCTTTGTAAACACGAAGAAAAGACAGTATAATTTCCAAGAAAAACACTTGGTAGTGTTTGTAATGAGCTGGAAATGCTGAATTCATGGGCATCAGCATGAGGGGTGTAGCACCTTAAATGCTTGAAGGTAAGGTTTGAAGGGTCTGGAGATTGAGGAATGAGGACATTGCCACGTAAGCTTAAGCACTAGTAGTCCAGAAAATACAGAAATCAGCACTTTGATACATGAATTAGTAGAAATCTCTTCATTCATTGTAGGAATCTCCTCACCCTTTGTTTACATGAAAATAATTCATTTGAAAAACAAAGGAAGTGAGGTTATCCTAATATATGGAAAGTAGTATACTGAAATAGCTTTATGGCTGCATAAATTGTTTATTCTTACTTTTAATTTCTATGCTTCTCTATCAATAAGTATTGATAATAACTCAATGTAGAGATTAAAAATAAAAACTCAAACTTTAAGAAAGTATCTTAATTTGACTGTAGAGATTAAGAATAGTATCAAAAGTAGCGTGAACATTTTGGGTAGTGTGCTGCAATGTGCAGGCAGCCTGGCATAGCAGGGAAACACGGGACTAAGAGTTTAACAACCCAGTTCCAGTTCCACCTTTCCCACTAACTTATTTAATGACTTTGCACAAATTCCTTTACTTCCGTATGCCTCCATTTTTTTTTTCTTCTGTAAGGAAGGTGGGGTGGAAGTGAGCAAATGAAGTTCACTTGCCTCATAGTGGAAATTTATCCTGCTTCTGAACATTTATTGATTGTGGTGCTATCAGAAATAGTTACCAACAGATCTGTTTAAAACACTGACTTCTATTCATATGGTGGCTTCAGAAAAAAAGAAAATTCTGTGTCGATACCCTTTGCTTGTTTTCTTGCCATATTGTGATGATTTCTTACTAGAAAAGAGTAAATACAAGGGAAAGAGAAAATGAAGATCTGCAGACACTGCTGCATTGTGGAAGGAAGTCTTTTATACAGCTGGATGGAAAATAACCACGCTGACCAGTCACTAACACCTTTCTAAGGAAAAGCAATTACAGTTGCCTCTATATATAGTTTCCCCTACTAATAAACATTTGTCTTATGGTCATAGGAAACTATTTCTGTAACTAAAATGGAGTTATAAATATTTCTTATGATCTATTTAAGAAGAGAAAAACATATCTATATCAACCACTATTTTGAATAGCATGGACATTTGACAAAATATGACTGTCACAGTGTGTAATTGGCTCGGCATCCTCCCAGCCGGGCGCTGAGCAGGCGCTCACAGCATGCGAAGGAAGAAGAACCTTGTTCCACATTTATTAGATGGTCTTTACAAACCAAGAGAATCTTTCCAGCATCCATCTCCAGGGGCTTCCAAAATGCTGGAAGCACTGCTTTAGTGGACGCACAGCAAACCTAGGAGGAAGTGCCCTGAATCAAGGGCATTGTTAAGTATATAATACTCTCCCTCCTCCTTCATACAGTGTGTGTGCTTGGTGTTGACACAGGAGCCTTAATTTCAGGAAGCAGTTCACATGAGTTTTATTCTAACTCACCCATCTACAAGAATGCCATATCACTTTGTTTTTTCCAAATTGGAATAAATTGGACTGGATCCCCTTTTTACCTGGGTGGTGAAAAATTAAATTTCAGTCATTTTGATGGAGGTCTTCTTCCCTTTCTTAAGGCTATGCAAGTATCCATGTGTCTTCATGGCATGTTTACTAACACACTGTCCCTTTCAGCATGAGGAATGTGCTGGTGCCCACCCTCCCCTTCCTGCTCTCCACCTTCCCCACTACTCCAATACCTGTTGCCCCTTTTAGAGACAGTCTGCTAGAGAAGTGGCCCTTGGGACCCATAAGATTTACCAGCAGACATACCTTTCCCTTTCTCTGAGCCCCTTCCTCTCTCCTTGTTGAAAAGGTGGTTTCACATTTCTCTCCTGCTACTTCCATTTTTCCCCTTTAGAACCCATGCTAACTTCTTCCTGGGTTGTAAGGAATGATATGCTAAATGCTGTGAGTTTTTCTCTCCATTCTCTTTGTTACACATTTACGGTTTGGGAGATCCTAAGCAATCTCTGCTTTTCACAGAAAAGAGATTCATTTCCTCGGGGAAGAAGTCCTGGTTTTTCTGACGATGGGAGAATATTTTCCTTCTGATTCAAGGCCTTGAGTACTAATTTGCAGGATTAAATTTATAGCCACCTCCTGTTCTCACAGGATTAAACCAACCCATCTTCACATGCTGAATTCTACATCAATTTGCAAATTAACCACTCTTACAGAATTATGTAATCATTTTTCATTTATAAAACTAAAAAGCAATGGAAAAACTGCAGTAAGATACAAAAACTTCACACCCCTAGGATTGCCATAATCAAAAAAAGAGACAACAACAAGCATTGGTGAGGATTTGGAAAAATTCAAACCCTCATACAGTGCTGAAGAGAAACTAAAATGGTGTAGCCTTTTTGAAAAACAATCTGGTGCTTCCTCAAAAAATTAAATATAGGGTTACTTATGTACACCAGCAATTCCACTTCTAGGTGTATACCTAAAAGAAATAAAAAAACATCAGCCTACATAAAAACTTGTATATGAATGTTTTAAATAACCTACAAGTGGAAGCAACCCAAATGTCCATCACCTGATGTTAAATACAATGTGGTAGACCCATACACTGGAATATTATTTGGCAATAAAAAGGAATGAAAGAATTGGTGCATGTTAAACACAGACGAATCTTGAGAATGTTTTGCCAAATGAAAGAAGCTAGACACAAAAGGCCATATATTGTATAATTCCATTTATATGGAATCTCTAGATAGGCAGATGTATAGAGACAGGCATTGCCTAGGGCTAAGGGGGACAAGGGATCAGAGAAAGAAGGCTGAAAGGTTTGGGGTTTCTTTTTGGAGTGATGAACCTGCTCTGGAATTATATAGCAGTGATGGTTGCTCAAACTTGTAAATATATTAAAAGTCAATAAATTGTACAGTCTAAAAGGATATATTTAATGGTATATTAATATCTCAATTTTTAAAAAGCATGGAGAAATGGAGGTGAAGAGTCATGTCCCTATTGTCCAGGAGTTGTAAATTTTATATTTGAATTTTTTTAAATAAGGGGAATTCATAAAAAGAAAAAAAAAATCCTACAATTGTAACAACATGATGGATCTAGAAGGTATTATGCTCAGTGAAATATGCTAGACAGAGAAAGACAAGTGCCAAATGATTTCCCTCATTTGTGGAGTATAACAACAAAGCAAAACGGAAGGAACAAAACAGCAGCAGATTCACAGACAGAGAAGGGACTAGTGGTTTCCAAAGAGAAGGGGTTGGGGAGGGAGAAGGGGATTAAGGGGCACCATGATTCAAAATCACAATATGGGTAGGTCATGGGGAAGGCAGTACAGCATGGAGAAGACAAGTAATGACTCTGTATCATCTTACTGTGCTGATGGACATTGATCGTTATAGAGGGGTTGAAGACTTGTTTAATGTTGAAGAATGGGAGAATGATGAAGCCACTGTGTTGTTTATGTGAAACAATCATAATATTGCATATCAATGATACTTTAATAAAAAAGGGGGGCATTATAATTTTTTTCACAATAGGTGAAACGATTTTGGGCTATGGGATAGAGAAAAATGACTTTTGCTTTTCCATTCTAACCATTATTTACTACATAATCAAAGATAACAAAATTATTCTCAACAGCCAGAACTGATCATTTTGTTATCAAAAACTTCCATTTCTGAGTCCTTATAGGAATGCATACAGATGACACACTCAAATTTGGGCAGGGATATTGTGGAACCCTGGAGTGCTTCCATGGCGCTCCTACCAGCTACCCCCTCTAGACCTGAAGGAGAACAGGTAGCAGGATCCAGACATAGGAGGCTGTGCAGAAGAAACTGCCAGGCCTTGAGGTCTTGGCTCAGGGACACACCCAAGCCCACTTTAACATCATAAGGAAGAAGATAAGAGACTTAGTACCCCTAACCTATTCCAACTTTACTGTAATAGCTTTCTCTTATTTCATGACAGCATGCTGGTGCTCCCCATTGATCAAACGCAGTGGAAGTCAAAGCCTGTAAATGTCTCTCATACAGATCAGACTTCCAGGAAAACAGAGCAGAGTGAAGAATGCAAGGGGATGGGGGTGTCCTGCAGGGGCAAATGAAAAATAGCCACCTGAACTCCTTTATTTCTACCTGTCTTTACAGTTACCATGAACTGGTTTACATTTATGTATTTTATCACTTCTAATAAACTAAAATTTTCTTGAGAGGTTGAATTTTATATATTTGTGTATTTCCAAAACCACTTTAAAAACTGTATGGCATGTATGTCAAATATTCAGTGAATGACAACTGAATGAAAAATGAAAAAAATGACATTATTTTTTCTTTCTTACTAGTCAAGTATAATTTACATGTTAACTACTAGTTTATACAATTCCTGTCCCTCAGGGTTACACAAAAGAAAATGATCAGCTTTTTTCACTTCTGAGAACACTTTGAACAACTGTCGTTAGGGTTTATCATATTTCTAATTCAGGTTTATTTTATTTAAAAAATTGCAAGAGAAAGAAAGCCTTACTCTGAAAAACATTTTTAAAGGTCAGTTACCACTCATTCAAGTTCAGATGGTGGCTCACTCTTTCTGCAGGTAATGGCAGCCTAAAAATGTCACCAATTCAAATGTAGCCAAATGGACCCTTCCTTTTAAAGTTCAGTTGTGAAAATAACCACCAGTGTGGATAAGTTTTACAGGAAAATTATAATGCTTTTTTAAGTGTTTGACTCTCTTGGCATTTTGGCAATTAAAACAATTTATATTACTTTATACTGAAGGCGTGGAAGGTAAATCACTATATAACTTTCCAGAAGAAGAAAAACAAATTGTTTCTAGAAGAGGCATTTGTTTTTAAAATGTTAATTGAAAAAATAGTGAAATGGGAAAAGTAGAAGTACAGGGATTAAGTGGAGCAAATCAGTAACTGGTTGCATTGTTCAATCACAGAGTGACTTTTTTAGTCATTTCATATTTGGAGTGACTAACAATACAGTAGTGACTCCTTATCCTTGGAGGGTGTGTTTCAAGGCTCCCAGGGGATTCCTGAAACTTCCAATAGTACTGAACCCTATATATGCTATGTTTTTTTCCTAGATATACATACCTGTGATAAAGTTTAATTTATAAATTGAGCACAAAGATGAACAATGACTGATTAACTAGAACAATCATAACAATATGCTGTAATAAAGTTGTGTGGTCTCTCTCTTTCCCTCTTTCTTAAAATACGTTATTGTACTCTACTCCCTTCTTATTGTGATGATGGCAGATGGTGTCAGAGGTGTCAGAGGTGCAGGCATTGGAACAGTGTTAGGCTACTCTTGATTTTCTGATGTGAAGAGAGGAGGATCATCTGTTCCAGATCTCAGTTGACCACTAGTAACTGAAACAGAGGAAATGGAAAGCACAGATGAAGGGAGCCTACTGTATATAGAAACTTAACTCACTCTTGGTAATAGGGATTTCGAAGACTGGAAAATATTAGCCATTAGATGGAGCCTAACAGCGTGTAGTCTAATAATGATATTGTGGTTTGGCTGATAATTTAAAGACTTTATATTGCAGTTGTTGCTCATATTAGTGGGATATTTTACAGGCTTATATCCATGCTTTGTATTTGGAAAAAAAATCAATAGAACTTAATGAGAAATGGAGGTTTCTACTTCAAACCAAATGTTTTACTTCAAAATATTCTGCTGATAAAAAGAAGAAATGTGTCACTTCTCCTTAGTCCTGCTTTCTCTAAAGGCTGCCATACTCTTTCCTAAAATCAGTAAGTGGGGAAGCTTTTATCCCATGTATTAAGAGCCTATGCCGGTATACAATATTCAAGTCCCAAAGAGAAAGTGTGGCTATTATTTGCACGGGGTTATCATGTTAGCCTCTGAATGAAGCCAAAGGCTGTCTAGATTGCCAACTAGACCCTTCCTGCTTGGGACTCAGGGGGTACCAGGAATGATTTATTCCCAAGCCAGAGTAGGAGTTATGTGTTCACTTTCTTCCTGCCAGCTCTCAGCCATCTTTGAACCATATTCCAAGTCCCAAGCTCTCACCCCCATTTTTTGTTACATTATAATGTGTTTATTTGAATACTTTATGCAGACAGCCAGAATTGCAGTGATAACTATGAACAACATAGGTAATTATAATTAAGCTATGTTTCTAGCTTGAAAACCAAGGTATGAACAAATTTTTAAATTTATAAAAAGGTATATAAAAGACACAGAAGTGAGTGGAAATGCAGATGCTAGTTCTACACTGGAACAGTAAAGGATAAAAATATGTTATAAATTTCACCATAAATGATAACTACAATTTGGTAAGGTAGAACAAAATGGAAAAGCTGATTGTTGCATAAAATGATTCTTAAAGATAATAAATGGTCATTAGTAAGAGACATTCTCAGAAAATACATAGTGAATTTAATAAGCACTTTTCTCCCAACAGTAACAAAGAATCAATGAAGTTAGTTGCCGACATAAGAATTAAATGTCCAATAAAAAATTTGAATGATATTTAATAGGTTCTAAGCTTATAAATTTGGCTTGCTGTAAAATGGCCTGGATTCTTGCACAAAGAAGAAAGTGAAAACCATTTTGATAGGGAAATTTTAAGGCAAAACAAAATAAAACTATTATTCAATTATGGAAATTTTTGTTTGAAAATCAATGAAGAAAAAATTAAAAGGAATGTTTCACAAAAATTGAAAGATCTTCAGTTGTCACCAAACAATTCCCCATAATATATGAGCCTTCTAACAATATTAAGTATCAATTGATTCAAAATTTGAGAAATCACAAGTACTTTAGTTTTAGATAAGTCATACAATATAAGAGACACAGTCCAATAAATCCTTGGATATTTTCTCCTCAAAAGACTTTCAATTTTGCCAAAAAATTTAATTCACAGACTAAAAAATAAGCTCTTAGATTAGATAAATCTTTGCATTTTTGACAAAGAATTTCAGCTACATTATGATGGTTGATGCTCCAGACATGTTACACAGAAAGTCTGAATTATTAAAATTTTAAAACAGAAGACTGATGTTTTTCTTATGGCTTTATTTTACTGTATGATGCCAGAAGTATTTTTACTGTTTTCTAAAGCACACTGTATGACACATGTCATGGGTACACTTGTTAAAATCATTTATATACACATGTTAATGCGGTGAATCATCACCAGTTTATGAAACTGTTGAAAGAAATAGAGTACAATGAACCTAATGATGTGTTCTTTTCCATTGCTCTTTGAATTGTGGAAAGTATTCACAAAGATTTACTCTATTGTTAAGTCCAACTCAAAAGTTTCATAGAGTAAAAGAAATGTCTGTCAGATATTCAATGAACAAAGACAAAAAAGTGTCAGCACTGTCTCACGAATATCGTACAGCACACAAACCTACTAAATTTGAAGCTCCAAGAAACTGAAAGAAAAACTCATTTGTGATCTGCATAGACAGCTGCAAGAATTTAGGTTGCAGTTGAAACTTCTCAAAATGTAAAGCAATAAAAATGATCTTGCACATTTTTAACATGAATCACTATACAGGTTGAATTGCTAGCAACAGCATTATGTCAATCTTGTACCTGTACAAAATACATGAAGTTTGAAGAATGCTTTGTTGCGATTGATGAGATTTAGGGTTCTTTCAAATATATGTAGTTGCTCTTTGATTCATGTTACTGAGTGGACAGAAAGATTAGAGAATGTACTTCAGTTGGGCAGTTTGAAACAGATATGCTTTTGTTTCAAAGAGTCAAATATTCTTCTAAAAAAGATGAACCAGTTTTATATACAGTTACTGAAAATTAGTATGCTTGCAACAACTTGAGTTGCAAACTTGAATTTTTTTGGAACAATTTAGATTTATAGAAAATTTATGAAGATAGTACAGAGAATTCTCATATACTCCATACCTAGTTTCTCCTAATATTTACATCATGCATTATTATGGCACATTTGTCACAATTAAGGAAATAATATTGATATATTACTATTAATTTCAATACTTTATTAATATTTACTTGGTTTTTACCTAATGACTTTTTCCTCTTCTAGGATCCCATGCAGGATACCCCATTATTTCTAGTCATTATATATCTCTTCCTATTGGCTGTGAACACTTCCTAGACTTTCCTTAATTTTAATTACCTTGACACTTTTGAGGCATACTGGTCATATATTTTATGGAATGTTCCTCTAATAAGAATTGCCTGATATTTTAAATTACGATCAGAGTAGAATTATGTGTTGGTGGGTGGAAACCACAAAGGTATTCATTTTGATTTCATCATATTTACAGTACAGACTAGCAACATGATTTATGATTGTAGATGTTGACCTTGATAACCTAAATGAGGTAATATTTGCCAGGTTTCTCCACTGTAAAGTTACTCTTTTTTTCCCCTCTTCCTATGCTGCACTCTTTAGAAAGAAGTCACCAGGCACAACCCACACTGAACTGATAGAGAGTTGTGCTACGCCTCTTTAAGGGAAGTGTGTCTATGGAATTTATGTGGAATTCTTTTTTATTAATAGTTGTCTATTATTCCCCATTGATTTATTTATGTAATCATTTATTTATATCAGTTATATATGGAATCATGCATATTTATTTTATACTTTGGGTTATAACTCAGTACTGTTTTGTTTGTGTTGCTCAAATTCGATGGTGTGTTTAGCACTTCTCTATTTTCCCACAATACAAAATGTTTCAGGCTCATTTTGTATATTTCCTGCATTTGTCTAGAATCATAGATTTGTCTAAGGAGCCCTGTTTCCTATTATTGGAGAATGGTATAAGAAACCGATATCTAGGCCCTAGGAGTGCTTGTCACTGGGGTATTTTTGCTTCTAGGCATTTTCAAGTGACAGACTAAGGAAATGTGTGTGTGTGTGTGTGTGTGTGTATATAGACATATATATATATATATATATACACATATGTTTGTAAATATTTCTTTATGTAATATCTGTATCTATAGTAAGCTAAACATGAATTTATAATGATGTCACCAAATCTAATCCATCACCACATAGATTCATTCTCTTCCTCTTGTCTTTAACCTGCTCCAACATTGAGAAACCTGTCTCCCATCATCCATTTAAGTGCTCAATTCCAAGATATCTATTTCTATATCATCTATATCTGTCTATTTCAGATTTGTTAACTTGTAACCCTATGGAAAATAATTTTATCCACTAAAGTACATTACCAAAGTAGTTTCTTTTGCTGTTAGTCCAACAGACTTGATTCATTTCCATAGTTACTGAGGTCAGCAGCTCTCACCCTCACCCCCATCAGTGAGGTTGTTTCACATATTTACAATGCAACTGGATTTTTTGTCATATTCTGCACTACATTCTGGGATTCCCCTGACCATCTAAATGACTTTTAAAATTTGTGTACATTAAGGTTAACTCTGTGTGCTATAAACTATGAACCTTAACAAATGCATGTAATGTAGCAGTATATAGAATCACTCACCACCCCTGTTCACCACCCTTCTGAGCTTCCGCTACTCAGACTACCCCCAATCGCCACCAAATCCTGATAACCACTGATCTTTTAACCATCTGTAATGTTTGGTCCAAAATGTCAAGAAACTGGAATCCTATGATATATAGATTCTCAGACTGGCTTATTTTTATCTATATGTTTAGGATTCATCCATGTCTTTTCATGGCATGATAACTTATTTCTTTTAAGTCTTGAATAATATTTCATCTTCTCTACGTACCCTAGTTTGTTTATTCATCTGCTGTTTGAAGAACATCTTGCTTGTTTCCAGTTTCGAGCTGTTATATGGATAGATAAGAACCAAGGTGACTAACAGTCAATACCAATGTTCTATAGATAGTAAGCATTACTAAATATTGACTAATACATACATGCATTATTTTCAGAAAAGGTAAGTGGGAATCTAGCTAGTTGGAAGAGAAGAACCTTCAGTTTAACACATCACATTGACACTTTGCTTAAGATAAGACAATAGATTGATGTTGAATCTCCTAAATTACTGTTTTTTATAATCTATTTTGGTTTCATTAATCTAAAATTACATGTGAAATATTATGGTAATTAAACTACCCCCTTCATTAGGTCCCCCCAACCAACCCCATTACAGTCACTGTCCATCAGCATAGTGAGATGCTATAGAATCACTACTTGTCTTCTCTGAGTTGTACAGCCCTCCCCGTGGCCCCCCAACATTACATCTGCGAATCGGTAATGCCCCTTTTTCTCTCTTATCCCTCCCTTCCCACCCATCTTCCCCAGTCCCTTTCCCTTTGGTAACTATTAGTCCTTTCTTGGGTTCTGTGAGTCTGCTGCTGTTTTGTTCCTTCAGTATTTTTTCTTTGTTCTTATACTCCACATATGAGTGAAATCATTTGATACTTGTCTTTTTCGGCTTGGCTTATTTCACTGAGCATAATACCCTCTAGCTCCATCCATGTTGTTGCAAATGGTAGGATTTGTTTTCTTCTTATGGCTGAATAATATTCCATTGTGTATATGTACCACTTCTTCTTTATCCATTCACCTACTGATGGACACTTAGGTTGCTTCCATTTCTTGGCTATGGTAAAAAGTGCTGCAATAAACATAGGGGTGCATCTGTCTTTTTCAAACTGGGCTGCTGCATTCTTAGGGTAAATTCCTAGGGGTGGTATTCCTGGGTCAAATGGTATTTCTTTTTTGAGTGTTTTGAGGAACCTCCATACTGCTTTCCACAATGTTTGAACTAATTTGCAGTCTCACCAGCAGTGTAAGAGGGTTCCCTTTACTCCACATCCTTGCCAACATTTGTTGTTGTTTGTGTTTTGGATGCTGGCTATCCTCACTGGTGTGAGGTGATATCTCATTGTGGTTTTAATCTGCATTTCTCTGATGATTAGCGATGTGGAGCATCTTTTCATGTGCCTGTTGGCCATGTGAATTTCTTCTTTAGAGAAGTGTCTGTTGATGTCCTCTGCCCATTTCTTAGTTGAATTATTTGCTTTTTGTTGGTTAATGTGCGTGAGTTCTTTTTATATATTTTGGATGTCAACCCCTTATCAGATACATCATTTATGAATATATTCTCCCATCCTGTAGGATGTCTTTTTGTTCTACTGATGGTGTCCTTTGCTGTACAGAAGCTTTTCAGCTTGATATGGTCCCACATGTTCATTTTTGCTTTTGTTTCCCTTGCCCAGAGAGATATGTTCGTGAAGAAGTTGCTGATGTTTATGTCCAAGAGATTTTTGCCTATGTTTTTTTCTAAGAGTTTTATGGTTTCATGACTTATATTCAGGTCTTTGATCCACCTTGAGTTTACCTTTGTGTATGGGGCTAGACAGTAGTCCAGTATCATTCTCTTACATGTAGCTGTCCAGTTTTTCCAACACCAGCTGCTGAAGAGGCTGTCATCTCCCCATTGTATATCCAAGGCTCCTTTATCAAATATTAATTGACTGTATATGTTTGGGTTAATGTTTGGATTTTCTATTCTGTTCCACTGGTCTGTGGGTCTGTTTTTGTGCCAATACCAAATTGTCTTGATTACTGTGGCTCTGTAGTAGAGATTGAAGTCAGGGAGCATAATTCCCCGTTTTATTCCTCTTTCTCAGGATTCCTTTGGCTATTCGGGGTATATTGTGGTTCCATATGAATTTTAGAACTATTTGTTCCAATTCATTGAAGAAAGCTGTTGGTAGTTTGATAGGGATTGCGTTGAATCTGTAGACTGCCTTAGATAATATAGCCATTTTGACAATATTTATTCTTCCTAGCCAAGAGCATGGGATGCATTTCCATTTGTTAGTGTCCTCTTTAATTTCTCGTAGGAGTGTCTTGTAGTTTTCAGAGTAGAGGTCTTTCACTTCCTTCGTTAGGTTTATTCCTAGGTATTTTATTCTTTTTGATGCAATTGTGAATGGAATTGTTTCTCTGATTTCTCTTTCTGTTAGTTCATCATTAGTGTATAGGAAAGCAACAGATTTCTGTGTGTTAATTTTGTATCCTGCAACTTTGCTAAATACAGATATTAGTTCTAGTAGTTTTGGAGTGCAGTCTTTAGGGTTTTTTATTTACAGTATCAAGTCATCTGCAAATAGTGACAATTTGACCTCTTCTTTACCAATCTGGATGCTTTGTATGTCTTTGTTTTGTCTGATTGCCGTGGCTAGGAACTCTAGTACTATGTTGAATAACAGTGGAGAGAGTGGGCATCCCTGTCTTGTTCCTGACCTTAGATGAAAAGCTTTCAGGTTCTTGTTGTTAAGTATGATGTTAGCTGTGGGTATGTCATATATGGCCTTTATGATGTTGAGGTACTTGCCGTACCTCATTTTGTTGAGAGTTTTATTCAGGAATGGATGCTGAATTTTGTCAAATGCTTTTTCAGCATTTATGGAGATGATCATGTGGTTTCTGTTCTTCTTTTTGTTGATGTGGTGCATGATGTTGATGGATTTTCGAATGTTGTACCATATTGCATCCCTGGGATGAATCCCATTTGGTCATGGTGTATGATCCTCTTGATGTATTTTTGAATTCGGTTTGCTAATATTTTGTTGAGTATTTTTGCATCTACATTCATCAGGGATATTGGTCTGTAATTTTCTTTTTTGGTGAGGTCTTTGCCCGGTTTTGGTATTAGAGTGATGCTGGCTTCATAGAATGAGTTTGGAAGTGTTCCCTCCTCTTCTATTTTTTGAAAAACTTTAAGGAGAATGGGTTCTATTTCTTCTCTGTATGTCTGTTAGAATTCAGGGGTGAATCCATCTGGTCCGGGGGTTTTATTCTTGGGTAGTTTTTTGATTACTGATTCAATTTCGTTGCTGGTGTTTGGTCTGCTTAGTTTTTCTGTTTCTTGCTTGGTCAGCCTTGGAAGGTTGTATTTTTCTAAGAAGTTGTCCATTATTTCTATTTTTCCAACTTGTTAGCATATATATTCTCATAATATTGTCTTATAATTCTTTGTATTACTGTGGGGTCTCTCATGATTTTTCCTTTCTCATTTCTGACTCTTTATGTGTGTAGATTCTCTTTTTCTCTTAAAAAGTCTGGCTAGGGGTTTATCTATTTTGTTTATTTTTTCAAAGAACCAGCTCTTGGTTACATTGATTCTTTCTATTGTTTTATTCTTCTCAATTTTATTTATTTCTTCTCTGATCTTTGTTATGTCCCTCCTTCTGGTGACTTTGGGCCTCATTTATTCTTCTTTTTCCAATTTCAGTAATTGTGTCTTCAGACTATTCATTTGGGAATGTTCCTCCTTCTTTAAATAGGCCTGGATTGCAATATACTTTTGTCTTAGAACTGCCTTTGCTGTGTTCCACAGAAGTTGTGGCTTTGTGTTGTTGTTGTGATTAGTCTCCATATATTCTTTGATTTCTGTTTTGATTTGGTCGTTAACCCATTGATTAATTTGGAGACTGTTGTTAAGTCTCCATATATTTGTGAGCCTTTTTGGTTTCTTTCTAAAATTTATTTCTAGTTTCTACCTTTGTGATCTGAGAAGTTGGTTGGTAGGATTTCAATATTTTTGAAATTACTGAGGTTCTTTTGTGGGCTAGTATGTGGTCTATTCTGGAAAATGTTCCATGTGCACTTGAGAAGAATGTGTATCCTGTTGCTTTTGGGTGCAGAGGTCTGTAGGTGTCTGTTAGGTCCATCTGTTCTAGTGTGTTGTTCAGTGCCTCTGTGTCTTTACTTATTTTCTGTCTGGTTGATCTGTCCTTTGGTGTGAGTGGTGTGTTGAAGTCTCCTGAAATGAATGCATTACTCTCTATTTCCTCCTTTAATTCTGTTAGTATTTGTTTCACACATGCCCGCGCTCCTGTGTTGGGTGCATATATATTTATAATGGTTATACCTTCTTGTTGGACTGACCGCTTTATCATAATATAATGTTCTTCTTTATCTCTTGTTACTTTGTTTTAAAGTCTATTTTGTATGATACAAGTACTGCAACACCTGCGTTTTTCTCTTTGTTGTTTGCATGAAATATCTTTTCCATCCCTTCACTTTTAGTCTGTGTATATCTTTGGGTTTGAGGTGAGTCTCTTGTAAGCAGCACATAGATAGGTCTTGCTTTTTTATCCATTCTGTTACTCTGTGTCTTTTGATTGGTGCCTTCAGTCCATTTACATTTAGGGTGATTATGGATAGATATGTACTTATTGCCATTGCTGGCTTTAGATTCGTGGTTACCAAAGGTTCAAGGGTTGCTTCTTTACCATCTAACAGTCTAACTTTCTTGTTAAGTTATTGTAAACACCGTCTGATGTTTCTTTATTTCTCTCCCTTCTTATTCTTCCTCCTCCATTCTTTATATACTGGGTGTTTTATTCTTTGCCTTTAGTTAGTATTTGGATGGTCTGCTTTCTTTGCTATGATTTAATTTTCTCTGGTGACATCTTTTTAGCCTTAGGTGTGCTTCCATCTAAGCAGTCCATTTAAGATATCCTGTAGTGGGTGCTTTATGAGAGGCAAACTCTCTCAACTTTTGTTTGTCTGGAAATTGTTTAATCCCTCAGTCATATTTAAATGATAATCGTGCTGGATACAATATTCTTGGTTCGAGGCCCTTCTGTTTCATTACGTTAAATATATCATGCCATTCTCTTCTGGTGTGTAAGGTTTCTGTTGAGGAGTCTGATGATAGTCTGATGGGTTTTCCTTTGTAGGTGATCTTTTTTTTCTGTCTAGCTGCCTTTAATACTCTGTCTTTATCTTTGATCTTTGCCATTTTATTTATTATGTGTTTTCCTGTTGTCTTCCTTGGGTCCCTTGTGTTGGGAGATCTGTGGGCTTCGGTGGACTGCGAGACTATTTCCTTCCCCTTCGAGGGAAAGTTTTCAGCACTTATTTCTTCAAAGACACTTTCTATCCCTTTTTCTCTCTCTTCTTCCCCTGGTACTCCTATAATGCAAATATTGTTCCGTTTGGATTGGTCACACAGTTCTCTTAAAATTCTTTCATTCCTAGAGATCCTTTTATCTCTCTCTGCCTCAGCTTCTCTGTATTCCTGTTCTCTGATTTCTATTCCATTAACAGTCTCTTGCATCTCATCCAGTCTGCTGTTAAGCCCGTTGATCGCTTGTCTGATTTCTGCATTGTCTTTCCTCACTTCCCTCACTTCCTCCCTCAGCTCTTGCACCTCTGTAGGTCCATCAGCATGGTTATGACTTTTATTCTGAATTCTTTTTCAGGAAGATTGTGCATTTCCATCCCTTCCGGCTCCCTCTCTGGGATTGTCTGGTTTATCTTAGTCTGAACCATATTCCTCTGTCTTTTCACGGCTATAGAAGTGGTCGCTGGTAGTTGCCACGTATGTCAGCTGGTCTCTTTAAGACTTTAAAAAGAAAAAAAAAAAAAGAAACAAATGAAGGAAAGAAAAAAGAAAGAGAAGGAAAAACAAAACAAAACAAAACAAAACAAAAAAACGCCCACTGGGTGTAGATTCTGTGGTGATGCTGTAGGTGGTGCTGTTGCTCTACTATTCCGCACTGTGGCCACGCCACTCCGCAGGGCCCTTTGTAGCTCTGGCCGTGGTGGGAATGAAAGGGAGGCTGTTGATCTCTGTGAGAAGTCTAAGTGCGGCCACCCTTTTCCAGTCGCCAGCTAAGGGGTCCGAAACTCCCCAGGACTCCCAGCCTGCTGGGCTGAGTATGCTGGGGCGATCTGGCTCCTCTGCTGTGCTCCTGTCTCTTTAAGACTGCTGAAAAAAGTGTGCGCTTTTCTTTTTTTTTTTTCTTTTTCTTTCCTTCCTGGGAGCTGCTGCAAGTACCTGGCGTGTTCCCCGCTCAGATCCTGCACCCTCTGTTTCTCCAATCTCTGCTACACTGTGTGATGTGTGTCATCGCTCCCCGCGCAGATCACTGGAGCTGGTTATTTCACGGGGTGTACTTCCACTCCCTCCCAGCTCTGAATCCTCCCCTCCCGCCAGTGCTCTGGGGTGGGTGAGTGCTCTGGTCCCTGGTTCGCGGCTCCATATTTTACCCACCTCGTGCGGTGCCATGTCCTCTGAGGTGTAGCTGCACCCTGTGCTCTTTTCTGTGTTATTCTGGTCTCTCTTTTAGGAATAATTGTATTTGCTGTATCTTCATAAATATATATAGTTTTGGGAGGAGATTTCTTCCGCCCTGCTCACACTGCCATATTCCCAGAAATCCTAAATTACTTTTATCTTCTCTTTGTTTATAGCTTTTATATCTAATTTAGTTAATTTGTTTTTATTTTATATTTCTTTACATAGTCACCATTAAGAGGGGTATGTACACTTAACACCTTACTTCTATATTTATTTAGACATGTTTATCAATAACCAAGCACCTACAACTATGTTCATTGTTGAATTTAGTTCTTTTACTTAACATGATCATGGGAAACTGAAAAGGCCAATATGAGAAACTTTGATTAAATTTTAGTCTTTGTTAAAGTAACATTTACAATACATTTCAAATGTGTGTGTGTGTGTTGTTGAATATAAAATACAAGAGAAGATGACAATGCCAGTAACTCTGGGTAACTATTGGGCAGTGCTATGAAAATTTAGAGACATCAACAGTTGGACTTGACTGCTAATTTGGCACTGGAGACTTTTCTTAAGATATGCTGAAATTTTACCTTTCGTTTTAGAAGCAACAGCTATTTTCCTTTTGATATCTAGTAGTTTCTATTCCTCTGTCTTCCCTCCTTTTCATACACCATACTACTTCTTTGTCATTTAAAAACATTAATTAGCTACTAAAATTTGGTGCATTCAAAATGGATTTCTCAAGACTAGCACCACTTTGCTTTTGATGCCAATTGAATCATCCTTCTCATGGGACACCAGTTTCATTTGAAATTAGAAGGTAGTAAGCTAAGTGTTATGGACTTGTTTACTTAAAGTTAGGCCACTTAAAAAATAATTACTATTAAAATGTACATATATCCAAAGCAATCTATTGATTCAGTGCAATCCCCATGAAAATATCAATAGTGTTTTTCACAGAAATAGAACAAAAAATCCTAAAATGTATATGGAACCACAAAAGACCTTGAATAGCCAAAGCAATATTGAGAAAGAAGAACAAAACTAGAGGTATCACACACCTTTATCTCAAACTATACTACAAAGCTATAGTAATTAAAGCAGTATGGTACTGGCATGAAAATAGACAAATCAATGGAATAGAATAGAAAGGAAGTAAACCCTTGCTTATGTGGTCAATTAATCTATGACAAAGGAGAATATGCAATGGGGAAAAAGACATACTCTGCAATAAGTGGTGCTGGGAAAACTGGACAGCTACCTACAAAACAATGCAACTGGACCACTATCTTACTCTATATATAAAAAAATAAATTCAAAATAGATTAAAGACCTAAATGTAAGACCTGAAACCACAAAACTCCAATATGCATATATATATATATATATATATATATATATATATATATATATATATATATATATATATACATGCATACATACACACAGTGGAATAATAGTATTAAAAAGAATAAAATCTTGCCATTTGTGACAACATGGAAGGACTTTGTGGTATTAGGCTAAGTAAAACAAATCACAGAAAGACCTATACTGTATGACTTTACTTATATGTGGAATCTAAAAAAACAAAACAAAGAAAAAAAAAGAAACAGACTCATATATACAGGAAACAAACTGTTGGTTACTAGAAAGGAGAGGGGTTGGGGTATGGGCAAAATAGGTAAAGGGGATTAATAGGTAAAACTTCTAGTTATAAAATAAAATCATGGGGCTATAAAGTAAAATAAGGGAAAATAGTAAACAAAATTATAATAACTTTGTGTGGTGACAGAGGGTAACTAGCCTTATCATGAGGATCATTTTATGTATAAAAATATAAAATCACTATCATGTATACTTAAAATTAATAGAATACTGTATGCCTATTACACTTCAATTTAAAATTAGTTAACTAATTAATTAAAATAAGGCCATTTATGTTGACAGATAACCTTTTTAAATTGCTTAACAATTTAAGTGTTAAGCTGAAAATCCTGATTACTGAGCTGCATTTTGTGAGTTGACCTGATTTCTCCCTCCCCAAAAGAGGGGTGGTTGCTGCCTTGTTATATGTTTTTCATGGATCTGCAATACTGTTATTTGAACAGTAAAAATATTTTACATTGACTGGAGTAATGTCCACATGTTATAGCAGTTAGAAATAACTCCATCTGGAAAATAGTTCACATAATATCCGAGTGCTTCTAATTGTCTAGGTGCTTGCACAGTAAACTCTTAATATATTTGACTCACAAAGTTAAAGGAAAACAGCATTTGTGTTCCTCAGCATAAGATCTCTGATTTTAATTGCGTTTGTTCTTGTTCACCATATACTTCAGGCATATTGTCTTGTTAAAGAACAGGCAGTAGGAGGAGAAAAACTTTTTAGTAGTGTATACCTATCCTTATATTGTCATCGGATTTTCCTAACTGGAAAGAACTTAATTATATATGTTGAGCATAAGTCTGTGAAAGTTTGGAAAATGTCTTTTAAAACTGTTTAACAAAACTGTCATAGAGAAAAAAACAAGAATAACAGGAAAAAGAAAATACCACCCACACAAGAAAAATCCAGTTTTAGAGAAACAAAAACAAAACAACAATGTGAAAATATACAATTTAATGGTAAAGTTGCTGCACCTTATACAGTACTTTAAATTACTTTAACAAACCAAAGATGAGTTAAATTATTACTCCTCTTATTTTAATAACCAATGTCTCCCATTGAAAAAAATGCAAAATTAAGAGATACCAGTTGAAAATACTACTATCCTATTGCTGTAGACTTATACTTTTGAAGAGTGTTATAAAAATGATTAAAATATGTACTTTCTCATTCTTTTTATTTCACAGAAACTATTTCTTTACTATCATTAATGAAACCATTATTCTGGTTGCACCTTGAGAAAACTTAGTCTATTTCCTTTAAACAAAACCATGGAAACTGATACTTTTAAATCTTTGTTATACAGTCATGATGTAATCAAATAGTAAACCAACTTTTCAATACATAGCCAATTATTATTTTTTTAATATCCACATGATGCATGTTCATAAAGTATAAAAAGTGAATGTCAGTAGATATGGCCAACTTAAAATATATATTGTGATTGTTAAACTAGGTGATTTTCTTTCATTCCACATTTGAACTATTCAATACTCCAAAATTAAATAAACTAACGACATGGCCTACAGAATTTTCCTTGCCTCCCCCTATTTTTTAGAAAAAAAAAGTCTGGCTTGAATCTGTCACTGTCAGATTAAAATATTAAGATGTTTAAATACTTTTAAATCAGAGTAGAACATCTTTATTCTAACTGACTTGAAAAGACTGTTAAGTTCCCAAATAGAATAACTGCTTGACATTAATTCTAGATAGTAAAAAAAAAGAAAAGCTATTTATATTAATACATTTCATCTAAGTAGTTCTATACATTTAATTATAAACATATACGATCTTCATATGAGACTTTCAAATACTGAAAAATATTAAAATTTGGCAGGTATTTTAAATTTGACTGAAATGGTTAGTAAATACAATATGCTTGCTTCTGTGGCTTGTAGTTCCGTTGCACATCTAACACATATGTTTACATTCACTCTCTTTCTTAAATAGCACCTCATTCTCCTTTCCCTTACTATGCTTTATTTTTCCTTTCCATGCTTTTCAACCTGTTATGGAATCGTGTGTTGGTTTTGCTATTGTAGTTACTGTCTGTTATGTGACTGATGGGCAGTCCATGAGAGCAAGGATCACTCCCTTTAGTGCTCTCTCTTCGTTGCCTAAAATAATGCCTGGCATAAAGTAGGTACGCATGACTATTTGTTGAATGATTGAATGAATACTACTCATATATATCTCATTTTATAACTGAAGAAAGATAGGTTTAGAATCACTATCTAGTTTGACCAGGACCTCACAACTAAGGGATACATCTCACAGGAAAAAAAAAATCCTTTCTTATTCCTAATGAAGTGCTGTGTCTAATACTCTTTGTTTACAGCATTCAACCTCCTTTTTTTACAATTAGTACCATATTCACATTTGATTAAAACAGTTGAGAAATCATCTGCTATCCCTCTATCATGAAATAAAGAAGACTTAGGCAGCTTCTCAATAAAATATTTAATAAATTATATCCATTTCTTTTTAGGAAAATAATATTGAAGTATCATACTGGGTCATTATATTTCTTATTTTTATAGAAATGTGTATATGTGTATAGCTTCTCATTACATAAAGACTGAAATATACTCACAGTTTTCATAATATCACACACTTGATTTCTTATTTCACTATTATTTAAAATAATTTCATTATTTTAGTCAGTGGAATAAGTAACTATTCTCTTACCTTGAACTCTTATTTTTGCCTGTCTTTGCTATTTTATTAATTCTTCTAATATTTAGAATCACAGTGTATGTCAGTATAGATATAATGCCATCTTGAGATGGCTTTGTTTGCAACTGCCCATGAATCACATAACTCCCTCATAACAATATCACCGTTTCCTCACATTGTTCTAGGCTTCCGGTTCTGGGCTGCATTGTGCTCCTCACCTCCTAATTCTTATGTAGAAGCCCTGTCCCCCAGCACCTCAGAATGTGACTTCATTTGAACCATTAAGGAGATGATGACATTAGATGAGGCCGTTAGGATGGGCCCTAATCGGATCTGACTGGTGTCCTTACAAGGACAGGAAATCTGGGCACACAGAAACACAAGTGAGCTTAGGCACACGGGGATGGCCACGTGAGGACAAAGCAACAGTTAGAAGGCAGCTGCCTACAAACCAAGGAGAGAGGCATGGGACGGATGCTTTCCCTCATCCCTCAGAAGAAACCAAATGTGCCAACACCTTGATCTTGGACTTTTCTCCAGAACTGGGAGAAAATGAGTTTCTATTGTTTAAGTCACCTACCTCATGGTATTTTGTTATGGCAGCCTAACTAATATAGCTTCTATCTGACTATTCCACATTTAAAGCTTACAGAAGCACTGTTCTAATGTTACTTTATAATCATTCTCCAGCTGTTTATCTTTTTATTATAGAGCTACTATATTTTACTCCCAAATCTGAAAGTATGTCATTGGTGACTCCTATAGCCTGCACATTATAGCAGCTGTTCCCATTACTGGAAAGCCCAGTAAAATTTTTGTACATACAACAGGTTCTCATTTAGATCACTAAAAAGATCTTCTGTGTGCTGGTTAATGGGGAACTGGATAGTAGAGGAGCATCCTGAGATCTTCGTAGTAGATGCAGAAGTGCTAAGTAGTTCAGGTATGAAAATGAAGTAGAGAAATGGTGCATATGACTCAAACCAATTTACACACACACACACTCTCTTTCTCTCTCTCTCTGTGTCTCTGTCTCTCTCTTCCACATGCACACATACAAATCTTAAAAGTCATTTTTAGCCTGTTTCATCTTCAAAAAAAAGATTTGTGGTAGCTAACAAAAATGTATGAATTACTTAGTTTAAAACTAAATATATAAGAGAAATGGGGCTATGGAACATACTTCTAGATAAATCTAGAAAAAGGTTAAGATATAAATTTCATACCCTTAAGACACTACCAAGCACTGGAGATAGGTTGTAAATTTGACTCCAAACCTCTTAACCATGAAAGCAATGAAAAAGACAAATTCAGTTACAAGAGTCACAATCTCTAAAAGATAAAAACAAGAACTGTTTCCTGATTGTCTGACCTATGAGAAATTTCTCCCATGGGTCCTCATGAAGGAAACACTATATGATGTAGGAGATCATATTATATATCCCTACAATAAATGCAGCCAACAGTTTATGAAACGTAAAATCAATTCTGAAAAAGTCCGAAGCAATGTGTTCTGGATATGCAGGTCTCTGGCACAGCCTGGCTAGATCTAAAGATGACTTTTTTCCCAACTTTTATTATGCATATTTCAGGTATACAGGAAAATCGAAAGACTAGCACAGTGATCCCAACATTTAGTTTGCACAATTTAAACATTTTACTATAACTTCCTTATCAATACCTGTCTATCTCTCTCTCTCTACTTATCATCTATTTATAGCTCTTGAGCCACTTGAAACTAAGTTAAAGATAACAGATTTTAATGTTCTGAGTGTCAGCTCCCTGATAGTACATACCTTCACATATAGTGATAACATAGTTTCTCAGCCTGAGGTTTTCAGTAACAGAACTTCCAAGGTATATTTGAATATAACTGTACAAGGATAAAATTTAAAGAAAGGTAAGCAAAGAGCTCAAAGTCACACTCCTTATTAGGTCTTGCCTAATAAGAGCAGTTGGTATTCTGTGACAATTAACTAAGTCAATATGGAGGTAAACATACACATGTGCATTCAACAGAGAAAGTATTTTCTTTCTTGCTTTCTTCAAGAATAATTTGTGTCATAAGAAAATAGAGTTGAGGTTATAGCAATATAATCTGATCAAAATACATGATCTCAGATCACTTTATTAAATTCCTTAACCCTTTTAACTCTTCCACTCACATAAATAGCATAAGTAAAAATTATTTCGACCATGTCTTAGGCATTCCCTCTAAGTGGCTGTTCAACAGTTCACACGAGCGTTTAAAGACAGCATGCTTAGTGAGCCTTCAAATGAAAACAGAATATAAGGACCCATGAATGAGACAGCCATTCACACATAAAGTCTTTCCTCAGTAGAATACCATTAGCAGAATTCAGTCCCTTAAAAAAATAAATAAAATTTCAAGTAGAAGGTTGTTTGCTGTGTCTTACAGAGCCTGTTTGCTAACGTCCCTAATTGCTATGTGTTAAGGTGTTTAGAACCTATGACAAGGACAGGACTTACTAATAAACTGCCAGAGACAAAGCTTCACAAAGAGCCAGCTACAGATTTGTTTTTTATCTCATTGCCAATGTTAATAATAGTTCAGAAAACTGAAAACAATGCAGATTTAAATAAATACTAGGATGGCACAGGATCTAGTATATTGCTGTATTTTATAGTACAGTGAAATCTATTTGGAAACAAACCCTTAATTCTAGTGTTGACCTCTCAGTTCTATGTTTCTGCTTGGTGGAATCATTCTGCAAACCTACTTTATTGGCCATATCATCAGGCAGACCATCTTAAAAGAAAAATAAAGGGATTCAAAAAAGAAGTCTGTTCACATTAAATGATCATTTTTCAATAGCCCTATCTGGTTCTATACTTTGCTGCATTAAAATTACCTCTACATGATGTATATGGAGATAAACAACTTCCTGAAGTACAAAAATATTGACCATCCAAATCACTGCTAATAGTCAGGATTCCTTCCAAGCCCTTTAGCCATAGATATTTTGTAAATGCAAGAGGCTGAGTATCTGATGGTTAGTAAAAAACTGCCTTCTAATGTGTTCAATTTACGAGCAAACAACTAACCACACTAAGTTCAATAATTATAAAAAATTAAATGGAAAATTCCAGGAGAAGAAAGAGTACCATGTGTTATTCAAGGGATTTGGATAAAAGAACAACATATCCTTAAATTTCAGTGATTATGTGTGGGCACTCATGTGCATGCACACACCAAACTCTGTATCTCATTTTATATCAGAACTAACACAGTAATATTTTTACAGTTTTTAAAGTAATTTAGGTGTATTTACTTAGCTGAGCTTTAGACCTACTTTCTGAGATAGACAAGTTAGGCATCATTACTTTCATTCTACTGATTAAAAAAATAACTAAGCTCAGAAGTTTTATCCTAAATTAGCAAGTGGTAAATGTGAGTGTAGACTCTGTCTTCTAAACCAAGTTAAATCTCAACAAGATATTTTAATGCTATTGGATTATGGTTAAGTATGTAAAAAGTAAACATATAGTGGGATATCTAAGAAGCACATGTTTATACATTTTGATGAACCAGAAGTCATCCAGTCAACACCCTCAAATTTGACACAAATATAACACATCATATCCTAGTTCCTATCATTCTTCATGACACTAAATCTGTGAACTCATCTAGTCTTCATATTTGACCTTTAACTGCTATCATTATTTTCCCCTGTGGTGGGCATATGAATATATACAGTCTTAATTTTTGTGAGAGTTAAAAATTATTATATAAAGAGTTTAATGGTATTTCTGATACCAAAGTTAAGATGAGAGAATAGGTTCTAAAATTTTGTAAAGAACATAATTCATGTAGCTTTGTGGTATAGTTTACAAGGATAATAAGTGCTTCACCCTCTTCTCTTCACCCTGAATAGCTTTCCATTATGCCTTCTAGTCTACTTGTTTGTGCTATTATTTTTTTTAATGTATCACTGATTCTATTTGATATTATACTGAGGATTTTTGCATCTGTGTTAGTGAAAGATATTGGACTATGGCTTTCTTGAATTGTCTTATTGGTTATGCTATAGTATTAATGCTGGCCGTATAAAATAAGTTGTGAAATATCCCTTACTCATATCTTCTGAAATATAGTGAATAAATTGGTGTTATTTCTTCGTTAAATGTTTGAGAGAATTTTCCAATGAAACCTTCTGGAATTGCCACTGTTTACTATTCAGAGTTCTCAAAAGCTGTTCCGTGAATTCTGCCTAGGATGTATAGCTACATTCAGTGGGAGAGAGAGAGTGGATGTGTCTGTGTGCCTTATCCAGAAACAGAACCTCTAGCCTGTTTTTATCATGATTTCTTATATGTGTTTCAATTTCCAGCTGTGGAAGTATAATCATTCTTTTGGAGGTCACAAAATAGTTAGGTAGGTTAACTGTTAACATGTTCTCTAGCATGGTTTGTTCCTATAATTGCATTGAAACAATGGTTTATCAGTCCAGTTTTAGCTATATTAAGAGATTTGATATTCCTACTGAATTTGTTAATCTCATGTTCCATCACTATCAACATGTAATGTCTACCTAACAATGTCTTGTGGAACAGAGCTAGAACCATACTACTTTGAAAGCATCAAGTGTACCAATTTTGTTCTTTAGCAAATTCCAGCCAGTCAGCAAATAAATAAATAAATATATTGTTCCAATACACTGCAAAGATCTAATATTCACATGCTACCTTGTTGGGCTGGTTTCAACCTATCTTGTGTTATTTCAAATGATACCTTCAAATTAAGCAAGCCAAAAATTTATGTAGAGATTCTATGTCTGAAAAGCTCAGACTAAGTAACTTTAATTTCTAAGCCAGGAGTTGTAAAGATCCATATATTATTTTAAACTTTATAGGCCACATGTTTTTCTAACCCCTATTCTTTGTTTCCTTACAACCTGTATTAAGATTTTTTTAGTGCTGCTATAACAAATCTTACAGTTCTATAGAAGTCTGACATGGGTCTCACTGGGCTAAAATCAGTTGTCGGCAGGGTTGCAGTTCTTTCTAGATGCTCAGAGGGAGAAACTATTTCCTCACATTTTCTAGATTCCAGAGGCTGCCCATATTCCTTGGTTCATGGAACCCCTCCTCCATCTTCAGAACCAGTAATGTAGCATTTCTTTGACCCTGATTCTATCCTCTCATCTCCCTCTGACCATAGACAGGAAGGGTTCTCCACTTTTAAGAACCTATGGGATTAAATTGGACTCACCCAGATAATCCAGGATAATCTCCTCATTTTAGGGTTCTTAATTTGTCACATTTTTAAAGTCCCTTTTGCCGTGTAAGATAACATATGCCCAGGTTTGAGGGATTAGGATACAGTTATCTTTTGAGGAGGAAAAATTATTTAGCCTATCACACATTTCTTTAAAAATGAAAGAATTATCCCTAATTCAGAGGCCCTACAAAACAAGTCACAAGCAAGATTTGGCCTGCTGTAATCTGCACTAGTTACATGGGGGGAAATTTTTAATTCTCCATTTCCTCTTGTGATTACAGTTAAGAGATGAAGCTAGATAATGAAAACTTATGAAATGAAAATTAAAGAGAAAACTTTTTGTACTTAGTGATTCGGGAAATGAATTCTTGACCTTTATAAAGAGTGAAAATGTGATTTTTTTTTAGCTCAATGAAAAGAGTATATTCACACATAAAAGTTTGCATGAATTGATATTTTCTGTATATAATTCAGAAAACATTTTTATTATGATATATTTTAATAAATACCTCAATCATAGAAGTTAAGAGTTTATGCATTATATGTTATAACATTTTCCTCCCCAGCTGCCCTCCTTGGTCTTCAAAATGTTATACAATTAAAGTACAAAAGGTACTTTTTCTCCTCTTTACTAACGGCGAGCAACATATTTATTTTTTTCAAATTCAGTCCTTTGTATGCTATATGAAATTTGCATAATAGAATAAATTCAGTGCATTGATAATTTGATTATACAAGATTTACTCAACTTCCTGTAAAGTTTGAAGACTTAAACATATTACAATTTTTTGAGTTTTCCAATTAACCAATATTTGATATTAATTTTTAATTTGATATTATTTTTTAAATACAGATTCTAAATGCTGTAGATTGTGAGTTTCTAGCCCATTAATGCATAACAAGGATAGATCTTAAAAAATTAAGTATAGAAAGACTTTAATATATCTGCTATATCCATAAAAAAGGGAAATAATATTAACAAAGTTTATTAAAGAGGTGCTACTTATTTTTGTGTCTTATAATGTGAAATGTTTTTTCAGAAAAATAAATGACTAATCAATCTTAAAACCTCTTATCAATTATTACTATGAGCATATCTTTGACTTATTAAGAAATTATTATTTGTTTTTCACTATGTTTTGACATGACATAGCTATGAGTTTAATGCATGGAAACAGAAGAGACAATTCTTTGCATTTTGGTAGAGAAAGAAGTCAGTTTGTTTTTAGTAAGAAAAAGTTAGCATTAAAACTTCATTGGTGGTCAGGTTGTCATTTATCCAGAATAATAAAGAGAAAAATAAAGTCCTAGTCCAATTTTCCCACCATGGTTTTGTTTCATGTTTTCAAAACTCACAATTCAGAGTTAAATTTTTTTTTTGAAAAACAAAGTTTCCTTATCCAATGATATTACCACTGTTCCCATGCATTAAATGAGATTCTAATAACATAAGAGGATTTAGTTAATAATAATGAAATAATTCACCAGTTAAAATCTGTCCTGGTAATAGCTGAACAAATCTTCATAAGTTTTAAATCTTTTAAGTGAATTGTTTGTAATTGTAATTTTTAACCTAATACATAGATATTGATTGTATACGTTTTGGAGTAGAGAAATTTGGTGTTTAATCTCTAAGGTAGAATTTGATAGATAATTTAATCTCAATTCCTGGATAGTTTTAAATTGAGCTCTCTCAAGAATACTGCCAACACTTTAAAGAATCTGAGACTTCTAAAAATCAACAGTAAGAATGGCTATGTGAGAAGAAATTTTCTATAAGTTCTCAGGAAAAAAAAATATACCAATTTCATACTAACCTTTCTTTAAAATAAAAAGGTTACCTTTTTTTTGTTACCTAAAGAAATTTGTCCATATCTTTCAGTAAGTCTCATATATCTTAGAAATCTATAGGAAAAACTACCTAATTTTTTTTTTTTTAGTTAGTAATATACTTGAACCAAGACATTTCAGGTAAAGAAACCCCTGACTTTCCCAAGAAAGTAGAAATAATTAAAAAGATATAGGAATTAAGATTTAGGAGTTGCTTTGCCAACTGTTTTCATAGCTCCAGTACCTCAAATATCAGGCAGTTTCTTACTTTTTAGATTAAAAAACACATTCCTGACACTGTGCCAAACAATCTATTTGATTAAGTCAAATATCCTAGAGCCACCTCACTTGATTATTCCAGAAATTGCTGTTACTTTATTCTTATGATGTTTTCTTCTTTAAAAAAAATTATCAGTATATTTTTTTAAGTCCTTGGGGGCTCAATAAATAACTTTCTCTGCCTGCAGTCTGAAGCAACTGAGTAATAAGAAAACACAGTAAAGTGGAAAGGAAGCAAAAATATCACCTTCATTACTAATAAAGTTGATATTAGAGGAAGTGGTTCACATCTGTAGGTAAGGGGCTTCCTAATACTGAGCACCAGAATTAGATTCATCTACTACAGAACCACATCAAATGTGGGAGGTTCCCTTGCAAGGCACAAGAGGAAAGAGCTTGGTTGTACTTACACAAGTTTCTCTTTTCCAGATTTCCAATCCAATAGTCACTTTTCTCCAGGGCAGTAATGGTAAACTAATGGGTTTCCCTCCACATGAAAGTAAACTTTAGGAGTAGAGATAAACCATTCCACCCAACACCACACTTCCTAGATTAATCAATCGTAATATTGAAACAGATTATCTACCAAATACTAAGATGTCTGTGCACTGTCTCTCCAGTCATGGAGTTTATAATTCACATGAATTGTGTTAACTACTCAAGAGCATAAAACTTCAGCTAGAGTCAGTGAAATGAATAGATCCAGTATTACATTGTAAGTGTATAGTCCGAAATCCCTCATGCTCCACCCACACTACTTAAACACACAGGCATATTTTTATATCTTCACCATAGATACTAATTTATATTCAACTTGTGTAAGATATTGAAGATTCAGAAATATTTCTCCTTACAGCATGAAATAATATTGAGCCCTATTTAATTAACTGTAGTCATTGTGCTTCTAACAGAAATAAAGTTCATGGACTGAGAAAAAGAGGCCGGCATGATTAAAAGTTAGGGTCACACAGCTTTATCACATCGTGGTTTCTGCCCCCTCCCTGTGGAACAAGCCTCTGCTAATGTGGAAGTGGGGTGCTTCCACACCTTCACCACCAGGAAAGGACTATGGTCACCTGCCAACTTGGGTCAATCCTCCTTAACTCATCTCATAAACCTTTAGTTTCCGTCAAGAGGATTTCCTTAGTGTTTTCTTCATAGTATGCTTTTGCCTAATGTCCCTGAACTTTCACATTCTCTCCTTTTTTGGTGTCTCTTTTCCCTTAGTCACCTTTAGTTACTCTATGCCATAAAGATGACTCAGGTTGGTCCTTCTTGGGAACGTTCCCCACTGCTCCAGCTCAGTGGCCACTGAACTGTTTATTCTCAGAAGTCCTAAAGCACTTGTTTAAACTACAAATTCTACTTAATTGGGTCACTTAGATTGCTTTCTTTTTATTTTGGGGGTGTTAGTCATAACTCTTCTAGTTAACTATAAACGGCTAATGACCCAGGACTTACACCTCTTTTTTTATTCCCCAGAGAGTATATTGCAGTAGGCAGTGGCTTCAGGAATACTGAAGACAGCCAGCCATAAGTTTAGGGCCCAGGCTTTGGCACCTACTGTTGGTGTAATCTCCCCTTCTAAAGCTTAGTTTCTTCATCTATAAAACTGAGACCAAAAAACTACTGTAAAGATTAGATAAGATGATATGATATGTTCAAAGGACTTGGGGTGATGCCTGGAGCACAGCACTGAATAATATTAGGTACTGTCCCCATCATCTTCTGATGGATGTTCATAGTAATGATGAACGTATTGATGACGTAATCTACATTTCCTATGGGAGCATTTCCAATGCTTATTTGGAGAAGGCACCACCTTCAGAACCACTCTAGTGCTTTATAAGCAAAACTAACATTGATGAGGAAGAGCCGTTGGGACTCTCCATTCCCTAACTCCCAGAATAGAGTAGCTCATGGCTTCTCCAAGTGTCATCTGGGGAACCCATGCATCCGTGAGTTCAATACTACTTTCATAATAATGCTCAGATATGATTTGCCTTTCTCTCTGTCCTTCTCTCATGAGTGCACAGTGGAGTTTTCCAGAGGCTGTGTGACAGAGATATCACAGGAGGCTGAATGAGGAAACAGATTTGAGAATATAGATGTTTTCTATTAACCCAGATGTTGAAGATCTTTGTAAACATAAAACAGTGCTACTCTTCTCATTAAATATTTTTGTTTCAGAGAATTGTTTTTTTATATTTCATAAAATATATTAATTTTTTTATATTTTATAAAATAGGTTTGTAGTTGTTTTTAATGAACTAATAAATATTTTTTTTAATTTCTCAGTTATAATATTTAATAGTGTAAATACCAATAACTATAATCCACATACAAAAGCTCTTTGTGGTTTTCTCTAATTAACAAGACTGCAAAGGAGTTAGGAGACGAGAGTGTTTGATAACCGCTCGTGTCCCTGAGCTTCCCTCGGTTTAATGGACATATACATATGGTCAGAGTGATGTAACAAATGCATGTGCCAAATATATTTGGAGTTACATGTTATTTCTCTATGGTTTTCCTAAGCTTATCCTTTCTTTCTTAATGATCCTTTACTCTTATATATCCTACTTCCCTCATCTTCTTGAAAAGGTGAATTTCATGAAGTAAAATTGAGACATGATAAAATACTGATAAAACAAATACAAATATTCATAGTACTGTATGACTCTCTCATTGAAATAACTAGAAAGTATTTTGATCCAATACTCTAACTGAAGGCAAGATTCCCTTGTCAGGCAGCTCTGCATCTGGGGAGGTCTCTCCCTGTGCTCTAGGTAAAACCTCAGCCTGGACGGGGGAGGGTTCTTGACTGTGATTGAGAAAGAATTCTCAAATAGGTCAGACCAGTGTATTTAAGGAAAGAATTCATTAATGTGAGAGTAACAGTGAATGGCAGCAGCCATGCAGGCAGCTGGGAGCAAGGATGAACAGAGGGAGGAAAGAGAAGCTCATTGAACTCCTGCTCAGCAGAGGGCAGATCCCTTGCCAACTCCTGAAGCCAGGGTCACCTGGCGTCCAGTGTCTGCTTGAATTTGTATGGTGTGGGAACTAAGCCCTACCACCCTAGGATTTGGGGGAGCCACAGAGCACTGGATGGAGTGAGATTATGTTCTGAGAACTCCCAAAGGCAAAGAAAGGAGATTTTCAGGCAAGCTACTGAAGAGCATGATTGTACAGCTGCAGTCCTGTCTGGGTCACCTGAGTGATGGGAACTTGAAAGCCCCAGAGATCTGAGTAGTCCTTCCCTATTGCCTGAAGTAGTACAGAGAGAGTGAAGACTTGTGCTTAAGTGTAGAAAGCTGAATGAAATAGCAAAATAACAAAGATGCTTACCACTGGGAGAGCACAGAGACAAATGCAGTAAATTGAGCAGTAAGAAGGCTTTAAGGCAAAGTACACACTTAAAGAAAGGGAAGTGTGGTCAGCCTCAGAGAGGAGGCATGCTTAAAGGCTTAGGAGTCTGTCTTTTAAGGATTTCAAGAATGGGGCAAAGGTCCAGGGGTCACATGTGGTCTCATGATGTCTATCTCCAGTGAGAGACATTATGACATTATCCATAGTCAGTCTTACAGATATTCTGTAAGATGAACTCAACACAAGAAATTCATTGGCTCTGTTCTTCTCCAAGATAGTGGTTACCTGTCAAGCAGTGGAAACAGACAATTTAAGACTACTTTCCCTGCCTTAAGGTAGGGTAGATTATTGGCTGATTAACACAAAGTGGGTTAGGAATCTTACCTCCTAACTCCCTGGTTTTGAAAATGGAATCTTAGCCTTAAGATGGAGTCCCTTCTGTTCTTAATATACTATTTATGTCTTGGCATTTTTCATCAAAGGCAGGAAAAATTAATCATGACACTTGTCCCATGTCCCTGCTCTACCTCAATTCCACTGAGCCTTTAAAAATAACAATAATAATAAAAATAATAGTATTATGGCTGATAATACACACTTGTTATATGCCAGTCATTGTCCTAAGTAAATTAAATTACACTATTTCACTTAATGTTCACAACAAAATTTGATGTAGATTAAGTTATTATTCACATTTTGTCCATGAGTAAAGTCCCATAAATTAAGAAGCTTAACTAAGGTCACACAGGTAGAAATTAAGTTTGCTTTAGAACCCATGTCTTGTTTGCATCCAGAATCAAAGCTCTTTCTGTGTGTTTCACAGTTTCTTTGTGTCAGAAATTCAGGAAATAATTCTAGCTTAGGATCTCAGGAGATTGTAGTTGTAGAATTGGAAAGATTTTCTCTTCTTCCCTTTTATGTTCTTTAGCTGGTCTAATAATTAAGTTGACATAAGACATATTAACAGGAGAAAAAACAACAAAATTGTGTACATACAGTAGCCCCATAGACACATGAAGACTCAAGAGGTAGCCAGGTAATTGAAGCTTTTATAACATTGAGAGCTAAGGAAACCGGTATGGGCCTGGAGACACAAAGAGAAGGAAAGCCATTCACAGGAGGCAAGAGGAGATGTTTAGTAAACAAAGGTTGCTCTGTTATGCAGTTAAGTTTCCTAAGGTAAAGAAAGATACCTCTGGTAGTAGCTCTTTTCCTGATACAGGTCTGCTATCCAATGTTAATTTAGGTATATGGGGAGTTAAAGAACGTTTCCTTAATCTATCAGGTTTTTGATGTCTTTAGCGCTCAAAATATCCCTCATGCCAATATGCATGTTTGGGGGTCACAACTTCTGTCCCCTTCATAGTCAAAATGTTGGCCAGGGTGCTGTCATCTGAAAGTTTGATTGCTGCTAGAGGATCCATTTCCATGGTGGCTCACTCATACAGCTGTTGCCTGGAGAACTCAGTTTCCTGCTGAATGACTATTCCCAAGTTTCTTACCCCATGGATCTGTCCATGGAGCTGTTTGAGTGTCCTCATGACATAGCAGTCTCCTCTCAGAGTGAATGACCCAAGAACAAGGAAAAACAAGATGAAAGCTGCAGTGTTTTTTATGATGTGGCTTTGAATCACATACTAACATTTCTGCAGTATCATTTCATGACACGGGCCGACTGCATTCCATGTGGGAATCACCTACTCCAGGGCATGAAGACTATGAGGCAGGAGTCATTCAGAGACCGTTAGGGAGGCTGGCTAGCACAATGTTTTTTGAATTTTATTTTAACTAAAAATTTTGGCTAAACTTCAAGTATAGTCAATTCTGACATTTCAACTTGAATTTCTCTTATCATTTTATCCACTTTCTTCCTCTTCTACATTCACTCTTCACTCTTCTCCTCTACCTGACCCTGTATTTTTTTTTTGAGGTGTATTTTAAAAATTAAAAATGAAGTGGAGAGTAGAGAGGAAGGTTCTGGCTTTGCAATCTTTTAGGACCAGACTTAACTTCTAACTTTCCTATATAATTATTTATAAAATTAGGACATTAGTACTGACCTAGCAGACTTGTGGTAGGATTAAGTGAATACCTACTATGTTGTGAATTGAAGCTGACCACCATATTAGGCACCACATAATTTCTGAGGCCTAAGTATGAAAGCTTTCATTAATTCTTGGTGTCTCAAAATGACCATGTGTGAAAACTTAAACTTTCTAACTCCGTAATACCATCTGTTAGTTAGGCTAAAGGCTAAACAGTTGGCATCCAGATTCCTCCTAAAAGATAAGCAAGCATATTTGCTCTTCCCATTAATTTCCTTTGGTGCCAGGATGTATATCACCTCCCACACAAACTCTTTTCTTTGCATCAAATATCTTATATAAATTATATATATCCCTTTGAAATTCATTCATTCTTGCTTATCTTCTCAAGAATGTAAAACCTTCATATGATAATCACCCTTTCAATATTTCTTCTACCTATTGAAGTTATTTCCCAGGCTAGTCCTCAGTTTTACTCAAATAAAACTCTGCTTTATGTCAAGATGATTTTAATGATCTTTTGATCAATATTTTGATGACTGTTCAAGAAATATTATTCCTATATCCTTCAGTTCAAATCTCTATAATTTCTTGTATTGTTCCCTTAAAAACAATTCAAAATAAAACTAATTAGTAAGTGCATTTAATATGCTTTTATTATCAAAACTTTTATTGACACCATCCCATCTCCCTGCCTAAACATTTACTGATAGTTTCAAGAAATTAGGTTGTATGTTCATTTTTTTAAAGATTTAAAAATAAATTCACATTATGGAGTACTATGGCATCTAGAAATATAGTTGGATATAATCCTCAATATTTTATTTTTATAATGTGGACGAGAAGTGATATGTCAGTCCTTTTTTCACCTTATTCTTGATAATGTTAATGTGTTTTATTGTATTACAAGATGGTAGCTGGTGTCAGTTTATACTGTTACACCAAAGTGAACAGAAAAGTTTATGCCTTTTTCTATTCAATTAATGGCCATTTCCAGTCAACACTACCACTAAGTATTGGAAATATCAGAAAACACAGTACTTATCTATGTATGTATATTTAACACAATCTAAATAATGGATTTAATATTTTGCCTTTATGAGAATCAGTTATTATTAGGAAAGGTTCTGAATTCAATGAGAAATGCAATATAAATACGCTATAGTAGCTTAACATATGCATGAACATAATTTATACAATTTCAGTTCAATCTGTAATGTGAAGTTGGTAACAGGACATGATATAACTGAGGCTTGATGCAAGAGGGACTTTCTCATTCCATGCCTTAGCTATCACAATTTTAATACTAAATGGTTTGTCATTTTTTATTAACTAGACTTTTTTGCTCCATGACAAACTTAAGAGATAGTCTAGACTTTTATAAATATCGGCAAATGTTATGTAAATTTTGGTCACACATAAAGTAGTAATTTTCTTTTTCACTTGAGTTGGATTTACTTTTAAGTATCTGAATCACATACATAAATATAATTCAACACATGCTTCAGCATTTCCTTTTTCTCTTTTCCTGATGTTTCATTAGTGACATTTTTTCAAATCAAATTTAACTAATCCTTGGTTCAGTCTCCAAACAGGAAATTAGTTCAGTGAGCAGGCTCTGAATGACAAAAGACCTGCCCCCTTAGAGATGCTTTAAAATACTTATCTCACTGAAGAAGAAAAAAATGCAAGCCTCCAGATTTTTCTGACCTTAATGCTCTGATTTTTCAGTTTGGATTTAACTGTGAATGAAAACTTTGAAAAGCCATATAATCCATCAATATGATATTTGCTAGAGCCAGAGTTCCATACAAGATCAAAGTAATTTTATGACTTTGATATGTTTTCCTCCCTTAATTATGTTGGCCCTAGATATATTGCATTTAATACTCATTTCCTGGCTTGCTCTTATTAGCAGTTAACACTTATGTAGAACATATCTAGAATTCCTGATATCAGTTACTAGAACGTTTTTCACAGTAAGTGTAGGGGAAGAGAACCTATTTTCAAACTGACTTGTAAATTGAAGATCATCTCATCTGTTCTGTGTACCTATGTGTATATGTAATAAGCAGATGTATATGTACAAAAACTAGCACTTCATGTTAATTAGACCCTTTAAATGTTAAAAATAAATATCAAAGTGACTAAAACTCTGATTTACCAAAAGAACAAGCTGAATAGAAAAAATTCAAGGACAACAAGGATCACAGCAGTCAGAAAAGGTCTTTTTAAAGATGTGAACAGAAACATCTCACCACCCTGCTAAAAAACTTTTGATGGCTTCTATCTGTAGTTTTAACAAAAGGCAAACCCTTAACATTTGCATGTAAGAACGTACTTGACAGGGCTCTTGCCCTCAAGGAGATTATGGTCAGTTTGTGACACAGGCATTAAACAAATATTCCTAGGGATGTAGTTATGAAGTGTTTTAAGTGGGTTAAAGGAGAATGAAAAGGGACTTTGAGAGTGTTTAACTTGAGGAATTGAAACTAGATTGGTGGGTCCAGGAAAAATCTCTCTGAGGAGTGATATTTAAGTTAAGATCTGAGATATGGAAGAAGAATCCAGAGAAGAGCATTCCAGAGGAGGGAAAAGTTTGTGTAAGAGACTGAAAAAGTTAAGACTTTGAAGAGCTGGAGAAATGGAAAGTGTTCCATGTTGGATTATCCAAGATGAATGTCATAAATGTAGTAAGACGATACTGTTGGAGGGGAAACATTTCTTTTACCCTTCCAAATTCTTCTGGCTGGTCTAAGAATGGAGCTGACATGAGACATTAACAGGAGAAAATCAAACAAAAATTTAATAATGTATACATCCTGTAAACATGGTAGAGACCAGGAACACTGAGTAACTACCAGAAATGGTCAAAACCATCACCTTAAATATCATCTTCAGTTAAAGACAAAATAAAATGTTGGGGGTAGGGAGTTGCTGTGGAAGGTCAGCAGGAAGAGCACATTAAACAAAGGTAGGGGTTGTTGTACAGATTTAAGCCCCTGCCTTCTCCTTTGATAACAGTTTCTAGAGGTATAGAGTCAGCCCCTTCCTCCTGGTGCATGGAGGGGGACAAACTTTGCATGGAGATTTCCCTTATACATGTAAATGACTCTTACAAAAAGGTAACTTTTACTTAGTTTTCAGAACTTCTCCTGTATCTGCAGGTTCTCAAAAATAGCAAGCTTAAATAATCAATATATCAAAAAAGTGTATCATGGGGTGGCAAAATTTGCTTCCCTTCAATATGTTCAATTTTATTAGAGGTCATTCCTTATGTTCCCCACTATTTCCTCTGTGCATGTCATAGTGTCAGTTATATATCAGTTGACCAGTAAACATTGAATGAATAAGTGCATACACAAGGTTAATGGTAAAAATAACTAAAAATGGGAAGGCTAATAGCAGTGTCTACCTCATATGATTGCGAGCCATCAGCGAGCTCATTAGTGAAAGGTGCTGATCTCCAAGTGTGGCATATAGAAAGTGTTTGATGAATGCTGGCTTTAAAAAATTGAAGTTCTGTTTCTGTTCTTCAACTATTCCAGATATTACATGAAATATTAGAAGACAAATGCATTTTACAACTTTTAAGTGAGGTGATCCCCATGCACTAACCACAAAATTCTTATTAATTACATGAATTGGATGCTGTCATTATCAGAGGCAGGTCCTTGGTCTCACTGCAAGAAAGAATTCTAGAACTGACACAGAAAAGCCATTAAGAGTTTATTTGAAAAATAAAGTTCAGAAAAGGATAAGAGTACACACCCAGAGGGGGGTCGCAGAGAACAATAAGGAGCCTTCTTATATGAAGAGTGATGAATATTCACTAAGTTAGATTCAGTTTCAAGGGGACTGGTGGAGTCTTCATGGAGTCAGGCTTGCTCCACCCTCAAGTCAAGTGAAGGCGTATTTGGCTATATTTGGTCCCCATTGGAACTGTCATAGTGTGTGTGTGGGGGGTGATTTTTAGTACAGTAATGGATTTGGGTGTGAGATTTGGGTTAATTTCCCCTCCATATTGGAACTAATGGGTTTTGGCCAATTTGTTATCTCTAGTCTCCCTCCTCATCCCTAGGGAACAGCTTATACAGAATCTGTAGAATATAAGCAAGCATCTAGTCGAACCTAAACACCAGCCGAAATCCTCCTCTCCTCCTTGCTCATGCCTGACTATCTACCTACTATAAAGCTATCAATGTATTTTTCTCCTTGATTCCTACACATTTGGCAGAATAAACTCCTTTCCTTTCACATGTAAACACACACACTTTTGGATGTTTGGCATATATCAAATGATTGATAATGGGTTTGGCATAGGCAGTGGTCTCAAAGCTTGTATCAACGTTCTGTCAAACTGTGTATCATTTTCAGTAGCAAAAGCACAGTGAGTAAGCCTAGTTTTAAATACAGTTCTGAAGTGCTCTCAACTCGTTCATCTTGGCTGTGCTCTGCAGGATTAAACCACACAGTCCTTATATATGGACATGAATTCCTTGCCTTCTGATCATTGAAGTAGAGGTTCTAGTACTTCAATAGGGTCCTTGAGTTCCACACACTAGAAAACTCTAAGTTTGCCTTGGACAAAGCTTTACTGGGGCTTATGCTGGAACACAAGGGACACAGCACCACAGCACAGAGGGGAGAATACTGTGGTTGGCTCTCCGAAGAGGGCTTGGGGAAGAATTATAACGAAGTTGCCATGAGGTAAGGATGGCATCTAAGCATGTGGAGGTCGAGAATTCCAGGAATTTGGATGGGCAGGGTCAGTTGGCAGAACATGCTTCCTCATACACTGCATGTCTCATTAGCATGTTAAATCTCCACCCCTGAAAATGGTTTTCAGTATTATAATCAGGAGGAAAGTCAGTGAAAAGTGAGCTCTGGAGTCCCTCTCAGGGAAGACTGGTTTGACCAGGGCTCCCTAGTCCTTAAGAGAAAAGTTCTTTCTCTAGATAATATCCTGCTTCCGAATTCCTGTAAGGCTCAATATTTTTTATGGAATAATCAGGGAACACTGATTTTTCAGTTAGAGTGAGGGGTCCGAGTTCAGTCCTTACTCTGTACGACTTGAATCTGAATTTTTTATAAGAAAGGCCTGTCCTGCCCTTGTCTATCTCAGTTCTATACTTCAAATCAGGCCGTTTGATATTTCCTTGTGTTTAAATAAAACTATGAAGATTCCTGTTCCTGAAAGAAAATCCATCTGGAATGGTTATTCTCAGTGCTATAAATCTCTTGCCAAATGGTAAGCAAAGTACTCAGAAAGATATATTCATTTTTCTTAGCCACCAATATAATGTATTACCCAAATATGACCAAGAATTGTCAATCACTTAGATTATTAAAACATAAAACATCAATTCCTACAGATAAAATTGAAATATGTTCCATAGTTTCTATGAAATTATGTTTTTGTATGTCATTTGTATATTTTAATTTCCTTAAATATGGCTGCTAAGTTCACTTTCTTAAACTAGACAATACTATTCATGGTTAAGTGAGTTCAGAGTTCTCTGTTGCTTCAGTTTGAACTTGAAACTTCAGTCAACCACCTTGAAAACGCCTGCCATTGATCACAAAAACTGAGTAAGGAAATATGGATGGCTCAGTGTCAACTCATTACTCTTTTTAGGAAAATAACATTAAAAAAATCCCTCCTGGGTAAGAAACAATAGAATCATATTTCATTTACACTACAGAGAAATGTTCTTATTATATTACCACTTTTACATGTAAATATGAGAAACAATAAATATTAAAAATAAGACAAAAAAATGTATAGTAAACAAAACAATCCTTCCATTTTTGTCCTGGGACAGTGATGGTAAATCATTCCTTTTATGTGAGAAATTGCTAGTGACCAATAATGTCCATGTTCTTTTCTTCTTGGACACAGAGAAGTCAGTTGTAGATAATGGATTCTGAACTAAAATGATGACCTTTTCAACCTGTCCCATTAAACTTCCACTTGAATAGAAAGAATGTTAAAGTCCTAAAGAGAAGGGACCCACAAAATGGAAGGCCTGGATCCCTGAATGACTGCATGCATCACAGTCTCTCCTTCCTACTTCCCTAACCCCTCTCGTGCCAACCCGCAATGAAATGTGACTGACAAATACACTTTTGTTGCCTGATGCCTCTTATATTTTGGAGTTGTTTGTTATAAAAGTTAGCTTACCCTGACCAACCTGCTACCCAGTTTTCTGTACAGAATACCATTAATGAGTTTAATCAGGATCCATAGGTATTAGAGCTTCTAGATCTATGGATTCTGAATAAACTGAATAGTGGTGGGACCTCCAAATGTTTACTATAGAAAGAGTAATCATACCACACAGCTGCTATGGGCAACTTTAATAGAATTGCCTATGAAGTATTGACATTTATATTTCTGTGTAATGGAAGTTCTATTTTCAGGTGTCCTAAATAGTAAAGTAAACTGTCTCTGCCCAAAAGGAATGCAGCTTTCCATCACTATGCTGATGTTTGTAGCACATATTCTTCATAGACTGCAATACTCAAGACAAGCCCTAGGAAAAAATGTTGATTCCACAGGGAGCTAGCAACTGGGTGGCAAAGCTCAAACCCAAAATTCTTGGGTAAGAAAGGCAGAGAGCAGAAACATCACACAGCTTCACTCAGCAACCTGAAGCATGTGGAGCAAAGCATTTCTTAGAATTTAAGACTTAACAACTTTCAGACTAAATTTTAAAGGGGAGCAAAAGCAAGGATTGGTGTCGACATAAGAAGCAATCATCCTTCCTCAAAGAAAAATAGTAATAAAGTACACACAGAAGAGAACCCAAACTGGGACAGATTTCTCTCCAAAGCCACTTATTTAAGGGTTTTCACCACTTCTTTAGAAAGGAGGAAACAGATAACAGAACCCATATGTATTACTCTCTTCTACACGGTAATGTAGAAAATATTCTCAGTCACAAGTGAGGCTTCAGTCATTTTCACTGTACTGTTTTGCTGATCATATTACGTTGTGAATTCTGAGCTCCTTTCTGCTTCCAGTATTAGAGTTCACATTTCTGTGAAGCATGTTCTGCCAACTGCTCAAAAAAGGCCAAAGCAGGCAACGGTTACAGAATTCTGTATTTACAATTCTTATTTCTGCTCAAGTGTGCAGAGTAGTCTTTGGACAGCCCCTTGCACAGCTCTTATCAGTGAACATATCTAAACCCAATTGTTGTCCACTGTCTATTTCCTCAGGACTATAGTTATTTGGCACATGTTAAGCAAAACATGAGCAGGATATAAAAGGGACACCTGCAAAGACAGAAAAGGACCTGTTTTGATCAAACAATAAATTTTAATAAATTCACTGCTATTATTGATCTCCAGCAATTCCATACCCCTTAAAGGGACCTAACGTGGGCTCTTTAGCCATTGTCCATGAAACACGGAAATTCCAGTTGGAATAACATCATCAATGTCTTTTCTTTCTTGGTTGTCTAGCAAGCTAGTAACTATAAGGAAAGAGAGAATATTTGACAAAGGCCTTTTAAACTCATCTGCTAGGTCACACTATAAATTTCCAACCTGGTGGTTTTGCTCAAACTCTGTTAGGTTTGCCTGGTTGGAATAAGAATGAGGAACGTGAACCAGCATGGATACTCTGCACAGCCTTCCACCTGCCCATTTTACTGGGTACTGTGCAGAGAGAGAATTATCCTTTAATAACTTTGGTCCCACAATATCAAAGAAAAGCATGGGCCTTTCTCCACTGGGATATGACCAGAGGAATGTGGCCTGTCATTCAATATCCACTATGAAGCCAGAAGTTTCCAGACCAAAGAGAATCTCAAAGAGAAGAATAAAGAAAAGGAATAGAATTTTAACAAGAACAAGGAGCTGCAATTCCATGCTGCCCATCAGGCCCATTCCAGCCTGTAACTTCCCAAGGAGAAGCTATATATATATATATGAATAATTAAAGAATCTATTTCCAAAGAAATGAAAATTCGATAAACCAACCATTTTGTTTTCTGTTTGGCTGAATTTTGTTGTTGTCAACATGATGAGAATATCTTGTATCACTGAATTTTGTCCATTTGAGACAATTCACTGACTGAATTGACTAGTCATTTATAATACTGGGCAATAGAGAATTGGATAATTGAGACCTCTTCAGAGCAATTTCCCTCTAAGATGAATCAATGATCACAGAAATGCAAACAGTAGTTTCAACAACTATTTATTGCTTTTTTTGCCAACCCAGAATGCAGGCAGTATAAATAATATACCTAACCAATTATCAAAAGTGAAGAATGAAGTTTGTCCCCAGTCATTTTATTATCATATTATAATAAATAAAATGTTCAATATTACAGTTAATTGTTATCTCATCTCTTATCTACAAAAAAAAAATGAACAGGAAAAATAAAACAGGCCATGTGCCATTGTATGATTCTGGTCCTTTTACAAAATAATGTATGATATCTAGATTGCTCTGGAATGTTTATTTATAGTTGAAAACTGTTAATCATGGCAGATTTCTTTGTCATGCACCCTGGTTCTTACTTCAACCAGGAAGTTATTTAAACTGCTCTTGGAAGCCCTCTTCTTTGGCAAAGGTGGGCTAGAGAGATCTTTGGCTGTCTAAGAGACCTAACTTTGCCTGACCACCTTCCCCTCACCCAATACTTGGGTTTGGCCACTGACTATTTGAAACTTTGCCAAATTTTATTCAGACTTAATCCAAAAACAAACCTGATATATACATTGGATGTAACCATAATACATTTGAACATTAATAACTTTTCCCTGTATATTGATAATAAATACTGTTTTATACTCATAAGTGACAAACATATCTGAAGTTTTCTATTTCTATTAATATCTAGCAAATATTACTGAAATAATGTTTCCATGACACTTTTTAAAATTTGTTCACATAAATAATGAAGCACTAGAAATCTCAGAGGTTAAGAGCTCCATTATCTGTTTTTACACCCAAGATTAGAGTGTCACAATTCCTGAAACTGAATTACAAGTTTCTTATTGGTCCATTTTATGGAATTTAGGATCCCTAGAAACTGTTCATAATACCTTAAAAGAAAAAAGAAAACAGACATTAACTTGGCCGTTGTTCAAGACAGATTATTTTTTATTGCTGTGAGATACATCTAAACCTTAGCTTTCACTCAGTTCATTCACCCTGGTTATGTGCATAGCAACAAAAAGGAATCCCTTTTTTCCAATAGTTTTAGTATTTTAAATGGGACTTTCACTCTGGGTTAACTTATTTTATTTCATAAAACACAAAAATTGATCATTAAAATGAATAAATGAAGATATGTGATATTTATAATTTCTTAACTGCAAAATAAAAAAACAAGATCCAAATATTTCTTTAGGGGAATTTTTTTTGCATAAACTGGACGAGTAAAGATTTCTTAAAATAACATCAGTAAAATCTATGCTGAAGAAACCGTCTTCTTACCTGGTAAATCTCTTTGTGGCAAACAGACGCATTTTTTATTTTTCCAAGGACATTTGAACTACTTCCAAAATTTGTGATATCTGTCTCAAAAATTTTCATTGACAATTTTATGACCATGAAAGTCTTTGGTAAACTATAGGGAAAGAGCAGTTTCCACCATTATTCCTCTTCCTTAGGTGTCTCTTGCTCTTCCATTTCAACAAGCGCTTCTTTGCTGATCTCCCAAGAATTAATGGAATTCTTAGAATACAACTACCAACAAGCTCAGCTGAGACATCTGTCCAGGATTAGCCTGCAGCTCCTCGAGGAATTCGCAGAGGGTGTGAGTCCTCACTGCTCCCAGCTCTTAAGCCAGTTATAATTTCAAGCTTTGATCAAAACCTGAGGGAATGTAGTCTAAAAAAGATGATTAAAGGTGTGGGTCACAAGTTATACATTGGAAGCCACCCAAATTTCAAAATATTTTACTATCAAATACTTTGTGTTTTTTAGCTGCAAATAGCATCTAGATTATAGGCCACAACTGCTGTAATAAATTCACTTTTCAAAAAGCCTTAATTTAGAACTGCAGAGGGAAGATAAAGCACATCTTGCCCCAACTCCTGCATGAAGACAGGAGTCCTCAAAAGCTGTTCATTTATCCTATCAATGGATAGGAACATATATTCTCTGAAACAGGAAGTATATTTTATATACCATTACCAACTAAACAACTATACTATTTCTAGTTTGGGGCCTTTTTGGCTCATTCTGTTGACTCGACATTAATCATAATTTTGGCTCTTTTGAGAAATACGTTTTCGTGGTATTCAAATATGGTATTAAGGAAATAGCTATCTTTTCCTTTTTTACTATCAAATAAATACTGCATTTTTACAGAATGAGTTTTTTAAGTATATTGAGATAATCACATTTTTTCTTCTTTACCTTATAATCATGGTAAAATTATATTACTGAATTTCCAAATATTGAACCATCTACCAGTCAGAATAGCCTAGACTACACTGTTTAAGACAGGATTTAAAACTTAAAACAGATTTAAAATAGGATTTCTCACACTTGGCACTATTGACATTTGGGTTGGGTAATTCTTTGTTGTTGGGGGTGCTCTCCCGTGTATTGGAAGATTTTTAGAGCAACCCTGGCACCTACCCACTCTATGCCATTAACACACACTCCTTATAAACTGTGGCAACCAAAAATGTTTCCAGAGATTGTGAAATCTTCTCTGGGGATGGGAGGAATGCGCCCCCAGTTGAGAACAATCGTTTTAAAACGGTGAGGTTTTGTTCCCATTCACAGCACGTGTCTCTCAAAAACTAGTTTGGAGGCTCTCCTGAATGTCCTTCTCTCTGGAATGCAGGCTGTTAGAGCCGCCACCATCTGAATCTTTGCTGGACATGGTGGCAGAGGGAAAAAGAGTGGGTGTACAAACTGCACACCGGCTCTTAAAACTTTTGCCCGGAAGTGACACATCACTTCTGCTGTCGTGAATTTGGTCAAAGCAAATCACAGGATATTCAGAGAGAACTGGGAAGTGTACCATGCACCTGAAAGACATGAAGAACGTGTAAATTCTCACTCAGGCATATTTTCTCAAAAAAGAGTGTAAACAGCACACTGCATGTCTAAATTCCCCTCATTTAGTCTGTTTTGTTCTTCACGCCTACAGACCTACAGGGTGGTCATATCGAATTGATGTATTTTTTTATTGCTCTTTCCCTTTATATAAATTACTCCTTTTTCAGTTAACCAGTCACACTTGTGTAATCCACAGTAGAATATCAATATTTGTGGTTTGGGCTAATTAAACAATGTGTATGAGCAATGTAAAAAACAAACGTCAAAAACCTTTAGAAGGGAATCTAAACCTGTATGTAATGGAATGACTTCCTACTTAGGTATGTATAGCTCAAACTGATAGGTCGAGCGGGTAGATTATTCTCCTTCCAACCCTCAGTAACCACAACCTCTTCCCACACTTATGTCTTGTCTGGGGCTCCTTGCTTCTTCTGTGCTCCTTTAATGAAGTTCTATACTTGTGTCACTGGATCTAAACTCGCCTACTGTTAAAAAGTGCTGTAGATAAGTATGTAAGATGTCGTTCATATAAAGTGGTGTGAGTAAAATACATAAATTGTATAGGGGAGGAAAATTTTTCGCTTCTTCCTTTCCAGATTCTTTGACTGGTCTAATAATTAAATTGACATAAGATGGATTAACAGTAGAAAAACAAATTTAATTTTGTACATACGGGAGCCCCAAAGATTTGAGGCTCAAAGAAGTGACTAAAGAAGGCAGCTTTTATACCTTTTAGACAAAGAAAGAGCAAATTTATGAAAAACTGACAGGACAAAGGGGTTTAGGCTTGGGGTGGAAAATTAGTGAAGAAGTAGCAGGGTTTGTTTATATGACCTTCTGGGCCCTGAATTCCCTTCTTTGGTGATAAGGACTTCTCTCTGTCTCCTGTTATAGGGAGGGTACCTTTCACATAGGAGATTTCCTGCTCCGAGGGGAACACACGAGGGTCAGAGTGTCCTTCTCATACTGGCTATTTCTTAAGTAACTTGAATTTGAAATAATCAGTGTGTCAAAATGCCATATTTTTGGGGTGGCATATTCTGTAGTCCTTCAATTGTAATTGTATTTATTTTCACAGTATTTTAAGGCTGGAAGCTGGAAATATGGGGCAGACGAGTATCATTGCCTATGTGATTGTTATATAAAGGCTTTATGTACCACTCTTAGTGATTCTGTGTATATTCCCAAGGATGCAATGCAGTCACAATTTCATGAAAGTCAGACAAACTTACACATCCAGCAAGGGACACAGTGCACTCAAACTTAGACCAAATTTATTCAACTTTCCCATATTTATTCTGTAATGTTTCTTATAAGTATGATGAATCTGGACTTATTCCTAATGATTAATTTTACTCTGGATAGTTTGGGATTAGCATTTTCAAAAATTGCACTAATTAAAAAATACTTATTCATGTTGTGAGTTAGTAATGTGTGTTCACTTTGGAAAACTTAAGAAAACACAGAATTACACAACATAGAAAACCTTTCAGCAGAAATCTGTCCATGAAGAGATAATCATTGTGAAATTTGGTGTACAACATTTTATGCATATTTTTAAAAATAGGGATAATTTCTCATATTCTAAAATGTCATTTTTTATATTTTATATATAAAATATATATCAGAATGCATAGATTTAGGATTACCAGATGTAAGAAGGTACACTTGATTTATTTTATTGGGTAAGTGATATTGTTCATACAAAATATAAACTATTATCCTAAGTTATCTATTTATCAATCTATTGATTTATTTATTGATTGCTTGATAGCTCTATCTCTAGTAGAGATAGAAACGTAGATAGATATTCTTAAGTATATTTCCATGTTTGCATTTGATGAACAGGTTGGGTGTCTGTTTCTGCCTCTTATATGGGACCTACTTACAACAATTCTTCATTTTTTAAAGAAATGGATCCTGCTTATGATCACCACACCCACTTTTTTTTTTTTGTAAAGGACCACACGTAGATTTTATGTGCTCACTAAAAAGAGCTTTGAATCACTGCTTAGTCCTAGGAGGATATGCAACATTTTTGAAGGGTAATGAAGTCATGATAGCAGTCAATATCATTCATCTTCCATGGATTTTAAATCTTTGCTGAGAAAGCATGTGCCAGTAAGAGGAAATTATTGGCTATTTAGATAATTGAAGTCAAATTTAATGGGTTCTGCTATTAACCAAAATTGAAAGATTTCCTAAGTTGTTTCCCTAAGATGAACAAAGCATAAATCAAATATATATTTGTGGGACATAGGTAGCTCAAATTAATGTACCTCATAGCCATTTTATCCTGATTTTTTATTCTACTTATTCTTAGGGACAGAATGGTGGACAAATAGGGGACTTTTATCCTTCAAGAGCTTACAATATATTGAAAGTATATATTTTTAAAGTGAAATGAATAAAATATATAAAAACAAAGTGTCATCAGTGCTAGGAAGGAAACCTACAAAGGGCTGAGATGGAGGATCTATGGGCAACGCACCTTAAATAAGAGGCCAGCAAGCACTGAGGGAAGGTGGGTGCAACCTGGACAGTGACCTGAGAGGAGGAGAAAGCCTCACACATGGCTACAGAGGCAGACAAACCACACCTTACATGGCCTCTGGATGGAAGGACTTAGGTTTAATATCAACTGCAGTGGGAAGGTTTTAGAGGGTTTTAATCAGGGGAGTGATATCACATAAGGGTACTTCAAAGAACACGATGGCTATATTCAAACAGTAAGAGAAAACGAGATAAGAGGAGTTATTAATGGAATGCCTTTCCCAAGGGAAAAAGGAATCCCTGAATAGAAAAGTGTGCAGTGTGGCACTTTCTTAGTTTAGTTCTGAGCTATGAAATCCTAAACTGGATTATATATCTCTGAGTCATATACATTAGACTGAACTATACTTAGAGGGCTTTTTTTTTGGATGGATAAATAGGTGTCCATAATGCAAACAAAGAAACGAGGAAAATGCAGAGAAAGGGCAGACAAGGGCAAAACGAAGGGAACTTGTGAACTGGAGAGCCCTAAAACTAAAGCAAGAATATGAAGGATTCAAAAAAAAAAAAAAGGAAACTATAGAAGGAATATCCTGAAAGCTACAGGAAAGATAAAAGCACATTTTGATTGTTCTCGTATTAAAGAGAGAAAGCAAGGAATCTGGAGTAGGTGAGGTTGTAGGAATACACTGGTGATAAACAATCCACAATTGAGAAATTATCTTCAAGTACCAAAAAAAAGACTACAATACACATTTTTCATTACTATTTTGCCTCTAAATTAGGGGAGGGAAGGAAATATGAAGGCTCTTTTAGTAAAGCATTGTGATCTGATTCCGTGAAGCGTAAGGACTCTTGATTTCACAAAGAACCGCTCTGTAAGTGGCCACCACAGTGCGCAAGCAGTTTCAGGGGCCCTCAGGGCACGTCTGTGCCTTGGTGTCCCACACAGGAGAATACTGCTTCTCTATTCTTGAATTAAGAAAAGATAAAGATGAAATAGAAAAGAAAGAAGAAGCTAGTAGATGGCTTTGTTTTGTCTATTTTTTAAGGAACTAGAAAATTAGCATGGGTGAGACTTTGGGATTGCTTTACAGTGTATTTTAATGTTTAAATTTCTTATTACAGAAAATTTCAAACAGACAGAAAGTAAATAGAAGAGTATAATGAGCACTCTATGATTATCCACCTGTTCCATTCATTGTCAATGTTCTGCCATTCTTTTATCCTCTGGACCTCTGCCCACCACCTTCCACACCATCTTGGTTACTATTGCCTTTTCTAATTTGAAAGTTTAAAATGTTTTTTTCTGTTTACATATTAATTCTTAATAAAGAGATATTATTATATAAGTGGTTATTACCCAACATTTGTTTATGGCTAAAATTAACTTGATGGGTTTTGTAGCAACTGAGGTAAAATAGAAAAATCCCCCCCCTTTTTTTTTAATCTTGCTTGTATTTTGTCCTAATTAGACTTGAAAATTAAATGGTTTGTTTTCAGGATGAGTCCTGGAATGGAAAGTTTTGAGGATCAGGTTTCTAGCCCTGTGCTTTTCTTCTAACTGTCCTGGTGACCTTGACGTATCTGTCCCTCAGTTTCCTCCTTTGTAACTTGGGATGGCTGAGTGGGATAGTCCCCAGATAGGTTCTTATTCCCAAGTGGCTCATAATTCTCTTTATCAATAAATGGCTTCTACACTCCTCAACCCCTACCCAGAGTCTGACCTACTCTTTAAGGCACAGTTGGTGGTTTCCACACTGTTAGATCCAGTTCAATTCAATTCAACCAATATTTACTGAGGGCTGCTTATGTGCCAGGCACTGAAGATACAGAAGTGAACTAAACTGACCCAAATCCCTGACTTGTTTCCATTCCAGTAAGATGTCACACAATAAAAAAGATAAATAATTAAAATATATAATAGTAAGTAGAATGTTATATACCGGTAAGTGCTAAAGAAAAAGTACAAACAGGAAGAGCAGTATGAAGTGATTGGCAGGGGGTGCGAGGGGTGAAAGTTAGGCAGGATGGTCAGAAAGGGCCTCAGTTTAGAGGGTAAGTTCAGAATCAAGATCTGAAAAGAATGAGGAAGCTGGCTACGTGGCTATTGAGAAGAGCATTCCAGGCAGAGGGAACATTAATTACAGAGGCCCGTGGTGGGCTCTGCCCACCGTTTTAGAAGAGCTGTGCAGAGAACCAGGGAACAATGAGGGGTTAGGCGCTGGGGACAGCCAGCAAATTGTGATGGGCTTCAAATCTCACTGTGGCATTGGTGCTTACTCTGAGTGGCATGGGGAGTTGCTGGAGTTAGAAAGAACTGAAAGGATCTGATTTATGTTTCAACCAGGTCAAAAGTCTGGCTGAGAAGAGAGTAGAAGTGAGGAAACCAGTTGGGCTCCTGCTATAATCCAGATTAGGCAATCAGAGTAGCCTGTTGGTAGTGGGAGTTGTGAAAAAGGGCTCCATTCTGGAGTTGTTTTGAAGGTAACAGCTGACAGGATTTGCTGACAGATTTGCTGTGGGGAGTGAAAGACACAGAAGAGGCAAGGATGACACTAGTGTTTTTGCTTTTGTTTTTTCAGAGTACCTGGAAGCACAGAGCTGCTTAGAACAGAGAGGGAAGAGTCAGCTGGGCATGTTTGGGGTGTAATAGTGTTTAGCTACCACTTCTAATGTACATACAATCCACAAATGTCTGGCAGACTCCCTCGCTCTCTCTCCACCTGCCTTGCCATCTCTCTGCTTCCCCATTTCTTGGCTCTTTCCATTTCACATTCTCAATGTGTGTCTGTCTAGGATTTGAAATATCAACAGGGAAGGGTCCAGGCATAATTTGCAGAGAGTAAAAAAGAAACTTTCCTCATCCTTGTCCTTTTGTGTTACACCATACTGTGTGTGTGACTCTCCAGGTTTCCTCTAAAACTGCACGACATTTCAAAATTGGAAGAGATTATAAAGAATATTTTGCCCACATTTTCACTTTATAGATGTGGACACTCAGCTCAAATAAGTTAGGTGACTCACCTATGGGACAGGAAAGAGGAGAAATAAATAGTGTGGCTTTCTCAAAAGCAAGAAGTAAAGATGTGGTCATGAGAGAAGCAATTATGTGAGTAAATGACATAGTTTTAAATCCCCAAAAAAGAAAACAAATAACAGAGTACAAACAAAAATGTTATACAAATTCCCAGAGCAGAAAAGTAAGTGGTGTCAAGGATGGTTATCTTTGACATGATGGCAAAAGAGACAATTCATTGTGCAAAGCTTTTGTTCACAGCTTTTCAATTCAATAATTTTTTTAATACTAGTCCAAATTTCTTCCAATTAGTACCTCCTAGGACTTTTCCAAATTTATAGAAATTAGAATAGAACACTTACAAAACTTGGTACTATTGGTCTGTGCAAACAAAAATGGTTTCTAGAATGAAAGTATTCAGTCTCCATTTTGTTTGCAAATTCAGACCTGCCTAAACCTAATTTACCTTCAAAGAAACTAATTTGGAGCAGAATAAAACTGAAAGCATTTCTCTTATATAGATATTTATATCATTTTTAAATAGTTTAATTAGTGTCATTTTGTTTTGATTTTCCAAAGTTAAATGATAGCTACAAAATTACATTGTAATGATCTCTAGGGTGATAACTTTATTATTTCCTTGGATAGTTTGAATTTTTGTGCACATTTGCATTAATGAACCTATAAGCATATAAATAAAGGGTTATAGAAAAACTTTTTCCCCATAACATTACATATATATGCACGAAGAAAAGGCCTGTTTATATTGGGCGCCATGCATGCCTAGCTAGAATGATGCAAAAAAATAGTGCTCAGCTATTGCATTATTTAATGGTAAGGAAAAATAAATTAAAAAAAAACAACAACCTGGTTTACATTTAACCATTCTGAGCTTCAGTTTTTTTACCTGAAAAACTGGAATTACCATACTTGCCATCACTACCTTATTGAATGACCGCGATGATCAAATGAGACAATGCCTTCGCGGGCTCTCTGATACACTAGGACAATGATATTAGTATGAACATTCGGAAAACATAGTCAACTTATCTTTTTCCTAGAATCAATCAAAGGAGGAAAGGAGTATTTTCATGTTCTTTAAATAAAATCTGTGTTTCTATGCTTGACATTTTAAAGAACTAGGCCACATCCTGTGTGTTAGAATAGAAATATGGTGAGTTTTTCTTCAACCCCTAAAATTAAACATGATTTCACTACAGTAGTTACCCTGCTATTCGTTGCTGCACACAAGAGTTCGTGGGTGTAGTGCGGCTCTCTAAAACCTGGGTCAGGGACTTCGTCCTGCTAGGTTTGTGTGCCAGAGGACGGAGAGTTCCTTAGCCTGAGAGCCAACAACTGACACCTTGTGGATTCACCCATTGTAATTCAATTACATTTTATTGAATTCCAATGGAGAATATCCATAGGGGGCAAAGCTTCAGAGCTCCCAGACAGTGGAACTTCCTACCCAAAACACTGGAAACCAATTCAAAAACTTACTGTTTCCAAAATAGCACTGTAAAGGAACAGGCTATCAAGGGACGGCTATAATTATATTCTTTCACATCATGTGAACACACATACACTTTCAGAGTGACACATTAAACCATCTCCAAGTCAAATTAACAACCTCCAGAAATAAAACCAACAGCCTTTGTGTCATGAATCTTTCTGGAAACCATTCTTTTTCCTGCAGCTGGCTGTGTCAAGACACTCTTTACTTTAACATTTTGTTTTGTTATTAAAAGATAAACCAATCTTTATGTAAGTATGTGTCTAAGTCTCTATACTCATTGTAATTTTCCATCTGGATGATTTCATTTTAAAGAACAGTTGTAAGATGACCAATTAACCCACATGTATTAATGGGGACCTATTATTTTGGGGGCTAGGTGGATATAAAAGCATACAAGACAGTTTCTACCTTCAAGATATTTGCAGACCAGTTGGAAGATGGTAATCAAAATGTAAAAAATGCAATGCAGCAAGAGTCATATTACATTCTAGGTATGGCCAAAATTCAAGAACTGACATGAGATAAGGAGTTTTACTGAATCAGAATTTCCAAGAATGGGATCTAAGAATATGTATTTTTAAAGCCCCCAAGATTCTGAACTGTAATCAGGTTTAGAAGCCACTGGTATTACATTTTTTCTCCCTCCATCTCTCCTCAGAGTGATCTGCTGAGTACTCTCAAAGTTCGCGAAAAAATCTCTTAGGTGCTGCATCCATCAGCCCTTTCCCAGGCCTCCTCTGCTGGGCCCACATGCAGTCCACAACACTGCTGATCAGTGTCCCCTTTTTTTTCTGACAGTCTGATTCATTTAATGGCTTCACATTCTTTCCTCAGACGTCAAATATTGATGTTGCTTTCCTTCCTTTCTTATTCCCTAGTCCCTTCCTGGATGGCACCCCCTTTCTCATACTTCCACTAGAGGACACAGTTGGCCCTGTATGATCCCTAATTCCACATTCCCGGCTCTGACCTCTTCAACATCTCCAGTTGCATTTCTTTCAGGTTCTCCAGACTCAGAATTGTTCAAAATCCAAGTCACTTCCTCCCCACCGCTTCATCAAAGAACTAACCCATCCTTCACTGACTGTAGGATATAAGTAAGATGGTTGGGTATATGAAGTGGAGACACAGAAGAATGGGAAGTAAGACCCAGTAGACTCAAGCTAGGGATAAGTCACCTTCAAATTGTCCTTGTACATGCCCATGCACCCACTTGTTCACTAAGACCTGCTTATTCTACCCAAAGAATTTATGAACACCTCTCCTTCTACTTCACCTGTCCTATTGAAGTTATCACCTGATTGCTAATACTGTCCTGAGTTGAGGAATCTCAGCTTTGACTCAATTTTGTGCTATTTTCAGCCTTATTAGATATGAATTCTATTTTTTGCATTGACAATCTAAAATTTAGAGACCTTCTCAAATTTCAAAAAGTCTGAATCATGCTTTTATTTTAATTTTCTTTTCATCATTTATGAAGCTGTCTAATAAAACTCAGGGCAATGTGCAGTTTTAAAGAATCATTTAGGAAGAAACTCCAAGTGGTTACTGTAACTCTTTATTCATAAGAATAACAATTGAAGAAAGATATTTACATTGTGTTCTTAAAGATTTCAAAGCAAAAATTCTTCAGTGTCTCATATCCAGTCTCTTTAAGCCATGTGCTGGTGCTAAAAAGGTAACAAGACATTCGTCCTGATGTTAACAGCCTTTGCTTTAGTTTAATCCTAAAGCATTACTTCTTCTGTTATTAAAGCATTATACCAATTTTAACTTTCTAATATATATATATTTGTTTTACTCTGCAGGCTATCCTCAGATATAAATGTATTGTGCTGTAAGTAACAGTTGAAATTTTAGGATTTTTCTCCCCCTTTATCATAACTTTGAAAAGGATAGTTACTCCTCAGTTCTGATTTCATTTTCCTCTAACTAGCAGTGATGCTTTCATCATCCTTTTTCTTTTTCCTTTATTCAGTAGGAGGGAGAAATTTCTGCACATGTCTGTAGGCAGTAATTCAAGCATTGGTGCAAATTTTTTTACATAGAATACTTTTCCCATTTAACCCTCTGCTGTATCTTACTTGGGTATCTCACAATCAGAAGAAATGAATAAGTAAGTTGTCTCAGCAATTAGAAGTCACTCCTCAAGCAATCTCTCCGAATATCATCTGTGAGGCAGTCTACACAAATGACGGCTCCTTGGCTTGCACAGGGTGCCATGTAAATTATGCATGCCTTCTGTCTACACCCGTCAATCACCTTGCTTTTATTCCAGAGGAGTTCAAGCAGTTACATCATTCTAAGGTGAGGAATAAGGACTGCAGGGACATAGGATAGTTTTGCTTTTCCTTTCTGTTTGGGTTTCTTGAATGGCTCTTTGCTGAGAGTACTGGCATTGCTGAGACAGTACTGGCAATACCGGCTGTGCCTGCCAGCTTAGAGGGGGAATTCTGCTTTGGGGTTCCAGGAAAACCTTGCACACCTCCTAAAAAATCTTAGAAAGTATTCATTAGAAAGAGATGCGAGAACCATCCAGTAGTTGGAAAGAAATAAAGAGGTCAAGGCTGGGAGCTTGGGGTTGTGTTTTCTTTTATTTGCTGGTATTATTGACAGTTATATTTTGAAACTAACAGATAGACTAGTAATCTGTATAACTAACCAAAAAAGAAAACTAATTAGGGCATAACTGAAACCTATGGCATTCACAGTTACTTGAAAAGCATTTGGATTGACATTTTGCCCTTTTATTTATTTATTTGTGAGAAAGTTAAAGTGGCATTTAAATGTGGGCACACACATACACACACACACACAGAATGATTGCTGGAGATGGTTAGCATTGACTTAGAGCCATGTGTCCACATGTCTTCTCATCTCCAGTGCAGGGACTTTAGGTTTAGAGCTTGAAATTGGCTATGGTGGCATAATGCATACATTAGACAAATGCTACATATCAGTTTTTATTTTCCTAGTGCCAGTTGCTAAGCATTAAACTGCACATCACTGCTGTTACAGGGCATGTTTTCCTCAAATTCTCACAGAGAAGCAGGACTTTTCACATACATCTAAAATATCATTGCAGCATCATTTAATAAAAGTTTAACTTCTGTATATCTTTTTTCCCCATGTTCTGTCCTGGAGGGTGTCAGCATGTGCAATAAAAAGTACTTTTCTATTTGAATTGGATGGTGGTGTTAATCCTTGCTCCGTGCCTTTGCCTCTTTGACCTTGGGAAAGCCACTTAAACTTCTGAGCCAAAAATGCTTCCTCCCTGAAATGGGATCATGGAGATTAACAGGGATGATGCAGGTAAGACATGTAGCAGTGTCTTACAGAGTTAGGGTGAGTCAGTGGGAGCCCACCTTCCCCCTTATCAGGGACTAATGGGCTTTAATATTGAAGGGTCCTCAATAAACGTTTTACTTCTTAATCTCACGAAACCAAAATCTGTGAGCTTGATGAGATCTTGGGAGAAGATCAGTATCTTCATTTCATCAAGAAGGCCTTTGATGTTAAATGAGTTAGCCAAGGCCAAGTCTCCTGAATCCTGATGGGATCTGGCTGAACTCCCTCTGCTCTCCTATGGTACCATCCTGACCTCTGGGTAGATCCTGTAACTATTTCTTCTCCCTCTTTCTTCTCTTCTTTTTTTACCTTTCCCTTCTTCCTCTTCTCAACCAAATTTAATTTTATTTTGGTTTTATTAAGTTGCTCTGGTGAGTTGGGGAAATTAGATTCCTTCACTAAAATTTAGACCCTCTGCAAAAGCACATCTTGCTTGAATAGTGAAACCTCTTATACTAGAAGACATTAATGTAAATGTCAGGTGGACCAAAGAGGTGCGAGCAGGTTAGGTAATCCATGGAAGATGACCCATGGGAAAAAAGAGCTATTTAATAGATGACTGACTTCTTAGGAGGAACAAGGAAGAAAGTCTTACTTCCCAAGAGCTTGCTATGTGCCAGAGTCTGTGCTAGCAATTTCATGATTGCACTTATTGTTAGATATTATATTCTCTATTTTACAGATGAGGAAATTAAGGCTTAGAGTCCTTAAGCTATTTTACCCAAAACTATACAATCAGTTTGTGGTGGAGTTACATTTCAAAACCCAGGTGCCCATCCATTCCCCTTTTTCCAGTGCTAGGTTAGCCAAGTCAGAGTAGATAGCTCCCTTCCTATTTATTTCCCTTCATGATTTGAAGTTGGACTTTATAAGAAACATGCTCTGTTGAATTTAATCCACTTAAGTAGATGTATTTTAGTCCATGGCTTAAAATTTCTAGAAATTATTTCTGGTCTCTACTTCCAAGGAATGTTTCATTTAAGAAACTGGCTAAAACATCCAAATCACTAAGAAAATGTGTCCCTACTTCAGGTAACACAGATTTACACAGCATATTCTACTGAACTGTGGTTCTGTTATGAAATAAGAACCAGTATCAGGAAAGACTGTGAAGGCAGTGGAGAGGGTGCCGCCGAATGACTTGAAGGGCAGAGGAAGGAAGGATGGAAGGTATGGACAACAAATTGCACTGATTTCACAATTTTGTCCAGGTTCAGCCCAGGCAGTTTGTCTTGTTCAGCAGGAGATCCCATATATGCCCCACTTGTGTCCCTCTGATGGGATTCACAAGGTGAAGTACATGAAGAGTTATAGAAAAGCATGAGCATCTGGAGAAAACGAAAGATCACAATTCCACCTGGTTTTCGAAGTCAGAAGTGAGCTGACTCATTATAAAATCAGAAATGCAGATTGTGCTTCATCTCCTCAGCCACAGGAAGCATCTTCTCATATGGGGGCCTGATGAAAATTATCTTCAGAGGACTTGGAAATCATCTCAGGAGGACCTTCCATGTGCAAGGCCTTGTTTATAGAGAGGAAAGGATAGCAAAAGGGAAAACATGTTAAGTTCTTCTATACTTCATGTACTGAAAGGTATTTAAGTGTATTTTGTTTTGATTAGGGCCTATTGGAACACAACAGTGTGTTTTACATCCAGTAACAGGCTCAGAATATGCAATGTCATAAGCTGAAAACCCATAATAGAAAATACTTCAACAATAATAAAGGAAGCTACCATTTACTGTGTGTTTAGTTAGACCAGTAGCTGGTACATGATAAATATTGATTGGGAGGAGGAAGAGGAGGATAATGGTGGTGATGATGGTATGGCAGGCACTGTGCTTAACACTTTATATGCATTATTTAATTTAATGCCAGACAAATCTATACAATGGATAGCATCACCGTTTTACAAATGGGTAACTTTTCCAGCACCTTATAGCTAGGAAATGGTGAATTCATCATTGCCAAAGCCTTGTGTCTCTGACACCATGCTATAATTAAAGGCTGTTCTTAAAGCACCTGCTCTGTCTGGTTCCCCAAAGCTAAAGAAAACCCAAGGCAGGAATTTTTGCTTTTTGTCTTTCTTCTCTTAGATTGGGATAATCAAACTTTATTGCCTATGATAATTATGCATGCATGTACATACATACAACCATCTTCAAGTAGAATAGCATACTTTTGACTGTAACTGAAAATGCATTAATTTGGCATAAACAGTCAAGAAGAGAAGAGTTGCTTTTTTATGAAAATTGGCATGCAGCCCGTGAAGCAGGGAAAGTTCTCAGAGATCCAAGCTCCACAAACTTAATGATGTCAACCCAAACTAATCTACACATGCACCAAGTGGTCAACAGAATAACCCATAAATCATTTAGCCCACACTTACCGAAACCAGCAACAGTAGTATCTTTTCCCAATAGAATCAACGATTTACATAATTGAAAAAAGAAGAGAACTTCCTCAAGGTTATGTTTGCCTATAGTTTGCAAAATGTGATGACCATAATTCTCATGCAGAATTTTTTCCCACTGTCAGATAAGAACGAGTATTTGTTTGGTTTTGAATTCATCTATGCACAATACCATGTCTACATTAAACATGCACTTAACTTACAAGTACACTGCATACTTTAGAGAAATTTTGTTTGCTAGTAAGCATATCTAAAAATTTAAGGAAATATTCCATGCAAATATTGGAAATATTTATTTGAAAAAAAAGAAGGCATGAATTCATGTATTTAATGTCAGCAGGAAGTCCTTGAAGGAGAGCTAAAGTGGAGCTGGAGAAAGGAAGGGGAAGGTCACTTCAGGAAGGGGAATCAAAGGCACGGATTTAACAAAGACCCTAATGTGAATGAGAGAGAAATAAGTTCAGCCTGACAGGACAAAAGGTTTCACGTAAGATAAAATACGAATGAGATCACATAGACTATTGTCTATGATTTTATATTTCATAATGCAAAATACACACATTCATCATATTTGATTCTGGTATGTGTTCCCAACATTTATGTAAAAATCCATTATTCAAGTGTAAAAGAGCAGAAGTCTTTCCTTTGGCTTAATAATGATCCTGAGTAGTTAACTCTCTGTGTAACTATAATTATTCACCTGGGATATTTGTTAAAAATAGAGATGTCTGGTCTTCTGCCTCTAGATTGGTGTGGAACCCAGGAATGTATGTATGTACTATTACGTGCAGGTAATTCTTACCATTAGGAAAGTTTGGGAAACACTGCTCTAATCCACCCTTAACATTGCTGGCAAAATAATCTTTGTAAAACAAATAATTTACTAGCGGAAGAAACTTAAATAACTCACCATTGCATCTCAGATAAAGCACAAGCACTTGGGCAGAGCATTCAAGACCATTCCCAGCCTGTACCTGTCTCCATTTCAAACCACCCTTCCTCAAGCCCTGTAGTCCAGCTGCACCGCCCTGTGCCCGATCCCTGTCATGCTTTCTGTCTCTTCCCTGAAATCCCCCTGCTTTTGCTTTCTTACCTAGAAAACTGACACATTCTTAGAGGCTCAATTCAAATGTCACCTATTCTATTGTAGTTGTCTTGCATCCCACTAAGGCAGATGTTTCCCCCTTTCCTAATCTTTCCTAACATTTTGCACTAACATCTATTTTACATCAGCAGTACATATTCAGTTTCTGAAAGGGTCCAGACTATGTTTTGTTTACCTTGTATCCCTCACTGCTTAGAGTAAGTTAGTTGATGATTTATTTTTATCATCATCTTTTTTTTTTGCACTGGCTTGTCACTGATGAGCTTTAATAAGCCTTTTTAAATAGAGATCCCTTTATTTTAATAGTATGAAAAGGATGTGGTATAGATTCCATGTCCATCACGTCTCTTTGTTAAAATATCATGGAGGTTCAAAATTGCCATACTGTAGGTTAAAGCCCAAGTATAATCTGACATAAGATGTCTTTCCCACTCTTTCATTGCCAACATTTTGCACATTCAAGGAAAGTGATGCCCTGGCCAAAAAAAGAAAAGCCCGGGGGTGAGGTGGAAAAAAAAGTGGGTAAACACAAAATGAAGACACCCAGTGCTAGAAAGGAAAAATAAAGGCAAAAGAGCAGCTAGTTTGGTTGGTTATAAGAGACAATAAAATGAAATCCTTTATGTTTTCATCCTGTAAAATTTTAGGTCTTCCTAAATTTGCCTAAGCCAACTTACTTTTCTGAGCAAAGAGTTTTATTTATTTTTTTTATTGTCCAGTGTTTTAGTGCCAATTTTAGTAACACACACTGAAGCTAAATTTGCAGCCAGTTAGCATATAATTTATTTTAAAAGCTTAAGTAAGATCTTTTCCATGCAAGGTAATGCTTTTAAAATACAAAACAAGTAAGAACAGTGAATGGCTGTTACCCATTTCACTTCTACGCCTGAGTGGTATTCATGGAGAGGACAGGATGTATTTCAGCTCAAGAGCCCCATCCCGGCAGAAAATGCAGCATTTCCCTAACATGCAGACAGAGAGAGAGAGAGAGAAACAAGGACAGAGACACACATAGAGAGAGAGAGAGAACGCGAGGCTGTTTGTGTAAGAGTTTGAACTGTTATCTTCTGAGGCAGGGATAATGAAATTCTGTGTCACCCTCCCCCATCTCCTCTTGCTAAGGCACCAGATCACCAAGCTCCTAAAATTAAAAATCCACTTGGGAACACTGGGAATGCCCAAGGCCACATAAGAGTTCTTCCTCTGGTGCTTGTCCTCACCAAATTCGTTGGTCCTCCTGTTATTTGTCATTTAGTTTCAAAAAGCACTTTTTACCTTGCGTTCTCAAAATAGTTTATGGAGACCATTTCACTCTTCTTTGTTGTGTCTCTAAGAGCAGAATGCATGCCAGTCCTATTTAATGATGGAGACAGAGGAGATGCTCTTCATTGGCCATCAAAACCTTTGGAGCAGGGAATGAGGTGGTAGCAAGTTTACTATTTAGGTTCTAGGTCTATAGACTCCACATTTATCTTCCATACTGTACGAGCTTAGCACAAGTTTTTCCAGTTGCTTCTGTATCTGGTGCCCTGAGAGTCATATCTGCCTGGACTTCCTTCTCTGCCAGGCTTACTTGATTGGTAGGGAAGGGAGATGCTACATTTATTTATTACATTTATTTCTGTTTTAAGACAGAGACACTGAAGAGAAAGGAAAAGTTATTTGCCTAAGAGCAAAAAATTACTCATTATTGAATCTACCTCTACAATAGAAAACTATTGATTTCTATCCATGGTTTTCTGTCACTTATTTTTCCTTTCACATTGTTATTGTTCTTGTCTTTATAATGATCCTTAACTTTAAGATAAGTTGAACTAGATGTCAAAGAAAAGAAAAATTAGAAAAAGTGTGTAAATAGTAAAATGATTGATCCTTTGACCCTGGAAAAGAAAGTAAACAGTCTTGCTTACAAGTTTAAAAGAATTTGTTCAGCCAGATGATTCTGAAAGTATGCAGCCTTGTTATTAACACTGAAAAAGTTTAATTACATTTCATTATACTATACTAGCTTCTCTTAATTGCTAAAAGGGGACTATGAAAGCAGAACCCCAAGCGCCTGATCTCTGGAAGCTAGATTCTCCTTGCTGCTTTGTAATGTAAATGTGCCTGTGTGTATATTAAAATTCGCACACTCCATCCATCTCACTGGCTTTTAACGGAGGGGTCACCTGACTTCACGTAGAGCCACCCCCTCCCTTTCGCCGAGGAAACCCAAAAGTGAGATACAGGTGCGCCGGAGCACAGGTTCTCCTGTGGCAGACGTAAATGACCCCGGGCGCACGAACCGAGGGAGGCTCCGCTGGGGGGTGGGGAAGGGAAACGGAGGGAGAGGGCCAGAGCGACGGAGGAAAGAGGAGAGGAAGTGAGGGAGAGGAGAGAAAGGGAGAGAGCGAGAGAGGAGGAGAGAGGGAGACAGGGGGAGAGAGAGAGAAGTGCTGCATGCTTCATCTTTGAGAGGAGGGGAAAACAAAAGACCTCAGCGGCAGTTATGTGTTGCTGTGTCTGGCTTGAAGGGGAAAATTCTAGACATCCATGCTGAAAAAACCAAAGCTCAGCCGAGACTACTTCTATCAAGAAAATTCTGTTATGCGAGCATGGGTTGGATCAGTACAGGTGGTTTGAGAAGACACTGACTGAGGACCATGGGAAGGTGGGAGAGGACGTGCGGCTTCTCTGCTTCCTTTTGAACGGAGCTCTAGGTTAGTAAGCTGGAACTGACCCGTGTCTGCCTGCAATTTCTGTATGTGTGTATGTGTGTGTCTTCTATTTATAACCTCAAACCCTTCTGACCCCCAAGCCCTGGTAGGCAGTGCCATATTCCAGCAGATGTGAACCCAAAGTTGATTTGACTCTCACTTCATTTACCAAACGCCTCTCGTTTGCTTGCGGAGCTTTTGTTTCATACAGCCGGTGCAGAGCTGTCATGATGCCTCCTTCTGAGGCACGGGGTGGGTTTCAGCCCTGGATTGTCAGGTGGCTGTTTGGAGAATAGTTAGCCTTTTGCTCCAGAAGGCTGCAAACGCATGATTTAGGTTCCTGTGAAATGTAAACAGCAAATATCTGCTGACTTGGCATTTCTTGGAAGGTCAGGATAATTCCAGATATCTGGCCGAATTTATCTTATCTTCATTTCCCACATAATTGAGTCCAAATGTAATAAGTTTGAAATGGCACGCTACCAACAAAGGCACACAGCAGGTATTCTTCTGACAGAGTATGTTCTACCTGTCGTTGGAACCAAAGCTTAAAAATTAATTTTATTGAGACCTGGTTTGAGCAAAGAATACAGTATGTCATAATTAAAATAGGTGCAAAGCTGGTGTTTTTGTAGGTGGGGAAAGATGTGTGTTGAACAAACACATCATTTCTCTTGTTGCTTGCTGTGCAGATAGAGTGGCTTTTGTTCCAGCATGTGTATTTTCCTGTGTTTTTACAAAGAAAGCGTCGCCTGTGCTTTCTCTGATAGCAGACTTGGACGCCAATTTGCCATTGTGCGCTGGGCAGGAATCTGCTCTATTCTGAAGTAAACTGCCCAGAGGTATTAGTCAAGAAGCTGGAGGAGGGTGGGGAGTGGGGACATGCGGTTTTTTCCTTCTTCCTCTTTTTTTTTTTTGACTATTGGCTCAAAAGTGTCTAATTCACATGATTATAAGAGGAAAGGGGGGAAGGTATTTAGTTTTGAAAAGGATGCACTCCTGTGTCGTGCAGTTGCCAAGGACCGTGTCAGGAAGATGCCCAAAGCAGAGGGAAAGAGATTTGTAATGGACTCTCTAAGAAAATGTTCTGAGAGGGTGACCGGCTGGGTCTCTTTCCACCAAAATGAAGATGCGCTCTGGCAGGGCTCTCGCAGCCGTGAGCTGACATTTTCTTGTGAACCTAGTGAAAAATGGCTCCCTATCTCCCCTGCTGTCCTGAGGAGATGGTCTCTCTGAGTTGTTGAGCCCCTCCCCAACGTGATTTGCTCCTATGGCTGTTTGCGGATAGGGACGGACTGGCTCGCGGTTCCTTTCAGTTTCCTGCCTTTTTAAATCTTGGCTTGAATGGGGGAGTGGGTGGTGACGGTTTTACTTAAAGTACAAACTACCCAGCAAGGCGGCCAGAAGATATTTTTCCGACAATCACAGGTTTCCATTTTTAAAAGGGCAGATTATATTTCTTCGGACCCAATATAAAGCACTTTTTGTTTTGGGGGGGCTAGTCAACAATATCTTAAAGAAAAGACGCACAGCTGTGTGACACTTTACATTTGGATTCTCCGCATGGGAAGTGACAGGTAAAAACATAGGGACGTTTGGCTGTCATCCGTCTCTGAAAAGATAAAGCTGCCTTTTCTTTCTTACCATATTTCCCCCTGGTTCGGAGTTGTAACTCGTTGTGCAAAAAAGAAAGATCATGTTCCAGAGCTGGCGTGCGGGAAAAGGATGTACCACTGTCCTGTACTACTTCTGTGCTTATTAAGGAATTCCTGTGCTGAGCAGGGAAGCGAGGAGCTACAGCAGCCACATTGCTCCTTTCTCTAGGCTTTGGTTTGTGAGAGCTCAAGCCAGCAGAGGCAGGATGCGCTGTAGCAGAGAGCTCTGTGTGAGGGACTGGTGGAGAGCATGTGTTGTTTGCGGGGGGTGGTGCCGGCGAAATTGGTTGCTCTCTATTATACAGCATTCTAGGGTGACTGCACGAGTGTAAGGTGGCTTCAGGAAGAAGGGGTTGGGCTCTTCATATTTCAGACCAGAGGTACAGTCCTCTCTTCTGGAGAGGACTGAGTGAGGATGCAAAAATAATGCAATAGTGTGTGCATTGTGCAGAAAGAACAATTCTTTAAATTGTATGATAGTTCCCTAATTCTAGAAATTTGTAAAACACCTCAGGGCTTCCTGAGAAATGGCATGGAGTCATTTCTACATTTGACAAGGAAGACTTCTAGTATGTGAATTTTACCAGCATTAGGAAAACAGTTTTGTAAGTGCTTTGGATGTTATACAATTGGAGCCACCAAAGGGTATTCCCCCTCAGGGACTGCATCTTGGACACTTTTACGTAGAATAGGAGATAAGAGTACAGTTTTTCTCTGAGTCTGTTTGGAAGAATTTTGAGAAAACTAAGAGCTTACAGAGGCAATAGGATTTGCCTCTTTACTAGAACAACAGGAACGGAACTTTAACATAGCATGTAGATCTTATACATGTAGACAGTTTGTCTATGGTACATGTGTGCTTTGAGGAAACTGATGCAATTATAATCAATGAACAAAAAAATGGATAATGCAATGAAAACATGGATCTCAACGTTCATGAGATGATTAGTAGGGTCACTTTTGAATACTGTTAGTGACTACAGGTGAGGGGATTTTGCCCAGAGAAATTTCAGATGTCCAGCATGAGAGGGCTATGTTTGTAAAACTGGATATGGCTCACCAGCTGTTTTAGAGGGTGATGGCACTGATATTTAAACTGGATAATATGTACTTACAAAAGAATCATGAACCTTAGGAACTTTCCACCAATGGAATTTTGTTTTAAAAGCAGTGAAATAACTATAATATAGAAGCAGTTCACAGAGTAGCAGCCGTCAAGGGAGAACTGAGAAAATCTAGGACTAACATGACATTTTTACAATAAGGTATATGTGATGCCCGAGGGATCTTCAGGATACCAATGAGTTCTTAGTGAGAGATAAAAAAGAAAAAGTCCACATGTTGATGGACATTTTAGTATGCCTATATTCTTACAGAATCATTTGGAAAATAGAAAATTCCCTAAGAGTCAAATTAGTTGTTCACAATGTGTCTGTAGCATAGAAAGGAAAAGTTGAGATACTACAATTAAGTTGCAGAGGAAAGATATTTTACCCTAACTGAATTATTCCTGACATATTTCTTGAACACAAAACTTCTCACTTTCTGACAATATCTTAAGTAATAATATCCTGCTTTCCAAAGTCTATTTGCTCTATCACTTTAGGAACTCTACTACACTAAATTTCATTTTCAGTTTTTAAAAGTCTTATTAGGTGGCAACATGACATTAAATAAGTAGACACATTTCACGTACATTTCTCTAGGTCTGTCATATCTTCATCTTTTACTCTAAGTCACACAGCATGCAGTGATCTTCTAAGATGCTTATTCTGAAAGTAGCATATTTTTAATGTAATTGGGAAAAATAAATAAAACTATTGTTATTGACTGCATTAGGTGGTACCTTAAAATAGGTTAGAATCTTGTTATGATATGAATTATCAATCCAAGTGATTCACAGATATCAGATTAAAGCAGATACTTTATATTTCAGGCACATTATTATGACTTACAAAATATGCTAAATATACAGTATGGGGTTAGTTCTCTGCTGGTACTCCTCACAAGGATGCCTTTCTGTCACATAAATATATTTTCTAGAAGCAGTGCATTATGCTGTTCCTTCCCATCGATTCTCTACCCATTCTCCCACATCACAAAAGAATACATCTAATCCAGTGAAAGTGATAAATTTAAAAATAAGTTCTAATCAAGGTGTTTGAAAATTTAATATTCATTCTGTGAAAGAATAAATTCGAATAGTTTTCTTTTTCTTGCTTTGAATCAGTAAATCAAGTCAAACTTTGGAGTCCTTAAGGAAACTAACAATGCCGTGTATTATGAAATAGAAGTCTCACTGCAAGCCAGTCAGCCAATGGAGGAGAAAAAGCAGGCTTAATTGATAACTCTAATTGAAGCATTGCAGGTAGGGAAGTTCCCATATTAATAGGACCCCAGCTGAGATTCCATAGCCAGCTGCTTAATTTGCTCACCTTTCTCTTCTCCTGGGGCTGGGGCTGAGGCTGGGGCTGAGAGAATAATGCATTAAGTAAAAAGACCACCTTTGCTGTATAGAGTGTCTCTGAGATAGACCATGCCTATAAGCAGTTCAAGTATCTTTAACAGCCACTCAATTTGAAGTTTCTGTGATGTTCTCTACCAAGGAACAGATTGCAGGTGACTATGGAAGCCACTCAAAGTGTGCTGAAGTCAGGGGTGCCGCACACTGCCCACCAAGGCACAGACCCAGCCCCATGGGAGCGGCAGGAGGGCTGAGAGCCTCCCTGACCACAGCAGAGAGCCGAGCCCTCTGGGTTCTCTCACTCAAAGGGCCACAAAGGCCCAAATGCCAGGATAAGTGCTGAGGGATTCTTGACCTTGGATTCATAAAACTCTCTAAGAATGTCTTTCTTTTGGTTCTTAGAAAGTTTCATGTTACCCTCCATCTCAGGACCTCACACATACTGATTCCTCTGCCAGAGCTCTCTTCTGTCCCCTTTGCTTACTCCTACATTAAATTGGCTTTCTCCACCAAATGTGCTCAGGGCCCATTACACTTTTTCTTTATCATACTGGTCAGTTTTAAAAATGCTGTTAGTTTTATAATGATGTCATTATTTGATTAATGTCTCTGTCTGCCAGGAGGCAGGACTTTCTAAAGCTGGCATCCACATTCATTTTGCTTACACTAGGATCACTGCACACTCAGATTGTGTGAAACCACATAGCAGGCATACACTGAACATGTGTTAAATGATTGAATGAATAAATGAATATTATGGCACTAATACTAGTGAAAAAACCTAGTGTACCTTGCTTTGGCTCAAGAAAGAACAATTCTCTTCATTGGGTTGGCTGGTTTGCACACCTGATTGGTGGACTCTTCCAGAACATTCCCAGCATCTCCCTTTTGTCAGGATTTTCCATTTGAGAAAGAAAACTTGAGTGTCTGCTGTGGTGATGTTTCAAAAGGAACTTTGTGACCTACATCAACGTGCGTGTAGGGCCACTTCAAAGGCAAAGTGTTTGTCATTCCGTCTCTGTGGTTCTTTCTAAAGCATCTCTTCTTCTAAATCTACACTCTCTTCCTCTCGCCACACATAGTTTTTTACATCCAGGACCCTCTAGGTCTCATCCGACAGTGGCTATACCTGGCCAACGACACTGCTAATCAGTCTGTAAGCCCTGAAAGCTGACCTAAGGTTTGGACTCTTCAGGCACCATTTGCATTTCAAACGAAGCTGCCACGTGCTGACCAACACTCTGCTCATTCCTCTGAGGGACTGCGAGCCGCGGCGTTAAGTTCGCCTTTAGGGAGCTTGCTTTTCAGTCGTGGAGCTGAGACATACAAGAGCCAACTGGTGATCGCTCTGAGAGTCTATGATCAAGAACTGGTTTGCGTTGTGCAGATTTTTTTTTATATAATTTATTTTGGTTTCATTATTCTAGACTTCCGTGCGCAATATTATGGTTATTAAACTACCCCTTCATCAGGTCCCCCCCACCAACCCCATTACAGTCACTGTCCATCAGCGTACTGAGATGCTATAGAATCACTACTTGTTTTCCCTGAGTTGTACAGCCCTCCCCGTGCCCCCCCAACATTACGTCTGCTAATCGTAATGCCCCTTTTTCCCTCTTATCCCTCCCTTCCCACCCATCTTCCCAGTCCCTTTCCCTTTGGTAACTATTAGTCCGTTCTTGGGTTCTGTGAGTCTGCTGCTGTTTTGTTCCTTCAGTTTTTTTCTTTGTTCTTATACTCCACATATGAGTGAAATCATTTGATACTTGTCTTTTTCGGCTTGGCTTATTTCACTGAGCATAATACCCTCTAGCTCCATCCATGTTGTTGCAAATGGTAGGATTTGTTTTCTTCTTATGGCTGAATAATATTCCATTGTGTATATGTACCACCTCTTCTTTATCCATTCATCTACTGATGGACACTTAGGTTGCTTCCATTTCTTGGCTATTGTATATAGTGCTGCGATAAACATAGGGGTGCATCTGTCTTTTTCAAACTGGGCTGCTGCAGTCTTAAGGTAAACTCCTAGGAGTGGAATTCCTGGGTCAAATGGTATTTCTATTTTGAGTGTTTTGAGGAACCTCCATACTGCTTTCCACAATGGTTGAACTAATTTGCATTCCCACCAGCAGTGTAAGAGGGTTCCCTTTTCTCCACATTCTCCCCAACATTTGTTGTTGTTTGTGTTTTGGATGTTGGCCATCCTCACTGGTGTGAGGTGATATCTCATTGTGGTTTTAATCTGCATTTCTCTGATGATTAGCGATGTGGAGCATCTTTTCATGTGCCTGTTGGCCATCTGAATTTCTTCTTTAGAGAAGTGTCTATTCATGTCCTCTGCCCATTTTTTAATTGGATTATTTGCTTTTTGTTTGTTGAGGTGCGTGAGTTCTCTATATGTTTTGGATGTCAACCCTTTATCAGATACGTCATTTATGAATATATTCTCCCATACTGTAGAATGTCTTTTTGTTCTACTGATTGTGTCCTTTGCTGTACAGAAGCTTTTCAGCTTGATATACTCCCACTTGTTCATTTTTGCTTTTGTTTCCCTTGCCCGGGGAGATATGTTCATGAAGAAGTCGCTCATGTTTATGTCCAAGAGATTTTTGCCTATGTTTTTTTCTAAGAGTTTTATGGTTTCATGACTTACATTCAGGTCTGTGATCCATTCTGAGTTTACCTTTGTGTATGGGGCTAGACAGTAGTCCAGTTTCATTCTCTTACATGTAGCTGTCTAGTTTTGCCAACACCAGCTGCTGAAGAGGCTGTCATCTCTCCATTGTATATCCAAGGCTCCTTTATCAAATATTAATTGACTGTATATGTTTGGGTTAATGTCTGGATTTTCTATTCTGTTCCACTGGTCTGTGGGTCTGTTTTTGTGCCAATACCAAATTATCTTGATTACTGTGGCTTTATAGTAGAGCTTGAAATCAGGGAGCATAATTCCCCCTGTTTTATTCCTCCTTCTCAGGATTCCTTTGGCTATTCGGGGTCTTTTGTGGTTCCATATGAATTTTAGAATTATTTGTTCCAGTTCATTGAAGAAAGCTGTTGGTAGTTTGATAGGGATTGCTTTGAATCTGTAGATTGCTTGAGGTAGTATAGCCATTTTGACAATATTTATTCTTCCTAGCCAAGAACATGGGATGCATTTCCATTTGGTAGTGTCCTCTTTAATTTCTCTTAGGAGCGTATTGTAGTTTTCAGAGTACAGGTCTTTCACTTCCTTCGTTAGGTTTATTCCAAGTATTTTATTCTTTTTGATGCAATTGTAATGGAATTGTTTTTCTGATTTCTCTTTCTCTTAGTTCATCATTAGTGTATAGGAAAGCAACAGATTTCTGTGTGTTAATTTTGTATCCTGCAACTTTGCTGAATTCAGATATTAGTTCTAGTAGTTTTGGAGTGGAGTCTTTAGGGTTTTTTATGTACAGTATCATGTCATCTGCAAATAGTGACAATTTGACTTCTTCTTTACCAATCTGGATGCCTTGTATGTCTTTGTTTTGTCTGATTGCCGTGGCTAGGACCTCTAGTACTATGTTGAATAACAGTGGATAGAGTGGGCATCCCTGTCTTGTTCCCAATCTTAGATGAAAAGCTTTCAGCTTCTCGCCGTTAAGTGTGATGTTAGGTGTGGGTTTGTCATACATGGCCTTTATGATGTTGAGGTACTTGCCGTCTATACCCATTTTGTTGAGAGTTTTAAGGGTTGTGCAGATTTTAATAAAACTGGAGCACAAAGAAAAGGATTTGTAAGAGAAGTGGGACTACCGGTGCACCATGACTGATAGGTAACTACACTATCTGAGAGGGATAAGAAAAAACTAGCATTTTATGAAAGACATGAATAAAAATGTTCAAAGAAATTTAATACAAGGTACATTTAAGTCCTTACATAGTAACTGCTCATGTTTATTTTCCCAACTATAAAATCCAGAAATACCTTGTATTCAAGAAATACCTTCTCTTCAAGAATTCATCAGACTTTTATTCACTCAAGCCATAACCTTGAGATCCTGAGAGTAAGGACTTATACTCTAGAATTTACTTCCCATTATTCCTTGAAGTACTCTATCTCAGCATTTAAAACTAATCTCAAAGAAGTTTTCTGTCAGAGGTGCTTTTAGAGATTCTTTTAGGAATATTGATCACTTTAATTGAGGTTTATTGAAAGTGCTCAGTATAGTTCTCTTGTGGTTCATGTTCTATAAATACATCATCATCTTATTGATATATAGTACAGTTTTCATTTCATTGCAGTCAGCCTAACACCTTGTAGAAACCTTACATTCACACCAGAGCGTGAAGGGGAGGAAACATTCTTATTGTCTGGTTTTCCATAAAGCTTAGTGAGAATCAGTTTCATGTATTTTCTTTGTAGCATAAGCGTGTTCTGTCCCTGTGTCCACTTTAGAGGTTCCCTGTGGAAAATTCTGAGAAGAATGAATGTAGCTTAAGAAGCTGGAAAATATCAAGCTGCATGTGTATAAGAAATAATGAGATAATTAAAATGAACTGATTTGTAAGTAAGTCACATAACTTTTATCTGGCCTTCTCTTGAAGTTTTTGGTATAAACAGTGTCCATTTTATTGGTTGGTTAGGTCCAAGAACTGTTAAATCCTGTAAAAACCTACTAGGTTTACGTTTTGGGCTTTCTTTGTTTAAATGAAGATACTGATCTCTTTAAGGCAGTTCAGGGAGGTTACCTGTTTAAAGAGTGGGTTCTCACTAATGACCCCTTGCCAGTGAATGCTGTAGTGCTTCATGAGTAAGACAGCACCCACAGTCCTTCAGGTGCCTTCACTGCTATGAAAGAGGAAAAAGAGATTATAAATCATCCCTTTGAGATATCATAGCCCCTTCCACACACCCATGTGCATTGATCTTACAATATGTGCTAAGTTAAAGCGATACTTCAAAAAATGAAAATTTTTACTCCTTTTTTAACTTCAAAAAAGAAAATATAAAGTGAGGCTGGGGTTGGCTAGTAGTATGTGAAATCCTGCTCTGTGTGGATCCCTGGGCTATGATAACTCGTTCCCATTGTGCATGCAAGGGTGCTGCATATGGTGGCTTTTATTTCCTGATATGCTGTTGCTATTCTGGGAATCATAAGTCTTTCTTTTATTATTGGTGCATTAGAATTTAAGAAAAGCCATTGCTTTTTCCATTTATCTAAGTCAGGGAACAAAGAAATTGGTATTAAACTATGACTATGTCTATTAATAGTTCATATCCCCCAAACCTGAAAGAACACATTTACTGTGACTGGTGACTGGCAGGCCTTTGATGAAGTCATCAACTGTTCTGGCCCATGCTGCCTTCTCTCCAGCTTACAGGATTCTGGGTATCTGGGTTTGCCTGAGTTAAGGTCTACCCTAGAAGCCTGAATTTTTCTCATACTTTTCTCAACAACTGTTACAGCCAAATGTACCAAATGACACCATATTATTTTATGCCTATGGATATCTGCACAGATTTAACACTGTCTGGAGTGTTCTTTTTCCAAGTGAATTCTAGTTACAGATACAGATTTCTGCAAAATGTTCCCTGATCACTACTATCCTGATCTGCGGAAAGCTGGTTGTTCCCCATAACTATACACGTGTGCATGCACATACACATGCACATATTCTGCTTTTCTATTTACAATTCTCTTTATCCCACTAGAACCTACTCTCTTAAAACAGAGGTTTATTATTATTATTATTAATTATCTCCCTATGTTCATTGCTAGTAGAGGGCATTATACATAATATATACATTAGTTATGACTTGAAGAAGCTTTTCTTGTCCACATCGTGAAAAGAGGAGTGTAAGGTGTGTTTCTGAAATTAAAGGGTTCAAAATCTACATTTTTAAAAATCAGTCATTTTTATAGTCTCAGTTTTGCAGAAGCTGGAAATACATGTTAATCATACTAAAAAGAACTGCATATTTTCTCTAAGAAACTATATATATAAAGTTCAGTAGTCAAATGTGAACAATTGAAAGGTAGAATTAAAGTAAATTGTGCTAAACGATTTGATACATAAAAATTAACTCTGGACAGGATTCATGAATCATGTTAACCTTTTTGATTAAAATGATGCAGAGACCTGTCCATCAGTGCTCCCTTACGTACATCCACTCCTCAGTGAGGAGGCACCGGACAGATGGCTTACCTTTGTGTAGAGCTTTGCTGCTCTGAATGTGGGCTGTAGAGCAGCTGCCTCAGCTTTGCCTGGGAGCTTGTTAGAAGGCAGGATCTCGGTCCCCACCCCAACGTACAAAATCAGAATTTGCACTGTTTTTGCCTCCTCCCCAGAATTTGAACATTTTGACAAGACCGTATATAGTTTCGTTCGACACTGGTGTTTGAGAAGCACTATTGTGGAGAACGCTTTTATGAAATTGTAGACAATTTTGAAGCTTGTAGGTTGGCAAGTAACTCAGAGAAAAATTGTGAATCCGGAGGGCTATTTCTGTTCTAAAGCTATTGAGTGGAAGTAATTCTCCCCACAAGTTACCCAACTCTACATGTCCTGGAAAGAAAGGGAAATGAACCTTGCTAGGAGCTAATAGTCATTTTTTTTTCCTGAACCAACTTCTGTTATATACATTGTGAAGCAATGAAGGGTAGCAGGAGAGACTAGAATTTAGTCTGGCCTCTGATCCATATTACCTGTCTAAAGCTGGACAGATTCCTTAAGATTTTTAACCCCATCTTCTTTTTCTGTACAATGGAAATTACAATACTTGGCAAGGTTGTTTGACATTAGAGATGAGGAGGAGAAATCATTGGTAGCATACTTGGCACATAATTGGCACTCAATGTAAGCAGAAGCTGTGGCTCACATTGTCTTATGCCCATTTCCTCATGGATCCTCGGGGAAAGCAGAGATGTGATCTCTCCTGGTGCCGTCTTCTGGGTGTTCACCTCAGATGCCTCATGGAAGTGGACACTAAGGAAAATTGGCTGGACTTACTGCTACCTGATTTAAAGAGGGACAAGCCATGTGCTTCTTTCACATGCACTTACATATTGGAATAAAATGCCCCTGGAGATACAAAGCAAAAGAAGAAATTCATATTCCTGTTGTCATTCCTTCTTCCAATAAAGAAAATGTAGGCTACCTCCCAATAAGATTGTCAAGGAAGGTTAGTGTCAGAATTTACTAGGGAAAGTAGACAGCTCATTAGCTAAGACAGAGAAGGAATTTAGCATGGGAGTGGAAGAATTAAAATCCAACTGCAGACCTCTAATTCTAAGAGCTGCCATTATAGGATGATTTTTCAAAAAATCTGGGTGGAAATTTAATATTGGAACTTCTACACGGTTATTACACTCCAGTTGACAAGGTTGTCTTAAAAATGTTTCATAATGAAAAATACAGACATGTTGTAAAAGGCAAATGCTCACAGAGAAATTGTACAAAGAAATATCTTTTATTTTCTTGAAGACCTGACCTGAAAAAAAGTAAATTAAGATGTCTATCTTGGAAAATAGGGAAAGTATGAGATAAAAATTTCACACATAAACTTACATAATAAGATGCTCATCCATTGTCAGTCTGAATATTATTTTGTCATAGCAGTAAGAAAGGAAATAACAGGTGTTTTGTTAAATTAACAATTTTTGGTCACAGCTTTATATTGGTATCATTCTTTCTTACAACTAATGAGTTTATCACAGTGTTATATTCAAATTCTCACATTGAAACAAACATTGCCACATTAAATTTGCCATTTTGACATTTACAACTAGAGAGAAAAATATGAGCTTCTAATTAACTTTTTTTAATTCTCCATTTGGTTTCACAAACTTTAAAGATCTAATACAAAGCATGTACCAACCATACCCTGAAAAAATATATCTGCTTGTGACTTCATTAATTCAGGTGATTTTCTTTGTTTTAAATGAAGTTCATACAGTCTTCTTAGCAGTATGTGTCTTAACCTAGAAATGAACCATTGTTTAAAAATAAAGCAAGCCATTTGTCTTTATATTCCTATACTTTTAAGTATAATTTTCATAATTTTAAGTTGGCCGTATTTTCAAATTTGAAGTTCTAGTAAAATCCTAAAATATTTATAGTTTGTTATTTTTATCATTTCTGATTTTAATGGACTGGTGATTACTTAATATGGAGAACTGTGCTGTGTTATTTTCTTGAAGCTAACCCTTTTAAAGATTTCATTCTGGCAATGAATTTCCCCAAAATATATTTATGTAAGTAGAGTTATACTTGTACTCTGTGGGTTGAGGAGTGCCTTAAGCAAAGATTCAATATATATAATATGCCAGACTTTGGTTAAATGCTGAAGTTACAGAGATATCTGTGCTTATGAGAAGCTCATAATTTAGTGTGGGAGATAGACATGTAAACAAGTGACCCAAATGAGACAGTTTAACTACCTTAATAAGATGAACATAAAGGAAGGAGTAAATCATTCTGCCTAGTGTAACTTAAGACTTCACAGAAGTGTGGAGAAATCTGAGCAAAAATCTTGAAAAATGAATATCACTCTTTCAGTTGTAGAAAGGAAGAATTCTTCCAGTAGGAGAAACTGTATCGGTGAGATGCATAAAGAGCATTGTCTGCCCAGAAAACAGTCAGCACAGATGTGGGGCAACACAGGGAATGAAGAGAACGAAAGCCTTTTCATGACAGATGGGGCTCTTATGGCAAGCTCCAGAGTCACAAAGGTGTCAATTCCTTTTTGCAAGGCATGTGTGTCTCGCTTATAATATGGAAAGAACTTTGGTGTATATCACTGTTCTCAAGTACATCTGAGAGCATGAAGATACATTTTAGTGTGTAAAATAAAGAGAAGACCAGAAAGAACGATTTTAAGTGCACTAAGCCTTGTGCATATGAGACATGGAAACTGTATATTGTCTTTCTAGCATATCCCATTTATTCATACCACAAATATGTACTGCATGCTTACTATATGCAAGGTGCTGTTCCAAGTGCTTGTGATGACAGCAATAAAATAAAACAGAGAAATATCCTGTCTTTCATGAGGCAGACCAACAATACAAAAGATAACTAGTAAAATATATAATAATGCTAGATATTGATATCTGCTAAGGGAAAAAAATATAAGTAGTGAAGGAGAACACTAAATGTCCCAAGTCAGGGCAAGGGGGAAAATGGTTCTAGGAAGGGAGACAAAACTAAGAAAATGACTTTTCGAGTCAAGTCTTGTTGGAAGTAAGAGAGACATTCGTGGGGGAGGAAAAATGCAGTGATCTTGGTGTGGAGCATGCTAGGTTTGAGATACTTACTAGTTATCCAGGAGGATCAATCAAATAGGCAGTTAGATAAATAGTTCTGGGATTCAGAGATGAGATTCATGGGAAAGTGCCCAGTTGGGAGTCAGCTGCTCACATGTAGCGTAGTGTTTAAAACCATGTGCCTAATGGCATCACCTAAGGGCTGAGTATGGAAAAGAAAAAGCATTTCCTGACTGCACACTGGGGCATATTTAATAGCTGGGGAAGTAAGAGGGAATCAGCAAAAGAGACCAAGAAGTTATATTCAGAAAGAGGAGGAAAATAAGACAAAATGGTGTCGTCTAATCCAAGTGAAGTGTTTCAAAGAGAGAAGGATAAACTGTTTCAGATGCTTCTGATATATTATGTAAGATGAGGACTCACTAGTATTGATTGGCTCTGGTGGCATGGAGAGTTCAAGAGAAGAGAAATGAAGACAGAGTGCAGAAAATAATTTTAAGTTTGTTTTGTTTTGTGTTTTCAGTTTTTACCATAAAAAGGTAAGAAATAGGACAGTAGCTGGAGGGAAAAGAGGACCATGAGATGGATTTTATTTTAAGCTAAACAGAAAATTTTAGCATGTTTGTATTAAAAAGAGTGATTCAATAGAGAGGATGAAATTGACAATCATGGAGAGGGGAGAGAATTTCAGTGTCTTTAAGTAGGTATTAGGTAGGGGATGAGATCTGAAGCACAAGTGGAAAGGTTGGCCTTTTCTGGGTATGTGGTCTGTCTATTCATAATAGTAGGAACAAAGTAGCACTAAAGGGCAGAGGTATTTAGTGATCTGGGGTGGGGATGTGTGACTGTTCTCTTCTAGTGCAGCTACTTAGTGAAGAAGGAAGTGAGGTAATTGTGGAGGAAGCATCAGAAATTTTGAGGAGATAGAAGAAGACTGCAAGTCTAGGAGAGTGGGAAAGGAGTGGTCTGGAGAAATATAGAGACTGGTGGGTAGCATTAAGGGTAGCCTTGAAATTAGTGGTCATTTTTCAGCCACATTGAGCAGTGTGGGTTAAGACTTGGAGAAGACAGAGAGCTAGATTTAATTAGGGTTGTCAGTGTGATGAAACAAGAGGAGCACGTGAGTCAAGGAGAATGCATCAAAGTGGCTACAGTGCTAAGTGGGAGAATTTAAGCTGGGTTGCTGGGAGTGGGGTCAGGGACTATGAAATCTCAGTGGGATCAGCAGACTGAAGATCTCAGCAGGATGGAAGGGTTTCAAGTTGGTATTGTAGAGGAGAGGAGTCCCATAGTTTGTCTATTTAGAAGTATTTGATGTCACATTCTTCCACAATACTCTCAGGTGCCATGATGTTCCATTAAAAGTGTCTTATTTTAAATATTACCCTCATTTCGTGCAAACATGACTGCCAAATACATGTATTACTACCTATTCCCACTAATTGGTCTATTCTTTGAGTAGCTGGCAAAACACAAGCACTGATGTTGCAGCTGCTCCTATGTTCCCAGTTGCCTTAGGAGAAAAAACTAAAAATGCTCTGAGTTAATGACAGAATAAACAGTTCTTTACAGTGAGTTACTATGAATCCATATCATTGGTATCACCAGACTGAGGCCTGAGTTTACTTTTGCTTTGATAGTAGCATTTCAGTCTTTATAATAATTATAGTGGGAATAATTTACACTTAATATGTATGGATCCCAGATTTGGATTCCCACGTGGTTGACTGGTGTTCTGGTCTCCTGACTGACTCCTGCCGTCTTTTTCTTCAGGGGTAGTTGGGCTCTGCCTTTCATACTATCCTTTGGTTTAGGAAGCACATCCACCTGATAGATCTTGTTTGGAAAAGAGTTCTTGTGCCTGAAGCTGAATGTCAGTGGCCGCAGGCCGCTGGGGAGGCATTCTTTCTTTCATACCTTAGGGTACTCTCACTTGGATCACATTTGTTTCTAAGACACTTAAGATTATGACGTGAACTAATATGGTGCTTTGGGTACTAAAATAAAAAAGAAACACAATTTACGAGAAATGTAGCCCATCATTTTTGATAACAGTGACCCACATTTCTGCCAGCGGACCAATTGGATTTTGAGCTAAAAACTCAAATACAGACTGCTTAGTCAGATAACTTGATTTGCTATCCACGTAGTAATGTAACTGTGTAGCGGGTACAAGCTAGAATCCTTTGATGCTCACAGTGTGTGATTTTGGCTATAGGAGGATGCACCATGATTTTAACAATAAGCACTTTCTGGATTTTTGCTAAGGTCATACTTATTTGTTGAGCTGGCGTGTTGTCCTGTAGGGGGAATACATACAATTGGATGACCAAAAAATGGTAGTTATGCTTCAAAATTGTATATCAAACTATAGAACTTCGTAAAATGGTACTTATGTTCATGACAGAACCAGGTATTATAGGTTCCAAAAACATACCATCAGCTGATACATGAAATTATTTTTTCAGATCAACAGATTAATTTCTTTACACTATTTGTGGATCAGATCTTCAGGGGTGTTCATCTCTTGTGTAAATGTACAGGCTTTTGTCACAAAGATACACAGAAGCTCCAAATTTTTATTTTTGTTATCACATATTCTGGATGCTTTTCCTGTCTTCAGTGAAATGTGTATTAAAGACCTATAGCCTAGAGACCCCTTAAAATATGCCTTAGAGTGAAACTAAGCAAACATTTTCAGAGAATTCAACTTTCCCATTACGAGTATAGCATTCATCAATCTATCCCTTTATATAAAGGAACATTGAAAACACTCTAGAACATCCTTTTACAAAACGAGACTGAATGATTGTCCAAAACCAAGGACAGAACTAGAATCCAGAACTCATGATTCTTGTCCAGAGTGCTTGCCTGACACACATTTACAGAAAGTTATTCTTGAGCACAGAATCATTTAGTGTTTCCCCAACTCTGATAAATTCTTATCCCTTTAGAAAATGTGTTACTAAAACACCAGTCTTCAAATGCCCTGCTAATTTAAAAGGATGTTGAACATAGTATAAAGTGATATTACCTTGGTCTGCAGAGGTTGAATTTCAGTACATGTTAAGGCAAATTCTGAGCCCTGTAATACATTTTTCATAATGGAGACCATCAATCAAGGTGCAAAAAGGCATGTTAGAGCAATGAGGGGCATTAAAGCAAATAACTTGGTAACTCCAATATAAATGTACAGTCTCACTTAAAGCATGCTGACCTGAAACATCAGGATATTTGCCTTCATTCTCTGGTTCATTTAAATTTACATCTAAAAAAAAAAGAAATGCTTGTCGTGAGGAAGCTGACATAGGCAACAGAAGTGGTGAGTTCGAAGGTATTTTAATCCATTTTAGCAGATCATCTAGAATTTATATTTAAACATTAAATCTGATTTTCCAATTAATTTCACAAAAGAGATGCTTCTTATATTGATTGCCCAAGTGAGCTCCCTATTTGTGTCAAGAATATCTGATTTAATAATGCTAACAAGCAATGCCCTTAAAACCAGTACTTGCTGCTAAACCTGACGCTGTCTTAGAGCCTCTCAGGATCCTAGAGTGCGAGGTGTACTCAAAGTCACTTTACCTTAACATGGGAAGTGATCAGCAAGTCCATGTTCATCGCTTGGACATTTGAGGTATAATGTGTTTCCTCCAGGTTTATCTTCAATAACTACTTTATTATTAACTTTAATATTATTGTTTTCATATTTACATATATATTTGCCATTTTGTGTGTCTTCGTTTCTTCCTAAATATTCTGGTGTCCATCATATACCAGATTTTTTTGCTGAAGAACACCCTTTGCCATTTCTTATAGTGCCAAGTGACGGTTTCATTGAGCTTCTGTTCATCTGAAAATGCCTGTATTTCACCTTCAAACCTGAGGGAAATTTTTACCAGACATCTTATTTCTCAGTGGACAGTTTTTTTTTCTTTCAGTAGCCTTTTAATTTTAGCCTCTATTGTTTCTGATGAGAAGTTAGCCATCATTTGCAACACTATTCTCTTATGTAATTATGTGATTTTTTTTCACTAGTTGAGCTCGATTTTCTCTTATTTGGGGATTTCAACAGTTTGACTATGATTTAAATTTAAAAAGTTCTTGCATTTTTCTGAGCTACTTGAATCCAAATTTTTGTCTCCTACCAAATTTGGGATGTTTGGGGCCATTATTTTAATACTTTAGTATCTATTTTTCTGTCCCATTCCTTTTTCTTTTCCTGTTAATCCTGTGGTATGTATGTTATACCTTTTAATGTTGTCCCACAGATCACAGAAGCTCTGTTTATTTCTGTTAATTTGTGTGTGTGTGTGACTTCAAATTGGATCATTTCTATCAATATCTCTTCCAAGTTCACCATCTTTGGTCTTACTGTTATCTCTAATCTGCTGTAAAGTGCAGCCAGTGAATTTTTTTTCAGTTATTGAACTTTTCACTTATTGAAGTTCTTTTTTTTATTTTGGTTGTTTCCATTCCTCTGTGGAGATTTGCTATTTAATTTTTAGCTAACTTCATCATTTGGGCTATACTGTGTTGATTCTCATTGATTTATTTTATTCTTGCATATAGGTGACATTTCTTGTTTCTTCACACATCTAATTCTATGCTGGACATTACTCTGTTTTCTATTATGGTCTTCTAAAAAGTTATTTTTGTTTTGGTTTGTTAGTTTGTTTTAGCAGGTGGTGAATCCCACTGAAATTTCAAAACATGTTACATGGTCAAAAACAGGCATGTTCAAACGCTGTCTTGTCTACAGTGGGCAGCAGCTGAAATTTCTCTTTAGTCTTTCTAGCTTTAACCAGGTTGCTTGGACTCTGCCCAGACATGGGTAGTTCAGGAACCAGCCAGACATTCTGGGCAGAATTTGAAGCTCCCCTCTGTGACTCTCCCCTTTCCAGATGAGAAAGAGAAAAGGAGATCCTGACAAATGCCATCTAGCCTGAAACTAACTACAGGCACTCACAACAGGCTGTGGTATTCTACTATTGAGCCTAAAACAAAACAAACAGAAGGAGGAATACAAATATCAGACAGGGCCATTCTGTGACCATGACATGTCAACACAAAAACAAGGTCTCTCTATAATAATGTCCAAAACCAGATAAAAACAAGAAATTATCCAATCCACAACTTCCCCTCTGTGGCTAATGTAAGTTACTCTTTCTTTAGCAGTCTTTAGATAAGAAATATTAAGACTTCCAACCACAGAATTATGTCCACTTCCTAACAACAGAATCTAGAGCAAAACTCTGCTACCTCAAACTCTCCCCAAAAGAACACAACATAAGCCCAAATTCTAGAACCTGTGAGATTCCCCCATTGTTCCCCATGGTGTCTCTCTTTCTGAGTCAGTAAACCCAGCTTTGCTCACAGGTACTCACACTCTCCTAGTGATTCTTAGGTGATAGGTAATGACAAAATTCCCTTCTTTATTTGCGAGTATCTGTAGAAGCCCCTAAATCTGACCTCTGATTTTTCAAGCCATAAAACAAGAGAACTATCCAACTTCTAGACATTCTACACTGTGCAATATGTGTCCACCCTGAGGCAAAAAAAAAAGGCCATAATCATCCTAGGAAGCTCACCTAGCATCATTCTCTTTTTCTAGGTTCTGCCTACTTTTGGTCACTTCCCAGTGCCTTTAGAAAGTTGTTTGTTATAGTTTGCCCACAATTTATAATTGATCTCCAGAAGGTTGTTCGCGAGTTACTTCATCTTTATTGAAAGCAGGAATTTTTTTCTGTTGTTAGAAAATATTTCTTTATATTGTGTAATCTATTCCTACATTGGACAATCTTTCTGTGATATCACAACTTAGTATCATATTGTGTTGCCTTGGGTAGACACTGAGTTGCTAAATGAGTAAAGTAATCTAAACTTGGAAACTTGAGAGGACCAAATGTCATTTAGTATGAGACTTGCTGAAATTTCAGTATCCTTTTGTCAGGTAGGAATCAAAAGACTTGTCCAAACAGAACAATTCTAAGAGTTTGTCTGTTTCCAGGTCTAATTTTAGAAGTAGCATAAAATTATGCTCAGAGATCATTATAATAAGTATGTTGATCTTACCCACAAATGCATTGCTGAACAATATCATTGAAAAGATTTGTAGCTAGTGCTTTTGGGAAAATAATTTGTCACTGAAACAATGATAACTTGATATTGAACTTGATGTGATCATTAATTTTCTCAAAACTTTAACAAAGCTTATACTTAACTGTTTTACATCAGGGAACAGGTCATTGCCTTATTTCTCATGGGAATCAAGCTCTAGAAGCACATTCTTTTTCTCTATCCTTTGAAGTCCAATGTGTTTCTCCAAAGGGATAGATTTGTCTGGTTCTGTCTGAAGAGACAAATGTTTAACATTATTTATTTTTAGAGTCTCTCTCAGTGTAACTTATGAGTAACATACATCATTATTCATGTAGACAAGACATGTGATTTAGAAATACTTTTGTGTCTCTTTGGCCCTTGCATTATATTGATGTGTTGTTAAATTTAAATGATTTATTGTTTTTATTAGATCTGTCTTATGTCAGTGTAGAGTTTTTATAATGTTTTTTTTGAAATGTAAATATTGCCTCTGGTAGGGGCCACCATTGAATACTTTACCTGCCCTGTCACATCAAAATACCCACCGACAGTACTTTCATGGTCCCCTTAGACTACTCTGTCTTTTCTCCAGAGGGCACATTACCTTCTATTTTAAAAAATATTTATATATTTACTTATATTGTTTATATTTATATATTTACTCTTATTTATTGTTTATGTTATGTTTATATGTATTGTCTTATTACTTCTTGAGTGTAGGCCCCACAAGTGTAGGGATATCTGCCTGTTTTGTTCACTAAAGTTATCTTGTGAGACTAGAGCAGTATTTGACATGTAAAAGTTCTTCTATATATATTAAATGAATGAATAAACAAAAACAGTTTATATAAACCAAATCTTCCTAGACTATTTATATATCCCTTCTACTTCCTAATTTGGAGGAGATCGTAGGAGGTCTTTCTGCTTCCTTCCTCTGTGTCTTCCATTTACACTATCTGCCAGAGTCATCTACATAAAGTACAGCCCAGATCTTTTTTAGTCTTTCCTCAAAAATTGTTAACATCTCCCCAGTGTCTATAAAATAAAATGCAAATTCCCCAGCTTGGCATTTGAGGTCCCCTGCAATCTCTCCTTACTCTGCCAACAGCTTCGTCAACCAGTGTGCCCCTTCTGCTTCAGCTCTTCAGGTGTGATCTGCGGATTTGCTTTCTCATTGCCTCACTGCAGGGACACTGCAGTGACGTGGCCTATCCTGAACCCTTTCAAATGGGAGCTACATTTCCCATCTTGCTCCTTCAGCTTTATTTTTCTCCACTGCACTTGATCAATTTCCAATTGAGCATATAATTTACCTACTTATTATTTTTATTTTCTGTTTCCTACCCAGAACATAAACTCCATGAGAACAAAGGTTTGTGCCTGTTACGTCCTCCATTATAACACCAGTGTTTAGCATAGTACCCTGCCTCCGTGTCTTGGGCGTCTTTTCCCTCCACTTTAATTTCGCTTCCCTGAACTCCATGTATTTAAATCCTACCTATTTGCCAAGGCCTTGCTTAAATGTCAATTCTTCTGAAAAACTTCCCCACTCTCTTGAACTGAGGTGAAGATGACTACTCTCCTTCTCTGAACTTTGGTAGCATTTAACTGGAAACCACTTTTATGTCACTTTAAAAAAGTGTTTTATTGTCTGTATCTTAGTATTCATATGCATGTCTTAACCTTTCCTACAACTATTCCTTAAGACCAGGTTTCATCACTAATTAATCTTTACAATCTCAGTAGTACCTAGTTCTGTGTATATAGTAATGCTCGATAAATACATATTGAATAAATAGCTGCATGAATATCCTTATCACAGCATTTTCTACCAAAATATAGAAACAAGTTTTCAAATCATGCAAAACCCCTGTGAAAAAGCATTTTGATTTGAGCTTGATTATTTCAGAGAAAAATCCAATTATGTCTTAAACTCAATGGACTGAAAATATCTGATAAGAAAAAAATGTATTTGATACATTTGATTTCATATTCAGAGCCTGGACTAAGTTCCATCACTGGGTTTTTCACTTCACAGTAATTTCCTTCTTTCAAAGCATTTGTGCCTTGCAAATTGTTTATTCACAAACTAATGCCCTGTCAGGTTACCTGGAGGAGCTCATAAAAGAGTCGAGGAAAATATAATTAAAGACACAAAGAACATGGAGTTAAAATCAAGAAATGTATGTGGATTTACCATCATTTGAGTGCTTTGCTTTTCCATAATGTGTCTTGGCATTAATCAATTCCTTTATATTAAACGGGACCGGGAGAATGCTAAGGAAGTGCTGTAAAGATCTTGGGACCAAAGCAGATGTGAGGAGACTCTTACTCTTCTTTCTTTATTCTGGAATTCCAGGCAAAACCTCTATCACTGGATTAGATTTGATTTCAAAGCTTCCTCTTAAAGTCATTGATTTACATTTCCTGTCAATTACCTTAAAAGAATGATTCCCCTCCCCTGTATATGAAAATTCTATAATTCAGAAATTCAATATTCATTACCATGGACTTAAGCAGGGATGATTTTAGTATTCGTTTTTAAGGAAATATTTCTTCCTCCTCCTCCTCAGAAGGAGGAGAGAGAAGGAAAAGGAGGAGGATGTAAATCCTCCTAAATCCTCAAAGTGAAAGTATTTTCAAAGTAATCAAAACTGGGTCTCACTCATGGGAAAACTAATAACTAATATAGTCTGTTTCTTGAACCTGGTTAAAAGTTGATGTTAAAAGGAATTACAGCTCTGATGGAATTATGCTCAAGGTCTTAAATGAATGTATCTTAGAGAAATGATTGATGCTAAGCACATAAACACCATGAAATTCTGAAGGGTGCTGGTTGAGTAGCCATATGGTCATATGCAGTAAAATGTACTTTCCAACTTTTCATGTAAAAACTATAGTCTTGGCTTACAACAGGAGTCTCCTCCTTTTCCACCTGTTCCCATGTTGCTGAAAGCCTTTGGCAGGAAACCAGGCCCTGTGCTAACTCCCAGTGACACATTCATACTGGCTTCCTTCAACTCTGTGCCCAGCCGGCTTCAGCCACCACAGACGTAGCTCTGAGCAGACCAAACCTGCCAGTGATCTCAGAGTTAGTATGATGGGAGAGAGGGCCAGGTGGATTGTGGGTTCCTTAATTCCCAGAAGTGCTGAGGACCAGCAGATTGGCTGTTTTACAAGCACAAAACTAGGTATCTCGAACTGTCCTTTATTTGAGAATGTTTTCTCTCTGGTTTAGACCTCTATCCCTGCTATTGCCAACCCCTTGATAATGGACTCAGTTTCTGAGGATTTTTATCATATCATCTGATTCCCATGAAGTCTGGCATACTGTGGTAGTCCATAAATATTTTGGGTGTATAAATAAGCATGAATAAATGATTCAAATGATTAGTTTTCTACATTACTCCTTCTTCTTCTACTTTAGATCCAAACTAAATATTTGGTAGTAAAATGATAATCATATGTTCCGGTTTAGCCCATACCTTAGGAGATCACTAGACAAAATCTCATTGTTTAATCCTTTTAGAGAGAAATCAATAGTACCAGGTCAGGATTATAAAAGTAGCTTTTTTGCATTGTTACTGCCCTGCAGTGTGATACAAGCCATGAGAATTCTTTTGAAAATTAGGTAAATTACCCAATTTAAGCATAGTGAATATTATCAGCAACTGGGTTCTGACATGGCTGGCTATGAGGCTTATGCACTTGGTACATTTCCTCTGATCTATCATTTGGAACCCCCTTTTGTGACATTTGGAAGGTCTTAGAAATTAATTAGTGATCCTTAAACCATAATGGCCAAAGTGGCAAAAAAAAACACAATGATATATGGTTGTTATTTTGTCTTTTATTATAATTAGGAAAAATCAGGTTGTTCCATGCCAGATTATAGTTTATCTAATTGTATCTTCTGTTCTATTCCTTAGTGAAAGAGAATTGAGGATGGCGGAGGGGCAGGAAATTAGTGTGCCTTATGTAAAACCGGAAGACTCAGACTAAATCAAAACCAAATAACTATATAGAACGTTAAAATCTGTACTTGGAACAACGTGCTTTAAAAACAAATCGGATGCTCATGGCAAAGAAGAAAATCCAAATGCAAATGAGGGAAAGACAGTTATAAAATGTAGGCCGGCTGGCTATGGTTCTGCCCAGGAAGCACTCACTGGCATTAGTGTGAAATTTAAATTCACTTCTGTGCTGGTGATTGCCTCTTTGGAACTCATTAAACGTTCTTTGGCCCCAAATTGTAGACCAAGCAAAGCCATAGAGCGTGATCCGGGCAGAAATTAACCTCAGGGTCTGTAAACTCCTGTACCCGAGCAGCTAAGAAGTTGATATTCTATCCTGCGCGGGAAGAAGATTCTCAGAAAGGGTGGAGCTGGGGGAGGGAGCTTAGAGTTTTCATCCCTCAACTGGATATGAAGCCAATAGCGCTATGTGGCAGCAACTCCATTAGTATTACTCCTTTTTAGTTCATATGCTTCATCTTTGGAGCTCTGTCATTTCAGTTTCTGCTTGAGAGCTGGCTCTTCAAAAACTTTAAGTGACAGTGACAGTCTACGAAATTGCTCTCTGAGAATAATTAAACAAAGTCAGGAGGCATGTAATATTTTTAGCAGTGGGTAAAAGGGATCATTTAATTATGACAGAGTGAAGTTCACGGTCTTTAAAATTGTTTCGACAGATCTGATTGTCATGCGACAGGTTTGGGATAACGGCTGATTTCTACAGGCTAGCTGAGCCCAGATGGTATGTGGTGGAAACGGTGCCAGTATAATGGATATAAACTTAGGAACTACAAGCAATTGTTCCTGAAAAGAAAGTATTTTCTTTCTGTTCAACAGGTTACTGCAGAAGAGATCCACTGAAATCACATTAAATGGCAACACTATGCACTCACTAATAAAGTGGGAGAGAGAGAATAAAACAATATTAAAAAAAAAAAAGGCGACGGAAGCCTAGAATACCAAGCGAACAAACTGCTGGGTCTCTAAGTAATGCTAGTAACCACTCCTCAAAATAAGGGAGTGAGGAAGTGGTCACTAATAATGAGACTCAGATAGACAGGAGGAGATAACCATTAAATGGACAACTTGTTCTTATTACTGCTCTTCTGATTAATTATGATTAACTACCAGTTTTAAGCCTTGACTCATTGATTAACTCTTAAGTGTGCAGGGCTTAGGAGCAGAATATTGAAAGAGACATGTTTTGAATTCTTGGAAGAGAGCTTCTTTTTATCAAGATCAGTTGTATTTTATTTAATAGGAAGCCTACACCTTGCCTGCTGTGATGTGTAGAAAACGTGTCACCTAGATTGCCAGCAACTATAGTACAGAACAGGGGGAACGGAGGACCACAAGGAGGCTTGTCTCATCTGGAGGGCTGAGTTGGCTCTCTCCTCTCGCCCTGCATCATTGGGTCTTTCCCCAAGCTCTGTGGGGCATGCATAGGCTTTGCAGTCAGTTAGGAGGTTCAATCTGAGCTCTAACGCCCAGCAGCCATGGAACTTTTGGAGTGGTCTTTACTTAGGCCTCATTTCACTTACCTATAGCATGGGGCTGCAGTAACAAACTAATAAGGCTGTCCTGCAGCATGCATGAGAGGAAAAAGCATAGGATTAAAGCTCTGGAGTCAGAGACTCTGGGTTTTAATCTTGGCTCAACTGTTTATGAGTTGGTTGACTTCGTGCCTTTGTTTCCCTCTGGGTAAAAGGCAGACAATAAAAGTATCTTGTGCCTGAGTTATAGTGATAATTAAATATGTTAATGCATGTTAAGCACCAGAGTGGTCCTGGTACATGGTAAGCTACATTAGCTCTAATTATCAGTGTGAAGTGCCTGGGAAAATACTTAACACATTGTAAGTTCGCAATAAAAGAAAGCTACCCTTATTATGGGTGTTTTTACTGTTAGCTCCTATACAGAAGTACTATGCCTATATTACTAAATTGTTTTAAAGTTCTAAAACAAGTTCACTCCTAAGTTTTAAAAGTACAGGCAAGAGCATTCTCTCCTTCCAAAATGTATACTAATACAAAAAAAATTACTTAAAATAAAAATTTTACTCATTAAGCATGAACTCATAATGGAAGAGCTTTTTTTCCCTTCACTTTATGGAACTGGATTCATGCAAAACTCCTAGCAGCCATAATTTCACACAAATCACAATGGGTAACAATACCAAATTAATGGGAACACTCTCTATGATAGATTGGACCAATAGGTAATGAAGAAACTAATGCTGTCTTTTAATATTTAAATGCCTTAATTCATATTCTGCAAGATGAATCAATCAGATTAATAAGAATTTGCATATGACACTAAAAATGGGATTCCTGGCAAATGCCAATAAAAACAGGAATTATTTTGTGAGATTAGAATAAAAAGAGGAGCTAAAGCAATACAATTCAAGTGGGATTTAAATAAAGATACTAAACAAGGATGTGACTATTCAAAGAGAAAATTTGATAGTGAGTAACTATATTTTACCTTTAAAAATCATCTTGGGAGAAAATTTGACTCATTTGTAAAGAAATTCAGTAACAAAATAGGAAGGATATCAGTACATTTTTATGACCTGTTGAAAACACACAATCATTGTTTCTTTTTAGTCATGTTAAAATAAATACACAAAATTATAGTGATTCAAAAGAAAATAATAACATGAAGCTTTGGCATTTCTTCCTTCCTTTTTGTAAAATGAAATAGTTTTCTAATATTCCAAGTTAGAGAATGGCTGTTACCTCTAAACTGATGAAAAATAAACAGGTACAGTACCCCTTCCTTACCGCAGTTTCACTTGCCATAGTTTCAGTTACCTTGTGTCAATCGTGATTCGGAAGCAGATGATCCTCCTTGTGACATAGCAGCAGAAGGTCAGTGGTAGCCTAATACTGTGTCACAATGCCTACATCATTCATCTCACTTCAGCTCAGCACATAGGCATTTTATCATCTCATATTCACAAGAATAAGAGAGGTGAGTATAGTAATAAGATATTTTGAGAGAGAGAGCATATAACTTGTACTACATAATATTATTGTAATTCTGTTTTGCTATTAGTTACTGCTGTTAATCTCTTACCAGGCCTAATTTATAAATCCAACTTTTTCACAGGTATGTATGTATAGGAAAAAACAGTATTTATAGGGATTGGTAATATCTGGGATTTCAGGTATCCACTGGGGTCTTGCAATGTGTTCCCCACAAATAAGGGGGGACTATTATGCCCAAAAAATAGATAGGTAAGAAAGATTGTATAGTCAGAGGAAGGTGGGTGCTTCAGAATTTCAGATACTTTTCAGATAGGAGAAAATGAGCAATGCAAGAAAATATTTCCCCAAAATGTGTCATTGGGATGGAACTGTTCAGTGTGGAGATGAAAAATGGGAAGGCAGATTTCCTTTCCCTTATCTTTTAGAGGCTGATATTCTTTTGAAATCTGAAATCAAATTGTTCACTTCTGTTTAACAAGTCTTTTGGGGCATGGCCATGTACACTGGCATACAATAGTTATCCATTCACTTGTTTGTTCATTCACCATACATGTATGTAGTAGTGCCTACTGTGGGACAGGTGCTATGTTAGGTGTTAGGATCTAGAGACACAAACATAAATAATATATAGATCTCTCTTCAAGGAAGTTATAGTCAAGAAGGGGAGTTAGACATGTAAAAATAAGGAATTATATCTTCTAACTGGAGTCTTAGAAGCGCAAGGTGTACTGCAGGCACAGAAGAGGGAATGACATTTCTGTAACTAACCCTTTCTGGGAGTATCAGGGAAGATACTGAAAGGAGATGATATTTTTCCTGAGTGTTGAAGAATGAGGAAAGCCCTTTTTCAGAGGCTCTGCATTATAATGTAGACTTCATGCCATCCAGTGAACCCATTCAGCATTTGTATAGTGCTTTACAGATTACAAAGCACCTTCAGATGCTTTATCACACATAAAGCACATTTTAAAAAATAGTGGTGTTCCTTTCTGCATGTTGGTTGCAGTTTATCAATTTTATTTTTCTTTGCAGATGCTAGACCTGTACCTCTACAGTGTTCTAGTAAAGGGGATGTTCCAGTTACTATTACTGTATAACAAATCATTCCAAAACACAGTGATTTCAAATAATAATAATTTTTATTATTCCCTATGATTTCTGTGGGTCAAGATTTTGAGAAGGACTTGGCTGGGCAATTCCGACTTGGGGTGGCTTATGCAGTTGCAGCCACATGGTGATGACTAGAATACCAGGGCACTGGAGTTGCTGGGGGCTGCCTGGCCTTCTCTCTATCTGCATGTGATCTCGGGGTTACTCCATATGGTCTCACAGCATGACAGCTGAAGGACAGTCAAGGTTACTTACATGCCAGTGCAGGGCCCCTTGTATACAAGGTGGAAGCTGAATCGCTTTTTCTGACCTTACCTTAGAAGTCACACTGCATCCCTTGAGCCACAATCTTTTGGTTACCAACAAGCTACAGACTTAAAAGGAAGAGAATTAGACTTAACCTCTTGATGGATGACATGAAGATTCTATAAGAACACCTGAGATGGCGATATTGTAATCGTCTTGAAAAATACAGTTTTGAACTATGTCTTCATTGAGGTTTTGAGTAAATAAATTATTCTTCTTTAAGAGAGATCGTGTGGAATCTTCTCAGTTACTGGATTTTAACTAATGTTTATTAAATTGATTTTTTAAATTTCAGTACCTGACACTTTCTAATGAAATATGAACAAAACATAGGATAGACCAGAGAGATTTAATTTGACAATGAGAAAGGATTTTCTGACAAAGTAGCCATTGAACTTTGGTAAAGGTTCAACAGAAAACTGAAGAATCGATTTCTTTGGAGTTTTAAAAAATCGATGGTAGAGGAATTCCATGAGTTTCACTGTGTCAGTGTGTTCCCAGCTGGAGGAAAGAGATGGATTGGGTAACCTTTTTAGGCCTGTTTCAGTGACATATAAAATTCCTCCATATTCACTGACAAATAAGGCATAGAGAGATTGTCTGGTTGACTATGGAAAGGCCTTTTGGTCAATGAAAGGGCTTGCTTTATTTAGTTTATTTATTAATCATTCATTAATTCATATACTTTTACCTCTCTGTCTCATAAAAAGCATCCCAATTTCTTACCTCTACTTTTTTTCACCAATGCAGTTACCACAGATTTTTATCCAGATCTTAATTACTATCTTTTGATCAATACTTAGAAAGAAGTACTTGGTGATAAAGTAAAATTTGAGTTCCTAGCTTGGCATGGTTGGCAAGACAAGTAAAAATTATAGGTAATATTTTTGTGTTAATAAGTGTGTTGTCAGTATGTATAAATTACATAGAGAGCTCATGTTGTGCCAAATATTTATGGAAGTAACATTGATATACAATCTTATATTAGTTTCAAATATACAACACAGTGGTTTAACAGTTACCCATGTTATTAAATCCTCATCCCCTCTAGTGCAGCTGTTACCTGTCAACACAGGAAGATGTTACAGAATCATTGGCTATATTCTCCATGCTGCAGTACCATCCCTGTGACCAACTTACGTTATGATTGAGAATTTTTGTGCCCCTTGGTCCTCCTCCCCAACTGTAGTGTACAATTAGCGTCCCTATTTTAGAGATGATGAAAATGAGGTACTCAGAAGTTAAATACCTTTTCTAAGGTCAAGAAGCAAAGCTATGATTTGAACCAGTTCTGCTAACACTGGAGCTTTGCTAGTTAACCAGGTGCTGCACCGCTTATTTTTGAATGGCAGTGAAATGAGTACTCACTGTCTTCTTTTCTAAATTTAGACTGTATTTGTAAATAAAACCACCATCTGAAATTTGTAAATCATAATCCCTCAATGTCATTAGGTTATAGGCCAGGTGCTCCTTTACCTGGCCTACAAGAATCTTTATGATCTGGCCCCTATTTCCTGTTTTGTATTGTTTCTTAATTTCAACTTAGTTTTTTTTTTGTTTGTTTCCTTTTTCTTCCAAAAGAGGCCTTTGCTCTAGCCAAGATGGGTTGTTCCCATGCCTTTGTGAGAACAGTTTCTTTTACGTGTAATTGCCACCCAAATCTCATTAGATTCTTCCTATTCTTTCAATCCATTCAAAAGCTGCCCCTTCCATAAAGTCTCTCAGGTCACCCAATAAGAAGAGATTTCACCTGAATTTCTATAGCTCTTATTTTCTCTATTAGAACTTTGTCATATAGAAATTGAGAAATTTGTCAATTATTATATATATGTATAGAATCCCCCTCAATCAACTTAAAATTCCTAGTTGGAAATGGCCACAGTCCTTGCTTTTTTTCTATCTTTAAACCCAGGCCCAATATGCCCAAATTATATTTTTTCAATGCTAGTTAAGTGCACCTACTTTCTGTTTAACTAGTATCTGTCTGAATTGAGCAGCATTAATTGCTTTATTTTCTACTTCTAAACCTGTGCTTGAGAACAACATTTCTTCTCCTCATGTTTCAAATAAAATTACAATAGTTATAATGTAGCTAAAAAACTTCTGGGAGTTCTTTCTCTGCTTGCTCTATTTTCCATTGTGTTTTTAACAACTTCAGGATGCTCATTTTATCAGATAAAGAACATAATTAAGTATACTTTGTTTAACCAATTGAGCAAAAGGAGTCTAGCCTGATTTTATTTAACTGATGGGTATCATTGATGCCAAAATTCTGAGCCAAGTTTCTGAACGTAATTCCTTAGAAGGCAGCTGTTTTTTCTCCTTTCTAGGGCCACAAATTGTGTACCTAAAATTGGTCAGTCAACAACAGCAAATGTTGCGAGGATGTGGAGAAATGGGAACCCTCCTGCACTGCTGGTGGGAATGTAAATTAGTACTACCATTTTGGAAAGCAGTATGGAGGTTCCTCAAAACACTCAAAATAGAAATACCATTTGACCCAGGAATTCCACTCCCAGGAATTTACCCTAAGAATGCAGCAGCCCAGTTTGAAAAAGACATATGCACCCCTATGTTTATCACAGCACTATTTACAATAGCCAAGAAATGGAAGCAACCTAAGTGTCCATCAGTAGATGAATGGATAAAGAAGAGGTGGTACATATACACAATGGAATATTACTCAGCCATGAGAAGAAAACAAATCCTACCATTTGCAACAACATGGATGGAGCTAGAGGGTATTATACTCAGTGAAATAAGCCAGGCGGAGAAAGACAAGTACCAAAAGATTTCACTCATATGTGGAGTATAAGAACAAAGAAAAAAATGAAGGAAGAAAACAGCAGCAGATTCACAGAACCCAAGAACGGACTAACAGTTACCAAAGGGAAAGGGACTGGGGAAGATGGGTGGGAAGGGAGGGATAAGGGGGAAAAAGGGCTATTACAATTAGCACACATAATGTAGCGGAGGGTAGGGATGGGGTGGGGGGATACGGGGAAGGCAGTATAACACAGAGAAGACAAGTAGTGATTCTATAACATCCTTCTACGCTGATGGACAGTGACTGCAATGGGGGTATGTGGTGGGGACTTGATAATAGAGGGAGTCTAGTAACCATAATGTTGCTCATGTAATTGTATATTAATTATAGCAAAAAAAAATTGGTCAGTCGTCTCGTATATGTGTGCTCTTATTTACATGAGGCAGAGTGAAGGGTTTGTACTGACTTATAAGTACCATCAGTATTTGGCAAAGAAAGGAAGATACTGCTGTGATTAAAGATTTTGAATTTTAGTCCTACAATTATAAACTGCTTCAGAGTATATATACCTTCACTGCTACTATGTAGAAAACAAAATTCAAATATTACCCGTTTATTGATATCCTACTTCATTCTAAAAAGATTTTAGGAATTAAGATATGAAGCTGCATATCATAACAAGATACATAAATCATAATGAAATGGTAAAGATGAAGTGAGGCAATAACGAAGATAAAGTCATAAAGCATACCCCAGAATAAAGCCAGTAATCAAGGTAGATGGTGAATGTTGCTATATATACTCTTACCAAAAGGGGGCTGCAAATTCAACTCTTAATTACCAACACAAAGAGGAAAACTTGGTCATGTTTATGGTTAGTTTTGCTGGTTTGTAAGGCCTAGTAAATAAAAACAAAGCCATTGCTGAGGAGGTGTGCACCTACTACGGCACTAATAAATTGCTTTAACGGATCTTCTAAAAGACAATGCTGCTTAATCCTTAGGAATGGCTCTTAGGTGATAATTACAAACTAACACAAGCTGCTTTAAGCTAGAGAACTTTAAAGAATAGAGTTCTTACTGTGTGTGACAGATGGTAGTGCTTTTGCTTTTTGTGCGTATTGTGCCAGTGACTCCTGCATGTGCAGTCTGGGACCTTCTGCTGACCTGTCTGATTCCACAGCTCCGGCCTTCCCTAGGACTCCAGAAACATTTCTCATTTCAGGGCTGACACCACATTCTGTCATCATGTGCACATGACTGTATCATTGCCTTCACGATGGCATTTATAACGTTACCCAGTTTGCCCCTATCTCTGCCTCTAAGTTCATATCATGCTCCTGGCTATTTACCCACAACCCCAACCACCATACATCCCTTTATTTACATTCAGTGTTTTGCAAGTCTTGGAGAGATCCTTTGTCAGGGATTTATGGACTAGAGAGATGGCTGAAGGAAAGCTCCCCCTCCCTCAACTGAAATACAGAAGCTCTACTTTCGGTTGTGTTGATTATGAATCCATATATAATTTCACTGGGGAAAAAAGCATTCACTTGCCTTTAAAAAAATTAATACTTGAAAAAAATCAATGCTCCCTGAGGTCTCTTTGAGGTCTAGATATTGATTAATTACACCAGCTAAGCTGAATGTCTCTTTCACACAGTATCCAAATTTGTTTTCTGTTTCCTAGATTCTCTGCATTTGTGCTATCTAAATTTGTTCTTGTTTTTGTTTTTTTATCTATAAGTAGCCCTATAAACATCTAGTAGATCTTTTAATGAGTTACTTTTTTTCTCTTGTATTTTTACATAGTTTCTCATCTGTTATTTATTGACTTTGGCTATAGGTGGTAGCGCAGATTTCTTGCTCTCTTCTGCCTTTTTTTCCCCTAAAGAAGTACATGATCCTTCATCTAAAGGCCAATGATTGTTAAGTCATGTGAAACATGCTTCAATAACACATTTTGCTCATCCATTTTATCCTCGGTATTTAAGTTACTGGCCAAATGGATATTAATATTCTATTACATATTCTAATGAAATTAAAGACAACTTTCTATTGAACCATAGTTTTTCCCTCATGAACATTCTTTTTAGATTTTACTGTGTATGAAACTTTCGCAGTTAAAAAGAAATTATAACACCATCTGTAATTGTACCAATATTATATAAACTGCACCCTTTGAAATTTGATATTAGTCTGCAATTTTATTGAGACAAAGACTAATGACATGTTAGCAAATTAAGCAGATAGAGATTCTTGACAGTGGGAAATGGGCATAAATATTAAAATGTGGCTTGTTTAATAAGTCAGGTATTTTTACCTAAAAAATGTAAATTACCCTAATTAGAAGTGTATCTAAGGAATCAAGACTTAACTGCATATGTCTTACCATAAAAAAATTAAAATATTTCATCAAATAATAGAAAAGCAAATTTAAGGATATGGCAATTCTTAATTTAATTGAACAAATTCGTAAAACGATGCACTTTTGCATCAATACTACATTCTCAGTCTTTTGAAAGAACATAGCGCATTGCAGGTAAATAGAGGAAATAGCTTCAGTCTCTGTGACTTAAATAAAAGCAATAAATGTCATTTAAATTATTTTAAATGTGAGTCACACATATGTTACATGGTTTATAAAAATATGAAATGTATTTAAAATAACATTAAAATCATTATGACACCAAGAAAAAGTTTTCGTGGTGTATTTAGAGAATTATGCCTCTGTTTCTTGGAAATGTCAAGCTCTGTAATGAAATGCATTGCAGTCAAGTATGAAAATCATGGGCTTTGGGTCAAACTAAGTAGAGGTTTCATATATTTTCCATCACCACTAACACAGCAGCCCTCAAATGCTTCAGTCTCAGGACATAGCCACACCATCTAAAATCATTGAAAACCCTAAAGAGGCTTTTCAAAGTGTGATTATAGCTATCAATGTTTAATATATCTGAAATTAAGACTGAATTATTTTAGAAATATTACTAATTAAAATAACAATTAAAAAACCATTACATTTTAGCATACATAAATACTTAATAATGAAAAATAACTACTTCCCAAAACAAAAAATAGTGTAAAGTGTGATTTATATTTTTACAAATCTCTCTAATGTCTGACTTCATAGAAAACAGCTAGATTCTCATGTCTGTTTCTGCATTCAGTCTGTTGTGATACAGTGTGTTGGTTGAAATATATGAAGGAAGTATGTCCTGACACAGATACAGAGTTGTAAAAGAAAGGAGTGTTTTAATATCTTTTTAGATAATTGTGAATATTCTTCAGTGATTCTACACCAAAACTTAGTAAACAGTTGTTTCTTAAAGTTTAGTTTGCAATGTAGAATTAGAAACCATATCAATGAACTTTTCATTCTTATTAAATTTAATTCCATCAGTATAACTTGCATTTTGAGTATTTTGCATATGCATGAGTTTGTAACACCACACAGTGCTCATTGATTCACTAAATTTTACAGGTCTTTTAAATGTTGACACTTTTGATTATAAAAATAGCCTAATTAATTTCACCACCGATCTCATCAGAAAAGACTTTATATATTGGGAAGCTATCAAATTGATAGGGGTTGATAGAAGTTTCCAAAATTCTAATTTAGGCTCAAAAACTCAAATTTCATCATTGGCAACAATCTTTGAAATGATAGGTCAACTTTGTTTATGTTCAAGACAATGTCTGCCAAATACCCAAATCGAGTAACCATAGTTGATCTGCCAGTCATTCTGTCCAGTAAAAACAGTGCTCTGTAAATGAGTGGCTAGTTGAGCTTGCAACGCAACAGTTGCACAGGGGCTTTGCTTTGAGACAACCCATAGTACTGTGATGTGAGACAAAGGGAGCTCAGCGCGTTTCCCGTTTTGTCACACAGAATATTAAAAAGGCATGTACTCAAGAATTGTGACTTAACAAAATTCTTACCCTTTAGTCTAGGACATTCTAAGACAGTGAATTTTCTTCCCCTCAAAGTTTCTGGCAGTGAGAACACAATGACCATTAGTACAGCTTGGTGTCACTGCCTTGATAAGATAGCAGCAGTTATATACTGCCGTTGTTTTTGTATCAGAATGCACATGTCAAACACAGAGAAAAATGGATATATCAGTACTTTTGTGAAAATGATTTTTACCTCATGGGCCTCCTGAAAGTCTTTTGAGGGACTCCCAGGTGTCTGTGGACCATATGTTCAGGGTTTATAACCTCTCTGAGATAATTTCTTAACTAGTAAAAATAAGGATATTAATGTATGCAATGCAGATTGTTTTGCCATTTCAATCCAGTAATATGAGGTTCTCAAAAATATTTTTCTATTCCCTTTTTTCCCTAATATTAATCTCTGTTCAAGTATATTACCTCTCTAAAGTAATATTAGTTATTCTATTTTTTGGAATAAGTGTCTAACCTATTGAAAAATGTATCTTCAAGTTTCTTTTACAGAAAAAAAAATTATTCTTAGGCACTCATTGGAAAACTGCTATATTTTCTCACTGTCAAAGAATTTCAGGACATGCATTTAGAGTATCAATTTAACTTTATATATGTGTTCATATAAAGTTCATATCATAAATGTTTCACATATCCATTCTGCCCATTAAACTTTGAGCATTTTGACCCAAAGCTGTATTTTTTTAAAAACCTCTGCTGTACCGACTACAGGATCAATGAGGATTGTTATATTTAGAAAAAAAATCTATCTTCTCCCTACTACTTCACACACATTTGGTCTGCTTTCCCCCACGATTTGTTGGTTGTATACACTTGAAACACCAAATGTATAATATTGAGTTTAAAGGAAATGGTGTTTAAAAAAAGGGTGCCCCCCCTTATTCATTTCAGATATTTAAATTTAAAATTTAAAAAGAAAGAAATCAGAATTCATTTAAATATATCTGAATTTAATTAGAAGTTCACCCAACACACAAAGGAAGTCATCAGTGACCCCATATTCTATGAAGTTGGTTCTGTGAAAGTGTGAATTACCCAAGATAGCAGTCCTCTGTATTGCATAAATGTGAAGCCTTATTGTGAGATGCCACTAAGAGAACCAAGTGTGTAATAATTGATTTTTTTTGAAGTATATTAAGAAAAGTATTGCATGGAACATTTGAAAAAGCCAGCTTGGATCAACACAGTAAAAAATAGGTTATTTAGACGTTGTTGAATATTTTGCATAAAGAAATTAAAATTATAGTATATTTTACATTTCTTTCACCCATATTCTGGTTCAGTTAGTTGTTGCTATTGGTGTTTTCTTGAAGTGGGCATAAAACTTCAGGGGAGATCTGTAGACACTCACTTTTATTAAAGTCCTTCATCAAGATTGCTCATATATGATGCTGTCAGATAATGGCTTGACTTCCTCTAACAAAGATAAAACAAATATAAGTTCTTTTGTTATACATCCAGAAATAGTAAAATTAGTATAACCCATAATTCTACCCTCAGTTATAAATACTGTTAACAGTTTGGAGTACTTCATTTGTTATATTTCTATTCCTTAGCTTTTTTCATTGTATTTTTGAAAAGTTGCAAGAATTCTACACTACACATCTATATACATAGAGTTTGCCATTAATGTTACTGGATTTGCTTTATTACATATCTAAAACCCATCACTCCTGTATCCATCCACTAATTCATCTTATTTTTCATGCATTTCAGAGTACATTGTAGACATTAGTTCATATAATTGCAGAGCAGTTATGGGTTAGTTAGAAGTTTTAGGTGAGATGAGAAGACCCACCAAGGAATGGACACATCCATCTGACATTGCAGGCTTTCTGAGATAGTTCTAATGCATCCATAAATATACTGAAGGTATCAGACTTCATGTCCTAGTTTTTAGTCTGGACATCAGTCCCCATAGGACATATCTGGGGCATATGAACATATCAGAGTTTTCAAAAGCTGGGTGATGGAATATAGGACATTCTCCCTGAGCCAGGGAGAATTGAAGAGATAGAAACAGAAGTCTCTCTTGTCACTGACCCACCTGCCCTTAAGTGGAGACAGCAGGTGGCTGCAAGAATAACATGATGGAGGTGCTCTTCCTATCACATATCAAACAAAGAGTACTCTCAAGATTTCAAAATGTTCCTTTCTTTTATTTGTGGCCCATTTGTTTTATTGCTTGCTTTTAAATTAAATTTCAACTTAGTAGTGCAAAATGTCTATTCTTCCTCCACCTTTTCACTTCAGTCATGTGCTCTTGACCTGGAGCCACGTGGATTACCTTCTAGAGAGCTAAGAAGCCCCTGAAAATTTATGCAAAGCTTGGTGTGTGAATACATGTATGTATGAGAAGATGCATGGTTATTATCAGATTCTCAAGAGTATCTAACCCAGAAGACTGGAAGAACAACTTACTTAAATCCATAACCATGTAAAAGACACAATTAGAGGATCAAATAAGAAAGAGGCGGTGTTTAGAGGTATGCTCTGGTCTCCTAGACATTTTTCAAGGAGTGAAAATTGGATGCTGGTAGTAGCAAGGAATTATAATAAGGATGCAGTATCTCTGCATTTGATTATTCTGGAGTACATTCTTTAATATGAAAGCTAGAAAATGTATGACCTCCGGAGCCTCTGTTAATGCCAGTTTGATAGGAAACACTTTCACTGAAAATATTATTTCAGGAGGATCCTCTTACTCCTTCAACTAGCTAGTACGTCTTAGGGATTTGGGGATTATGATGCCGCTCAGTCACAGCTCAATTCTGCACCACCATTTCATTCCTTCAATTGTCTGATAATGAAAGTAACGCTTTATTTGTTTTTACTGGTTGCTTTCCTATTCAAATTATTCTCAGGCTGCATTCCAGAGTGGAGAAATCAAACAGAGATAAGCTTTTGATGACCAACAAAGTAGACACAGATGGTGTGGGATATAGCAGCCGTTTTCAAAAGCAATTTATACAGTTCTAATTCTTTTACTGTTTCGAATGTCATGTTTACCTGAACTAATTCTTACTCCTATTCATTCTCTATAAATACACGTACTTTATTTGTAAGTGCTCAAAAAAATATGCCACATAAAAAAATTACAACACTTGTGATTCACTGAAAAAGTAATTTGCTGTGAATTGGGAGGGAAAGTGGATTGTAGAACATTGTAAAGAGCTTTTATAAGGAAGAATTTTTCTTAAAGAGAAAAATCAGCTGCCTTATGAAAATTTAAGGTGAGAGTTATTAAACAGAAAGCTTTTTTACTACAGGAGCTGAGGTGTAAGTAGAGTTTTTGAGGTGATTTTCAGAGGGAATTTATAAAGGTTTGGCCCTTCAGAAGCTTCAGTAGAATACATCTTTCTATTACCTACACAGGAGGAAGCCAAAGAGTAAGTTAGTGAACTGAAGGGTCTTGTTATCTTATCTTCAGGTCCTTTATTTATCACTTCTGCATCTCAATAGTATTTAGTGTAACTTTACATTTGTCTATTTCAGCAGAGAAAGCACTACAAAAAAACTATCTGGCACCATATATTTCTGTTTGTTTTAGTGTATGGCTTTAAAAATCAACTCTGTGGTGTTACACTCAAGTCGCCATCTATTACTGGACTTAGCATGCCTTGGACAAGTTTACCTTGATAACACATTGTGATATCTCAATAATTTCTAAAGTTCTACATATTAAAAGTTTCCTCTTTCAATTGTGCAGCACTAACAGTAGAATCAGTTATAGACGTATCATTAATGAATAATCAATAAAGATGTCCTTCTGTAAAGCTTCCTGTTATGATTTGGTTGTATCCTTTTTTTTTTTCTGGCTTAGTATCAGTGGCTTGGAAGAAAGAAAGGTGCTTTAATTTCACATTTGTGGAATTCCTGCTGAAATTGATGGTTAGGAAAATATTATTAACTTGCTTTTAGTCATTGGAGGAAATCAAAACAGGGAGAAATCTGTTTATCATGGTTCATATTACACAAGGTGGTAACCTTTCCCCAAGGATCCAAGCTCTACATTAAAAAATTTTTGAATACTTTTCTCAAATAGAAAGTTAAAAATATCTCTAATCAGATAATTTTACAATATTTTGGATAATAAACATTTTTAACCCTAAACTTCTATGCTTATTTTCTAATTTGAGTTGGGTTTAATTTATTTAAAGGATAATAGTGAAATGATCAAAGGAAAGGCTGGGATACCTGTCTGTCTGGGTGTATCCCAAGAAGCTTCACAGGGTGGCATTACTTTAATTAAATTTTCATGGGCCCAAATCTATTCCTCAAACTCCAAAGTTCCAAGCTTTATTTTTGTCAGTTTGCCCTTAGTAGATTGATTTCTTGACAGATAAATCAAGCTGTTTATTAATTTCCTCTAGATAGGTTATTATGATGTAAATCAGAAGGTTGGCACTAATAGCACATTCTCCTGTAAAATACCTATATAGAAATCCTATTATGGTCAGAAGTTTACCTTGATAACAAATGTCAGAATAAGAGGAAAGTCCTGTAACTCAAGTATTGACATCAGACAGAGATAGTTTGAAGCCTGTGGTTAGAAATCTGTGCTCAAGCAGGAGACACAAGCTCCTTGAGGGTAAGGACCATTGAGGATCATGTTCACTTCTGTAGCCTTACCGCTGTGTGAACGGAATTTGAGTTCCACCGGATGGGAACCATTATGTATCTCATTTACTGCTAGTTTTTGGGATATAACATATGGTGGATACTCAACAAAAAATGCTTTTAAATGAAAGAGTGAATACCCAAGGGCAAATTTTTAAAGTGATGCTGTTTATTTAATATTAATTCTACGATCTTAAATAAAGATTCTTTCCATCTTTCTAAGATTTACATTGTATTTAACATTTAAATGGTTTAATTTGTCAACTGCTGTTGCCAGAAACTTGCAGAAAATTAACATCCTTAATGCAGATTATTCTCAAGTGATCTACACTTAACCACACAAGTTAAAGAGTAGAATGAACATAGACCAAGTAAGATCCATCTGTTTGTAACTTAACTGTCACCTTAGGCTTTTCCTAACTGCACTGTCTAAAAGTAGCACCTGTCAGATTAATCACAATCCTGCCTATATCCATGCCATTCTGTTTTTTTCTGCTTAGCGTTTATCACAACCTGGTATTTTATTTTCATTTTTAGTCTTGGCCACTGACAATAAACTCCTTGTGGGCAGAGACTTTGTTTTGTTGTCAGCTATATCCCTAGAGCATAAAATAGTGGCTGGTCCATGCTATGCTCCTGATAAATATATGTGGGAGAAAGGAATGTTGGATTCAAAGAAAACAGCTGTGTAGACTCTACTAAAGTCAGACAAACTCACTAAGTATGACTGTTTGACAGCAAGCATGATTTGATCTGCTGTCAAGTTCCTACACTCTAACATTTGACCAAGTATTAGCGTCCATATTTAAAGTCAAAGCAAAACCACACAATATCATTCATATTATGACTTCCAACTTTCTGTATAACTTCAACTGGATCTTAAAGGAAGAAGCCAGTTTATATTTTTTGGATTTTACAGACTGACTTATATAGTGCCATCCATGAAAGTTCTTCATTAATAAAGAGACACAATTGCCCTGAAAGAACTCCTAGTCACAGCGCACTGTAATGAAGAGGATCATACTACATTTTGTGGTATCTCTATGGGCACTTGGAGTGTAGTAAAGTATGCTCTCGAGTATTATAAATTTGCATAAGATGTGGGTCAAGTAATATATGTCCAAGTAATTGTTGCAGAATAAGACACAGTCCAGACCACACATGCATATACATGCACAATATCAGTCAAGTCATATCTTCATAAACCCTAAAATGCCTCTGCCATTCCTTCCATCTTCCTATATCTCCTCCTACTGCTTCCTCTCCCCTTTTCCCCCTGGTCTGTCAAACTTATTTCTGCCAGATATGTTAGAACATTTATTTGAACCAAGGTAAGTCAATGTCAGGCAGAAAAGAAAAGGTGCTGATACACAGGTGCTGTAGCACATGTTGATACAAAAAGCATTGATCATGTCTCATGGATTGTGCTCAGAAACACTTCATTAGTTTAAGATAATGGAATTATCTTAAAGTTAATATATCTACTTCCAAAAAAAACTAAGATTTTAGTAATCATATAAGAAGGGAGAAAATAAAAACTGGATTTTTAAAAGGATGCCTAACTAGATGGGCTTCTCATCAACTATTGTTACTACATATTACATAGATCATTACACTTTCTTTCAACTGATAATTCATAGCAATATTATACAACTGTAAGTTACTTGAAATTCACATTTGAGCTGAACTAGCACATTATACTGAATCAATTGTAAGAACTGCATTCCAGATTGCATCCTTACTTGGGAGAAATATTTTCCTCCATATTACTCAATGTAGAAACCATTTTATACTGTTAAATGTGAGTTACTGATGCCAATGCCAACAGTTATTTTATCCCTACCATGCTCTTCTCTTTTTTCTTATCTTCAACTTAAGTAAAAGGATACTGAGTTGTTTACTAATTTGGCTTATAGTTTCATTGTACCTTTTATTTTTTTCATTTGAATTATTATGTCAAGTGTGGTGCTCTAGGAAAGATTTATGAAACTAACCACTTCTAATTTTTTAGCTCAAACTAAATGGAGATATTTCAGTAGAGCACTTATAGTTATAACTTGATAACCTCAAGTCTTAAACCCATTCCAAACTTTTTGATAACATTTAGTTTTACAAACATTGACAATGAAACAATTGAAGTGACAACAGAAAATATGAAATAGTACTATAAGTTATCAAAAGTTCCCTCTGTTATTTCTCTGGAAGATTAGATAGTTTGCTGTGGAATTATTCCCCAGACTCAAGACACATGGTGAAATTAGAATCTGCCCAATTTATAAGTTATACCTGGATAAGATGACCTTCTGGAAAGTGACTGTTTTGTACACTAATTAAATGATTAAGTGGTGTTAACAGTTAATTATCATATTTACTCCAAGAATCAACCAAGATAAACCAAAAATCAAATTAGATAATGAGAAAATACATTGTTTCTTTACCTTCAAAAAAGAAGATAATTATAAGGTACATGCCTATCGGAATTATCTTCTAACTATAATATTAACTTCAATTTAATGTTATATATTTTTTGAATAGCTCTATTAAAGGCCTGTATATAAACATATAAAGACAATTACAGAATCCTGTGTAAGGGGAGCTTGGAATCTAACAAGCTATCCAGTAATGAGCTGTCCTGTGAGCATCTAAAGGCAGAGAAGGTCTCATTTAACTTAAAAATATTTTTAATATTTTTAACTTTTATTTTTAATTGAAGTATCATTTATATACAATCTTATATTGGTTACAACTATACAACACAATTCAGCAGTTACCCATGTTCATGAAGAAGTTACCCTCACCCCCACTAATGCAGTGACTATTTGTCAACATTGGAAGATGTTGCATAATCGTTGGCTATATTCTGTATGCTGTACTACCATCCCCATGATCACCTTATATTATGACAGAGAATTTTCATGCACCTTAATCCTCCTCACCATCCCCAACACTCGTCCCAAACCCTCCCCATGGTAACCACCAGTTACTTCTCAGTGTCTCTGAGTCTACTGCTATTTTATTCATTTTATTTTCTTTTGTTTTTAGATTACAAAAATAAGTGAAATAAAATGAAATGTCTTCTTTTGATTTTATGAAATCAAATGGTATTTGTGTTTCTCTGCCTGACTTATTTCACTTAGCATAATACCATCTCGGTCTATCCATGTTGTTGCAAATGGTAGGATTTGTTTTCTTCTTATGGCTGAATAATATTCCATTGTGTATATGTACCACATTTTCTTTATCCATTCATTTATTGATGGACACTTTGGTTGCTTCCATATTTTGGCTATTGTATAAATGTGGCAATAAACATAGGGGTGCATATATCTTTTCAAATCAGGGATTTTGTTTTCTTCAGGTAAATTCCTAGAAGCAGAATTACTGGGTCATATGTTATTTCTATTTCAAGTTTTTTGAGGAAACTCTATACTGCTTTCCATGGCAGTTGCACCAATTTACATTCCCACCAACACTGTAGGAGGGTTCCCATTTCTCCACATCCTCACCAACACTTGTTAGTTCTTCTCTATTAGATGTCGGCCATCCAAACTGGTGTGAGGTGATATCTCATTGTGGTTTTAATTTGCATTTCCCTGATGATTAGTGATGTGGAGCATCTTTTCATGTGCCTGTTGGCCATCTGAATTTCTTCATTGGAGAAGTGTCTGTTCAGATCCTCCACTCATTTTTTAATCAGGTTATTCTTTTCTTGAGGTGTTGAGGCATGTGGGTTCTTTATATATTTTAGATGTTAACCCCTTATTGTATAAGTCATTTATGAATATATTCTCCCATACTGTAGGATGCCTTTTTGTTCTATTGATGGTGTCCTTTGCTGCACAGAACCTTTTCAGCTTGATATAGTCCCACTTGTTCATTTTTGCTTTTGTTTCCCTTGCCCAGGGAGATATGTTGATGAAGAAGTTGCTCATGTTTATGTCCAAGAGATTTTTGCCTATTTTTTTTCTAAGAGTTTTATGGTTTTATGACTTACATTCAGGTCTTTGATCCACCTTGACTTTACCTTTGTGTATGGGGTTAGACAGTAGTCCAGTTTCATTCTCTTACATGTAGCTGTCCAGTTTTGCCAACACCAGCTGTTAAAGAGGCTGTCATTTCCCCATTTTATGTCCATGGCTCCTTTATCATGTATTAATTGGCCGTATATGTTTGGGTCAATATCTGGACTCTCTATTCTGTTCCACTGGTCTATGGGTCTGTTCTCGTGTCAGTACCAAGTTGTCTTGATTACTGTGGCTTTGTAGTAGAGCTTGAAGTTGGGAAGCGAGATTCCCCCCTGCTTTATTCTTCCTTCTCAGAATTGCTTTGGCTATTTGGGGTCTTTTGTGGTTCCATATGAATCTTAGAACTATTTGTTCCAGTTGTTAAAGAATGCTGTTGGTATTTTGATAGGGATTGCATTGAATCTGTAGATTGCTTTAGGCCAGATGACCATTTAGACAATATTAATTCTTCCTAGCCAAGAGCATGGGATGAATTTCCATTTGTTAGTGTCCTCTTTAATTTCTCTTAAGAGTTCATCATTAGTGTATAGTAAAGCAACAGATTTCTGTGTATTAATTTTTTATCCTGCAACTTTATTGAATTCCAAATATTAGTTCTACTAGTTTTGGAGTGGATTATTTAGGGATTTTTATGTACAATATCATGTCATCTGCAAACAGTGACAGTTTAACTTCTTCATTACCAATCTAGATGCCTTGTATTTCTTTGATTTGTCTGATTGCTGTGACTAGGACCTCCAGTACTATGTTGAATAAAAGTGGGGAGAGTGGGCATCCCTATCTTGTTCCTGATGTTAGGTGAAAAGCTTTCAGCTATTGCTGTTAAGTATGATGCTGACTTTGAGTTTGTCATATATGGCCTTTATTAGGTTGAGTTTCTTACCCTCTATACCCATTTTGTTGAGAGTTTTTATCATGAATGGATGTTGAATTTTGTCAAATGCTTTTTCAGCATCTATGGAGTTGATCATGTGGTTTTTGTCCTTCTTTTTATTGATGTGGTGGATGATGTTGATGGATTTTCGAATGTTGTACCATCCTTGCATCTCTGAGATAAATCCCACTTGATCATGGTGTACGATCCTCTTGATGTATTTTTGAATTTGGTTTGCTAATATTTTGTTGAATATTTTTTGCATCTGTGTTCATCAGGGATATTGGTGTGTAATTTTCATTTTTTGTTGTGTCTTTGTCTGGTTTTGGTATTAGAGTGATGCTGGCTTCATAGAATGAGTTTGGAAGTATTCCCTCCTCTCTATTTTTTGGAAAACTTTAAGGATAATGGGTGTTATGTCTTCTCTATATGTCTGATAAAATTCAGTGGTGAATCCATCAGGCCCAGGGGTTTTGTTCTTGGGTAGTTTTTTGATTACCAATTCAATTTTGTTGCTGGTAATTGGTCTGTTTAGATTTTCTGTTTCTTCCTTGGTCAGTCTTGGAAGGTTGTATTTTTCTAGAAAGTTGTCCACTTCCAGGTTATCCAGTTTGTTAGCATATTGATTTTCATAGTATTCTCTAATAATTCTTTGTATTTATGGTGTGTCCATCGTGATTTTTTCCTTTCTTATTTCTGATTCTGTTTATATGTGTACATTCTCTTCTTCTCTTAATAAGTGTGGCTAAAGGTTTATCCATTTCGTTTATTTTCTTAAAGAACCAGCTCCTGGTTTCATTGATTTTTTACTATTGTTTTATTCTTCTCAATTTTGTTTATTTCTTCTCTGATCTGTATTATGTCCCTCCTTCTGCTGACTTGGGCCTCATTTGTTCTTCTTTTTCCAGTTTCATTAATTGTGACTTTAGACTATTCATTTGGGATTGTTCTTCCTTCTTTAAATAGGCCTGGATTGCTATATACTTTCCTCTTAGAACTACCTTCACTGCATCCCACAGAGTTTGGGGCATTGTGCTGTTGTTGTCATTTGTCTCCACACATTGCTTGATCTCTGTTTTAATTTGGTCCTTGATCCATAGATTGTTTAGGAGCATTAAGCCTCCATGTGTTTGTAAGCCTTTTTGTTTTCTTTGTACAATTTATTTCTAGTTTTATACCTTTGTGAACTGAGAAGTTGGTTGGTAGAATTTCAATCTTTTTGAATTTACTGAAGCTCTTTTTGTGGCCTAGTATGTGGTCTATTCTGGAGAATGTTTGATTTGTTCAAAAATTAAGGTCAAATAGTTCTAAAGTAATTTTTTAGTGCTCAGAAACCCATAGCTAAACATGAACCACATTTAGATCTAATAGTTCTTTGGATTCACATATAGACTAATTTAACAACTTGGGTCCTTTGAGTTAACAAGAACTAACAATCTGAAAAATGGGTAAATTGGTAATTAGCCGCCATATTTTTCAGGAAGTTTAGTTAGTTTTTCTGTATTAAAGATATCTTTAGAGCTCAAAAATGTTTATTTTAATTGTGAAAAACATAACTGAGAAAATAATTGTTAAATTCCCTTTTGACCCAAGAAAGATACCCTGCTAGCCATTTTTTTATTCTTATATTCTCTGATTTTTGTTTTCTTTTAACATTTCAAGACACCTAGTTGAAGAGGAAAAGCAGGAAATTATTTGGCACTTAAAAGCAGTTGTCCCCAATTAGCTCAAGGTTCTATAGAGTTACTCTGTCACTGATTTGTGTGACATCCTCCCTGGGGGGAAAATGGAAGTTCCTATGGCCAGGATCATCTCCTAACCCTAAATCACTTGATATTGTAATTGGCCTACTGCTAGGCTAATGCTTCCACACCCATTATCAATGAGCTATTATTGACTGAGTCACTATATAATGAGCTCTGCCCAGTGCTCTGGGTGGAGGCAAGATGGAGGTAGATTATGGACCTTCAGACTGCTTGTTGCAGACCTAATTCTAGTGCTTGACCCATCACTGTAAGAGTAAAACTGGGTATAAACCCTTTTACCTCAAGATTGTTCGGTTGTCATTTCTCAGTCTCACTGAATCCATAGTGAACTAGCCTAGTGCTGTGATCCAGTTTACACAGATGCAGAAATTAAAATTCAAAAGTTAAGCAACCTGCTCTGGACAGCTGAGAGTGTATTGGCATATTGCAGGCAGCATAAATGTCAGGTTGCTGGAATTGCTTTACAAGACGTTATGTGCTGGGAGAACATTTTAGGACAATCACCTGGTGCCCAGAAAGTTCATAGCTGACCAGGCTAACTGCTTCTCCCTCCTCTGCAACAGGAGCCACAGAAAAAAAGGACGAGCAAGGAAGACTAAAAAAACTAGACCAGGGCTCCCATCCTTTCATACAAATTTTTGAATTGTTGGATTCTGCAAATTCCTCCATCAGTTTCCTGCCCCTTTCTGTTCCTAATATTACTGGGCACCACACTTGAAATCTTCTGGTCCTCAGTTATCTGCTATCTACAATTATATCATCAAGGTGATCTGTATCCTCGTCCTCTTTCATCTGACTCTCATCAAAAATCCATCCTTCAGTAAAATGTCATTGCTTCTTTCTGTCTGCAGCCTGTGCTGAATATGAATATGGCAGTTATACCTCTTTTTGAACCCTGTTGCCTGGAGAGGGAACGTGATAGCCCTGGGAATGTAATTGATGCAGGTACCCTTTCCCCATATCTGCTACAATGCTATGTTGTTCTTTGATGTGTTTCCTTAGAAATCTTTCTAATTATCTCATCACTCCTCTGTTTTCCTTCTTTGTCTCCTCTTTTTCCAGGGAATAAATGTAGAGAATCCTCAAGGTTATTTCCTTTCCCCTCCTCATATTGTTCTGTTTTGTTCCCCTTGGCCACCTTATCTCCTCCCATGGCTTCTACTCCATTTCCCCCATTCTATCTCCCATACTTTGAATTAAGCTTTTACCTGCTCAGAAACCTTGAGCAACTTCCTTTTGTTTATTAGAAAGAGTCAATACTCCCTGGTGTGATGTTCCTGACCCTAATCAATTCCCCCCCTGACCTACAGTCATCTCTCCCACTACTCTCTCACATTCTTAGGGTTAGCCAATTTAAGCCACTATTTCCTAATTCACCCTGCATCTTCCTGCTCCTATGCCCTTATGCATTCTCTTCCTCCTTCTTAATCGCCCTTTACCCCATCTTCACCTACCTAAAATTTTATCTATTTTTCTAGAAATATCTCCAGTACTACACTCTTCACAGTATTGTCATTGCTTCGCCCATCTTGAAGCAGTCCCTTATCAGTGTTCCAGTGTGTTGTCACAAGCTTACCTGTGTCAGAATCACTTTGGGTTTCATTAAATATGCAAACACCCAGGCTTCAGTCCAGGGCTACTATATCTAATTTTCTAAAGATGAGCATGAGAACGCCGTATTTTAAACAAGATTCCTGCATGAATCTAATGCACATCAAGTGTTTAGAACTGCAACTCTGTTCTAAATTCACAAGTTACTCTTAAGATTTCTTTTTTTAGGTACATTTAATTGTTCCCTTTCATCATTACTTATTTGTCTATGTTCTGTACCTACGTGAGCCTTCTGAGGGTGGGTTTATAACTTTAACATCAAAATAAATTCTTTTGCATCACATATGCTCCTTGAATTTAATAAATCCTCAATCGATATTGGTTGATTAAAAGAAAATGAAGGAATGCATTTCATTAGCTAGTACCAATGAGCATTAGAATTTATATCTAACTCAGAAATCTATATAGTGACAGGTGAAAATAATAATCTTATTTTTCTTCCAAATAAGAAAAATAAGGAGTAGATTGAAATAATATTAGGAAATCATTTAAAAGATTAAGTATGCATTTCTAAATATGGCTACTTCCTCGATCATTGCAATGCTTAATGGAAAACCTGGTGTCAGGACATCTGGGCTTCATTTAATTTTCTCTTTGCTACTTTACTGATGGCTCTTTGGTAATTCTTTCCATGTTCCTGTGTCTTCCTTTCCTTCACTTAAATATAAGAGGGCTCAACCAGATAAGCCAAGTATAAGTAATTCTATGATTATGTTTTCCTATAATTAAGCCATGTGGCTTAAGCAGGGCTCCAGCTTCTGATTTTAGACTAGTACTGGTTAGTTCTATTAAACAAAATCTCCTGCATTTAACTTCCCCCATGGATTCTCCAAGTTCAAACTCCTAGACTTGTCTAAGAAACAAATGTATTTAAGTGTCCTTAATATCACTCATGTTAATTCCAGTCATTTAAAAGAGGCTGTTTTAAGTCTGTGTTAAATTTAGCCTATGTCTTACTGCTCACGTTATTAACCAATAAATTAAATGGAAATTGAGACTGATGTTTTGTCATTATAATATTGCTCTGTGTCTACAAATTAAACCAGAATTATGGGCTTTTTTGATGCTGGGATCTAATATATATATTTCTGAGGTTACAGTATTGAATAGATAACTTCAGGGAGCATGAAAATAGTGTCTTTGCACCAGTTCTTTATTTTCACCCTTTGAATACAGAGAGGTAACTATGAACGAACTCTCAAAACATGTTTGTAAGATTGTTCTTGCCTTTACATATGAGGTCCACCTTATTTTAAAATGTGTTTCCATGCAGAAATAAGATGAACAATGAATTAAAACTGTTGGGCCATTGCTTTTTGCTATCATCATGACTAGATACATCACCTTTACATGGTTCAAATTTTAGTTTTAATGCTGGTTAATAAGTTATGATAGTAAAACTAAATTGTTTTATTTCTGTATCACTACTACTATTCACTACACATTTACTAGATTTAACAATACATTCAAATCAGATAATGAATTCCATAATTTAAGAGAATGAGCTATATTTGTTAATGAAAATTATACTAAATCTAAATTGGAAACATTAAAGAGCTGTACCTTGTAGTGGAGTTAATTACATTTAAATATTTTCTTGGACCAAGATTTATTTTAGAAATAAAGTTTATCTAAAGGGTTTTATTATCTAAAAGTAATGATAGATTATATAGTATATTTTATTAAAATATGAACAATCTAGTAAATTAGTTCAACCATTGTGGAAAGCAGTATAGAGATTTGTGGATAAAATGAGAATTCGTGGTGGGGGCACCTGTGCAGCAGAGGCCCAGAGGATGGCTGTGTGGAATGGCTGTGCAGAGAGGCCCAGAGGACGGCTGTGTGGGATGGCTGTGCAGAGAGGCCCAGAGGACGGCTGTGCAGGACGGCTGTGCAGAGAGGCCCAGAGGATGGCTGTGTGGAATGGCTGCACAGAGAGGCCCAGAGGACGGCTGTGTGGGATGGCTGTGCAGAGAGGCCCAGAGGACAGCTGTGTGGGGCGGCTGTGCAGAGAGGCCCAGAGGATGGCTGTGTGGAATGGCTGCACAGAGAGGCCCAGAGGACGGCTGTGTGGGATGGCTGTGCAGAGAGGCCCAGAGGACAGCTGTGCAGGGGCGGCTGTGCAGAGAGGCCCAGAGGATGGCTGTGTGGAATGGCTGCACAGAGAGGCCCAGAGGACGGCTGTGTGGGATGGCTGTGCAGAGAGGCCCAGAGGACGGCTGTGCAGACAGAGGGGCCCAGAGGCAGAGACCGGCTTGCTGCATGCAGACTCGCTCTGGGTGAACGGGATTTTAGTGACCAACCTACCACTGGGAGAACAAGCCGGGTAATAAATGCTTTCACCTAAAAGAACGTTCTGCTGTCAGTTTCTTTGGTCGCATTGAATCCATAGAGAACTTGCCTGGGGCTGAAACCCATTGGCAAGACAAGGTTCCTCAAAAAACTCAAAATAGAATACCATCTGACCCAGGAATTCCACTCCTAGGAATTTACCCTAAGAATGCAGCAGCCCAGTTTGAAAAAGACATATGCACCCCTATGTTTATCACAGCACTATTTACAATAGCCAAGAAATGGAAGCAACCTAAGTGTCCATCAGTAGATGAATGGATAAAGAAGATGTGGTACATATACACAATGGAATATTATTCAGCCACAAGAAGAAAACAAATCCTACCATTTGCAAGAGCATGAATGGAGCTAGAGGGTATTATGCTCAGTGAAATAAGACAGGCAAAGACAAGTATCAAATGATTTCACTCATATGTGGAGTATAAGAACAAAGGAAAAACTGAAGGAACAAAACAGCAGCAGACTCACAGAACCCAAGAATGGACTAACAGTTACCAAAAGGAAAGGGACTGGGGAGGATGGGTGGGAAGGGAAGGACAAGGGAGAAAAAGGGGCATTACAATTAGCAGACATAATGTAGGGTGGGTGCACGGGGAAGGCAGTATAACACAGAGAAGACAAGTAGTGATTCTATAGCATCTTACTACGCTGATGGACAGTGACTGTAATGGGGGGTATGTGGTGGGGACTTGATAATGGGGGGAGTCTAGTAACCATAATGTTGCTCATGTAATTGTACATTAATAATAGCAAAATAAAAAAATATGGACAATCTAGTTTTATTTAGTTTTATTATTCTTTTAATGTCAGCTAATTTAAACTTCTTGAGTTTAATTTTAGAATAATATTTCAATCTACCTTTTGTTTTTCACCTGTTTTGTATTAAAAATAAAAATTATTTTCATCTGTCTATGTATGGGTTTATGAGTTAAATTTGGAACTTCTAGCATCCAAAGGGTGCTAGCTAAGAAAGCTTGTCTAGGACAAGTCTAACTCTTCAGCCTTAATATAATCATTCCTTTAGTAAAAAACAATCATGTTAGTAACATCCTTAGAGTACCTACCCTATAAAGTCTTTTCAGATTTCTTGTAATTCAAGAAGTGAAAATTGCAAGACTGAATGTATTTCACTTCAAGATATAGATACAAACTTAGAAGAATTCAAAATGTTCATGTCAAATCCTGCATCCAGCTGGGACCTACCTCTGTGATAAGGGAATATCTTTCTTTTTCCTTTCTAAAAATTAAAGTAGGAGATAACCCAAATATGTGGCAAATATGATCTTAACAAGGTAAGTTAAAGGTTCATATATGTTAATAACTTTTTAAAAGACATACAAGCATCAGCGGGATTATTTGAGATTAATTCTTATGGTATCTTAGTCACTCTGTGATAGCCAGCCAGATATTGAGGGATTTCCTTATTTTTCTTAACCATGGGTATAATTTTGTGCATCACTGCTTAGGTGGCCTAAAAGAGATTATACAGAAACTTATTTTTTTATCAGAAAGGATGCAGTAATGGAGAGGATCTGGGGCAGTGTGGACAATAGTAAAAATGTAAACAGAATATACAGATTTATATTCTTTTTCTTGGTTAATGTAATATTGGTTAAGCCAATAATACAATTTCTGAATTAGAGGTAACAATCAAATATTAGCATTTTAAACATTAGGTCCAACTCTTTCTTCCAACACATTTTAGTTCTTCCAGATAAATGGTTAGGCTCTGCACCTGCATTTTAGATCCTCAGCCACTAATACAGTGATTCTCTTCACATACTGTCTTACATTGAACAACAGAATTTTTCCAGAAGGAGCAGTTTAATGATCTAATCATCACACATGCTATTTTCCCATCCTTTCTGGAACCACAGGTTAGATCCAAGTGGTGTCTTACTTGATCTTCCTTATCTTTGAGAAATGAAAGTTGATTATTTGGTTTTCTGATGAGGGAGCAGATTTTTTTTTCAGTTTTTCCTTTAGAAATTAAGCTCCTTGGACTTTGAATAAAGTAAATGCTGTTCCCCATGGCACAAGTGATTCAGAAACATCTTCTTTTCCCATGACAGTTGTACATTAATGAGCTGCTTTTGTACCTGGGGTCTTGTTAAACAAACTGGACCATTTTGCATGGTCTACATTATTTAAACATACAAGCTTATTCTGATACTTCCTGGATACTATTCTATGAATATAAATTATGTATCTGAATAAATATCAAATAGTGGTTAAAGGGTTGATTCTGTAGAATTAGACCACCCAGATTTAAATCCTAGTTTCAGCACTTACTAGCCATGTTGAGGAGCAAGTCCATTAACCTTTCTGTTCCTCGTATATAAAATGAAGACAATAACAATTCCTATCTTGTAGGTTTTTTGTGAGGATTAAATGAGTTTATATACACAAAGTGTGTGTGTTACTGGCACATAGGAAGCACCAACCAATGTTAGCTATTACCCTTTATAGTTTAATAGGAAAACTAAAGTCATCAGCTGTCACTGCTGTGTTTCTCCAGATGTGGCCTATAACTTTATCCCACAGAGGAAGGCATGATTTATTTATGACTTTATATACAGCTATTTTGACACATACATAATAAATAATTCATCTCCATTTTGGGTAATCTCATCTAACCACAATACTATGATGGCATCTGATTCCTGAAAATATAGGAATGAAAGTATTTGGTATATTTTGTAAGGATTATGAGTTCTTGGTTAGTAACAGAGAACTGAATAGGTTTAAGTAAATGTTTATAATTAGGATTGGAACTGATAAATTATATAAAGTGAAAGTATAGTGCATACATTACTTGGAGTTGCTCATCACTTTTATTTAACCTTTTTATTGATTTTGAGAAAATAGTCACAAACATCTGTCATGTAGGAAACATAATCCAGATTAACTTCTGTTCACAAGAGAGGTGTCTTTGGAGAATAACTCCCCTATAATGGAACCATTGATAGTACTGCAGTCAGGCCACTCACATGTCCACCACCTGCTTTGGTGAGGCAAGTTTAATGCACAGAAAAAGCTATTGTTAGCAGCAACAAGATTCCAAGCCCTTGGCACAACCTTTGTCTTTGAAAGTTAAAAAAAAAGGGAATATTGACCTTGGTTATTCATGCAAGACCCTGTGTGAACTGCAATACAGTTTTGTAATTCTGTTTAAGTAATTTTTTTCAACTTAATGTTTTCTATCACAACCTTTTTTTTTCCATAATAGATACTGATGACAATTTGGCTTTTATAACCTCTGGTGGGCATGATCATATCATACAAAGACTGCAACACAATGTTTGTGTTATTTGAAGATGAGTTATAGCTGTTTTTCTCTTTATTTTTTTCTTCCAATCTTAATAAAAGCAATTGAAGAAGCTTGAAATTATACTAGAAAAAAGTGCTTAGGTATCAATTTGTTCAGATGCACAGTAATTGCCATATTTTAAGTGTTGTTTAATACATAGAATGTAGAGCACATTGAGGCAGTATACATCAGATTCTTGAATTTATACAAACTCTTACCCTTGGTTTTAATAGTTTCTTATTACTTGATTCACATAGCAGGTGCAGGGAAATTGGCTCTCCAGAATGTTGGAAAACTGGAGCAGAGATATTTTTCAGGTAAATTTAGACATTCATTCTGCTTGCTCACAGAAATAAGGATATATCATATCCGATGCTGAGTCTGCTTCCCAGTACATGAACACATCCCTTATTATTAGTCTACACTTTTCCAAAATAGTGACATTAACTCAGAGTATAAAAGTGGCATGGAAAGGGTTGAGTTTTCCAGACCTGGTGAAATCCTGCCATCCTTGGACTGTGTCTCTGGCAGCTGTACCCCTGGTACTTAAGGGACCCAGATGCTGAGATCAGCTGCATGTGCTCTTACTTGGTGGGGCTAATTACACTGGAAACATAGTCTCACCTCATGATGGGTGTATAGGGTGGGATTTCTTCCTGCAAATGCATAGTTGATTTGAAACAATGTTAAAAGTTTTGGTCTTATTAGGAATAGGTTTGAACAGGAATCAGGTTCCCATTGCTCTTCTGTTCATTAACAAGCATGGATTAACTGGTGTTCTGATAAGGATTTAACTAATGATGATAAATGAGCAAGGCTTTATACCATTGTCAGATGAAATGAAGAAATTGTGAAAAAATATATAGAACGATAAGAATGCCTTTACAGAGGATTCATTATTATAGTTATCTTGGGCTTGCCCATTGTGGAATAATAAATCAATAATAGAAAATTTAGAGTTAGAACTTTGAATCTGTTTACTAATATAACTACTATCGATACCACTGGGACATTGTAATGGATCTACTACTCATAAGCTTTGGGCTCAGAAAAGTTATTTAACTTCTGCTAGCCTTAGATTCCTGATTTGTACAATCAGAGTACTATTTCAAAAGGCTATTTTAAGAATTAAACTAAATAATAGCTGTAAAACTGGGCTTGATATTACTATGCACTAAGTTAAAATTAGCCATTATTGTTTGTATTTGAAATAGATACTACTATTCTTATTTTACAAGAAAGCAGGAGAATATGGAATCTCAGATAATTTCACCCACTCGACTAGGGTCAGGCACAGCTAATATGTGGAAAGCTGCAGTAAACACATGATTCATATCAAAGTGATTTTGAAAAAATATGGAAACTTGTAACAGAAATTCACCATATTAAAGTCCTGAAGTTGGTCCACTAATCTTACATAACCCAAATATACATAGCCCCTTGATACAGAAGGCATTTTTCTTCCCCCAAATTTTGAACTCCTCTCTAATTGTGTATTCTTCCTATTTCTACTTTTAAAATTTGTAATATTTTGCTATTTCATTGTGTGGGGTGTGTTGTGCCATATGAGGGTTTCTTGTCATTTAATCTTTAAATGAGATTGCTTAGACTCCTATTCTGTGCCCCACGGAAAGCCTAATGTCCTTCTCCCAGTTTCTCTGAACTGCCAGTGGGTTTGCATCCTCATGGTCACCTCTGTCTCCACCACCTTTCTCTGCAACGTTTTTGTTTTCTGCTCTGTCTTTTCTATGGTTTATACCCAAATGGGGAAATCAGTCTCTTTCTTAAGCAGACACCACATGTTCAGTTCTATGAAAAAAAAAATGTGCTCAACAATGTGAATGTAGCTTTCCTGAATTATAAGGAATATGAAGAAACACCAACAACTTAAAACTGAGCATTATATGTCCCCATTAAAAATTTTTGCCATCTATCTTAAAGGCTGTCTTTCCTGCTCTTCTTGTTTCTTCTTTATTCTCTATCATCCACTAACTTTTAATTAATTTCTAATTTAGGAACATTTTTGCTGTCTTCTGTTGCTTTCTCTTCTATTAACACATGTTCTCAGACTCTTATATTTCCCCACAAGCACCTTATCAAGATATTTTCCTAACCTTGGACAACTTCCTCTTTAAAAGGAACACTGTTATCAGGGATTGACACACGTGCACACTCTAATTGCCAGGGAGCAAGGGAGTGGAATTAAATAAATAACATTAAGAAAAAAAAACTCACAACTGAAAGATACTTCTGTGGGAAAAGGGCTGCAGTCAGAGCTCAGAAATTCCTTGGAAACATCTGTAATCCTGATGTATTACCCTGTGTACTACTTGCAGAGGGCATGACAGAATCATAGGAGCAGCATCTTCTCAGGAATGAGCAGAGGCTAAATACACAAAGCCCTGGTCTCAGATTAGCTGATTTATCAGGTGAAGGGCAACTTGGTTTTATGCAGAAGTGTTGAGTCTCTATTTTCCAACTGGAATAAAATTTTGATTCCAAGATGTCCTGTTCCTGAAACCTCCATGGCAGGATTCAAAATTACCGATGTTAAGGCTTCAGCAGGCATCTCTTCTGTGTAGAACTTCTATTTTGTGTTTATTCTGTAAATTATACTATATGTAGTGGCTATATTTATGTTCTGAGAAATGGTGAACATTTCCAAATTTTTAATTTCTTATTATCTAAGACAATATGTTGCTAGTATCTAAGAATTGACTGTGAAAATGAAGTAATTATTACTATTACTACTATTATTTCACTTTCACCTTGGTCTTTTGATGTTACTCTCCTATGCGTCTTGTTAAATAATTGTGATATTTGTGTCATTAAGCTAATTTTGCCCACTGTTTCCTTGGAGCTTTGACTGGAAGTTATAATTTAAATATTTAAAACAGGCCTTCAATGAGTCATTATTTAAATACTCTATCATGTAGATTGAGGTTAAGGATTTCTGTGAAGAGACCTTTCCTATTGCTTTTGGAGGCAGAAAGTCATTTAAGTTTGAACAGGTTAAATATATGATCATAAAACCAAGCAAGTATTGAGAATCACCTCCTTTTGGGTAAATTGTAACAATATTCTAGACAGCAAAGAAGCTTTTTTATCCTAACAAATTTCCAGGACAATGATTCTAAACCCTGTTCAAGAGTCCATTCAAATTCACTGTATTTTCTAATTTATATTACTAAATGTATTTCTTGCTATTATTTATTTTATCATTACTGGAGCTGAAGAAAAATGGATTTCCTTACCCCCTCCACCTTCTCCCAGTGCTTAAAGAAGGCTAATTGGCTTCTCAGCCCTTATTCCTCCAAGCAAATCAATCCCCTTTTGATTAAACTCTCTTAGCAAATATCAACCTTAGCATCATTACTAAATACAGGACTCTTTCCAAAACAAAGGCTACAGAGAAAAACCATGTAGAGGATGTCTAATCATGAACAGTCATCAGAGAATATTAACAAAGCCTAAATCCAAAACTCCAGAGTTTTGGTCATGGAGGGACAGTATGATTCCCTAGAAATGAAAAAGCTGACATTTGAAGCAATTTAATCAAAGCTCATGCTGTTCCTGCTTGAGTTCCAAACATAATGTGAGGCTGTTTTAAATCATTGTGACCTCCATGGCTCAGCATCTTTGGAAAATTCAAAGCTGAGTGTTTAGTACCTGAAAGCTTCTGTATTTCCCTTCTAGCATAATGGAAATAAATTCCACACATCCTTTATGTTAGACATTCATCTGATTTGATCTGGTTTGGGCTATGTGCTGACAGCGCATGGTTCTTGAATAACACAGAAAACCTCCAACAAATGTGTCCTGCTCCTTGGTACACAGGAAATGCGGCCGCTCGCAGTGCCCGCCTCCATGAGTTAGCTCAATACATTTGAATTGCTCATTAGAGTTCCAGTGCCTCATTGTTGCCTATATGTGAACAGCTTAAGTGAATAGAAATCAGATGGAGGGTGGGGGAGGACACACAGAGATTGCACATAATTCCTGTTGCCAGAGAAACCATTTTCTTGCTGTCTGGGCATGCACCGAACAGCTTCGATCAACTGGAAGCTCAGCACAGCCCTTGCTGTGACTTCGGTAAAGAAAATAAACAGAGGGGAGAAAATGCTTACCAAGAAAAGCAGAACTGAGTATTAAAAGGTTGTTTTAATTAGATGGTTTTGTAAACTGGGCTTTGAAACACCTTGTCTGCTAAGATGGCTGATTCCATCTAACTATACAAGTGTGTTTCTGTGCCTCATGTTGATTTATATTTCTTTTTCTAACTGTGTCTAGGAGATAATGTTTTTATATATGTTTATATACATTGTACATATGCGTACTTACACAAGAATGTATGTTCATCCCTCCCTCCCTTCTTCCCTGTGCACACACACACCATGTTTAACACATGGGAAATTCCTCTCAGGGGAAAAAAAAGGAAGACTATGGCAATAACAGTTTGCACACCAAAGCTGAAAAGAAGTGACAGGATTGCGGAAGCACAGGAGAATACAAACTGAATTCTAGACTGGTTCAACATTTGGATCTTTTTTGATGAAGGATGGTTTGTTTCTAAGCATGAAAGTTAGAAAATCAGTTAAGAATATATGAGGTGAAATATTCTGAATGCACACAGTTCCCCATATATTATCCCCACACATTTTTTTAGTATACAAAGTATATAGTGATTCTACTTCTGATACTGTGTAAAAAGTAGTAAAAGCAAATAGCAGTAGTGGTAAAAACAAGTTATTTATTTATTTATGAATGACAGCTCTAAGAACTGTTTTGTATTTTCAAAGATTTCTTTTTTATTCTTATTTTTATTTGTTTTCATTTTTAATCTAGCTGCAGTAAAGCTTTCAACAAGGATTTTAACATTTTTTTCTTGTCCTTTGGAGAGATAATTGGCAAATATTTTTGATGCAGAGAGATTTTGTAAGACTTAGAGTTCATTAATGAATCCCTTGAAATAGCTCACGCCATGTAGAAATGACCACTCTCTGTGCTGTCTCCACACGTCGCACACAGTTTTAAGCATAGTGTCTATGCCATTTAATGTCACGTTTATCTTTTGTCCCTGCTCCGCTAATTCCAACAAATGCTACACCAAGGTGGTAACCATGTCCTACTTATGTGCATAAGTCTTGCTCCAAGCATAGAGTTTGTACATAATAAGTACAAAAGAAATGTTTCCTGAAAAAAAAATGGATCAATGAGTGAGCAGAACTTGAGCACAAAGGAATAACTATTATGCACTAGATAGTATTGTAAATTGGGAGTAAGTTGGATGATATTCAAGGTTTCAAATTGCCATATCACAGTACTCACTCAATATATTTCACGTGTTTAGATATTCTAAGAGAAAATAGGGCAATACTGGGAAAAGGAAAAATACATGAAATAAGAAAATCACAGGTTTTCAAACATAGTCTCATGTTTTAAAAATTGCAAAAAAAAAGTTTTTTTAAATACCAAGAATAAAAATTTGTTTTCAGTTTTTTCTGATTCTAGTCCAATGTTTTTCTTTCCTTCTGTAAACTCCGGTCTGATTATAGGAATGCAAAAATCTCCCTCTGCCTGCACAATTACTACTTGCTAATTTCACCTGCCCTGGGGATATGGCCTAATTTACATTCCTTTTTAATGACCTATCTTCTTTAGGCCAACATAGGTAGAAAATTGCTGATAGGGTTTAAATCACTTACACTGAAATTATTTAGATTTTGTTTTGTCATTTATTTTTGTTTTTTGTTTGTCTTAGGGGAGATGGCAGAATTAAAATTCTCCTTTTGATTTTTGTTATTTTCTACATGTTTTATCCTACTTGTCTTTCAGTTCTTTAAATATCTCTTCTTGCCTTTTGCCTGTCAACTAAACAGATCACAGGAGAAACTGTTAAAGGTTCCCATGTATTAATCCCTATCGTTTCTGTAGGTAGATCTTGTCATTCAGTATGATTTCTGAATTTAGCTTTACCAGCTAAAATAAATCTATTCCCTTTGATTCTTTTGTATATTGTGATGGTAATTCTTAATTCCTATTAAGGTCTAAAATCAAATTTTAGTTAACTGAAGGACAGTGAGTTTTGTCGCTGACTTCCCTCCCCAGTTAGTATAGCTGATGAAAAAGGAAAGATTACAGCCTTAACTGGCATTGGAATCAACGCCTTCCTATGTTAGAACTTTTCATTATAAATGCAATTGACAGAGGTGTCTATTATAAGCTATTTGTTATACAATCTTTATAAATAGCTCTCATCATGTATAAGACAAGTCTAAATTTGTTTGGAAATAGCTTCTGAAGACATCCTGCTGTGGCTTCCTTCGAGTGCCAGGCTGGCATTCAGTGGGGGAGTCAGACACTTTGAGCAACTTGAGCTAGTCATCTTCCCATCAGCTTGAAATGAACTGCATTGCATCCAGCTTAAATGATCCACTGTAAATGGAAACATGGTTCATAGATAACCATATACGATTCAGCAATATTTAGCCATACTGTATGTCATCTACCATAAATCTTGTCACAATTTCTTTGGGGATGTTCCTCTTAGTTATTTTGGTTGACATTGCCACCATCTCTGTTTCTTCGAACTCTAATTTGGCTTGCATCTAGTGGAGGAAGGTCTTTAAACTCAAACCTGCAATTGCCTATTCTTTCTAAAGACTGGTGTGTATAAGAGAGATAGGAAGTTTAGGACCCTTCAAGTCCTTGGTCCCATATTCCTATTCAAATGCAACTTCAAAAATGCATTGCAAAGTCAAATATAAATGGTGTTTGGATTATCCACCATTCTGCATTATACACACCAGTGCTCTCCATTACTGCAGGTGATTAAGAGCCTTCTGATATGAAAAAGTATTCTCTTAAATTCCAACCCCATCTTCTATCAAACTTGTTCAAGAACTTTAATAAGAGAAGCTGACTGATTATAATTCCACCTCGTTTCTCTGCTGAGTCTCTGGAGGAGATATTCAAAAGCAATAACATCCTATAAAGCATTTAGGAAGAGGGGAAGAAGAGAACTTGGACCCTGAATAATGAAGACAGAATTATCAGTCCTTGATCGTAGAAAATTTTCAATTTAACATTTCCAAGAGTCATATCAGAAAAATATGGCCTGAGGTGGGAAAATTGGACAGAATAGAAGTAATCTGGCAAATATATAGATATCACAAAATTATAGGGTAGAAGCAGACTATAGAGATTATATAAGCCATCCATTCCACTCCAGTACCCATTTTTACAAATAAAGAGAATAAGACATAAAATCACCCTTCCCAAGTAATGACAGACTCTCCACTCTGTGACCTTGCTCATATTTCTAATACTGCTTTATTAGTACTGGTATTTGCACTCTTCTGTAACTGTTGGTTTGCCTATGGCACCTCTTCTGCCCTGAGCCCAAGCAGAGGTTCACTCTGATTGCCCTGAGCCGTAGCACAGTCCTGGCACACAACAGACAATGAATGCTTCTTGGATTGAGTCTAATTGAATTGCATGCATAACCTTCAGTGAAATGAGAGTTCAACATACCTGTTTCCTGTGAATTTAATACCACTAACTAGGATTATGAATCTTGGCCCTTTGTATACTGCAGAATCCTGTGTTTGATACTATCATCATCACATGTTAGATTACATAGAGGGAATTTATAAAGATATAGCTAGAATTTCAGTTGCTGAATTAATTATTTCCTCAGAGCTTACTTGTCAAACATTTATTGATTCAGTTTTAAAGTTGTGGTGTAAGTACTTCCTAGATGATAACAGCATTAGCTTTTGATTTAGTTTCCAGGTTTATACCCAGATTCCTTTGGTAATAGTCATCAATTTTGTGTACCATGGATGAGACTCTCTGAAATTACAGGTTCAGAGGGATTACCTGTAAACTGACAAATCGTGACTCTTTTAAGCTTTTCTCCCTTTTGACTTTCAAGAGTTGCACATGTTTCTAAATGAAGTGGCACTAGTTATTACAGCAGTATTCTGTAATTTATTAGCACTTCCCTCTGCTGAATAAGCTTTATTCTTGTTCCCAACTCCCATCTTCCTTTGATCACTATGGCTCATCAATATGATGTTGTAACCCCTTTTTCAATAATCCCCTGAGGAGTTTGGCTGGTGTTATCATAGTCAATCACTGACAGATGCAATTCCAGATTTGCTCAGAGATTAAAATATGTTTTCTTCTTGTTACACCATAGATCATTTCTCTAAGAATGGGCCAAGAGTCACATTCTTTGATGTGGATATATAACTTGATTTGGTATTCATTCATTACCTACCTCTCCGCCCAAAGACAGGTCCTGGGCACACCTGTACTAGGACCTGGAAACCTCCACGGTACTTGCACTCAGAGGATTATGTGGGGCAGGCACAGGATTTAAAATTAGCTAGAGTCCTGATTTTAACAGTTATCTAGCTATGTGATTTGGGCTAGTTACTAACTCCTCTGAGATTCAGTTTCCATCTTTGTAAAATGTGTGTCATCTTATCTCTTGTGAGGATTAAATATTATAGTATGTACTTAGTATGTAATAATATGTACTTATTAGCAGAAATAGCCATTGTACTAGCAATGGTCATTTAGCATGAGACTACTCATGAAAGATCTTTCCCTTGTTCAGGGCTGAATTTCCTCTCCTGGATATGTTAGTAACTTAGAAAGCTCTGTCTGAAGGCTTGGTGATGCCTAGCTTCCCATAAACATGGGAAATGATGAATGTGCTAATGGGGAACCCACTGACCTAGGTGCAGAGATGTCTGAAATGTCCCATGGCAGGTGACATCTCAGGCACTATTGAAGGACACATAGGAGCTTAGGAAAGGATAAAAGGCACTCAAGCAGAGAAATGATACCTCACTGATGCACAAAAACAGGAAAATAGCAAGGAATTAATCTAGCTGAGACACAGGCTGTGTGTGTGTGTGTGTGTGTGTGTGTGTGTGTGTGTGTGTGTGTGTGTGTGTGGTGCAGTTGGGCAAAGGGAAGCCTGGGCTATCAAGGGGAGAATGAGGCTGCACTGGCCAGTAGAGTCCATATCATCAGAGGCTTTGTATGTTATGGTTAAGATGTGAGATTGTAATCTGAAAGCACTGGAGGACTTTTGAGAAGTTTTAAGCAGAATAGTGACATGATGAGATTTGTGTTTTCTAAAGATCAACCTGTGGGCAGTGTGGAGAGTAGACTGGAAGAGGAAGAGTGCTAACAGCAGGGATAATAGAGTGGAGACAGGTGGGAGAGAGAGTTATAACAAGAAAGCAATTGACCCAGTAACTTTATGAAAAGTAGACTACAGAACTAAAAAAGAAAAAAAAAATGTGTGTTATGAAGTGCTTTAGAAGAGTGAGTGTGAGAAAGTCAAAGTGTGTGTACATGCTTCGGAGGCACTGACTTCTGGGTTTTTATCCTGGCCCTGGTAATTAGGATTTGTGACACTGGGTTTACTCATTCATGAAATGGAGTCAACAATACCTATCTTAAAGGACTGATGTGAAGGTGAACTAACATACATGAGTATGTCATCACCTAGCAGGCACCCAATAATAGCAGTTATTATTAGTAGTATTAAAGAAGCACTTAAAATAGAGAGGGTTTGTATTTAGAAATACTTCATTAAACTTTTTTTCTAAACCTTATACCCCAAGTGAATTATATGGAGTCAGGATGAAATGAATTAACATGTAAAACACTTTTAAAAATTCCTGGTATACAATAAGCACTGTGTGCTCATTAATTTAAATGGCTAAGTAAATAAATATCTCATCATTTACTGTGTACTGTTTACTCAGTCATGCTGAGAAGTCAGAAGAGGCTTTGAGTTGTTCTTGAAAGATACTGGCTCCAGAATTAGAATTTTAGTTAGCAGTCTAAACCTGTTGTAAGGTTTGCTTATCAAGAAATAAACCTGAGAGTTGATATGGTTCATGATTTATTTTTATTGAACTCTTTCTGTCTGAGTTTTAGGAATGGTTTTCAGTCTTTTTGGGGAAAGCTATTTTAGTTGACAGCACAGATTGAAGATAACCTTTACGACTGTTAAATAAAAACTGAATTATCAACTTTAAGCCCTGTCAGTCCCTACCAGTGGAAAATCTGCATAGAATCTATTGAATTCTTTCAGGTTCTGATTCAATCCAAGATATATCAATATATTACTTCATTTTGATAAATCTTCAAATTTGCAGTATAGAGGTGGATATAGATTAATCTTAGAAAAGGAAACAGTCTGTTGTGATTTTAAGAGATAAAGGACTAACCTTTATTTACATTTTACTTTCCAATGGTTTTTCTTCCCCTTTTGCTCTTTTAGAAGTATCTCCTACCAGATGGCATTAAGCTCCAAGGTTAAGGCTAAGGTGTTTAAGGAAGGGAAATCAGGTTAGAGATTGCCTTTGCCAGATAGGAATGCAATCTAGGTGTGTAAAAACAAGATGATCTCATTAAAGCAATAATAAACACAAAAAGATATTAGGGGCCAGATGGAAATTCAAATAGGAGACTCTATAATGGGATATAAGAATGCAAATCACCCAGAGAAGAGTTTTTGCACATTTAAATGTAGTTGCTTATGTCATAAAAAGACACACACATAAAATACAATCTGTTAAACTATTTGTATCTGAATCATACAAATATCTAAGTAGAGAAACAACAGTGTTTATTTGAGAATCAATGAATCAATGCCTATAGGTATTATTGTTAAATTCAGAATAAGAATTAAGTGTCAAGTTTCAAGTACTATCTGATTTGACTTAGCGTATTTTAGAGTCAGAGGTTATAATTACACTGAAGTCATATTCAGACTGACTCAATAATTGCAATTTCAAATCCACCTGTCCTATGTGGTCCTTTTTTTCTTTGCTAGTTTACTTTTTTTTTTAATTTGATATCTCATTCACCAGCAGTCCTCCAAACACTTGCCTTCCTATTCCCTGAATTCCCTGGGCAGAGAGGTGGCCCTTTGAAGAGGCAGGCTGCGCTGCATCAGGTAGAGGCGGGGTGCAAGGGGCTGCTGGTTTCTTTGATCATTTCACAAGCTATATTCCAGAGCTAGAAGTGAGAATTCAGTGCACAGCAGGCTAAAATATGCTCTGGGCAGGCAAAATCATTCCCATTATCTTCCAGGGCCTGTTGTCCTCTAGGTACTGTCACACAGCACTGGTCAGCCAGGCTCAGGGCCCCACTGACCCTGAGTTGGTTCATTCCCATAAGCGTCCCTCTTTACTTTCTTGTCACTGTTTTCCCTCTCAAAATGCCCTTCCCTAGACCTTTACAAAACAGAACAAAACAAATGACTCTATGCATTGTTTCAGGGCTGACTCCAATTCTACTACCTTCTCCAAGCTGTCTCCTATCATCACATTTGCCTCTTATATTGATCTCCTACTTTAATGTAAGAGTTTATGATAGACATTGTTGCCTGTTTTGTGTCTGTTAATCTTTACCTCCCCACATTAACATAAACTTTTGAAGGACAGGACTCATTCAGTCTAAACATAAATATATTTGCATAATACAGAAATAGATCATTTTAATCTCTTTTTAGAAATTTTATTGAGATATTGACATAAAACATTGTATTAGTTTCAACATAAATATTTGCTATTTGTATATATTATGAAATAACTACAGAAGTGTAATTAACATCTGTCATTACATATAGTTACAAAACAAAGTATTTTTCTTGAGATGACTTTTAAGATTTACTCTCTCGTCAACTTTTAAATATGCAATACAGTATTATTAACAATAGTCACCATGCTGTGCATTACATCCCCATGACTTACTTATTTCAAAATAGAAGTTTGCATGCTTTGACCCCTTTCGCCTATTTTGCCTACCCCCTACCACCTCTGCCTCTGGCAACCACCAATCTGTTCTCTGTATCTATGAGCTTTTTTTTAGTTTTCACTTATAAGTGAGATCACATGGTATTTGTCCTTCTCTAAATTATTTCAAGTTGCATAATGCCCTCAAGGTCTATCCATGTCACAAAAGGCAATACAACTTTTAATCTCTGGAAAATGACTTGAAAGTACTCGGTTTAAAGCTTAAACCTGGAACTTTACATCTGTTCTCAGCATCACATAGGGACTCACTGGTAAGTTGCAACTAGAACTCAGCCATCTGTTTGTTGTCCGATGGAGGAATTAGTGGATATTACTTGCTGCTTGTAGCAGCATCTACCAAAGAAAACAGCAGTAGGAGACAAGACTATCATTTATTAAAAACCAGAAGCAAACCATTTCAGACATGATTATAACCATTTACTTGGGAAAACTGGGTTTTCAGGCACTTTCTTCTGCCTGGGATTATTGAGTGAAAGGCATGTCAATCCAGTGAGCTATGTTTTCATAGAGAAAAAAAAAAAGATCTTGTTTCAGTTTTTCTCCCTTATTCTCCCAGGAAGTGTTGGCTCACATGACTAAACAGTATTCATCCAAACACCATGTTTACAAATAAAATGAGAATCAGTGTCACAGCCCACAGTCCACAGTAGAAGCTTGTTACCATCACTTGGAAAGTCCTTACAAACAGCTCATGAGGATAAAGCCAGTGACTGTAGGACTGTAGACCACCCAGGTGTTAGAAGCTGTAGAGCACTGCGAAACCCAGCCACCCCGCCTCCAAAACAGGAAAGAAAGCTCTAGTGTGTAGCGTTTGCCATTTGCTGAGGTGTAAACATGCCACAGTGCCTGATTTCAAGCCACCAGTGGTTTTAATATCCAGATCCCAAATTTCTTAATATCCAGATCCAAGCCGATTCAAATGTGCTTTAACTTTACTGTTGGACTTAAATGAACAGGTTTAGAAAGTTTGCTGAGAGTTTTAGCAGAAATCAGGGATCTGTATTTTATCCTCCCCTGTCTCCTTTACTTTCTTTAAGTTAGATTAAAGAACATTGACTCAAAAAGAAAAACCTCTTAAAGTTCATACATTTATCTATCTGTATCTATATCTATTATATATAGAGAGAGAGGAAGAGAGAATATCAGTGGAAAATAACATTCCATTTTATTTGAGTAAAAGACTAAACTCATGGTTAATGAAATAGGTTTCAGGCAACAAAACACAAGTTATAGGTTACCCAAAAAAGGCATCATAAATGCACAGTTTATGAATTTGTTTGCCATATTCCCAACAGTTGAGGTGACTGACTTGACTAGTACCTAAGAGAAGGGACGTCCGGTGCCTTGGTGCATGGACAACCCATGGTTGCACCCAGATCAGTCATATTGTCTTCACAGTTAAGAGTTACAGGGACGAAAAACTGCATCTAGACCCATTCAGCACAAAATGATTCAGCCTCTTTAGGTAGCAGATGAGAAATCTGAGAGCTTCACACATCCAATTTCAAAATGTTTGCAGCAAAATCTGCACCATTAATCTCTTTTTTTTTTAACCCTCTTACTTGTGCTGTGGTCTGTCTCTACAACCAGAAGCAGGTTGAAATTGTAATCCAGCCAGGGGTTGATGTACTAAATAGCCACACATTCAAACTTGTCTTCTTATGGATGAATTTAAGAAATAGAGGCTTGTAGGAATAAATTGGATAGTATGCATATTCATTGAAAGGTACTCTTTTCCCAGGCAGTAACAGTGCTTTCCACGGCTATGGGAGTTTTAAAACTTTATTTTCTGTACTGACTTCTGTGACCTCACTTTCTTCCAGTGTTCTCCTTGCCTTTGGCTATGCCAGAAGTCCTCAGTCTTCTCACTCTTCTTTCTCCTCCCTCCTGATTGACCTTTCTTCAGACTTTCATCCCCACATATTATTCTTCAGAATGTCTCTATAAATCCTTCCTCGGTGGTTCCTTAAGCCCCATGATTCCAACAGTCCCATATCAACTGGTGACTCCAGCCCCATGCTTTGTGGTCCAGTGGCTGGTAGACAGGCCCAGCTGGTTGTCCATAGTCAGCTCAGACACATTGTATCTAAAACTGAATTCGTCATTTCCCCAGCTCCTTCTTCAGCAGTTTTATAATCCACCTGACATCCAAGAATAATTCTAGAATTTATAATAGATGCTTCCTTCCCACCTCCAAATAAGATCACCCAATGTCAAGGGGATGGGGAAGTACAGTCCTGTATTATCTGGAAAGAAGAGAGAATTGGATCCTTATGATCACAGCAGAGAGTAACATTGTTTTTTGTTTTCCATGTGGTTAGTATATCAGGGATCATTCTAATTATTTCGCACGTATTAAATCACCTAATCTTCGTAACACACTAGTTAGAAAGGTGCTATTATTATCCCTATTTCATAGTTAAGGAATCTGAAATGTAATGTTACTCTATTTAGTGGCAGTGAGTAAGAGAAAAATGACTGCCAACTAGTAAGTAAACCATGAAATATTAGGAATGCTCTCTCTTACTATAAATTTTTCTAGTATGTTAATGTATTATTGCTCTTGCGTAGGTATTATTCAAGGCATAAGACACATCATAAATTATTTTTAAAAGACAATTAATTCTTGCATTTTTACCTTGTTCTCTGCTTGCTTTTTCCTTTAGTACTCGTAGGTGATTATTAGAATATCATTTCAAGTGGTAATCAAACTTTGGCAAATGAATAATTTATTTCCCCACAGAGCAACCATGTATACTGCCAGTGTTTTTGGAATGCCAAATGACAAATACAGCTCTGATATCCCATAGTGTACTCCAGGCTTGCTTGCACTGAAGCGCCATACGATTTGTGTTCAGATACCTCCCCAACCTTTATTCTCTTCTCAAGGGGACTTCCGTCCTTCCATTAACTTTGCCTCGAATTATGAACATTCATCAGCAGGAGGATCCAGGGAAGTTTAAAATAGATATGGTGCATTATGTTCAATCGATGGTATACGAATCACTCACAAAAACTTCAGGGAAATTCTAAAAAGCTAGAGCCTTACAGAGGATTATAAGTGATAAACTTTGCTATGGTTTAAGGAAAAGCTAATACATGATTATGAGAAAGCCTTTTAATTGGAGACATTTGGAGATAAAGCATAGCTACTTTTAAATTGACATTTTATTAACCTATATGAAGGCTCAAGCCCATTCATAAAAGGTATGGTTTATGCTGGAGGGGAGGAAAGGGGAGGGAAAAAGGGAGGGAAAGAGGGAAGAAGGAAAGGAGAACCCATTTTGATCCTCATTAACTGACCTTGATTAAAGAAGTCCTAGGCACAGGTATCACTTTATCTCTGACTTCAGATAACATGCCCACACCCTATTTAAGATTACAAATTTGAAATATACTTCCCTTGACTTCCAAAGAGCATAGAAAGAGAATCATCAAAATATATGAAGACCTCTGGCCTTACAGGTACCTCCAACTTAGCTTTTCTTTAAAAATATGAACCACATCTCTATTATATATTTTGAACAAAACAATATTATCTTAAAAATCCCTCTGATTTTTTCCAAAAAGGATACCCCATGCCAAATGTACCCAGTGTAACAACTCTCCTCCTGAAGTCCTGTTTTCAATCAAAATATCAAAGTACCAATCAAACCAACTACATCATGCAATGGACATAAATTAAGACCCCAGAAGTAAATATCATTAAGTGAAAGTAGATTTAGCCTCCAGGTATCTAATTAATAATTAATGTTCAATCTTTCTCACTATAATCTATTAAAATAGAAAGAACTGAAGAAATGAAAACATTTGGATTTTTATCAGGCTATATTTCAGTGTTACAGAAACAAAATATATTGTACACTTTATAAAAGATTATTTTTGAAGCTTTAAGTTTTTTCCCATTTGTTTAAGTCAAAGTTCATACCTGTTTGATAAAGTGGATCTGAGAGAAGATGCAGTCTTTGGAAAGGTGTCATAGGCATATACAGAAAAAGGTCAAGATAAGAGATGGAAACTCTATATTAGTGATTGACTTTAGGGTGAATGCAATTCCATTCATAATCATCTTAAATTTTTTAGTTTATTCCATCGTTAAAGATATATATCCTAATGATCAGCCGTCATTAATCATCTGATTAAATAGAAAATGTCCAATATGTATCATCAGTATATACACTGATTTTGTTCATATTAATGAAAATGAACAGAATTGCCTGGAAGAAACTGTTTCAAATGATGTTTTAGGTTAAGACACTATCAGATGGACTTTTATTAAGACCTTAATAAGAGAGCTAGCAAGTTGACTTCTTAAATACCAGGGATTTTCCTAAGATTTTCATGGAGTTGCTTTGTTGTAGGCAAGAAGATAAACAAGAAACCTCTGAATTCATTTTAATATGACTTATACCTGAGTTGATTAATAATAAGTATAATTTGTAAACTACCTCCTACACTGACCATGTTTTATAACTTTCCAAGAACATTCAAGGCATGTTTCACAATAGTTCAGGTGGAGAACCACAGACTCCAGAGTGACGATTCACCAGCAGGAGAAGCCTTTTCTCTTTACATTAAGTGGCAAATATAAAAGAAATGTGGTAGAAACAGAGCATAGGTCAGTGTAATCTGCCTTGAAAAAGTTCTGTCAACCTCATTTGATAGCAAAACTAATATTTTTTTGCTTTGCTCACTGGGTCATACATATTCTTTGTTGCCTGGCTTTTATACCCATAAGGGAAGGCAATTTATAGCATAGTACATAAATTGATATATGTACCAAATTATTTGATTCATAATTACTGTATAACTAAAATTAATTCCTTCTTTAGAAATAAATTAATAATTTTTTGTTCATAGTTTCTCTTCTCAGAGTGCTTGCATTCTTTTGTTTCCATATGGCCTAATTTTCTGAAATTTAACTATTTTGATATAATAGCTATGTGGATATTTTAGTAACTTCTGTAAATTTCCTGGGACTTTAATCTTTTATGGTGTTATTATAGAAGATTTTTTGATAGACAAAAGATAAACAGATGTCCAAGTGTTATATATTATTATAAAAATAATACAAAATACTGACTTCATGTTCTATGAGGAACTTGGTACACATTGGCTGAATGAAGTAGCAAAATACAAAATAAGACAACCCAATATATAATATCAAAGGAAGATTTTATAATGTCATCACAGTTTTGACAAACTAATTTGCTTTCTCTGATGTAGCTTTTTAGAAAGATGAAAATAGTTTCCTGTGACATCAGTGTAATGGAAATATATTTATTTATACACACACACACATATGTATAAAAGAATACTAAGATTCTCTGAAAATAAACTTAAAGGCCCTTGATAATCATGGAAACATCTGGATTAAACTGATTAAGGTAGGCTAATAGTGACTTCTTGAGGGTTTCTCTCCTAACTTTCTAAAGAAATGAACTTGTACACATAAACGAGATGAAATCATTTAACAGTCCTGTGAGGAATGGAAAGGTATAGATTTTTCTATAGCTGGAGAAAAATAATTATAGTTATCTTACAGTCTCCAAAGATTCATTTATCATTTAAGGATGAGACGACAGAAGGACAATTTAGACATGGCAAAGAGGAGAGTGGTAACTTAAAGACCTAAAAAATTTGCAAAGCTCACAGTTATTCATTATAGGAAGTGGCAGAACATTTTAGAAAATGTCCATTTTTTTTTACAATGAGTTTTAAAAAGACATTTCCTCTGTGAGCTGCGGATGGGGATTTATTTATATTCATGACAGTCTTTCTTTTTTAAAATTAATTTTACATGTTAGGTATTGTGCTAAGTATGAAAGATGCACAGTATCACTTAATTTTTGTAGTAACTCTTGGATAAATGTGACTAGTGTCTCCATTTTAAAGATGAGAAAACTGAGAATTTAATAATTTGGCCAAGAGTAAAAATATTATAAGTAGCATAGGTGAAACTGAAATTTTGGCACTCAGTCCCAAAAGTCTAAAGCACTTAAAACTGGTTTTATACTGCTTCTTAGCAAAATGAGAAAGCAGACTGCAGGGCAAGATGAAGTGAAAATGGACTAAGCCTCAATAAGCACAAACTTCAGTACAAAAAATTGCTGACTTTTATTTCCATGGATATAGTAAGGCACAGACTTCTCAACTCAGTGATGTAAAGGACAGAACACCCAAAGCTCTTTGAATGAAAAGAAAAAAGAAGTTAAAAATGCTTAAACATTAAATGTCAAAAATGTTTAGGAAATCAAAGTGATGGTAGAAAAGATAGTAGAAATGAAAAGGGTGGAGATCCAACTGGCAAGTAAAATTTAACCTTGGAATGTGGTATTTAGAAATATGAGATCCACGTGGAATACATTGTAGTCGTGCAAACTGAACAGCGTTGAATGACGGAAGCAAAGTAAGGGTGAGGTGATGGCGGTGCTGGGAGATAAAGGCTGGTGTGGCCTGACTGTTCTCTCATGTATAATGTCTCAGGTTGATCTGCCTGGTTCGATCACTATCTCAACTAGACGAAAGCAAATCTAAAAGAATAAAGTAGTGGGAACATCAAATCACTCAACACATCGTGAAGAGACAGTTGTTTGGCTTTCAAAGAGGGATGAATATATTAAGTCTTACCAAAAAACCCTATTTATCAGTCGATCAAAAAACTGAAAATCTTTTCTTATTTTCACCAGTGTGCATAGTAACAAGAAGCACTTGTTGTAAGAGAAATCGTTTACTTTTTGCTAAAATGTGTATGATGATAAAGGCTTAGGGACAATGATGCAAGGTTCACATCATTTAACCTGTGCAAACTAACATATTTGTCCTTTGCCTGAGAATGAAGAGAAAGCAGTTGTGGTACATACCTACTGATTAACCCAAATATATAACTCGATATATATGAAGCAGTAATAACAGGATTAATGTACCCCTTATTTATAGTGCAGCTAAGGATACTAAATTTTACCACAGTAGCAGGGTTAGGCTACATTTAATCATTTCCAGAGTAGGTAAGACGAGCAACATTAATTCTATTGAGCTTAAATTTGCCTTGAAGAAGTCATCTTGCTTACAGAATTAACTTGCAGAAGTTGAGTGATAATGTGGTAGCAAAAAAGAAAAGATACACTTGAATGTATACTGAGGACTGAAAAGTATTTTAAAAACTAGGACCGGAGGATACTGGAGATCTTTCTCCTGGTGGCTTCATGATGGAGCAGCAGGAGAGTGGCAGACACAAGCCAACAGGGCTTTCAGTGTTCCTACTTGGTTTTAAAAATTGTTTGCCAAGATGATTCCTGTAATAAGAGACAATGTATTATTAGCATGGTGGTGGGGTGAGGGAGGCTTCTCCCATTAAGTTCTTTTTCTTCCTAGATGATTTTTTTTGTCCCAAGTTAGTATTTCACTATTTAGAACTTAAACTCTATCTAGATCTAATAACTCCTCCAGGAAAGGATGACCAGTGGTGAAAAATATCTGGAAACCCTGAAATATGAGTAACAGTTAAAGAACTGAGGATAGTCAGCCTGGAGAATAGACTTAACAGGTACAGGGAGGCTGCCTTTTGATGTTGGAAATGCTTCCCTGTGAAAAAGGAAATAAACTTGCTCAGGTGGACATCAGATACAGAGCAAGGAGGAAGATTTCAGTTTAATGCAATTGTGTCCTAGAAGAGTGGTGTATGTGACTGCAGTGCCGGCTCCTCAGTAGAAAACGGCATCGGGGAAGGGAGTGGTGCTAGGATTATTTGTATATGTTCTTTCTGTGTATTTATGAGCAATTTAGGATGCTATTTATGAGACTAGGCTTCCTAGTGATAATTACAAAAAAATCAATAATAAATATCTATCATTTATTAAACACCTACTATGTTCCAGACATTGTATTACATGATTCATAAGGATCTGATTTAATTTTAACAACATTTAATTTTACCCCCTTTTTACATATAAAGTGGTTTTGGTGTGTACTAGCTGTATTTCAAAATCACACAGTTAATACATGGTAAATCTGGAATTTCAATTCAAGTGTGACTTTTTTAACACTATTTTTCGAACACTATTATTTTGCTTCCATTTTTAGGGAAGGAATTCTTTGCTAAAACATTGACTTAAGAGATGAAACTCTCTGCAGTTAATTGTGGGCACTCTTAGCTGAGCCTAAAGGCTGGTTGAACTCATATCCTGTGTGTGTTTGAGTGTGTATGTGTGTACTGCTAACTCAATTTCTTTGATTCATTACTTGAGAAAGGTTTCAAACTGTGTTCCTTGATTAGAGGGAAAGGAAATTCTTAACTCTAGGATTCTTTTTAATGAGAGAGAGAAGGACTTGGGAGAGCTACTAAAGGATTCTACCAGGTTTAGCATAAAAAGTTTGAAACATTAGGATGATTTACCTTTCCATATATATCCATATATGTGTGTGTGTGTGTGTGTGTGTGTGTAATTTTGCTTAAATGAACTTCATAAATTTGCAAACAAGAACTATGATTTTGGGGGAGCCTGGATATGTAAGAACAGGGAGAAAAACAGTCTTATGCTAGGTACTTTGGGTCTGTTATTTCAATTATTCCTCATGACAACCCTACAAAATAGTTATAAAACCCTGGGAAACCGAGGCTCTAGGGTGCTGTCAGCAGTCACAAAGCCAGTTATGTTGTAGAACAACAATCTTCACTTAAATCCATCTGATACCAAAGCTCTTTCCACTGTGCCCAATTCTTGCCTTTCAATAAACATTCATCCTCGGAAACGAGATAGCTTTGGTCCTAGCCAGCAGAATCAAGGAAACAAGACATTTTTCTATGGATATGCAAGGTGAAAGAGGTCCCAAGCAGCCAGTTTCAGTACGGAGCCACCAAATGGGTGGGGCAGTGCTCATATCCCTGAAAGGATGGATGGCTATGCGGTAATGAGAGGAATTCGTTTGGCCTATAAACTGGAGACAGAATCACCTTAGAGAGCAGCTCATTCACTGATGGGCTGGGCACTGCCATAACCTCCTGGCCTGCTAATTATTTGGGGAAACAACCTAATGGCAGAGTAGATAGACCTAATTTACCCAGAGGGGAGAAATACTTTGCTCCTTTTCCTCCCTAAGCCTCTGATAGTTTGAATTTGAAGAGGAGCAAGTAGCAGACAATTAGAATATTTTTCAACTGGGAGAAAAACTTCTTTGTGATGCCAACTGAGAAAAACAAATATTCTAGTTTCTTTCCTCCAACTCTGGAACTTTTTGTTTCTGAGTGACCCATGATGCAGAGACATGTTAAAAAATTGTATGATGTGTCATAAGAATACTTTATACAAACATAATGCAAGTTCCAAGGTGTATTTTTGTCCAGAGGGGTTAGTGAAAAAATGCACTTAATCATGATCCAACTGCCACTAATATTAATAGTAAATATTAGATGAGCACCTACTTTGTCCCCAGCACTATATTATATATTTCACAGAAGGCATTTTGAAATAGGTATTATTAATCTCCATCCTTCTCAGATGAGGAAACTGAGATTCATAGAAATCAAAGGCCTTGTCCACATTTTACAGCCATCAAATGGCAAAGATGAGATCAATACCCAGCCCTCCAGGTCTCCATAGTGGCCTCTTTTTTACCATAGCTTTTTGCCTTCCTAGTGTCCCTGATTTTTCATCCTTTTGAGTGGTCACTGTAGATCGTACTTACCAGATATTGATCTTTTATGAGGCCTCTGATCATCAGTCTTGGAGAGGGTGCAGATGTTTCTAATTTGAGACTATTAATGTAAAAATTACAAAGATTTTTTTTAATTTTGACAAGAGAAACTGTTGATAGGGAAGCTTTTAAATTACAAGCAATGTCTTCATTAATCTTAACTACTTCAGTATGCCCCAGTTAGCATAATCATTGAGTAGTGGTTAATTATTTAGACAACACAGCCACACACTTCATACATGTGCTATTTAATTCGGTGATTAGGACATGAATTTTTTTGTTCCAGATTTATTTGATCACAAAGGATAAATCAGTGAGACACAATGTGATACTTGAATACATTATGTGTTTCAGAGCTTTTGAAAACTAGTTTTGTAGTATGAGAAACATTATATGTAAATATGAAAAATTAATGACCTGGTTATTATCTAATCAGAACCCAGAGTTTTCCCTGTGCAGCTCTTAACACTTAATCGAATCCTAAAGCCTTAAGAAAATGAGATGAGAGCAGGGTTATTGAATGAACAGAATGTTTCTTTCCAGACCAGTAGCCCATGCTTTACTGATGTCCATTTTAATTGACACTGTGTTGCTATAAAGTATCTCGGTAGCACCCTGAGGATGCTCTCCAAGGCTTCACACACCTACAGCTGGAGGTAAACTGTGAAAATGGCTTAAAAATTCTCTTCCTCTTGCAGTATAAAAGCCATTCACCATCTTTTTTTTAAACAACTTGTAGTCTACAGTTTACCTGTTTATGTATCATTAGCATTTTCATTTATAAACATAATTAAATATCAGTATTTTCTCTTCAAAGATAATTTTCAGCATGATATCCATCTAGTTAAAAGATATGCTTGCTGATTATTTTAAAATAAATCTTCAGCTTGTAGCTCTTAAAATTCTTTACCAACTACCACTGATTTTTTTTTCCACTCCATTTCTGTTTTCCACTTAGAGTCTACTTTTCTGGTCAAGCTAATCTTTTCTCAATTCCTAGAATATGACTTTTGTACACTCCCTTTTTCTATAACCCAGTATGCCAATCTGTTCTCTATCAATTATTAGATTTTATTTTCTTCAAAATATGGACCAAGGCTCACCTATTCAGGAGGCTCACCTTAATTAAGTATCACTCTGCTATTTTCCATTTCTTCAGTAATGTATGTGTTCATTGTCATTCTTTCATTTTTTTCAAAAATATTTATGAGGTATCTACTATGTGCCAAGCACTATAATAAATGCCAGAAGTATAACAAGATTGAGATATGCATGGTTCTTGCATTCACAGAGCTTGCAACTATTGGGTAATGTTAAGAAGTCAAGAGACAATTATGATTAAGTGAAATAAACAGCACCTAGAGTGCTAATGGAAGGATACTAAGAGTGGTATCTAACCCAGACTCAGGACTTCAAATACAGCTTGCTGCGTAAGATGGAATCTATACAGAGTGCTGAAAAAGGAATAAAGGTAGCAAGGTGGAAGGGAAACCCAAGTAGAAGGATCAGCGTGTGCAAGGTCACATAGGCAAGGATTTAAGAATTATTTAAAATGAATGGAAGGTCAAGTATGATTTCATGGATTACAAAGGATATGATAAAGGAAATTTAGGGGCATCATGAAGAACCTTGCAAGCCATGGTAATGTGTTATGTTTTGTTTGTGTATGTTTAGCACAGCTTTGTATGCATTATCATTAATAGTTAACGTGAGTCCACAGGATTTAAGATCCAGGATGAATTCAGGTATCATGTTCTATTTTAGTTACTTATGTGGTGAATGTTCCATTTAAAATGATTATCCAGGAAATATTTCATACTGACCTGCATTTAACCAATCATTAAAGTTTTTATCCCCTTCCACCTTCCTGAGAGGCCAGTGGGAATATTTTTTGCAGTTGATGAAATAATAGGAAATAATAAAGGACTTTCATAAGACAGACCCCAAACCTAAGGCACTGATGAGGAACAAAACATGAGTAATTCCTAACTTCAGGTTCTTTTGTGTGTCTTGTCTTGAGATAAACAAATATAGTTGACCCAATGTAAAAATGTGACTATTACTAAGACATATACTAAAATGTTTAAAGGAAAGACAAAAGTATATCTGGTGGTTAGCACATTACCAGGCTAGGGTCCACTATTCTCCAAATGTTTTTTCTTAGTTTCTGGTAGGAGTTGGGGATGGGACAGTGGTCAGAAAAGAATGGGAATTTGCTGAAAATGCCAGGCTTCCCTGTAATAAAACATATCTGATATTATGGAAACCTCATATGCCATCCATGTGATTTATATGTAGGCATTGTGCCTCCCTCAACTTCACTAAATTATTAACTATGTGACTAGCACATTTATTGTACATGACTAGGAATGAATTACATGTTTTAATGTGTATTAAAATTGTACAGAAAACTGTCAGCAATGAAAGAATAAAAGGATAAGAGGATAAAACTTATAAGATGCAGGACATTCAAGTTCTTTAAATATTGGGGACATTTTTTCAAAGAAAATTTTAAGAAACTAAAACCAAATTAAAAGCATGAGAACAAAAGTTATTTACTAACTCATGCAAAGAGTTATCCATATCCTATTATGTTACTTGCACGTAAAATTGATATACCACATGCATGTCTTTTAAGTTATTAGATAAACATGTAGTTAATACTGTATAACTTGGTTGACCAAGAGAAGTATACAGAAACTTATACATTACAACTATACAGCCATACCTCAGAGATACTGCAGGTTCTGTTCCAGACCACTGCAATAATGCAAATATTGCAATAAAGCAAGTCAAATTAATTCTTTTTGTTTCCCAGTGGATGATATGTTATTTTTAACACTATACTGCAGTCTGTTGAGTGTTCGACAGCACTATGTCTAAAACACAAGGCACATACCTTAATTTAAAAACCCATTATTGCTAAAAAATGCTAACCAACATCTGAGCTTTCAGTAAATTGTAATCACTGATCACAGATCACAGTGAAAAATACATGTAACTCTGGGGGGACAATATATTCCCAGCCTGAGGCAAATTACCTTTGAAACCGAAATCAGTCAAAGGGAGAAATAAAGTGGCAGAAACCTGTTTATTGCTTACAAGTAGTCATCCACTTCTGCTCACCCATGTCTCTGGTGACCCAGCTGCAAATAGACCCCACCCAACCTCTCCTGTCCAAATATGGCCTCACTCCCCCTTGTAATTACCTGTTGATTTGGAGATGGACTGCTTCTCTCCACCCCTTGAAAACACTTATTGATATGGAGATGAACTAAGGCCAGGTGAGAGATTCTGGAAATATTGCAATTTTATCCACAGCCCACCCCTTGAGAAATCTCACCTAACAATCTACTCACTCCCCATCTTCCGCAATGGCCCCTGTGTGACAACACTGGAGCATTGTAACCAGACTAATAACATACAATAACAACAGTAATAAAATCACGATAATCCTCAAGCTGAGGATTCAGCTAGGTCGAATGTACTATGCAGATTAAGTCCATAGTTTGCCCATTCCACAGGCACCAGTAGCTGAACAGGTAGGGAGTTCAGAGCAATCATCACGCAGCAGCTTCAGTCAGGGGGTGGGCCCAGGACACAGGGACTGTAGAATAAAATAACCTTAAGGGTGATAAGGTACATGTTATAATGATACCAGCATAGGCAAATAGTGTCCATCAGGTAGGATGCATGCAAGAGAGTGGTCCTGTGACAGGAATGGGATCTCCTCCTGGTCTAGTATACCAGACTTTCACCCCCCTCCGTGTGGGGGTTACAGATGGGTCAATATATAGGGCTATGTGAGGTACATGCACTGTCCATAAAGATAAAACAATATTTTACTGTAAGATGCTCTGACCTCCCAGACGTTTTGGGTACACTACTTTTATCTTTGGGGGCCATTCTGCTGTTACTCCAGGAATATACAGGAGTCCAGCTGCCAGGCCTTTTCCCCAAGGTGCCAGAAGGGCCAGCCATCGCTGGTTCATGTGTCAAAATGTCCAGGGCCTCATCCACTTGACAGTATCTCCAGGATTTAATGCAGTTGGAGTTGGCAGCAGGATGTTGCTCGGCTAGCCATATCCTGGCTTCAATAACTCCTCTTTGGTTTGCACATACGGTTGTATAGGAGAAGCAGCAATGTGTGTTAGCATGTCCATAGGGCTCAAGGTTCCTTTTCGGAGCCTCTCATTCAAATGCCATAGGACTGTCCATAAGCAAACTGACCAGCCCTGTGGAGTATTGGTGTCCGACTTCAGGCCAGATTTCAACAAACCATTGTACTTCTCTATCATGCCTGCCCTGGTAGGGTTATACGATACATGAAACTTCCACTTTATCCCTAATTGCTGCACCAATTCTTGTAACGCATATCCAGGAAAGTGGGTGCCTTGATTGCTCTCAGTCACCTGTGGCCGGCCATAGGCTACAAAGAGATGCTCTAGGCTGCTTTTGGTGGTTTTCTGATCTGCATGATGTGCAGGAAAAGCAACCAACAGTCCAGTAGCTGTGTCCACACAAGTCATGGCAAACCGATATCCTTCTGATATGGGCAGAGGCCCAATATAGTCTATCTGCCACCTGAAAAAAAGGGTATTGGCCCCCTCACTATTGTTCCATGTTGCTGCGAGACTTGGTGTAAGTCCCCCTTAGAGCACACAAGGCATTCCTTCCAGGCTCTGCTGACTTCTTCAAAGGTCAATGGCAAGCCCCACCAACAGGCTACAGCCCACATTGTCTTTTGCCCCACATGCAACAAGCACTGATACAACCACTGAGCTACATCAGAGACAGGCTTTCCTTCTGGCCAATGCACCTGGGCCAATGTGTCTGCTTCATCATTCCCGGGTGATGCCAAAGGCAAATGGCCAGCCACATGATATATGGCAACAGTCTTAGTCTGACCAGAAGCCCAACTTGTCTGACGTATGGTTGCCGTTAACCTTCAGTGTGTAAAAAAACATGATATCTGTGAAGCGCAATAAAGTGAAGTTCAGTAAAATAAAGTATGCCTGTAATCATGAACCGAACACTGGAAACAAACCAAATACAACAGGCAAATGAACACATACATTGTGGTATCTTATTGAAATAGAATGTTCTTCAGCAATAAAAAGGAATTAATTACTGGTACTTATTAACATCATGGATAAGTTTTAAAAACATTATGCTCAGAGGGAGATTCAAGATGGCAGCATGAGAGGTAAGACAGGGAACTCCTCCCAAAACGACATATACTATGAAAATATAGTCAATACAACTAATCCTAAAGGAGCAACAGGAAAGAAGGCTACACAAGACTGCACACAGCTGGAGAAAAGAATGGACCTTATGAAACAAAGTAACATACCCAAGCCCGTCCCCAACCCAAGCTCAAGGGTAGGAGGAAGAGAAACAGAGTGGGGAGGGTGTGGAAGCCTAGGACTGCCGAACACCCAGTCGTGGAGATTTGCTTTGGGAACACAAACCTATATTGCATGGTGATCTGGAGATTAGTGGAGTTGGAAAGCTACGACAGGTGAAATACTTGGAGAGACTGAGATTCCAGCCATTTGTGGAGGACAGGGATCCACATCCATCTGCTCTGGGACAAAGGAAAGGCGGGCAGTCTGAGAGGCTTCCTAGCAATGACAAGGCTGCTGGAGGGGCGGGATTTGCATGAGCTTCCTGCGTGAGAGAAGGGATAAGAGGACAAAATTGTCTGGGTGTGCTGTGCCCAGCAGATTGCGAACTTTGAGGAGCTTCAGGCACTCCATACCCCTGGCTGACCACTCAGCTTTGAGGCCCCCATTGTGATACACAACCTGCTGTGCCTTCCTCCTGACCGGCTGGCACCAGCTCATGTACCGGCAGTCCCTGCCCTGGGAGGCCCCGCCGATGGCAGCTACAGACTCAAAGCACAGAGGCTTACACCTGTGTGTTCAGCCCACTGGTTCTGACAGTGGAGTCAGGCACTGAAGCTGGTAAGCAGGAAACAGCTCTTTCCTCCCCCAGGCACCAGCGCCAGTCCCCTGCAACCCCCAACATCTCTCCAGTGGCTGAGCAGCTTCAGAGACTAGAGCTTCTGGGCATTAGAGGGTGCCACATATAAATATGAAAAGTCAAAGGAACCTGGTTCAAACAAAAATCTCACAAACACCAGAAAAGTGTGAAATGAAAATGAACTCACCAATCTTACTGAAAGAGAGTTCAAAATAAAAATCATAAACATGCACATGGAGGGACAGAAAAATATTCAAGAACTGAGGGACGAATTTAGGATGGAGATTCAATCATTGAGAAATTCCATATCTGAAACGAAACATACAATGGAGGGATTTAAAAGCAGAATAGATGTAGTAGAAGAGATAGTAAATGGAATATAAATTAGAGAATAGGAATACAAAGAAGCTGAGGCACAGAGAGAAAAAAGGATCTCTAAGAATGAAAGAATATTGAGAGAATTGTGTGACCAATCCAAAAGGAACAATATTTGCATTATAGGAGTACCAGAAGAAGAAGAGAGAGAAGAAGGGATGGAAAGTGTCTTTGAGGAGGTAATTGCTGAAAAGTTCCCTAATCTAGGACAGGAGATATTCTCTCAGGCCATGAACATACACAGATCTCCCAACACAAGAGACCCAAGGAAGACAACACCAAGACATATAATAAATAACATGGCAAAGATCAAGGATAAGGAAAGACTTTTAAAAGCAACTAGAGAGAGAAAGAAGATCATATACAAAGGCTAGCATCAGATTTCTCAACAGAAACCTTACAGACCAGAATGGAGGAATGATATATTTAATGCAATGAAGCAGAAGGGCCTCGAATGAAGAATACTCTAACTGGAAAGACTATCATTTAAATTTGAAGGAGGGATTAAACAATTTTCAGATAAACAACAGCAGAGAGAATTTACCTCCCAGAAACCACCTCTGCAGTGCATTTTGGAGAGACTGCTATAAATGGAAATATTCTTAAGGCTAAATAGCTCTCTGGAGGGGAAATAAAACCACATCAAAGAAAGCAGAACAATTAATTACTAAGCAGATGCAAAATCAAGTCAACTACCCCCAGATTCAATCAAGGGATAGATAGTACAGAATATGATACCTAATATATAAAGAATGGAAGAAGAAAAAAAATCCTTTAGGTTATGTTCGTAATAGCATATTAAGTGAGTTAAATCAGACTGTTAGATAGTAAGGGAATTGCCCTTGAACCTTTGGTAACCACAACTCTAAAGCCAGCAATGGCAATAAGTACATACCTACTGATAATCACCCTAAATGTAAATGGTCTGAATGCATCAATCAAAATACATAGAGTCACTGAATGGATAAAAAAGCAGGACCCATATATATGATGCCTACAAGAGACCCACTTCAAAACCAAGACATACACAAATTGAATTTAAAGGGATGGGAAAAGATATTTCATGCAACTAACAGGGAGAAAAAAAGCAGGACTTGTAATACTTGTATCAGACTAGACTTCAAAACAAAGAAAGTAACAAGAAACAAAGGAGGACATTGCATAATGTTAAAGGAGTCAGTCCAACAAGAGGATGTTACTATTATGAATATCTATGTGCCCAACACAGGATCACCTACATATGTGAAACAAATACTAACAGAAATAAACGAGGAAATAGAATGCAATGCAATCATTTGAGGAGACTTCAACACACCACTTACTCCAAAGGACAGATTAACCAGACAGAAAATAAGTAAGGAGACAGAGGCACTGAACAACATATTAGAACAGATGGACCTAACGGACATCTACAGAACTCTACACCCAAAAGCATCAGGATACACATTCTTCTCAAGTGCACATGGAACATTTCCAAGAATAGATCATAAACTAGGCCAAGAAAAGAGCCTCAGTAAATTCAAAAAGATTGAAATTGTACCAACCAGTTTCTCAGATCACAAAGGTATGAAACTAAAAATAAATTACACACAAGAAAACGAAAAATCCCACAAACACAGGGAGGCTTAATAACATGCTCCTAAGTAATAAATGGATCAATGACCAAATAAAAACAGAAATTAAGCAATATATGGCGACAGATGACAGCAGTGATTCAACACCACAACATCTGTGGGATGCAGCGAAGGGCATGCTAATAGGGAAGTATATTGCAATACAGGCCTACTTCAGGAAAGAAGAACAATCCCAAATTAACAATCTAAACTCACAATTAACAAAACTAGGAAAAGAAGAACAAATGAGGTCCAAAGTCAGTAGAAGGAGGGACATAATAAATATTAGAGCAGAAATAAATAAAATCAGGAAGAATAAAACAATAGAATCAATGAAAGCAGGAGCTGGTTCTTTGAGAAAATAAACAAAATAGATAAACCCCTAGCCAGACTTATCAAGAAAAAAAGAGAGTCTCCACACATAAACAGAATCAGAAATGAGAAAGGAAAAATCACTATGATACCACAGAAATACAAAGAATTATGAGAGAATACTATGAAAAATTATATGCTAACAAACTGGATAACCTAGAAGAAATGGACAACTTTCTAGAAAAATACAACCTTCCAAGGCTGACCCAAGAAGAAACAGAAAATGAATAGACCAATTACCAGCAAGGAAATTGAATTGGTAATCAGAAAACTACCTAAAAACAAAATGCCTGGACCAGATGGTTTCACTGCTGAATTTTATCAAACATATATTGAAGACCTAATACCCATCCTCCATAAAGTTTTCCAAAAAGAAGAAAAGGAGGGAATACTCCCATACTCATTCTATGAGTCCAGCATCACACTAATACCAAAACCAGGCAAAGACACCACAAAAAAAGAAAATTGCAGACCAATATCCCCGATGAACATACTTGCAAAGTTACTCAACAAAATATTAGCAAACCGAATTCAAAAATACGTCGAAAAGATCATCCTTCATCAAGTAGGATTTATTCCAGGCATACAAAGAAGGTACAACATTCGAAAATCCATCAACATCATCTACCATATCAACAAAAAGAAGGACAAAAACCACCTTATCATCTCCATGGATGCTGAAAAAGCATTCAACAAAATTCAACATCCATTCATGATAAATCTCTCAACAAAATGGGTAGAGAGGGCAAGGGCCTCAACATAATAAAGGCCGTATATGACAAACCCAATGACAAACCCACAGCCAACATTATACTTAACAGCAAGAAGCTGAAAGCTTTTCCTTTAAGATTGGGAACCAGACAAGGATACCCACTCTCCCCACTTTTATTCAACATAGTACTGGAGGTCCTAGCCATGGCAATCAGACAACACAAGAAATAAAAGGCATCCAGATTGCAAGGAAGAGATAAACTGTCCCTGTTTGCAGATGACATGATATTGTACATAACCCTAAAAAATCCACTCCCAAACTACTAGATCTAATATCTGAATTCAGCAGTGTTGCAGGATACAAAATTAATACACAGAAATCTGTTGCATTTCTATACACTAATGATGAACTAGGAGAAAGAGAAATCAGGAAAACAATTCCATTCACAATTGCATCAAAAAGAATAAAATACCTAGGAATAAACCTAACCAAGGAAGTGAAAGACCTATACTCTGAAAAATACAAGACAGTCATGAGAGAAATTATAGAAGATACCAATAAATGGAAACACATCCCATGCTCATGGTTAGGAAGAATTATACTTAACAGCAAGAAGCTGAAAGCTTTTCCTTTGTCAAACTGGCCATTCTTCCTAAAGCTCTCTACAGATTCAGTGCAATCCCTATCAAAATACCTACAGCATTCTTCAACGAACTAGAGCAAATAGTTCTAAAATTCATATGGAACCACGAAAGACCCCGAATAGCCAAAGAATCCTTAGAAGGAAGAATAAAGCAGGGGAGATTATGCTCCCTGACTTCAAGCTCTACTACAAAGTCACAGTAATCAAGACAATTTGATACTGACACAAGAACAGACCCATAGACCAATGGAACAGACTAGAGAGCCCAGATATAAACCCAAGGATATATGGTCAATTAATATAAGATAAAAGAGCCATGGATATACAATGGAGAAATGACAGCCTCTTCAATAAGTGGTGTTGGTAAAACTGGATAGCTACATGCAAGAGAATGAAACTGGATTATTGCCTAACCCCATACACAAAAGTAAACTCAAAATGGATCAAAAATCTGAATGAAAGTCCTGAAACCATAAAACTCCTAGAAAAAAACATAGGCAAAAATCTCTTGAATATAAACATGAGCAACTTTTTCCTGAATGCATCGCCTCAGGCAAGGGAAGCAAAAGCAAAAATGCACAAATGGGACTACAATATGCTAAAAACCTTCTGTAGAGCAAAGACCACCATCAGCAGAACAAAAAGACATTCTACAGTATGGGAGAATATATTTGTAAATGACACGTCTGGCAAGGGGTTAATATCCAAAATATATGAAGAACTCACATGCCTCAACAACTAAAAAGCAAATAACCCTATTAAAAAATGGGCAGAGGATATGAATAGTCACGTCTCCAAAGAAGAAATTCAGATGGCCAACAGGCTCATGATATGTTCCACATCGCTAATTATCAGGGAAATTCAAATTAAAACCACAATGAGATATCACCTCACAGCAGTTAGGATGGCCAACTTAGAAAAGACTGGGAACAACAAATGCTGGAGAGGATGCAGAGAAAGGGAAACCCTCCTACACTGCTGGTGGGAATGTAAACTAGTTCAACCATTGTGGAAAGCAATATGGAGGTTCCTTAAAAAACTAAAAATAGAAATAAAGTTTGACCCAGGAACTCCACTCCTAGGAATTTACCCAAAGAAAACAACTTCTCAGATTTAAAAAGACATATACACCCTTATGTTTATTGAAGCACTGTTTACAATAGCCAAGATACGGAAGCAACCAAGTGTCCATCAATAGATGAATGGATAAAGAAGAGGTGGTACATACACAATTGAATACTATTTAGCCATAAGAAAGAAACAAATCCTACCATTTGCAACAGGGATGGAGCTGGAGGATGTTATGCTCAGTGTCATAAGTCAGGCAGAGAAAGACAAATACCAAATGATGTCCCTCATTTGTGGAGTATAACAACGAAGCAAAACTGAAGGAACAAAATAGCAGCAGACTCACAGACTTCTATAAGGGACTAGTGGTTACTAAAGGGGAGGAGTGGGAGAGGGCTGATGGGGAGGAAGTGAGAAGGGGATTGTGGGGTGTCATGATTGGTGCACATGGTGTGTGTGGGATCACAGTGAAGACAGTGTAGCTCAGAGAAGACAAATAGGGACTCTGTGGCATCTTACTACACTGATGGACAGTGACTACAGTGGGGAATGGTGGGGGACTCAATAATAAGGGTGAATGTAATAACCACTTTGGTTTTCTTGTGAAAGCTTCATAAGTGTACATCAATGATACCTTAAAAAAAAAAGAAAAAGAAATAAACAAATAAAAAACATTGTTTATCCAAAAAAAAAGCATTATGCTCAGCAAAAAAAGAGCCAGACCTAAAAGGATCCACATCGTATAACTCCATTTATATGAGATCCTAGAACAGACAACACTGATCGATAGCGTCAGAAAACAGACAAGCAGTTGCCTGAGGGTTGTGTGCAGGACAGGGGAGGGTTTTGAACAGAGGAGCAGAGGTGCTAGGTTATGAAAATGTCCTAAATCTTGAATAGAATGGTGATTGAATAGATGTATAAACTTGAAAACATCAAACTTGAAACATTATATTTATCTTATTTAAATTGTATCTTGATATTAAAACTTTTAAAATGTATTATTAGTGTTTTTCTGCTAACATCGTTTTCCAAAATTTTGAATAAATATCATGCTAGATAGCCTTTCAGAATTTTTGTTTTTTTTAAGAGCATTCAATTTTAATACTGTTGTCGGATTTGGGGATTACTAGATCATACTTTGGCTATAATCCGTTAACTGGAGTGGTCAGACTCTGCAAGAGGATAGAGAACTTAGATTTACAAAAATGTAAACTTCTTTAAAATTTCTCACAGTTTAATGTGCTATTTCAACTTCAATCCCTAATTCCATGAAGGACTGTTACTAATATTGTGCATGACCAAAGTCAAAGAATATGGCTTATTGCCAAAGCATTTCTAGATAGAAAACTCTGATAATGTCAAACCACTTTTGATCTCTTTACTTATACTGAAAGAGAATAGTTAAAAAAATAGTTCTAACTTTCCTAGACTATTTTCAGAAGCTTCTATTGGCAAACTGTAAGCATATTATAAGAATAGGAAATCATCACAATAGACTATTGACATCATTATTTCTTCCCATTATATTTTATCTGTTTTTGAGACCTATTTTTGTCAGTAGTATTTTAGAATTCTAAAAATTGTGATGCAGAAGATCTTGTAAATCTTGTACTAGCATTTATTTCTATTCAGCCTTTTTCTTAGGAATAGACATGTTGGAGATGTGAAACATTGCTTCACCTCTCACTTCAAAGAAGTCAGTCTTTATTCTTCATGTTCTTTTCCACTTCTGGCTGATAAAAGTATTCATGTTTTTCGTTGTACATTCTTACACTTCTGTGAGCCACAAGGAGTAAGTGACTTTAAATGATCCTTTCAGTAGAGATAAAAGGTCAGGAATTTATGGATCCTTCCTCTATCATGTATTTCCTTTTTCTTTTAAAAGCCTTGCAATATATTTCAGAAATACCATCTAGGACAATTATCTTGGCAGGGGCAGGATCTCCATAAAAGGGAATCAAATTGTTAAATCTGCCATAGCTAAACAAATTGAAGTATAATATTAATAATAACATGAGTCTATTTTCGGTAGAAAGAAAATTATTTGTTAGGGTCTTTTCATAATGAAACTAGACAGACACCCTCAGCCAACGGCTAAATGAGATCAGTAATGTATTTTTAAATGACACCTTGACCTTCTGGCCAAAGGCTAAAAAAGAGGCACTGTCTCATAATATCATTACATTGGATAAGTTTTATAGCTGCCTCAAAGCCTTTGTAAAATGATTTTAAAGTCAATCCATAAGAGGCTGAATAAATATGAAGTTTTTCAAAGCTACCTGTTCCTTGGAGTGCTAAATATGGTCTGAGCACAGGCAGTTCATGTCTCACTACTAGGTAGAAATGACTTCTGAGGCTGCATCTAATCCAGAGCCTCTACTGTTACCCTCTACTGTGTACCCTGATTAAACTGTCAGGAGCTGACTGGATCGCGTGGCTCACTCCTGCTTTGATTCTTGCTATGCCAACGATTTGGGTCCCAAAGCCCCCTCTGTTATGTAATATGGGCAATGCAATATAGTCACATAAATTATGGCTTAAAATACATGTATGAAATATTGTTAGAGGATTTTAAACTTCCTAATGAAAATGCTAATTCCTAAAAATTAGAATTGCTAGGCATAATGTTTAAACAGGTAGAAAATGGAACCCATAGAAAGAGTCTCAGCTCAGCAGGGAATGGGCCCATACCTACATCATTCCCAGCACCTTGTCCAATGTGTAGCACAGATGTTATCCAATAAATATATGTTGAACACTTTCATAAGCAACTTAATTTAAAAGGTTATTATTACATTATGGTGCTCTGGGTGACAGCTGAAGGAAAAACTATGAACAGTTGAAGTGCAAAATGGAGTTATATTCATGTAGTAAGCAAGTCTGGGATTTATAAATTAAAACATGTGCACCAGGATTTACCAGGGGCACATGTAAGATACCGATCTCCTCAGTCCTACAAGGACTTTGAATCAATAGTTTGGGGTGAAAATTCAATATTTATTTTTTGATTAAGCACCTGAGTGATACAAGTGGACTGAGTACCAACATTGGAAACCACCGATCTAGGCAATCTCTAGTATAATATATAAATTCCCTCTGTACCTCACAATAGCAAATCTCATTCAGTCCCTGCTTGAATGCTGCTAGCAACAGAGAACTTAAAACCTCTGAAAAGTGGGGCACATTTCAGCTTTAACCTCCTCTAAAAGGCTTCCTTTTACTGAGCTAATATGTGCTTGCTGCCCTTCATCTTCTACCTTCTGGATTTATACAGAATAAAACCAATTTCTCTTTTTTATTATAGCTCTCCATAGGTTATAATTTGTATATAGCAAAATCTTCTCTTTGGAAATGTACCCTCCAAGTACCCTCACTTCAACAATATTTTGAACATTCAGTAGCTTCATATCACATTATGATGGATAAAGAGACATAAATACAGCTGGCCTTCCACCATGATTCCATCTCCAAGATTCTTCATTTATCCCTCTTTTCTTCTCCTACTTTGGGAAGCTAACAGTTGTACTTGGGATGGGGAAAAGGCTGTGATGAAAACGCATGTAAATATATGGTTTACTTCTATCAAACCAATATGGAGACAGAGATCACACAGGTGGCTTCCTCTGCTAATATTAACGAAGAGGGACTGATTGAAAGGTAACCCGGTGATAGGTATCTGAGGAAAGGCATTCACACTTATGTGCATGAGAAAGTGTCAGAAACCATCTGGAGTCTTTAGATAGGTCATTGGAGTAGTACCTTTCAGCTCACTCTTCACCAAAACAAGAATGACTTGCAAAGGTGTCCAGTTACATCTCAAAAAGAGACAGAATAAAGGGAGTGGAGGTGATGGGAAAAGAATCCAACTCCACTCTGATTGCTTTTCATGGGTTCACGTTCATGTGAAAACCACATTCCGTCTTCAGTATGTCATGACAGATCAGGACTGAATTCTAAAGTAACAAGGAAAAGCACACATTTCAGTGTGAATAGGGAAAAGAATCGCACATGGCATACTGGGTAGAGTATGCTGTTGACATAAAAAGCAGAAATGCAGCAAGTTCCTTTTCCTCACAGTATTTCAAATGTTGGTAAGAGCCAGAGAAGTCAGCAGAATGATAATGATGTGACATGCTTGCCACAGGACATTTCTGCCCACTTTCCCTCTCTCTTCCTGCCTTTCTGTCTCCTTTGTCTTCCTCTCAACTATTAGTTAAAATAATATTAAAAAATAAACCTCGTTGAGTATGTGCTACATGATAGGCCTTCTGTATCATGGTTTTCACTTCAAAAGGAAACATGCGCTTCTCCTTGGTTGTTGAAACAGAAAAACGGAATGAATTTAAAAATTGTGTTCTTGTACTTCTCTGGCTGCTGCTAAAATGCCCTCTAGAGGATTTCACTCATGTGGGGCTGTTTAGAAAAGGACAATGACAAATTGAAAGGAGTGCAGAGAAACAAAGTGATAAAATGTTCAGAAAACAAGGTTTGTCAGAAAAGGTTGCCCTAATTAGATATGTTCAGTCTGAAGTAAAAGGAAGAAATCTAAGGGACTCTTGAGAATGATCCAAAATTACACAATAAGGTATGTATTGGGGCAGAAATCAATTACTCTCATTAACAAAAGGGACAGGTTTTGGAATGACAACCTTAAACTCTGCCAGGAATAAATGAAGTGAGGTTCAACATTAGGAAAAGTGTGAAAAAAAAATTTTAAACCTGTCATATGAGAAAAGCAGGTAGAAGGAGATACTAAAAACAGGTGTCAAGGGACAGCATTGTAAAAACTGACAAAGACATTTAAGGCCGAGCTGGGATATCCGCCCAGGATATGATGTTTGTATGTGAAATCAGTCCTGCTATACTCAGTTTCATAAATATAGTATGAGAAAGCATGTGAATATAAATTATGACCGTAATCAGCACCACTGGCTCTTCTCTATGTTGAAAACACAATATCATAGTAATGGCTTTTATTTGCACTGTCTAATTATCTGCCCACATGAACATACATAATTTGCTATCCTTGTGAAATTCCCTTGTCCAGCCAAGGTAGAGTTTCTCAAGACACCTATATATGTGTGGAACATAGATACTAAATGCTAGTTATGCAGAGCCTATCCTAGCTACATCTTTAAAGTTTCAGCAAAAACAACAGAACAAAAGAAACCTTTTTTTTCCCTCAAAAAGCACAGAAAAGCTGACTACTGTTCATATATCTCCATTTTATTTTCATTCCATTTCTTGGCTATCCATTCACCTCTTTTTCATAATACAAAAATATATATGAACCAGAAATCTCAGGGAAACTTTAATTTTACAATTTCCAGAGTAATTTGAATTATACTTTGTTAACTAACAAACACATTGTGTGTTCATAGGTGTTTCTTTTATAGACCCAGACAATTTAAGTGAAACCATGAAAACAAGTGGTTTCAAAAGAGCCCTTATTTAGGATATTAATTGGCTTTCAGTAGAAATCAAAACACCCGTTTCCCATCTAATCCTATGAAGGAAATTTGTTGTGGCCCAAAGCAGTCATTTGGAATTTATCCATTGCTAGTCAGTGTTAATTGAGGGATCATGGGCTGTGATCCCTGACTTCACACGGCAAGCCTGGGAATCATTAATTGTTCTTGTATGTGGTTCTTGCCTAGAAAGGTTATGGGTAATGTGCTTAAAAAAATACAAGGTGCAATTCATGGGATGAAATGTATTTGGAGAATATCTGTTGGTAATGATTGAACTATGAGTCATGTTTATCTTTGTCTTTCTGTTTTGTTTTTGGCCAATATTTGAGATGACTTAATAGGTCCTTATACAAGTACGGCATTGGGTGTAGTTGGCTCAGAAAGAGCATCTGGCATGAAGGTTGTGAAAAACAAATTCTTACAGGAGACTCAGAGCTCTGAAGTCTGCCCCTTCTATTGTATCATTAGGAGAAACCCTGTTTTGCTTGTTAAGCATTTAAAATTAACTCTTAAAGATATTAAATAATTTTTCCCAAATCAAGAGCCAAGCAATAACCAGTATTTTATCAGCTATTGTATTAGTTTTACAATTATAGTGTGCCATTTATCCTCCAAAGAGAATGAAATGTTCATATTCAGTAAGGACAAGGACACTGTTTGCCAAGCAATAGGCTTACGTTAACAGCTCCTGTGATTAGGGATGGGATATGGATTTCTAACCAAGAGCTGAGAGTAGCCATAGTGTCCAGACTGTAGGACAAGGAAAGTGTGAGGACTTGACAAAACACTTTATTATCTGTAGAACAGTCCATGCTTGCAGATTTTAGTGCATAAAATCAATGCTAAGTTCATTAAAACAGCATTAGCAAACCAGGGTGGCTGGACAGTGATCTGAAGTTATGTCTCTTTTCTAACTCCATTCCCAAAAGTCCCTAAAGAGTTTCTCAAAGCTCACCACTGGTCCCCTAATCAATAATCCAATTATTCTACCCTGGGCATCTCTCTTCAGAGGGCTGGATGGCCTTTGCGGCACTGAGTATCTTGATTCTCATGCAGACTCCCTGCTCAGCCTCTGTTCTGTTCACTTTTTCCACCTCATGTCCCCGTGCGGCACTATTGCAAGAGCCCCCAGACAGGTCCTCCCTGATTGGTGTGGCCTTTACCGCAGACACATCCTCAGGAGTCCCTGCTGCGCTCACGATGATTCAGTGCCACCCTAGGAGGGCTCAGGACTCAGATTTTGAATCCTCCACACCCAACTTCATCATTATTGCTTTTTCTGTGAATCCTTGTCTAGCCAAGTTGATTGGTACTTTTGGTTCATATTTTCCTCCACATACTTTTAAATTTATTGTGTTAATTCTGTCAAATCTTACCAATATCCTCCCAGTAATTTACTTAACATTTTTCTTCTTTTATTATTTTCTTCAAATTTTCGGCCACAAAGGAGTTAAGAGTGATTGAAAAGAATACTAACTGTACAATAAAACAGGAGTTTTAAAATTCACAAATCTGGGTTTTTTTTTTATCTTCTTTTGTTTTAATATCATGTGGTAAACTAAAAGTTCCTTATGAATTCATCAATGAAATAAATTTAAAAACCTAAGTTTTTCCTAAGAAGGAAGTGTTAAACATTTCATGTTTGCATATCTGAAACACTGAGCAGTTTTATGGACATCTTGACTCCAAAATTTGATTTCATAAAACAAAATATTGTTTCTTGGGAAATTGAAGTAGGGACTGTTACTAGCATTTATAGTGTATACAAGTCCTACTTACATTTTAGCAGTAATATATTTATTTTGTGTTAGGAATCAAATGCTATCTCTTGATAAAGTAGAAGAAATTGTTAGGATTACAGGGAATTTTTTTAACATTTACTTGGCCATTACATTTCCTCTTTGCCCTAGACTATCTCTTTAATACCTTCCCTACTGCTGTAAGACGTTGATGTAATTATGAAGGCTGTGATTCTGAAGCTACTCAATTAATATTTCAAGTTTTTACAAGAAATACATCCATGAAATTCCTCCTCTCCTTTCCCTGATGCCACTCGTTGCTGTTTTTCTAGGGTGCTGTCCTGGCTCTCCTCTCCCATCATTCTGTCAAGCCTCGCTGACCTTATTCATGGCTGTGACCCTTGTCACGTGGGTACTGTTCTCTTCCTCACAGATCTTCTTCCTGTTTGTGGGACCCACATATATACACAGGTGGCAACAGTCTGATATCTGAAAAGAGCAAGGGCCTTGCAGTTAGGAAGGTGGCTGTTTGGTTCTGTCAGTTCTCCTCTAGGTGACTTTGAACAGGTTTGTGGATCTCTCTGATCCTCATTTTCTTCATATTTAAATGAGGATATTGATACTTACCTAAATATGGTTTTGTTAAGTACAAAAATAATGTAACACATGCAAAATGGCAAATAGAGAATCTAATAATTAGTAAGCAACAATGATTGTTATTATTAACTTTATCCTTTTTGGCATGTAACAGACCTAGAATGTGGAATTTGAAACATACCAAAGAAAAATAGTGACTTTTGTGCATCTGCAAACTATTTGATTCTGGCCCAGTCAGTTAGGATAAATCTAGGGGTTACTGACCACTAGGTTTCAAACAGGAGTGATTTCACCTCCCTGTGGGGCACCTGGAAATGTGGAGATGGAGAATGTACTTCTAGCTGCCACAGAGTCTGGGGAGTGTGTGCTACTAGCATTTAGTGGAAATGGACTGGGGATGGGGTCAGGCATTTTAAGGGTCCTGCAGTGAGCACAGTGATCCCACCAACAAAGAATTTTCCTGCCCAGGATGCCAGCAGCACCTCCCCTCCCCCCAGTGAGATGATCCCATGAAGTCCTGTGCTCTGGGCCTCAGCTTGTCAGTGTGAGGGCCTGAGACTGAGTCATTTTTAGGGCCATCCTGCAAGCATACATCTGCATCAAGATTCACTGAGCTCAGTGCTTATCCCAGCCCTCTCGGGCCTTCTCTAGACACAAGATTTATTAGCCAAGTGTCTGCAAGATGATGTGGAAGAAGGTGGTAAGCTTGCCCCTCTCAGGAGCCAGCAAAGGAAGTGACTTCCTACTGGGTTAAGAGGGATTCAGGTCAGCTCTACAAAGAATGACTTGATTATGAATGTTGTCAAAACTCGGGCATAGGTTACAAATAAAAGCATTTAAATCTCCTTTGGAGGATATTAAGAACAGGATTACTCCTCATACTGGAAACATTGTGGATATAATCCTGCCTAGAAGCGGGAAGTAGATAAGAAGGTGGTTTCAAATGGCCCTTTTGAGAACTGACGTATGAACACAAAGGGCCTAGCTATCATTTTGGAAAAAATACCCTCTCTTTCTTACTACTGTCCCTTTATCATTCTCACCTCCACCTTTTACAAGCCCCAGACCTAAGGGAGCCCACTTTGCCCTTGAGGACGACCATGCTTAGTATATATTTACACTAAAAAACACTAGCATTCAATTAGCAGGAAGGAATAAAATGATAACTCATTTTTCTCCATTTCAGGACATGTATACACCCAAATAATATCACCGAAGATTATATACACATATAAAATTATGTATGTAAACATTAAGTCATGTTAATAGTTCCTAGGCTATTTCTGTCAGTTGAAAGGCCCCAGGGAACTATAAGCACCTCATTATTCCTCAGGTTGTATGGCACAGGCATCCAGAGAAGATTGGTAGAAAAAGCAATGTAATACACATATCATTAATTTTTTAAATGTCTTTATGTGTAAAAGACAAAGGTGAAAGAAAATCTCGATCCAACTATTTGCTTTTGGTTTGGTTTTCTTAACATCTTAATCACACTTTTGACTAATTTTCTCACTGGTTGCTTAACTAAACTGACCACTGACTTCATTGAGTTATTAGTGGACTGTCTGTGGGGTTGGCAACGTGTAGAGAGAACTGACATATCTAAGCTCAGATCCAGTGCCTAACTTCCTTACAGTTTTATTAAAATGAAGCACCTTATCTCTGAGCAGTTTCCTTTCACTGGAATTGCTTTGTAGGTCTCAATGCTTCTATTACATTGCTTCAAATGGCTGTGTGTGCTTCCTCCTGCCTGCCTTTTCCAAGTGTAAATTGAAGAATAGGATTTTCTGTTCGGAAATCATTTGCCCTTCACTTCATCATAATGACTTTGAGATTATGAGCACTTTGTCTGTTTCAAAGGATGTCTCTTTAATACCTAATTTATAAATAGTATACATGTCACCTCTTAGGTTACTGCTGTGCTCTTTAAAGATAGTGACTTCTCTTATGTGGAGAACACTTAATATGCAGATATAACCTTTCTTAAATGTCTGAATCACTGATTCACTTATCTAACAAATATTTACTAAAAGCATGGTGTGTTCTAGGCATTGGGCTAGATGTTGGGAACTGATAGATTAAAAAGATTGGGTGTCTGACTCCTAGGAGATCAGTCTAATGAGGCAGACCGGCATGTGAAAAATCACAGTACAATATGGTAAGTGCTGGAATGTCAGTAAGTAAAGGTGCTATAAGAGTACAGAGGCAGGGCACCTGACTCTCCTGGGGAGGGGGGTGTGGGAAGAGAAAAAAGTCAAAAGGGAGGAATACACAATGGAGGTGACATCTAAACTGAAATTTGAAGAGTAGAATTTTGTGGAATTTCGTGGGTGAGGGTAGGATAAGGGCAATGGAGATGCATTTAATTCCTCATTATTAGTCTACCCATGTCTTTGTTTAGCAACTAAGCAGGAATAAATGAATGAAGTGGTACTTTTGAATGTAAATTACTTTAGCTTGAAAATTTAGCACTTATAAGATCAGAGAAATTACTTGTGTTGTTTATTTTGGTGAAAAAGAAAGGGGTCTTTTAAAAAGTGGATTGAAGACCTCCTATTTTCATTTATTGTAATGTCCACTACATTATAGAATGATAGATTTAAAAAATACAATAAGCACATAACTCTAATGCTCCAGCCACTTCACCCTTATTCCTATAGTCATTCTGGCAACATGGTTAAAATCTGTGCAGTGAGTCTATTTAAACACTATGATTATTAGAACTACCTCATAATTGGGTAAGCCTTTACATTAATGAGGTTTTTGGCATCTTATCTCTCAAGAAATCAATAGAAATGATTTAAGCATCCACTACATGCAGTCATGGTCTAGGAAGTGATAAAGATATAGGTTAGCTTAAGTTATATGTATATGCTATTCTGTACATAAAAGGAATTAAAATCTTAAGTGAGCACAACGCTAATCCAACCTATTCATTCCACTTACATCCCTCTCTTCATGGAATTTATAGTTTATGTCATTATTAGGCATAGGTATAGACACGTGATGAAGTTACTCAAAGGGCAAGGCAATAAAGAATAGATGTTGCCTAAATTAGGTGACCATATAATGTATCACCCAAACCATGGCATTTTGGAGAAGGAGGAGGCTGTATTAATAACATGAGGACAACAGGAATAAACAATGGGTATCCTGGGCAAACCTTATCATCCTACAAAAGAGTATTAGTCCCCCTACAAATGAATGACATGAATAATAAAAATTCTTAGAACAAAGGAACTGATCTCTTTGAATGGAGATTGGGGAGAATGTTGATTGGCTAAAGGATGAAGCCTTTCGTTCATGAGTGACGTGAGCAACAATGTGCTCAGGCTCTCTTTGATCAGTTCTTGTGTTCCAGTGCCTCAACTTGAATATGATTGTTTATTTGGCCCCTTTCTTGGAAGTTTCCCATGCTTCCTGGGCCTGCCCATGGCCAGGCTCAGACTTTGTTTCTGTCTTTGATGTCTGTGTCCTGATGACACAGACTTGCCCTGCCATCTAACACACCCCTAGTCTCCAGACTCTGTACCAGGCAGAGTACTCTCACTTCTTGTCTGTCAGAGATAGTCAGCCAGTGCTTACTTTAAGCAACTCATTTAACATCCCTGGATACCATATTTCTCATTTGTAAAATCAGAGGATTGGTATACATAATGTCGTATATGCCAAAATGTTCTCATTTTCTAATAGGAGAATCCCCAATAAACCCATAATAATGTCTATGGAAAGATGTCCTATCTCAAACAAAACCAGATGAGGTTGCAAATGGTGACCATCAAACATAAAGCCTTGCATGTAATGTCTTAGATGTAGTGGGTTGTTGATAAATACTTGCTTTGTTGATGAAACAAAGGGCCAAACTAATGCAATTAAGCTCATTTTCTTAAACACTGTGCTTATTAATGACGCTTTCATTTTAAAAATCTTTAATTGAAAAGTAAGAAACCATATGAAAGCCACTTTAATATATGCCATTTAAAATTCACTTGTAAATATAACTTACGTTTCTATGAAATAGGGACAAATAGATAGCCGTCCATATATTATATGTTACACATGCATAAAGCTTTTATATAAATGTGTGACATATACTAATATGTGAAAAGACATGGTAGAGCCAAATCAATACAACTGATAAATAATAGCACCCAGAGATAACAAAATGGCATGACTTTGATATTTATTATTACTCTGTGAATAGACTTATTTAGAGCTATGATCAAGTAATATCAGGCCTTAAATGATGGGATGGGGAGGGAAGAATATTTTCCCCCAGAGTTCAACATGTTTCCTGTCAATCTGCTAATATTAAAGAAATTAACAATAAGAGAAAAAATGAAGAAGGGAAAGAGTAATGGCAAACTATAGAAAAACTTGAGAAAATTTCTCTAAACTGTTGTTGCCTCAAACCTGGGGAAATTACATTAAAGCATCTAAAATAAAAGCCCATTGCTCTTTTGGTTCCCTACTTTGAGTACTACATGAAGCATACAGTTTTGAAGCAAGAGAATGTTTTGTTTAGTAAGAAAATGTCTCAATATGTTTGGCAAGAAAGCAGCTATTAAATACATATTCATTAGTAAGGTGGTTGTTTTTCTCCTAAAAAGACTAACATAAATTAAAATGCATTGACTCTAGCATTTGTATAATATCCATGTTCATCACAAGACCGCTTTTCTCTAAGAATAGTAGGCATGATTAAGGATACTGTAATATCCCTGCCTTGTAAAACACACAAACACCTGTTGTTATTGTTTTTTTGTCCTATACCAGGAAAATACAGTGTGTTATACTGAATTATGACACAGGATTAGGATGGAATAATCTGTTGTTTTCCCTTCAAATCTTGCTTCCTTAGCATTTTAGCAACAATGACTACACAGATATATACTTAAAAAAAAAGATAGTCTTAGAAATGAGTAGATTTTCAAGTTGGCTTTTCCAATAAAATGGTCCTTCAAAGTGAAAAGAGTAATTTCTGGAGTGTGAAGAATAACAAGCCCTCAGAAATCTGAGTTGGCTTCTTAAATTAGAAAAGGCCTGAATCACCAAGAAAGTAGCATAAAAATCTAAGCATTCTTATTTGTTCAAATCTTCAACACTGTTTTTTTTTCCTTATTCTCCTTTTATACCATCCTGTCTTAGCAGAAGCAGCATATTATAATTCATTTAGCTTTATGTTTGTTTAAATGTGTTTCTATAATGGCATTACATCTTTTGGGACCATAGAATCATTTGGAGGAGAAATTACTTCATTCTTTATAATGAGATTTTATAAGAATATTACTTTTCTTTTCTAATTTTTTATTCTATTGCATATACTTCTTGTTGCTGAATGTGTGGCAATGATATTGACAGGAGAGCAGGTCACTGGTGATTTAGAATTAGTGGAAACACTATCTTTAAAAACTTCTAACTGGTGTTCTAAAATAAATGATGTTCTTGATTAGTAAGGAGAACATACATTCTGTAAAATAATCTAACATTGGAGGAGGGAATTAGGCCAATTTGTATATCATGTTAACTGACTTTTTTTTGTGGAATCTTCTATCCTGTCCTCAGGTACTCCATTGACATGCTCTGCATCTCTAGTTAAACTTCATTTCCATTTAGAAAACAAGAATGATGATGGTTGTAAACATCTCTGGGTTTACAACCTATTGAGATCATGATTCATCACTTCCCCTGCATGTCTAGTGCCTTACAGTATGTAAATGGATTTCACATATATTACCTCATGTTTGGAGAGGCAATGCAGGAATTCTTGGGGAAGATTCAGATCCTTCATATACGTACCTGTGACACTGGAGCAAAGCCTGCTTGGTGTCCTCTCTGCTGACTTTAAATCCTGCATCTTGATGAAATATAAGCATCTGTAACAATCCAAGCCAATAGCCTTCCTTCTCTCCCTCCTTTCCTTTCTTCTTCCTCCCTTCTGCCTGATTGAATTAGCTTGTATTTCCTCAGTCTTTCACTCTTGCTTTCTTACTCTTTTTTTTTTTTTACCATGTAGGATCACAAGTTCTCAAGAAAACTCCCCATAGTTCTAATGTCTGTGTGGACGTGAAAAGAACACTAGCTCTTTTCATGGTCTGAAAATGGAATCAGTTGGATTGATAAGTTTTCCTTGAGGGAACTAGTTACAAAAATAATGGGTGTGTCATTCCTTCTTTGAGAACAACACTGAATTAACTACTAGGTCATATGTGCTTATGGACAACTATCTAAAGTTTTGGGGCTTTTTGATTCAGACTTGGATATTGCTGAAAATGAATTACAAGAGACAAGGATAGCAATGTGGCAGTTCAAGCTAATTGAAGCAAACAAACTTTGTCCTAGTATTCCTCTTTATTCAAATTTTAAACATAGTTGTTTTCTTTCCTTAGGAGCTATTCTTATTTCTGGAGCATGCCAAATCATTTGCTTTTTTTTCCTCCAAGCCTTTTTATGTTTATATGCAAAATATAATTCTAGTCATGCCATATCAGGTCCTTCAGTCTTAAATTTTTAATAATCACAATGGATAAACTCTAATAACTGTCTATGGTCTTTTTTAAATTTGTTCCCTTGTACTTGAGTATTAAGTGATTGCATATTATGTCTTTTCTGATTTTGTCAATTTGTAATTTCTATTTCTATATTTAATAACTTAGTAAGTTAAATATGGTGATGCCTTGGGGACGTTGAAGATAAAATTCTGCATACAGTGTGACCCAGTAGTAAATTTTCACTCGTTAAGCTGTATGGTAAGACTTCTGGCTGCTTCAGGCACAGACAGGTCTGAACCGCCCAGCCTAAGTCAGTTTCTTAACTTCCCTAAGCATGCTTTCTCATCTCTACAGTGGGAGGAGTGCTTCGCAGAGTTGTTGCAGTGCTCTAATTATATCATGCAGGGAAAATGTGCTTTCTAAAGGTGCACTCAGAGCCAGCAGTTGCTGCTGCAAGACTCCTAAATTTTTATATGTGTGAAGCAAAACAAAAATAAAATCATGGTAATTTGGTGTCATAAGGGAGGAACTTATTTTTACTAGCTCAAATTTAATTTCAAATTTTTATAGAAATTAATTTTGCTTGTCTTTGTATGAAGCCCAGTTCTTCTCAGTACTCACTCACTCATGGTTCACCAGGTCACTGGGCAGGCCCTGTCACCGTGCTTATATGCCATTGTGGTTAAAAGCATGACCTGGAGCCAGACTGCAGGCTACAAATTTTTCCTCCATTACTTCCTTGCTGTGTGACCTCAGACAACTTACTGAACTCTCTGTGCTGCAGTTGCTTCATTTGTGCGCTGGTATAACAATAAAACCTCCCTTTTAAGCTTGTGAAGATAAAAGAGTTAACACATGCAGAGTTCTTTATGTGTGGCACATACCAAACACCATGAAAGTGTTTTCTATTATTGTAATTATTATACTATGTAGAAACATAGACAAACACACTCCAGCCTATTATTACTATTACTTCTAGCCTCTGTTCATCAGAGTCATAAATTGCAAAAGTGAAACAAGAGGATTTTTGATTCACATTGGTTAAAAAGTGATGAGGTAGACCAAAAGTTAAGGTAGAGAATATATATATTTACCACATTTTTAGCTATCAAATTCAGAATGTTTAGTTTTGCAGCAGTAATTTGGGAAAATCTGGGGCCTAACACTTAGCACCTCACACACAGTAGACATGCCAGAAATATTTGCTTTTTCTATTGATTATTTGAAATTCCTTCTACATAGAGAAGATCCTATTTCGATTTAGGATCAGTCTACTTGATGCCAAAATGGTCTGTTAACTAAACAGTCTGCTGAACTGCCATGTATAATAAAAATGCTTTACTATTTAGATGGATTTTTCATTTATGTCCAGTTGTATTGGTACTATGCAAAAAAAAGCCACTCTCCTTATTAACTTTTAACTTACAAATTTTCATTAACATACAAAAGATACAGTTTAGCAAAAGAGCACTGACTGCCCAACATTGACAATGTACTATGTGGTGATGATTGGCTATTTTAGTTTAAACCAGCAGGTCATTTCTTAGTGTCTCTAATGGACTGTATGTGTACTTCAGTTATAATTCTTTTATGAATAGCAATTACTACACCATGTCCAATAAAAGCAAAATGATGAATGAAAGTATTGGTAAGACTGCTTACACAATTCTGGTGGAAAACAAAAGTAGAAATGTTGAAATTACTGTGGTTAATTTTATGTGTCAACTTGACTGAGCCACGGGGTGCCCAGGTACTTGATCAAACATTGTTCTGGGTGTGTCTGTGAGGTTGTTTTTGGATGAGATTAACACTTGAATTGGTTGACTGAGTAAAGCAGATTGTCCTCCCTAATGTGGGTGGCCCTCACCCTCTCAGTCGAAAATCTGAAACTTCATCTTGAGTAAGAGGGAACTCCTCTGCCTAACTGCTTTGAGTGGGGATATCAGTTTTTCCCTTCCTTTGGACCACAGCTGAAACATTAACTCTTCTGGGTCCCAAGCCTACTGGTCTTCAGACTACAACTTACACCATTGGCTCTCCTAGTTCTCAGTCTTTTGGGTTTGGACTGGGACTGCACATCATCTCTCCAGGGACTCCAGATTGCCAACTGCAGATTTTGGGACTCCTCAGCCTCCATAACTTTGTGACCCAATTCTTTACAATAAATAAATAGATAGATGGTAAGTGATACAGATAGATAGATAGGTGATAGGGAGGGAGGGAGATAGATTCTGTTTCTGTGGAGAACCCTGACTAATCAATGACCAAAGATGTTTAAAATTCCTACAAATAGACTGGAGCTTAAGATGGTGGCATGAGCAGGGCGGCGGAAATCTCCTCCCAAAACCATATATATTTTTGAAAATACAACAAATACAACTATTCCTAAAAGAGAGACTAGAAGATACAGTACAACAGCCAGGCTACATCTACATCTGCCAGAACTCAGCTCCTCATGAAGAGGGTAAGATACAAAGCTGTGACCCAGTGGGACCCGAGCACTCCCGCCGCCCCAGCTCACCAGTGGGAGGAAAAGAATCAGAGTGGGGAGGGATGGAAGCACAGGACTGCTAAATAACCAGCCCTGGTGATCTGCCCCAGGAGCACAGACACACATCGCATGGTGTACTGGATATTAGAGAAACAGAAGGGCAGGATCCAAGATGAGACTGCGAGTGGGTCCCCACAGCCAGCCCCCCCAGGAGAAAAGAAAAGCGGGCGCTTTTTTAAAAGTCTTAAAGAGACAAGGGCCCAACAGCTGAGCAAAATCATCCCAGTGCACTCAGTCCAACAGGCTGGGAATCTTGAGGAATTTTGGGCCCCCTAACCACCTTCCGGGTAAAGCAGCCCTGAAGCCCCTCATGATGATAAGCAGCCTGCCATTCATTCCCCCCTGGCCGGCGCTGCAAACAGACCAGCTGATCTGCCACATTTGTGGAGCGGCCGGAGAACAGCCCCGCCCAAGCAACCACACAGAATCTCCTCCTGGCGGGTGTGCAGCTAACTGGGAGGGGCTGTGGAAGCCAGAGCAAGGTCCGGAAGGCACCAAGGGGCGCCAAACTTGCTGCAGAACCCACCCAGCATGGCAGCTACGCCCCTGCAGTGCTCTAGGCTAGCCTGAGGGTGGCCCTGCCCATGGCAGCTTAGCGAATTATCCCAGAGACTGCCTCTGGGTGTGCAGGTAACCAGCATGGGCTGCAGAGCCAGAGCAAGGTCCAGATGGCGTGAAGGGGCCTGACCTTGCAGTAAAACCTACCCTGCATGGCTGACATGCCCCACAGTGCTCTAGGCCAGCCTGAGGGTGGCCCTGCCCATGGAAGATCAGGGGATTATCCCAGAGACTGCCTCCCGGTGTGCGGGTAATCAGCATGAGCTGAAGAAGCGAGGGAAAAGTCTTGAAGGCATGAAGGGGCCCATCCTTGCTGCAGAACGAACCCAGCATGCCTCCTCACCACCGCAGTGCTCTAGGCTAGTCTGAGGGTAGCTCTGCCCATGGCAACTCAGGGGATTATCCCAGAGACTGCCTTCCAGTGTGTGGGTAACTGGCACAGGCTGTGGAGAAGGGCAAGGTGAACAACAAGCAGAAAGGGACTTTGTTCTCCCAGGTGACACACATGCCATCTGCCTACGACCACTTCTATTGCCATGAAAAGACAGAAGAATCTGGTCCAGTCAAAAATTCTCAGACATCTCCAGAGAGAGGACCAGGTAGGATAAATTTAAACAATCTTCCTGAAAAAGAATTCAAAATAAAAGTCATAACCATGCTGATGGACCTACAGAGAAATATGCAAGAGCTAAGGAATGAAGCCAGGCAGGAAATTACAGAAATGAGACAAGCCATTGACGGGCTTAAGAGCAAACTGGACGAAGTGCAGGAGACTGTTAATGGAATGGAAATCAGAGAACAGGAGTACAGAGAAGCTGAGGCAGAGAGAGAAAAAAGGATCTCTAGGAATGAAAGAATATTAAGAGAACTGTGTGACCAATCCAAATGGAACAATATTCACATTATAGGGGTACCAGAAGAAGAAGAGAGAGAAAAAGGGATAGAAACTGTCTTTGAAGTTATAATTGCCAAAAACTTCCCCAAGCTGGGAAATGAAATAGTTTCTCAGACCATGGAGGCCCACAGATCTCCCAACACAAGGGCCCCAAGGAGGACAACACCGAGACATATAATGATTAAAATGGCAAAGATCAAAGACAAGGACAGAGTATTAAAGGCAGCCAGAGAGAGAAAAAGGATCACCTACAAAGAAAAACCCATCAGGCTATCATCAGACTTCTAAACAGAAACCTCACAGGCCAGAAGAGAATGGCATGATATATTTAACTCAATGAAACAGAAGGACCTTGAACCAAGAATATTGTATCTGGCACAATTCTTGTTTAAATTTGAGGGAAGGATTAAACAATTCCTAGACAAGCAAAAGTTGAGGGAATTTGCCTCCCACAAACCACCTCTACAGGATATTTTAAAGGGACTGTCTAGAAGAAAGCACTCCTAAGGCTAAATAGATGTCACAACAAATGTTGGTGAGGATGTGGAGAAAGGGGAACCCTCCTACACTGCTGGTGGGAATGCAAATTAGTTCAACCATTGTGGAAAGCAGTATGGAGGTTCCTCAAAAAACTCAAAATAGAAATACCATTTGACCCAGGAATCCCACTCCTAGGAATTTACCCTAAGACTGCAGCAGCACAGTGTGAAAAAGACATATGCACCCCTATGTTTATCGCAGCACTATTTACAATAGCCAAGAAATGGAAGCAACCTAAGTGTCCATCAGTAGATGAATGGATAAAGAGGTGGTACATATACACAATGGAATATTATTCAGCCATAAGAAAAGAAATCCTACCATTTGCAACAACATGGATGTAGCTAGAGGGTATTATGCTCAGTGAAATAAGCCAGGCAGAGAAAGACAGGTATCAAATGACTTCACTCATATGTGGAGTATAAGAACAAAGAAAAAAACTGAAGGAACAAAACAGCAGCAGACTCACAGAACCCAAGAATGGACTAAGAGTTACCAAAGGGAAAGGAGCTGGGGAGGATGGGTAGAAAGGGAGGGACAAGGGGGGAAAAGGGCACTATCATTAGCAGACATAATCTGGGGTGGGGCACTGGGAGGGCTGTACAACTCAGAGAAGACAAGTAGTGATTCTATAGCATCTCACTATGCTGATGGACAGTGACTGTAATGGGGTATTTGGGGGACTTGATGATGTGGGGAGTCTAGTAACCATAATGCTGCACATGTAATTATAAATTAATGATACCAAAATAAAAAAGAATTCCTACAAATATAATTGAGACTAGTCATTCACATATAGTAGTGGTTTCTAGGAAGGATCAAAAATGAAACATGATGTGAAATTTGCATTTTATGTAATTGATGATGAAAAGGAAAAAGTCGAAAAGGAACACTTCTGAAGATTGGTTTTGACAATAGATGTTTAGTGATATAATCCAGAAGGCTGAACATTTATTCCAAAGTTTCATAGACTAAGCATGTAAAAGTCCTTGGTAATAGTTGTTGCAGACCCCCAGGTGTTTCCAGCAGTTCTGGTTTTGTTAGACTTTCACAACTTTGAGTCAGTGGTGAGGGGTCAGACCTTCTAATGGAATGATCCACACCCTTTGGCTCATTCCAGAATCACCTGTGTAGCTTGCTGAAAAGCAGTTTCTTGGGGCCCAGCCAAGGCGTTCTGATTCAGGACGCCTGGGGTAGGACCCAGCATTTGCCTGTCTGACCAATCCCAGATAAAGTTGGTGTTCCTGGCCTGTGAGAGCCACACTTGGAGAATCACTGTTCAATCTAGGTGTTTCCTAAGACAACTTTATCATCAATCATGGTAGTTAATGCCTTGACAGGTTTTATTCAGATATAAGAAGCTATTTTGTGGATAGGTCCTCAGTGGAATGGGTATCAACAGAAAAAAGACCATGCTTTCTTTAAAGGTCCTTTAAATATTTAAAGGTTTGAAAGAACAATCAATATTTCTACATAGTAAAAATGCATTTGGTAATTGAAAGCTTAAACTTAACCTCTTTAGTCGCTGTGCACTTAAAAACAATCAGAATTATGAATCACTTTTTGGAATATCTTCATAAGTAGAGAAGCTGCCTTTTTACGTACAACTTCAATTTAGCCTCCCAATTAATGTCATCATGTAGAAATATAGAAGTAAAGCACAGTGTCTTTTTTATATTTCCTCGAGGTTCTTCTAAATATGTAGCTTCATGATTTGGTTTTAAATAACCACAGACTTGGTAAAGAAAATCTGATAACTCTTTCTATATATTGGGTCTAAACAGGGCATTTAGAATCAGAAAACCATAAGCATCAAATGATTTTGGCTGTGTTTACATTTCCTGTAGATTTCTTTCTTTATGCAGTACCAAATGATTATAGTTACCTTTCATTTCCTTGGGGATTGATTAATCGAGTTTGAGGATATTTCTATTTCATGTGTGCCTTCTTTTACTCCCTGGCTGAGTCCAAAAAAGAAGCAAAGCTTAAATTAACCAATTTTGCTGTAAATAACAAGTTCACTCGAATGAGTTGAAATTGCTTTGTGAAATGAAATTTGGGGCATGTCCATGGATTTTAGTCACACATGCTATCTCTGCCTTCTTCTACCATAGAAATTTAAAGAGTTGACTGTAATTATTTTGTGCAGTATACATTTAAAAAGAATTTCTCTGTTGCTCTGTGGTAGAATGTCTCCTTGGGGAGAAAAAAAGCCAAGCCACTCACTATTTCAAATAAAAGAGACATAATTAAATATCATAAGGCCTATGGAAAAAGCAAAGCATATATAGGAAAATGCCGTGCAGTTTTCTGGAGATGCAAATTTGAGGGTCAACATAATAAGCAAATGGGAAATTATTATAACAGAAAGCAGAGTACTCAAATGCATGAGGATAATATTGGTAGTTAGACTTGATAATCTTCCTCTAAAAATGCTGCTGTTTGCTGCTTCCTTATAATGTTCCCTAAATGGAATCAGGGTCGATTGATCAATATTAAAATTTAGTATGAAGTGCTGGTGTCTTAGAGATCAGGAAGAAAACACTTTCTGCTTTACTTTGGCTTCATCCATTCTGTACTATTTAAAAATCATCAAATATGTGTTTGGAACCCCATTGGTGTAAGTAAGCATTTGATGTTTTTCATGATAAACTGTAACGTTCAGACTTAACTGTTATTTGATGACTCTTTTCACTGAAAGGTTAGACAGCAGGCAAAGAGCAATTTGTTTTCTTTTCAAGCTTGTCTTAAAGATCCAGCTTTGTCCCTAAAATATGCTGTGGTTTAAAATATGGTTTCCATGGTCTCTAATAGTTTTCCCATGTATGGTAGATCTTTCTGATCATTCACATTCCATGGAGAATGCAGTCCAGTGTTGTAAAGGAAACCAGTATCAGTGGGGTATCACTAGTATCAGTGGAGTCTGAAGACCTCACTCCTAGTCACAGTGAAGTTATTAGTTTGGTGACCTTAGGCAAGGCATCTTATTATTTTGATTCTTCTTCCACTCTGCTCCATCCACTAGGTTCTAGTTTTCATTTGTAAGCTAGTCTCAGATGCTTTCTAAAATCACCCTAATGGGGTTGGTCAACACTATTACGTTTTCTCTGTGCCCCTGAGCTTGCCATCACTCTCTGCTACGGCTGCCTGGTTAATTTTTAATCTTTCTCACTAAACTCAGGATATGGACCACATCTCTCTGATCGATTATCGTGTTCCCAGCATTTAGGGCAGTGCCTGGCATCTAATAGGTGCTCAGTAAATATTGGGTGAAGGAATACAGGAATTAATGAATACAGGAATTAGTAAGAGAAAGTGTGATTTTTTTTCCATATATTCTCTTCATACATAACTCATAATATGAAGTTCCATTTTCCCCCCCTCTTATTAGTTTGATACAATTGTTCTAAGACTATTCAAATTCTTAAGCAGATTTTCCATTTGTTTTCAAGAGTCTGTGCTTTCCATACAAGCCAAACAGAATAGTTGTTAAGTAATCCTTCAACTCCAGACTCACCTACCTTTAGATGATGTCCATAGAGGTCATGAAGGATTGGGCCACGTCTTGCCGCCTTCCCCAACCAGACCACCAATGCACAACGTACAGCCAGGCAAAGCGTCCTGTTCGTTAGTAGGGCTTGTACTGTTCCTTCACCCTCTGCTCCACCTGCCTTCTTTCCCTGCTTTGCTGGTTTTGACTTCTTTCCCTTTCTGGACTTTGTTATCGACTGTTAAAAATTATCCCATGTATGTATAATGCCAAATGGCTATTTCGGACATATCCAAGTAGTGCTTTTACTTCACGTTTAAAAATTGTTTTTTTCTTTCTAGCTTTAATACAGCTTTTTGAAAAATTGATTTGATAATATGCATCAAGAGCCTTAAAACAATATATAATCAATAATTTCACTTCTAGGAATTTAAGGAAATAATCAGAAACATGGATAAAAATTTGACCCTGTTCATTGCTATACTCTGCTGAAATGTATACTAAGAAGGAAATGATTAGGTAAATGAGGTTATGTTAGTAGTATGCAGTGATCAAAATAATGCTTTTGGAGAGATTTTATTCCTCAGAGGAATTTATATGTAGTTTGATCATATCTAAATATCAAATTATATTCATAGAATAAAGTATGGAAGGGCGAATCATGGGTGATCATATTCCTCTTAATATTTTTCATTGTGAGGCTGTAGAGTTCTCGAAATGATAAAAATTAGTTTAAAAATAAAAAATTTTTTCAGTTTTAAACAGCTCAACTCAGTACACCTTCCTTTCCATTAGAACCTGCTGGTGTACACTTATTCTTTTACTTGTGTGTTTATTGACAATCGTTAGAGAGAATAAGGTGGAAGAAAGAGCCTGCTAATATTCAGCATTTTCATTTTATTGAAAAAAAGTATATACCAGGAGGCTAATAATGCTGAGTAAAATTTTTTTAAATGGTGCATATATCACTTCAAGATAATTAAAAATGTTAACAATCCCATTTTCAATATTTATACAAAGAAAATTATTTAAAAGTAGAGAAAAGTGAGTATATGGAGCTGCTTATCTCAGAATTATCTCAAAATCCTTTAGATTAATATCTAAAATAAAATTGATACACACATTGACAGCATGACTACTATTTTCATTACATGTTTACAAATTTAAGTCTATACATTATATGCATCAATATTATAATGGTAAAGTTTGTATATATAGGCAATGACATAAAGGAAATGAGAGCCTTCAGATTTCATAAAATTAAGTTAAATCTTAGTGCTATATAAATAGCTATTGGAAGCTACTGGTGAAGAGAGAAAGGATGGCTAGTTGGTGTGTGTATATGTGTGTCAATATGTGTACATACATTATAATGGCTTCTCAATAATACATCAGCATTCATTGTTTGGAATGATGAACAGTGGACTGGTTGACTCAAAGGTTAAATAGACACTGTCAGATAGCTTTTGCACATTCTGTATTCTCTGTGCTATGAACTGAAAGTCTATGAAATATCCCTGAAATGCACTGCTCACCTTTTGGTAGCACCTGATGATCATGGCCGTATCAGTTCTATGAAAGTGTCAGGAAAATATTGAAATGTGTCTATTATGTGTTCTGTTGGCAGCTTTGCATGATGTATTTTTTGTAGTCATTTTGAAAGAAACCTGAATAATATCAGAAGAAATTTTGTAGTGTAATAACCATTAAAAGGGAAATCAGCTATGATACCTAGGAAGAGTTAAGTGTGTGGTTCATTCACACTTAGATAATTTCTGGAAACATTGAGGCTGTTTCTTTCTGTGTTTAAGTTACTCATTGATTCTGTTGGTAATAGTGTTAACTCTTTCTTTCCATTGAATTAGTTAACTACTGAGTCAGTTTATTAAGCAGAATTCTGGAAACATGGAAATTGTCATAAGGTCTCTTAGTTATTTATTTAATGGTGAAACCTCAATGAGGTAAAGCCTCATTTTTTATTAGGAATAGTTTATGGTCATCTCTATTTATGCCTTATAACCATGGTTCCAAATTCAGCAAATGACTCTGGCCTATATCAAGCCAGAAAAGAGTTGGTACAAACAAAAGTTTAGCTTTTATTGAAGGTAGGGGAAATTATCTATGACCTTCCAGGTTAAATGGCAGTGGCCATGGAAGAAAGGGGAAAGAAACTAAATATCTGTATACTTGTATGTTTGGGATGCATGCTTATTTAATTTCATTCAGATTTGAAGTACTACTTAATAGCTGAAGCTCTAGAACCAGATGACCAGAGTTTCTAATTCTGTATCTACCATTTAATATTTATGTAACTTTGTCCAGTTACTACTTTGCACCATAGATTTCTAATCTATGTAGTGGTTTTAGGATCAAATTACTAATGCATACTGGGTACCTAGTCAGCATTCAGTAAGTGTGAACATGTATTAGTAGCAGTAGTATTACAGACTTTCACTGAGCACCTCTTATTATTATAAGCTTCTTGAAGGCCAGCACAGTACATTTCACATATCCTAAACATGGTAATTAGATGGTAGGACACCCTGCAATGCAAGGTAAAATGCACATGTCCAGAAAAGGTTAAAAAAAATGTTCATGGATCCTGTTAAAGAGGAATGATGATATTCATTTTGTTTGAGAAGTATCAGGAAAATTAACATGGATTGTAAAGAATTGCTAGTGTTTTGATTGCTGGTAAAGTATTTGAAGCAGAAGCAACATAGCAACAAAAGCAAGAAAGCACAAGGTTCTTGGACTACACTAAGCCACCTAGTTACTAATTTGACTATAAAGGGAAAAAAATCATAGATGAGAATGGAAGGGTAGAGGAGGTCCATGTTATAGAGGAGAAAAAAGCACCAGTATCTTGCCTTGCCACCTTACGTCAATGCACACCGTGACTATCATTCAGATACAAAGTCCTTTATAACACCTAAATAAATAAAGCCTCAGATGCTTTCATTTCAGTTGATAACTTCCTAAAGAAAAACCTTCATCATAGAGTTTTTTGTGATACTGAAGTCTGCAGGTTTGTGATGACCTTTGCAAATAGACTATTCATGTGTCCCACCCCAAAGCAGACTAGCTCTAATTTGGTGACTTATATTGTTGTTTCTTCTCTTTAAATACCTGCTCTGCCCTTTCTATGGAATGTCTAATTCTTTCAAAATACAGGTTCCCTTGAAAACATTGTATTTAAAAAGACTTTTGATGCAGGCTGAGTTTTCCTTTGACTTTTGACATCAAGCCCATATGTGTTGGCAGAAGAAGCTGCAGCAGAAAAACGGGGAGTTGGATTTATTCCTTTTAAGCAGAAGGATACAAGTGAGGAATATTAATCTGACAGAAATATAAGAACAGAATGTAATTAGGGCATCACAGGGGTCTAATCAAGGGAGGATTTAGGGTACTGGGTGGAATGGAGGAATCAAAGTTGAGGAATCTGTAAGACCTGACAATGGACAAGATTTGAAGGAGGGTAGAGTTAACCCTCAGGCTTCATGTCTGGATGACCAGAGAAATGGTCAGGCCATTAAAAACAGGGAAATTAAGAAAAATTCCTGATTCCTGTGGGCAATGTTATTTGGGACCTGATGACTTTTATGCCTAGGGACATTTTGCCGAGCTAACAGGCAGTAAAAATTGTGGGACTTGGAAAATATCTGTATCATCTATGTTACAGATGAGATTTAAGACATCTCTATGAGGTGAAAAGATAGAAGAACAAAAAAAAAACAAGAAAAGAGATGAAGAACAGGATTTACTTGACTCTGGGTGCAATCTTGGACAAATCTGTTACTTGTGTCTTCATTTCCACACTTGTACAAAATACAATGATGAAAAACTTTTTTCACAAATACAAATGAAATAATGTATATAAAAATAGTTGGTAAAGTGTAAAGTGCTTCACAAATATTGTTGCTGTTGAGAGGGAGAAGGAAGGAAAAGGTCGAGTGATTGAGACAGAAAAGTGGAAGCTGTAGAAGAAAGACAAGCGTAGGCACTGTCAAAGTCACCAGAGGAAAAGAGAGTCTCAAGAAATGAGTGTCAGCACCTTTGGGTGTTAAATTTGCAAGTCATTGGTCTACCCAAGAATGCTATTTTGGTAAACATTGTACTCAGTTATCTAGAACTCAGATTGAAAGGACTGAACAGGTGTTTGGAAAATGGAAATAGTAAAACAACTGTATATATTCATTTGGTGGGAGAGAGAACTATAGGAGGGTGGAAATTAGGGTACAGTAATATAATTTAAGTAAGGTTATCATGGAAAAATGTCTTAGATAGCTAGACTATTTAAATTCATCCACCATTTGGAAATTTAATATGCTCATTTGAGTTAAAAAGGGCTCCCAATATTGTCATATCATTTGTACATATATTATCTCTTCATCACTACTTAAACTTATTTCATTTTTTTCTGTTTGAGATAGTTGCCTACTTTTGAATCCATAATCATCTGTTAATATTATTTAATATTTAATTTAATTGAGCTTTTAGTACTCTGTTACTCTTATATTAGTCATTTTTCTCTTAAAATCTTTGAATCGAGTTGATATTTTATGAGAAGCACTATAAAATAATCAGTTCAAAGAGTTCAGGGATAATCCTCATTTTCTTAACATATTATTTTAAGACATGTCAATATTAGCATATTGAGAAGGTATACCTGCCAAAAATGAATAGAGTGATAGTTGAATATACCATTCAGTTAACATTTTTTAATCACCTTTTTAAATCTAGAGATAGTCGTAGATTCATATAGAGTTGTAAGACATAATACATAGAGAACGCATTTACTCTATACCTGATTTCCCACAAAGATACCGTCTGGCAAAATGGTAGCACAATATCATAATCAGGATATTGATATTAGTAGAGTCAAGATAAAGACATTTTCTTCACCACAAAGATCCCTTTTATAGCTACAACATTTCCCTCCCACCTACATGCCCTCCTTTACACTTGGCAACAAGTAACCTATTCTCCATTTCTATAATTTTGTCATTTCAGGAATGTTATATGAGTGGAATCATACAGTATGTAACCTTTTGGGATTAACTTTCTTCATTCAACATAATTCTCTGGTGATTGCATATTTTAATAGATTGTTCCTTTTCATTACTAATTAATATTTCATGGTATGGATGTATCATAATTTTGTTTAACCATTCACTGTTGAAGGGCAGACATCTGGGTTGTTTCTAGTTTGGGACTATTACAAATTAAGCTGCTGTAAACATTCATGTGCCGTGTTTGAGTGAACATTTTTTATTTCTCTGGGATAAATGCTCTGGATTACAGTTGCTGGGCTGTGTGGTAGCTGTAGATCACCAACCTATGAATTATCCAGTTTCTTAACATCCTCACCACAATATTGTATTGTCACTATGTTTTAGCCATTGGGATAGGTATGTAGTGATATCTCATAGTGGTATTAACTTCTACTTGTGTAATGGGTAAATGATTTTAAACACTTTCATGTGCTCATTTGCCATCTGTATATTATTTTTGATAAAATATCTCCCTGTCAGTTGACCATTTAATAACTAAATTGTTTTTTTTACTGTTGAGTTTTGAGCTTTTTGTTTTGCTAGAAGCTAGTCCTTTGTCAGATATGTGGTTTACAAATATTTTCTTCGTTTGTCCTTTGTGTTTTCATGCTCATAACAGGGTCTTTCACAGAGAAAATGGTTCTAATTTATGAATTCCAGTTTATCATTTTTTCCTTCTGGATTATGCCTTTGATGCCAAATATAAAATCTCTTTGGCTAGTCTTAAATCACAAAGATTTTTCTCTTCAGTTTTCTTCTAAAAGGTTTATAGTTTTACCTTTATACATTTAAGTCTACATTTTGAGTTAATTTTTGTAAAATATGTGAGGTTTATGTCATGGTTCATTTAAATTTTATTTATTTATTTATTTATCTATTTATGTATGCTAATGGATGTCCTATTGCTCAAATGTGTTTGTTGAAAAATTTATCTGTCTTCCACTTAATTACATTGCACCTATGTCAAACATCAGTTGGACATATTTTTGCTCCTTTTATTCTGTTTAAGTTCCAATACATACTGGAGTCTTTATGTGAAAGGAGGGGCATACTTACTCCTTGTAATGCTCATTGCATTCTTGTTGATGCTGGAGTCTTTATGTGAAAGGAGGGGCATACTTACTCCTTGTAATGCTCATTGCATTCTTGTTGATGCTGCTCTGAAGGCTTTTTCAGAAATACCATCTTTGCTGTAAGGAAAGTTTTCTGCTTTTTATACAAGTCTGGGCACTGAGCTATAAGGAAGAATGGAGGGAAAGATGAAGCTTCTGCCCACTCCCTTTCAGGGAAGGAGTTTCCCCTCTTTGCTGAGGTCAATCATGTTGAAGGCCACCAGTTGAACTCTATTGCCTTCATGATGACATGAGACAGTTTTCAGATTTTGGCAATAGGCTTTCTGTCTGTCTTGGGTTCTTGTAATGTTATTATTTATTTTTATTTTTTCTGACTTTTATGCCTTAAAAGCATCTTTATGGGAATGGCTAGATGCTTTCTTGGAGCTATTAAAAATGGACACCTTTGAAACCACCATCCTTAATTTATTGTTTTAAATAACATTTTATATTACATTTAAATTTGCATGTTTGGCAGTTATGTGGAACGCTGTATAAAAAGTTGTGGCAAAATGGAGGCAAAGAGAGCAGTAGAAGAATAAATAGAAAGGATATTAAAACCAAAACTCACACCATCATTCTAGCTGTGACTCAAAATATATACAACAAATACAAATATGAATACATACAAGTGATCATAAAGCAAAACAATAACAGGTGCACATTAGAATTTCTAATGTTCTAACTGAAACTCGTGTTATAGGGTAGTAACATCCATTCTATAGGGGAAAAGGGGGTCTCATAATAGACTTGGGAGTTTTGGTATAAATATATTTAAATAAGATTTTTTTGGCTGTAAGATTTTTTTTTCTTAGAAACTTCTTTATTATAAGCATTCTTAAATACTTTTACTATGTGTATCACAGAAATGGTATCACTTCTACTCATTAAAATATCACTGATCTGAATGTAGTATGCATGCAGTGTTTTTAGCAACAACTTTATTATGAGTGTTCTTGAGCACTTCACTGCAGGCAGTACATAATGGTTATCACTTCCATTGTCTGAAGTGACACTGACCTGATCCATTCAAGCATTATTCTTAGAAGCACCTTTATTACAAGTGTTCTTAAAATTTTCAACGTGTGAATTAGGGAATGGATATCACTTCCATTCACTGAGGTAATATAGTTCTCAATGCAGTTTGTAGGAAACAGCATCAAAACATCTTTATTGGAAGTATTTTAATATGTATATATCTATATTTTTTATTGAGATAAAATTGGCATATAGCATCATATTAGTTTTAGGTGCAAAACATAGTAATTCAATATTCATATTCACTACAAAGTGATCACCACAATGTGTAGTTGTAATCCATCACCATACAATAAACCTTCTTCCATTGTACCCACCTCCCAACCCTCTTACCCTTTGATAATCACCAATCTGTTCTCTGTTTCTGTGAGTTTTATTTTGTTTTGCTTGTTTGTTTGTTTGTTTTTAGATTCCATGTATAAGTGAAATCATATGGTATTTGTCTTTACCAATTAGGATATCTTTTAGTTCTTTTGTTAGCCTAATGGCTACAGCTAGGGCTTACAATACTCTGTTAAATAAAAGTGGCAAGAGTGAGTATCCTTGTCTTATTCCTGATATTAGAAAAAAAACTTTGTTTTTCACCATTGAGTATGATTTTAGCAGTGGGTTTGTCATGTATGGCCTTTATTATGTTGAGATACATTCCCTCTATGCCCACATTGTTAAGAGATGTTATCATAAAAGAATGGTCAATTTTGTCAAATGCTTTTTCTGCATCTATTGAAATTATCATATGATTTTTATCTTTCATTTTGTTAATATGGTGTGTTATGTTTATAGATTTGTGGATGTTGAACCATCTTTGCATCCCTGAAATAAATCTAACTTGATCAGGGCATATGATCCTTTTAATGTATTGTTCAATTTGTTTTGCTAATAGTTAGTGACAATTTGTGCATCTATTATCATCAGAAATATTGACCTATAATTTTCTTTTGTGATGACTTTGTCTATAGTATCAGGGTAATTCTGGCCTCATAAAGTGTTATGATGCATTTCCTCCTCTTCAGTTTTTTTGGAAGAGTTTGGAAAGAGTAGGTATTAAATCTTTGAATTCACCAGTGACGTTATCTGGTACTGCAACTTTTGTTTGTTTGGAAAGATTTTGATTATTGATTCAATCTTCTTACTAGTAATAAGACTATTCAAATTTTCTATTTATTCCTCATTGAGTCTTGGAAGATTGTATGTTCCTAGGAATTTATCCATTTCTTCTGTTGTCCAATTTGTTGGTATATCATTATTCATAGTAGTCTCTTATGATGGTTTGTATTTCTGTGGTATCACTTATGATTTCTCTTTCATTTCTGATTTTGTTTATTTGATCCTTCTCATTTCTTGGTGGGTCTAGCTAAAGGTTTCTCAATTTTATATTTTCAAAGGACCAGCTGTTTCTGTGAGTTTTATTTTGTTCTGCTTGTTTGTTTGTTTTTAGATTCCATGTATAAGTTTCATTGATATTTTCTGTTTTTTTTTTTAATTTTAGTCTCTATTCCAGTTATTTCTGCTCAGGTTTTTATTATTACCTTCCTTCTACTAACTTTGGGCTTCATTTAATCTTTTTCTAGTTCTTTTAGGTGTAAAGTTAGACTGTTTATTTGAAATTTTTCTAGTTTCTTGTGGTAGGCCTGTATTGCTATGAACTTTCCTCTTAGAACTGTTTCTGCTGCATGGCGTAGATTTTGGATTGTTATATTTCCATCTTCATTTGACTCAGGTTTTTCTTTTGATTTTTCCTTTGATTTTTTTCAATGAAACATTGGTTGTTGAGTAGTGTATTGGGTTTTTTCCCCACGTTTTTGGATTTTTATTCAGTCTTCTTGTACTTAATTTGTTGTTTTTTAACATTGTGGTCAGAGAAGATGCTTAGTATGATTTCAATCTTCTTAAATTTATTGAGACTTATTTTGTGCCCTACCATATGATCTCTCCTAGAGAATATTCCATGTGCACTTGAGAAAAATGTATATTCTGCTGCTTTTGAATAGAATGTTCTGTAAATATCTGTTCAGGTCATCTGGTCTAATGAGTTGTTTAATGCCAATATTTCCTTATTGACTTTCTGTGTGGATGATATAGCCTTTAATGTAAGTGTGGTTTTAAAATCCCCTATTATTATCATTGCATTTCTGTGACTATCTCCCTTTAGTTCTGTTAATATTTGCTTTATATATTAAGATGCTTCTGTGTTGGGTATATAAATATTTGTAATTTTGTTGTTGTTGGATGGAACCTTTTATCATTATGTAATGCCTTTCTTTGTCCTTTATTACAGTCCTTGTTTTAAAGTCTATTTCATCTAATATGATTGTAGTCACACCAATTTTTTTTTTCATTTTCATTGAATGGAATATCTTTTTCATCCCTTCACTTTCAGTCCATGTGTATTCTTAGATCTAAAGTCTCTTGTAGGCAACATATAAATGACTCTTTTTAAAGAAAATCCATTCAGCCACTATGTGGTCCATTTACATTTAAAATAATTATTGATAAGTATGAGCTTAAGTATTGGTAATTGTTTTCTGGCTGTTTTTGTTGTTCCTGTCTGTTCCTTTCTATTTCTCTTGCTCTTTTCCCTTGTGGTTTAATGCCTTTCTTTAGTGTTATGTTTAGATTAGTTTCTCATTATCTTTCGTGTATCTACTATAGGTTTTTGTTTTGTGTTTTCAATGAGGTTCACACAAAGCAGCCTATACATATAACAGTCTATTTTAAGTTATAGTGACTTAAATTTGAACACATTCTAAAAACTACATTTTTGCTCCACCCATCACATTTTATATTTTTGATGTATTTTACATCTTTTATTTTGTATATCTCTTAATTAATGTAGCTATATTTAATTACACTACTTTAGTCTTTTAATCTTCATACTAGCTGTATAAGTGGCTAATCCACTACCTTTAGTATATATTGACCTTTATCAGTGAAATTTTTACTTTATATGTTTATTATTATTATTAGTTATTGCTAATAATTGTCACCAGGGGACACCTCCATATCTAGGCCAGAGGTTAAGACTAGCCCTTTCAGCTTAAAAAAGTCCCTTTTGCATTTCTTTTAAGACTGATTTAGTGGTGATGATGAACTCCTTTAGCTTTTGCTTGTCTAAAAAACACTTCATCTCTCTTTTAGTTCTGAATAATAACCTTGTCATACAGAGTATTCTTGGTTGGAAGGTTTTTTTTTCTTTTGGCACTTTGAATATATCATGCAAATTCCCTTTTAGCCTTCAAAGTTTCTGCTCAAAAATCTGTTGATAGTTTTATACAATTTCCCTTGTACATACCAAGTTGTTTTTCTCTTGCTGTTTTTATAATTCTTTTTAACTTCTGACATTTTAATTATAATGTGGTTTTGTGTGGATCTCTTTGGGTTCATCTTATTTGGAACTCTGTGTTTCCTGAAACTTGATGTCTGTTTCCTTCCCGAAGTTTTTAGCTGTTATTTCTTCAAATAAGTTTTTTTGCTCCTTTCTCTCTTTCTTCTCCTTCTGAGACTTCTATAATGTGAATGTTATTCTGCTTGATATTGTTCTATTGGTCCCTAAGCTTTCTTAAGTTTTTAAAATTCTATTGTGTTTTCTTTTTGTTGCCGTTTGTATGGGTTCCACAGCCCCTTTCTCCAAGTCATTGGTCCATTCTTCTGCTTCATCTAATTTGCTGTTGAACCCTTCTAGTGTGTTTTTCAGTTCAGTTAGCATATATTTCAGTTCTGTAACTTCTGTTTTTCTCTGTGATTTTCTTATCATTTCTCTCTTTGTTGAAAAACACTAAGTTTCTCCATTCTTCTGTGTTTGTGGAGCATATTTATGACCATTACTTTCAACTCAATCATGTAGATTACTTATCTTCATTTCATTAAGATCTTTTTCTGAGGTTTTAAAATTTTCTTTCCTTTGGAACATATTCCTCTGTTTCCTCACTTAAATAAATTATTTGTGTTTGTTTCTATGTATTAGGCAAAACAACTACTACCTCTCTTAATCTTGAAGGGGTGGCTTTGTGTAGGAGATGAATCTTATTATTAACCTTCTTCTAGTTCTTGGTTGTCTCTTGAACTTTTATGATTGGCTAAGTATCCTGATTTATTCTTCATAAGCCCCAGTTGTTGAGGGTGTGCCAAAACCTTCCCTTTTCCAAGGGGAGCAATAACAGCACCTCGTTTCAGGCTGACTGGAAGCCAGATTCTCAGGCAGCAGCTTCTGAAGTATGCAGATATATACAGTCCTGTGGGACCACAATTCCAAATCCTGTTGATCTCCAACTAGATTTGGAAGTATCCCTGGGTGATAGTTGCAAAAACTGGGGCTTTGGACAAGTATATAATATCTTTTCTGGGAGGTATCAGTGTCAAGGCAAAAGGAGGGCCTCAAGGATGGTGTCACTCTGCATCTGTTCCCTGAGAATGCCCCTGTAGCCTCCAGGTGTGTGGCACACCTGAAGCCTTCCTTTAGGTTTAAGTACCAGGTAAGTAGGTAGGCCTTTTCCGCAGTTAGACCAGGGTGTATTTCAATCTGCTGTCTGTGCAGCCCTAAATACTTGGGATTTAGGATAATTTTGGATAGTTTAACTTTCTTGTTACCCAATTAGTTCTCTCTGACTTCAACCTTGTTGCTAACAAAACTATTAGTTTGCCTCTTTAACTCAACAGTTTCTTGTAGTTTTCAAGATATCACTGTTAGGAGCTATATTTATTATCTAGTACTTCCTCATTTATTTGTAATCATTTATTGATCATGCATTGTGTTAGATTCTAGGATTACAAAGATGAATAAAAAGAAAATTTTGATGTCAAAGTGCTGGGAGTCTAGCTAGGATGGGCAATAGAGGGGAGAAGATTTAGAGACTGAGCTAGACTGAACGTTCTGTATCCTTGAAGATAATACATTGAATAAATTTTATCTTATTGTTTGCCACCTAAAAGCCAACCATGGTGTAAACAAATAACTGGCTAACTGTGAATTCCTGTGAACAAATTATTATATTAAAGCACCCATTGTCTAAGGGTGGAGCCAAATTCATGATAAGTATTTACAGAATTTAAGGAGTTGATGGATTTGGGTAGATATAAAGAAAGGGGGCAGGGTTTATTAAGATATTAAAGGAATGAGACGTGAAAGTAACAGGAGGGAAAAAGTATGCATATCACTTTGGTTGCTGCAGTCCATCCATGTTAAGAAATCAGATGACATTGGGCACCTACAAGGGAAAAATTCAAATGTCGAAGGTATTGTGTGTTAACCTGCATAGACTATTTGTTTACCTGTTTCTCACATTGGTTGAAGATAGGAATCTCCTCTTTACCTGGAACAATGACTGGCTCATAAAACTAAAGCTTAACAAACTCGTTGTTTTTTGAAAAAGGGAGAGAGATTTCATAAAGACAGCTCCAAGTTCGTACTAAAATCTGTAGTCACTATGAAATACAATATAACCCTTCTAAATATTCTTCATATAAAAAATTCTGTGTGTATGTGTGTGTGCGCAAACTTCATAGAGCATATATTTCTGATTTTCAGATGGTCCTTACTTGGCAAAACCCTAACCCGATAATGGTTAGTGCCTTCTCATCATAGCACAGGTATTTTTTTTTCTTTATCAGGTTCTGAGCTCTTTGGTGTCTTCTCCTCCACTTTTACATTTCAGAGCAGGACAGTGGTTATGAGAAAACTAGAATATGTTCCATACATAAATTACCACTTTAAAGGAATCCTCATGCTTAAAGATATGTCTGACCTTAAAATGACAGAACAATTATAACATTACCTGGATTTAGGGTATTTCGGGATCTCTCAGTGCCTCAGATAATCATTTTATCCTTAATTGTATAATAAATGTCCCTAAACAGCCAACACAATCTATTCCACTTTTTAGGATAGAACCTCAACTCTTTGGTATCTGTAATTATTGAAAGAACCACAATAATAGGCACTGCTTTTCTTGGTTGGGTTTCTGGTAACAGCTCAGATATTTCTGAGTTCTCTACTTTGTAAGAGAAGACTGCAATAGCAATGTATATATTAATTAAACATTCAGTGTTTGAGATTCCAATTACATAGTCCTACAAGAATGCTTCCATATATACTCATTTTGGTGGTAGGTTAATAAAATAGTGAGGCTGGTTAGCAACAATAGCCTCTTTTTTGTCATTTTTGTGATGTTTCAGCTATGCAAATATCACAAGATAAAAAGAACCCAGATTTTTGGTTGACTTTAGAATTAAGGATTTTGAAGTTTGTTATGAATAACTTGTTTAATAGTAAGTCATCTTTAATTGTACTTTAACTCAGCACACCTGGACTGTATTTAACAGAAAGGGAGTTAAAAACAAAGCACATAGAGGATCTACAGTGGGCAATCTGAAATAGAGGAGTGATGAATGTCTAATGAATCAGGACAGTGTAGACATTGAATAAATTAACTTAGCAGTAAAAGGGTCTTATTTTGTTTCTGTTACCTAAGTGAGCCCAGTGCAAAGTTAGAAAGTTTAAATATGTGTGTTTGTGTGTGTTTATTTTTATGATTTGTGTTATTGCTTGAACTACCTGAAAGCAACTTAAAGTGCTCAATAAAAGTCTGGAAGGTATGCATCGTTGGTCTATATAACAGTAAAAATACTATTGCTGGATCAAAACTATGTCAAAGCCTCATGAAGGAGCTGTTTCCAGGATAGGTAATGAATGATTTGAAATGACATGATGTGAGAGATACTACTGAGAATCTTAAAAGATGACAGAATGCTTTTCAAGCTTCATGAAATATGATGTGATGGTACTTTGTCAAGGACTGCTAAAAGCCTACTCGCAAGGACTCCCTAAATCACCACTGAGAATGCACCTGTTTCTCGATTGTTTTGAGTGACTGCTTGGCAGTGGGAGGTGACACTGTATGTTTGGGTACAAAGAAACAAAGTAACTTTGGTGTGTGAACTGTGCTTGTTAGCCGGATACCATCCTGTCACCTCAAACAGAATAGTGTTTAGAGTTGAGTAGGATTTAATTTTATTTCAGTGTACCTAGGTTGGTTATATCTTTTAGTTGTGTTTGCAAAGATTAATAACCAGTAGTAATCCTTAGTGAGGGAAGGACAAAGACTAGCAGTGCTGCAGATCATTACTGACTTAGAATGATCAAGATATATTTTCATTGTAACTACCCATAAAATAAATTTCTTAACAGAAACAACTTCTTCTTTGTCTATGTACTCTCCGGTCTCTTCAATGGAGTCCCTTTCTCCTTTTACTATTGACTCAGGAAATATTTCCAGGTTAAACCTTCTGACCCTGAAAGCCTGTTTTGCCTGGTTTCAGTTCTTTCGGTTCCGCTTTGTTCCCCTGGCCCACTCCCGTGGAAATGACATGAAGGACATTTGCTTTGGGAGGCCAACACCACGGGGACTTCAGTTCTCACTTAGAGCCCCAAATGCCTGTCTATCCTTCCCTTCGAATGGGAGCTCAGACAATAGGAACCTAGGTCATTGTTATTGCTGAAAGAATATATTAAGCCCACAAATATGGAGGCTCACTTTATTTCTAATGTGCATGCTGAGTCACTTTCCTTATGATGATACCCAGGGTCTTTCATGCAGTAGTATTAATGGTTACAGTTGCTAATCAAAATCCAAACCCTTAAAGCAAAAAAGATGGACACAAGGTATTTAGAAAGGAAGGAGATTTAACCGTTATTGAGTTAACGACTTACCTGCTGCAGACCAGGCTGAACCCTTCCAGTTCTAATTGCAGGCCATGGATTAGAACATCAGCCTCACCTGAGAGCTTATCAGAAATGCATAATTTTAAGCCCAGACCTACTTTTCAGAAATTTCATCTTAATGAGATCCTAAGGAGATTTCGATGTACATCAGAATATGAGACATGTTGGGGTAAAGCATTTAAAAATATTTTCCCATTTAATCCTCATGGCTTTCACATGGCTGATATCACCGTTCCCATTGTACAAATGAAGACTGTTAGGCCCAGGAGGCCAAATCACTTCATCCCACCCAGAGTGAACCGTTTTCCTGTATACCGCTGTCAGTAGCAAGAGCGATGACCATACAAGGGCTTTATTAACCTAGGGAAAATTCAGTAGCTTCATAGCTACCAACTGCTTAAAGAAAAAAAAAGGTCAATTACTCTCATAGCCAGGTGCAGTCACAAAGGAAATAGTTCCATTATTTTTAGTCACACCTCTATTTTGAACCAAGAGGTATTAACTTCTCTTAATTTGCAATCCAAAAAAGTCACTGAATTTCGATCTGAACAACTTTTAGCTGCTTATTCTCCACAAGCCTAATTCAGCCTCAGATGTTGAAATTTTGCCATGATAGTAGATGTTCCAAAAAGGTGCCACTGAATCCAAAAGCAATTCCAAAAGTGGAATTGTAAAAAAAAGTAACTTCAGTATTACATTGGAATTAGTGCAGTCTTCTAAGATGTAAATGCTCATTTCCGTGTTCAAGTTCTGAGAGTTTTGTTAAAAATATCTTATAAAAATACACATTGTTTTTAAAAGTGTTGCACTTCTTTTTGATCACTATTCATGCACTGCCAAAATAAAAGACCAAGTATGAAACAGTAGAGATTAGTGTTTCTTTCAATAAATCATTGTGAGAAATAAAATAAATGCCGCTGTCCAACAGACACAAAGTTCAACAAAGCGCTCAAGATAAACAAATGGCAATGAGTCAGAACCTTCAAGCTAAAAGAAATTAATCATCACATCGGGGCTGACCTGACAGCGTATTACACAGAATGGCAAAATGTGTAAGAGTATGAGTATTCAGGACTCTTGAAGTCATGAGATTGGTCACGAAGGATAAAAATTGTGTAAATTTGTATCAAATTCCTAAGGCAGAATACTTAGACTGTCAGCAGTCTTAAAACTATGTAGCAGATGGAGGAGGCAAGCATCAGGATTCCAGGAAACAAAATTAATTTCACTATCTTCCTAAATTTTCAGAATACATAGGAATCCATGGGAAGTCAATTAAAGAATTCAGCTTTCTAATGCTAAGTTACTGATTATATCCTGAGATCAGGGTCCACAACCCTAGTGGATATTAAAACCACCTGAGATGCAATCACTGCACGCTAACCCCCAAATTCTAATTTACATATTTGCAGTGGAGCTGTTGATGTTCAGATTTCCCCAGGTGATCTAAAATGTAGCCAGACTTTAGAGCTCCTATCCTACGTGATGCTGAATTAAATGAAAGACTAGTGAAGAGACAAATGTCTGATATTAAAAGAAATCATGAGAATTGACCATATTTCAGGTTATAGCTGTTGTATCTTTGGAAGTAAGGCTAACAAAAAGATGTAGAATGTAACCATGGACATATAGAGGTCTCTTCTTTTCCTACTACTCTGATTTATTCAGTATTTTCAATCAGTAATTGAAGATGATGGGAAAGAAATTGTTTTAGGTTTAGGTTTTTCCCTATTGCAAGGATGCTGCAGTGAATATCCCTCTATGTCCAGACTGGGGTCCATGAGGGAATATTTATATGACAGATTCCAAGAAGTAGAATTATTTGATCAAAATGTTTATACATTTTTAATGTTGATATTTATTTATTGCCAACTGCTCATCAAAGAGGTGACAGTAATTTATATCCAGGTGACATCTCCTTCAACCTTTGTCTATTGATAAAGAATATGTAAGAGAGGGAATAACCAACAGCACATGGCCTGAAGGAAGAAGGTTTGAAGACAGAGCAACAGTTTTGGAAAAACTGTAGGAAGAAAAGGTGAGGTGATATAAGTATGATTGTTTGGCAGTGCTAAGAAAAGATTTGTTTAAGGCTGTCATAAATTGTCAAGTTTTCGTTCAAGTAATAATTGGGTGCTTGATGTAGGCAGAGAGAGGTTCATCTTTTTTTAATATTTTATTTGGAATCTTACACTATTTTTTTTTCTTATAGCTTTAGAAAGGAAAACTATTGATACACTAGTGATTATATTGCTAAATATATTCCAGAGACAAATGTGCACAGGACACATATACAAAAATGTAGTATTTTTGTCATGGTGAAAATTTGGTAACATATATGTCATTGATGTTTAAACAGGAGAGTAGATTATGACATATTTACATGGTAGCATATTATACACATGCATATGTACACTGACAAAATTGCTATCTTCCTACATGTATTTGTGCCTTACATTTAAGTAACATTTCTCATGTTAAATAAGCATTTCATGCCATTATATCAATACAAATGTTATTTAGTGGGTGTTTAGTAGTCAGTCTTATTTATGTACCATCATTTACTTAAGGCTCCAGAAATAGACAAAAAAAACACCAGAGTATATCCCACCAAGATTTAATGAATTTTAATATTTTCCTATCTTTGCTTAGATTTTAATATATTTTTTAAATAATTTATTTGGTATCATTATTCTACAATTACATGTGCAATATTATGGTTATTAAACTACCCACTTCATGAGGTCCCCCCCACCAACCCCATTACAGTCACTGTCCATCAGCGTAGTGAGATGCTATAGAATCACTACTTGTCTTCTCTGAGTTGTACAGCCCTCCTCTTGCCCCCCCAACATTACATCTGCTAATCTTATGCCCCTTTTTCCCTCTTATCCCTCCCACCCCACCCATCTTCCCCAGTCCCTTTCCCTTTGGTAACTGTTAGTCCTTTCTTGGGTTCTGTGCGTCTGCTGCTGTTTTGTTCCTTCAGTTTTTTTCTTTGTTCTTATACTCAACATGTGAGTGAAATCATTTGATACTTGTCTTTTTCGGCTTGGCTTATTTCACTGAGGATAATACCCTCTAGCTCCATCCATGTTGTTGCAAATGGTAGGATTTCATTACTTCTTATGGCTGAATAATATTCCACTGTGTATATGTACCACATCTTCTTTAGCCATTCATCTACTGACGGAAACTTAGGTTGCTTCCATTTCTTGGCTATGGTAAATAGTGCTGCAATAAACATAGGGGTGCATATGTCTTTTTCAAACTGGGCTGCTGCATTCTTAGGGTAAATTCTTGGGAGTGGGATTCCTGGGTCAAATGGTATTTCTATTTTGAGTTTTTTGAGGAACCTCCATACTGCTTTCCACAATGGTTGAACTAATTTGCATTCCCACCAGCACTGTAGGAGGGTTCCCTTTTCTCCACATCCTTGCCAACATTTGTTGTTGTTTGTGTTTTGGATGTTGGCCATCCTCACTGGTGTGAGGTGATATCTCATTGTGGTTTTAATCTAAATTTCTCTGATGATTAGTGATGTGGAGCATCTTTTCATGTGCCTGTTGGCCATCTGAGATTCTTCTTTGGAGAAGTGTCTATTCATGTCCTCTGCCCATTTCTTAATTGGATTATTTGCTTTTTGTTTGTTGAGGTGCGTGAATTCTTTATGTATTTTGGATTTAAACCCTTTATCAGATACGTTTTTTATGAATATATTCTCCCATACCGTAGGATGTCTTTTTGTTCTACTGATGGTGTCCTTTGCTGTACAGAAGCTTTTCAGCTTGATATAGTCCCACTTGTTCATTTTTGCTTTTGTTTCCCTTGCCCGGGGAGATATGTTCATGAAGAAGTTGCACATGTTTATGTTCAAGAGATTTTTGCCTATACTTTTTACTAAGAGTTTTATCATTTCATGACTTACATTCAGGTCTTTGATCCACCATGAGTTTACTTTTGTGTATGGGGCTAGAAAGTAGTCCAGTTTCATTCTCTTACATGTAGCTGTCCAGTTTTTCCACCACCAGCTACTGAAGAGGCCGTCATCTCCCCATTGTATATCCAAGGCTCCTTTATCAAATACTAATTGACTGTGTATGTTTGGGTTAATGTTTGGATTTTCTATTCTATTCCACTGGTCTGTGGATCTGTTTTTGTGCCAATATCAAATTGTCTTGATTACTGTGGCTTTGTAGTAGAGCTTGAAGTCAAGGAGCGTAATTCCCCCTGTTTTATTCCTCCTTCTCAGGATTGATTTGGCTATTCAGGGTCTTTTGTTGTTCCATATGAATTTTAGAATTATTTGTTCCAGTTCATTGAAGAAAGCTGTTGGTACTTTGATAGGGATTGCATTGATTCTGTAGATTGCTTTAGGTAGTATAGCCATTTTGACAATATTTATTCTTCCTAGCCAAGAGCATGCGATGCATTTCCATTTGTTAGTGTCCTTTTTAATTTCTCTTAGGAGTGTCTTGTAGTGTTCAGAGTACAGGTCTTTCACGTCCTTCGTTAGGTTTATTCCTAGGTATTTTATTCTTTGATGCAATTGTGAATGGAATTGTTTTTCTGATTTCTCTTTCTGTTAGTTCATCATTAGTGTATAGGAAAGCAACAGATTACTGTGTGTTAATTTTGTATCCTGCAACTTTGTTGAATTCAGATATTAGTTCTAGTAGTTTTGGAATGGAGTCTTTAGGGTTTTTTATGTACAGTATCATGTCATATGCAAATAGTGACAATTTGACTCCTTCTTTACCAATCTGGATGCCTTGTATGTCTTTGTTTTGTCTAAATGCCATGGATAGCACCTCCAGTACTATGTTGAATAACAGTGGAGAGAGTGGGCATCCCTGTCTTGTTCCCGATCTTAGATGAAAAGCTTTCAGCGTCTCGCTGTTAAGTATGGTGTTAGCTGTGGGTTTCTCATACGTGGCCTTTATGATGTTGAGGTACTTGCCCTCTATACCCATTTTGTTGAGAGTTTTAATCAGGAATGGATGCTGAATTTTGTCAAATGCTTTTTCAGCATCTATGGAGATGATCATGTGGTTTTTGTTCTTCTTTTTGTTGATGTGGTGGATGATGTTGATGGATTTTAGAATGTTGTACCATCCTTGCATCCCTGGGATGAATCCCACTTGATCATGGTGTATGATCCTCTTGATGGATTTTTGAATTCGGTTTGCTAATATTTTGTTGACTATTTTTGCATCTACGTTCATCAGGGATATTGGTCTGTAATTTTCTTTTTTGGTGAGGTCTTTGCCCGGTTTTGGTATTAGAGTGATGCTGGCTTCATAGAATGAGTTTGGAAGTATTCCCTCCTCTTCTATTTTTTGGAAAGCTTTAAGGAGAATGGGTGTTATTTCTTCTCTATATGTCTGGTAGAATTCAGAGGTGAATCCATCTGGTTCGGGGGTTTTGTTCTTGGGTAGTTTTTTGATTACCGATTCAATTTCGTTGCTGGTGATTGCTCTGTTTAGTTTTTCTGTTTCTTGCTTGGTCACTCTTGGAAGGTTGTATTTTTCTAAGAAGTTGTCCATTTCTTCTATGTTTTCCAGCTTGTTAGCATATAGATTCTCATAATATTCTCTTATAATTCTTTGTATTTCTGTGGGGTCCGTTGTGATTTTTCCTTTCTCATTTCTGAATCTGTTTATGTGTGTAGATTCTCTTTTTCTCTTAATGAGTCTGGCTAGGGGTTTATCTATTTTGTTTATTTTTTCAACGAACCAGCTCTTGGTTTCATTGATGTTTTCTATTGTTTTATTCTTCTCAATTTTATTTATTTCTTCTCTAATCTTTATTATGTCCCTCCTTCTGGTGACTTTGGGCCTCATTTGTTCTTCTTTTTCCAATTTCAGTAATTGTGTCTTTAGACTATTCATTTGGGAATGTTCTTCCTTCTTTAAATAGGCCTGGATTGCAATATACTTTCCTCTTAGAACTGCCTTTGCTGCGTCCCACAGATGTGGTGGCTTTGTGTTGTTGTTGTCCTTAGTCTCCATATATTCTTTGATTTCTGTTTTCATTTGGTCATTAACCCATTAATTAATTAGGAGAGTGTTTTTAAGTCTCCATGTATTTGTGAGCCTTTTTGATTTCTTTCTAAAATTTATTTCTAGTTTTATACCTTGGTGATCTGAGAAGTTGGTTGGTAGGATTTCAATATTTTTGAAGTTACTGAGGTTCTTTTTGTGGCCTCGTATGTGGTCTATTCTGGAAAATGTTCCATGTGCACTTGAGAAGAATGTGTATTCTGTTGCTTTTGGTTGTAGAGTTCTGTAGATGTTTGTTAGGTCTGTCTGTTCTAGTGTGTTGTTCAGTGCCTCTGTGTCTTTACTTATTTTCTGTCTGGTTGATCTGTCCTCTGGAGTGAGTGGTGTGTTGAAGTCTCCTAACATGAATGTATTGCTGTCTGTTTCCTCCTTTAATTCTGTTAGTATTTGTTTCACATATGCTGACGCTCCTGTGTTGGGTGCATATATATTTATTATGGTTATATCTTCTTGTTGGACTGACCCCTTTATCATTATGTAATGTCCTTCTTTATCTCTTGCTACTTTCTTCATTTTGAAGTCTATTTTGTCTAATACAAGTACTGCAACACCTGCTTTTTTCTCCTTGTTGTTTGCATGAAATACCTTTTTCTGTCCCTTCACCTTCAGTGTGTGTATGTCTTTGAGTTTAAAGTGAGTCTGTTGAAGGTAGCATATAGATGAGTCTTGTTTTTTTATCCATTCAGTGACTCTATGTCTTTTGACTGGTGCATTCAGTGCATTTGCATTTAGGGTGATTATGGATTGGTATGTACTTATTGGCATTGCAGGCTTCAGATTCGTGGTTACCAAAGGTTCAAGGTTAACTTCTCTACTATGTAAAAGTCTACCAACTCACTTAATATGCTATTACAAACACAATGTAAAGGTTCTTTTTGTGTTTGTTTGTTTCGTTCCTCCTTTTTCTTTCTACTCCATTCTTTATGTTTTAGGTATCAAATTCTGTACTGTTTGTCTATCCCTTGATTGACTTTGGGAATAATTTAATTTTGCATTTTCTTAGTAATTAGCTGTTCTATTTTCTTTACTGTAGTTTTATTACCTCTGGTGACAGCTATTAAACCCTAGGAACACTTCCATCTATAGCAGTCCCTCCAAAATACACTGTAGAGATGGTTTGTGGGAGGAAAATTCTCTCAGCTTTTGCTTATCTGGGAATTGTTTAATCCCTCCTTCAAATTTAAATGATTATCTTGCCCGATAAAGTAATCTTGGTTCAAGGCCCTTCTGCTTCATTGCATTAAATACATCGTGACACTCCCTTCTGGCCTGTAAGGTTTCTGCTGAGAAGTGTGATGATAGGCTGATGGTTTTTCCTTTGTATGTGATCTTATTTCTCTCTCTGCCTGCTTTTAATAGTCTGTCCTTATCCTTGATCTTTGCCATTTTAATTATTATATGTCTTGGTGTTGTCTTCCTTGGGTCCCTTGTGATGGGAGATCTGCGCACCTCCATTGCCTGAGAGACTATCTCCTTCCCCAGATTGGGGAAGTTTTCAGCAATCACCTCCTCAAAGACACTTTCTATCCCTTTTTCTCTCTTCTTCTTCTTCTGGTACCCCTATAATGCGAATATTGTTCCGTTTGTATTGGTCACACAGTTCTCTCAATATTCTTTCATTCTTAGAGATCCTTTTTTCCCTCTGCCTCAGCTTCTTTGTATTCCTCTTCTCTAGTTTCTATTTTCATTTATTGTATCCAGTCTGCTTTTAATCCCATCCATTGTGTTCTTCAATGATTGGATCTCCGACCGGAATTCATTCCTGAGTTCTTGAATATCTTTCTGTACCTCCATGAGCATGTTAATGATTTTTATTTTGAACTCCCTTTCAGGGAGAGTCATGAGGTTGATGTCATTTAAATCTTTCTCAGGAGTTGTATTCATAATTTTATTCTGGACCTGGTTCCTTTGGCGTTTCATATTTGTGTATGGCACCCTCTAGTGCCCAGAGGCCCTACTCTCTGGAGCTGCTCAGCCCCTGAAGCAATGCAGGGATTGTAGGGGAGTGGTATTGGTGTCTCCGGGGAGGAAAGGGCTGTTTCCTGGTTCCTGGCTGCTATGCTTGTCTCCACTGCCTGAACCAGTGGGCTGAGCACACAGGTACAAGCCTCTGTGCTTTGCGTTTTTAGTTGATGTAGACAGATCTTCCCTCTGGCTGGCCTAATGCCAGGGTAGGGTTTCCCAGTTTGCAAGCCCGGTGGGGCTGGCCAGAAGAAAGGCGCACAAGTCTGCCTGTCACAGAAGGGGTTCTTGGAGCTGTGTAGGCAGCCAGGGAGCAAGGAGCACCTGAAGATCATGAAAGCTCCCAACCTGCTGGGCAGAGTGCACCCAGACAATTTTGCCTGTCCTTTCTCCTGAGCAGTATCTCTGTGCAATCCTTGCCCCTTTAGCAGCCCTCTTGCTAAGGGCTTCTTTGTTAGGAAGTCTCTCAGACTGCCCGCCTTTCTTTTGTCCCTGAGCAACTGGGTATGGATCCCTGCTTTCACAAGCAGCTGGAATCTTAGTCTCTCCAGGAATTCTGCCTGTCTTAGCTTTCCAACCCCGTAATTATAAGACTATCATGCAAGCACCATGAAATGTAGGTTTGTGCTCCCAGAGCAGATCTCCAGAGGTAGGTATTCAGCAGTCCCACATCTCCCCTCCCTCGTTGCTCCATTCCTGTTCCTCCCACTGGTGAGCTGGGGTGGGGGAAGGGCTTGGATCCCGCAGGACCACAGCTTTAGTACATTACCCTCTTCTGTGAGGGCTGCTCTTATCTCCAGGTGTATGCATTTTGTTGCCATCCTCTTTCCCATTGCTCTTTCAAGAGTAGTTGTAGTAGCTTTATTTTCATATTATATGAGGTTTTAGGAGGAAGCCTCTGTCTTACCTCTCATGCCACCATCTTTAATCCTAGGTTCTCTAGATTTTAATTTTTAATGAAACATTGCAGATACAGCTGAATCTACTCCGTTATAACCTTCTTCAAGTTCCCTTAACACCATATTCCTCTCACATGCTTCAGAGATACCACTGTACTGAATGTGTGTAATTGCACACATTTTTTCATAGTTTTGCTATGAGCCTATACCCAGGAACAAGTTATACACATGTACAAATTTTATAAATGGTATATATATGTCCACAAACTAGTTTGCTGAGTTTTTTCTTTATTATTAAAGTATCACTGATATACAATCTTATATTGATTTCAGATATAAAATACAGTGATTCAGCAGTTACCCATATTATAAAATCCTCATCCCCACTAGTGCAGTTACTATCTGTCAGTATAGAAAAATGTTGCAGAATCATTGACTATATTCTCCATTCTCTATCCCTGTGACAACTTATATTACGATTGAGAATTTTTATGCCTCTTCATTATCCTCACTCTCCTGACTCACCTACCCCAGCCCCTCCACCATGAACCCACTAGTCACTTCTCACTGTCTATGAGTCTACTGCTGTTTTGTTCATTTTTTTTTTTTTTTGCTTTGCTTTGCTATTCCAGAAATAGGTGAAATCATATGATAGGTGTTTTTCCCCTCCTGGCTTATTTCACTGAGCATAATACCCTCTAGATCCATCTGTTGTTGCAAATGGCAGCATTTCTTTTTTTTTAATGGCTGAATTATATTCCATTGTGTATATGTACCATATCTTTATCCATTCATCTGTTGATAGACACTAAAGTTGCTTTCATAACTTGGCTATTGTAAGTAATGCCGTGATAAACATACGGGTGCACATATCTTTTCAAAACAGGGATTTTGTTTATTCAGGTGAATTCCTAGAAGCAGAATTACTGGGTCATATGGTATTTCTATTTTTAGTTTTTTGAGGAACCTCTTTACTGCTTTCCACAGCAGTTGTACCAGTTTACATTTCCACCAAGAGTATAGGAGGGTTTCCATTTCTCTACATCCTTGCCAACACTTGTTATTTCTTGTCTTTTGGATAGTGACCATTCTAACTGGTGTGAGGTGATACCTCATACTGGTTTTGATTTCCATTTCCATTATGATCAGTGATGTAGAGCATCTTTTAATGTGCCTGTTGCCCGTCTGTATTTCTTCTTTGGAGAAATGTCTCTTCAGATCCTCTGCCCATATTTTAATTGGATTTTTTTTTTTTTTGGTGTTGAGGCATATGAGTTCTTTATACGTTTTGAATGTTAACCCCGTATCAGATAAATAATTTGTGAATATATTCTCCCATACTGTAAGTTGCCTGTTTGTTTTGCTGATGGGGCCCTTTGCTGTAAGGAGCTTTTTAGTTTGATATAGTCTCACTTGTTCATTTTTTATTTTGTTTCCCTTGCTAGAGATGGATCTAGGAAAAAATTGCTGAGCTTATGCTCAAGAGATGTTTCCTTATCTTTTCTTCTCAGAGATTTATGGTTTCATGTCTTACATTCAGGTCTTTGATCCATTTCCAGTTTACTTTTGTGTGTGAAGTTAGACAATAGTCCAGTTTCATTCTCTAACATGAAGCTGTCCAGATTTCCCAAAACCAGTTATTGAAGAAGCTGTCTTTTCCACATTGTATGTTTATGGCTCCTTTATCATATATTAATTGGCCATATGTGTGTAGGTTTATATCTGAGATCTTTATTCTGTTCCATTGATCTATGGGTCTATTCTTGTGCCAGTACCATATTGTTTTGATTACTCTAGCTTTGTAGTTTAACATGAAGTCAGGGAATGGAATCTCCCTAACTTTGTTCTTCTTTTTCAGGATTGCTTTGGCTATTCAGGGTCTTTTGTGCTTCCATATGAATTTAGGATTATTTGTTTTAGTTCACTGAAAAATGTTGGTATTTTGACAGTGATTGCACTGAATCTGCAAATTGCTTTGGGCAGGATGGCCATTTTGACCGTATTAATTCTTCCCATCCTTGATCATGGGATAGATGTCCATTTATTGGTGTCTTCTTTAATTTCTTTTATGAGTGTCTTACAGTTTTCAAAGTACAGGTCTTTCACCTCCTTGGTTAAGTTTATTCATAGGTTTTTTATTCTTTTTGATGCAGCTTTAAATGGAATTTTTTTCCTGATTTCTATTTCTGTTAGTTTGTTAGTATATAAGAATGCAGCAGATTTCTATATATTAATTTTGTATTCTGGAACTTTGCTAAATCTATTTCTTAGTTCTACTCTTTTTTGGTGGAGGCTTCAGGGTTTTCTATGTATGGTATCATGTCATCTGCAAATAATAACAGTTTAACTTCTTCCTTACCAATTTGGATGCCTTTTATCTCTTTATGTTATCTGATTGCCATGGCTACGACCTACATACAGTACTATGCTGAATAAAAGTGGTGAGAGTGGGCATCCTTGTCTTTTCCCAATTTTAGAGGAAAAGCTTTCGGCTTTTTGCTGTTATGTATGATGTTGGCTGTGGGGTTGTCATATATGGCCTTTCTTATGTTGAGATATGTATCCTCTCTGCCCATTTTGTTAAGAGTTTTTATCATAATGGATGTTGATTTTGTCAAATGCTTTTTCAGCATCTATTGAGATGATCATGTGATTTTTATCCTTTTTGTTAACATGATATTGATTGATTTATGATTATAGTACAATCCTTGCATCCCTGAAATAAATCCCACTTGGTCATGATGATCTTTTTGATGTATTTTTGAATTTGGTTTGCTAATATTTTGTTGAGGATTTTTGCATCTATATTCATCAGGGATGTTTGTCTATAATTTTCTTTTTTTTTGGTATCTTTCTCTTGTTTTGGTATTAGAATGATGCTGGCCTCATAGAATGAGTTTGGAGGTATGCCCTCCTTTTGGAATACTTTAAGAAGGATGGGTATTAGCTCTTCTTTAAATGTTGGATGGAATTGAGCTGTGAAGCCATCTAGCCATGGTCTTTTGTTTGTTGGGAGTCTTTTGATTACCAATTCAATTTCATTGCTAGTAATTTGTCTGTTCAGATTTTCTGTTTCTTCCTGGGTCAATCTTGAGAGGCTGTATTTTCCTAGGAATTTGTTCATTTCTTCTAGGTTTTCCAACCTGTTGGCAGTAATTTTTCATAGTATTCTCTAATAATTCTTTGTATTTCTGTGGTGTCTGTTGTAATTGCTCCTTCTTCATTTCTGATTTTGCTTATAGGTGTACTCTTTTTTTCTTGATAAGTCTGGCTTGGGATTTATCTTTGTTTATTTGGCAAAGAACCAGCTCCTGGTTTCATAGATTTTTTTCTGTTGTTTTATTCTTCTCTATTTTATTTATTTCTGCTCTCATCTTTATTATGTCTCTCCTACTAACTCTGGGTTTCATTTGTTCATCTTTTTTCTAGTTTCTTTAATTGTGAATTTAGACTGTTTATTTGGTATTTTTCTTGTTTCTTGAGGTAAGCCTGTATTGTTATGTATTTCTCTCTTAGTTGCTTTTTCAGCATCCCCCAAATTTTGGACTGGTGAATTTTTGTTTTCACTTGTCTCCATGTATTGCTTGATTTCTATTTTAATTTGTTCATTGATCCATTGATTACTTAGAAGCATGTTGTTTACCCTCCCTTTGTTTGTGGGCTTTTTTGTTTTCTTTGTGTAATTTACTTCTAGTTTTATATCACTGTGGTCTGAGAAGCTGCTTGATATAATATCAGTCTTTTTGAATTTATTGAAGCTCCTTTTGTGGCCTTGTATGTGACCTATTCTGGAGAATGTTCCATATACACTTGAGAAAAATGCACATCCTCTGTTCAGTGCCTCTTTTTCCTTATTTATTTTCTGTCTGGTTGATCCATTGATGTGAGTGGTGTGTTAATGTCTTCTAAAATGAATGTCTTTCAATCTGTTTTGCCCCTTCAATTCTATTAGTATTTGTTTTACATGTTTAGGAGCTCCTATGTTGGGTGCATAGATATTTATAATGATTATATTCTCTCGTTGGACTGGCCCCTTTATCCTTCTGTAATGTACTTCTTTGTCTCTTGTTTCTTTGTTTTGAAATCTATTCTGGCTGGTATAAGTACTCCTACTCCTGCTTTTTCCTCCCTATTGTTTGCATGAAATATCCTTTTCCATCTGTTCACTTTGAGTCTGTGTATGTCTTTGGGTCTAAAATGAGTCTCTTGTAAGTATTATATAGATGGGTCTTTTTTCTTTATCCATTCTGTTACTCTATGTCTTTTCATTGGTACATTCAGTCCATTTACATTTAAGGTAATTATTGCTAGATATATACTTATGCCATTTTATTAATTTTTTACGGCTGTTTTTATAGCTCCTCTGCATTCCTTTCTTCCTCTCTTATACTCTTCTCTTGTTATTTGATGGTTTTATTTAATGTTGTGTTTGAATTTCTTTTTTATTTTATTTTGTATCTATTATAGGCTTTGGGTTTATTGTTACCATGAGGTTCAAGGATAGCTTCCTGACTGTATAACAGTCTATATTAAAATGATGACTGCTCTAATTCAAGCACAATCTAAGAATACTTCTTTTTCTTCTTCTTCCTCCACATTTTATGTATTAGATGTCATAATCTGCACTTTTTGTGTAATCCCTTGACTGATAGCATGTATAGTTGATTTTGCTTTTGTTTTAATTTCATACTAGCTTTGTTAAGTAATTTCTTTACCACCTTTACTGTCGGTTTATTTTCCCTGATGAAAACTGTTTAGCCTTAGGAACATTTCATCTACAGCAGTACATTTAACATATCCTGTAAGGCTGGTTTAGTGATTATAAATTCCTTGAGTCTTCATTTATCTGAAATTGTTTAATCTCTGCTTCAAGTTTGAATGATAATCTTGCTGGGTAGAGGATTCCTGGTTGAAGGTCCTTCTATTTCAGTACATTAAATATTTCACGCTATTCCCTTCTGGCATGTAAAGTTTCTGCTGCAATGTCTGCTGGTAGCCTGATGGTGTTTCCATTATAAGTAATCTCTTTTCTCTCTCTGGCTGTTTTCAATATTCTCTCTGGCTGTTTTCAATAATCTCTCCTTATCCTTAATCTTTGTCACTTTAATCATTATATTTCTTGTTGTTGTCTTCCTGGGGTTCCTTTTACTAGGGGCTCTCTGTACATGTATTTCCTTCCACAGACTGGGGAAGTTTTCAACAACAATTTCTTCAAAGAGACTTTCTATCCCTTTATTTCTCTCCTCTCCTTTGGTATTCCTATTATGCAAATATTGTTTGGTTTGGATTGATCACATAGCTCTCATCATTCTTTGATTCCTAGAGATCCTTTTATATTTTTGTTTCTCAGCTTTGTTGTTTTCTTGGTCTTTCATTTCCATCTCATTCATTGTCTCTTCTATTTGCAGCAATCTATTATCCATTCCCTCCATTGTATATTTCATTTTAGTTACTATATCCTTCAGCTGAGTGGCTGTTTTTCAGCTCTTCTCTCTCTTTGTTGATGTCCTCCCTGAGATCTTCCATATTTTTCTATAAATCAGCATGTTTATGACTTTTATTTTGAAATCTTTACAAATAAGATTGGTGATCTTCATTTCATTTATCCCTCTTTCTGGTGTCTTATCCTGTAGATTTTTATGGAACATATTCCTCTGCCTCCTCATTTTGTCATGGTTTCTGAGTTTTTTCCTTTGTATTAGATGGATATGCTCTGCTTCCTGGCCTAGAGAGTAATAGCTTTATGAATAAGGTGTCCTATGGTGCCCAGAAGCTCAAGACTCTCTACTCTCTGTTGCTTGGTTCTCCTTTGTTGGTGGAGCCCCAGTTGTTGGTGTACAAAGGGTGGATCGCCTTTCTGTCTGTCTGCTTCCAGTGATCTCAGTTCACTCTGGCTGGCAATTTGCCTCAGCTGGCCCTTTGTTATCAGAGCAGTGACTTCTGTTGGTAATATCATGGGCAGGGCTGCTCTGCCTACCCTGCAGTGATGTCAGGGCTTCATATTTAATGGGGAGGGTGGGGTGGTTGTGTGGCTATGGGGCAGGTACTTGGTGCAGTGAGTAGCATGGTGGAAGGGCACAATGCTGCAGCAAGTCATGTAGGCATCCCCCTGGCAGCTGCAAGGCATGCCACACTGGGTTTGGCTACCTTCAGGGAGGAAGTAGCTCTGAGCTGGCTACTGTTGGTGCCTTCCCAGCTGGCCTTAGACAGGGCTGAGAAAGCTGGGACAGACTCCCTCTGCATTTCAGACAGCAATGTCTGATGCTGCTGGGCCAAGTGAGCTGGTGTACCGACAGTGGCCCAGAAAGCTCCTCAGGGCTGAGCCATCGACAGTGAAGGTGGATCATCTGGGGCTCCTGAGAGTGCTCAAACTGTTGGGCTGAGGGAAAGCTTAGGAGGTATTATCCACCTGACCTTTTTCCTGAGGAGCAAGCTCCATCCAACCCTCGGCCCTCTGGCACCCCTCCTGCTGCTGGCAAGTCTTTCCAGCTGCTGCCTCTGCTTTGGGTCTCAGCAGGACCAGTGGAGTGTGCCTGTCCTCCACAAGCAGCTAGAGTCTCAGCCTCCTAGTGTTCCAACTGTCCTGGTGTCCATCCCTGTTAGTCACCAGAATCCAATGCAATGTGGACTTGTGTTCCCAAGCAGATCTCCAGGGCCAGTTGTGCAGAGTTCCATATTAAAGTATTGACCCTTGTTATATGACCTTGTCATATATCCCCTCCCTGCTCCTTTTCTCTTTCTCCTGCCTGTGGGCTGGGATGGGGAAGGTGCTTGTGTCCTTCTCAATCGCAGGTCTGCCTTTTACCCATTTCTGTGTGGTCTCTTCTTCCCACAGTGTAGGTGGTCTGTTCTGCAGTCCTCAGGTCATTTTCAGGTTTAGCTGTATTTTCTGTAGTTGCTTCCTTGGTGTGTGTGGGAGGAGATTCCCACCCTGCCTTCCTACTCTGACATCTTTGTCCCCCCAACTCTGCTGAGAGTTTTTATCAGGAGTAGATTTTGAATTTTGTCAAATATTCTTTCCATATTTTTATGATTAAATGGCTTTTATTTTTTTGTTGTTTGTTTATATGGTGAAATCTATTGACTGGTTTTGAATGTTAAAGCAGTTTTACATGCCTGGTATAAACTTCATGTGGTCACGATGCATTTTCTTTTTTACACATTATTGTATTCATTGTAAGAGTTTTATGTGTATGTTTATGGGGGTATTAGTCTATAATTTTCTTTTCTTGTATTTTGGCTTTGTTTCAGTAGTAGGGTAATGCTGGCCTTGTGAAATGAATTGGTTAGTATTGCCTCTTCAGTTTTCTGAGAGAACTTTTGTAGAATTGATATTATTTCTTCCTTAAACATTTTGTAGAATTCACCAAAAAGCTGTTGGGCCTTGGAGTTCTCTTTGAGGGGTAGTTTTTAAATACAAACTCAAATATATACATACACAGAGGTATATATTTATACTATCCAGGATATGTTTATATTCTTGAACATGATTTGGGTGTATCAAGAAATTTGTCCATCTCCTCTAAGTTATCAAATTTATTGGCATAAATTTATTAACATATGCCATTAATAAGCTTTAATAGTAGTTGAATATGTAGTGATTTTACTTCTTTCATTGCTAATATTAATAACTTGTATCTTCCCTTTTTTGAGATCAGTGTGCCTATAAGTTTATCAGTTTCATTGATCTTCTCAAAGAACCAACTGTTGATTGTATTGTTTCTCTATTGATTTCTGCTTATTTTATTGACTTCTACTCTATCTTTATTATTCTCTTTCTTCTTCTTACTTTGGGTTCAATTTGCTGTTGGAGGAGGCCATCCAGAAGACACAACCACTGGTTGACCTCTGAGCTAGACCCAGACAATTGGAGGCTCTTCATTACCTCTCCTGTCCTTGGGATGTGTACTCTGCCCACCATTCCCACATAGGGGCCATTTTCCAGGAGAAGCCTTGAGAACAATGTGTTGTTGAGACCATCTGGACCATGTACATGACTGAACCCAGTTAAGGCCTCCCAAAATACTTTTAAGATTCTGGCAAGTGGGCTTAGAGACCTACTTGTCTTGCAGCTGCCCCAGACAAGTCTACTATGTAATTTCCTGTACTTATTAAACCTGCCACCTGCCAAACTAGAATGGCCTCCCTCTTTCTTCCATTGCTCCCTGCCCTTCGAATACAGGGGCCAGTTTTCAAAGCAACATTTGCTCCTTTTTTCTAATTACTGAAGTAATTGATTTGAGACCTTTCTTATTTTCTAATATAGATATTTTGGATTGTATCCTTTTCTCTAATTCTTGATTTATTACCATCCCACAAATTTTGGTATGCTGTGTTTTCATTTTTATTTAGTTCAAAATAACTTCTAATTACTTTTTTGATTTCTTCCTTTACCTATGTATGGGCTATTTGGAAGTGTGTTATTTAGATTCCAAATATTTGGAGCTATTCCAAATATGTTTTTAAATTATAATGGTTACCAGTTTAATTTTGTTGTGGTCAGAAAACATAGGTTTTATAATTTGAAGCATGATAAAGTATTGACCCTTGTTATATGACCCAGATATGGTCTCTCTTGGTAAATTTTCCATGTGCACTTTAAAAAAAAAATGTGTTATGTTGCTGTAAGTGAAGTATTCTATAAATGTCAGGTTAAATTAATAGATACTGTTGTTCAGGTCTACTTCTTTACTGATATTCTGTGTTGTACTTGTTCTATCAGTTATTGAAGAGGGGTGTTGAAATCTCCAAATATAACTGTGGAATTGCCAATTTCTCTTTATATTCTATATTTTTACTTTATGTATTTTGAATTTCTGTTATAGGTACATAAACATTTAGGTTTTTTTTAAGTCTTCTTGATGAATGAACCCTTTTATTGTTGTGAGGTGGCCCTTTTAATCTCATTATTCTTTGCTCAGAAATCTACCTTTTCTTGTATAATTATAGCATGCCAGCTTTCATTTAATCATAGCATGGTGTATTTTTTTCTATCCTTTCACTTTTAACTTTTGTTGTGGTTCTAATTAAAATGTGTTTCTTATAGACAGCATGTGGTTAGGCCCTGCTTTTTAAAATCTAAACTGGTGATCTCTTTTAATTGTGTGTGATAGAGGTTACTTTGGGTTCTAGATAATACATCTTTAACTTATGTCAGTCATCGAGTGATACACCACTTTGCATATAAGAAATTTACAATAGTGTTCTTGTTTCCCACCCCCAAAATGTAATATTAGTCATACATTTTAATGTGATAGTAGTCATACATTTTACTTCACTGTATATTAAAAACCCTACAGTGTATTGTTACTATTTTTGCTTTAAACCATCTCTTATCTTCTAAAGATATTTAAAAAGATATTTTATGTTTACTATTTTCAGTGTTATTTTGATAGACTTATTATACAGGTAGTTGCAGTTTTCTATATCTTAATAATGGGAAGCTTCCTTGATGATGGAATTGTTTTTCAGTTTTGTATTTCTAGCTGCCAAAGAAATATTTATTAAATTTCTACAAGTCACATTTCTCTAATATGATTTGTAAAAGGGACATGTTCTCTGAATAAGTAAAACTTCATCCAGTTCCTAGTATTTTACAATTTTTCTATTTTGAGGAAAATACTACTTTTTCTTCTCTCAGTGCTCTATTATAATATAATCTAAAATAGAGTGTTTGTGGCTTTTTACAATTTTACAAGTTTGGACTTTTCATTCCAAAGATATCTTGGCTTTGTATCCCCCAGCTAATTTCTCGGTGGTTCTGAGTTTCTTCCTGGATATCCTTACTGTACCTCAGCAAGCTGAGGGAATGTCTCACTTCCTCTTACTTCTCCATAGGGTATTTGACTCCTGGTTTCATTATTTGCTCCTGGCAGAACACTTGATCTGAATACGCTCTGAATGGTGACTTCCCACCTCCCAGTCACCAAGCACTCCCCCACCACTTTCATGTCTCCCACCCATCTCTCATGACGTAATCTATATAGACCATCTCATGGGTGAGCAAGGAGTGCCCTATTCCTTAGGAACCTGGCCTCTGCAGCCAGACTGACTGGTTTTAAATCCTGACTCTGCCACTTACCAGCCCTATGACCTGGGCAAGTTACCAAACTATAAAATGGGGAGAATGCTACCCACCTGAGAGAGGTGAAAGAGCTAATGCATATAAGTGCCTTATACAAGGTTAGAACCCAGTAACTGTTAGTACTTATTAGTATTATTATTTATACAAAGACGCTTCTCATGCAGTTCCTTATTTTGCTATATTCTTCAGTCATGCCTTTTTTTCTAGTAGATAAACATTCATTCTCAAACATTTCATATGTATCTGGACTAATTATAAATTTTTTTAAAAACTGGAAGTTTTCAAGAATGTATTACTGAATATATTAAAAATTAGCAGTTTGTTTCAACAAGAGAAAGCCCTCTAGCTATTTTCAATATTTTACTGTATAATGCAATGCAGAATCAAATATCTGGAATTACCTAACCTAAGAAAATTCTCTTTGTCTTATTTTCATATATTATGTGAGCTTTATGGAGATATAGTCCTACATTTAGAGCTTTTATGCATGTGTATATTGTTCATACACAACTTTATCATGTAGTTGCTAATCTTTACATCAGATAATGAATTTCTTATCAAGTGTAACATGAATGTGACTATCATTTTCTCCTACAAATAATATGTAACTTCATTCTCATGGTAGACATGTGGGATACATGTAAGGAATTATAGATATAACATGATAAAATTTACATGTGAAGTTCAGAAGTCCTTATAGGCTCAATACTTCATCCCTGTATTAAACGTCTACTGAATTCCATAGGGTGCAACTGCGTCGCTAATGTAATTATGCCCCCAAACGGCAGCAAGGTCAGCAAGATACCTTTATTTAACACCCAAATATGCAATGCCCTCTGTACCATACCTAGAGCATGGAGAAGCTGGTCCATGGTTTTATTTACAGTAACAGACATATTTCTACTGCTGGTGTAGTGTCCCTTGCAATTATATGTTCAAATTCTTTCAAAGATTGCTTAAGGACAGTCTCTCTTGCTTCTTGAGATCCAAATATCTGTTTCTTTCTCAGAAGTATTTTTCCCTTTTGTGTTTCTGTCTATTAGAAAGCTAACTCATTAATTGTGTTTTAAATTTTCAGAAGGAAAATGGGCATATATGTGAAATGTTATACTTACTACTGGCCCCACCATCAGAAATGGTCATATTTTTTTCTATATTTAGGCGGTGCCCTCAAATGCCAGAATTTAAGTTGCATCTTGTTGCTTTATAAATACAAGTGTAGAGGACAAGAGCATCAAGACACAAAGGATCAAAAAAAATTTAATGCAAGGGTGGGTAAACTACATCTTGCAGGTCAAATTCAGCCCACCACCTTGTAAATAGAGTTTATTGGAAAACATCCATGCTCATGCGTTTATGTGTTATCTGTGGTTGCCTGCTCCTAAAATGACAAACTTTAGTAGTGGCCGGAGAGGATATAGCCTACATAATTACTGTCTGACCCTTTTAAAAGAAAAGTTTGCCAGTCCTTAGTCAAAAGGAACAGTTGCAATTTAACTGGGGAGAAAAAGAACTTATTAAATTTGTTCTAGGATGTTAAAGATCCATACATTGTTTATTTTGATATGGTTTCATTAATGCCCTGCAGCCTAGTTTGACCAGCCTTGCCTTCCTAGTTTTCTCACACACAAGACCTTTGGCCCTTCTCCTAAGGGCTGGTCCTCAGTACGCTGGGTTTGGAAGCATCCTAGCGGGTATTTGTTCTCCAGCTACACCTGCTACTTTGAGGAGGCTTCTGAGTCCACTGTTGGACATGGTGTTCTCATTTTTCTTCTGTGCTTTGTCTCTAGTAATCCTGGTAAGTAAGTAACCTTGTTTTCTTATTCTCTATAAAGGAGGCAAGGAATTACCTAAAATTACAGGTATTTTCTCCAAAGAATCTAATATTTATTTTGATAATGAACTATTAACTCAGTATCTCATGCCAGAAGTGCCTTAGTTAACATTCTTTTGAAATTCCCTAAAAATTTTCTTATTTGTATTTCATAAAACTTCTCTTAATCTCCCATGATAATTACAACCCTCAGAAACACTGAACTGAGAAAGACAAAGTTGTTTTCACTGTGTGGTTTTCTGATGTCTTTATGTAAAAATTTCTAACAAAACTCCATGAATATTTGACAGCTTACAATATACATTCCGCTACCCCATATAATTTTTGTTTGCTGTCCAATCAAGAAGGGGGTGCAGAGGCCCGGAAAGAAGACCATTGGATCCGGGGGGCTATGGTAATTGGTTAGAGACCGAGTCCTGCTGCCCTTAGAGCCTAAAGGGTCACGTGGATCTAGGCTGTGGGGCTGCCGACTCAGAGTCTGGTGTTTAAGTCTTCAAAAGGCACAAATGGTATTCTTCCCCCCTTTCAACCATCAAAGGCAGAAATGGTCTGCTGGCTGAAAAATATCTATGTACTTGTGTTTTGTTTGTTCTTAGAATGCTAGCTATTTTATTTGGGCAGATCACTGTTTTCCTTTTTCCTTCAGTTTCTTAAGCAGGAGCCAGGCCATACAACTCAACACATTTAATGGCCTACCCACCATCACACTGGTTTGAGTGGAGAGAATTGCCCAAAATATGGGCAGATGTTTTCTACACATGACTGCTCACTGACAGAAAGTTTGGAATGAAGGGTCTATCAGCCATGGCTGAACATATTCAGCTATAATATTCCCCAATACTGTAACATTTTTTTTCAGAATAGGGAAGTTGGCCAGTGATTTTCTGTCCTGTTTTTATCAATAACAAACAGTATGATAAATCTTCAACAAATAGAATAATGAGTATTGTGAACATAAGATACAGCAGATGCATAGAGAATTCTCTAACTCAAGATTATTTTTTAATAAGAAGGGTAGCACCTCACCCAGGATGTGTAGTGGTAACATCAATATTTCCATCCTCCTTTCTTCCATTCCTCTTTTCTTCCCTCCATGGTAATTTGACTTGTGTATACTTAAGACTCTCAATAAATAGAAGATAAGCACTCAACTATGTGATTTGTGCCATATAATCTGATAGGTATTTCAATGCTTTGAAATCCCTGAATACTTAACTGTCTTCTTACCCTCATCTGGGTTTTGGTATTCAATAGAGTCTATATTCTATGATCTTCCTTGGGCATTTCAGAAGTTAGACTGTCATAGAGACATATGGTGATACTAAAAGTTAATGTCATTGCAAGATTCTAATAGAGATAAAATGATAAAATTATGATCCACTAAACCATCTATGCAATGAAGGTCAAAGAGTAGAGTGTCTCCGCATTGCTCAGAGGGCTGGTGATATCTGTGCAGTTCAGTTCTGGCCCAGATTAATTTTACATGAGGAGAGTATAAAAGTTTCAAACTAAATATATATTGTTTCTATAAAAAGTGACTGATCTTTCCTTTCTTTTAGCTCAGTATGTAATCTTGAAACATTATCTGTTAAATAATAAATTAGGGAATCAAAACCTCTTTTTATTAATCCTATACAATGCCAGATATAGAAAATATCTAAATTAAATATTGAAGAATTAAAATCAAAAGTTCAAAACTGAATTAACTGGTAACAAAAGGGGCATTCGTCTTCTTCCTTTTAAAACATTCAAGAACTGAATCATCAAGACAAGAATCTTGAGATTATGGTTTGCTCCCGTATTTATGAGTGAAAGGGCAGTGTCCCTTTCTCCTGGGGACAGGTTTATTATATATTGTGGGAATAGATCAAAAGCTAAGAATACAGGTGTCTAGGAATCTTATTTTACTTGGGAGAGTCATTTCATCTGGTCATGTCTCTGTATCCATGAGCAGAGGCTTGTTCTGCACTGTGAATGCAAATGAGTAAAGACAACACCTTGATGGGGAAAGTAATTGGTGCAGGTAAAGTTTCTTCAGCAATCCAATGGGCAGAGGAAATGGACCTTGGTATAAAGAAATGGATAACATTTAGAGTACTGACCCTTTTTCAGCAAAACAGTGATAATTCAAATTCTATGCAGTTATGAAATCATTCACTTTGCCCTAGCTTCTCCTCACTAAGTAGGTGCTTGTGGGTCTGCAGTCAACAATGTCTTGGTACTGTCAGTAATTATGATCATTTAGTGTAGGAGCCTTAAAATGGAGAATGTAAATGTATGTGTCAACTTCAAAAATGATCACCTCAAACACTGCCTATCTTTCTTACTCAGTATTAAGTGACAAAGAAAGATAATATAAACTCTGATATCTCTCACCTCTACCCCTCATTTTCTCTTGTGTTTACACCAGAGACATGGTTGTGTAAGTGAAATCATAAAATTAATGAAGGGATATATTTGTCTAAATAATTTGTTCCCACAGAGTTTTACAGGTACTAATTCCAAAATGCATGCTGCCCGTGCCCTGATTTAGTCTGATTATTATAGTTGTAGACAAGCTGTAATTCAACATTTAATGAGTAGATACCTTAGTAAAGGGAAATAATGAGATGCTATTTTTTTTTGCTTGCTGGAGACCCACAAGTTTTTCATTCATGAGTTCTATTTTTTGACATCCACCATATTTTTTCCTTAATGCAAGATATCTTCTGCATTAGGTAATTATTTTTTCTTGCCATATTATCATTTATCACTCCTGGTGAGCTATGTTCAAGTCTTCTATGTCTTTCAGAATGTAAACCATTTTGTTACACACTTAGTACCAAGATATTTTACATTATTTCAAATAATAAATGAAAAATTTTTATAGGCAGATATAAATGGAGATTTGCCCATTATTTTCCAAATCCAATCAACTCCTAAGAGAACTATGAAAAATCAACAGTAGTGTAAGAGAGCACTATAATAATCCAGTATACCTCTTGTGACCCTGTTTACTTATACACCAATAAAGGAAAAATGGGCTGTTTTTCCTCTGAACCCAGTACACAGCCATAGATTACTCTAGGGCCAAAGCCAAGTAATGCTTTATGAGTTGCTGTAGTTAAATTAATGATAAAATTGAACACTGCTTTTAGGATCAGTTTCTTGAGATCTGAGGTCACAACAGTGGTTCTCAAATTATTGTCCCTGAACTTAGTTGCATCAATATCATGTGGGATGTGGGAACTTGATAGAAATGCGAATTTTAACCTACCCAAGACTTACTAAATCAGAAACTCTGGGCTTGACACCCAGCAAGTCAAGTCCCCTACGTGATTCTGAGGCATCCTACACTTTAGGAACCACCCATTTGGGGATAATACTGCCCCAATCCAGACTGTTAAAATGTAAGACAGTAACTGCTGCCATGTGGGACTTTAGTCTGAGCCTTTATATCTGGAGATCTTCATGGTGAGATTTTTTCTTCAAAAACTTCTTTGTGTCTGAAAGATACACAATATTATTAGTATATGCCAATGCACCATTAAACAGTTATTGACAGTCTGTTGTTTTAGGGGAGAAGAGAATTTTCAAATGATCACTGAGGTTTAGAGCAATATACTGTTAAGAAAATAAGTTGAAATTACTAGTAGTATTTTGCACATGGGTTTGTCAAATCTTCAGTATTTTATAAAGCATGCATAGTGTTTTACTGAGGAAGTAAATAATTCTTATACCTAATAGGTGATTAACTGAATCAGATTACAAGTTTTACATTTTGATCTCAATCCACTCCACCCCATCAACTGATATGAAATCTTTGAAGCTCTCATTGCTTTATAATCTATCACATAGGATTCAGTGACCCAAATTATGTTATTTTCTTTGCTTACTTTAGCTGTATGTCTGAAAGCATACTTCTGGACCTCATATGATTGAAAATGAATGTAATAAAACTCCATTTCTAGTCTGATTATGTAAAAATTGATGAGAGGCATTGGCCAAGGAATCTCTTGAATGTCTTTATTGGAAGCACATACACAGGTCTGGTGCTGGTGTTCATACTCGCTGTTGAGTAACTGACAAACTAAAGAAGTGTCTTCAGGAATCTAAGCGTAAGTTCATTAAAGATTGAATCCAGAAGAAGTCACTATAGTTGTCAAGATTTATTTTCTCCAGCTTGCAGTTGAGAAAGACCAAGAATAAATAGATAATATATTCAGACACATACATAAGAAGAGAATTCAGTTTCTCAGACCCATCTGCTTAGAACACATTGGCTATTAATGATCAATTCCCAAGTCTGTTTCCTTAGCAAATATGTTTTTGGGCGCCTGCAATGCAATGAGCCTGTAGAACTTTCAGAGCATCAAAATAGATCACAATAGATGACTGCAGTGACTGTCATCTAGGTCGTAATACTTTCCTGTAAGCCAATGACTGTTTTTTTTAATTAGGAAGTATCAGAAGGCTGAAGGGAAATCTGCTTTAGAATTACATTCGCCACAAATGTCGTGCCCTTTTCTTCCTAAGGCAAAAGGAGCAATGTTCCTTCATTTAAAAAGTAAAAGAAAAAAATTCCATTGGCACCCCCAGTTGCCATGGTAACAAAATGACAAGTGGCCTTCATGTGCTTTTCACTCTGTATCAATAATAAGCTAACCATTTGAGAGCAAATTCATTCTCTTCAGAACTGTCTATTCAGCAGAAGCACTGTGTGCTTTCGTTAACTCATGAAGGAGGTGTTATTCATGCAGTACTTAGCAATTATTAAATAAGTTGTTTTTTAAAGACATAAAGCAGTAAGAGAGAAATCAAAGACTCAGTTTAGTAGCATTTCCTCTGTTTCCATTCTATTTATTTTTCCTTCAGAGGAGTGGTCTAGAAGACATAATAAAGAATGAAATATATAAACCATAATTTGGATAATAAAATTTATTTTGGATTTATCTAAATACCACGTAGGAAAGTTCCAACCACATATTGAAGAGCAATAAAAGGGGGTGAGCTTCGACTTTAGCTCTGTGATGAATCACATGTATTTTCTCTTTTATTCTCTTAGCTTCCACCCAGTTCCCAGTGCTGGGTGATTACTAGTTATTGCTGTGAGTCTTGCTTCACTGACACCTCTCTATTCATAATCTTTTAGGTTGCAAAAGTAACTATAATTATTTCAGCATAAAAATAAGTGCTTCAGGTAATTCAACTTAACTATTTCTCCATCTTAGATATTAATTACCTTTAGCTATAAATTACCATTATAACAACACTTCATTACATTTCACATTATTTACCTTATTTTTAGAATCATATTTGTTTACAAAGAGGGGTTCCTAGGTCACCAGTTGCTTTCACCTTCTTCAGCCAGATGCTTTCTCCTTCTGGTGATTTAACAATTGATTTAACACCAACTAAAGTCTTTTCTTCCTGGACACATAGACCTAAAATCATGCCTTCTGGCTCTTGTTGTTGAAGGTCCTATGCCTGCGGGTGAAATTTAAATGACCCACTAACCAGATTTTATGGGCCCTTTCACCTTTTTCAAATGACTCAGCAAATGGTAAAAAAACTTCCTGCAACCTTGTTCACAGGCTTTTAAGTGTCTGTCTAACAAAAGGCTAAGGACCCTTGTAAATAGTGACTAAACCGTTGTGTCTCACATGTTAGGGTGTAATCAAAGGAAATCAATCTATATGTCAACTTATGTTTCTTTACATCCAGACAATAAATGGGACAATCTGTGTCTTTAGGAAAAAGAACTTTTTCTTTTTAAAGAAGTATTAGCCTCAGTAAAATTGATTCACTCAAAAATTTGATTATAAAAGATTCCAAAACTAAGATACCATCAATGATATTTGTTAGAATTGTCTTATTCGTAGTAGTACTATTAATATTGCTAAAGAGGAATGCAAACTTGTTGCTGTAGTGTCTATGGTTTTTATTTTTATTTCTATTTATTTATTTTTATTGTGAAATGATTATCACAATAAGTTTAGTTAACATCCTTCAACATACATAGTTACAAATTATTTTTTCTTGCGATGTGAACTTTGGGGGTTTTTCTCTTAACAACTTTTCAATACACAAGACATTATTGCTCACCATGCAATGAACAAGTTCCAGTACAGTGAACAAGCTCCCACAAGGTGAACCATGCAAGGAACATAGTGAACAAGTTCTCACAAGGTGAACAATGCAAAGGCAGTCATATCAGAGAAACTAATTCAGTTACTGTAATCAATCAACTATGATTATTCATATGATTTTTATACTTAAATTATAAGTGAATCCCACATTTCCCCCTTTTTTGTTTTAATTGCCGCAAATGCATATGCATATATTTGTGGAAGGTACCAGAATAATGATTAGCTGGGCTCGGCCTGTGACATAGCTTGTCACAGGCAATGTCTCTCTCGTCTGGAGGGGTGAGGTTCTATGCCTCACCTCAGTTGGCCCCCACGTTGCTCACCTGAGGTCCCTTGCGACTGTGCCTGTCTTAGGTTGTTCCTCCCATGAGGAATCTTACCCGTCTCTGGCTAACCAGCCATCTCCTGGGACCAAACAGGGAGATAAAATACGAAAGAGAGGACAGCCAGCAGCTATAATTCTGGATAAAATCACAATATACATGATTATTTTCTTGCAGCAAATGCAGGTGAGGAATCAGTATATGATTTCACAAAGTTGTTTAAAAGGAATCACTTATTTCTTGAAGTTAATTCTTGAAAAGTAGCATATGCTTGTATTGGCTTTAAAAGACCAACAGCTGCCTTCCGCACACACCCTAGGAGAACAGGACTACAAATGCATAACAGTATTAGACCTACAATTATAGGCCATATCCAATGAAACAAAGAAAACCAATTTAACAATCCAGGCATTTGTGAAAACTTATCAATAACATGCTGAATGTTGTCTATTTGATCTTGAATAGTATGCGAAAAATCAGACAAATTAAAACAACACATTCCTGGAAATTGTTCACATCCCATATATTCTTTTTGTTTTAATCAAGTATCCTTTTATTAGCTTCTCCTAAGTATTCTTTTTTCATATAATTTATTTTGGATCATTAATCTACAATTACATGTGCAGTAATATGATTATTAAACTACCCCCTTCATCAAGTCCCCCCCACCAACCCCATTACAGTCACTGTCCATCAGCATAGTGAGATGCTATAGAGTCACTACTTGTCTTCTCTGAGTTGTACAGCCCTCCCCATGCCCCCCCAACATTACATCTGCAATCATAATGCCCCTTTTTCCCTCTTATCCCTCCCTTCCCACCCATCTTCCCCAGTACCTTTCCCTTTGGTAACTGCTGGTCCATTCTTGGGTTCTGTGAGTCTGCTGCTGTTGTGTTCCTTCAGTTTTTTTCTTTGTTCTTATACTCCACATATGAGTGAAATCATTGGATACTTGTCTTTTTCGGCTTGGCTTATTTCACTGAGCATAATACCCTCTAGCTCCATCCATGTTGTTGCAAATGGTAGGATTTGTTTTCTTCTTAGGGCTGAATAATATTCCATTGTGTATATGTACCACACTTCTTTATCCATTCATCTACTGATGGACACTTAGGTTGCTTCCATTTCTTGGCTATTGTAAATAGTGCTGCGATAAACATAGGGGTGCATCTGTCTTTTTCAAACTGGGCTGCTGCATTCTTACGGTAAATTCCTAGGAGTGGAATTCCTGGGTCAAATGGTATTTCTATTTTGAGTTTTTTGAGGAACCTCCATACTGCTTTCCACAATGGTTGAACTAATTTGCAGTCCCACCAGCAGTGTAGGAGGGTTCCCTTTTCTCCACATCCTCGCCAACATTTGTTGTTGTTTGTGTTTTGGATGTTGGCCATCCTCACTGGTGTGAGGTGATATCTCATTGTGGTTTTAATCTGCATTTCTCTGATGATTAGCGATGTGGAGCATCTTTTCATGTGCCTGTTGGCCATCTAAATTTCTTCTATAGAGAAGTGTCTGTTCATGTCCTCTGCCCATTTCTTAATTGGATTATTTGCTTTTTGTTTGTTAAGGTGCATGAGTTCTTTATATATTTTGGATGTCATCCCCTTATCGTATACGTCATTTATGAATATATTCTCCCATACTGTAGGATGTCTTTTTGTTCTACTGATGGTGCCCTTTGCTGTACAGAAGCTTTTCAGCTTGATATAGTCCCACTTGTTCATTTTTGCTTTTGTTTCCCTTGCCCGGGGAGATATGTTCATGAAGAAGTCACTCATGTTTATGTCCAAGAGATTTTTGCCTATTTTTTTTTCTAAAAGTTTTATGGTTTCATGACTTACATTCAGGTCTTTGATCCACCTTGAGTTTACCTTTGTGTATGGGGTTAGACTGTAGTCCAGTTTCATTCTCTTACATGTAGCTGTCCAGTTTTTCCAACACCAGCTGCTGAAGAGGCTGTCATCTCCCCATTGTATATCCAAGGCTCCTTTATCAAATATTAATTGACTGTATATGTTTGGGTTAATGTTTGGATTTTCTATTCTGTTCCACTGGTCTGTGGGTCTGTTTTTGTGCCAATACCAAATTGTCTTGATTACTGTGGCTTTGTAGTAGAGCTTGAAGTCAGGGAGCGTAATTCCCCCTGTTTTATTCCTCCTTCTCAGGATTGCTTTGGCTATTCGGGGTCTTTTGTGGTTCCATATGAATTTTAGAATTATTTGTTCCAGTTCATTGAAGAAAGATGTTGGTAGTTTGTTAGGGATTGCACTGATTCTGTAGATTGCTTTAGATAGTATAGTCATTTTGACAATATTTATTCTTCCTAGCCAAGAGCATGCAATGCATTTCCATTTGTTAGTGTCCTCTTTAATTTCTCGTAGAAGTGTCTTGTAGTTTTCAGAGTACAGGTCTTTCACTTCCTTCGTTAGGTTTATTCCTAGGTATTTTATTCTTTGATGCAATTGTGAATGGAATTGTTTTTCTGATTTCTCTTTCTGTTAGTTCATCATTAGTGTATAGGAAAGCAACAGATTTCTGTGTGTTAATTTTGTATCCTGCAACTTTGCTGAATACAGATATTAGTTCTAGTAGTTTTGGAGTGGAGTCTTTAGGGTTTTTTATGTACAGTATCATGTCATCTGCAAATAGTGACAATTTGACTTCTTCTTTACCAATCTGGATGCCTTGTATGTCTTTGTTTTGTCTAAATGCCATGGATAGCACCTCCAGTACTATGTTGAATAACAGTGGAGAGAGTGGGCATCCCTGTCTTGTTCCCGATCTTAGATGAAAAGCTTTCAGCATCTCGCTGTTAAGTATGATGTTAGCTGTGGGTTTGTCATATATGGCCTTTATGGTGTTGAGGTACTTGCCGTCTATACCCATTTTGTTGAGAGTTTTAATCAGGAATGGATGCTGAATTTTGTCAAATGCTTTTTCAGCATCTATGGAGATGGTCATGTGGTTTTTGTTCTTCTTTTTGTTGATGTGGTGGATGATGTTGATGGATTTTCGAATGTTGTACCATCCTTGCATCCCTGGGATGAATCCCACTTGATCATGGTGTATGATCCTCTTGATGTATTTTTGAATTCGGTTTGCTAATATTTTGTTGAGTATTTTTGCATCTACGTTCATCAGGGATATTGGTCTGTAATTTTCTTTTTTGGTGAGGTCTTTGCCCGGTTTTGGTATTAGAGTGATGCTGGCTTCATAGAATAAGTTTGGAAGTATTCCCTCCTCCTCTATTTTTTGAAAAATTTTAAGGAGAATGGGTGTTATTTCTTCTCTATATGTCTGGTAAAATTCAGAGGTGAATCCATCTGGTTCGGGGGTTTTGTTCTTGGGTAGTTTTATGATTACTGATTCAATTTCATTGCTGGTGATTGGTCTGTTTAGTTTTTCTGTTTCTTGCTTGGTCACTCTTGGAAGGTTGTATTTTCCTAAGAAGTCGTCCATTTGTTCTATGTTTTCCAGCTAGTTAGCATATAGATTCTCATAATATTCTTATAATTCTTTGTATTTCTGTGGGGTCTGTCGTGATTTTTCCTTTCTCATTTCTGATTCTGTTTATGTGTGTGGATTCTCTTTTTCTCTTAATGAGTCTCACTAGGGGTTTATCTATTTCGTTAATTTTTTCAAAGAACCAGCTCTTGGTTTCATTGATTTTTTTCTATTGTTTTATTCTTCTCAATTTTATTTATTTCTTCTCTGATCTTTTTTATGTCCCTCCTTCTGGTGACTTTGGGCCTCATTTGTTCTTCTTTTTGCAATTTCAGTAATTGTGTCTTTTGACTATTCATTTGGAAATGTTCTTCCTTCTTTAAATAGGCCTGGATTGTAATATACTTTCCTCTTAGAACTGCCTTTTCTGCGTCCCACAGAAGTTGTGGCTTTGTGTTGTTGTTATCATTAGTCTCCATATATTCTTTCATTTCTGTTTTGATTTGGTCGTTAACCCATTGATTAATTAGGAGAGTGTTGTTAAGTCTCCATATATTTGTGAGCCTTTTTGATTTCTTTCTAAAATTTATTTCTAGTTTTATACCTTGTGATCATAGAAGTTGGTTGGTAGAATTTCAATATTTTTGACTTTACTGAGGTTCTTTTTGTGGCCTAGTATGTGGTCTATTCTAGAAAATGTTCCATGTGCACCTGAGAAAAATGTGTATCCTGCTGCTTTTGGGTGCAGAGTTCTGTAGATATCTGTTAGGTCCATGTGTTCTAGTGTGTTGTTCAGTGCCTCTGTGTCTTTACTTATTCTCTGTCTGGTTGATCTGTCCTTTGGAGTGAGTAGTGTGTTGAAGTCTCCTAAAATGAATGCATTGCTATCTATTTCCTCCTTTAATTCTGTTAGTATTTGTTTCACATATGCTGACGCTCCTGTGTTGGGTGCATATATATTTATTATGGTTATATCTTCTTGTTGGACTGACCCCTTTATCATTATGTAATGTCCTTCTTTATCTCTTGCTACTTTCTTCGTTTTGAAGTCTATTTTGTCTGATACAAGTACTGCAACACCTGCTTTTTTCTCCTTGTTGTTTGCATGAAATATCTTTTTCCATCCCTTCACTTTTAGTCTGTGTATGTCTGTGGGTTTAAAGTGAGTCTCTTGAAGGTAGCATACAGATGGGTCTTGTTTTTTTTATCCATTCAGTGACTCTATGTCTTTTGACTGGTGCATTCAGTCCATTTACATTTAGGGCGATTATGGATAGGTATGTACTTATTGGCATTGCAGGCTTCAGATTTGTGGTTACCAAAGGTTCAAGGTTAACTTCCCTACTATGTAAAAGTCTACCAACTCACTTAATATGCTATTACAAACACAATGTAAAGGTTCTTTTTTGTTTGTTTGTTTCCTCCTTTTTCTTTCTATTCCATTCTTTATATATTAGGTATCATATTCTGTACTGTTTGTCTATCCCTTGATTGACTTTGGGAATAGTTAATTTAATGTTGCATTTTCTTAGTAATTAGCTGTTCTATTTTCTTTACTGTGGTTTTATTACCTCTGGTGACAGCTATTAATCTGTAGGAACACTTCCATCTATAGCAGTCTCTCCAAAATACACTGTAGAGATGGTTTATGGGAGGAAAATTCTCTCAGCTTTTGCTTATCTGGGAATTGTTTAATCCCTCCTTCAAATTTAAAGCTAATCTTGCAGGATAAAGTAATCTTGGTTCAAGGCCCTTCTGCTTCATTGCATTAAATACATCATGCCACTCCCTTCTGGCCTGTAAGGTTTCTGCTGAGAAGTCTGATGATAGCCTGATGGGTTTTCCTTTGTATGTGATTCTGTTTCTCTTTCTGACTGCTTTTAATAGTCTGTCCTTATCCTTGATCTTTTGCCATTTTAATTACTATATGTCTGGCTGTTGTCTTTCTTGGGTCCCTTTTGTTGGGAGGTCTGCGCACCTCCATGGCCTGAGAGACTATCTCCTTCCCCAGATTGGAGAAGTTTTCAGCAATCACCTCCTCAAAGACGCTTTCTATCCCTTTTTCTCTCTCTTCTTCCTCTGGTACCCCTATAATGCGAATATTGTTCCGTTTGGATTAGTCACACAGTTCTCTCAATATTCTTTCATTCTTAGAGATCCTTTTTTCTTTCTGTGCCTCAGCTCTTTATATTCCTCTTCTCTATTTCCTATTTCATTTATTGTCTCCTCCACCATATCCAGTCTGCTTTTAATACCATCCATTGTGTTCATCAATGATTGGATCTCTGACCGGAATTCATTCCTGAGTTCTTGAATATCTTTCTGTACCTCCATGAGCATGTTAATGATTTTTATTTTGAACTCCCTTTCAGGGAGAGTCATAAGGTCCATCTCATTTAAATCTTTCTCAGGAGTTGCGTTCATAATTTTACTCTGGACCTGGTTCCTTTGGCGTTTCATATTTGTGTATCGCACCCTCTAGTGCCCAGAAGCTCTACTCACTGGAGCTGCTCAGCCCCTGAAGCAATGCGGGGATTGTAGGGGAGTGGTACTGGTGTCTCGGGGGAGGAAAGGGCTGTTTCCTGGTTCCTGGCTGCTATGCCTGTCTCCACTGCCTGAACCAGTGGGCTGAGCACACAGGTATAAGCCTCTGTGCTTTGCATTTTTAGTTGCTGTGGTCAGATCTTTCCTCTGGCTGGCCTAACTCCCGGGAAGGATTTCCAGGTTTGCAAGCCCGGTGGGGCTGGCCAGAAGAAAGGCGCACAAGTCTGCCTGTCACAGAAGGGGTTCTTGGAGCTGTGTAGGCAGCCAGGGAGCTGGAGTACCTGAAGATCATGAAAGGTCCCAACCTGCTGGGCAGAGTGCACCTGGACAATTTTGTCTGCCTGTCCTTTCTCCTGAGCAGTAAACTCTGCAATCCTTGCCCCTTTAGCAGCTCTCTTGCTAAGGGCTTCTTTGTTAGGAAGTCTCTCAGACTGCCCGCCCTTCTTTTGTCTGCGAGCAGCTGGGTATGGATCCCTGCTTTCACAAGCAGCTGGATTCTTAGTCTCTCCAGGAATTCTGCCTGTCTTAGCTTTCCAACCCCCTAATTACAAGAGTATCATGCAAGCACCATGTAATGTAGGTTTGTGCTCCCAGAGCAGATCTCCAGAGTTAGGTGTTCAGCAGTCCCACATCTCCACTCCCTCCCTGCTCCGTTCCTGTTCCTCCCACTGGTGAGCTGGGGTGGGGGAAGGGCTTAGATCCCCCAGGACCACAGCTTTAGTATGTTACCCTTTTCTGTGAGGGCTGCTCTTGTCTCCAGGTGTATGCATTTTGTTGCCATCCTCTTTCCCGTTGCTCTTTCAAGAGTAGTTGATGTAGCTTTATTTTCATATTATATGAGGTTTTAGGAGGAAGCCTCTGTCTCACCTCTCACTCTGCCATCTTTAATCCAAATCGTGTCTATGGTTTTTAAAACTTTTTATAATACTCCTTCATATCTATTATTTACCTCACTGCATAAGAAAACCGATGCTGAACTAAATGATGTTTTAATCCAGGAGCACATACCTAATATTTTTAAACAAAAATAGAATGCAGATGATCTGAATTTCAGTTCTAAGAACTTTTGCCACATCACGCTTCCACCTTCTTCCTTTAAAAATAACATGTGTATGTATATGTACATATGTGTGCATGTACGTCAGTCATCAGAGCCCACCATGCACTGTCATACTTATCAATCCTATGAAAATAACCTTGAAATTTCGAAAATACCTGTATAGGGCACCAATGTGTAAGCAGCTTGAACTAAGCTACACCAAGCAGTATGTGAAATATGTGAAGTTTCTCTTTAGGAATTTAGTGATTCTTTCCAAAATATAACCAGGCTCCTTGTGGATCTCCTGTTGACTCCCAGAGGTTCCTAGCCAAGTGGTCACTCTGGGAAGCCTGCAGCCTACAAGAATAATAGATCTCTGCTTCCTCTCAGATCCTTTATAACCTTTTTCTTCTCTTCCAACTTTTCTCTGTGTTTTCTAAGCTAACAGTTAAACATCTCAGTAACTGACCCACTAAATAGTGTGTAGGTGCTAATGATTTAACTTATGGTTATTTAACATTTAAGTTATGGTCATTTAACCCTTTATAGCATACTACATAACTTATTTCTAAATTATGTTTTTTGTTTATTCTCTCTCTCTCCTTGTTGAATGTAAGTTCCCCATGAGGGAAGGGATCCTATTCCATTGTAATTCAAAGATACATTCCAACTATCTTCATTGGTGCTTGGCACATACTAAGTGCTCAGTTAGTGTTTGTGGCAAGAATTCACAGGGGAAAAAACTATCCATGATGCCATCTCTGCTCTTCCAGACAATACTTAACATATAATCCTTTTGAATGCTTAATATGTTCTAGACATTGTCTTAAGTACCTTATGTGGATTATCTCATTTGTTCTTCAAATCAACTGTTTGAAGTTGCTACCTATTTTACATTAAGAAAACTAGAGTTTGTAGAGGTAAAGGACCTTTCTCAAGGTAATACTGATAGCAAATGGCAGACCTCCAGCAAGCCCAGACAGTTTGATTCCATGACTTACATTTATATCTACTATTGTGTATGTTTCAAGAGACTTTCTGTTTTGTGTGAACCAAAGAGTAATTATTATGGTGGAAATTTTAGTCTAAAAGGAAAGGAGAGTGCCACGTGGCAGGCCAGAAAGGAAGATATTGCTTAAGCAGAATATTCTGAAATTATGTCGTCTTACACGTTCCATCAAGGCCAGACCATTTGAAGAGACTCAATCTGACATACCATGAGAGTTGCCTTTTATTGTGAATAATGGAATCGGAGCTTTTTCTGACTCTAATAACTCTCAGTATATTCCTCTTCTTACCTTTTTCAACCAAATCTCTTGACTAGAGATGAGGTAGATGCGCCCTTTGGAGAGGGTCTGTGATTGGCCTCTGCTTTTGCAGGGCTCCCTGGAGAGAGCAGTGATAAGCCACAAGGGAAAGTCAGGTGCACCAGGGCCGTCGCTAGTGCCTGGTCCCCGAAGGCAGATTTTAGGACAGAGTAGTGCAAAAGGGGACGGTGATATTGTGGAGCCAAGGGCCATATGATTTTGTCAAATATTTGGAGATGGAGTAAAAGAGTGAGAGACACCTCAAATGTGACTCCAAGGGAGCCTTTCAAAGCGTGCATGACTGGTGGAGCTGTGGTGACATTAACAGAGGAGCAAGATGGAGGAAAACATGTTTTCATTATGATGTGTTCCTGAAATGCTGAGTCCGACTTGCAGTCTGTGAGGGTAGAATAAAAACATTTTTAGACATGTAAAGTCTCTGAAAATGGAATTCCTATGCAGCCCTTGACAGCTTCTGACTGGTGTGCTATGCCAAAATGAAGGAATAGACCACAAGAAGAGGCATGGGACCAGAGGGGATAAAACACAGGGAAGAGGCAGAGTGAATCCCCTGGATGATGGCAAATGACCCCAGGATGGCAACTGTGTGGTCAGACAAGTCTGGACTGGAGAACGTCAGAGGCTCCAGGAGAGGCTTTTCTCAATAGGACAAACTAGATGGAAATACCAAATATAATTGTTTATTTTGAGAGGAGCGTTATCCAACAAGGAGAAAGTTATTGAATTTAATTATCAATTATTGTAAGGAAATTGGAAATGAGAAAACATTAAATATGGAAAAAAACAAAAAATTATACATGGTCCTCCCAAAAAGAGCATAACCACAAACATGTTCAGTAGAATTTGGTGCAGGCGAGTAAGTCCTGCCAAGTCAGTGGCCCTGGAAACTGCCCTCACGCATGTGGTCCTGTGCACACAGAGTGCTGGGATTGCATCACCGCGTGGCAAGTAGCTGACCAATCAAAGTATGTACCTTCTGAAATATGCAGGTAAATTAGGAAGGAAAATTGAAACTTTGTTATGTGACTTTTCTTAATGATTACAGCGTGTTCTAGATAAACAGAGAAACAAACTGATTGCCAAAACCCATGTTAATGCACTTTTAATTCACAAGGGTTAAGCACATAAAAAAGTCAGGATATTGAAAGTTAAGGTTCTCCTAGAACCATTAATTTGACAACATTATGCATAGTAGGTGTGGGAGGATTATATTTTACAGCACAAAAGCAGAAGGAAATACTGCAAAATGTGGCTCAGTTAAGCAAAATAAAATAACAAATTCAAGGGAAAGCCATTAAACATGATTATGGGAAAAAATTGTTTTGCAGCCCCCAAAGAAGGGTTGTAAAATTTAATTGTAGAAAATAATGCCTTCAAATCTTTAAAAAATGTTTTCAACGGAAATTATTCCATTTTACTCCAAATCAATTTTCCTAGCACATTGTATGCTCTCATTTGCAGTCCAGATTTGATCCTAACAGACCAAAGGAGAGAGCTGACTGGCTCTTTTCATGACCAAACTGATGAAGACTCCAGAAAGTGAAAATAGAATTTAAGGGTTTGAAATACTTTGTGCTTAGTATACAGAGAATATGGAGATTTTAAGTATGATGAATCCTGCCAGTGTACCATTACTTTGCTTCTATATTTGCCCTCTGTATGTTTCTGCATATTGTTTGCATGTGTGCATTATGGAAATTCCAGTTGTGCTGGATGTCTTATATAGGTGACATAGAAAAAGAAAACAAGAAACTTAGGTCATGTTCAAGGAAGGAAGTGGGCCAGAAAACAAACCCACAGCCTTTAATATGCCTTTGATTTGGTTCCCGGATCGGAAGCTGAACAGCATGTCTGGAAGACCAAGTTCTCCAATACAGCTGTACTGAGCCTGCGTCCTCCAGGAGGCTGATGTCCCTGTCACCTTGGCTTCAGAAGCTCAGTTCCCTCTATAGGTGATGCAGGAAACAAGAGCGGCATCCATGCAGTAACCCCAGGACTGTGTCACCTCCCGATTCAGTCAGAGTTCAAGGCAACATTGAAAGAAAGAAGGAGGGAAGAAGGAAATGATATTATTGACATTATAACACTAATGCTATTATAATTGTTACTCAATACAATTATTCATTATTTAATTTTAAGTCATAGCAAAGATTTTTGTGCTCCCTTAAATCAGATCTGTTAATTATTTGGTACAAAATAACAAATGAAAACCAACAGTCCCTTCCTCCAGGGGAGCAGATCATGGAAATATAAATCGGCATTTCACTCACATTTCTATTTTCCATTGTATTTTATGTCATAGCAAAACAATCCACAGAACAATAGAGGTCCATTCATGGAAGTGAGATAAGTAAATTCCTGAGCTAGCAGACTCGTGGCCCAATATTCTAGCCACCTCTTCAAAAACAGCACAATGGTCTGCATTTTTCACTGAAAAATCTGTGCAGCCACATTCCGTGGCAATGAACTCTTTTTATAAGTTTGATGAAGAAAAATGCTTTGTATATTTACTTTAATCTTTATGCCCTGCTATTTTCTGTTTCCAAACAAACAGAAGGACAAATGCAAACTGCCAACTCGCAGGATGTACAAACAAGTGTTATTGAATATTCAGAAGTATGGTGGTATTTCTAAAGTTCAACAATAAAGCACTTAGAGTCTTTCTTTTGTATATCATTTTTCTTATTCAGGCACCACAAGGCCACATAAGGAGGGTGAGGTCCCTGGAGTGGACTATATTTTCATCACCGTTGAAGATTTTATGGAATTGGAGAAAAGTGGTGCTCTCCTAGAAAGTGGAACTTATGAAGGTAAGCATAATTCTACTGCTAAATCTATTCCTTGCACGTCACATTTTTCTCTCTTTTGATTGAAATGCCTGAGGATACCAGACTGCCAATATGCTACTGATTTGGTCTGGGAGCTTTAATAAGGTCATTTCAGAAACACATTTCCTAAAGAAAGATTAGAATAGATACACCCACTGAAGTATTCTTGTGATTGCCTCCTGAGGCTAAGCTGTGGTCTCCCAGATACAATATCTTCATCTCTAGGTAGCATCTAAAAGAGCACAGGGCTTGAGTTCCAGTCCTGTCATTATCTTTGTGCGGCTTCCTCCAGTAACTTCGCTTCACTGGCTTTCATATGCCTCCCAGGAGAAAAGATAAGAGTAGGAATATATGTTCTGTGAATGACCTCCAAAGGTTTACCACTATAGCTGGTCTACTGTGTACCTGAGTCACACTTGGACAGCAGATGAAACCAAAACCTTGAATGTGGGGAATCCGTTTCAGTGGGCAGAACACTGTATAACATGAGCCATAATCTGTCTCGGTGCCAAACCTGGCTTTACCACTTAACCACTATAAATATTAGGTAACCCAATTAGTATCTCTAAAGCTTAGTAGCCTTAGTTGTAAAAGGGGACTGATAACTAACATGTTGATTCATGGCATTTATGCATTTAAATAGTATCTACATGCATGTACTTTATGTCTAATGAAATCATATACCTGTGTAATTTCTACCTCACAGTTACCATATGTGTAAACTTTATTTATATGTATTATTATTATTAAGTCTAAAGATGAATCCAGCTTTATTGAACTTCATTTAATAGTGAGTGATACTAAAAATATAACTCAGTATAAACACTGCTGCTTAGCCCATCAAATATCTGAGGTCTACCATCAGCAAATAAGCTGAGTTTGTTAACAGTTTGGCCCTCCTCTTCCTCCTTCATTTACTTGTGAATGTCCAGTGAACTATAGTTATTTAATAACTCGGTATTTTTAAGTTGCTAGAAGTATTAAAATATCTTCTTTAACTTCTCACTTCTTAGGCAGTTTAAGCTGGAACATATACCTAAATTATAGCTGAGACATTAGTTGCTTATTGCCAGATTTACAGGAAACAGGCAAAAATATCCAGGAAAAGATAATGGTTTTATACTTGAGTATTGTTTATTTGTCAAAAATGAATGATAGTATAGATTGATTAATAATATTTTAAATACAAAAGCTTGTTGATCACATAAGCAGCCTTAAATTATATATGAAAATGTCTGTATAAATCATAGAAAATAATTATATCAAGGAAGTCAGAGTAAATAATAAATTTTGTAGTATATTTTCCTGTGGGCTTTGTGACATTATTTAGTAGTATTCTTTAGTCTTCATGTCTGCCAATAACAATGTATTGTATTTAACTACCTTATTTCAATATCATGTTTATGCAGCAAAGAACCAATGGCTTAACATACAGGAGAATTTCAAAAATATGATTAATAATATGACTTCTTTTTGTTTTTAAAATAAAAACTGTATTAACTGTATATAGAAGGTGAAAAAATTAAACCAAATGGTTATCTTAATTTCCAGTATTCTCATGATAAACTAGATGTCATGAAATTTAATATCAATATTCTAAAATCCAGCCTAGCTTAAATTTCAGGCTCCAGTTAAATTCTGAGGGGAATGCCTTGAAGCCATACAAACATGACTAAGTTTCGTGAGCCAGGGCGAATTGTCCTGAATCTTCTTTAGACATCTTTACAGCACTGAGAGTTAGTTTGCTGCTTGGCACCAACTTGTTAATTGCCCAGGATGCATAGAACTGATCATTGAATAACAAGGCTGATTTATATATTCACGGCTTTGGGGGACTCACTATCATTGTTTACAAATGCACATTGTGTACTTGGATAAATAAGAAGCTCTTTTCTCAGGTCACATAACTATTCTGGGCAGACACATCAGGAACGTTCTCACACCTCAGGATTCCCACACTGATAGCCAAGAAACCAGGAGAATTGGCACTCTACTAAAAGTCAGTGCTGTTGCTTCAGGACTGATCACAAGCTCTAGACTCAGGGCTACCCCTTACAGTGTTATTTGTCAAACAAACCTAAGGAATACCTTTTCTGCAATTGGTGCTTTCCGAGTATACAGAGTAACAATCACATGCTCCCAAACTAGGCAAAGAAAGGCCTGAGAGCTTTTACATGTCAAACTTTCATGATACCAGTATCTCATAAGGTTACTTTATTAGAATCCCAGTTTCCCTGTGTTACATATTCTCCCACCTGCATTGTTTGGGCTATTCCTCCCTTCTATACTTCTTTCTAAAACCGTCTATGCCTTCTCAGTGCTCTTTATTGCCCCCAGCCAGTCTAGAAAATTCATATCTGGCATCTGTGAATCCACTAAAGAAATTAAGAAGACATTTAGTTACTTTCAGCGTTAAAGTTACAGACATGTTAAACATGTGGGCCTCCTTTAAAGACAATTCTAACCTACAAGCCACAACAGTAAGGGTGCTAAATACAGCTGGAGGTAGGGAGATAGCCCCTGCTTCTTCTTGCTCATAAATGCTTCCAAAATTGGTGCATTTCTTGTCAGGCACTGGGAACTCATTTTTTTTATTAGCAAAGATCAAGGAAGACCTGTATAAAATGTCTTGTTGTGTTGCTCATCATTGAGAAAACTAGCCTTATAGTGTTCCTGTGCTTCACTCCACCACTCAGTTTAGAACAGGCAACACCTACCTGAAAAGTAGTTGTGAGAAAGAATATATTCTTTTCAGTATTTCTCATATGTATAAATTTTTGAATCACTGTCAATAATTCTAATTCTAATCTTGGTGAATAGATGTAGCTAAAATGGAGTTCGTCCTTTGATTAGTAACAAGATGGACTATCATGAATCGCAGGTCGGCCTCTTAGAAATTGGCTCAAAGTCCTTGCTCCAAAAAGCAACTCTGCTACTTACCAGAGGATGCAAGGAAGGTCTTAATATGGTTGAGTCTCCATCTATAGTTGTGTCCCATGGTTCTAGGCAGAATTATAGCAGATTCCTAAAGCCTTTTTTTGCATCCCTAACCCTCACCCCTCACCCCAGTCTGAGCACTTCATTTTAGTTCGCTGCATAACACCTGCTGAATGACCTTGCACATAAATGTCCAAAGCACTTGGTTCTAATGGACCATTCATGACATGGATTATCTCATGCTCACCTGTTCATATTCAATTGAGTTTAAAATTAAGTTAATAGAACAAGTCCTGACATAACCTCAAGTACCACAAGCAACACTATGAATCTTCATGCCAGGACTGCAAGTGCAGGCTTCATGTGAAACACAGACCACGGAGCTCTTTGGATGAAGCAGATAATTCCTTTGGGATTAAGGCACATGCAAATACAGGTGCAACACCAAAAGCTAAAAATAAATGAGTAGATCTGGTAATCTAAAGATGAAGTACTCTTAAGGACCTGGAAAGAAGCACAGGCCTTGGGAACTGTCCAAAGTGCTGAATTACCCAGGGCCATGTATTAGGGAATCCTGCCTGACCTGCTTCTTCCAGCTGTCTGGAATATTACATTCAAGGTTTCCCTGACCACTCACACCAGTTGTCTGCCTCAGCCTATGTTCTGAATGCCAACATTAATCCCAAGCCTCCTGAGCTGTGCCTGGACTCTCATATTATTTAATTCAGCTACTGAGATCCTCCACAGTCATGTTCCAGAGAAGCACATCTGATGTAACATCCACTACCGCATTTTGCTGTTGTTTTTTTTAATTGAAAGGAAGCTATTTTTTATCTATTGAAGAATACACTGACCCCACAGTTAAATGTTTCCCTTAAATGACATAAGCTCAGTTGTAATATTTCTCCAATTTTTAAGAGGACCAAATCAAGATCAGTAAGTTATTTGATCATTCAACAGAATATAGTGCAAACGTAGTACTTGCCTTCACACTGGTTTCTCCTAACCATGGGCCCTAAGAAATATGGACTCCAGCCTACTACCAAGACCATACCTAGTTTCTTCAACAATGCTAAGGACTGTGAAAGTCAAGTTTTTTCACTTTTGTACATAAAAGAGTGCTGTCTTTCCTGGTGTAGCACATAAAATCCAACAACATTTTAAGTAAAAATAACTTTATTAAAAGTAAATTAAGCACTCCTATAATGAGAGAAGAGAAACAACAAATTTAATGTAAATCCATTTCATTTTACTAAAATAAACATTATCTTTTTATTTAGTGTGACCTTGATGCATTTATTATTGAAATTTTGAAACTCTATTCCCAATTAAGATAGCATTGGGTGATAAAGAGATCCCATTATAAAGAAAAATCATTACTGGTACTATAAATAGTCTTGAGAAAAAAACATTCTCCTATCAGTCCAAGTTTCTACCCACTGAAAGGTAAATAATACTTCCTTAAGGACAAATCAATGCTTAAAATGATGCTAACATTGTTGTCATTCCAGAAGACCAAAATGAGATACAATTTCATTGTTTTTTCTCTTTCTTTTTTACTCTAATACAAGAGAAAAAATTTACTGTGTAAGCAATAACCTCCATAACAACAGCAGATTCTTAGAGCTTGGAGTTAAAAGGGTCCAGCTGTTTTTGCAGATCCAGATTATAACTTTTTTTTCCTTTTGATACTTGCTTCTTTCTCTTTCTTTTGGCGATATTCCTATTGTGGAAGACTGTAAGTCATGCATTTGGGTTTTCATTTTAGGAACACTAAACATTTACACATAAAGCTCACTAAATGTTTATTTGGCCAGTAGAGGGAAAACACATTTAGTGAAGTTTTACACCCCTTTGAGATCTTATAATACCAAGCTTTTTTTTTTAAGTGATTCAATTTGCGTTCAGAGCTACTAACAGAGAGTATATGATTTTCACACGCTGCTTTGCTCCTCTGTAAGGCACTAAGACTACAGGTGTTATTGTGCATTAAAATATGGCAAAATTCCCCCTTGGTTTGGGACTTCAGTAAGACTGGCTTTTTCCAGAATAATGCAGATGCCTATTTCTAAGTACTTTTTCTCCCAAAAGAGACTGGAAGGAATGAACCAAGTAATTAATTAACTAATTCAATATCATCACATAACTTTTAGCTTAGAAACTAAAGTCTAAGAAAATGAAATGACTTGTTTGCTATTACCTAATGTACATTAGCATGTTTACTGTTAGTTCTACATGTTTTTATTCAGTTGTAGCTGAAAGAAACAGGAATAGCACTTTGGGGTATCTCATTAAAATAAAGGCTATATTCAAGGACATGGTACTTACTTCTTCAACTCTTTCACAACATATTATAATAGTAGATAAAGCCTAAGGTTCCAAAATTGTGATTCAGGATTTAATTAACTTCCTCTCAAGCTTATGTCTTTAATTATGATGATTTTCCAACTCCTATGCACATTCCCCCATAAACTTTTATCTGAAGCAAATGGAGACATCACCTGGAAAAATATTATGTCCTTCCTGTAGTGGGAATAAAAACATGCATAACTTTAAATTTTTTATTTACGTTTCTGTCCACTGCTTCAATAAGCAGAACCTATTTGCCTTTGCTGATGAAGTGAATATTTTCAAACCCCCTGAGTTGTTTTTCTGAGTGGACAAAAAATGGATAACTGTATAAATAATAATATTTCATTATTTTTATGTGTATATTGCTACAGCTGTGAATATATAGAGATACATGTACTAGATCTTACAATTCCATGACTTTCAAAGGCAGTAAATTTACTCATTCCATAGAAAGCACACAGAAGAGTCTTGATCAAATTAATAATAGTAGGCTTCTATGTGAGAGGCCATGTTTCTGTGAAATAATAGCAACTTAGTGATGATGAGTGGTTCTTGCCATTAGTCTTGGACTAGAAATATAGACCCTCCCAAAGGAAAAATTTTATGTACTGCAGAGCAGTGGTGTCTGAATGTCCCCTTCCTGTTGAAGTTTTCCGAGACTTTTTCTACACATCAGTGAATTGAAAAGTATAACCTAACATCTTATTCCACAAAAGTCATTTTTGTATCTGAATTTCAAATCTGAAAAATAAAACTTCCAGAGAAATTCTTTTCTTCTATCTTCTTTAGTCCTGATCTGAGGTACAAAGGAGTGTAGAGTCTGACTGAACACAGATCTGTTATTTCTCTCAGAGACAGTAGAAATTATCAAAAACAGAAAAAGCAGTGCTCTATTTTTACCATCTGAAAAGAGTTCTTCAGCTACCCAGTTCACTCATTCAAGAAGAGAGGACACGAGAACTCTAGCAGAGAAGTTTATTGCCTGAAAGACAGAATGGCTGTCTCTAAAGGAGAGAGCAGCAGTAGCAGCAAGGGGGGAGCTACTTATAAAGAAAATTGAGCAGGAAGTTGGTCTTGTGACTTCTATGCATTACAAGGTTCAGGAAGAGGGGATGCTGATTGGATGATTTAAAAACAAGTATGTCTAGTACGTTCTTATTGGTTGAGTTCAGCTGGCGCCAAGTTGCCGGCTGATGTAACATGTAAGGTATGTAGGTAAAGGTATGTACGTACCTTTGAATCTCCTTTTATGGCAAAGGTATGTAGGTATGTTACCTTTGCCCCTTGTGGCCGGTCGTTGCTAGGGAAACTATCTAGGGTGAGGGTCACTGGAACAATGAGTGGTTTTTCCACTAACTGGAACACAGTTTTCTTAGAACTAGGTTGGGGGTGAGGCCTTGGAGTGGTTCAAGGTTGGGATACAACTGCTGCAGGTGATAAGGGAAGGGGGGGCCCACTATGCCCGGAGGCAGTTCAACAGTCCCACATTTTTGTTTTATTTTCTATGCAGGGTGTAGGGGATGGGGTCGAAGTGTTGGATCATCTGGCTGCTTCATGCAGAAAAAGGGGCGAAGTGGCAAAGGAAGGGGCTGTTGCGGGGGCGGCAGCGAAGTATGGTTGATGGCTCGGGCTTCCATTAGCACTGTGTTGTCTGCTGGCAGGATTCTTCTTCTGTTGGGAGGCGATGATATTCCTGCATGATTAACTGGTTGATAGTTTGGTTAGTGAATTTTGAAATTTGAGTTTGAATGAGGTTTTTTAGAAAATTAATTATGTAGGGAGTGAAGAGTAGGAGAAGGCAGAAAATGATAAGAGGCATGAGGAGAGGAAGTAGGATGTCTCTCAGAGTTGATCTAAGCCCATGGTCCCTGTCTCATTCCCCCTTCTACAGATGGAAACCCTAGCTGCTGCTAGGAAAAGGGGCGACAACCGCTCTGGCTGCTTCATGCTGTGAGGGGGTGCAGTAAGGGGTGCAGCTAGGTCTCTATCAATGGTCAGTCAAGAGGGCATCTGAAGATGGGAGTTTTTATCTTGGGCTCTATGGCTATCACCATTTGCAGCTTCATGGCCTCTAGGTGAGACAGAAAAAATCATGTCACTAGGTTAAGCAGCAACATCTGGAGTTGGACTTTCTATTCTGGAAGAACAGACTTGACAAGTAGATTGACGAATGCATGGATGAATATGAGGGTTAGAAACAGTAAATTTCTAATTGAGAATCACAGCCAGATATCTTGGGGAAACTAGAATTCTGGATCTAGTCTATGTACTAATGACTAGTATTAGGACTTAGTATAAATAAGGCTGCATTATTGAAACAATACTTTTCTCTAAAATCACCCTCATTTTTATTAGAAGTAACCAGATTAAGAAAATAATTAACACTTGGCTTAATTATTTGCGTAAGTGCAGCAAGAAGAGCAATTGCTTACATAGACTTTTAAATGTGCTTTGCTGGAACTTTTTATAAAGGAACTTCAGATTGGACTTTTAAAGGCCTCTTGAAGCTAGAAAGCCAATCCAGACTTGCCATCAGGTTTTGCCTGCAGTACCTGTAGATTTGGGTGAATTCCTCTCTTCTTGAGGTCCCCAAGACATTCTGAGGTTCCTGCACCTGCCAGGAAGTGACCTTCTTTACTCAACCTGGTAAGGCTGCTGGGAATCCTGTAAGCAAGATACCAGGCCAATTCCTCCAAGGGGCTCTGTTGGCTTTATAAAGTCAACTTGAGTTCCTTAAAGCTGTCTGTTCATATGAGTTTTATGCATGTGTCTCTCAGGTATAACATTCCAGTCAAAGCCTTGGTAATATAACCAGTGTTCTTAATTGGTCTTCTTACAAGGAAAGCAGATTCTTATTGAACTTATGCAAATAAATATACTGCTATGAAGTATAAAAGTAGCCACTGAGAGTTGTTAAATTCTGGAGGGATAAGGCAGAGTGAAAGATGAATGTTTCAATTCTGCTTACAATGGTATTGTCATTTACTAAACTGTTGTCAACTTAAGAGAAAAAGCTTAAAACTTTATCAGTAAGATTTGAAACAAAAAGCCACAAAATCATCTTCCTTAGTTTACTTAATCCTATGTAATACCTGTTCTGCTGAAATCTAGTTCTTTACTAGTTTAGGAGTAATAAAACAGTGACTATAAATGACAAAAGACTTATAAATGACAAAAGACTTACAAATGACAATGGCTAAAGATCTGATGAGAGCTTATTATAAGACAGATGACATAAGGAAATTTGGATATTTCTGCAACACAAAACATTTAGTAACAAAGTTTAGCATCATTCCCTTTGACAGTGCTTTCCAGGTAATTAAGCAGGTGATTATATATAAGATAAAGAAGCTAATTTAGCTAAATACTTCCCAATGAGAAAAAAAATTCCTCTGACATTTTCCAGGGGCCTTCTGGAATATATCAGAGTTAACTAGAGGTAAATGGACTTTTTTGAATTTGATTTTGGGAAGTTTTCAGAAGAAAATTTCTTTGGCACTTGCTGAAATAGGATTATAGGTTGCCATGAACAATATTTATCCATTTAGCTAGAATGACAACAAAGTACCTCAAAGGCAAATATAGAAGGTTACAGTTATAGCAAAGTTTAGCTTTTAGTCTTTTTAATATTAAGATCTCATTTTCTTAAATACCCAGACAACTCATTGAGACTTTAAGCATGAGATATTTGATAAAACAATTAGAGAACCCTTTGCAACTTTTCAACATTAAGAGCAGACTAATCAATTTAAGAAAACTTTGTCTTTAACTGAAACAAAATTCTAATTTTCCTGTGTACTTGCTTTCAAGACTCATTTGCTTTAATTTTACATAGCACGGCCATGTCAGTTTTTCCACAAACTTTCTACAACTTTCTTTTTACATTCACTGTTCTCCCTCTTTAAATAAACAGCTGTACTTTAGAACAGTTACCTTCTTTTACCCTAAATAAAATGAATCTCCATTCCTTATACCTTCTCTTGTTAAAACACACATCTTTTCTAGCAAGCAGAGATGTTTTCTTTATTACTTTAAGTAGTTTTAATTAGAACCTAAAGCCATTAGGAACTTTAACTTTCAGTGAACACTGAAAATAGGCTATGGTAAACTGTAACACCAGCATTCCTTACATTGATACATTTATGAATATATTTTATCATTTCTGAAAATGTGCCTTATAGCACAATTTTTTACTGAGCACAAAACATCTTCGTGTAACTTAGCAAAACTCTAAAACATCTTCATATAACTTAGCAAAACTCTTAAGAATTTCGGTTACCACAAAATTCTTAGGCTGTTTACAGATATATACACTGTTATACATTAATATACTATTATTATTATAAAGATATTCATTTGTTACACTTGTTTACACACTCTTTAGCAATTATGCTACATTACTTACTTATAAAACTTTATTAGACATTAGACAAAATCAAGCCTTTCTTTAAGTATTTTTTTGAAAGATTTAACAGATAACATCAACTTAAACAATTTTAAGTAAACTTAGGCAGCTGATAATTATAAGGACACGTCCGTTTCAGTTAGATTTAAATTAGCATTAATGCTTAATATTTTTATTAGAATTTTCTGGAAGTTTTAGAATGCTGAATTTTCACAAGCGCTTGTTTTTAAATTAATTTGTATTAATACTATCTGGAGGTAGAAAAACGTTTTTCATTTACACTCTTAGACAAACAAACATACAGACTGAGACATAATGATTACACTTAGCAACACTTTTCATAAAAGAACATATATTCAGATAGATAAACTGATACAAAGATTTGAGATAATGATATCCAATTGCCTTCTTTCGTTTTAGCTTATTTGACTAAAAGTATTTCAGTCTAAGGGCGAGCACTTTATATAACTGGGTTAAGGTTTAGATGGCCTCAGGCTAACAGGGCTGATGAAGGCTCTGAACTGATAGGGACTTGTGTGTGCCCAGGGGGCTGGAAGTTGAGGTGTAGGCCGGGAAGGGAGTAGGGAGGCAATGTTGCTAGGGGTGCATGTAGCAAAGGAAATGGAGGGATCTTCTAGAAAGGTGACTTGCAGGGCTAGGATTCGGCTGGGGGAAGGGTTTTCAGACTTCTGTGTGTTAAGAGCTCTGACAGGCGGTGGGGTGAAAGCCTGGTGGTGGCTGTGCCGAAGGTGAGCTTTCCTGCCTCTTGGTGAGGAGCAGCTGCAGCTGCCAAGGCGCGGAGGCAGGGTGCCCATCCGCGGGTGGTGGTGTCTAATTGCTTTGACAGATATGCTACAGGGGCAGGTATGCACAGTGTGGTCTGGCAAAGGACTCCAAGGGTGAACCCATGGGTTTCATTAACATACAGGAGGAAGGGTTTAGAGAGATCTGGCAGGTGTAGGGCTGGGGCTCGTAGGAGAGCTTTCTGCAGGGAAGAGAAGGGGCATGTTACTGGCTGCAAAAGGGGCTCGGAGAGGGAGCCCTTTGCTGCAGCATAGAGGGGAGCTTTGAGCAATGAGAAATTGGGGATCCAGCTACGGAGAAAGTTTTCTAAGCCTAAGAAGGAAAGTATCTCTTCTTTTGTAGAGGGGACAGGGATATTGCGAATTAGTTGTTTTCTGCACAGAGTTATGGCTTTTCGGCCAGGGGTCAGAAGAACACCTAAGTATGAAACTTGAGATGTGGATAACTGCACTTTTTCTGGGGAGACACGGTAACCGCAGTCAGAGAGGTGGTTTAATAGGGTGATTGTATCTTGTTGTGAGATTGCTAGGGAAGGGCTGCATAGAAGAAGATCATCGACATATTGTAAGAGGGTAGAGTGAAGGAAAGAAATATGTTGGAGGTTGTGTGCCAGCACTTGGCCGAATAGGTGGGGACTGTCTCTAAAGCCTTGGGGAAGGACAGTCCATATTAATTGGGTAGAGACATGGGAGGTGGGGTCTGCCCATGTAAAAGCAAAAAAAATTTGGGAATTGGGGTGGAGAGGTATGGTAAAGTAGGCATCCTTTAAGTCTATTACTGAAAAATAGGTGGTGGAGCTTGGGATGGAGGAAAGGAGAGTATATGGGTTGGGTACTACGGGATGGATGGGGATGACTGCTTCATTTATGATTCGGAGATCTTGGACTAGCCTGAAAGTGCCGTTAGGCTTTTTCTCTGCAAGTATTAGAGTGTTGAACGGGGAGTGGGTTGGTTTCAAGAAGCCTTTTTTTAAGATTTTGGATGATTGGCTGGAGGCCACGTTGGCTTGTGATGGGAAGGAGTCTGGGTTTTTAAGACTAATCTGGACTGGGCTGCACTTAGCTGGAGATGGGTTGTTTGTGTCCCATATGGAGGGATTTACAAGGTTTGGCTACTTCCCTCAGTGGGGCAAAAAAGTGAAGCTGTGAAGGAAGAATAAGGGACGGTCGGAGGGGTGAAGGCAGGCAGCACACTTGGGGCTGTTGAGCTTTGGCCTGCTGTGTGATAAGCGGGGGGGGGGGTTCATCTGCAGGGTCTGGGTCTAGGGAAGAGAAGGGACCTGCATCTGGGGAAGAAGAGGGAGTGTTTGGAGAGCTTGAAAGGATGGCAAGGATATGCTTGGGTGGCAAGAGTTATGTAGAGATGGCTTGTTTTGAAGATAGAAGAAAGCTTGAGCATAGGGAATTCTGTCTGTTTGTCTCACAGGGAATTTCTCTCCATCTGCCTGAACGCTCAAAGAAAGTGTGAAGGTTTTGAAGGACTTTAGGGTCTAAGGATCTATTTGGGGGCCAAATTGTTTTATTGTCTAAAGGGTATTGGGGCCAAATCTGGCTGCAGAGCCGAATTAACTTGGAGGGTTTTAGATCTGGGTGTAGGTGTAGAGTCTTAAAGTTGTCAAGTAGACACCTGAGAGGCGAATCAGCAGGTATAGATGGCGATGCACCCATTGTGATCCGAGGCAAAGCCTGTAGAGGATGGGGTGCATTGTAGCTTGCTCAGGTGTCCCTGAGAGCTACCAAGACCCCGAAGTACATAGCTCTGCAAGCGGAGAGATCGTCACCCCATCTGCTCGAGAGTGAGCTCACTGGTCAGGGATTAGCACTAAGACTTTCGTGAGAGGCCCTGGGCCTCGAGACAGAGCCTGACCGGAGGTAGAGGGAGGGAGAGTCACAATGGGTTTTCTGCCGGCTATAGACTGCGCTGCTTTCTGTTGTCGGGCTGAGAAGGGGAAAAGAGAAGGAGATCTCACCGACCCTGCCGGGGACTGGGCGTGGGGGTAAGAGAGGGAGACCTCGAAGGGCTCAGCTGTAGCCAACAGAAGGCGGTGGCTGGGGTTGGTCCCCCGCCTCTCGCGAAGCCATGAGGTTGCCGGAGGCTCAACGGCCAATCCTTGGGCTTTCACGGAGACGTTTTGGGTCTGAATAGGGGAAACTCACTGCTCTATAGAGACGAGTGTTGGCAAAGTAGAGGTGTAGGGTGGTGCCGAGAGAAAGTGGATGAGAAGTGACTTAGGGGCACAGCCATAGCCAATGAAGGCCGTGACTGAGGGCAGTCCCCCACCTGCTGTGAGGCCACGAGGGTGCCGGACACTCAACGGTCAGCCCTCAGGCGCTCACAGAGGCGTTTAAGTCACTTGATGCGGAGGGTGACTCACTGCTCCTTTGGTGCGGGTAGCGGGTGGTGCATGCTGGAAGTGGCATTCGGGGAGATGGAGGGCGCTGCAGAGGTCCCATGTCTCTGAAGGAGGTCGGGCGCTAGGGGCCACAGGGCAGCTCAGATTCCTGGAGGGTCGGGAAGAGCAGGCTCCTGGGGGCCGCAATCCGAGTCATGGCACCAATGAAAGGAGTTCTTCAGCTACCCGATTCACTCATTCAAGAAGAGAGGACACAAGAGCTCCAGCAGCGAAGTTTATTGCCTGAAAGACAGAATGGCTGCCTCTAAAGGAGAGAGCAGCAGTAGCAGCAAGAGGGAAGCTGCTTATAAAGGAAATTGAGCAGGAAGTTGGTCCTGCAACTTCTATGCATTACAAGGTTCAGGAAGAGGGGATGCTGATTGGATGATTTAAAAACAAGTATGTCTTGTACATTCTTATTGGTTGAGTTCAGCTGGCACCAAGTTGCCGGCTGATGTAACATGTAAGGTATGTAGGTAAAGGTATGTAGGTACCTTTGAATCTCCTTTTATGGCAAAAGTATGTAGGTATGTTACCTTTGCCCTTTGTGGCCGGTCGTTGCTAGGGGAACTATCTAGGGTGAGGGTCACTGGAACAATGAGTGGTTTTTCCAGTAACTGGAACACAGTTTTCTTAGAACTAGGTTGGGGGTGAGGCCTTTGGGCGGTTCAAGGCTGGGATGCAATTGCTGCAGGTGATAAGTGGGGGGGGGGGGGCCTACTATGCCCGGAGGCAGTTCAAGGTTCTAACACCATCAGTATTCAAATTTAAAATATGAATTTGCAGATATATCACTTTTAAAAAATTTAACAAGGTAGCTGCAATAAAATGCACAAATCTTAGTGTACAGCTTGATGAATTTTGACATGTAACACCTTCCCCACCTGAACTCTATTGATGGTACTACCTGATGCCTCATGGACTAATGATGATTACCCTTTCCTACTATCCCTATTTTTATTCATGTTCTCTTTATTTTTTCCCAAAAGTAGTACAAAGATTTTCTTGATTTCTCTACACCTAGTATAGAAAGTCAGTGGAAAGTTGGGGAAATGGAAGTAATGAGGGCAAATCTATAGGATAGATGCAAAGATCCTGGGATGTATTGGAAAATATGCAAATTCAGAAAGTTGTAAAGCAAAGGAATGTGCACCTGTGTTCTCTCACTAAGGATATTTAAAGGCATTGTAATTAATGTGGACCTGGCATGCTTAACATTTATTAGGTATTCCACAAACATTTTCTGGCCTGTTTTCAATAAACTAGAAGGTAGCATGAGTTTGTTTTGTATTCTTTTATTCTTAAGAGAATTAATGGCAAGGAACTGAAAGTAAGATTTTATTAACATAACATGAAGAGTCAATAAGTAAAAAGTTTTAAACAGTAGGAAGCTCAAACTGAGATGACCCTTTCAATTATGAGTAAGTAAAAGGAAAAGACTTGATTTAAGCTTTTCCAATCAGTTTTCTTTCTTTTTCTCCCCTACCTCCCTGTCATACCTGAGGATATCACAGCAGGGGGCAGGCATTTGGCTAGAGGAACCTGCCCTTTGGCACCATTACCTGACATTGGAGGTACTGTTTCCCACAGGGATCTATTCCTTTTGGAATCCCACAAGAACAGAAAGGTTCCTCTAGGTCAGGTCCTTCAGATCATTTCCAGGAGGATTAGATACATCCTGTTTCTGCTCCCATTCTCTGAGGGTGAGTCAGTTGTCTCCATAAAACTTCCAGAGAAAAATCTACTGATGCAGCTATCGGGATTCCCTGAAGATGAAGCAAGTGTTATTATACTTGGAGTGCAGTGTAACCCATTGCAACAAGGTCAATTCCTATCATTTCTACCTACAAGGATGTCCAGGAATACTCATTTTCAAACAATACTTGCCGATTTCGTAAGTTTAACTACTTGCCTCCCTTCCGCATCCTCCCTCAATTTAATATGAGTCTCATTTACTATGAGATGAAATAGCAAAATAAAAAAGGATGTGTGCAGTGGTTTATAGAAGGGAGGGTGGGGATGGAGACCCAGAGAGGCAGGCACACTGACAGCCTCACAGTGACTGAGTACAGTGGAAAAGTACAAAAAGTGTATAGAAAAAATTAGAAATCAGAGTCACGTAGGGTCTTTCATTATAATGGGAGCACTCATCACCTCCCAGAGGACTGCAGAGTATGCAACCCAGCACACCATTGATTTTCCTAATGATGACCCTGTGTTATCCAGAAAAGGTTAAGTTAAATGCAGAAAGGTAATATTTGACAAAGATTTTCTTCAAAGGTAATTAAAATTTAAAAGTTTGAACTTCTGAAGGGGAAAGGCTAGAATATTCACCTAAATAGAATACCACCCTCTGAAAATGCCAAGCAAATAAAATGCATCCCTTTGTATGAAATATCTTAACTACCTTCTGTCTTGAAACAATTTATAATATATTTTCAAATTTGTATTCAATTACACTTGATTAATTGTCTCAGTGATTAATTTATAATCACATTCTATAAACACAAACAGACCTGATGTTCTTATATGCCCCAAACATTCTAAGCATACATAAATATTCTTAAGAAAAATGACTGGACAGTTTCCAATTATTCTGAAGTTAGAAACTATGTATTCTTTTTTTTAATATAATTTATTTTATTATCATTAATCTACAATTACATTTGCAATATTACGGTTATTAAAATACCCCTTCATCAGGTCCCCCCACCAACCCCATTACAGTCACTGTCCATCAGCGTAGTGAGATGCTATAGAATCACTACTTGTCTTCTCTGAGTTGTACTGCCCTCCCCGTGCCCCCCTAACATTATATCTGCTAATCGTAATGCCCCTTTTTCCCTCTTATCCCTCCCTTCCCGCCCATTTTCCTCAGTCCCTTTCCCTTTGGTAACTATTAGTCCATTCTTGGGTTCTGTGAGGCTGCTGCTGTTTGTTCCTTTAGTATTTTTTCTTTGTTCTTATACTCCACATATGAGTGAAATCATTTGATACTTGACTTTTTCGGCTTGGCTTATTTCACTGAGCATAATACGCTCTAGCTCCATCCATGTTGTTGCAAATGGTAGGATTTGTTTTCTTCTTATGACTAAATAATATTCCATTGTGTATATGTACCACATCTTCTTTATCCACTCATCTACTGATGGACATTTAGGTTGCATCCATTTCTTGGCTATTGTAAATAGTGCTGCAATAAACATAGGGGTGCATCTGTCCTTTTCAAATTGGGCTGCTGCATTCTTAGGGTAAATTTCTAGGAGTGGAATTCCTGGGTCAAATGGTATTTCTATTTTGAGTTTTTTGAGGAACCTCCATACTGCTTTCCACATGGTTGAAGTAATTTGCAGTCCCACCAGCAGAGTAGGAGGGTTCCCTTTTCTCCACATCCTCGCCAACATTTGTTGTTGTTTGTGTTTTGGATGTTGGCCATCCTCACTGGTGTGAGGTGATATCTCATTGTGGATTTAATCTGCATTTCTCTGATGATTTGCGATGTGGAGCATCTTTTCATGTGCCTGTTGGCCATCTGAATTTCTTCTTTAGAGAAGTGTCTATTCATGTCCTCTGCCCATTTATTAATTGGATTATTTGCTTTCTGTTTGTTAAGGTGCATGAGTTCTTTATATATTTTGGATGTCAACCCTTTATCAGATACGTTTTTTATGAATATATTCTCCCATACTGTAGGATGTCTTTTTGTTCTACTGATGGTGTCCTTTGCTGTACAGAAGCTTTGCAGCTTGATATAGTCCCACTTGCTCATTTTTGCTCTTATTTCCCTTGCCCGGGGAGATATGTTCATGAAGAAGTTGCTCATGTTTATGTCCAAGAGATTTTTGCCTATGTTTTTTTCTAAGAGTTTTATGCTTTCATGACTTACATTCAAGTCTTTGATCCACCTTGAGTTTACCTTTGTGTATGGGGCTAGACAGTAGTCCAGTTTCATTCTCTTACATGTAGCTGTCCAGTTATTCCAACACCAGCTGCTGAAGAGGCTGTCATCTCCCCATTGTATATCCAAGGCTCCTTTATCAAATATTAATTGACTGTATATGTTTGGGTTAATGTTTGGATTTTCTATTCTGTTCCACTGGTCTGTGGGTCTGTTTTTGTGCCAATACCAAATTGTCTTGATTACTGTGGCTTTGTAGTAGAGCTTGAAGTCAGGGAGTGTAATTCCCCCTGTTTTATTCCTCCTTCTCAGGATTGATTTGGCTATTCGGGGTCTTTTGTGGTTCCATATGAATTTTAGAATTATTTGTTCCAGTTCATTGAAGAAAGCTGTTGGTAGTTTGATAGGGATTGCATTGAATCTGTAGATTGCTTTAGGTAGTATAGCCATTTTGACAATATTTATTCTTCTAGCCAAGAGCATGGGATGCATTTCCATTTGTTAGTGTCCTCTTTAATTTCTCTTAGGAGTGTCTTGTAGTTTTCAGAGTACAGGTCTTTCACTTCCTTCGTTAGGTTTATTCCTAGGTATTTTATTCTTTTTGATGCAATTGTGAATGGAATTGTTTTCTGATTTCTCTTTCTGTTAGTTCATCATTAGTGTATAGGAAAGCAACAGATTTCTGTGTGTTAATTTTGTATCCTGCAACTTTGCTGAATTTAGATATTAGTTCTAGTAATTTTGGAATGGAGTCTTTAGGGTTTTTAATGTACAGTATCATGTCATCTGCAAATAGTGACAATTTGACTTCTTCTTTACCAATCTGGATGCCTTGTATGTCTTTGTTTTGTCTGATTGCTGTGGCTAGGACCTCCAGTACTATGTTGAATAACAGTGGAGAGAGTGGGCATCCCTGTCTTGTTCCCGATCTTAGATGAAAAGCTTTCAGCGTCTCGCCGTTAAGTATGATGTTAGCTGTGGGTTTGTCATATATAGCCTTTATGATGTTGAGGTACTTGCCGTCTATACCCATTTTGTTGAGAGTTTTAATCAGGAATGGATGCTGAATTTTGTCAAATGCTTTTTCAGCATTTATGGAGATGATCATGTGGTTTTTGTTCTTCTTTTTGTTGATGTGGTGGATGATGTTGATTTATTTTCGAATGTTGTACCATCCTTGCATCCCTGGGATGAATCCCATTTGGTCATGGTGTATGATCCTCTTGATGTATTTTTGAATTCGGTTTGCTAATATTTTGTTGAGTATTTTTGCATCTATGTTCATCAGGGATATTGGTCTGTAATTTTCTTTTTTGGTGAGGTCTTTGCCCGGTTTTGGTATTAGAGTGATGCTGGCTTCATAGAATGAATTTGGAGGTATTCCCTCCTCTTCTATTTTTTGGAAAACTTTAAGGAGAGTGGGTGTTATTTCTTCTCTATATGTCTGGTAGAATTCAGAGGTGAATCCATCAGGCCCGGGGGTTTTGTTCTTGGGTAGCTTTTTGATTACCAATTCGATTTCGTCGCTGGTGATTGGTCTGTTTAGTTTTTCTGTTTCTTGCTTGGTCAGTCTTGGAAGGTTGTATTTTTCTTAGAAGTCGTCCATTTGTTCTATGTTTTCCAGCCTTTTAGCATATAGATTCTCATAATATTCTCTTATGATTCTTTGTATTTCTGTGGGGTCCGTCGTGATTTCTCCTTTCTCATTTCTGATTCTGTTTATGTGTGTAGATTCTCTTTTTCTCTTAATGAGTCTGGTTAGGGGTTTATCTATTTTGTTTATTTTTTCAAAGAACCAGCTCTTGGTTTTATTGATTTTTTCTATTGTTTTATTCTTCTCAATTTTATTTATTTCTTCTCTAATCTTTATTATGTCCCTCCTTCTGGTGACTTTGGGCCTCATTTGTTCTTCTTTTTCCAATTTCAGTAATTGTGTCTTTATTCATTTGGGAATGTTCTTCTTTCTTTAAACAGGCCTGGATTGCAATATACTTTCCTCTTAGAACTGCCTTTGCTGCGTCCCACAGAAGTTGTGGCTTTGTGTTGTTGTTGTCATTAGTCTCCATATATTCTTTGATTTCTGTTTTGATTTGGTCGTTAACCCATTGATTAATTAGGAGAGTGTTGTTAAGTCTCCATGTATTTGTGTGCCTTTTTGATTTCTTTCTAAAATTTATTTCTAGTTTTATACCTTGGTGATCTGAGAAGTTGGTTGGTAGGATTTCAATATTTTTGAAATTACTGAGGTTCTTTTTGTGGCCTAGTATGTGGTCTATTCTGGAAAATGTTCCATGTGCACTTGAGAAGAATGTGTATCCTGTTGCTTTTGGGTGTAGAGTTCTGTAGATGTCTGTTAGGTCCATCTGTTCTAGTGTGTTTTTCAGTGCCTCTGTGTCTTTACTTATTGTCTGTCTGGTTGATCTGTCCTCTGGAGTGAGTGGTGTGTTGAAGTCTCCTAAGATGAATGCATTGCTGTCTATTTCCTACTTTAATTCTGTTAGTATTTTTCTCACATATGCTGGCGCTCCTGTGTTGGGTGCATATATATTTATAATGGTTATATCTTCTTATTGGACTGACCCCTTTATCATTTTGTAATGTCCTTCTTTATCTCTTGCTACTTTCTTCGTTTTGAAGTCTATTTTGTCTGATACAAGTACTGCAACACCTGCTTTTTTCTCTTTGTTGTTTGCATGAAATAACTTTTTCCATCCCTTCACTATTAGTCTGTGTATATCTTTGGATTTGAGGTGAGTTTCTTGTAGGCAGCATATAGATGGGTCTTGCTTTTTTATCCATTCTGTTACTCTGTGTCTTTTGATTGGTGCATTCAGTCCATTTACATTTAGGGTGATTATTGATCGGTATGTACTTATTGCCATTGCTGGCTTTAGATTCGTGGTTACCAATCGTTCAAGGGTTGCTTCTTTACTATCTAACAATCTAACTTAACTTTCTTGTTAAGTTATTGTAAACACAGTCTGATGTTTCTTTATTTCTCTCCCTTCTTATTCCTCCTCCTCCATTCTTTCTATAATAGGTGTGTTATTCTTTGCCTTTAGTTAGTATTTGGATGGTCTGCTTTCTTTCCTATGATTTTATTTTCTCTGGTGACATCTTTTTAGCCTTAGGTGTGCTTCCATCTAGAGCAGTCCATTTAAGATATCCTTTAGTGGTGGTTTATGAGAGGCAAACTCTCTCAGCTTTCATTTGTCTGGAAATTGTTTAATCCCTTCATCATATTTAAACGATAATCATGCTGGATACAATATTCTTGGTTCAAGTCCCTTCTGTTTCATAATGTTAAATATATCATGCCATTCTCTTCTGGCCTGTAAGGTTTTTGTTGAGAAGTCTGATGGTAGTCTGATGGGTTTTCCTTTGTAGGTGATCTTTTTTCTCTCTCTAGCTGCCTTTAATACCCTGTCTTTATCTTTGATCTTTGCCATCTTAATTATTATGTGTCTTGGTGTTGTCTTCCTTGGGTCCCTTGTGTTGGGAAATCTATGAGCTTCAGTGGACTGCGAGACTACTTCCTTCCCAAGCGAGGAAAAGTTTTCAGCAATTATTTCTTCAAAGACACTTTCTATCCCTTTTTCTCTCTCTTCTTCCTCTGGTACTCCTATAATGCGGATATTGTTCCGTTTGGATTGGTCACACAGTTCTCTTAATATTCTTTCATTCCTAGAAATCCTTTTATCTCTCTCTGCCTCAGCTCCTCTGTACTCCTGTTCTCTGTTTTCTATTCCATTAACAGTCTCTCGCATCTCATCCATTCTGCTGTTAAGCCCATCGATCGCTTGTCTGATTTCTGTATTGTCTTTCCTCAGTTCCCTCACTTCCTCCCTCAGCTCTTGCACATTTCTCTGTAGGTCCATCAGCATGGTTATGACTTTTATTCTGAATTCTTTTTCAGGAAGTCTGTGCATTTCCATCCCTTCAGACTCCCTCTCTGGGGTTGTCTGGTTGATTTTGGTCTGAACCATATTCCTCTGTCTTTTCATGGCTATAGAATTGGTCACGGATAGTTGCCACCTATGTTAGCTGGGCTCTTTAAGACTTTAAAAAGAGAAGAAAATTAAAGAGAAAAAAAATTTAAAAAAAGAGGAAAAAAAAAAGAAAAAAGAAAGAAAAGAAAAAACAAAAACAAAACAAAACAAAAAAAACAAAAAAAATGCCCACCGGACGTAGATTCTGTGGGAATGCTGTAGGTGGCGCTATTGCCCCACTATTCCACAGCTGTGACTGCACCACTCCGCAGGGCCCTTTATTGCTCTGGCAGGGGTGGGAACGAATAGGAGGCTGTTGGTCTCAGTGAGAAGTGTAAGTATGGCTACGCTTCCTCAGTCGCCAGCTAAGGCGTCTGAAACTCCCCAGGACTCCCAGCCTGCTGGGCTGAGAGTGCTGGGGCGATCCAGCTCCTCCGCTGGGCTCCTGTCTCTTTAAGACCGCTGAAGAAAGCGCGCGCTTTTTTTTTTTCCTTCCCGGGAGCCGGCTGCAAGGATCCTGGCGCCTTCCCTGCTCATATCCTGCCCCTCTGTCTCTCCAATCTCCGCTGCACTGCGCAATGTGGGTCAGCGCTCCCCGCGCAGGTCACCGGGGCTGGCTACTTCGCGGGGTGTACTTCCACTCCCTCCTGGCTCTGACTCCTCTCTTCCCACCGGTGCACTGGGGTGGGGGAGTTCTCGGGTCCCGCCGGGTCGCGGCTCCGCATCCCAACCGCCTCCTGGGGTGCCAAGTCCCCTCGGGTGTAGCTGTACGCTGTGCGCTTTCCTGTGTATTCTCGTCTCACTTTTAGGAATAGATGTATTTGCTGTGTTTTCGTAGATAAATATAGTGTTGGGAGGAGATTTCTGCCACCCTGCTCACACCGCCGTCTTCCCGGAAGTCCCTCAAACTATGTATTCTTTGGATCCAATAATGTCGGGCTCTTTTTAAGTCAGGAATCTTGTACGTTATATACTTTCAAAGCAACTGATGAATGTGCTAGATTAAAATAGATCTATAAAACTATGGGTGCATTACCAAATTATTAATATTAATGTATTAATAAAAGGCAAATTTACAACTTCATTCTTTTAAAAATCTTAGCATGATAGTATGTTGCTCTGTTTCCACTTTTTGAAACACTCCTCTGTTTCCCAGGGATGTTAAGGACTAGGCTAATAGCTACAGGCCACTTTGGCAAAGCCTTTGTTTACATTTTGGGAGGAAATAGTACATCATTATCTTGGTTTCATGAAAAGTCCACACTCAGCCAGTAATGACTCTATAGCATCATACTACACTAATAGACAGTGACTGCAATGGGGTGGGAGGGTGGGTAAGGACTTGATCATATAGGTGAATGTTGAAACCACAATGTTGCTCATGTAAAACCTTCGTAAGATTGTATATCAATGTTACTTTAATAAAAAAAAGTCCATATTCATGAGAAGTTAAAGATATTTTACACTGGGAAGCTTCTTTACCCCATTATATTATCACATTTTCCTTCATATTCATATTCTTATTCATATTCATATCCATTCCCCTGTACTAACGTTCATTTTAGTACTCTCCTTGTTTGTTTTCTTTTTAATATTTAGTTCCTGTCAGGTTTATATTCTCTCACAATTTAGATTTTCTTTTACTTACCTTTCAAGTATTTTTTTTTTCTACCAGAAGCTCACTGATATTATTTGCCTTCCTTATTCTTGCTTTGTTTATCCTTTGCCTTCTCTGGAAAACTGAGAATCCTATATGGATTCTCTATGATGTTCTCACTTTATATCCTAAAAATCTTCCTCTATTGGGGTATGCTACAATTTATACTTCAATTGGTCTTTTTTCTAGGTCTGGCTCTTACATTTCAGTACTTTTTTTTACCTGTAAGCTATAGGGAACAACAATGAGAATATGGAAGCGATATTTACAGATGTTCCCTCAAGGCAATGGCTGGCTGAATACAGTGGAAATTTAACTAAAGTGACTTCTCTGACCTGTCTTTAGAAGCAATACTGTCTTAGAAATGAGCACACTCAGAGGTATTTTGTTCAAATGAAAGTTGTGTGGTTTAGCATGGTATATGCTCAAAAACTGATGTAATTCACCCTGTTATTCAATAAAATAAGCCTAACAATATATAAAAATCTGCCCTCTTGGCAAATGGGTCCTACATACTTAATATTTGCCTGAATGAAACTAATCATTTCAATTGCTCTTTTATCTCATTTTATCTTCATCATTTAATAAATTGTATAACCCCTGTAGCTCAGAAAATATAACATTTTCCTCTTTTTTTTGTTCTTTAATCTTCAAATTCTTATCCCTTTATATAGGCAGGCCTTCTTGGTAGTAATTAGGCTGATGGGGGGAATAAGAATGTTTGTTCCTGAGTATGCAAAGACACTAAGCTAACAAAGAAAGAGATATGCTTTATTTTCATTTTTTTCTTTTTTTTTTTTCTTTTTTTTTTTCGGGGAGGGTGGGGAGGGGTGGAGGGACGTGGGGACCAGCCACCACTCCGGGAAGTCTCTTGTTTCTTGTTTTGTCCTTTAATTTAAACGTCTGCTTCCTTTCTGTACCATCCCCTGTGAATATTCATTCTCACATCAGCTAACCACATCCCCTGTGTTTTTGTTGCTTGTTTTTTTCTATTCTTGGGTGTCCTTACAATTATCACCGATTTAATTCTATCATATACAGTTAGAGACTACACTTGCTTCTTAGTAGACTTTTCTAACTTCTTATTACAGAATTAGATTAAGAAATATTTAATAGAATTGTTTATATTCTTCCAACATGGGTTTCCAATTATTCAAAAAGTGTTTTCGCTTTTCATGTGTCATTTAGATTTTACTTAAATCCTGTATTAATGAAAAAAATGCATACTCATGGCATATATTTTTCAGAAACAATAGTAAAAGTAAAAATCACATAGTAGAGTAGAAATGCATTCCCAAAAGTGAAGAAAGTGGAACTTCAAAGCTGTCTCAAAATAACAAACATTGCAACAAGATCTTGTCAAAGGTCACAAAATACATTAAAGATGAGCATGAAAATACTGAGACAGCAGGTTGAGAAGCTGGAGTTTGGGTTGTGAAGGGAAGCTGCTGTGGGAAGGAAATGGTCAGGTTGCTGGAGAGAAAATGGACTGACAGGCCTTGCTAAGGGGTGGGGGGACTCAGGTCATAGAACAGTCACTTGCAACCTTTTTGTGCTAGTAATCCTCTTTTAAGTACAAGAATTGTTGGCAGTGTACTTGAAGGAATCAAATAGAACTACAATACTGCAGTGTTCAGAGCTGGCTGATTGTCTGATGGAGTTGTTTGCATCCCAGGCTGCACCTTTGTGTTCTAGAAAGTTCTGATCTCTTTGATGTCAGTTAAATCATGCCACCTTGTCCATTTCATTTTGTGGTAAAAAATCATAGACTCTGTCCTCGTTTGTAGCAAAAAATAAGTTCTAAACATGTACTGAAATGCAGAAGGTGGCCAGTGAAGGGTGCAGTGCCCCAGGGAATCAAGGCCTTGGTGAGAACTGCTGTGGCCTACAGGAGGCGGGGTTATTTGTCTAAGTATGCAACTGAGGCATCGGAGTTACAGGTCCAAATGCTAGTCTTGGATTTGCCGTGAACTCGTTGTTGGACCTTCACTGAGAGGGCGCTAGGAGGACATGAGAACGGTAATTAAACCACCGATGAGTTGCACGTGATAGGGGAATGAGCCTTGTCCTGAGTGACCTTAAGGAGTGGAACTAAGAAAAATAATAAAGAGAGGCAAATTTTGTAGCCTGATATAAAGTAATGCTTTCTAATAGCTAGAGCTAATGAAATAATAAACTAAATGCATTGGTAAATAGTTGTTGGGGTTGCCAAACATGGGCTAAGAGTTCTCTTGGCCAGATTGTTCAAAAGGGGATACACACAGGATAAATATTTGGACTGAAATAACTAAAACATCAAAACAATTCTAGATGTAATGGTTAAATTTATTTTGTCAACTTAATTGAACCATGGGATGCCCAAATATCTGATAAAACATCGTTTCTGTGTGTATCTGAAAGCATGTTTCTGGAAGAGATTAGCATTTGAACTGGTGAATTGAGTAAAGCAGGTGGTTCCCTCCTCAGTGTGGTGGGCATCACCCGATCTGTGACAGGCCTGAGTAGAGCAAAAAGTAGAGAGACTGAATTTGCTCTCTACCTGATCGAGCTGAGACATTGATCTCCTAACCCCTTGGTGCCCCTCGTTCTCAGGCTAATATGTCCTATTGGTTCAGTTTCTCTGGAGAACCTTAACTAATAACACTACCCATAATTTTCACAATGTTTCTTCAATGAAATTATTATTTTAATCCTTTTTGCAGAGGAGGAATTTGAAGCTCAAAAATGTTTAACTTTGCAGCTGTAGGAAGTCTCTCAGTAAGTGGCAAAACTAAAATTGTTTCCAGCAGTCTTTGACAGAAAGTCTGTGCTTGGCAGAACATTTTCCTACTGGGAATATATTTAGTCAATGTAAGACCGAATTTTCCCCTTACTTCCCTTTCCATAGCTGGACAACTGGCTCCAAGTCTGTGCCTTTCTGGTCATGCCTCTGTGACTTTCAAGTTCCTTCCGACCATTATGTCCCATCATTCTAAGCCAGTATTTCCTGAAGTGCGCTTAGAATGACGCAGGACGGTGAAATTCTACCACCACCCCTAAAGAGGAAGGAAACATTCTGAGGCCAAACAAGCTTGGAAATTGTAAGAAACTATCTGCCATATCTTCATTTGAAGATTCATATCACAAGTTTTAAAGTTTTGAGAAGTCCTACAATAAAGAAGCCTGTTTAAATTTATATTTCTGGCATTTTTCAAACTTGTCAGACCATGAAAATGCTTATTATCTTGGAGCTCTGTTAAAGATCTCAAAACCTGTGTTCTGGAGCACACATTTGAAAATAATGCTGTCGTTCACCCCTCCAGGCCTCCACTGTGTTCCCTGAAAGTCAAGTGATTGAGGTGGATGGCCTGTGAGAGTTCCGCTAGCCCACAGTGTGTACTACTGATGTTCTATCCACACAACAACTCTGCCCTGAGTAGTCACTAGGCCTCAGCCTCCAGAAACCCCACCAGGTCAGCTGGAGCTCCCTCAAAACCAGTAAACCAGCAAGGAGAGACAAGGGTGGTAGGGTGATAATAGGAACAAAGATGGTTCATGTCCTCAAGTCAGTACTACCTACCTACTGTGATTTCAGAACAATATTTCTTAAACTTCTCTTTGCATAATTTTAAGTGCCTAGCAAACCAGAAAAATAAATTCTCATTTTATTATATAAATCAACACAAACTAGGGATTGAATAATGTTAAATTAGAAATTTTGAGTGAGACACTAAGATTCAATAGTATTAATGATGATGATGAATAGCAGAAAGAAACCTTTATGTGTTAGGATTTATTCAACAATAATAAAGATATAGCTATAATCATTTAATCTACATAAGAACGTTATGAGGTACATATATTATTATGATCCCCATTATGTAGATGAATACACTGAGGCAGCAGCAAATAAAGTAACTGGATTTAATGCTAGTAAGTGGCAGGGAGCTGGTATGGGAGGGTAGGAGTGTATAAAATGGGGAGAAAGGGCTTGTGAACAGGATTAATTTGGAGAAGGTTATGCTGTAACTCCATCCCCATCAAGATGGAGGGATGAAGAGTCGTTGCCACCTTATCACCAGTCACTAGAGGGTCATAATTTGTGTCCCCTGAACTTTGGGAGAGCCAATAGACTGGTATCTCTGTTGAGCCTAAGAAATCAAAAGGCTTTTATCCATTATTGGAAAGGAAGAAGTAAAATTGTCCCTGTTTGGAGACAACATGTTTTTATATACAGAAAACTCTAAAGTCTCCATAAAAACCTGTTAGAACTAACAAATGAATTCACTAAAGTTGGAGGACACAAAACCAGCATACAGAAGTGTTGTTGTTTTATGCACAAACAACAAACTATATGAAAAGGAAATTAGAAAAAGAATTCCACTTACGATACTATCAAAAGAATAAAAAACTTAAGAATTAACTGAGGAAGCAAAAGACTTGTACACTAAAAACTACAAAACTTTAATGAAAACATTTAAAGAAGAGAGAAACAAATGGAAAGACATTCTATATTATGGATTGGAAGATTTAATATTGTTAAAACATCCATACTACCCAAAGTGAGCTGAAGAATTATGTAATCCCTGTGAAAATGCCAAAACCTTTTTTTTTTTTACAGAAACAGGAAAAAAAACCCTATAATTCATTTGGAACCACAAATAGATAAACCAGTTGTGAGAAAGAAGAACAAAGCTGGAGGCACCATACTTCCTGATTTCAAAATATATTACAGAGCTAAAATAATCAAACAGCATGGTGCTGGCATAAAAACAGATATATAAACTAATGGAACTGAATAGAGAGCCCAGAAAAACAATCTATATATATTCAGTGAACTGATGTGCAACACAAATGTGCTAAAATATGTAATGGGTAAAAGATAATATCTTAAAAAATGGTGCTGGGAAAACTGAATATACACATGCAAAAGAATTAAATTGGACATTATCTTATACCATACACAAAAATAAACTCAAAATGGATTAAAGACTTAACCATAGGCCTGATACCATAAAATTATTGGAAGAAAACATAGGGGAAAAGTTTTATGACATTGGTCTTGGCAGCAATTTAATGGATATGACATTAAAGGCCAGACAACAAAACCAAATATAAACAGGTGGAACTACATCAAACTATAAAGCTCTGCACAGCAAAGGAAACCATGAACAGAGTGAAAGGCAACCTACTGAATGGGGGGAAATATTTGCAAATCATATATCTGATAAGGGGCTAATGTCTAAAACATATAAAGAATTAATATAACTCAATAGCAAACAAAAAACTATTAAAAAATGTGCAGAAAATCCGAATAGACACATTTTCCAAAGGAGATATACAGAAGGCCAACAGGTACATTATTAATCATCAGAGATGGTGCAAATCAAAACCACTATGAGATACCATCTCACAGCTATAGTTAGAATGGCTATTATAAAAAAGACTAGAAATAACAAGTGTTGGTGAGGATGTGTAGTAAAGGGAACCCTCATGCACTACTGATGGGATTGTAAATTGGTACAGCCACTGTAACATTCCTCAAAAAATTAAAAATAGAACTACCATATGATCCAGCAATTTTACTTTTGGGTATTTATCTGAAGAAAATAAAAACACTAACTCAAAAAGATATATGTACCCCCATGTTCATTGCAGTGTTATTTACAATAGCCAAGATATGGAAACAACCTAAGTGTCCATGCCATGGCTGAATGAATAACGATGTGGGATATATGCATATATCCTACATACATATATATATATATATATATATATATACACACAGAGAGAGAGAGAGAGAGAATAGAATATTACTCAGCCATAAAAAAAATTTGTAATTTGCAACATGTTTGGATCTTAAGGGCATTACGTTAAGTGAAATAAGTCAGAGAGTGAGAGACAAATACCATATAATCTCAAACAAAACCAAAACCAAACAAACAAACAAACAAGCTCACAGATACAGAGAACAGATGGGTGGTTGCCAGAGGCAGAGGGTGGCGGGCTGGGAGAAATGGATCAAAAGGTAAAAAGAAAAAGAAACTTTTAAAAATATAGTGAGCAATAAGTATTTCTGGAAGATAGAAAATGAAGAAAGAAAAGAAAGAACAAAGGTTTGTTGACTTAATCAAATTCTATTGTGATCATTTGTTTGTCTTTCCAGCTAGACTTTAGGCCCTTTGATTCAGGGAGACTTTCTTCTTTATAGCCCTAGAACCTACAGTAGCTGGCACACATAATAATCAATAAATATCTATTGGAAGAAAAAAAAAGGGGGTTAATCTCCTTAATATATCAGGAACTCAAGAGAGAGAGAAAAAACTATTAAAAAATAGGCTATGAACTTAGACATCTTTTTCTCATTTTCAGTGCTAAATGTCAATAGCTCTGAGGGATATGTTTGACTACTCATGAGATGGACTATATGTTACAGTCTTCATTCAAAGGAAATTTAATACAATGAAGAACTCTGCTAAGTATCTATGACTTCTTAAAATTGCTAGCACTGCCAGCCCTGGAATCTGGACCCTTACCACTAGACTACTGCCGTTGGACTCTAGACAGCATCCCCAGCTCTCTCTGCTTTAGGTCAATCACTCTGATTCAAAGTCCAAGAGTATCTGATGACTGAGATTAGGTCACACGACTGCATCCTCACCACCAAGTTTGGTGGCTTTTCCCACCTCTGCAGTGGAAGGTGGGCTCCTCACAGCACTCACACAGTCCTCGGTTTCCCAAATGGGGAAGAGTTGAAATGCTGACAAGCAAACAGTAATGTCCTACCCACCCCCAGAGTTATAGGCAGAGGTAGTTGATAAAGCATAAAGGCCCTTGTAGGAGGTATGTTTGAAAAACAATATCATTGGGTCATCATTGTTCATGTAATTCCATAATATAAAGTATTCAGGGGCTTTGTCAGACCTTAGAAAATTTGTGCTACATTTACAAATATATATAATGAATGGGGAAGGGATTAAAAGGTTTAAAATTAGAAATGGTGAAATCTTTTTCTGATTGAAGAAGCAATATTTTTTGCATATGTAAAAAAATAAATGCAAAGAAAGCAGAAAATGTAAAGAAATAATGGGAGGGGCATGTTCAGCAGAATACAAGGGCATGTAAATGGCAAGACAAGGGGAAATTTTATAGAGCAGTCATTTTAACTATATATTAAAACTTTATTGATGCCATAAAATCCAAATACCATAAACCTGGATTCTTTGTCAAAAGTAGGCTGCCACATGAAAAGATAAAGTGAATTTGGATGTAAAAGAGAAACTGGAGGTAAATCAGTGTAACATTTCAGAGAATGTCCACATATTAGAGAATACATATGTGAAATGCTGTATATCATCCCCCCTGTCTTTCTGGCTCTCCTCCCCTCTTATTATCTTTGACTAATTCTGTCTCACTCACCTTTGCTTACACTTATTGCTCTGCCTGAACTCACAAAATTGGTTAGTCTTAATTGTTTTTTCTCCTCAGTCTACACATACACCAGTCAGCTGGTCTACTTTTCAATCTGTATCCCCACCTGAAACATAGTTCTAGATCTGAACCTATACACAGCCTCCATCTGTATTGCCCTTCAGAAAGACATAAACTGAAATTCTCCTAAACTGAACACACCATCTCCTCAGAACCTCTCTCCCTTCTATGGTCCCAGTATCAGTGAATATCCTAGTGATTAACATGATTGCCCAAATCAGAGACCTAGCAGTCACCCTTGACTCCCCACGATATTCACACAGTCATCAGGCCCCTCCAATTCTAACCCCTCAAAAACATGTCCTTAATACATCTGCTCTGGTCTTTTCTCAAAGTCCCTGCCATTTTTCATACTCTCAGCATCTCAGAGAGCACCAAAAGCTCCTCACCGGCTTTTCTCTCTTGGTGTTAAGCTAATACGCAAATCTGATCATGTTACTTCTCTGTTCACATAGCCTTCATCAGCTTATCCGCAAAATTCTTCTTATGCCATGGATGATATGGCCCCTCTCATTCCTGGCAGCCTCATTCCCCTTCACGTCACCCATGCCTCCCTAGCAAACACAAATTCCTTGAAGTTTCCCTAAAATGTTACATTCATTCATGTCTCTGTGCTTGGATTCCCCTCCGTTCTCCTCCAAGGCCTGCTGATGAAATTCTGTTCATCCCCAAACAGACTTCACTGTCCTTTGTGCTCTGTGCCCCCTATGGTCTTCCTCATAGTAAGTACAGAATTGTAATGTTTTGGTTGTCAGTTTTTTGTCGGTCTACTGGACTTTTAAACTCCTAGAACAATTAATAGGATAGAGTGGGTGTTCACTGAATCTTCACTGCATAGACTGGTTAAAGAGCACTTCGCTATGTAATGTGTTAACCAGTGTTAGGCCCACACAGTCTTTCTCTTTAAAGGATTATGTGCCAGTATTCATTATCTTAGTGAATAATTCTTTATCCATCCATAAGCCTAAATTGAAGGCTATGAGTCACTCTTCACATTCCTTCTCCCTCACCTCCATATCCATTTTATCACCAAGACCACTCAGCATTGAATCATTTGAATCATTCTAACCATCATTTGAATCCTTCCATTCCTCCTCAGTTTCACCATTACCGTCAACCTAGTCTAAGATGCACACTTCTTCCTGGATTGTTGCAGTAAGTCTCCTAAATGGCTTATTTACGTAGAGTCTGGACTCTCTCCGCTCCAGTCTGCACAATGCATCCAGAGTGATTTTTGAAAAATGCAGAGCTAGCCTCGCTTATCTTCCTGTGTCACCCACACACATACCCATATATACAAAAGTCTCTGGATCCATTGGCTTTGCAGAGTAAGGAGTTGGAGGCAATATGGTTTTCCATCACTGGGAGTATAGATACATAAAATGCAATGAGGATGCATGGAGTATTATACAGCAGTCAGAAATATCAGGTTACATGTACACCCAACAAGAAGAATGGATCTTAAAAACATTATTCCAACTAGAAGAAATAAGAAGCTAAATAAGAGCTATAGCACAATGTCATTTACATGAATTTAAATGTATTATTACAAAACACCCTTTAATATCAGCAAGGATATATTAAAATAAAAGGTATAGGTATACCTCTTACACTTCCTGTTCCCATTCCTTGCTTCATTTTTTTCCCCTAGTGCTTCACACCTAACAACTAATGTTTTACTTATTTCTGTTATTATTCCTCATTACAAATCTAAGCTCCCTAAGGGATTTAAATCTCTTTGGTTCATTGTTATTTTCCCAGTTCTTGGAGTGCTGTGTGGACTATAGAAGGTGCTCAATACATCTTAATCTGATGCATGAATTTTTATGTGGTACATTAGAATATTTGTCCGTGGTGTATGTGTGGACTAATGGAATTCAGTGTGAAGATAAAAGGCAAGCAGTAAATTAATCAAACAAATCAACAATAAGCAGGAGACCAAAATCTTTGACATGATCTTCAAAATCTTCCAGGTTTTAGTTCATATCTACCTCTGGCAGCTTATCTCTCCCTGCACATCAGTATATTTCAGCCACCTTCTCCCACCTCTCGAACTGCACCATCCTGCCACCCCAGGACCATCATGCCTATTGTTTGTCTAAAGAACTTTTCCCACCCATACTCTTCTCTCCCCAGGAATTCTTTGCCAGTGAAAGAGCTACTTTACTGAAATACCCTTTCTGACACCTTTAGTCCATAATGTTGTCTTGGAATTCTGTAATCAGTCCTATTTCTTCTGGATATCTACACATGTACATATTGAATGTAACTCTGCATTTGATTTTATGTTATTTCATTAGTGCCAACCTACTTCCCCAGTCTAAGCTCCACAAGGTCAGGGACTGTTTGGTTTTATTATTGTACTCCTGCCTAACACATTACCTGACACAATGGGTATTCAATAAGTATCAACCATTTGAATGAACAAGTCTCTTTTTATATGAGTTTATGAGGAAATAGAAATATATGAGGAAAATTGAAATTTTATTTGCCACAATTCCCCTGAATCAAGGAATCTTCACCCTTTGAACTTTTTAGTCTGTTTCAAGGTTGCTATTCTTTGAAAATTGCCTTTGTATAGGTCTCATTGTCTCATCAGAAATGACATCAAGGTCACCAAACTTGATGTCATTTAATGGAGCTAGAAGGCAACAGCTCATTTTTTTTTTAATTAAAAGGGGCCTATATTAGAATGTCTTCTGTCCTTATTTGCTCCTTTAAGAAAAATATTTAAGTTAATTATGTACAAGAGAGTTAATATTTCTTTTTGCCTTTGAGCCATATCTGATGACTGTTCAGTCCAAAATTTTGTAAAAGATTATCAGTTTTCTTAGCACTCTTCAGATTTCTGTCACTTTAATTGGAAAAAATATAGGTGGTTTTTGATGATGGAAGAATGAGCCCCTACACCTAGCAGCCAGTGCCTGGGGTTGCTTATTGTGAGAGGAGCCGGCTTTTCAAAGCCAGGAGCTAAGGCTTTGATCAGATTGCTCTTAAAATCACCATTAACTTTTGCCACTATTGTAATTCTTGTTTGATCAATTAACTGCAACTTTTTCCAAAGCTGAAAGCAAAGATAAAGATAAGTAAAATCTGAGGAACAAAATCTATGTGATAATATTTCCTTTTGAAAACGATGTTCCAAACACTACCTGTAGGGTTTTTTTTTTCTAATAATGTACTAGGCAGAAAAGGTTTCCCTATCTAAATGATCAAAATAAGTGTAAAAAGCATCCTATAGGGAGATATTTTTCTGCATTTCACATAATCATAGCCATGGCTCTTTGCTAATGTGGCCAATCTTACATGTCACCTTACCTGCACTTTCCATCCCTTTTCTTTGTTTTATTTTTGTGAAAATGCTTTTAGATTTAAACAAAGATGTCCTGAGATAAAAGAACAGAGCATTTCCACTCAGTTTTGAGTATAAAGACTAAATCAAACGTTTAAAAAGACTTGGCTTTAAAGTATCCAAGACAAGAAATCTCCCCAAAGGAGAGAAAAAGGTATTTAATCTTCTAGGAATTAAAATAAAGAGAGAGGAATGAGGGAAGAAAAAATATATTCTTCCAGAGTCTGGGTTAGAAAGCTGAAGTACATTAGTTACCTTTCAAATCCTTGCAACAGCTGGGCAGTGGGCCTGTCTAAGTGGCTTCAGATTGTGGCATAAAGCCTGCTGATGAGTCCTCGTGTTCAAAGCTAAGAGATTCAGCTAAGTGGGAATCTGGCTTGCCTACCTCAAGAAGGCAGCTTTTGTACCCATTATACTACATGCAGATGGAAGCAAGCCCAAATAATGCACAAATGACCCAAACTGAGTATTTTCAGCTTGTATTAATTCTTTTTTGTTTCTCTCTTGTAAGCCCTTCAAAGTCTATTACGGTGTCTCATAGGTTACATTGCAAAGTGAAAGATTTGGATTTCTTTGCTTTGGAAAAGGATAGTTTGTGAAAGTAATTATTTTTGGGGGGGATATCATTGCCCAAAACTCTCAGCCATTAGGAATTTAAGAAGTTAAAATTACTTTAGCCTCCAGTAGGGATGCAGAATTTGAATATTTTTTAAGGTGTTCCTAAATACTGAGAGAAAACAGGATTTTTGCAATATCTCAAAGTAAATAACCAAAATCTACTAGGACAAGACACTAGGACCTTTTATATAAAACAGAAAACATAGTTTTTGGCACATAAATTTCAGAAAGAATGCCAAAAATATTCTTGTATTATTAATTGTATTATATTGTTATATGTTAACATATTATTTTATATAGAAATTTCATATTAATATATATTAATATATTAGCATATTACAATAATTTACATTTTATTAATATTCTTGTATATTAATAGAATATTAAGAATGATTGCCAGTTTACCTGCATTTTCAAATATGGGACCATTGAGAGGAATATTTAGTTCATTGAAATACACATAGACTTTCTTCTAACATGTAAGAGATGAATCAGATCCAACAATTAAACTTGCGTCTTTCTGTAAAGTATTTTCAGGTAAATTTATTTAACTTTATTTGTATTTTGACAAAGTAATACATGAGCATACTTGAAAGAAAAGGTCAAGTAGCACAAAAAAGCTTACATTTAATAACAAGAGTATCCTGCCACACCTGTTATCAACCCTCATTCTCCTTTGAGGCAATCACTTTGAACTTCTTTAGTAATTCAATCTGATATGTAACTACATATTTAAAACTAATATTCTGTACTGCTACTTGTTGGCTTATCAATTTTGGAAATTACATTTTGATTCCTAATCTAGTGCCTGAAATTTTAGCTCTGTTTTCCATACACACACTCCACACACCTTTACACCCATTCCTTCCTCTTGCTCTCATAGGTAATCACAACTTTTTATTAAATTCACTCATTATTTATTTTATTATGATTATGTAAATATTATTCACTCTTGAGACAAGTGGTATACTATGACTTTATATGTCCTTTTTCCCATAAATTAATAACTGCCTTATTTTACCATTTGCTTAATTTGTGTATTGCTGCATTTCCCAAATGCACCAAAAATTTTACAAAATGCTGGTGATTCTGTTTTCAACACATATGCATAGGACAATTTATAAGTTCCTTTTTCCCTTCCTTGCTTCGGTCTGTTGATCATTCTTTTGCATGACATCATGTTTTTATTTCATGAATATAACATCTGTATTTTAAAATGTTTTTCTTCTGTTCTCAGAACTGTCTCCACTTCCCCAGTTTCTATTTTTCTGTTTCTTTTGATCTCTGGATATTGGAGGTTTCTATAGCAGTCAAGTGATTCCTGCCTGTGCATATTCCAGTGTGAGTCAATAGCTGTCATTTTGAAGTGTTTATACCTCTCCATGTTAGGGGAGAGGGCTCTTGGCTAGTGGGCTTTATTCAGGGGGATTGGCTGGCAGCCTGGCACTCTTCATGAAGGGGAGCATCTCCAGACTTCAGTACTAGTAGATCTTTTCCTAGGGCCATTCAGTTTCGCCAGAGAAGGGTATTCTGTCTGCTGCCTGGGGGTGCACATCTAATGCCTGTATTCTGGGAGCAGAACAAGGCAAAGGAGCAGGTCCTGAGTTTCAGTGAGCACGCTTCTGTTTACTGTCCTGTGTATAGCTTTCCTCTTCAGCCCAGGTGCCTTCAGGGGGTCCACAGTATGAACTGGCTGATGCTCTTTGGTAACTCCATACAGGCTCTAAATTTCTACTTATTCCTGCTAAGATAAATTAACCCACCTCCTTCTAAATATTTTCTGAAATTCTGCTATCATCCTTGATCTGCTATCCTCTCCTTTCCTGTTATTTTTCTGTTTCTTTATTCCTCTATTATCATTTTAGTAGGGCTTTGGAGATAGGAGAGGGGATAAAATTGTGTTCAATTCTCCATGTATACCTAGGCAAATTTAAAAGATTATTAAGGTAATGACATTTTTTGAAGGAGTTGCCCAGGTATTTACAAAAAGATATCCTATTTCATTGGTCTTTTTAAGAAGAAAGACCAAGGGCAAAGATTTTAAAAGATCAACTCCTTGGAATTGTGGAGTTAGGATGGAATGTTGGGCATGTAAGCATTCTGCTTAAAGGATTCTGATTCATTCTTCAAGTTCTGTAGATAATTCTTTGTTCTGTACAGGAAGAGGCACAAGTTCAAAGTTCATATGAAAGGACTCTGGGAAGTGCATGTCTCAGAGAGAAAATGTCCTGTGACATCCCTAGTCAGGAGATCAAGCAGGAGAGTGAAGTCTCACCTTTGTAGGAGGTGTAGATAACCTGGCCTGTCTGTACAACTCTTCAGTGTCTCACTAGGGAAGGACTCAAGATACCAAATTAGGGGAGAACCTGAGACCTGGATACAGGCATTACTTGAGGTCAGATAGGGCACATTGCAGGATTTATTCCAAATCTAGAGGGCCCAGATGACTGCCTCTGACTCTACAGGTAAGTGTTACTATTCACTAGAACAGAGTGAAAGAAATTGTTAAGTTTCTTTGGTAACAATTAAAATGTTAAAAATTAGTATCTGGCTTCATAAAAATCTTACATTAGTTCACACTTGTCTAATTTATTCATTCTGACCTGTCTGAGTTCCTGGATTCTGTATATATGTCATAGAGACTGAGGAAAGGGATAAAATGGTGATCACGCCAACAGATAAGGGAGATTCTGGTTTACTTTGACATGATAGGTTATGAATGGCTTTTCATACAGATATTGAAATAATTTTAATGAAGGTTAAAATGTGTCCTTAAAGTATACAAAAGTAGAAATGGCTAATTAAAAAGTAGGAAATCAGATTTTGCATAAATCACAAAGAGGATAGCCATGTGGAAGCCTTCATTTCCAAACTTGATTTTTACTGGACTAGATTTTAGTGGTGTTGAAGTACAAAATCATATACTAGAAGTGCATGCAACACTAATGCTTCAGTATTTTAACTATTGTTTGTAAGGCTGTATTCATTTAATTATACCAAATCTACCATTTCAGCTCTGATGTCTCCTAAACTCCAGACCCATGAATCCAATACCTTTTTGACCACTTGGATGCTCCTTAAGAATGTAACTCAGTATGTTTGAAACTAGCTGATCATCTTCCTCCAAGCCTCTCTGGGGGTACTTACCTCTCTCTGTGCCTGGCACCTAGTTCCCCAAGCCAGAAGCATCTTCAACAATGTTGACTTTATTTCTCCTTTACTCCAAATAACCAAGCACTATATCCTTACAGTTCTGCTTCCTAAGTTATTCCTCAAATGTGTCCCCTTTTCCAGTCTCACTTCCCCAAAACTTGCGAATTTCGACAATCAGAATATTTATCCAAATCAAAAGCAATACCTCTCAACTGGTTTCCCTGTTTCTAGACTTTCCACTTATGAATTCATTCTACTTACTGGAACAAGGGTGATCTTTCTTAATACCAATCCAATCACTCACTGCCTTGCTTTAAAATCCTTCAGAGCTCCACCTAGCATTCAAAATAAAGTTCAAATGTCATAAGAAAGTTGATTTGGCCTGCCTGCCCTCTGCAGTGTCCTCTCCTGCATCCCTTCTTCTTCAGATAGTGAGTTTTAACCCACTGTATTTCCTTGAATGGGCATGCTCTTTCCCTCTGCTTAGACTCTTCTTACACAACCAGCTCCTCCCCACCTTCCTTTACCAGACTAACTCCTTCTACCTTTCACTCCACTTTGAGGCCACTTCTCTCAGCAGCATTCCCCAGCTGCCCAGTAAACTTCCAGAGCTCCCTCTCCTAAACCCCTTTCATTTGTTTTCACCATACCTTATTGTAAATCTTGATTTATGTATTTCCATGGCCACTAGACTATACGATCTTTGAGAGCATATAGTTTGCTTTATTTGCCACAGCTTCTCTAGAGTTTAACATATCTTACTCATAAAAGGCATTCCACAGATATATTTTCAATTGATGCATGAGCAAATATAGTTATTTAATGTTGAACAATTCTTCTTTGAAGGCAATCACAGGAAGACAGTTCAGTCCAAAATAACTCAATATTTAGAAGTGCTTTTAAGAATACACTGTTTTTACATTGTGTTCTGTGTCAGTTAATGTGGCAATTTAAAAAACAAAGAAATGTCACATACTTATTTTTCTGTGGTCATTAAATAGACTTATGCAAATTTTACCAAGAGAATGATTCTGTATGGGGGAGAAAGACAAGGTGTCAGATGTCACAAAAATTCTAGAAATATTGGATTGAAGATTCCAGAAGAAACCTTGTAAAGATATATTCAAGAAAAACCAAAATAGCCTGAAATTTTAAAAGGCTTGTTCTCAAATCCCTATTGCAATAAATGTCATTTTAACCATTAAGAGACCAAGTTATCCAAAATCAATTCCGTTGACAGTTAAATACTGATGAGAAGTGTAAGGACAGTTTATATATATCAAGAGTCTACCAGTATTTAAACCACTTAGTGATGTGTGAATGATCTTTATATTTTCCTTTATTTCTCTTTTGAGATCATTTCCTGGGTTCTTTGGTTGAGATACTGTGGGTTAGGAAAAGTACAATTTTTTTTAGCTTTCTGCATGTGGAGTGGACTTGGCAGCCACATTGTTCCTAGGACTATATTTCAAGTTAGTCAGAACTCAGTAGTATTATGATCCAAATCTTGTAAAATTAGTCATGAGACCCCCATAAGAATTCATTTAATTTAGCTATTTTATATAAAGCATCATTACAAAAACCTATCAGATTATCAATAATCTTAGTACATATCATAACATTAAATAAAAACAGGAAGTATGTGCTTGCTTCTCAACTGGAGTATAGCCAGAAATTACTCAGTGCTATGGAATAAATTTGTTAGATCTCTTAGAATAACTAATTAAAGTCTTTCTTCTACCAGTACTCTTCTCAAGTATATCTCTTTGGTTACCTTCTCCTCTACCAACAACTCAGGAGCAATTCCCACTTAAAATTAAAGAATTTTCTCTCAAACTTACTGCATCCTAAGTTAAGCATTGCTCTCAGGTGACAATTCTTCAACTATTTTTCCACTTCTTCAAACCAAAGAGATACATTCACATGTGCAACAAACATGGATACCCCTAGATTTCTGGCTGCCACACAGATTTAAAAGAGGCTCTGCAAAATTCCCTGGAGGCTGGCTTATACTCTACCCTTTAAGTGGTAGATCCGTACATGTAGCTGTTATGATGCCTCAACTGAGCACTGTTACACTATTGGACATGGGTCAAGATCAGGAGTTTTGAATGACAAAACTTACTGTTCTTCCTCAATAGTCTGTCCAAAAAACTTGTTTAAAAGCATGTTAGGCATCACCTTCAATATGGCTTTAAAACTTAAAGAAGTTGGGAGTCAAAGCTAATAACGCTGAGAGTTTGACTACCAAGGTGGACCTAATGAATACAGCATCTTCATATATGGATGGTAGGATTCCAAGTTAGGAGACTTGGATTTTAGTCCAAGTTTTACCTCTTACTAATGAAAAACTTCTTTAGCTGTGTTCCCACAGTACTTAGTCCACATCCTTGAAATAGCCTTCACCACATTGTATCATGTCTGTTTTCCCCTCAAGGATGAATGCTTCTGGGGCCAGAGGACTGATGGTGGTCTTCGTGTGTCCCCAGAATCTACTCTTGAGTTGGCAGCCAATACCTTCAAGAAAGGAACTGCCGCTCACTCCCAGAGCTCCATTCCTTTTCTCTAATGCCTTAACTCACTGCTGAGGTAGCTTCCCAGTTTCTTGGTTTCTTTCTTCATTCATAATATAGATATTTTTTTACCAGTTGGCTCTATTCTAGGAGCAACTGTGGGTATAATAGTGAAGTAGGTAAGTCCCCGCACCCGCCCTTATGGAGTTTATATCCTAATGAGAAAACTCTTGTTTTTGACCCTGATTTATGCACATTCCTTTTTATCTCTATCCATAATCCACCAAAAGAGAGCCAAGTTACAAAATCACTTGGGGGTTATAATTCCCCTGCATGTGAAGAGTCCTACGGGCAAATAAACTCTCTGAACCATCACTCTTAGTGTCTCTAACTGCACGCTCCTGTCCGACAGCCTACCAGCACAGTCAGGATGCATGGTCAAGGTGTCCTCTGCTTCCCAAGATTCTGCTCTTCCCTAATCCATCATCAAGCTTTGAGTACCTCATCACACATCCTTCTACTTGCACTTCTTATTTTTCAATGAATGTTAGTGTGAATAAAAATGAAAATGATTCCCATTATATTAACTGTTTGCCAGGGCTAAAATATATCTGAAGTGAGTGCATAGTTTTCTTTTGAGAAAAACAGCCTAGAAATTAAATGAATCCTTATATTCTAGGTCAAATTCACATTCGATATAATCCCTCTGAAACTTGTTCTTTAGCAGCTTAGGCAGCAAAGTGCAAAACACAAAGTTCTTTGCTTTTTAAAAGCAGTAATTAAACTTGTTAGATGAAAGAGTAAACAGAAATCTCAGCATAGATGGTTTAAAAAGAAAGATAATTTCAGAAAACAGTACAATTTCTTGTACCTAATTTTATACTGAAGTCAAAAAGCACTTTAAATTTAGGCACAATTAAATATTTGCCTTCCCACAGGTTATATATAGTCTCACATTAAGATAATTTGTTTTTACTCTGACTCCAAGCAGCATGGCACCAAACTGGTAGAGAAAAATTACGGGAAATGTTGTCCAAAATCTCTGGCCAAGTTAAATAGCACAAAATAGCAGAGGTAAGAATTGTATTGCAGGATTTGAAGACATTATCTTAAAAATGACAAGCTTATGCCTAAGTTTCATGGTTTATCCCACAAACTGATAGTGGGCCAAGAATTCTGATGAATGCCAAAGTGGAACATGCATGTAAAGTGGGCTGTAAGTAGATTAAAAGAGAGGATGTTGAACAGTATATATCATCCTATTAGTATAGTTTAAGCCAGAGCTACCAAACTTCTGTGACCATGTTAAAAATACAGATTCTATCAACCCAAACCGCTGATTCTGATATGCTCTTTGGAGATTGAAATTGAGAATTTATATCCTTAGTAAGAGCAGCTGCTCTCAACTATCATTTCAGTACCACAATTTTAACACATTTATTCTGAAGCTATAATGAATGAAAATAGGAATGTTCTCAGACCTTGGACAATGTTTAGTCCACTGGAGGTGAGGAAATTTGGGAACTATATAATAACTCGAATTTTGAAAAAAAAAAGTCTTCTGCTTACTCTATTGCAAGTATCTTTTGCTTCTGTGCTGTTGTAAGAGACAACAAACCCAAAATAATGTCTTCTAGATTCTCCTTCCCATTAGAAAGATAAACAAGAGACATTCATCTTCGAAAGAAAGCTCATGGAAGATCTCTAAGATTCACAGTGTTGAAGCCTCCTTACTGGTTGTCATGATATTCTAGTTCTAAAACAAAAGGTCCAGTAGAATTTCCCAGTTGCATGCCTCCCATGTAAGTTCTCCCTGCCTTTAGTTTCATCTACCTCGATCTGCTACTGCCACCAGACTGATGTCAGAAATGCAATTCCAATCTTGTCACTTCTGTGTTTAAAGCTGTCAGTATAGCTCCTAACTGCTAAAGGAAAAGATAACCAGAAATTTTTAGGGTAACACACAGGGCCCTCTGTTCTTAGAGTGTGTGCAGCCTGTGCTCTAGCCATCTTAAAGGAATTTCAATCCCCCTCAGCATGATTGCTTTCTCAGGTTTCCAAAGCATGGACCAGAAATTCTTCTCCTGACAATCCATGTAAATATTAGTCTGTTCATTGCTTAGACATATAGAGTGCTATGATTGTATGTGCTTTCCTCACCTCCAGTGGACTAAACATTGTCCAAGGTCTGAGAACATTCCTATTCATCCTCTTTTAATTGACTTTTTTCTACTGTTACTATTTTTCTTTGTTGTATCTTTATTTTTTTCTTTCAAATGCTTTATCATATCATAGAGTAAATTAAGGTCCTTATTCTTCCAAATACCAACCTTTCAGAGCATTCTGTACCCTTGCGTCAGTCAGAGCTCGTGACTCTCTAGACCTGTTGCACAGTTATCCCAACTTCTGGGTTGGATAGATTTTCTCTGAGTTCTTTGTTTTTTTGTTTGTTTTATTAATTTACTTATTTTTTTGCCTTTCTCTTTGGTTTTACTGAAGTTTGCCTTGAAGGAAATTCTTAATAAAAGATATTTGCAAAGGAAGATCTCTGAATCCTTGTCTGGAATTTTGCCCTCACACTGGATAGTTTAACTAGGTACAGAATTCTAAATATTTTCCTCAGAACTTTGAATTACTGTTCCATTTCTTGACAGTGTTGATCATACCATTCCAATACTTACTCCCTTTCAGATTAACTGTTTGTTTCATTTTTCTCTTCTCTTTTACTTTTCCTCTTTGCTTTCGGTCAGGGTTCAGGAAACTATGGCCCATGGTCCAAACCCAGGCCACCATATGTTTTGTACATACAGTTTTATTGGAACACAGCCATGCCCATTCATTTACAAATTATCCATGGCTGTTTTTGCTCTACAACAAGAGACTAGAGTAGCTGTGACAGAGACTATATGGCCTACAAAGCTTAAAGTATTTACTTTCCGGTCATTAACAGAGAAAGTTTGACCTTGTCCTGCTGTTTAAAAATTTCACAATGATAGGTCTACATATATTACTTTTAAAAAATGTATTTGTGCAAGGCTTGCCATAGATCCTTTCCATGTGAAGTTATGCTTTTCAGTTCTGAGAAAATACTCTTTTTGATGTTTCTTTGCAAATTTCTTCCCTCATGTATGATTTTCTGCCTGTAACCCCAATTATTAGTCAGATGTGGTCTCCCTGGATTGATTCTCTGAGTCATCTTTCCTTTCTCATATTTTCTTTCTCTTTGTACCTTTGTTTCCTGAAATGAGGAATTTCCTTATTCTTATCATCCAGTTCTTCAAATAAATTTTATCCATACATTTTTTAAAATTGTCTAGAATCTTTTCTTATTCTTTGATTTGTATTGTTTCTAGCATCTTACTCTTGTTATATTTCCCTGACTGATTCTTATGTTCTTTTTTGTTCTTTACATTTTATGTTTCAGGCTTTTCTAAAAAGACGCCCATTCTTCATAGCCTATTTATATCTAAGAAAGAGGCAATAAAGAAATGTGATCTCTGTTCACATTTATAGCCCCATTTTAGGGAGAGTATGTAGGCAGCCAGCCTTAATGTTTCAGATCACAGTTGCTTCATTTAAGAGCAATTTGCCCATATTTTAACTCCTCTATTGCCTTTCTAATCCTGATCAGACGGGTCTGTTTATTTATTTCTTTGGCTAGTGCTAAATGGTTGTTAAGATTCTACCTGTAGCTCAACACATCCTGAAGGATATATATCAATCATGCCTATCTCATGTACCTGGTGTCTTCTAAGTCCCAGGCCTTTCTGGGGTTCTATGTGGCAGAGACTCCACTTTTCCACTTGACTGCAACCTTGTCCCAATAGAGTCTAATTTGTGGCGACATGTGACATCATTAGCTATCACTCCATCCAGAATTTTAATGGGACGTCTTGCACATTTTTATCTTCTTTATTTTTGTAGATTAAAGCCTTTAAAAATATTTTGTAGCCCTTTAAATTATTTCATAAGGGAGATGAGATAAATAACCACATATACTCAATATGCCTTATTGATAGAGAATTGCTGGGTCTCTCTTGACATCATGTAAAATCTCTGAAAGCATTTTCTCTATACCACTTTCATGGACTTTCTTTCTTTCTTCTTTGTTCTTTTTATTTATATGTACATTTGATTTCCTCTTTAGACCATAATCTCTTTGGAGATTAGATGAACCTAGGTACATAGAGTGTCTCTCTAATAATATTTATTGAAGGAATAAATTAATGAATATAGAGAAGAAAGGTGGTGGAGTGTGGAAGAAAAGTTAAAACCTGCTATTTGGCTAGAATATGACAATCTAAGCATCCCTGATCTTCACCTTTTTCCTTTGAGAAACAAGTGATCCCTGGAGCCCAGCAATGTCACTACCTTTGGAATAATTCTAGGGAAAGAAAAGTAAATTGTATTACCCCAGAAGGATATCTCAAGAATTTTCTTTGTTTTATGTGGTTAACCTGTAATGTAATCAGTCACACAGCCTTTCCCCTTTAGTTTAATAACCAAAGGGACCAATATAAAACATATTTTCTAGAGGAGAGAAATAAAAGGTACTTAAGTGGCTTGAATGGTTTTCCTGTGGTATTTAGAGTGATGGGCCATATCACTGGCAGAGTGTCTGCACTGATTTCAATGATCAGGAAAACCGGTCATGATAAGCAATGAGAACTGCAATTCTTAGATGAAACCTTAATCTGAAGAACTTCCCTAATGTCCTCTGGTCACCAAGGAAGGAAGCAGTGGAATTCGTGAGGATGACCAAATGTTCTGGAGGTATGCAAGTCACCCTCAAGACCCAGGGCCATCTCCAAACAAAACTATTGTCTGAAATTTCCCAGACTAGCTTGAGGTCACTAAGGCAATCCTCTGGAGTGGAGAGGAAGGCGGCACTGGCATTCCAGGCATTCGGCAACTCGGTGGCTTAGGCTTGGATGGCTGACATTTCAAATTGCTATACTAAACACATCAAGAAATTCACATAGGTAATAAATTCACAGACCCAACAGTCTTCCTGCAAATGACTTGCTCTTCTGCCTCTATCTATAAGAGAAAAATACAATTTTAACTTTGTCTTCTCTCTTCAAATTGTTCATCATTGCTTAAGGGTACACAAGTGAATGTGTGTTTTATTACCGATCTCAATTTACGCTGTTTTCTGAACTGCAGCTTCATAGCAGTTTGTCAATATTATCTTTCCAAAAGGAACGAAATAAACTGTAGTGATGCATTTTTAATGGCCTCCTGGTGATAATTAAAATGTCACATTAAATAATAGCCTGCTTGTTTTACCTGACGTCAAGTAACTGTTCAGTTTTACTTGGACTGCATTGCTCTTTCCATATTGAAGTCCTATACCTAAAGTAATTGAAGAATGCTGTATTTCTCGAGGTGTAATAAATTGCAGAAAATCTAACATCACCCTTCTCCAAGACCGCCTCATTTTTGGAATGCTTACGCTGCAGTTTAGATCACACCTGGTGTCTTTTGGCTCTTCAATCTTTCCCTAGACCTCCTACCTTAGGAAAGGTGAAAAAATAGATTCAACAAATTTGAATGTGGCCACCAGGAAACTCTCCTTATCCTTATCATAGGGAAGTGGTAGTGCAGGGTAGCAGTATTTGAGAGGAAATATAGCACAGTAGCTAAGTGCACAGACTCTAGAGCGCTGTGTCCAAATGCTGAGTCCCCCACTGATCAACCATGCCGAGCTGCTTAACAAGTCTGTGCTCAATTTCTTTGTCTGTAAAATGGGGATAACAGTCCCTCCCTCATAAGGGTTTTTATGACTTGATTTAAAATGCCTACATTAACACTTGACACATAATAAGCCCTGTGCAAGTGTAAAACATTCTTTTTATCATTGTCATTAGTATTATTATCATTAAGATTAGAAAAATGCTTGGTTGCCGAATTTTTGAGGGTCCACTTCAAAATACTCTGGGCAAGACTCTGTAAAATTACCAAGGACCAGCTCTGAGATAGGTTAGGGGCTGGGGGGGAAAATAGCAATTGTTTCTGGGTTCAACATACAGGAATCTTGCTTTAAGAAATCACTGGTATGTCCTCGTGAAATGAGCCCCGTCCTGGTCTTCAGGAGGCCTGGGAATTCCAGCTTGCTCAGCTTCCTGATGTTGGGCAAGTCATTTGTCCTCTGTCAGCCTCAGTTCACTTATTTTTAAAATAAGAATATTGTACTAGTTGAACTCCAAAGAAGTTTTTTAGCTCTAAAGTCCTCTCTTTTTAATCAACTGTAAATCAGTCACGTTTTGAGTACACTGGGAAAATTCGCCACTTGAAAGAGAACACTGTGATGACTGGAAAGCGCTTTGTTACAGCAAATTCCCCCTGTTGAGTCTGGATTGTATAAGTGGCTATTCAAAAATCAAGTTTATTTATAGCCAGCATACCTTTGTTGCTATCCCCCAGTTGCCTGAAGCAGGAAGTAAGATGCCCTAATAAGAGCCGGACCAGTCTACAAGCCTGCAAGTTTCTCTTGGCTAGACATGAATACACCTGGGTGGTACACACTCTTTGAGACTAACTCGGCACCCTTCACTCCTGGAGTGTTGCCCAGATTCTAACTTCTGTTTGCACATATTTTCTCTGCCTCCACCTCCTACTGAGACATCTCCTCTCCCTCTCCACCCCACACACATTGGCTTATAATAACTATGCATTTTTCATATAACCTAAGGGGTTTTGTAGTTATTAATTAAATTAAATTCAGTCCTTAGGGGAAAACCCATACACATACACACCAATTCATGCTTTCAAGGTAAACATTTAATTTTTCTGTGCCAAAGAAAATGAAAAGGAAAACAATATGATACTTGAGATAAAGTATTCCTCTGATAATTGTCACATAACAAAGATGATAATTAAAGTGTAGGATGAGGAGGAAAGAAGACTAACGTTGAACAAGCGCCCATTCTGGGATCTGCCTGATACTAGATGTTTCCCTGCAATGTTTTATTTTATCACTAGAAAATAAGCATTGCATTCTCCAGTCTACCTTATTTTTTAAGTTCCACTAATATCCCTTGCTCAGAGTCACACACACAGCTAGTAAATACTGGAACACTGAAATGTGAACTCACCAGAAGAGCTTCATTTTGTTTTCCACAGGTCTTCAAGACACCGGTGTTATAATTAAAAACAAAAATCTGCTTTGTTTGTCTGCAACCTGTAGCACTAGAACTCATTTTAATATGCAAATTTACATTTTTATGGACCAGTAAGATGCTAAATTCTGGACTTTTGACATTAAAATAGGAATTGTCATTGTCATATTACGGGGAAAGTTGCCTGGAATTTACCATAACCTTATGAATTTGAGGCTGGAGAAAATTATTTTGTGCTACTGCCAAATATTTGCTGCCTGCAATTGAAATCCAGAGAAAATGTGAAGAATGATATGACACCAGCAAATAAAATGTAATCATCTACATTTTCATCTATCTACTGGTTGAAGCTAGCACTTCATCTATTGGTTGGATCTACCCACCTGATGAAAAAATCAGTTGGGTTTTAGGAAGATGCTAAATTTTATTTGCAAATGCACCGAAGACAGTACATCTATTTCACATGCTTTTTTAAAAGCAAGTGCAACAGATTTAACTAGAAATCTACAAATACTAAGTAGGGAGAACTGAATTACGTTTTTAAATAAATTTCATTTAGATTACTAAGTTAACTTAAACATAACCAGCAATTTACAAATATCACTCAGGTCCAAATGCTCTGTGATTCTTTTTTTTAGCTTCTCATCATCACTTGTATTAGTCACTGGTAAAAGCTCTTCTCCAGAACACTCATTAAGGAAGTTATTATTTATAAAAAAATAAAACAAATAACCAAAAAAAAAAAACCCAGTTAATAGCAAGTATTGGCAAGGGGGTAGAGAAATTGGAGCCCTGTGCACTGCTGAACAAAAGAAAATAATTATATGATCATCTCAAGAGATGCAGAAAAAGCATTTGACAAAATTCAACATCCATTCATGATAAAAAAAAAAACTCTTAGCAAATGAGGCATAAAAGGAACGTAGCTCAACATAATAAAGGCCATATAAGGCAAGCCCACAGCTCACATCATACCCAATGGTGAAAGGTTGAAAGCTTTTCCTTTAAGGTTGGGGACAAAATAAGGGTGCCCACTCTCACAACTCCTACTCAATAGTACTGGAAGTCCTAGCAACTAGGCAAGAAAAATATCTAAGAGAATTGGAAAGGAAGGAGTAAAATAGTCTCTATTTGTTGATGACAAGATTTTATATGTAGAAATTCTGGAGACTCAACCCCAAAACCGTTAGATCTAATTCACAAAGACAGTAAAGTTGCAGGATACCAAATTAGCATGCAAAAATCAGTAGTGCTTCTATGTACTAACAATGAATTTTCTGAAAAAGAAATAAACCAATCCTATTTATAATAGCATCAAAAACATAAAATACTAGGGAATAAATTTATCCAAAAAGTGAAAGACTTCTCAAAACTATAAGACATTGATGAAAGAAATAAAAGAAGACGCAACTAAATGGAAAGGTTTTCCATGTTCATGGATTGGAAAAATTAATTTTGTTAAAATAGCAATACTACCAAAAGCCACCTACAGAGACAATGCAATCCCTACCAAGATTCCAGTGGCACTTTTTGCAGAATTGCAATAGCACTGTTAGCATTTATATGGAACCACAAAAGACCCCAAATAACCAAAGAAGCTTTGAGAAAGAACAAAACAAGAGACATCGTGTTCCTTGATTTCAAGCTATACTATAAAAACTTTAGTAATCAAAATAGTATCATACTGGCATAAAAACAGACAAATGGACCAATGGAACAGAATCAACAGCACATAAACAAACCTAAGCCTATACAGTCAACTATTATTTTACAAGGGAGCCAAACCAAGAATACCCAATGAAGAAAACACAGTCTCTTCAATAAATGGTGCTGGGATAACTGGATATTTGCATGTAAAATAATAAAACAGGAGCCTTATCTTACAGCACTCAAAAAAGTAACTTGAAATGGATTAAAGACTTAAATGTAATATTTTAAACCATGAAGCTCCCAGAAGAAAACACAGGAATGATGCTCCTTGACATGGGCCTTAGTAATGATATTTTGGATAAGACACCTAAAACATAAGCAGCGAAATCAAAAATAAACAATTGGGAGTATGTGAAACCGAAAAGCTGCACAGCAAAAGAAACCATGAACAAAGTGAAAAGACAACCTACTGAATGGGAAAAAAGTATTTGCAAACCATTTATCTGATAAGGAGTTAATATCCAAAATACTTAAAAGGTTCATATAACTCAATGGCAAAAAACAAAAAGCCCAATTAAAAATGAGCAAAGAACCTGATAGACATTTTCCCACAGAAGATAAACAAAGGCCAAAAACAGCATGAAAACGTGTTCAACATCCCTAGTCACTAGGGAAATGCAATTTAAAACCTCAGTGAGATAATATGTCGTAGCTGTTAGAATGACTATCATCAAAAAGATGAGATAACAAATGTTGGCATGGATGTGGAGAAAAGGAAACCCTGTGCACTGTTGGAGGGATTGTAAATGGGCATAGCCACTATGGAAAATAGTGTGGAGGTTCCTCAGAAAACTAAAAAGAGAGCTACTATATGACCCAGTATTTCTACTTCTGGGAACATATCCAAAGGAAATGAAAACACTAACTTGAAAAGATATCTGCACCCCCATATTCATAGCAGTATTATTTATAATAGCCAAGACATGGAAACAATCTAAATGCACATTGATAGATTAATGGATAAAAAGTTGTTTTATATATACACAATATATGTGTATACAGATATGTATATATACACACATGATTTGTGTATATATATATGCAAAGTGTGTGTGTACATATATATATATATATACACATATATATACAATGCTAAATTAAGAGTAAATCTTAAGACTTCTAATCACAAGGATAAATTTTGTTTTTTTCTTTTTCTTCTCTTCTTTTTTTATTGTATCTGTATGAAATGATAGTTAATTGAACCTATATGATAATCATTTCACAATATATGTAAATGAAACCATCGTGCTGTATGTCTTAAACAGTGATATGTACCAATTATTTCTCAATAAAACTGGAAAAAATAGTTTAAATGGTTAATTTTATATTATGTGTTTTTTGACACAATTAAAAAAAAAATGGACAGAAGAGAAGAGCATCAGGGATTGCCAGCTCAGCTTGGGTCAGTTCTGAAATGCTAACTGCATAGAATTCTTCACTTGTTGAACAACAGTGAAAGCTAACATTGCTGTGTACTTACTATGTGTGGGTGTTAGAATGATGTTCTACATAGGCCATCTCTTGGCTGCAAAGCAAATTAGCTATTTCTGTTTTTCTAATAGCCAAGAAGGACCGAGTACCTTGAGCAAGGTTGTACAATTTGCTGCATTCAGACATGATTTGATGATGGAGCCAGTATATGAATCTAGGTCATCACCTTAAAATGGAAGAAAGAATAGGGCAAAGGGAGGAAGAAATTACCATTAATTGAGTGCCTATGATGTATTAATCTCTGATGCAGATTTTGCAGACTCACCATTCCCTGGATCCAGATAATGTTCATGGTGGTAAACTACATGAAATAGGGCTCTTGCCACATCTGATATGCAAGACTGTAAAGTAGCCTCACCCTGTTATTTCTCCTCATCCCCAGTGCCCTCTCAAGGCATTTCTCACATCCATGCTCACAAGCCAGTGTGGTCAGTTATGTGGCGTCTGCCACATGTGACGCTGCCTCCCCAGTGGACCTCTTGCCATCACTGCTGGTGCCTTTGCTGTCTGCCTGCCAGCTGCCACATGCCCCAGCCACCCTGCACGGGCACTGCTACACCCACACCTAACTGCACACAGGCTCTGGGCCTCTGCTGACCACCTCAGTGCCTTCCATTGGGTGGTGCCATAGCCTCTGTGTGCCTTTCCTGCTGCCACCTCCACCTTTAGTCTCATTCTCAGGGAGGTGCCTCCGGCAAGAAGGGCCACCTTGTCTTGGGCACTGCAGTTCCTTCTGTGTACCGACCGTCCCCGTTGCATGGAGCCTTCAGGTGTCTGAGTATGATGGTCAAGGCCACATTAGGAGAGAAAAGTGCCCTCTGTTCCCTTATGAATAACCCTTGTAGATGAATACCAAAGTGAGCTTGCCTGGGTCCCAAAGGCTCCCAGGGGTTTGGTGAAGAAGCCCTTCAGGTTGTATTCCCAGCCCTTTGTCTCCTTTAATTGCAGAATGAATGTAGGGGCCTGGCTCTGACTGGGTTCAAGTCAACTCTTCCCTCAGAAGGTCTTTTTTCTGGAGGCTTCTTATAGCCTTCTTCACCATTTTATCAGACTTTCCGAATGTATTTAAATCCTAGTAACAGTCAGCTTAAGCCCAGCCTGGGTAACCCACTGCACATTTTCAGTCTCATTTAAATCTTACAAAACCCTGTGAGGTACATACTATTATCTCCATTTTATAGATAAGGAAATTGAGTGGCTAAGTAACTTGCCATTAAACAGCTAAGCCACTAACATTAAACATTAAAATAGCTGGTTAGTGGCAGAATCAAGATTTGAGCCAAGGTCTGGCTGACATCCAAAGCCACACCCTCTGTCACCACCCTGCCTCACCTGCCAAGCTCGGTGCAGTACTTACAAGGCGCCGGCTGCCTGCCTCAGTCACACAGCTCAGCAGCAGTATTTCTCAGACAATGGCTGTTACTACCCCTAAATTACAACTGCATTAGCTCTATACTGTGTTAGATCTTCATCGCCCACTTCCCATGTGTGCTCTGTTTGCTGATGCCATGCGCCCTCAAAATTTTATGTGGGAAAATAGTATTTTCCTCTCTGAGTGCTGACTACCGACTCCTCCTCACATCCATTAATCTAACACCCTGTTCTTAAAGTTGACTCTTGCTCTAATTGAAAAATCCATTCAAGGAACTAAATATCCCCCAGGGCTGAGCTTATTCCAAAGCTGTTGAGCTGAGCTAGGACTCTTATACTGAAGTGTTTTTTATGATGATTATGTTTTGTTTTGTTTTTCCCCATCGCATGCAAGTTATACAAACTTTCCATCATAAAACTGTGCTTAGTGACCTCTGGTATTTAGAAGCACTTGTGTATTTTATTCTGGAAAAGGGCATTTAGGCTCAATGCAGAAGATGCAACCATCTCTGGCACCACTGAATTCTCCATCATAAGGACTCAATTAGTATAGACAGGAGAAATGAAACTGACCTTTACATTATCATTTCATTCTTTCCTGCCAATATATGCATGTTCTCTTCAATACTGTCCAGAGTATTACTGATTCTAATTATAAATGAATCAAGTGAGGTCTTCTTTGCAGTCTCCCCCAAGAGGACTGGGTCAGCACTTGCAGACATTTTAGCTGTTCCTTGAAGTATTCAGCCTCATCTAACCTTGTCTTTCATCACACTGTTGCCCAGTTGATGTTGTTTTCAAGGAGATGTATTTTCAATTCATTGATATATATTTGGGGGGAAATTTTTGTTTCTATCCATTTCTAAAAACGCTTATATTTCTCAGAATAATTTTTGGACAGTAGGAGAGGCTTATCTTCACTGACAAGGCTGAGTTCTCATTCATATATGTTTTGGTATAAAGCTTTTTAGCAAGTCATCTCCACGTGGTTATTAAAAGTCATCTTTATTCTTTCTCTATACTCACACTAAAGTTACCAGCTTGAGTGGTTTCTGGTATTAACTTTGGGTTTTCACTGATGATGAAAGGACCCCAGATTTTTAAGTCTGTGAAAGGTAAGCAGCAACGTAGAAGCAACTTGTTGCAAACACTTTATTTGACAAATATAGAAACTGAGGCTCCTAGATTTTAAGACAAATATGGAAACTCAAGCCCCAGAAAATTAATGGCAGAAACATGTTCAGACACATAAATCTTTCTAAAGTATTACATGAAGTGGGTTTTTTCCACCTATTCATCTTACAAAATCAAACTGTATCACTAGCCTCATTTTTTCCCAAGGAGTCTATAGCTGCTATAATAAATATGACCTAAAACCTCAGTGGCTTAACACAGTAAATATTTATTTCTTGCTCAAGCAACAGCCTAATGCAGGTGTTCCTGGTTAGGTGGCTCTCTTTCAGGTGTTCACGTAGGGATCAGTCTCCTTCCATCTGGCATCTCTACCATCTTCAGCATGAGGCTTCTAATCTGGAATTGTCTCTGTTTGACTGTCAGGGAAATGAGTGAAGGACTTTCTAGGAATTCGCTAAGAATCAGCCCTGGAAATAGCACACATCACCACTATCCACATTCCATTTCCAGAATATGGTTTTGCTTTTCCTCTACATCCAAGGTACAATAGTTTCCTTTTTTTATATTGCATGTATTTTACAGATCCCAAGTTGGAGACTTTCTGTCCATTAGGCCAGGCCTCATGTTTGTCTACCACAAATGCTCTGTTCTTCTCCATTTTCAACCTGGTTGCTCATAGAATCCTTTCATACCTTATGCCTGAAGACTATTTGAGGGGCACAGTTATATGCTACATTTCTAATGTCAAGCCATTTTTAAAAATCTAATTTACTTTCCTGAATTGAGGGAGAAAGTTCTGCTTTACTCCTTAATCCTGTGAACATGGGAAGGAAATTCATCAGTGTGTTATTTAGTTTGTAATTTTTCTCTTGGAAAATAGCTAAGCAAAATTTACTGCTCTTTAAAGAGCAGTGCTCTTAAAGAGTTGCTTTGGTCTCTACCCTTCCTAATGCTGACTTACAGCCAGAGTTCTAACCATATACTAGCTCTGCCTATCTGTGCCCTCCTGGAGGTATGACATTACTGGGGAGTGTGAATCTTGAATGGATAGAAAAGGAGACTAATGGACTCAATGGTAAATGTATACAATGACCCTGATAGCATTGGGAAGCAACTCTGGAGATGGAGAGAGGCAATGGGTGTTTGCCTTCTTGGGTTGGAGAAGGTCAGGGACCCCCAATGCAGTGGTTGTAGTCAGTGTGCTTGTACACCTCTTTCCACACTCAAGCCTGGGCCTACAGCCCCCGTCAGGGTCTGAGTAGATATTTCTCCTGCTCTCACCAAGTTTTAGCTAATATTGAGCTTTTAGCTGGTATCACCTATCTCTTTGTGTGTTTTCTAGAGCATTTCATTGAAAAGTAGAAGGTGAAATGTGCCTCCCTAGCTACCTACCATCAGAATTCAAAAAGACTGTAATTGAGAACTAATTCCTTTGATTTGGCATTAAATGAGGAGTCCTATTGAAATGAGGAGTGAACTGTCACCAGCTGCATTCATGTTGTCATTACCTCGGGGTGGGGAAGGAGATGGGAGATGTTTGTTTGTCTACTCAAAGACAGGCCAGACTGAATTTTTTAATGTTTTTGATTAAAAACATTTCAAATCAAGAGAATTAGTAAAGTTCATTCTCATTTAATGCTTGGTAGATAAAACCCAGGCTCTTCTGTCTTTCTAATCTGAATGCACTCTTTGTAGGCATCAGAACCAGTTAAGACTCTACAGAGGACTTTGAGAATCGTTTGCTGACCTAGCCAGGCTAGTTCTTTCTGACCAGGCTTGGCAGCTAAGGACAATCATAAGGATGCTGGACTATTCCCAGTATTGTGCTGTTTCTCTGGGTTATGCTAAAATTTGATGTTATGAGCCTTGCCTGTGCCCCCACTGGAAGGAAATTCCTGGTTCTTATTATGTCATGACTGTCTGGGAGGTATTATATTCCCCAATAGGAAATGTTTGTCAAATAACATTTATAGATTGTTCTGTGAGTACCATGCGATTGAACATGCAAATCATTACCTTGTTTTGAATGACCTATTTGAGCATGGTAACAGAAAGAGCCAGTAATCACTACTCCCCTTGTTTTTCATTTAATCTATTTCCATCCCTCTCCTAGTTACATGATAATATTGCTCTGGCCTCTAGGTGATTATTTTCAAGATGGCATTATGTTTCTTATCTCATTGTGTGTTGATTTTAAATTTTAAAATTCAAAAGGAGAAATAATTTTCCTTACTTCAAAGTTGTTGAGAAGCATCTCATTGTGAAATACACACCTATATAATCACACACACACATACACATACATTCATTGTATGACTTATAAAAAATATATTACTTGAAAATCCTAAATTATATTTTATAAGTTATTTTGTTGAGAATATCTATGGTAGTTCCTTTAGTTCATTCCCTCATTTATAAGTTTACTTATATGCTAGATGCATAAGATTGGGTATTAGAAATTAATAGATAATTAGTTAGTTCCTGAATTCAAGTATCTTACAATCTGTTCAAAAAGAGACATGCAGACATTTAGAAAATTCATCCATCCATCCATCCACCTTATTATTCATTCATACATCCCATATGCATTAAGCACCTTCTTTATGTCAGTCATCATGTCAGCCACTGGGAATGTAGCTGTGAACAAAATTAACATTGTTACAGCCTTTGATGAGGGGAGTCTAAGGCCTACCTGGAAGGATGGACGTTGTCATAACAGGACCTGGGGAAAGATTCAGAAAAGAGTTAGCCAGAGATGAGACTAGGTGTTTGAGAAGAAGCCTAGAGACCATTGGTGAGGATGTTCCAGGCAGTAGAACTTGTAGTGAAGACAAAAAGTTATTTGGAAAAGGCTCTAGAAAACCGTATTTGTAAATATCCAACCAAGGAGATGAGGCTGTTGGGTGTGGACAGAAAAGGGCTCTTTGTACACTTGGGGGCATTCTTGTTTTGTTCTAGCACTTAGTCAACCCAGAGGGATAATGCCCTGGTTCCCCAGTGAGAGCCAGGAGCAGTGGTTAATGAGCTAATTAACATTTCAAAAGGAGGAATAAAAGGTGTTAACACCCTCACATCTACAGTTCCAGAAACAGAGTGTGACAGTGCATTCAATTTAGACTCTCCAGAGGAGACCTCTTTGTTCCTCTCTTCCTCCTCCTTTGTGTCTTCCCCTTTCTACCTCACTTGGTATAAATCTTCCATCTTTTAGTCATGTCCTGAGATCCTCCTGCTCTATCTGTTTTTCATTTACTCTTTTTTTTGTTTTGTTTTCTGTTTTTAAAATTTATTCTCTTATCTCCTTCTACATACATTTTCCCTATGCACTGAACTACTATGTTTATATATTAATGTGTTTATAGTGATTTCCATTTGCTTATGTAATATGTGCGTGTACATACCATGTTTTTATTACATGCAGTGTTTTCATCTTCATAGTTCTCTCTCACAAAAAAAAACAAAGAAACAGAAACAAAAACAAAAATAACAAACTTTTTCTTCCATAAGGTTTTTCTTAGGTCCTCAGATTCCTTGTTCTTGGGATTTATGGATTTTGAGTATTTCATTCTTATCTTAAAAACAACCAGAAATAAAGATCAGTAATCTTTGACCATGTTTCATAACCATCCTAAGAAATTTGCCTGCCATCTGCAAATTTTCTCTGTTTAAAAAGAAAACCAGTATACAATATAGACAATATAACTGAATGTACTTTTCTTTGGACCCTCATGAACAGTAATAACTGGTTCCTATTATACTAATGAAACTCAAAATAAGAATAAGAATAAGAATCTCTCTTCTATTAACTTTAAAATTTTTTCATGGTAAGATCTATTTTCTTTTTTAAAAATTAAATATAATAATTCTTCCAGTTAAGAAAATATTACATGATTAGTGTAGATAATTTATAAAATATAATGAAGATAAGTAAAACACCCATAAAGTCATAAAATGTTTTCCCTCTTCAAAATTTAATTCAGTCTTCATGATACTGCCTATTTCTAATCCATAACAATAATATATTACTGACTCATATGACTCATATTCAACCAAGACCCATAACTTATTTCTTCCTGTTTTCATATTTTGATCAGAAAAATGACTGCATACTTCCAGCTTTCTCATGTTAACTCATGATAAAAAGAATCCTTTTTATCACATTAGTCATTTTTAATTTTGTTTTCCACATAATTAGTAATAACACCTATTTAAATTTGATCTGCATATTTCTTCTATTTGTCCAATTTAGTGAGATAAAACAGTTACAAATAAATTACATGGAAGATGTCTTATTTCTTCAGAATCTATTGTGTGGAAGGCACAGTGTTTAATCTTAAAAATGATAGATTCAGACATAAAACCCCACTTAACTGTATACTTCTCAAGAGCAGGAGAAGGTCATGCATGTCACAACAGTGCCACAAATGAGGAACCCAGAATGATAGAGACCAGTGTCTCCCAAAATCCAGTTCCAGAATCTTAGAAAAGTTGTAAAGAGAAAGATAAATGCTTCATAAAGTTAGGTTCTTGTTTACATAAAGGCCCCCCCCCACACATGAATTTAAAGAATTGTCTTTATTCAACTGTTGTGGTAGCTTTTATCATCTAGGGATGCATTTTTCTTTTGATGAAACTGAAACTTTTTATTTAAGAATAGATTAGACCTACAATAAAGTTGCAATAGTACAGAATGTTCCTGTATACCTGCATCCAATTTTCTTTTCTGATGTGACATTAGTGTAATACATTTGTTATAATAATGAACCTACTTTGATAAGCTATAATTAACTAAAGTCTATACTTTACTCAGAATTCCCTAGTTTTTACCTGAAGCCCTTTATCTGTTCCAGGACCCTATCCAGGACCCCACATTCATTTTGTTTTCATGTCTGCTTGGGCTGTGGCAGTTTGTTAGACTTCCCTTATTTTTGATGAAGTCCTGGCCTGGTATTTTTAGAATGTCTCTCAATTTGAATTTGTGTAATGCTTTTCTTGCAGTTAGACTGTGGTTATGGTGTTAGGGGAAGAAGACCATAGAGAGTAAGTGCTGTATTCATCACATCATATCGAGGGCACATACATCAATGAGGCGTGTGATTTATGAGTGTTGATATCAGGCTTGATCCCATGACCAGTGATGTTTTGGGGTTTCTCCATTGTAAAGTTATTCCCCCCGACCACACCCCCTTTTCCATACTGTGTCTTTGGAAGAAAATCACTGTGTGCACACACTTAGGAGGGAGGTAGCTCTGCTGCACATCCTTGAGGGGGGGAAACCACATAAATTACACAGAAATCTTCCGTGTAGATTTGTCTACTCTCCTGCATTTATTTTTTTATACAATATTCAAATACACATATCATATTATATGAGCTCATGGATATTTATTTCATACTTTGAGCTATAATTGAATACTTGGTTATTTAATTTGTTTCTCAAATTTTCCAGTTAATAGCTCTTTTTAAAAGGAATGGTCGTGGTAGTTGGTTAATGTTTTCTAGGCTTTTTGTTTGTCTAATATCCTTACTGGGCTGCAATTTTTGGCAGTCCTATGTTGTTGCTTCATCTGGGGGAGAGCAGCCCAGTAAGGATGCATTTTTCATTTGGTGAAATTAAAAACACTAGAAACTACAGGTGTAAACAGCAAATGTTTATTGAAAGAGAGTGGGACAATTTCTGCAGACAAGCCAAGGACGTGACATTATAGAGAAAGTGTAATTTAAGTGTGGTTTTAAACATTTTTTAGAGAGAACACTTAATACATTTACTAAGGTTGATTATTTGAACTGATAACTCTTCTCTGCGTACAAAACAGTTATTCTTCCTCATCACCTTACCAATGCCTAACACTATTTTTGGAATTGAGTACCTCCCTATAATCAACATGTCTTATAACATTTCATTGTATATCACAATCACTTTCACTCGTGGTGAGGACTATAATTCTATTTTAGAAGGAATCCAAATTGGACCAGAATGCTTTCTACTTTACAAAACTATAATGGGTGCCAGTTGCTTGATAATGTACTCTAGTGTTCACCCAGTATAAAGATTTGACTATATATTAAGCAAGTTAAGAACTCCATTAGATAGCTCTTAATCAGTTACAACTCCATCCTTAACCAGTGGCAATGTCACCTGTTTAAAAAATAAGGGTCTTACAGTTAATGTGACACAGTGAACATGTGTCTTTAATTGCTCCTTACTCCCCAAGCATCATTAAGATGACAGTGTAAGTGAGAAAATATATAAAACCATATAAAAAGGCAAATGGGAGAATAATCAGAAGACTGGCAAGGTCAGCACATTTTCAGAATAGGGAGAGTGGATGGAGGAGAGGATCTCCCTGACCAAGCAACAGAAATAGTAATCACACGTAAAAGCCTGCAGTGAGGTAAACCTGTTAGGAACAAGTCAGCCGCCTCCACTCCATCACCTTCCCACAGAATGCTGGAGAGTCATTTTAACTGGAGGCACCAGGGCTTGCTGAAGGTGGGGTGAAACTCTTAGATATACAAGGATGTAAATAAACATCTGCCTCCCAAACACTCTTAAGAAACCACAGGAAGGTGGAGGTTCTAAAACAAAAGTTTAAATTCCCTTTCCACAAAACATATGGAACCAGGAGTTCCAGAAAATGGGAGCTTTAAGGAAGGAATGCATCCAGGAAAACGCCCTGATAATGGTAAAGGGAAGCCCTGAGGCTTCAGCTGTGTAGCAGATTGAGAGAACAAACACTTCAGATCAGAAAGACTGAATGGAGGGCTCTAGAAAGGCAGTCTCCAACACAGAAAAAAAGGAACTGCTGAACTGCCTGATGAGTTTGAGTATGTAGGAAATAACTTAAAGGTATTGGTAAAGAACTTCTATGAACAAAAAGCAATAAAAATAACAATAGCACAACAAGAGGAAAACCAAAACTTGAATAAGAATGGAAACATCATATAATTAAACTACTTTCCTCAGCAGTGAGCAATATTTATATGCTCATAATATGTAAACACAGGATATTAATTTAATAAGAAATTTGAAAAGTTACTGAGGAATTGCATAAAAGAGATGAAGACTCTTCTGCTATAACATAATGCCAGTAAGTGGTATCTCAAATGGTAACTCAAGAGTAATATAAGAAATGGAAATAAATATCAAAGTAAATAGCAAAAGCAAAGAGTAGATAATGGTTGCCTATAGAAAGAGGAACGGGGTAGATAAGAGAATTGCTGTCACCTTTATAAGCCTTGTAGGACAGCTTGACAATTTAAATTATGTGAATATATTACCTTCAGAAAAAAAAAATTACATGTAGAGATAAATTAATGCTATGATTTCCCTGAAATATCTATTATTTGAACTACCTATTGCTGTGAATATAACCATTCCAAAACCCAGTGGCTTAAAACAGCATTGGTTTTTTTAAAACTTTCTCTTGATTCTGTGGGTTGGCTGGACCCAGTTGCACAGTCTGCTCAATACTGTTTGGCTGGAGGCACTCTTATGATCACATCCAGCCGGGGAGCCTCAGTTCTCCTCTATGTGGTTTCTCAAATACGGGGAATGACTTCTTAGAGTCCAGTAGGATACTTTGGAGATCCTTTGGTGTGATGGCTAAGTTCTCAGGGGGAGCACTGTGCGAAGACATGCCCCAAAGTGCGAGCCCTTATCAAGCCTCTTACTGTGGCACACTTGCCAGCATCTCATTGGTCAAAGTAGGTTGCATGGCCAAGCCAGAGTCAGTGTGGGAGAGTTCTAGAATATAAACATAAGGATATGAATATTCAGAGGCATGGTTCCTGGTGGGGGGGGGGGTCACCAGTGTAACAGAATAATGCCTTGTGGAGTTTTGTCTCAGTCTAATATGCTTTATCCACTCTACAAGTATTAAAATTAGACTTACATATTTGATTTATTTGAATATTCTTTATAGTGGGCCTTATTTCTAGGATACTACATACCCTAACTCCTTCCATAACCAAGTTCTGAGGAGTTCAGCAAGAGACAACATGAGAGTCACCGAAAATCTTTGCTGAACCAACATGAACCCATGAACAACAAAATAAAGAGCTTTATTTTCCCTGTTGATCATTTGTTATTACCCCTTTTTTAGTGTTACGAGCATGTCTCTCATTTTCTTTTCATTTGTTGTGTTGTAAACCATTGTTACAACACTTCTGTCTTTTTAATTTGCAATCTATATACACTTCCAAAAATTTTGAAGGATGTTGGACTAATAGTGATAATAACTAATGTATATGAGACATAAAATACATGCCAGGACTTTGCCAGATGAAAAACTGAATATTAGAATTTTCAGGAAACATCCCAGGTCTACAGAATAAAAATATTATGGAAAATTCACCTTCTGTTATTACAAAAATTCCCAGCCTTATTTTTGCTACCAGATGTTTGAGGAGAGTATCTAGTTCATTACACAAAGCTCATTAGAAAATTCAGTATCAAGATATATAATCCCTGTTTTCCCACATGTCTTTTCTTCCTCCACTTTTTCTTTTTATTCTTTGCTTTCTTCCTCCTTTTTTATGGTTATTATTACTTCCATGATCAGATAAAACACCTTAACATAATTTGATTTCCCATAGATCTCTTGAATGTCAGTTGTCATACTGAGTCATCCTTGTCACTGCAAATATAACTATTATAACCAACATGACTTATTAAAAATGACTGAGAGCACTTTGCAAATATAAGATGTTCTATAAACACTTATTCCCAGTAGTCTACAATCCACTTAAATGGTATTTGATCTGGCATAAATTGCTATTTCAAGCATCTTTGAGCCATCATAAATTTGGATGCCTCCCTTCCTTTCTGAGATTCAGATTCCCCAAATGTTCTTTATTGAAATCCAATATTCGTTCCAAAGTCTATTACACAGAATTCAAGTTAACTGAGAACAGCAGCCAGAAAGGCCCCATTCCCTCAGTCATTCCCATATTAATGATGAGACTTAGATCCAGGAGATCGCATTTGATTAGATTATTGTCTCTGTCAATTGTGATGCTACATCTACAGGAAGTCTGGGAGGCTTCTTTATAATTTACACGTTGGAGAGTGAAGGTGAGAATAATTTCAGTACACACTTTGCTTAAACTAATCAACATGACAGAGCATTTTACTTCAATGAGATAACACTGTAAGACTACCCTATAAATGAGCACATGATAAAAAGTTGAGCGATTTTATATGCTCAAGCTAAAATATGTACAATCTCAAGTAACCTAATTGTGCTTCAGCCCCATACTCCTTTACTTTAATTAAAAAAAAGTTCAATATTGAATTGTTCAGGACTTTTAATGTCAAGAGGCATCACAGAGATTGAATTTCTGAATGGATTTTGGGTACAGACAGTGGGAAAAAGAACTCAAAGGTGGATTAAATGGAAACAAGGAAGCACAAAGGTATAGAAATAATCTGGAACCAAGCTTTTCATTGCATTTTTTTTTGCTATTATTAATATACAATTACATGAGCAACATTATGGTTACTAGACTCCCCCTATTATCAAGTCCCCATCATATACCGCATTGTAGTTACTGTCCATCAGCGTAGAAGTATTTATAGAATCACTACTTGTCTTCTCTGTGTTACACTGCCTTCCCCGTCTCCCCCCACCCCACTGCCACACTCACTACATTATGTGTGCTAATTGTAATAGCCCCTTTTCCCCCATATCCCTCCCTTCCCACCCATCTTCCCCAGTCCCTTTCCCTTTGGTAACTGCTGGTCCATTCTTGGGTTCTGTGAGTCTGCTGCTGTTTTGTTCCTTCAGTTTGTCCTTTGTTCTTATACTCCACATATGAGTGAAATCATTTGGTACTTGTCTTTTTCCGCCTGGCTTATTTCACTGAGCATAATACCCTCTAGCTCCATCCATGTTCTTGCAAATGGTAGGATTTGTTTTCTTCTTATGGCTCAATAATATTCCATTGTGTATATATACCACTTCTTCTTTATCCATTCATTTACTGATGGACACTTAGGTTGCTTCCATTTCTTCGCTATTGTAAATAGTGCTGCGATAAACATAGGGGTGCATATGTCTTTTTCAAACTGGGCTGCTGCATTCTTAGGGTAAATTCCTAGAAGTGGAATTCCTGGGTCAAATGGTATTTCTATTTTGAGTTTTTTGAGGAACCTCAGTACTGCTTTCCACAATGGTTGTACTAGTTTACATTCCCACAAGCAGTGTAGGAGGGTTCCCCTTTATCCACATCTTCGCCGACATTTGTTGTTGTTTGTCTTTTGGATATTGGCCATCCTAACTGGTGTGAGGTGATATCCCATTGTGGTTTTAATTTGCATTTCTCTGAAAACTAGTGATGTGGAGCATCTTTTCATGTGCCTGTTGGCCATCTGAATTTCTTCTTTGGAGAAGTGTCTGTTCAGCTCCTCTACCCATTTTTAATTGGCTTATTTGCTTTTTGTTTATTGAGGTGTGTGAGCTCTTTTTATAATTTGGATGTCAACCCCTTGTTGGATATGTCATTTATGAATATATTCTCCCATACTGTAGAATGTCTTTTTGTTCTATTGATGGTATCCCTTGCCGTACAGAAGCTTTTTAGTTTGATATAGTCCCAGTGGTTCATTTTTGCTTTTGATCCCCTTTCCCAGGGAGACATGTTCATGAAGAAGTTGTGCATGTTTGTATCCAAGAGATTTTTGCCTATATTTTTTACTGAGAGTTTTATGGTTTAATGACTTACATTCAGGTGTTTGATCCATTTTGAGTTTACTTTTGTGTATGGGGTTAGACAGTAATCCAGTTTCATTCTCTTACATGTAGCTGTCCAGTTTTGCCAACACCAGCTGTTGAAGAGGCTGTCATTTCTCCATTGCATGTCCATGGCTCCTTTATCGTATATTAATTGCCCATATATGGTTGGGTTTATATCAGGGCTCTCTATTCTGTTCCACTGGTCTATGGGTCTGTTCTTGTGCCAGTGCCAAATTGTCTTGAATACTGGGCTTTGTAGTACAGCTTGAAGTTGGGGAGCATAATCCCCTCAGCTTATTCTTCCTTCTCAGGCTTGCTTTGGCTATTCAGGGTCTTTTGTGGTTCCATATGAATTTTAGAACTATTTGCTCTAGTTCATTGAAGAATGATGTTGGTAATTTGATAGGGATTGCATTGAATCTGTAGATTGCTTTAGGCAGGGTGGCCATTTTAACAATATTAATTTTTCTAACCAAGAGCATGGGATGAATTTCCATTTATTAGTGTCCTCTTTAATTTCTCTTAAGAGTGTCTTGTAGTTTTCAGCGTATAGGTTTTTCATTTCCATGGTTAGGTTTATTCCTAGGTATTTTATTCTTTTTGATGCAACTGTGAAAGGAATTGTTTTCCTGATTTCTCTCTCTGCTAGTTCATTGTTAGTGTATAGGAATGCAACAGATTTCTGTGTATTAATTTTGTATCCTGCAACTTTGCTGAATTCAGATATTAGATCTAATAGTTTTTGAGTGGATTCTTTAAGGTTTTTTATGTACAATATCATGTCATCTGCAAACAAGGACAGTTTGAGTTCTTCCTTGCCGATCTGGATGCCTTTTATTTCTTTGTGTTGTCTGATTGCTGTGGCTAGGACTTCCAGTACTATGTTGAATGAAAGTGGGAAGAGTGGGTATCCTTTTCTTGTTCCAGATCTTAAAGGAAAAGCTTTCATCTTCTCGCTGTTAAGTATAATGTTTGCTGTGGGTTTCTCCTATATGGCCTTTATTATGTTGAGGTACTTGCTCTCTATACCCATTTTGTTGAGAGTTTTAATCATGAATGGATGTTGAATTTTGTTGAATGTTTTTTCAACATCTATGGAGAAGATCATGTGGTTTTTGTCCTTCTTTTTATTGATGTAGTGGATGATGTTGATGGATTTTCGAATGTTGTACCATCCTTGCATCCCTGGGATGAATCCCACTTGATCATGATGGATGATCCTCTTGATGTATTTTTGAATTCGGTTTGCTAATATTTTGTTGAGTATTTTTGCATCTGTGTTCATTAAGGATATTGGTCTGTAATTTTCTTTTTTTGTGGTTTCTTTGGCTGGTTTTGGTATTAGAGTGATGTTGGCCTCATAGAATGAGTTTGGGTGTATTCCCTCCTCTTCTACTTTTTGGAAAACATTAAGGAGGGTGGGTATTAGGTCTTCACTAAATGTTTCATAAAATTCAGTAGTGAAACCATCTGGTTCAGGAATTTTGTTCTTAGGTAGTTTTTTTATTACCAATTTAGTTTCTTTGCTGGTAATTGGTCTTTTCAGATTTTTGGTTTCTTCCTTGGTCAGCCTTGGAAGGTTGTATTTTTCTAGAAAGTTGTCCCTTTCTTCTAGGTTATCCAGTTTGTTAGCATATAATTTTTCATAGTATTCTCTTATAATTCTTTATATTTCTGTGGTATCTGTAGTGATGTTTCCTTTCTCATTTCTGATTTTGTTTATGTGTGCAGACTCTCTTTTTTTCTTGATAAGTCTGGCTAGGGATTTATCTATTTTGTTTATTTTCTCAAAGAACCAGCTCCTGCTTTCATTGGTTCTTTCTATTGTTTTTTTCTTCTCAATTTTATTTATTTCTGCTTTAATCTTTATTATGTCCCTTCTTCTATTGACTTTGGGCCTCATCTGTTCTTCCTTTTCTAGTTTCATTAATTGTGAGTTTAGACTGTTCATTTGAGATTGTTCTTCTTTCCTGAGATAGGCCTGTATTGCAATATATTTCCCTCTTAGCACATCTTTCGCTGCATCCCACAGATTTTGTGCTGTTGAATTATTGTTGTCATTTGTCTCCATATATTGCTTGATCTCTGTTTTTATTTGGTCATTGATCCATTCATTATTTAGGAGCATGTTATTAAGCCTCCATGTGTTTGTGAGCTTTTTCGTTTTCTCTGTGTAATTGATTTCTAGTTTCATACCTTTATGATCTGAGAAGCTGGTTGGTACAATTTCAATCTTTTTGAATTTACTGAGGTTCTTTTTGTGGCCTAATATATGATCAATTCTTGAAAATGTTCCATGTGCACTTGAGAAGAATGTGTATCCTCTTGCTTTTGGATGGAGTGTTCTGTAGATGTCCGTTAGGTCCAACTGTTCTCATATGTTGTTCAGTGCCTCCGTCTCTTTACTTATTTTCTGTTTGGTTATCTGTCCTTTGGAGTGAGTGGTGTGTTGAAGTCTCCTAAAATGAATGCATTGCATTGTATTTCCCCCTTTAATTCTGTTAGTATTTGTTTCACATATGTAGGTGATCCTGTGTTGGGTGCATAGGTATTTATAATAGTTATATCCTCTTGTTGGACTGACCCTTTTATCGTCATGTAATGTCCTTCTTTGTCTCTTGTGACTTTCTTTGTTTTGAAGTCTATTTTGTCTGATACAAGTACTGCAACTCCTGCTTTTTTCTCACTATTGGTTGCATGAAATAACTTTTTCCATCCCTTTACTTTCAGTCTGTGTATGTCTTTGGGTTTGATGTGAGTCTCTTGTAGGCAGCATATAGATGGGTCTTGTTTTTTTATCCATTCTGTTACTCTATGTCTTTTGATTGGTGCATTCAGACCATTTACATTTAGGGTGATTATCGATAGGTATGTACTTATTGCCATTGCTGGCTTAAATTTGTGGTTACCAAAGGTTCAAAGGCAATTCCCTTACTATTTGACAGTCTAATTTAACTTATTTTGTTTACTATTACAAACTCAAGCTAAAGGTTCTTTTGTTTTCCTCCTTTTTCTTCCTCCTCCATTCTTTGTATGTTATGAATCATATTGTGTACTCTTTGTCTTACCTTAAATCATATCTGTTTAGCCTTAGGAATACTTCCATCTATAGGAATCCCTCCAAAAGGCCCAGTAGAGGTGGTTTGTGGGAGGTAAATTCTCTCAGCTTTTGCTTATCTGAAAATTGTTTAATCCCTCCTTGAAATTTAAATGATAACCTTGCCGGGTAGAGTATTCTTGGTTCAAGTACCTTCTGCTTCATTGCATTAAATATATCATGCCACTCTCTTCTGGCCTGTAAGGTTTCTGTTGAGAAGTCTCATGATAGCCTGATAGGTTTTCCTTTGTATGTGATCTTTTTTCTCTCTCTAGCTGCTTTTAAAAGTCTGTCTTTATCCTTGATCTTTGCCATTTTAATTATTGTATGTCTTGATGTTGTCTTCCTTGAGTCCCTTGTGTTGGGAGATTTGTGCACCTCCATGGCTTGAGAGACTATCTCCTTCCCCAGGTTGGGGAAGTTTTCAGCAATTACCTCCTCAATGACACTTTGTATCCCTTTTCTCTCTTCTTCTTCTTCTGGTACCCCTATAATGCAAATATTGTTCCATTTGGATAGGTCACAGTTTTCTCAATATTCTTTCATTCTTAGAGATCCTTTTTTCTTTCTGTGCCTCAGCTTCTTTGTATTCCTCTTCTCTAATTTCTGTTCCATTTACTGCCTCTTCTACTACATCTAATGTGCTTTTAAATCCGTCCATTGTATGTTGCATTTCAGATATCGTATTTCTTAATGATTGAATCTCCATCTTAAATTAATTCCTGAGGTCTTGAATATTTTTCTGTTCCTCCTTAAGCCTGTTTATAATTTTTATTTTGAACTCTCTTTCTGGAAGATTTGTGAGTTCAGTTTAATTTGACCCTCTTTCTGGGGTTTGTGAGATTTTGGTCTGAACAATGTTCTTTTGAGTTTCATGTTTCTGTGTGGTGCCCAGTAGTGTGCTGAAACTCCAGTCTCTGGAGCTGTTCAGCCCCTAGAGTGAGGTTGGGGGATGTAAGGGGGTGGAGCTGGTGCCTGGGGGGAGGAAAGATCTTTTTCCTGCTTCCCATTTGCGATGCCTGTCTGCAGTTTCAGAGGCAGTGGGCCAAGCATACACAGGTAATTTTCTCTGCTTTGCGTCTCTAGCTGTTGTAGGCAGTGCCTCCCTCTGGCTGGCCTAACACCTGTGCAGTGATTGCAGGTTTGCAAGCAGGTGCCTGCAGGCCAGTACAAAGGCTAGGCAGGCTGTGTGTCACAGTGGGGTCATCGGAGCTGAGTAGGCAGTCAGGGGGATGGAGCACCTGAAGCTCCTCAAAGTTCCCAACCAGCTGGGAAGATCGCACCCAGGCAACCTTGTCCAGCTCTCCCTTTTCCCCCACAGCAAGCTCCGTGCAAACCACGCCCCTTCAGCAGCCCTCTCGCTGCTAGGAATCATCACAGACTCCCTGCCTTTCCTCTGACACAGAGCAGCCAGGTGTGGATCCCCTCCTCCACAAATGGCCGGAATGTCAATTCCTCAAGCACTCCGCCTGTCCGAGCTCCCTAACGCCCAGGGCACCACACGGTATAGGATTCTGCTCACAAAGCAGATGTCCAGGGCTAGGTGTCCAGCAGTCCCAGGCTTTCACTCCCTCCCGAGTTGCATTTCTCTTCCTCCTTCTGGTGAGCTGGGGTGGGGGAAGGGCTTGGGTCCCGCCAGATTAAGGCTTTCGTATGTTACCCTGTTTCTTGAGGTCTGCTCTGTTCGTGAGGTCTGTATGCAGTCTGGTTCAGCCTTCTTTCTTGCTGCTGTCTGAAGGTTAGTTGTATTTATTAACTATATTTTTGTATTCTTCGTGATTTTGGGAGGAGCTCTTCATCTCACCACTCACCCCGCCATCTTGAATCTCCGATTCATTACATTTTGTATGTTGCTAGTGTTTGTGTCAGATCAGTCCTTAAGGATTATGGACATTTCTGGTAATCACCGAGCAAATACTCTTGCCCAGTATTTCTTACAGTGTATTCTGTGGAACTGTCATCCTACAAGACACTCTTGGGGAAAAAATGTTTTGTATTCCACAGAAAGTTCCTATGCCACTGCTGCACACATTCACCCACTCCTGTAACTGTCCGTGTACATTAGGTGTTAGCGTATCTAAGAATTCTTGCCTTAAAAGACTTCTGTTTTATTTGGTTAATCCTATTTCCTTATTTTACTTGGCTGTGAAACTTCTTCACTTTTCCCCTTTCCATTCCATTTATTGTCTTCAGAATTAATGTTACCTGGCTACACTTTAGGTACCCTGTTTCTATACAGATGATTTTAAATTTCAAAGCTATAAAAAGTTATTAATGTTTCAAGAATATTCATGAGATCTACTGACTTACTGGTAGCAAAGTCCAGATTTCAGTGAATTGGGTGAGAATTCATTGCAAAGAAGACAAATTATACAAGTGCTTTGAGAAATCGTTTGACAATATCTCCTAAAGCTGATCATTTGCCTGCACTAGGACCCAGCTATTCCCCTCTACCCATATATGTGAATATGCACATGTGTTCAAAGACTAGGAAGGGGCATAGCAGCTTTATTCTTAGTAGTCTTCAACTGGAAATTAAACCAAATATCAATGGCTGAAAGAATGAAAAATACTGTGAGATAGTCATACAACAGCCATGTGGTAGCAATGAGAATGATGAAAATATTACTGACCACAAACACATAAAAGAATCTCAAAAACAAACTGCTGAGAGGAAAAAAAAATCCAGACAAGAATAAAATATACTGTATAATTCCATTTAGATAAAGTTAAAATTAAAAGACAGAAGTAATCAATGGTGGTAGAAGTCAGAGTAATGCTTACCTTGGGCAGGGTGTAATGACTGGTAAGGTTCAACAGAAAACTTCTGGGATTCTGATAAAATTCTATGTCTTTAGCTGGGTGTTTGTTTTATGAAAATTCATCGAACTGTACACTTAATGATTACATATTTTTCTGCATGCACACAAATCACAAATTAGTTTGAAATGAATTAAGAGTTTAATTGAACTTTTTTCCTTTTTATATTGCTGTCAGAATGATTTAATGTCTCAAAAAGTTTTTATTTTTGCCCAGAAAATTGTTTTTTTAATGCAAGTGATTTTGAACATGCCTTAAAATAAAACATAAATCTATCCAAAAAACTCTAAATTCCCATATGCCCAGACATTTAACATGCACTTTATACCTAACAATGTCTTGCCATTAGTGTGTATGTGGGTGTGTGTGCATATGTAACAAACAGGTTCAAGAAAAATATGGGGGTATGTGGTAGCATTATTCATTCATTCATTTGTTCATTTATGTAACAATATTCTAGGCACTGGGAATATATGTGTGAATAGGACTAGTAAGTCCCAGATCTCTTGGGCTTGCATTTTGGGATGTAAAACAGAAATGGAACACTATATAAATAAATAAATGATAAATAAGTAAACAAAAACAATAAACTATCAGGTAAGGATAGGAACAATTAAGAAAATAAAGCAGAACCAGGAGATAATGACACTGTGTGTGTGTGTGTGTGTGTGTGTGTGTGTGTGTGTGTGTGTGTTAGGAGGTCCTCTCTAGGTCAAGGTGCATGGTCAGGGAAGAACCCTCTGATAAGGAGACATCTGAGAAGTCCTGATTGAAGTGAGGGAGTGACGAGACAGGCATTGGGAGGAAAATAGATTTAGGCAGGGCTGCATCACTTAGGAAGGCCTGCGGACAGAGCATGTGCTCAGGGTCCCAGGACGAGCAGGCCAAGCAGAGTGGCTGGGGCAAGAAAAGCCAGATGGAGAGGAGGCAGGCCTTGGGTTCTCGCTCGGAGTGAGCTGGGAAGACCTTGGAGAGTTCTGAGGAGAGGAGACACGATCTGACTCATGTTTCACAGGATCCCTCTTGCTTCTGTGTGGAGACTGGGGAGTGGGGACAAGGGTGGAAGCAGGGAGACAGGTGAGAAAAGAGTTGTTTGGTAACTTGGCTTGGGGGGTTGGCTGCAGAACAGGGGAGAACTCGTTGAATTCAGGATATGTTTCAAAGGTATAATTACAGAATTGGTAGCATTGGATAGGAGGGATATGAGAAAGGAAAAAACTAAAGATGACTCCAGTTTTTTTCCCCTGATCAACTCATTAATTATAGCTATTATTTAGCAAGAGTGGGGGAAACTGTAGGATGTTCAGGCTGTGGAGGTACAATGTAGAATCATGTGTTCAGTCTGGGGCACACAAAGCTTGAAATGCCTATAGGACATCCATGTTCAGTCATAGACCTGGCAGCTGGAGTGGCTGTGGATCTGAAGGTCAGAGGAGAGATTGGAGCTAGGAACAGAAATTGGAGCGTTGTTAGATTCCAGATGGCATTTAAAGCCATGAGACTCAAGGCGACCATACAGGAAACAAATGTGGATAAAGAAAAGTAGTCTGAGGATCAGTCCTTGGGAACTTTGAACATTTAGAGTTTGGGGAGATAAGAAGGAACCAGAACAAGAGATTGAAAAACAGTAATGAGTAGAGCAGGAAGAGAGCCAAAAATGTGTGAGTTTGTTAATGTCTTGGTAACTGGAATAAGTGGAATTTTGTTAGTGGTCTGGACAAAAGTCCGGTTGGAGTGGGTTTTGGAAATGATCCAAAGAGAAGAATTAGAGAGAGCTGAGTATGGATTACTCTTAAGCGTCTTTATTCTAATGGAAGCAGAAAATTGAGTGTTTGCTAGGAAGAGATACAAGGTGAAAATAGGAATTTTTTTAAATGATTGCAGATAGTCTAGCGTATTTATATATGGTTGAAATGATCCAGCAAGGAGGGGGAATCTGGTGATACAAGAGAAATAGAAGCAATTGCGGGAGTAATGTTCCTGAGTAGGTTAGAGGGAGAAGGAAGGTGGATGCCAGAAACATCTAAAAATGTTCACCATTATAAATGTAGGTACAACCTAATTAAAGGGTTGCTTTTCTGCAGTTTATTGTTATTGAAACTGAAATAGCTTATGTATAAACTGCCAATTAAACTAGAAATTTCTGTGACAGAGAAAACACCAAAACCACTCATTTGGCATGCACGGTGATTGGTTATATGTGTATTTATGATGGACTTTTTATTGCGGCTTCAAGGCATTTGGAAAACATGGCCACATCTCTTCTTGTGTAGCATTCACTCATTGCCTGGAATAGAGCAACCCCATTGGCATTCTGATATTCAAGAACCTTCTCCTAAATGGTAAGTCAAAGGGAGAAAAGAAGAAAAATGGAGAAAATTGAAACTTCAAAATAAAAATTTCCTGTCAATTATGAATTTACCTTTTCAAAGGGTTTGTTATTTTAAAATGCTGGAATAAACGGGGTACAATAGAGAAGCCTCTTTGCTTTTACAAACTACATGTTTTCTCATATTTTATATCAATTTCATTTCAATAATCATGTAAAGTGTATGTTTGGTGGCAAGTCAGCCTTTTTAAGATCATCTTGTGAGAAGCAGAAATGAGCTCAGGAGAAGAGTTAGCTACTTTCCATATCTAACATAAGATATCTGTAACAGAAGTAGAATAAAATCTCAGCCTTATAGTTTAGGCATTAGGCTTCAGTTTTAAGCTTTTTTTGCCTGATTGCATAAGTTTTTCTGGATCCTGATGCTCAAATAATTTCATATCCTATTGATTATCTGTGAGAAAAACTTTTAAAATCAGCTATGTCACTTAAATTATTTTTAAAAGATGATGAAGTTGTAAAGGTTTATGTTATCTGTTGAAGTTCTTGATAAAGTGTTCGGATATTTCAAGTGTCCAAGGCATCATATATTGTATGGATTCTGCTCTCAATAGCTTGTTAACTGGGGGGTCCCCTTTCTCCTAACCTCTGGGTGTACCTGTAGGACAAATCATTTAAACTTCTGTTGTCCTCCATTTTTCTGCTACAGCTGTTGATAATGGCATTACCCTGTCAGTCATCCTGGCTGGAAAACTTCGCTAGCCCTCTCTCATCAGTGATTTAGCCATTTATTAGGTTAGGCTCAATCTTTTCAGTATACTTTGTACACATTTATTCCCTCTCACCATTCCTGTTGCCATTCTCAACTCCACACCTTTTCTCACACTCTTCAAAAAAATAAAATTTTCAGATTCAGGGCCTCCAGAATCTATCTCTGCCTGATGCTCTCACTCCATTCCCTGTGTACTTTGCATGTCCAAGAAAATTGGTCTTCACCCATTACCACTTCAGAACTTGCTCTTGGCTTTCCTACCTCCATGCCTTTGCTCACACTGTTTTGTGAGCTAGGAGTTGGAGATAAAAGGACTTTTTCCTACTCATATCATCTAGGGAGCCATTGCCGCATCTGTGACTCCTAAATCCCCCTGGTGCGTGAAGGGCCATCCCACATGTCAGCTCACTTCACAGCCACTTTGGCACTGAGAGGCCTGCAGTGCTCAGCCCAGGCATTATCCTCATTTTACAGATGACTAAACCGAGGCCCGGGTAGGTTTAATGATCATTTGGCACCACAGAGCTAATATGTTGCAGCCTGGGATGCCAAAACCATGCTGTTTTAGGGCACTCAGCTGTGTCCTAAATGTTCTTTGACTGAATGAAGAAGTGAACGAATTTGTCATTTTCAATTTTTCTTAATTTAAAAGTGGGAAGCACTAAATGGTGCTTCTCTGTCCCTAAGAGCCTTGCAAGACTAGAACAAAGTAGATTATTAGTGACGTAAGCTGAAAATATGAGAAATTTCTGCAAGGAGGTCAACAGTAAGGTTGTGTTGTCAATGACAAGAAAATTGAAAAGCAAGTGTTGTAATCTTTTATTTATATCTTTTAATGATGCAATAGGGAAATAAGTATCTGGAAATAGCCTAAAAGAACAGATATTAAAAGCTTAGTATGCAGAGACATTTTTGGACATTTTATATATCCTAATTTTTTTATTTAGCCAATTCTGCAAGTTGAGTACTGCCACAAGCATTGAAGGCAAGGGGGGCATGAAGTAAGTTGCTCTGGTTGAGCCCTAGTGAGTGTTACTGGCACCCAGAGATAAGTGCCAGCCACATGGACTTTCACTGATTTAACTGAATGTTGAAGGTGGTGTAGACAGAGGATAGCATTCTGAGGTCACTTTGCAGTCACACTTAAATAAGTGAAGATAGCTAAGGCTTTTAATGATGATCAGGGCCATGATCACCAGTAGCTTACCTTAAAAACCCCATATAAAAGAAGACTAACTTACAAAGAAGTTCATATGCTAAGTTCCTTTGCTAAACTGAAGCTGTATCAGCATTAAAAGGGATAAGTAACTGGATCTTTGGTTAGAATTGAGGTTCCTGTCATCACCACAAAAAATTCCAAGAATTTAGTGGTAATGAAATAGGATCCAAAGCAAAATTTTCCCCTGGTATTTTAATATATGTGAAATGTTGGATGTTGACTTTCAGGGTTGATCTAAATCCACAGATTAAAATAGGATTAATTCCTGTAATGCTGAAACGTTGGGCAGCATGAAAACAGAGCCGATGTCCATGAGCCTTGTCTCTCGGAAGAGTATTGAGTCAAATCACAGGCAAGCTAGCAGTGTTCTTCTGCAGATCTCCAGCCTTGCTTATGGTACAGCATATTTAGTGGTATCTTTTACAGTTGATCTAGCTCCCATATCAATAAAAATTGGAAATTTATAGTTTCCTTTTTATCATACCGATTAATCATGTTCTGCTAATACTACAGGTGTTAGCAAGTTATTTAAAAAATACTATTAAAAATTACTTTGATCTGGTCACATTTAATTTAGATCCCCAAATTCTGTGAATTAAATCAGATTTAAAAGTCATAGACTTAAGTTCAAACATTATATATACTATGGGGTTCTTTTGATACATTATCACTTAATATTCTAGCTATAATCGTGGTCATTGCATCAGCTTTACACACTTCCTTTCCAATGGCTGCATCTGTGAAGATCAGATTTGACACAAGCATTGGGTATTTTGATTTGAAAGGTGGGACATAAAAAAGGATGTGGGACATTTTGTCTTTGAAAAGGCACTTACTACTTTTACCAACAGAATTTATCATAGCTCTTAGAGTCGCCTGTGAGAAAAGCCATCTGCCAGGGGATTTAAAACATGGCTGTGGATGACTGAGGTCATATGGCACCGAGTTAATTTTTATTTGGGGCCTCAGCTCTGGCTCATTTCCTGACTCTCTTGAGTGACTGGAGTGTATCGTTTTATTCATGCTCCTAGTTTCCCAAAACTCATAATCCTAGAATCAATGTTGCTTTGCATCATAAACCTAATGGCCAAATGCTTGAGGAGGCTCCACTAATTGTCACAATGGCCAGGCTCTGGAAGGTGCGTGATGCTCCACATGGCCGCTGAGCCCTGAACAGAGCATGCATGGTCCCTGGGCAGCAGTCTTTCCAGTAGCCTGAATGAAATTTCCCCTAACCTAGTAACTGTCTTGCATGTTTAAAAATCCTTTTTTAAACTTTTCCTCTGTCAAATTAAAAAAACCTGTTTAGTACAACCTTTGCCATCTTGCCAGCATGTCTGGACAAGACATTAAAACTTTGATAGAGAGCTTAAAGACGTTCCTATCAAACTGTAAGAATTGCACATATCTGCAAATTCTCTTTTTCTTTCCCACTCATAATACCATTACTACCATATCATGAGCAGTTGAATATTCTGGCAATAAAATCCAGTCAAATGATCATTCATTAAAAAAAAATCTCACTTAAAGAGAGAGATGGAGAAGTGATGTATTTTTAGGCATAATTATGATAACCCCAAACTACACTTTAGAACTACTAAAATGGAAAACTGAGAAGCCAAATTTTGGTAGCAGAAGCCTAGAAGAGATATAAACTACAGGATTCCCTTCTGGGTGATGTGGTTAGGAACAATTAATCATGGAAGTTGTCTTTGAACAATAAAAAAAAAATCTCTCTTCAAAAGCTCTGTCTAGCATACCTCCCATTATTGCCCAGGGCATTATCTTGTAATGACTCAAAAACTTATCTGTTTATGATTATCAGATTCAGGTGACAGTAAAATGGTCCTGATAGAATATATTTCAGCCCACTTAGCTAGATAGAGCATGATTTTACCTGTTTTACTGAGAAAAAGAATTAAACATGATGTTAAGTTCAGGTCACTTAAAGTCATTCCGTCAACTGTTTATAAAGAGCAGATGCCTCTTTGCATTCATACTACATTCTCCATTTCTCTATGTCCCAATCAGATGTTTATTATTCTTTCCTATGGTTTGGATTCCGTAAACCTCTAAAATGTTGCATGAGTAGCAAAGAAAATTCTTCAGGCTTTTGTGTGGTTATTGTTGCTAAGGAAACCATTTCCTTCTCACTGCAGTGTATGGGACATCTGCATCACAGTGAGTCTGCTACAGAAAGACACATAACATCAGGAATAGAAAGTGAAGGAGGAAAGAACAGAAGTGAACAAAACAGAAAAGTAAGACAAGTAGAGATCCTTTTAAATAACACTCAGAGAGTGATTGACTTTTTTTTTAATCAGGGAAAAAGTAGACCTGCCCGTGTAATTCTGGGTAACATGGGATAGCTTTATGTCCATCACTGTGGCTTCCAGACTGGGTCTCTGTTGGGAAACCCTGGTGGCGCTGGCCCTGGGAGGGCCCTTGCCCATCTTCTACAACCCTCATCATAGCCATTAGCACCACTTCCCAGAGAAGCGAGCAGGCATGTCCTGGCACTTGTGACGTGTCAGTGTTGGAGGCAGCACACCTCCCATCCCTGTGATCTTCTGTCTTCCCCCAGTTCTGACCCACCAACACCATTTTTTTTCTCCTATTCTCTGTCTACCTTCCTGCCCTTACCTTTTGAATTTTCTTTATTGCTACTTTGGACTATCCCCTGCAACCTTTCCCTGTCCTGCCCAGAATTTGCGTTTCTTAGTTAATAATTTATACAGCGATCTCTTTGCCTCCTGCCGTGACTGAAATCTGAGCATCCCTGAAGGATGCTGTCTCTGCAGTCATTCCAAGAGGCCACTGCTCATTGCCTCAAGCCCCTCAGCCCCTGTACCAGAAAGAAGAGCTGGTCTTCTGTATCCCCACCATCTCTTTGGTATTACTCTTTCATCCTGGTCTAAAATCTCTCCTCAACCTTGTGTCCCTTCTTGTTGCTGGTGCCTGCCTTTCACAGTTACTGGCTGTGATCCCCCACCTTATTCATTAAGGTCTTTGGGGACTGAACTGTGTCTTCCTCCCTGCTAACCTAGATTTCAATATTCATATGATTGACCCATCTAATAAACTGTTCTCATGGCTGCTAAACTTTTTAACTCTGCTGGCTGTTCAATTTCATCTGTCCACTCATCTGCCTGGCATCTTATACTTGGTAGGACTTCAAAAGTCTAAACATGAGTCCACTTTTCTCCTGACCTCACTCCTGCCACACATCCTCTCCCACCTCTCGGAGAATTCCAGCTCTTGCTCACGGTATCTTCCTACTTCCTCTGCTTGTCTCTCTCTCTTTCTACCAATCCTGACCCCTTAGGGTTCTTTTCCTATTCCAACAGCTTTATACATATCATGGCTGCTTCCTAAGTCTTTTGTTACCACTCTGTCAACCCATCTTAACCTTGCTCCCCTATTTTTCTTTCTCAGCACAATCTTGAGTTGATGCTACAATTTGCCTCCTCTACCTTTCCCTGGGACAACTGAGTATGCAATGCCTGGGAAAGTTACAGGTTGGTAAAATTTAACACCTTTAAAATCCAAGAAATTCATCCTAAGCTTCAGTTCCACCCACCACAAAGGCTACATTATCCTCCGTCAGCCTTTTCTCTCCTTTTCCGAGACAGTAATTTACCCTATCAGCAGATAATCCAAACTTATAAGGAACAGGTTGGTTGTGTGATGGTTAAAAGCATTCTATAAGGAAGCCAGCAGAGGCTATCAAATGGAAGAACAGGAATTCAAATGCAGGTCTGTCTATGTCTGAAGCACAGGATGAATTTCTAGTTGCATATCATTGTTGATGTTAACAAAAGAATAAAGTTTTAGTTTCTAAACACCTTCCTTTTGAAACCACAAAGGAGTTTGTATTTCTTTTCACAACTTTGCAAATACTTTATTTGAAAAATATCTAAATTAACACTTAAATCACAGATTATTTTAGAAGATGGCCATTTAAGTGTTCCAATGATGACATTTTGTCACGAAAACTCTGACATTTTCCCATGTCATTTTATTCATTGTCTCTTGGAAGTCCTATTTACTTCCATGACTTCAAATCTCACATCCAGAATACTCCCTAAGACCAATTTGTAACTTTCACCTCTTTCTTAACTGCAGAGTCTCAACTGTCCAAATGCCAGCTGGACATCTGTGCAGGGATATTCTGCTGTCACTTCAAACTCAACATGCTGAAAACGAATTTGGCTGTCTATCTCCTCCAAAATGAGTTTGCTTACTTCCACATTTCTATACTTTATGCTTCACCCCAGTTTCAATATTAACAGTAATCTTCATTTTCCTTTCTTCCTCTCCCAAGGATATGTTTTCTTTTCTTCACTTCAATTGTCTCACAAGCAGAATTCCCTTATTTATCCCTGCTTTGTATGGGGGGGCGACTTGTGTCACTTTCTCTTTTTTCATCCTTCAACCTGCAAACCCTGGGTGAATGTTTCCTTTTGTCTGTAAGACCTCATCTGGCTATCTTTACTTATTCCTGATTCACTGGTCTATTTTAGCCCCTACTTTTTCTTATCACTCTCCTTCCATTTTCTTCCATGTAACAATATTTTTTTAATATCTCTGAACATGCTCAGGAGTGACCGTGGATGACTGTATATACATTTGCATATCCGTTCAAGTTTCATTCACATCGATTTTATTAAAAATAAACACTTCTCAAACCGAGATGTGACAGGAAGTATAAAGTCACATATGTTTTACAAGTGAAGAAATTGAATCACAAACTCAGCAAGGGGTGGTGGGGCTGGGGTGTGTGCGTGTGCGTGCGCGTGTGTGTGTGCGCATGCGTGCACGTGTAGCACTTCAAGCCAATGCTCCGACCCTCAGACACTCCTCTCCCTGGTAGGTTCCCTTTAAGCAGGACAAGATAAACAGGACTTAAGGCCGATGAGCATCAGCACAGGAAATATTTAATATCAGGCCAAACTGTACACGTTCTCTGACAGTGCTTCATGTTTAAATATCAAGTTTTAAAAATCACTAACTGCTTTTAAAAAGCCCCAAAGCAATATAGGAAACATCATTACTTCTAAAAAAACGAATCTTTTCTGAAGCATAAATCTATAACCAACCCCCGTCTGTTTTCCATTTTCTTCCTGATGTGTGAAGAATTTGTTAAAAGGGAGGTCTCAAATTAGTCAGATAACAAACTCTCGAATACACAAGTCAACCTAGGGGTAGAGAGAAGAAACTCCAAAATATACCTGTAATTCTGAGGACTGAGACAAAACAAAAAAGAAAAGCAACATCTCTCAACCATTATTTCTTCTGTTTTTTGTTTTATTCAGCTAGCAGTCTCATCAAAGCAGAGGTGTAATTGTGCAAATATTCCCTGTAGTAACTTGTGGATACATATGGGAGCCTTCCCTCTATTACCAGAGAGCACAGTACATTTTATTCATTTTATTGTTCTGCAAAAACGGAATTGGGTCCCTGGAGTTTAAAATTAGCATCATGTATATTTAAGTGACTGTGTGACAGCACCCCGCACATGACCTTGATTATCAAATGAATGATACTTTGAAGTCAGGCTGGCGTGCTGACTACGAGGCTTTGCAGAGAAGAAAGGTGTCCCAGAAGATCCGTTGGTAGAATAGCTGCAGAAGCGCTGTATGATCACCCTCAGGTGGGCCAGCTGGGTAGTAATTGAGAGCAACTCACAGCTGGGACTGTGACAGTTACTGTCACATTTGTGAGAATGTTATTGTATCATATGACCTCTTAGGTGATAATAAGGGCCCAAAAAGATAGTGGAGGAAACTGAAGAGGTGTTGTAAATTATCACAAGGCTACACTTTGGCCTCCTGGAATAGGGGTTTAGGTTGATTTCAGTGTTTCCCATACCTTGCAGAGTCAAAAGGAACAACCTGAACTGCCTCCTGTTTGCTGAAAGTACATTAAAAAAAAAAAGATTCTGAAAGTGAGCCTTAAATTTCACCCTTCTTTTTGGCAATTGTAAAATTTTTAGAGAAGATATTAACATCATGAATGATGCTAAAGAAATATTTTAAAGACTTGAAACCATAAACTCTTGAAAGAACACGCAGGGGAAGGCTACCGGACATTGATCTTGGAGGTGATTTTTTGGATATGTCACAAAAGGCAGAAGCAACAAGAGCAAAACTGCACAACGGGGACTAAATCAAACTGAAAAGCTTCTGCCCAGCAAAGGAAATGATGAACAGAATGGAAAGGCGACCCACTGAATGGGAGGAAATATTTGCAAATCCAATGTCTTATGAAGGGTTAACATCCAAAATATATAAAGAACAGATAAACTCAATAGCAAACAAACCCTAACAATCCAGTTAAAAAATGGGCAAATGATCTGAATAGGCAGGCATTTTTTCAAAGACACACAAATGGCCAACAGGTACATCAAAAGATGCTCCACACCACTCATTCTCAGGGAGATGTGCATCAAAGTCATGAGGAGGTGTCACCTTACACCTGTTAGAATGACTATTTCCAGAAAGAGGAGAGATACCAAGTGCTGGCCAGGATAGGGAGAAAGGCGACCCCCTGGTGGGAATGTAAATTGATGCAGCCACAATGGAAAACAGTATGGAGGTTCCTCAAAAAATTAAAAATAGAACTAACATATGATCCAATAATTCCACTTCTGGGTGTTTATCTGAAAGAAATGGAAATTACTATCTCAAGGAGTTGTTTGCATCCACATGTTTATCACAGCATTATTTGCAATAAACAAAACATGGAAACAACCTAAGGGCCCATCCACAGATGAGTAGATAAAGAAAACGTGGCATATTTATAATATGCACATATATCAAATCATCACATTGTGTACTTTAAACTTACAATGCTATATGTCAGTTATATCTCAATAATGCTAAGGGGAAGAAAGAATACCTGAATAGAATTAAAAGCCAAACACTTTCTCTCCTTTCTTATTACCATGGATTTTGATCACAAATGAGCCAAATAACATCTACACACTGCTTCAGAACACTTACCTGGCATAATACCCATATTTACTTTTCAGTTAATGTTTGCCCCTCTTCATGTTCTCTCTGGTTGGCCTTATACAGGATTTCAGAATTGTGTTAAGGGCAGAAAGCTCTTATACCCCATTTGTTTCATTCTAGCCCTCATAATATCAAATAATTACAGACTCAAGTTAATTATTTTATTCACATATTCAATAGATTCATGTTAAGGATTTACCATGTATACCATGATATTTTAGGAAATACTCAGATAAATAAGAACAGAACCTCCATAGTCAAAGAATTTATATTTAAATAAGAATTTAATCATGCACACAATTAACTATAAAAAAGAAGTGTCATGAAAGTTTTAATAAAGTTCTAGAGAAGTTTAGTGGAGAGAGACCACGTGGAGTTGCCAGATTGAGAGACTTTAATGGAAACAATGATATTTGAGCTGAAAGTTTGCAATCTATCTCTTATGCTTGCATGCTTAATTATATTTTAATTAAACAATAAGCAACAAGTTTATCTCTCTGATTACACTGAATGTATCCATGCACTGGGCTGGATGTATCCTTTATAAAAGGAAGAAAACTTTATTATTATTGCTTTTTTCTTATAGAGGGCTGTAGTTAGGGAACTTTTTTTCCATATCTATATGGCTATGACTGACTTTTTTGGAATGTATTTCCATACAGAAAAACTCTTCTAGTTTTCAGAACCCAGCATTATGCATGGTGGGGTAAGGACTGACTGGCAGGGTAGAGACCCTGGCCACCTCCATATGTGTTTCATAGCATAGTTATGTGGCTGTGGGGACAGAGACACAAGAGACAAGGCGATATTTCTACATGGGATAAGGGAGGGAATAACCAAGAAATTCTTTCCATCTAGAATTGCTCTAGAATAACCATGGCCATTTGCTAGCATTTCAATTCACATGTTATAAGCAGAAAACTGCGCCAGGGGAATGCAAAGATGTGTCACGTAGCTTCCCTGGGGAACATCTAATTTTATTGTTCTGGCAAGACATATAAAGTACCTATGGAAATACAACTAATTGTAAGATATACAGATTGGCAATCCCATGCAGAGGGCAAAATATACATAGCTGAGTTACGAGACCAGTAACCACGGTTGTGTGCTTGGGCAACTCAAAATCCTTTAGGTTACATTTCCTCAACTATAAAATAAGAGGCTTGAACTAGACAGTCTTCCAGATCCACAGTTCTTAAAGGGGAGAGTCCCCAGGAGAGGAAGGCTGACATTTCAGGCAGAAAGGAGAAGGGAGTGTGTTTCTGCATGGGGAAAATCTTGAGAAAGTCATGGCCATGGGGATGTGTAAAGTTATTTGGAGTGGAGTGAACAAAGCAGTCTGTCCTTAGCCTTGGCTGTAGACACCTTCGCCCCCAGAGCTGTTCTCCAAAAAGGTCCTCAGTTACAAAGAGAGGGCATTGCCTCGTCTTAGGCTCCTCGCTCCCACACAAGCTCCTATTTCAGGCTGCATCTTAGGACAGTTAGAAGCCTCCAATCCAAGCATTCTAGGGTTGTGATCATAACTTGAGGATATGATAAGAAGCAGTAGCCCAAAATGAGTGAAGGAATCCATAGCTGAGCCCCATCATACCCGTCCACGTTGGTGCCAACAGGAGACTGCATACATGTCCCAACGTAGGACGCCTCTGGTGACTGTTAGGGTCAAGTCAGCAAAGTGTACATGGCCATGGGCAAGGAATCAGAAGGCCTATATTTATGTCTTGTCCAGTTCTGCCCCTAACCCCAAATTACCCCCAGTAAGTCATTCAATCTCACTGAGATTCAGTTTCTCCAACATTTCACGTGACAATATTATCTTCCTGGCCTCTGGAAGTGGGTCCTTGTAAAGCATAATATAACTTTTTGGAAACATACAAATGCTAAGCAATGTAAGGTATTATTATGATCGAAGAGCTTTCCAGATATGCTCACATATATTGAATTTAAGGCTTATGGTAGTTACTAGATTTTCTTTTAAAACAGCAATAGCTATACCTACTTTATTGCAGTACTGTTCCCAAAACATTTTGCGTTATTATGTGCTCTTATTGCATTGAATCTTCTTCCCACCTACAAGTGGTTAGTGGTAAAAGTGGAGTTTGAGGTTGTAAAAAATATATAATAATGCAATAGAAATATATAGGTAGAAATGAATGTTTAGGTAGGTATATTTGGGGCTGAGTACTGTAAAATGCTAGATCCAAGAGTAGTCATTGACTTAAAAATCCATGTATGAAAAATGTTTATTGACTTTCTTAAATGTGGTAATAGTAAGTTTTTTTTTTCTTTAAAGTCCAGTAAGTAATAATGGACTATGCTTTTATCAGCAAATAGCAACTTAAATAGGTGATAAAAACTCACTTCCCAAATGTGAACAGTAAGCTTTCAGAAATCAACATCACCGTAGCTGTGTTTTTAATTCTCCCTGGCTATTTAAATTTCAAAATATCATCACATTTCTCATTGCAGTTTTGTGGGCTCCAGCTGTTTTGCAGCCAGAGTTGTTAATCTTGTATGTGTATGTAGGTACATAAATACATATGTATACATTGTACATATATGCATGTGAAATGAATACGTTCATATATACACATAGATGTACATATGTATGCCTGTGAAATTTCTGATATTTGATCATTTATTACATATACAAATGAAAATTTCATGATTTAATCTAATAGATAACAGTGCTTTCAGATCCAGATTATATAAAACGATGAACAGGTTCAACCTGTTATACTGTACAGTGTAAACAACTACAGAGGAATGTTTCAGTAGAAAGTTTTGCTTTGACTTTTAAGTTTAAAAGAAGGACAAATATGTTTAATGATTAACAAATCTCAGTTAAACATATCCAATATCTGAGGATTTTTTTACTGCAACTGAAGGTTGCTACCATCTCTAAAACAATGTTCTTTTAATAGATGTATATGAAAAATTACAGCAAATTCAAGATACTCACTTAATTGAAACCATTAGCTGTGTCAGTCATATTGACCCTAAACATTGTTAGCAATTGGGCCTATTTGTGCCACTGTGGAAAACAGTTCTTTTTCAGTTCAGCATGTGAAGAAGACTGCTCTTTTGGAGAATGCCAACCGAAATGAGATACATGTGGTTTTGTGAATTTACTCATGCTTCACGAATGTGTGGCCAAGATCAAGATGGTGCTGGATGCCCAGTGGAGCCCTTTCACAGGAATAACACAGCCGGGGTGGTGCATTAATCTTTTCAGAGACAACTAACTTTGCTCTCTCCAATCATGACAGTCTGCCTCCAGTTTTTTTTTTCCTTTCAGCAAAAAATGGAAGCACCGTACTGGGGAGATGGGTGGGAAGGGAGGGATAAGGGGGTAAAAAGGGCTATTACAATTAGCACACATAATGTAGTGGGGGTGGGGGGATTCGGGGAAAGCAGTATAACACAGAGAAGACAAGTAGTGATTCTATAACATCCTTCTACGCTGATGCACAGTGACTGCAACGGGGATATGTGGTGGGGACTTGAAAATAGGGGGAGTCTAGTAACCATAATGTTGCTCATGTGATTATATATTAATAATAGCAAAATAAAAATAAAAAGTGGGAAAAAAACCATCCTTACTGTTTATAAGAGATATATCTGAAAGATAAAAAAGTAAAAAGTTGGAATTAAGAGGCTAGAAAAAGATAATGTTAAATTTGCTAGATAGTAACAAACTGGTTCTCAAAGTGTTGTATAAATTTTACTTCTTTGTAAAAAATGGAAGTACCTTTGGGTCAGTGGCTCAATGCCACTCAATCTCCACTCCCTGGGGAACATTTTAGAATGCATTTCCTATCAATGATAACTTAGTGCTTTCATCATTGTTTTTTTTTAACAAAGAGAAACACCTTTTCAGAAATAGAAATGGAAAGAATATAACGGACATGTGCAGAGCAGTCATAAACTGATAGAAACAGATCTGCAGGACTGAGGTCAGACTCATGTTGAACCTTCAAACCATTCCTCTCCTTTTAATGGGAATCTTCTCCAATTCCTCTGGGGCCCACTGCCTTTCATTTTTCCTGGGGTAGGATGGGTATACATAGTAAGAAGTAATGTGTCACAGCAGATAGAATAAAAACTTCAAATTTATGCCGGATCCAAATCCAACTCTGCCACTTGGTGGCTGTGTGATTTGGTGCAATATAATTAACACCTGTGAGGTTCAGTTTACTTGCTTGTAGAAATGCCTGTGTCCTGGACCTGTTGAGTATATTAATGAATGTGTATAGTGCCCAGGACAGTTCAAGAACATCATAGGGACTTCATAGTCAGTAGCTATAATAAGATAATCCTCTAACTGACCTTTGGATTATTTAATCTGATTTGTTAGAGTTGGGACAGAGTTTTAAGGAAAGCAAGTTTTATTTGTTTATGCAAGTACAAGTTTTCCTTCTGCCAGTAACATGTTAATAACAGAGCTCCCCAAAGCATTTATTTATTTGAAGGACAGTTACATTTACCTTAATTGACCTTAACTGATTTCCCTGTTGAAATCAGGTAATTCAGTTGCATTTCCAAGCTTCAAACATTTCACAGTTTCTGAAACATATTTCTTTCACTTATGAGAAAAATTAGGATAGTATAAATAGTGATATGGAAAACTTTAAATGATTAACTATGTTGTGATCATTAAAAGAAAGCTGTGAAACATGCTTATGTAGTCAAAGTATATTGTAATTGCAAGATTGATGTCTTAACAGATGGGTGTGTACCACATTTTGCTACCTTATAAAGCCTGAGTTATCACCCTTTCATAAAAGGACAAACCTGAGTTCTGGAATGTGCATTTGTTACACTTAAAGACATTTTTATGGGAAATTTCTAAATTGCCCTCCTTTGCCTCTTAGAGTTTTTAAGACCATCTTCCCCTCCTACATACCATGCTAGCCACAACTCTTAAAAGCCAGTCACGGACATCCACTGCTTTTCACAGAAATTGCCCAGAGCTCATTGCTCTTATGTGGGCAATTTGTACTTGTTCTGTCACTTTACTCAATTTTAGACCTTTAGCCCTGTCTGCCTTTGAACTTGCTTCTAGCCTTTTGGATTTGTTGCTTGTATTTACAATGCTCAGCATTTTGAATCTTGCTTCTGCCAATACATTTTGGCTTCATGTTCCATTTTGGCTCAGGGCACCCCGCTGGATCAGTCCTGATATACCCCCACCTTCTAAGTGTTTCATACACAATCTGTGTCTGCCTCATTGTAGCTGGGATGAATCACAGGCCTAGTTTATAAAAGAAGCGATTACAATATGCGTCCACAGACAAGCTTTGTGTCAACTAGACCACCACCCAGTATCTTTGTAGTGTCTTCTGTTAACCTTTATGGCTTCTTAATGAGGTTGCTTTTACTGTCATGCAGCCTACAAGTTTTTATGTAATATATTTCTGAACTAAAAGAAAAATGTCTAAGTAATATCAATAGTTACTTTCTTTACACTTTTTAGGTTTGCTGTCCTTCAACTCAGATTGCCAAATCATATTGCTCAAAGCAAATTGGCCTTTTATTTCACTGACAGTGCAAACTGGTGAATCTCCAAAAGCCGCTTGTACTTGGCTTCCGAATACATCTTTGAATTTCATACAATTCACTTCAAGTGCAATAGTTAGATGGGAAGTTACCGTCTTTGTGTCTCACAGAAGTCTGGACAGTCTCCTCAGAACTGTCTCTTTTGGGGGTTGACATGCAGTAGGATTATTACTCATGTTTGTTACCCTCAGATTATCTATGCTGGAAATATAATGTAGATGCAGAGTAGGTGTAAAGAGGAACATTTTAACTAAATAAGCAAGCAAGCAATAAGATCCTGTAAAATAATGCAAAAACAAGACATCTGGCTTTATAACAGATCTTGCAGGAGAAACTCAAGAAGTTTTCATGCTCTACAGCTTATGTAATGTGATTACTTTAAAAAAATAAGATACACTTGGTATGCATTAGTCTAGAAAACTTAAAGAGCTTATTTTCAAGTAACCACTTTGGCCATTTAAACAACCTACTAAAGTAAGTAAGAATATAATTTCCTATTGAACATTTCAGAGTGGATACAAAATACATCATCTGGCTAACTGAAAGATAAAAATGTTATACAAGGCAACTTTTTTTCTGATACAGTGAGAAAGTGAATTTGGAGTCAAATGAACTTCATATATAATGTCAATACCAGTGAGATTCCCATATTTTGACTGGTATCCGAGCTTCCATTAACTCGCTCATTAAGTCCATTTTCCAGTAATCATTTAATTTATTTATTGCCCTATTTCGATCTAAAATGAATTAAGGTAGCTTACAGAGATCTATACAATAAAAAAAAATCAAATTTAAAAGAATAATTACACAGAGATACCCCAAATGCATACATAGAAATCTGTATAATTGCAGCATATAGTCTATGTATTCCTGGAATTAACCCATTAACTTCTCCTTACAGGAACTAGACATTAAGACAGGATGATTAGTTAAAAGATCCACAATATCCATGAATAAAAGCAAACTGGGTGCTCAGGAGACCCTCAACACTAACAGTTTTCTCTCTTGAGTTTGCATGGAAGGGACGTAGTTTAATATGATGGATGGACATCGGCATCAAGGGCCACAAAGCCGCTGCTTAGAATTTCCCTCCATGGACTCATACAAGACTGCAACTGGGTAAAAGCTGTTATCTGGGGGATTGACATCATGTGATTAACAGTTTTCTATTGTTCTGACTTATTCCAAGATTTGATTTTACAGTATGTAGAAGAATATATGGACTGTGTATCTTTCTGGTAGTCCTTCACAAATATTGTTTTTCTTAGTTTAGCTTCTGAAGTGTATGGAACAGCCTTGAGTCCGACATGTACCTGATGTACTGGTGCCCTGTTGCCAGTCAAGTGAAGCATTAAATGCTTTATCAGCTGAGTGGAAAATAGGATTGATTCTCTTATGAAAACTGAGTTGCCAAAAGACAGGTGCCTGAACAAAAGGTCATCTAAGTTCTTCTCTGAGGGGAACCAAGAGTGAATCTTTAGGGAAGGCAAAAAATGCTCCCATCAAAAAATGATTTTCCGTTCATGGTAACAAACATGCAAATGGGCCCTTATTAAAGGATTTAATGCCCCAATCAGCATCATTATGTATAGATTTACTATACCTGCTTTATAGGCCATAGGAAATGTAGAATATGATTTACATTTGGTAGAATTACTTGTAGCCTACTTTGTTTCATACATCACCCCAGCACCAAGATGCCAGCCCCTTCTAGCCAAGATCGTCGGGAACACACCCAGAGTCGGGCAAGGTGGGTTTGCCGGGAAGAGCAGCACCGGGAGGACCGTGGGCATCTCAGCAGGAAGACGTAGGATCTGTCCTTGCATTAGGTGACTTTGAAGAGGGCTCAGGATGCAGTACTTCTCTGTGGATTGAATGCTGTGAGGAAGGAGAGGTTTTTCTGATTGGGCGTCTAAAAAGTTCTTACCTAGAAGGTGGAAGGATGAAGTAAGGCTAATGCTATAATTGGGAGTGATGCCGCTCAAGCTGGTCTTGTTTTTCTTTTGATCCATCGTGCTCACAGAGTGGCCTTGTCTTAACTTGGTGTCCTACACAATTGCTGACCTTTGACAGGAAAACACCAAGGCCGAGCTGTGAGTGCCAAGCCAGCTCCCAGCAGCAAGGCCTAATCAGGACAGTTTCATCAGTCAGCTTTTCTCTTTCTCACAGTCCAGGCATTTTTGCTTATCCGTTGACCTTGCCAAACTGCACCTCTAAAAGGGGAAGCCCACTTTTGTAAGACAGCTGCTAGTAAAAGAATTTTTAAATTATTAGGAATCTATAGAAAATGAGAGGAGCAACGTTCTTTTTGAATTAGCTGACGTTTAAAAGATCCATGTAGTAAAAAGGGCACATAAAATTGAAAACCATCATGCTTTTCATAGCAATCTCATTCCACAAGTTGGCCAACAGTGAATTCTTTCTACCTAACCCAAGATAATAATTCAAGTTTTATTTAATAACTGGATAATAACCAAATCAAAGAATAAATAATAGTCCAGCTGTTTTCAGTACTGATTAACAATATCTCTGGACTGTGTTCAGTTCTGTTTAACCTTACATTTTAAGGGTAAAGACATGAGAGCAGTTTTGAAATATGTGAAGCTCTAGCATGTGAAATAGCTTTTAGACTTCTTCTTTTCTGCCCCAAAGCCAAAACCACTATCAGTAGTTTTACAGGGAACAAAGATATCTATTCAGGAGAAGAAAGTTGTATCTCATAATTAAGAGCTTTCCAGAAATGGAATGGGTTACTTAATTATATATTGAACTTTCTAACATTGGAAATGTTAAAAACAGAAGCTGAATGAACTCTGGAAAAGCAGACATTACTAGAATGTCTGGAATGAGAGTTTGGACTAGATGGTTAGTCAAGACCCTTTCTAACTCCAAAGGCAAAAATCAATGAGTTTGAGAAAAGAGTAAGTCAGTAGGAGACCATGATCTAGGGCAAGCTAAAGGCACTGTTTTAGTCACAGTTCTCCAGAGAACCCAATGCTACAGGTGAGGAAAGAGGAAACTTTAAACAGGTGAAGCAGTCTGGGTTCACCACTGCCGAAAATCAGGCCATTGAAGATGTCTTCTGTTGAGCATACAATTAAATGAGCATGACCCATGGGCAAAAATTCTGCCCACCCCTTTTTCAAATACTTCAGGACTAAACAATAATAATAGCATTTATCATTTACTTAATCGTGCTCATGGTACAATGTTGAGTGCAAAAACATGCAACATCTGATTTACTATCTTCACAACTACTCTATGTGGAAGGTACTATTATTATTCCTGTTTTATAGATGTTATAACATGCTCAGGGCTGCACAGTTATGTGGCAGAATCTGGATTTGAATTCATGTTCGTTTGAGTCCATGGATCATGCTCTTTTTTCTAGATCACACTGCTTCTAGATAGGAGGAGAGATGAAGCTCTAACAACTGGTATGGTGAAAGTCATTCCTTTCCATTAAGGGAAGGGGTGTAAGGGATAACAACTGTTGACAGTTTCCTAATCAGCACAGTCAAATATTTAATTTTCCAAACCTAAAGGAAAGCCAAGATGAAACTAAGCCATAATTGAGGATCTTTAGCATTAACCGAAAAAATAATTGTACTTGCAGGCTTATATATCTTTAAGTTTTTCTTTAATTTGGAGTATTATGTTTTGATGTTACCTGGTAAACCATGTGGAAGTGGATCTTATGTGTTCAATTATTTTAAAATATGGTATGCGACTCAGTGATCCCAAAGCAAATATTGCACTAAAAGTAACTGTAGCCTTGTAAGTAATAGAAGTAATAATAGGAGTAGTAATAGAAATTATAGCAGATGTCCATGAAGTACTTACTATAAGCCAAAACAGTTGTTCATGGTCTTCTCATTAAATACTCAGAATAATTTTATAAAGCTGGTATTATTAAAAACAAGCAAATATTGAAATATGGGCTCATAGAATTTAGGAAACTTTCTTAGCTGGCATATCTAGCTTACTTAAGATCCTCTTATGAAAACCTTGGGTGCCCAAACATACAAACTTTTTATTTGGATAATTTCAATAGAGTTGCAAAATGTGTGTTGGGAAAAACGTTCAATATATTGTTGATTTTTTTGTTGTTGTTCATTTTTAGAATAGAAGCTTCAGATCCTAGGAAGCGGTGGAACCTCAGGCCAAACAATTTATTAGTACCATAAAGTTAATGCATTTTAGATATTCCTTTGGAAGGTAGTGACTGTAAACATTCATACAAATAAAATAATAACCCAAATTTCAAATATACCTCAGTTAGTCTCATGTTGACTGAATTTAATTAAATATTTTAAATAGCAATATGTTCTGCACAAAGCCATTTTAAAAATTGGTCTGAGTGTTTAATTTTGTGTCTGTTACAAGTTTAGCAGAGTGAACAAAATACTCGTTTCATGTACTTGACCATCAAAGTCATTAAATAGTGGTTTAGCTACTTGCTGCTAGTTAACGATCCAGGGCATCACAATAGCTCTGTAGGTCTCTCAGATAAACACAGTCTGTTTAAATTAGTGTTGCCTGAGGATAAGATTATTTAGCATGACTTAATTTAACATAAGGTGATGAAAACTTATAATTTCAAGTTCCATATTCAATTGACAATACCTTGATTCAAAAGGAATGCCTGCTTGGATCCCTACCTTAACGTCTAATAAAGATGCTAAGACAATAAACAGGCAGGTGATTTTATAAGTGGCAACATGAGTAATACAAACAGGGATGCTAGATTATGAAATTAACATACAGAAACAGTATTCAGGTCTTCTCAGCAACATATGTTTATCAAGTAACTTTGTGTTGGGTGAGCAGCGGTACAGTGTGTCTTTGAGACACATTGCACTCCTCGAACCCTATTGTGCATCTGAATTACCTGAAGATCTTGTTAAAATGCAGATTCTGCTTCAGTATATCTGGAGTGGGCTTGAGAGTTTGCAATTCTAATGAACTCTTAGGTGATGGTGATGCGATTGGTCTACAGATCACACTTTGAGCAGCAAGAGCCTAAATTATTTTGATAAAATCTTCTCTGTAGCATTTCTCATTAAAATCTGTAATATCTTATTTAAACATAAACATGGATGTTGGGAGAGACTGTAGTTAGAGATAAATGTATCCCCTCCTAACAAATGACAAGCTATCAGGTAACAAACACTCTTGCCAGAAACTTTTGGCTACTCCCACCTAAAAAGACCATTTGTAGGGCTAGGAAGTGGTGGAATATCTACTTTTAGGCAATGTCTTGACTCTTGTCTGAAACTATCCACCTTGAGGCATGAAGTAATCACGAGTGTCTGACAGATACCTGTCTTTTAGAAATTACACTGAAACCACCAATTCATTTTGTAGCAGTTGCTGAACAGCTGTCTGTTGATAATAACTTTTAGTCACTACCAGTTTAGGCCAAATTGGAGCCAATGACCTTTGGGTGAAAAGTTTCATATTCCATTCCAGTCCCTGGGGCCAGCAAAAGCTCTTGTTGGAAGAGTTGTAATTCATGAATTTCAGCCTGCTGCCTCCAGCCAAAAGCACAGAGATTGTTTCTTGGAACTCATAGTCACATTCAGGCTATTGGTGTCTCGTAACATGAATGTAAGAGAACAAACAGTGTAAGGATTTGCTGTGGCTTCCTTTTTTTTTCCCTAAGTCATGCTTCAGTTGATTAGTATAAAACTTACATGGGCAATTATCTAACTTAGTTAATGGCAGTGGATTCCTGGTGTTTATAAATAAAGATATAAACTAAAAAGCCCAAAGTCTATATTCTTCACTGACAATCGTTTTTTAAATGGAACTTCCAAATAGCAATTAGCTTTCTTTTCTGAACATAAAAAGGTTGTTGGATCCTGTGAACCACTGTAGAAGAAAAATTGTATTGTTCTCATCTCATCACTGTAACAGTGACATGGAGTAATGGGGAAGAAATGGCAGGCTGGACCTTCAGTATTGTTTTTACTAAGTATTCATTCCTATGTGGTAATCATCTAAATTAATAATAAAGATTTCCCCTTTTATATGGAGGAGAGAGCCTGATCCAAATGGCCTCATAAAAGAGGAAATTGCTGAATGAAGTCATTACTCTAATTATGCCCCCAATGTTAATAGTCTACTTTATAAAAAATGACATTCAGTACATTCCAACCTACCACACTGAGTATGGTTGTAGCCCAACTGACAGTTGTGGTTGTCTTATCAATATCAATTAAGACAGATCTACTAATAGGGTTGTATTATTAGATAAATGCCTCTGGTAAGAGAAGAAAATGTCATTACTGAGCTGCATCGGATAGCTGTTCACTGTGATGAATGGTAAACTATCAAAGCTTATTCATTCATGAGGTCTACCTACCTATGCAGAGTCCCCTTTCTTGTCTACATTCATATGAACACTATCATTCTTTAGCTGATGGAAAATGTTGAATGAAGCTTCCTAGATTTTGTTCTGTATTTAGATCAAATACCATTACATTGACCTTCAAGAGACTGCTCAGATTTGCTAGTGTTGAATGTTTTGTTAAATTCTAGTCATAGGATTCTGAGTTTAGGCTTGGGAAATTATCTTGTTTTAAGGAGGGTTTTGCTACTAGTATTTCTGTTTAATAATATCTGATGTGTCTGAAACACACACACAACACAAACACACACATTCTTCATCCAGCCTCCAAACCATCTCCCAGCTCTCTTGTTCCTCTCCACATTTTTTTCCATCTAGCAACAAGAATAAATAGCCTTTTAAAACCTTAGATAAAATCATATGTTTCCCCTCTATAAAATCCTTCCCTAATCCCTTGACTTGGCTGACAAGGCCCGGTATGATCTGCTTCCTGTCTGTCATCTGTCCAGTCAAATCCTGCTTCTCCTCTTTGCTCATTATGCTTCAATCATGTTAATGTTCATCAATTCCTATGTATCTTAAGCATTTCTGTCCCAGCAACTTTATGCTTGCTACTGTTCAGCTTGTAACCCTCTTCTCCTGACCTTTCACATAATAGGCAAATGTTCATCCTTCCAGTCTCAGTTAAACAGCACCTCCTCAGAGAAACCTTTCTTACCCACCCTACCCAAAGATTTTTTCTATTGCTCTTTGTTACAGTACTCTGGAATGTCCTTTATTTATCTCATTTATTTGATTAACTTTTAATGGCTTTTCTCTTTTGGACTATTAAGTTCCCTGAAGACAAGCACTTTATCTGTATTACTTATTTACTGGGCACATATTAAATGCTCAGTTAATGAGTCACTATCTATGCCTGGAAAATTGTGTGTTCGTAGTTAATTACTATATAAACCAGGGGATGACACTCTACACCCCATGGGCCAAATCCATCCAACACCTATATTTGTACAGCCCACAAAGTAAGAGGTCTTTTACATTTTAAATAGTGTTTAAAAAAATCAGAAGAACAATATTTTGTGTCACATGAAAATCCCCTAAAAATTTGTATTTTAGTATCCATAAATACAGTTTTACTGGAGCACAGATACACCCATTTGTTTATGTGCTGTCTGTAGTGGCTCACATGCTCCAGTGGCAGACTTGAGTAGTTATAACAGAGACCATGTGCCCCCCAAAAGCCTAAAATATTTACTTTCTGGCTTTTTGTAGAAAGTTTGCTGACCTGTCAAGATTAGTTAGAGGTCAGCAAACTTACCACCAAAAACCACCTTTGTTGCCCTGAAGTATTTTATAAAGATTATGTAGAGGAAGAAATTACAGGAAATCCTAAAATAAACTACTTTAGTCCCTCTTATGCTGGTCTAACTTTCAAAATAAACCTCAATTGATTTGTCTACCTCTCACTGAGGCAAGTCTGAAAGGCAGTGATTTTCAGATATTAATATGCATCACAATGACATGGAGTGACCCAATGCCAGAGATTTGGGGTGGGAAGTAGGGAATGGAACTTGAGAATCTGCATTTCTAGCAAGATCCCAGGTCAAGAAATAGCCAACACCACCAAGGTTGTGTCCTTTACACAATGTGGGTGTCGCATACCATCAGTGTAAGATTTCATTTTCTCACTTTGATCGTGTGCCAATGTTATTCGAGATGCTGGGAAAACAAACCTGAATGATAAATGGCTCCCTTGGATAAGTGAAAATGTAGTGCTATGCCAACATTAAATAATTACAATAAAACATAAGGGCTATAAGGAGGTATAAACAAACTCTGATAGGGGCACCAGTCGGTGCCTGAAGATCTATGAAGAATTAAAAAGGGAAATTAAAACTTCTAGAACTCTGTAATATTTCAAGAAAAAAGTCCATACTTCAGCTTGGTCACCTCAATCCATAGTATCTGATAAAGATATGCTGAGTATTGGTAGCAAACTTGTAAGTCTATCCACTATTTCTTATTGTGAAGAGAAAGAAGGGGAAGATAATTATGAAAAGGCTTACAGTTCTTCAAGGAGTGGCTAATATGAGTACCTCTCTAAACATTATTCTGTTTTTTGTTTTCCTCCTTTGAAATAGGGTTGGGTCTCACAGTTGTCCCTTATCCATCATCCCGCAGTAGCCCAAGCTACCATCGTTGCACCCCTGCTCTAGACCCCTTAGTGACCTCAATACTTCTCCCCTTGCTGCTTCCAATCCATCTTACACACTGCAACCTGGCAATCTATTTTAAAAACAAATCTTAATACCTTTTAAAACCTACAATTGCTTCCTTTTACTTTTTTTTTAAATTAACCCAAATCTTTTTAATTGAAACATCATTGATATACAATCTTATGCTGGTTTCAAATATACAACACAGCAGTGGTTCAACAGTTACCCATATTGTTAAATGCTCCCCCTCTTAGTGTGGTCACTATCTATCAACATAGAAAGAACCATTAACTGTATTCTCCATGCTGTTCTACTGTCCCTGTGACCAGCCTGTATTGTGCCTGTGAATTATTGTGCCCCTTAATTCCCTTCCCCCTCCTCCCCAAACCTCCCCAACCCTTCTCCCTTGGTAACCACTAGTACCTTCTCAATGTCTAAGAGTCTACTGCTGTTTTGTTCCTTCTAACCCAAATCTTTACCAGAGTCTTCTGGCTCCATATGATCTCAAATCTCAGGGCTCCCCTTGTTGGCACCAGCCATCTTCTCCTTGTAGTTTTTCTTTTCTTCCTCCAGAGTCAGTGCTATTGTAAGTTTATTTCCTCAGCCTGGAATGTTCTTCCTTCCTATACCCTTGAGGCATTATTTGATTCTACTCTTTTAATCTCAGCCCTTTCACCGACTCCATCCTCACCCCAACTGCCAGAAGCAAGAAATGACTAGTCCATACAAATAATCAATCTGAAAACAAAGGCCATATTGCTGTAGTACCAGCAGGGAGGAAGGTCAATCATCACATTAAATCTGCCATCAATCTACCGACAGTTAGTTTTCTGTCATCAAAAACAAACTTTAGTTTGATATAGTCCCATTTGTTCATTTTTGCTTTTGTTTCCCTTGCCCGGGAGATATGTTCATGAAGAAGTTGCTCATGAATGATTCTATAGCATCTTACTACGCTGATGGACAGTGACTTTAGTGGGGTATGTGGGGGGGACTTGATAATAGGGGGTCTAGTAACCATAATGTTGTTCAAGTGATTGTACATTAATGATACTAAAATGAAAAATAAATAAAATAAACTTTAGGTTTCACACTACCTGAGCCTTGGGTTAATGGAATATTAGTAGTATTTTACAACATAGTCTATGTCTCGAGTTAAATTGAGAAAGGGGCAACTTATCTGGATAACTAATTAGCAGAAATTTTGCAGTTAACTTTTACAAACAAATTGATTTGTATTTTGGGAGAATACACAATCACATATTCACACATATATCAACTTCCATAATAGTTCATTCATTTGACCTTCGGAAAAGTTGTTGGAACAAATTTCAGGAACACTGGAGAAATTTATTTCTTATTGTTAGGAAAGCCACATGCATATACTAAAGATCTGTACTGATCCAGATATATTTTGGGCCACGTGGAGGGAGGGGGTCTGCATGAGTCTTGAGTCATAATTCCATTTTTTTCCTAACAAGCCTAACTTTAACTCTTTTCAGAGTTTTCAAAACACCTTTACTTGACCTTTATAGCTTTGTTACAAAAATAATTTGTGATTTTGTACTTGTGTGCTTATTTGATTAATATCTGTCTCCCCAGTAGAAGGCAAGTTGCAAAAGGACTTGCTTGTTTTGTTCACCACTGTGCCTTGAGATAATCTATGCCTGGCACATAGTAGGCTCTCAGTAAATATATGCTGAATGAATGACGGCATACTTGGATGTACGATAACCTCTCCCTCTGTCCATCACTCAGCTCTCAGTGGCTCAGGCAGCTAATGAGGTTCTTAGACCTGCTGGTGATCCTTGTACCCTCTTCCTCAGTGAGCCTCTTGTCCATCAAATGTCCGCTACTATCCTGAACCTTTGGATTGACTCTCAACCTCATCTTTACCCACTCTTATTAGTTATGGATGGCATTACCTGCTACCAGTAACTGACTACTTAATGAATCTTACTTTTTACAGAACTAATCTAGGAATTTCAACATTATGCAATCTAAACATTATCATTTTGACATATAATTAACATAAAAATTATTTGTAAGTTTTACTTCTTTTTTTTTTTGTACTGTCTTGAATATCTAGTGTGGTTTACATTTACAGCACATCTCACTTCAAGCCAGCCACATTTCAAGTCCTCAAGCAAGTGTTGTTGAGCATGTAGCGAGTGGCTACCATTGGACAGTGAGCTTAGTACGTTATCAGCGAGTACGATGGCAGATGGCCACATGTGCATGGCTTTGGGTCACAATGTCACCTTAGGAATCATGTTGGAATTTCACAGCTTCTTGGGAAGCCACATCGCTGTCCTCCTCGTCATACTCATTCTACTCCTCCTCTTCTCCACCTTTTCCTCCAAGTCGTTCTCCTCTTGCTTCTCCTCCTCCTTCTTACTTTCTTTCCATCTCTTCTGATCTTTTTTTGACCCATGCATATCTTCCTTTACTTTTCTCTTTCTCCATTAATGCAACAATTATTTTTTTACAGTCAACTCTTATTTCTAGTACTTTCATAATTTACTATGGAATGAGAAGGTTGGTGGGAAAGGAAAAATTATAAAAATTTGAGTGGGGAGTGTATCTCAATACAGCACACATCTTTAAAGAATTAATGGTTGGTTTCTGGAGATTTAAACACAAAATGCCAACAGCTTTGACAGAATTTTCTTTATTGTGAGGTTGATTTTCATAGGTTGTGAATATATTGATTCAGAGAAAAAAAATTTTTCATTATTTAAGAACTGATAGTATTACACAGTTAGTCTTCTGGTTAGATACCAAAAACCCTTTTCTTTCGCCTTCTGGGTTAGTTCATTATTTTCGTGGCTTTAAATTGGTTTTACTTACATCTAAATTGCTGCTAACTTTAATCATTCTCTAACATTTTGATTAATGTTTGTAAGCATCCCATGGATCACAAGATGAGCACAATAGAAATGGTGACTTAAAAAAAAATAAGAAAACCTTAAGGTGTTACATGGACTAAACTAGAAAGTTGAAGTGTTTCACGTAGGCCTTCAACAGAGTAATCGTAGGTCACCATCTGTGGGAGATATAGATGTATTTAGGGACTGTCTAATTCACCAACAGGGACAAATGCTAATGAAAGGCTTGGAACAAAAATAGAAATACTCTGCAACCATAACCACTTTCCCAGAAGAGAATGTACAAAGACATAGAAGGAGAGAGTAAAATGACAGCTCTCCATGTTTATGCCAAGAGAGCAAATGAACCCAGGCTGTCAAGTAATTGAAATTGTTGGCTACAGTTTATTGTCATTCTCCATTTATTGTCAATTCAGGGCTTTCTAACATGATGGCAAGGAAATATAAACTGTTGTTGCTACATCTTTGAAAATTTTTCATTGCAGAATTTTTGAGGTGATCACTTTAGAACCATGACCTGATTCTGTCACTTCACAAATGAGGAAACTAAGGTTTAGAAGAGTTTGATGCCTAATCCAAGGTCTTTTAGGAAGTCCCTGGTAGAATCGTGATTAGAACACAGATCCTCTGACTGCATGCAGAGCTCTTTCCACTATGCCAAGCTTGGAAAAATCCAGCAGACAAATTCTCCAAGTAGCAGTAAAATTCTTTTGTATTGTTTTTCTGACTTTTATTAGCAATTGAGCATTAGAAATTAGATATTTGGCAAATTTCTTCAGTCATTAACCAACAACCAAATTGATGATAATCAAGATTAATCAGAATTTTCCTGGGTATTGCACTTGCAAGACAGTGACAAAAGAAAGTCTTAGAGGTCTCCTAATTTCATAGTAATTTCATGGCTTCACAGTTAACAACACCATTGAGGGAAGGAAGTTATATGACAAGCTATAAATGTTGTGTGAGAAAAATAATATTGTCCTTGAAATGTTCAGTTTCCTTTATCAATTTTTGGAGAAATAAATTTAATCAAGATGACTATCACGGGAATCCACTGAGCTTTGTGTAAATGCCTATTTACAAATTCATTAAAATTTCACTTCCACTTTCTTATTTACAGAGCCAAACAGGGAATGTCTCTTAACCACTCAGCTCACTCACTAGACATTAAAAACTTAAACAATTAATTGCAATAATAACACAATTGCAAATGGTTTCCACTCAAAAAAGTAGACACATAAATGTGTTACTAACAAGAATTATCATATAAATTTATTTTTTCAGTGCTGTTTTCCAAAACTCTTTGCATTGACATTGTGTTTAGGTTCCCCATCACAGTTAGCCAACCACACTTCTGACTACCCCCGGGAAAGCATCTCCACTGTGGTTTAAGAGCATCAAAGTCTCTTCTGAGAAATATGATCCCCCACTGAATTGACCAGTTATATAGCCCAGATTTCATGATCAACCTTGTGGTTAGAGTTTTAAATATTGTTAAAGTGCAAGCATTATATGAATTATATTAAGCCAATTGTAGTCGTTGCCACTTTGGTTTAAATTAGTTTATAAGAGTGATGATGGAGTCACTTAGCAAGACCCCAAGGAAATTACAAATGGGACACATATACTGTACAGAAGAAAAAGAAAATCGGAATCGTTATGGTGTATGAAAGTAGGAGTCTAATGAGAGAACTCAGAGGCACGGGTACCAAGCACTGTGGCTTCAGTGTGTTCCCAGAGAGAGAACAAGAGGGAGGACAGCAAATATGAATAATTTATCTGATTTTGCACTGTTACCATGAGTCAACAATTTCTCTCTGGGTTGTGACTAATTATAAAGAGGATTTTTCAGTCGTATCCTTGAACACACGGACAGTCCTCACATAAGTCCGTATTTACATCATTGACTTGAAACATTTGTTTTTGTTTTTGTTTTTTTGCCTTCTAGTCTACAGCTTGATAATAAAGTCAAAAATGGATTTATCAAGTAAGACAAAATAAAACGGATGATAAAGAAACAGGATGGAAGAACATTGCTGAGAAATATATATCTGTTAGGTGTTTAATAATATTTTACACATACTCAGTGCAGCAAAGCAATTAAATGAGAAATATCATTGACACAACATCACCTGAAATTGTTATTGTGTTTTGGTGGCTACTCAGTTTTCTCAGTCATTTAAAGCAGAGATTTTCACTTTATTGTTTATGAGAAAAGTAGTCACTCAGGTGACAGTACAGTGAACTAAAATGTTAGTTGATAAAAGAGATTATCTGAGGCTATGCCTGTCCGGTGTGGTAGCCACTAGCCACATGTGTCTACTGAGCACTTCCAAATAAGATATACTGTACGTGTAGACTGTACCTTGAATTTTGAAGACTTAGTAAAAAAAAAGTAAAATACCATATTCATAACTTTTTTATATGGATCATGTATTGAAATGATATTGGATATACTGAGTAAAATAAAATATATTATTCCCATAACTTTCGATTTTATTTTTCCTTTTTTAATGTGGCTAACTACTAAAGTCTAAGTTGTGTATGTGGCTTATATTTGTGGTTCACATTACATTTTTACTAGGTAGTACTGCTCTGAGGGGTTTGATATTACTTAAATGTGATAGGCTTGTGAATTGGGTTTGTAATTTTTTAATTACTAATTTTTAAATGCTTTACTTTGAAAACAGATGTATGTTTGACATTGAAAAATCGTATGTAACTTCCTTCTGTTCGCTTGAGGATTTCCCTACATAATTTCTTCACATGTGTTATCTGACACATGTGGGGAGTATTCTGAACTCTTATAATGCCTGAAGGAAGAGTCACTAAAGAGAAAGGAATCCAATTTTCTTTAAATAAGCAAACCCCCCCGACCCTAACCAGTTTGTGGACAGTGACATTTAGCAAATATTTGCCCTATGCCTGTCCGCTTGGCTAATATGAATAAATGACAATTTGGTCAGAATGACCAACGAACCTACTTAGAACTTGCAAACAAGTCTCAGAAAATGTTAGATGAAATCATCTACATGATAGCTGGAGAATATTGATGGGCAATTGAAGACAGTAAAATTCAGAATACATGTCATTGGGGATCATATAGTCAAGCCAGCGTTCATTTAATTTGAAATAATTGAAATTCTTAGGAGGGGTTTATTGCAGGATAATTCAATTCTGAATGTGAAAAAAAAACAGGAACTTTCACATTGTTTGTACCACTGTACACATTTTGAAAGTCTCATTCAACAGTGGATTTTCATAAAATTCAGCAATTTATTGTTCAGTACAGGTATCAATGACAAAGTATCATTTTGGATGGTTTTCCTATTTCTGACACAGGTAAGATGAATGTTCTTCACAGCAAGAGAAAGAAGTATTGTCTTTTGAAGTCAGAGTTTTTGCTTCTTGGTTTCATGCTACTAACTACATATGACATAATAAGGAAATGATACCTTTTGGGGGAGACCAGATTTAAACATCAGAGCTGCTTGTAAAAATAACTCAAAAAGTCAGTTGACAGAAGCATTCTAATGTGAGATTTTGAATCTGTTTTCTGGTAAGAATTGCAATTTTAGAAAAGTAGAGTATTTTCTAGTTACATTTCCTGTTTTGTATTTATAGGATTTCTAATTTACTAACTCTATAGCCAGATAACTGTGATTTTTGCCATGGCTTACAAGAGTTGTGATGGTTTGGGGTATCAATTTTATCTCATTACTCTCCCTTGTATAATATGTTAAACATATCTTACAGTTTGAATTTAGAATCCTCTCATGATTTGTCTTTCTATTAATACAAATCTAAATCTCTGATGTGGGTAAAAATGATTGTTTACTTATGGTCTGGCAGGTTTTCTAACATAACTAATTGTAAGTGGATCTGGAACTCTGAATATCTTCTTCCTATTTAATGTGAGTCAAATTTTGCAGATGTCGTTAAGAAAACCAAGTATCAGACTCTTTGCTCCATTTATAAAGCTGTAAAAAACAAATGATCAGATTCCCCACCTCTTAAATTTTGCCACACATTGTTTCCAACACAGGGATGTATTCTCAAATTCTCTGGGGATCCCAGTGATGGGCTGTGTTGTATGCATGCCCTGGAGTCCCTGTAGGCAATCATCTCACTTCTACTAAACCATTATCCAAAATTGATTCTTTTATCAAAATGGGAATAAAAGCACTGAGAATAGTGGGGAGGAATGGAGATCAAGAAAATCTATGAATTATCTTGAAGACAAGAATATTAGCTTCCTAAAACCCATCTCCACTTGGGTACCAAATGGAATATCTAAGGCTATTTGATGGAAAAGCTACATATGTTCTTATACACCCAAAGGACTGAAACAAGAGCCAGAATGTGAGTCTTCTACTTAAAAAGTCTAATGAACTAAATAACAAATCACATGTGTCCATCAGGAAAACTGATTTGTTTAAAGGGAGAAAGTATTGGAAACAAGTAAAAGTATTTCAAAGTATTTCAGTTTACTGCTAGCATTTTTATATTTCCTGAAACCTAAAACTAGTTTTTAGTGTCTTTCCTACTCCTTGTCATAATTATCAGAACTTAAAGGCATAAGGAACATGGTGCATCTCAGAAAGTACTATTTTTAAATTTTATTTTATATTATATTTTTTATTTTTTAATTGAAATAGAGTTGCTATACAATATTATATTTGTTTCAGGTGTAGAACATTGTGATTCAATGATTAAGTACATTACTAAATGCTCACCATGAAAAATATAGTTACTGTCTGTCAGCATACAAAGATATTACAATATAATTGATTGTATTTCCTAAGCTGTACTTCCATCCCTGTGATTCACTTATTTTATAATTAAAAGTTTATGCCTCTGTGTCCCCTTCACCTATTTCATCTATCTCCCACCCACCTCCCCTGTGGCAACCAGCAGTCTCTTCTCTTTGTTTATGGGTCCTAACTAACATACTGTTTTAGTATCTATTACACTTCCATAAAGATATGGGGTGCAAAAAAGCAGTTTATACCTCATTGAAGTATTTTCCTATTTCTTTTTTCACCTTGGCTCACTGTTAAAATAACATGAAAAAAGTAAAACTAGGAAGCACCAGAAAGAAGGTAAAAACATTATTAAAAAAAACTTAGAATAAGATTTTTTGAAAAGATTATTTGGTCTACTGAGTGTGGAGAAAGCAGAGGAGTAATTCCACGATAGTCTTCATGTGTAGTACAGGAAAAGTTATTTAGCAAGCTGTTTTTGAACAGATGACTTAGAAATGGGTCTGCATAAAAGTGGGCAGTGGATTATATTTTCCAGGGACTCTCTAGGCAGGTTTAGTTGAAAACAATATAATCTGTTTTAGTCCCTCTCCATTTGCTAATTATTGGTATAACAGTGTCCAGTGTAAATGTGCAACTATTAAATATTTTTATAAATATTATAAAGCCAATTATTGCCATTTTAAAGACTATTCTTTTTATTCAAATTTATTGAAAGCTTTCCCACATTTATGATGTCAGAAATGGATACAATACCATCTTATTCTTTCATAACTGTATCTTTATGGAAAAAAAATCCATTCTTGCCCTTAAAAAACTGAAGAATAAATCAAGTTCCTCAAATAATTGTCTTTTCTTTTTCCAGGTCTTGATTTAAAAAAAGAACTATGTCAATTTATAGATCATCCTAATTACGCTAGAACTAAGTGAACAATTTTATATATTATTACCATTTTGTCATCTTATTCAACAAAATTAGTGAAATTTTGAATTAAACTTATATGAAACTGACAATGAATCCATAGCCAGTGAAAAGCGGGCTGTGACCAGGCAGCAATCACTGCCTTTCCCTGCGGACAGGGTGCCTCTGTGCTCCTTGGCGTGCCTTTGGATGAAGTCCTCTAGCGTCAGCTCTGGGCAGGCTGCAAAGTGCATCACCCTTTTTTTCCTCTGGAGAGGTAATATAGTAGTTTGAAAGAGAGAAAGATCTGAATTCAAACAGATATGGGTTTTCCACTTACTTCATGTATAGTAGTATTGGGAAATAGTTTCATTTTAGAGCCTCCATTTTCCTGTAACTGTAGACGCAGAATGACTTCATACTGTTCTGTGGTGAATCAATGCCAAAGGCTGCCACCATATCTTGAGGACCTATTCTGATCCCATCACACTATATATTCCCTCATTATTATTAATTTTTATAACAGCACTGTGGGGTAACAGTTATTCTGATCCCCATTTGATACAAGTGTGCATAAGTCAAATGCCCATTACAGGGCACAGCTCAGAAATTGTGTTAGTGGTGATCGTAGTAATAGTGGTACTTGTTATGGTGCCTTTTGTGACTGTAGACCTCTTACAGCCTCTTGCTCCCACTTTAACTGAATCAGTTTAAGGATATAAAGAGGCAGCCAGACTAGGGGACACAGAATTCAAAGCCAGATTTATGTCATCATGATCTGTGCTGTTAAACATTACATGTTGTTTTGGCATTTTGAGATTTTAGATTCACTTAATGCTGGCACTGTGCAGAGGCACCTCATTCTTAATGGATAGTGTTTCCAAATTATGATTAAAAATAGTTTAGAGTTAATTTTTTTATTTTAAAACATGTTGATGTGGAATCTAAAAGCACATTTTACCCTTAGTATATGGATTTGTATGCACTGTCATCAGGAAATCGTTTCAATCACTTAGCTCCCTCCCTCACTACCTGGCTGGCTGATACTTCAACTCCATTTAGGTGTTTCTGGTTTCCTTGTTCTATGTATGGGGTTTGGAGTAATAGCCGATTCTCCATAAATACTATTTCTTTAGTCTAGGAACTGTACGGGTTATTTCTGTGCCCCTTTAAATTGCTGTTTTTATTGCTAATAAAGACAATCTTCACATCTTCACTAATGATTCATACTGCTTTTCATCTAAAATTTTATCTGAAGTATTATTTTCATAAATCAAATTGTAGAAATAGAATATCACTGTATAATTTATAATCACATCACATGCCAATAGGTGTAATTATTTAGCAATATAAATTCAACAGAGTATGTTACTTAATATTTATTTTTAGCCTGAGCTATGCATTTATTTCCAATTACTAAAGGTTATTTTTCTGCATCAGGAAGATTTAAACTATAAAAGACAAATTGGGAAAAAAAACCACTGAAGTGTGATCCATTTTTCTTAGTACTTTATATACCTAAAGGCATTAAAGATTTTAGAATATTGCGTAAAATTATATTATTTACTGGGAAATGCAGGATTATTTCCTAGATTTATGTTATGCTTATTAGATAAGAAGTAAATACTGAAATTCCATAGACAGCAAAGCAGTGTACTGAGACTGGCACTAGCCCTCATGGATGCTGAAATACAGTAATAAATCACAGATTTTTAGGGAGCAACTCTCGGTTGTATTTACTCAGGATTTAGCCAGTACATTTAAAAGTCTAATTCATTTGAAATGCCTTAAATCAAATTAGAAAGTAAACTTTAGGAAAATGTATGTCATCCCCTTTGCAGACTTCCTCTAAAAGTTCTACGTGTGTAAGAACCACTTTACATGGTAATTTTTTCCTTGTATCACCCTTACAACTGTGAATATGATAATGAGCGACAGCTGGCCTTCAGAAGATTCGCTTATTCCCTGCCAGCGTGACGTTTACACCGCCATTAAAACCACTGTAATTTTAGTTATGAAGCTCTTCCTCATCCGTTCTTACTTCTTCTGCACACCAACCCAGGGAGGGGGGCAGGTGCACTGGACATTCCTCATTTCTGCCCGCCCAGCACCCCAAGGCCCTCCTTCCTGGGGAAAGCCCGGAGGGGAGGGGCGGAAGGTGAGGCTGCACTTCCCTCTCCTGAAGGCCAAGGAGAGCAGCCACCCTCTCGCCCAGCCTCGCAGCTCCAAGGCTCTCCTGGGCCCGAAGCTCAGCCACTGAGATGACCCCACTTGAGAGGTTTCCCAGAAATGAGCAAATCGGAGGTCCTGAGGAGCATCTGGGGCTCGTTCCCACCGAGGCAGCGGCAGCCAAGGGCCGTGGAACCAGTGGGCTTGCAGGGCACTGGGCCAGCAGAGGCAACGTGGGTGTCCCAACCGGACTCCTTTGTTTCTGCCCATTTTCCTGACGTTTTTCAGCCTCTTCTTACAACCAGCATCTCCTATCTTTTCAGCACATCCTGTCCTGTTTCACTTAACTGGAGCAGGTTTTGGTTGGTTGTGACCCAGAGCATAGGTGATTATAACAGGTTCTACTGTTCCCAATTTATGGAGGAAGAAATTGAACCTTCCTGAGGTTAGGTAACTTGTCTGAGTTGTAGTTTTGTAGAAAAGCCAAGTCCAGAACCCATGACTTCTGGCTGAAGGTTGTTTCTGTCACTGCACACTCTTCCCTATGTGCCTTCAGTGGCCTGTGTAGCTAGTGAGGTGTGTTTTCTCCTCTGTGCCTCCCTGATTGCAGTGCTTAATCTTATTTCCAGTTATGCTCATCTGCTTAATGTCAAATATGCCTGTCTTCCACACTAGACCGTTGAGCAATCTTGAAGACAAAGATTTTATTGTATTCATCACTTTCTTTCAAACCTATACTGGAGTGCCTGAGTGCATAGTCCGTACTAAATAAAGATTTTAATGAATGAGTAGCAAATGAGTGCATAAATTATTCAATTAACTGAAAACCCAGTATGGATTTGAAGTCAGTGCTAAAAATATGACATTGATTTTTAAAAACACCACTGTGTTCTTTACCAGTCAAAATGTGGGCTACTTTAAATGTTTGCCTTGCCTATGTAAGGATGTTCACTTAATAAGCATCTATTCCATGCCTACTGTGTACCAGATTCTTTTAACAGAGGGAAATAAGAATTAGTCTCCTTCTTTAAGTCCCACAGACTGATGGGAGAAACAAATGAGTTCACAGCTCAGATCATAGAGCTATGGGAAAAAGAGCGGTGGTAATCTGAAGAATTAGAGCCACAGGCCCACTGTCAAGAGCCATGGGAACCCCTGAACTGGCCTGGAGATACAGCTCTGGGCGGGATGCTGTGTACAGCAAGGACAGCAGCTGGAGCCCATTGAAAGCTGGAGAAAAGGGCCATATGCTTTGCCTTTCAAAATGGTGTGAGATTTGCTTTAAAAAAAAATTACCTGGACCCTTATTCAGAACTAATTATTTTAAAGAGGTTATAGTCAAGACTTGTTACCAAAAATTTTGAATAATTTAAAAATTACTATGTACTATATATAACTAATACATAAGACTATATTTTGATTGGCATAAAGGTGAGAAATAAAAATAGATCTATAGCTTTATTTAACTGTTAAAGCCCAATACAACTTGTAAGAACAAATAAAGATATAAATAAAAACATAAAAGGATACAAAACTATATGTATGTATGTATAAAATGTTATATATATAGTAAGATACGAATTTGTCAATAATTTCCATTCTTTTCAAATTTTGCACACAGTAGGAGAAATATTTAACTACATAGTGTTTTGGTATCATTTGCAGACAATTACTACGGTACCCCAAAGCCTCCAGCCGAGCCAGCACCATTATTATTAAATGTAACAGACCAGATACTTCCGGGAGCCGCTCCAAGTGCTGAAGGAAAACGGAAGAGGAATAAATCAGTGAGCAACATGGAGAAAGCAAGTATAGAGCCTCCTGAGGAGGAAGAGGAAGAGAGGCCTGTGGTCAATGGAAATGGAGTAGTAATAACACCAGGTTAGTCATTGCATTTTTATAGATTCATCAGTTTGTTTAGATGTAACTAAATATATCTTAAAACTGTGTTCCAGTGTTTGTGTGTGTGTGTATATATGTATTTTTTTATTAAGGTATTATTGATATACACTCTTATGAAAGTATCACATGAAAAAACAATGTGGTTACTACATTTACCCATATTATCAAGTCCCCACCCATACCCCAATGCAGTCACTGTTCTTCAGTGTAGTAAGATGCCACAGATTCACTATTTGCCTTCTCTGTGCTATAGTGTTTTCCCCGTTATCTCCCACACCATGTGTACTAAACATAATACACCTCAATCCCCCTCAGTCCCCTTCTCCCACCCTCCCCACCCGCCCTCCCACACCCCTCCCCTTTGGTAACCACTAGTTCCTTCTTGGAGTCTCTCAGTCTGCTGCTATTTTGTTCCTTCAGTTTTGCTTCATTGTTATACTCCACAAATGAGGGAAATCATTTGGCACTTGTCTTTCTCCGCCTGGGTTATTTCACTGAGCACAATATCCTCCAGCTCCATCCATGTTGTTGCAAGTGGTAGGATCTGTTTCTTTCTTATGGCCGAATAGTATTCCATTGTGTATATGTACCACATCTTCTTTATCCATTCATCTACTGATGGACACTTAGGTTGTTTCCATATCTTGGCTATTGTAAATAGTGCTGCAATAAACAGGGGTGCATATGTCTTTTTGAATCTGAGAAGTTATATTCTTTGGCTTAATTCCAAGGAGTGGGTTCTCAGGTCAAATAGTATTTCTGTTTTTAGTTTTTTGAGGAACCTCCATATTGCTTTCCACAATGGTTGAACTAGCTTGCATTCCCACCAGCAGTGTATATATATATATATGTATCTTTTACACATACATATTTTCACATATATTTATTCAAATGTGTGTGTATATATACATATATAACAACATATGTGATTACAGTCATCTTCAGAGATGGAAGAGTATGAAAACAAAAAGAAAGAACATGATTCTTGGATCCAATTTATTAGTTTTAATTTTGATATATAAAGCAATTCATTTAACTTCCTCAATTTCTGGTTTCACTTAGACAATATTAATGGCCATATAGGAAATGGTTTAAACCTCTTAGAAGGTGTTACAAATCATGCATATGATTGTGTGAAGTTCTGAGGTCTTTGTTAATTAATATTAGATAAAATCTATCCTTAGAAATCTAATGTACGGTTATGTAAATGGAGTTTGTGCCATGTGATTTAGCTAACTGCAATGAGTACAGACCTCAAAATGACTACAGCTGGAGAATGCCCACTTATTTATCTCCCAACCCTTACCACCAATCTGGCAATGTGGAGAAAGCATCTTTATACAATGACATTGTGAAGGCATTTTTACCCTTGAACAAGGAAAAGAGTTGTTACCCCTTTAATTTATGATATATCACATATATATAAGAAATCCTAGATATAAAGCATGCTCACTCAAGGCATGGATTTTCTATTTTCTTATGCTTATTACTAATAGATTGCCAATTTATTATTCATAAATTAGGTTTTTTTCATGGTATTATTCATAAGTAAATGTTACTAAAATAAAACTATGGTGTTCTTAGCTTCTAAGTTTGGGTGAGTTTCCAATGAGTTTTTTTTTATTTTGGTATCATTAATATACAATTACATGAGCAACATTATGGTTACTAGACTCCCCAGTTATCAAGTCCCCACCACATACCCCACTACAGTCACTGTCCATCAGCATAGTAAGATGCTATAGAATCACTACTTGTTTTCTCTGTGTTATACTGCCTTCCCCGTGCACCCACCCTACATTATGTCTGCTAATCGTAATGCCCCTTATTCCCCTTATCCCTCCCTTCCCACCCATCCACCACAGTCCCTCTCCCTTTGGTAACTATTTGTCCATTCTTGAGTTCTGTGAGTCTGTTACTTTTTGTTCCTTCAGTTTTTTCTTTGTTCTTATATTCCACAGATGAGTGAAATCATATGATACTTGTCTTTCTCCACCTGACTTATTTCACTGAGCATAATACCCTCTAGCTCAATCCAAGTTGTTGCAAATGGTAGGATTTGTTTTCTTCTTAGGGCTGATATAATAAATAATATTCCATTGTGTATATGTACCACATCTTCTTTATCCATTCTTCTACTGATGGACACTTAGGTTGCTTCCATTTCTTCGCTACTGTAAATAGTGCTGCTATAAACATAGGGGTACATATGTCTTTTTCAAACTGGGCTGCTGCATTCTTAGGGTAAATTCCTAGGAGTGGAATTCCTGGGTCAAATGGTATTTCTATTTTCAGTTTTTTGAGGAACCTCCATACTGCTTTCCACAATGGTTGAACTAATTTACATTCCCATCAGCAGTGTAGGAGGGTTCCCCTTTTCCAAATCCTCACCAACATTTGTTGTTTGTCTTTTGGATGTTGCCATCCTTACTGGTGTGAGGTGATATCTCATTGTAGTTTTAATTTGCATTTCTCTGATGATTACTGATGTGGAGTACCTTTTCATGTGCCTGTTGGCCATCTGAATTTCTTCTTTGGCGAGGTGTCTGTTCAGATCCTTTGCCCATTTTTAATTTGGATTATTTGCTTTTTGTTTGTTGAGGTGCATGAGCTCTTCTATATATTTTGGACGTCAACCCCTTATCAGATACGTTTTTTATGAATATATTCTCCCATACTGTAGGATGTCTTTGTGTTCTACTGATGGTGTCCTTTACTGTACAGAAGCTTTTAAGCATGATGTAGTCCCACTTATTCATTTGTGCTTTTGTTTCCCTTGCCCAGAGAGATATGTTCATGAAGAAGTTGCTCATGTTTATGTCCAAGAGAGTTTTCCCTGTTTTTTTAAAGAGTTTTATGGTTTCATGACTTACATTCAGGTCTTTGAACCATTTCGAGTTTACTTTTGTGTATGGAGTTTGGCAGTAAACCAGTTTCATTCACTTACATACAGCTGTCCAGTTTTGCCAACACAAGTTGTTGAAGAGGCTTTCATTTCCCCATTATATATCCATGGCTCCTTTATCATATATTATTTGACCATATTTGCTTGGGTTTATATCTGGACTCTCTGTTCTGTTCCACTGGTCTATGGGTCTATTCTTGTGTCAGTCCCAAATTGTCTTGATTACGCTGGCTATGTAGTAGAGCTTGAAGTTGGGAAGTGAGATCCCCTCTGCTTTATTCTTCCTTCTCAGGATTGCTTTGGCTATTTGGGGTCTTTTTTGGTTCCATATGAATTTTAGAACTATTTGTTCCAGTTTGTTGAAGAATGCTGTCCATATTTTGATAGGGACTGCATTGAATCATAGATTGCTGTAGGCTGGATGACCATTTTGACAATATTAATTCTTCCTAGGCAAGGGCATGGGATGAATTTCCATTTGTTAGTGTCCTCTTTAATTTCTCTTAAGAGTTCATCATTAGTGTATAGTAAAGCAAAAGATTTCTGTGTATTAATTTTGTATCCTGCAACTTTGCTGAATTCAAATATTAGTTCTACTAGTTTTGAAGTGGATTCTTTAGGGATTTTTATGTACAATATCATGTCATCTGCAAACAGTGACAGTTTGGCTTCTTCCTTACCAATCCAGATGCCTTTTATTTCTTTGTGTTGTCTGATTGCCGTGGCTAGGACCACCAGAACTATGTTGAATAAAAGCAGGGAGAGTGGGCATCCTTGTCTTGTTCCCGATCTTAGGGGAAAAGCTTTCAGCTTCTCGCTGTTAAGTATAATGTTGGCTGTGGGTTTGTCATATATGGCCTTTATTATGTTGAGGTACTTGCCCTCTAAACCCATTTTGTTGAGAGTTTTTATCATGAATGGATGTTGAATTTTGTCGAATGCTTTTTCAGCATCTATGGAGATGATCATGTGGCTTTTGTCCTCCTTTTTGTTGATGTGGTGGATGATGTTGATGGATTTTCAAGTGCTGTACCATCCTTGGATCCCTGGGATGAATCCCACTTGATCATGGTGTATAATCCTCTTGATGTATTTTTGAATTCGGTTTGCTAATATTTTGTTGAGTATATTTGCCTCTATGTTTTATCAGGGGTATTGGTCTGTAGTTTTCTTTTTTTGTGGTGTCTTTGCCTGGTTTTGGTATTAGAGTGATGCTGGCTTCATAGAATGAGTTTGGAAGTATTCCCTCCTCTTCTATTTTTTTGGAAAACTTTAAGGACAATGTATATTATGTCTTCTCTAAATGTCTGATAAAATTCAGCAGTGAATCCATCTGGTCCGGGATTTTGTTTTTGGGTAGTTTTTTGATTACAGATTCAGTTTTGTTGCTGGTAATTGGTCTGTTTAGATTTTCTGTTTCTTCCTGTGTCAGTCTTGGAAGGTTGTATTTTTCTAGAAAGTTGTCCACTTCTTCTAGGTTATCCAATTTGTTAGCATATAGGTTTTCATAGTATTCTCTTATAATTCTTTGTATTTCTGTATTGTCTGGAATGATTTTTCCTTTCTCATTTCTGATTCTGTTTATGTGTGTAGATTCTCTTTTTCTCTTAATAAGTCTGCCTAAGGGGTTATCTATTTTGTTTATTTTCTCATAGAACCAGCTCTTGGTTTCATTAATTTTTTTTATTGTTTTATTCTTCTCAATGTTATTTATTTCTTCTCTAATCTGTATTCTGTCCCTCCTTCTGCTGACTTTGGGCCTCATTTGTTCTTCTTTTTTCAGTTTCAATAATTGTGACTTTAGACTATTCATTTGGAATTGTTCTTCTTTCTTTAAATAGGTCTAGAATGCTACAAGACTTTCCTCTTAGAACTGCCTTCGCTGCGCCCCACAGAAGTTGGTGCATTGTGCTGCTGTTGTCATTTGTTTTCATATATTGCTTGATCTCTGTTTTAATTTGGTCATTGATCCATTGATTATTTAGGCACATGTTGTTAAGCCTCCATGATTTGTGAGCCTTTTTGTTTTCTTTGTACAATTTATTTCTAGTTTTATACCTTTGTGATCTGAGAAGTTGATTGGTAGAATTTCAATCTTTTTTAATTTACTGAAGCTCTTTTTGTGGCCTAGTATGTGGTTTATTTTTGAAAATGTTCCACATGCACTTGAGAAGAATGTGTATCCTGCTGCTTTTGGGTATAGAGTTCTGTAGATGTCTGTTAGGTCCATCTGTTTTAGTGTGTTGTTCAGTGCCTCTGTGTCCTTACTTATTTTCTATCTGGTTGATCTGTCCTCTGGAGTGAGTGGTGTGTTGAAGTGTCCTAAAATGAATGCATTGCATTCTATTTCCTCCTTTAATTCTGTTAGTATTTGTTTCACATATGTAGGTGATTCTGTGTAGGGTGCGTTGATATTTATTGTGGTTATACCCTCTTGTTGGACTGACCCTTTTATCATTATGTAATGTCCTTCTTTATCTCTTGCTGCTTTCTTCGTTTTGAAGTCTATTTTGTCTGATACAAGTACTGCAACACCTGCTTTTTTCTGTTTGTTGTTTGCATGAAATATCTTTTTTCATCCCTTCACTTTTAGTCTGTGTATATCTTTGGATTTGAGGTGAGTTTCTTGTAAGCAGCATATAGATAGGTCTTGCTTTTTTATCCATTCTGTTACTCTGTGTCTTTTGATTGGTGCATTCAGTCCTTTTACATTTAGGGTGATTATTGAAAGATATGTACTTATTGCCATTGCAGGCTTTGGATTTGTGGTTACCAAAGGTTCAAGGGTAGCTTCTTTACTATCTAACCATGTAACTTAACTCACTTATTACACTATTTTAAAGACAGTCTGATAATTCTTTATTTCTCTCCCTTCTTTTTCTTCCTCCTCCACTCTTTATATGTTAGGTATTTTATTCTTTACTCTTTATGTTTCCCTTGACTCATTTTGTGGATAGGTGATTTTATTTTGCATTTAGTTCATATATAGTTGGTCTACTTTCTTTGCTGTGGTATTGTTTTCTCTAGTGACATCTATTTAGCCTTAGAGCACTTCCATCTAGAGCAGTCCCTTTAAAATACATTGTAAAGATGGTTTGTGGGAAGTAAATTCCCTCAACTTTTGCATATCTTGGAATTGTTTAATCCTCTTTCAAATTTAAGTGATAATCTTGCTGGATACAGTATTCTTGGTTCGAGGCCCTTCTATTTCATTGCATTGAATATATCATGCCATTGCCTTGTTGCCTGTAAGTTTCTTCTGAGAAGCCGGATGTGGTTTCCTTTGTAGGTGATCTTTTTTCTCTCTCTGGCTCCCTTTAATACTCTGTCCTTGTCTTTGATCTTTGCCATTTTAATTATTATATGTCTTGGTGTTGTCCTCCTTGGGGTTCTTGTGTTGGGAGATCTATGGAGTTCCATGGTCTGAGAGACTATTTCCTTCCCCAGCTTGGGGAAGTTTTCAGCAATTATTTCTTCAAAGACACTTTCTATCCCTTTTTCTCTCTTCTTCTTCTGGTTACCCCCATAATATGAATGTTGTTCCATTTCATTTGGTTACACAGTTCTCTTAATATTCTTTCATTCCTAGAGATCCTTTTATCTCTCTCTACCTCAGCTTCTCTGTGTTCCTGTTCTCTGATTTCTATTCCATTAACAGTCTCTTCCACCTCATCCTGTCTGCTCGTAAATACTTCCATTATTTATTTCATTTCTGCTGTATCCCTCTGGAATTCATCCCTTAGCTCCTGCATATTTCTCTGTAGCTCCATCAGCATGCTTATGACTTTTATTTTGAATTCTTTTTCAGGAAGATTGGTGATTTCAGTCTCACCAGGCCCTCTCTCTGGTGTTTGAGAGATTTTGGACTGAACAAGGCTCTTCTGCCTTTTCTTGGCGATGGGTGTGGTCACCGGCGGGTGGCGCGTATGTCAGCTGGGAGAACATAGTCGCTTCTCGCTTGCTGGTCACCCTGCCCATCTCTTCTGCCTGTTCAGGTCAACTGCACACAGGGAGCAGCCTCTGTGTTAATCCTCTGAGCTACCGTGGGTGGGGTGGCCTGGTGGGGGTTACTGGCCAGCGGCATGTGTTCACTGCCAGAACAGAGCCCCTTCATGGCTCCTTTACTCTGCGCCCATCTCCTCTGTCTGTGATGATCAACCACACGCAGTGGGCAGCCTCTGGGTTAATCCCCTTAGCTTCCATGGGCAGAGCGGCCCTTGGGATGGCCTGGGGGATTGGTGGGAGTTGCCGGCGAGTGGTTTGTGTTCTGCCATGAGAACGGAGCGCCTCATGCTTCCTTTACTCTGCACCAGTCTCCGCTGCCTGTGCCGGGCAACCCCACACAGGGGCAGCCTCTGGGTTAATTCCCTGAGCTTCTGTGGGTAGGGCGGCCCTTGGGATGGCTAGGGCACTGGCGGGAGTTGCAGGTGAGCAGCGTGTGTTCACCTCAAGAACAAAGCCCCTTTGTGCCTTCCAGACTCTGTGTCCGTCTCCTCCATCTGTGCCAGTCAACCACACACAGGGAGAAGCCTCTGTGTGGTTGCTGTGGGCAGAGCTGCTCCCCAGCTGTTCTGCAGCAATGGTGGGTCAGCCAGTTTGCTTCCAGTACTGGCAGGAGGGAATAAATGGCAGGCTGCTTATCACCATGAGGGCCTTCAGAGCTGCATTGCCACCAGGGGGTTAGGGCACCTTAAGTTCCTTAACGTTCCCAGCTTGCTGGGCTGAGTGTGCCAGGATGATTTGTCCACCTATTAACCCTTGTCCCTTTAAGACTTTTAAAGTGCCTGCTTTTCTTTTGTCCCAGGGCACCTGGCTATGGGGACCTGTTCACAGTCTTAGTCTTGGATTTTGCTTTTCCGTTCCTCTATTATCCAGTACACCATGCAATGTGTGTCTGTGTTCTTGGTGCAGATTACTAGGGCTGGTTATTTAGCATTCCTGTTCTTCCACTCCCTCCCCACTCTGATTCTTTTCCTCCCACCGGTGAGCTGGGGTTGGGGGAGTGCTTGGGTCCCGCTGGGTCATGGCTTTGTATCTTAACGCTTTTCCATGAGATGTTGAGTTCTCGCAGATGTAGATGTAGCCTGGCTGGTATGCTGTATCTTCTGGTCACTCTTTGTATTTGCTGTATTTTCAACATATATATGGTTTTGGGAGGAGATTTCCACCACCCTACTCATGCTGCCATCTTGAGAATCCTCTCCAATGTTTTGTTTTTTTTTAATTTTTTAATAATGGTATACCAATGGGTATTGAAAATCTAAAGGTTGTGTGAGAGCTTTTGAAAAAATGTTAACATGTACATGTTGCATACCTTTTATTCTCAAAATATTTCCTACAACTACTTGGATGCCGTTATTTTTATTTATTACTGGACTGCTTCTATAGTGACATAGAATTTGAATTTTCATGGTTGATTTATTTCATCAAAGAAAAGTTTCATTAGTTTATTTTTTTACCTTCCTTGTTCACAATACCTTTGAAAATGTTCTTTATTGAACATAAGTAGACCAAATCTAATCTGTGCCAATCAAAGTATAAAACTTTTAAAAGTGGTTTCCTCTTGATTACTCAGAGGAGGATAATATCCTCTATCAATATACTTGTTAAAAATTTATTCTCTGACCCTAGCAGTCACTGATTCTAAATACAAATGCTGAAAAATCACTTTAGGTTCATAATGTAACTTGTTACCGTAAAATGATCTGGTAATTCAACCATTAGATAGCTTCTCTTTTTTGATTGTGAAATGCCTTTGCCTAAACGAATTCTTCCTGACCAGACCTAGTCATATGACCGTTCCTGACCCTCTCAGCTTGAGGATGGTGGAGATCAGCTGTCAAGGCCAGCTCTGGGGTTTCTGGACAGTCAGCAGAGGCCACACACAGCGGCTCTGTCAGCCTGGTGGGGCCAGTGTTTTCTTTTCCATCATGGGAGATGAGAGATGTATAAATAAGGCACTCTTCACCCAATGTTCAAAGATGGAGGAAACAGCTCCAAACCAGAAAATTGGTCCATCATTCCTCATTAGAAGTCTTTTGACAACTCCCATCTTTGTAACGCCTTTGTTTTTCTGTATGTTCATCCAATGAGAACTTCAGGATTGTCTTTGCCCCTCTCTCATAGATATTTACTCAACCCTTCATCTTTTGAACCTCATTACTATTTTCTCCAGCACACGGTCTTTGTCCCATCTTTTTCTTCTTCCCATGTACATTCACCAGGTGCAGGACACTTTAAAAAATATTGAGAAAATCATTGTTCAAATTTTTGTTAACACTGCCCTATGTCGACTAAGAGCTGTAATAGTAATTAATATCAAACATTAATTCAGAACACGAGTTGTGTAATTGATGAGACACATTTTGAGAGGGAGACAAGCTTACTGAGATAACTAATTCATTACAAAAATGATTGATAATAATGGTAATAAATAATATAATAAACAACTTTTTTTGTATGCTTACTATGCACTCAGAGCCCCCAGACCTCTTCATATGTATTAGTTCATTTAATTCTCTTGAGAGTCCTATTAGCTAGATACTATTTTACAGATTAGGACACCAAGGCACAATACAGCTAAATAATTTGCCCAATAACTGGAATTCATATATAGGAAATCCAGATCTAGAACCCATGCTTTTAGCTGCTATGCTATCCTGAGTCTTATACCACCAAATAAAAAACAAATATTAATATATTTCTTAACAAAATATAGATACACTACCAGTATTTTAATTTTACATCTTATGAAGTGGCATTATAAATTTCTACCTACCAGGGGCTTCTTATTCCATTCTGGAAATCATGTACAAGTAAACTTATTTCCCCCTGTGGATTTAAAAAAATTACTAGCTTTGTATTCTGTAGGTATATAAGCATCAAGTCTACTCATCTTTAATTCTTTATCTGCTTTACCAAAATGAACTCTTTTCTCTAAACGTTTTTGTTTACTCCATTACTAATTTTATTCATCTTTTCTCTAAACTGTGGTTTATACTTTTAAGTATATATTCCTTTTTCTCCCAGATCATATCTATGTAAGGGTAGTGTAATTAAACATATGACTTACATATGTGAATTAAATGTAATTTAAGTATGTAATTTCTCCATGACTAGCATTATTAATGAATTTTCACATATGTGAATATTCATTTTATCCTATTCCCTCATTTTTGCTGAAAATTACAACAGATACATGGATTTAGCTTTTTATCACCTGGAAAAGTCATATAATCTTTCAGTATCTCAGAAATGTTTCTATCTCTGACATATGTCACTATGGTGATGGAAATCAATGTTGTTCTATTCACAGAAATTTCATTCTATCCTTTTTAATAATAAAATTTACAAAAATTAAAATTAAATAATGGCAACTCTCCCATTTTTAATGAATGCATACAATGGTCTGAGCATATAGTACATATATTATCTCTAATGCCATAATCATAGTATATTTACTTAATGAATGTGATGCTAAAATTCAGCTTAAGTACTTAACTAAGAAAATAGTTATTTAGTAGCAGTTGAGATTTGGACCCAGGCATACCTGAACTCATCCTCTTTCTGCCACATTTCCTTGGGCTATTAACCATGGTGAGGACAAGTACTCCTGACCTCCACATGGTAAATCACAATCCTGCAGTTCAGTGTATTTCATCTACATTGTATCCCTTTATATTTGTCCTTCCTTGAGTTCACAGCAGTGGTGTTAGATCTAATACTTGCAAAGATGATATATCCTTACATCATCATAAGAGAATCTGTCTTTAAACTGATATTAAAATTCATGTTCTCTAAGAAACCTTCCCTTGACATTAATCACACTTATATTTAGACATCTTTATCTCGTTAGAGTTGACATCCAGCCCCGTGGTGTCATAGACTCTAGATTTATCTGCCGACTTCACTTCTCTCCTATGTTCCAGGCCCATATTTCTAACTCCTGCCCAATGGATTGTCCCACCTAAGCATTTCTTCAGCAACTCAAATGCCACTTAAACTCATCTCCCATAAAATAAAAAGCAAACTAACTCAGAAAGTCTTTTGCCTAATTTTAAACCAGATAGCTCAGAGTTATTTTTGGTGCTTCTTTCCCCTCAAGCTTGATGTATATTACTGAGTATAAAATATGTATGTCGTTGGGTCTTTAGCTTTTATCTCTTCCTTCCAAATATCCGTGCTGCATTCTAGATTCATTTTTGGGGAGGTATTGGTCAACCTTGTACCTGTACATAGTTTCTCATAATGTGCTTGTCTGGCACCCCACATACATTATAAATATTGTTAGGAGAAGACCTACTTTTAGATATTTACTTGTCTCAGTGATAAGTATATTTTTAAATATTTCAATTTCTTAGTAGATCTTTATTTTTCAGTCAGCCAACCTCTGGAGAATGGTGGAGTTTTAATGAACATGACTAGATCATTCATGCTTGCTTTATGCTATTCAGTGGGTTCAACAGTGTTCCTTAGTTTGAAAGAGGAGATTCTTGCCCCTACATTTCTTTTAAAGTTGCTTGATAACTAAAGAAAAGTAAACAGAGTATATTTTGTAAAGATATTCTTAGAGATGAGAATTATTCAATTTCTCTTACTGAAAATACCAAAAATAGTTAGGTGGTCAATAGATAAGTAGACTTTTTTTAAGGTTGAACTTCTCTGAAGAAAAGCAAATCCTGTAAACCATAGTAATTGGATTAAGCTTTCTTGGATTTCTTTTATTTCATGAATTATCTGCTAAACTTTTCCGGAAAGTAATTCACTATTATATTGCAGCTTCCCCTCACCAGCTATTAGTAAGCCTAGTGCAAAGAATTAGAAATGCACATATATTTTAAAGGCAGCTAAATCTCTCTGTTAATACACACACATACACAATGCCAGGAGGAACAGGGCCCGTGAGAGCTACCTTCGCCAACAAAGGGAATACAGTATGGGCACACAGAGCCGCCTTCTCCAGGCCCCCAAGCCCGCAATTAGTGCAAATGAACTGCATCTCCCGGAGAGCAAACAGAGTGGCCCTTATGTGATCACCGAGTGGCCTCGGCAATGATCTCAGCTCACCATTAGGGCCCCGCATCCCGGGCCTGTGCCGCTTGGCACGCTGACTGTGTATGCACCATCAGTCCTGGTTCTGTGAATGAGGTCCTGTCACTGTCAAAAGAATTATGTCCTCCGTACTGAATCTCGCTGTTTTTCTGTGAAGAATGGCCCACTCTGAAACCACCCCAACGCCTATACCCTGCTTATTTTGGTGTAGGTTCACAGAGACTGTGATGTGTGTATCCACTCAGATCTTTATCTTTTTTTTTTCTTTAAAGAGGTTTAATTTTATGATCTTGTTCCCAAACACAGTACTGAGTTCTATCTTTCCACTAGAGAGGTAAATTTCTGGGGCTACTTCAAATGAACCTTCTAGAATTAGATATTTCATTTACAAACAAGGGGCATTCTATTATTTCTTACTATGATTATTTGAAAGTAAAAAGTGCCCCAATTATAGAATGCTTTGAGTATCTAGGTGCAATTGTAATATAACAAGGTAATTACTTTAGAATTTGTGGTTAAGAACGATAGTAGTAATTGTAACTCCACCACTGGAAAAAAAATGAAGTCATGACTAGTTTCAGGAATGTCACTTTAAAGCAAGGTAGACTCAGACTGAGATTGAAGTGAAAGCTGTACATTAGTTAACCTCTTCACGCCCTCAGACTGATTCAGCATTTTCTGGAACTTATGCTCAACCTTTGCAGAGAGTGTGTTTCTCCGTGTCAGAGGCTCCATGTGATGTGTGTGAGAGAGATCTGCCACGAGTGGAGTGCGCAGGCCACGGACACCCAGGGCAGTGCTCGGCTTCGGGCAGGCAGCACATACAGAAAGCTGTGGACCTACTCAAATGCTTGCATGTCTTCTAGTTCTCCAGGTGTTCTCAGAGTCTAAGTTTATTTCTAATCACAGCCATCCATTCTGTCTAGGTCTGATTTTCACCCAGTCTTCCATTTTCTTATCTCATATTTCTGTTCTTAGAAGTGATTATAGTTTCAGTGTGAAATCCCAGCTGTTTTACTGTCAGACAAAGACGGTGCTTGTTATTTCTGGCTGAGAGCTGGCCTTTGTCTCTGAAGAGGAGAGGTCTGTGGATAAGGTCTCAGCACATACATTCCTTCTACATGGCTCTATTGTTGCGAATAGCACCCTTATCTTCTTCTTCCTAATTGACTTCTTGCCCTCATCAAAACATACCTTGACTCCAGTTTGGCCCCACAGAATAGCACTTGAATTATCTAGATCTCGATTAAATAGTCTTCTTCCTTTTCTCTTCCAGCTCCTTTGTTCCTAAAACTTCAGAAGGTGATGCTGTGTTTCATATAGTACTAGTCTCCTGATTTTTTTTCTCAAATTTTTGAAAGCAGTGTCTAAGAAATATGCATGCCCCACATTTTGTTTCATAGCTCACTTTGGTCTTTGAATATCTTTAGTACTTGTATCTAATCCCGACTAACCCTAGTTAGTTGAGGATATGGGGGACTTGTGTCTATGTGATAGATATCTTCAGAATTCATTACATCATGAAAATCATACAGCATGTATAGTTTTAAAACTGTGAGGTTTCATTTTATTGCAATTATTTCAGTCTACTGTTGTTAAAATATTAAAAATTAAATATTATAGAAAGAAGAAAATACACTAATAAAGACAGCTCTTCCTCTTCCCTGTGAATGGGAAATAATTCTCTCTACTAATCTTTCTACAGAGTCTTTCTAATTCACTTTTTTATATCTCAGAATTTTTTTCCTTGTCATCTTCCATTCATAGACCTTGAATTTTCTATTTTCATAATTTCCCATATTGTTCTTGTTGTGCTCTAAACAACTGATAACCAACTGAGGGTTTTAGATATAGATGAAAAATAATTTTGAGGTATTGGATACATGTTTTCTCAGTAATTCATGTTTCCCTAGCTAGCCCTCTGAATAGATGAGGTCCAATTTGGTGACAAATATTACAGAAAAAAAGTAATTCCTTACAGTTTTGGGAATTTTCTGCTTTCGCAATCTCAAAAATCAGAAGTATAGTTAATCATTACCTAACTTTCCCTAATTCTACTATTTTATTCTAGACATGTTTCTATCATGGCCTTAAATAGTTAGAGGAAATATATCTTAAGAGACCAGGAAAATCATGTGTGTATATATATATACACACAAATATATATATATATACCTATATCTATATATGTATTTTTTTATTGTCACAGTGTTTAAGGGCCACCCCTCCTCATTCTCATACCTTGTATGAAAAGAACTGATAATATATTGTTTTATATCTTAGAAACACCTTATGAGAACTAAGGAGTTAGAAAACACCAACTAAAGATTGCTAATCAATGTGCATAGAAGAATCTCTGAAGAAGCAGAAAAATTAATCTTTGCTGGCCCTGGATTGCTGGAGCCACACAAGTAGAGCAGGAGGGAAAACTATTTTGCACTGTTTTTCCTGTTTGCACTTTGGGACTTGGTCTATGTGCATGTTTGACTACATCAAAAAAAGTAATTAGTTTTTTAAATGATGAGCAAAAATTCACTAAGCATTCAGTGTGCCAACTTTTTAGCACCCATATTACAATTCCTCTTCCCATTTCAGAAGGTTTAGGAAAAGTAAGGAAAATCCCTTAAAACACTCTTCGAGCAATAACCTACGCTCTTGACTTCTTACAGCCAGCTGGCTCCATAGAATGCAAGTGGCCACTACATGACTGTTCTCTCTGTGAAGACAGAATGTCCTCCCCTTTTCACTATAGGCTATAACCTGTAGTATGGCCATAATCAAAAATCAGTTACAATGATATTTTTCTCTTGTCCAAGAATCAACCCTGAAGTATTGTTATTCATTGATAGGAACCTGTGCTTCAAATTTTAACTAAGAACTTTAGCTTCTAGTAGTGAAGCTAACAACATGCTCTGACAGCCCTCACCCAGCTACAGTAAGACTTTGGATCAGTACAACAAACATACTTTTTGATATGATTGCCAAGTTTGCAAGAAAGCAAAGGAAATCTTAAAGCCTTGCCACTTCTAAGTCCATGGTTACTACCACAAATGAGCAGAAACCAGAGTATAGAACAATCTGTGGCACACAGACTTGGAAGCCAAGGCTGCCCTGGGGACATATAAGGAGACTAAGCCTTGGGTTAACAGAAAATTGGGTGCTATGTCTCTGATTCTGTTTTAAATCAGTACCCTCAAATATGCCAAACTGATGGCAAGTTCACAGCTCAGTAGCAGCCCCTGGCTCCCAGCAAAATCAAAGGCAGAACTCTACAGGAAATAATACAGAACTTGGAAAAAAAAATGTGTAGTTGCTGAGGATTATTTTTCCTCCTTTAACTCACTTAACCCCACAGCATGTCTCAACTCAAGAAGAAAAACTCAATTTATGCGAACACCTTTTAAAGAGGAAATGTTAGCTTTGTGTGTATCCTTTTTTTTAAAGCAATTGCAGTATTCTTTGAAAACACCTAATATCTTTAAAAAAAATCATAAAAAATTGACCTCACCTTTTGTTTCTTTAGGAAGAAACCATTTAGGTTGCTTGACCAATTTAACTACCCAATTTATTTAGTGTTCTAAGTCGTAGAATTCACTCATAATAACATATAACATTTACTGGACACCTTCTGTGTTCTAGTAGATTACTGTTCTAAGTAACTTATATAGAGGCCACATCTAATCCTTACAGGTGGGTAATGTTATTATTCCCATTGTACAGTTAAGAAAACTGAGGTATGCACCGAGTCATTAGATAACTTACTTAACACCACACCACAAAGGACAGATTCAACCCTAGGAGTCTGATACCAGCCTTAGAGAATATGTTATACTGCTTCTTTTGGAGTGTGTTTGATACTATCTCAGAATTGCTAAAAACAAAAGCAAAGAAAAAATGTTTAACATCAGATTATTCCCATTCTCTTTCCTTATAAACTATAAAGATGTTCCTTAATCTTTTGTTCCCCTTAAATGTTCTGTAGCCATGTTTATTTCCAAAGAAATAATATGAAGACAGGAGAAAAAATTATTAGGTTTATTAAAATTTGTCACACAGCCATTAGAAATATAAATCACAGAGCTCTCTCACAGGGTATAAAACAAATTTTAGAAATTTAAATTTTATGACTGTTCAAAGATATATAATCAACAGCTTCCTATCTAGTTTAAAACATTATTTTCCCTTCATTTCAAAGGATGGCAATTACAGAAAGCTGAACATTAACTACATGCATAGATAATGTCAAATGTAAATATGGTAAGGTGTAAAATAAGCATTCTTCTTCTTGAAATTGTTTTATCTTAGTTTCTGATTATTCTTTAATAAAACTGGTGGGGACATTCAACACCATGGCATTCTGATTTATCCTTACTCTTGCATCTGAAAGGCAATGTGTTACGTACTGCTAGGACACTAAGAATGTAGCAAATGGAATGGCTACTATAATACTGTAATAGCAAAGCCTTTGACTGAACCAAAGCCATAGAATTTATGTGGGCTAGACTGAATGCAAAAATGCATACATTTAACTGTCTTCCAGTTAAGTGGCTTTCAGTCCCTGTGCTCTGTATGGATAATTGCACTCTTCTGAATTTCTTATGGTAAGAGGAAATTATTTGCTAAATCCAGAAAAACCATTAGGGCAGGAAAGATGAAAGAAATTATATTTCTTAATTCCTCACAATATTTAAAGTATATGTAAAATATGGTTTTTATAAGGCATCTTTTATAGGTCTATATATTATTGTCTATTTTGTGTCTCAGCATTTATGTAGAATTTCTAGGAAATTCAACAGTCCTGTCAAAGGGAAGATTTTTTTCATCATTACCATTCTTTAAAAAGACATGTTCCTTCTTTATTGAAATATTCTTTGTTTCCATTTTTAATGCAAAAAAAACCCAAACCAACCAAAACCTTGCTTTGCTTTGCAAGGCATATAAGCCACCTAGAAATGCAAAATGGAATGCTCAAAAAAGGCTAGTATATGATAAAATCTGTTCACTTCAGTGCAAGTATCTTAGGAAAAAATTACATTTACATATCCAAAAAAATTCGTGTTTAGATTTAGCAATAAAACCATGATGAGAATCATGTCTTGGAAGTCAATAAGGACACTTCTACATAACTACTTCCTAATCAAGAAATAGCTTCACCCGCTAGAAAAGTAAAACATAAGCGTGGGTTATTTGGCTCTTCTCCGTTGTTAAAATTTAAATAGTCTAGGGCTTCTCAAACCCCAGGTTTGATATATATGAGATTTGTGTGAGGACATATTTCCACATATATATTTCTAAGCTGAACTCCATGAGAGGAGGAGAGTGCTGGCTGGAATGGCTGCACATGGCAGGTAAGGTCTGTTTTTTCCCATCCTTTATTACTAAGGTCTGTTCTGGTGGTACATCCAGACAATGCAATAGTACTCAGAGCTAAAAAGAAATGAGCTATAAAGCCATTTAAAGACATCAAGTAAACTTAACTGCACATTACTGAGTGAAAGAAGCCAATCTAAAAAGACTCTATGCTGTATGACATCTTGGAAAAGGCAAAACTATGAAGACAGTAAAAGCATCAATAATTCCCAGGAGTCAGAGGGGAGAGAAGGATGAATAGGCAGAGCACAGAGGATTTCAGGGCAGTAAAATCGTACTCTGTATGGCACCATAATGGTGGATACATGTCATATACATCTGTCCAAACCCATAAAATGCACATCACCAAGAGTGAACCCGAGTATAAACTGTGATCTTGGGGTGATAATGATGTGTCAGTAGGTGCATCATTTGTTACAAATGCACCATTCTGGTGGGGGACCTCGAGAGGCAGCACAGCCCTGCCGAACTCTTGATGTAGGCTTTCTAGTTTCCGGAGCTGTTAGACAATACATTTCTATTGTTCAAGCCATCCAGTTGGTGGTATCTTGTTTGTCAGCCCCATCAAACTAATACAAGCCATTTCCAACACATTCTCCTTCACTTCACTGCCTAGCCTAGTGCCTGGCACTTAGTAGGGTCTCAATAATTAATTAATCAATTAATTAATACAATTTTCCTAGTAATATAGGAACTATAATACCAGTTCCTTCTCTGGCTGAGTTAAGTATTGGAGATTCTTAGACAGCTGACTTAGGTACTCTTATTTCTATGTGCTATATTGGCTCCCGAGAAAACTGTGTTCAACTCCTTTGTGTCATTGAATATCATTTAATGAATCATTATGGTAGCACTCTATATAGTTACCTGGAGCTGGGGGGAGGCACTTCATCTCCACCCCTTATGTTGTCTTACATGTAGGAGAGGGTACTTAATTTGTGCTCCCCTGGCCCCTTGACTTACTCTGCCCAGAAGAGGTAGAGTGACTTGTTTAAGTGACATGTCTTAGGAGGATAATCTGAACCTGCTTGGCTCAGCTCCTCCTTTTCTTCCTCCTAATGCTGTACCTTGCTCTCTGGGAATAGGTTCTGCTCCCACATGGGAAGTTTGCCTTGGTTCAGTACTGCCTGTGGGTATATAGACCTGATTCTGGGTTTCACCAGAAGTCACTGACTCTCACCATAAACTACATCCCTCAGTTAGCCTTTATGAATAATAAATGTGGAAATACTATGGTTCTCCACTTGCCTTACTCATTTTTTTCCTCTTATTTTGTCCCAATAATGAAGACAGGTGTTACTTATTACTTACATTTCAATATCACAATTTCCTGATGAAAAACTCTTTTTCTCTCCCTGATTAAACTCTTGTCAAATCTCTCACCCACTGTAGGTATTAAATTTATGTTTGATAATGTAATGATTGATTGATTAAATAAGAACAAAGGAATGAATGAGCAAACCAATGGGTTAGATAAACTGAGAGAACTTGGCTCAGTAATCTCTGGCACCTCAATAAATATAATTGCAACCATCTCCAGAGACTCTAAACTTTTTTTTTTCAAGAGATGTCTTATACTTCTCTTGAAAATATAACAGTATTATATACACAAAGAAAAAATTTATTTGTTCATAGCTAAGCTTCTCAAATGAATTCTCTGTCAGCATATTTCATATTTCCTTTTCATTCAATCTGTAAGCCATTCCAACCTGGCTCCCCTGCCCACCACGCCACTATAGCTACTCCATAACTGGTAGCTCCTGTCATCAGTGACCTCCATGCCATGCATTTCAGTAGATTTTATGTCCTTATCATGCTGGACTATTTAGAAGCTTTGGCCATAGTTAAGTGTTCCCTCGACATTGCCCTTTGCTTGGCTTCTTTGGCATGAAGGTCACCTGATGTTCCTACTACTTCCCTGGTGCCCTTCCCTCACATTCTCTGACTGTTATGATGTCTGTCCTAGGGATTCTTGTTCCCACTTGCTGCCATGTCTCTCTAGGAAACTTCATTCACTCCTATGGCTTAAGCTGCAATACAATCCAGCCATATGCTTGTCTTTCAAGTTCTCTAGACAAATCTCTCTGATGTGATGTTTCCATTGTGAGGCTGGCCCACACCTCTATCTCAGCATTACCCATAGTCATACGCACAGCCTTCCCCACTCCCCAAAGTCTTGCTGCTCCTCTCACATTTCCTTTCTCAAAAAGTAGCTTTTCTACCCAACAGGTAAACCATGACTTCTCACTTTTCCATATCCATCCAGTTTTGTTTGTTTGTTTGTTTTGAAAATCATACCAAATCTATAGTCTAAAGGCTTTTTCATTCCACCCCTCTCCATGTCCGTGCCACCATCATCTCTTGTCTGGAACACAAAAGTAACTCCCCACTGGTCTATAAGTATCTACTTTTGCCACTCTCAAACCCCCAGAATAGTTAAGGGAGACTTTGTGGAAACAAAAGTCTACTTTTGGCATCCCCTTGATTAAGACACATCAATACCTTCTCATTGCTGTCAGGATACAGTCCCTGAGCATGTCTTCTAAGGCCTTGCCTAATCCAGTCTTTATCTTTTTTCTCCTTTAGTTTCCTCTGAAAGAATCTCTTGACTCCTTTTTTCAAGTCTCAGATTTGATAGCACGTTGGGAAAAGGGCTTTTCTTGACTCTTCACATGAGATTAGGAGAATGCATATGCATAAGAGCTTTCCCCTTTGTTAGTGTTCATCACGCTTAAAATTGTTTAAAGACTTTGGGTTTTGACATATTTTGAGTTCCATGAGAGCAAGGATCATGCCCCCTTTGTTCACTCTCCTGTCCTCAGTACGTGACACCAATTGAGTGCTTAATAAATACTGATTAAATGAATAAAGAATAAATGAATATCTTGAGAGCATGACCTTGCATTTTAACTTTCCAATTGCAACATGACATTTGGAAATCCTGAGAACAGTGTGTTTTATGTATTGGAAATTACATGTTGTAATAAGGTACAATAAAAAGAAACTATAGAGAGCAAGGTAACTTCTCTTGCTGCTTCTTCCATACACAGTTTACAAAGGTCAAATCTGTATGAGGAATCAGCTAGGAGACTACATCAATAGAGGACCTACTCTTTTCATAAAGCCTTCCTATTAAGGACAAAACAATGAAAGCCTGTAAAGTGTTCTTGTGCTTCCTAATTCCTAAAAATACTTTAATATTGCTCTCTGCATACATATGGGGAAAAAAATTGATACAAGCAATGGATTGAGACAAAGATGACATTCTAGTTTACTCATTTTAAATTACCTTTATTAATTTTTAAAGTTACAAAGCTGTGTTGTACACCCTCCAACCTGTTTTCATGATCATATACTTATATACAAAATTATATGTCTGAGAGAACTTATTGTTTGCTTATTTTAAAAAAATAGGATTAACAATATCTGTTACTCTACAACTTGGATTGTTTTTTGGATAGTAATGCTGAACATCTTTTCCAGGTCAATAGATACACATCTTATTCATTGATTTTAACCTATAACTTTCTATGATAATGATAACCACAATTTACTTAATCATACTCTCATAGATAAGCATTTAGATCATCTTCAGGGCTTTGCTACTACAAACAATACTGCAACAAATACTATTATGCAGATATCCTTCCACAGTACCACCTTTGTTTCTAGAGGACATCTTCTCAAAGTGAGATTGCTGAGTCAAAGTATATGTATATTTGTACATATAATTTTTAATGTTAATAGCCATTGATTATGTTCCCAAATGATTGAAGAATTTCATTTTTCCAAAACAGCTGTCTTATCCTCATGGTGACATTCTGTCAGTAGTCCTCTTCTTCCAGTTCCTGGGTTAAGCTCTCCCTACCACATCTTCTGCCGTGAGGAAGCCATGGTGACTGGCGACTGACTCACTGCAGATCTGTCATTCTCTACCCTTAGCTACTTCCCACATCTCCCACTCGAGAATCCTTGGACTTCTGAATGACGCCCATGCCACAGGGGTGTCTTGGGAGTAGTATTGGTCAAATGCTTCTATTCCATTTCTCTGCCTGACCCTTCAGTGAAGATTTGGAGTCACTCTGTAAAAAACGTTCCTCTCCAAGTTCTAAACTAAAGTAGCTCACAGGCCCCCTCTCCACACTCATTCAGAAGCAACTAACCACAAGCCCTTGTTCTCTTGTAGAATCCAGTGAACAGGAAGACAAAAGTGAAGGTGCCTCAGGGGAGACACCCTCCCAGCCTTATCCAGCACCAGTGTACAGTCAGCCTGAGGAGCTGAAGGAGCAAATGGATGATGCAAAACCAACGAAACCCGAAGAGAATGAGGACTCAGACCCACTGCCTGATAACTGGGAAATGGCCTATACAGAGAAGGGCGAAGTCTACTTCATTGAGTGAGCTCCATGCACTTCTTTCAACATTGCCATAAAGTTCATAGCAGTATATAAATGATGTAGCAAATGAGGACATGGTCAAAGTAAAATATTTTTTTGTTGTTTCTGATAATAGCTTCCTTCTTTGTGGGAGAAGAATGGGATGGTGCCTTAATACAATTAAGGATCCTAGATTACAGCTATAAATCAAAGAATAAATTAAACAATTCCACTGGAAAATTTGTAGCTCTCATGACTAAAAAGGCAAATCTCCATGGGATGTTATTATTGAATTAGAAATAGTCTACATGGCATGGTGAAATGTTTACTCCTTGCTTCCAAGTCGTCCATACAGTCCAAATGAGGTACCCCTATATTTTTAGTCAGATTGCTAGAAATGTTTACCATCATGTTCACTGATGCAGCTTTTTAGAGCAAAGCACTTGCTTGCCAGTCACAAAAGGAAATATTTTAAACATGTACCCCTGAGGTCAGGTGTCAATAAAATCATTTGTTTTTGTATAGTTCTTCATACCTATTTTAATTAAATTCCTCTCTGTTTGCTGTTTACTGTTTTTATGACTTGCTGAGGAAACTGAAATGCTAATCCTGAATTCCCTGGTCATACTTAACTCAACCTAATCTTTTCTTTCTTCTGGAATTTTTTTTTCCAAGCTGAATTTTTAATATATTTTATTAATGATACTGAATGGATTTCCTTTTCATTATCCTTTAAGAGAAGAACAACTTCTTTTTAACAAAATCTTATGTTGAAGATCTTAGCACAAAATTATAATTGCTGAGGTGCATAAGACAATTAAAGTGTTCATCAGAAAAAATAAAAAGTATTGTTAATGAATAGCAACCCTTATTCCCTCAAAGTTTTACAGGACTCAAAGAGAAAAAGTAATAGAATTTGGATTTTTCAGTTACAACAGATGATAAAAATAGGTAAACTCTGATTATTCAAGAAAAATATTAAAACTGGAATCCTTTTCCCAACCTGGAGTGATTTGTGACTTAGATCTCCATAGGCAGAATTCAGTTGTGAAATTGAAATGTTACCACATGCCAATATTTAATTCACATGTGAAGGTGGGAGCTTTGATACATGTGGCCAAGGGAATATATAATGAGATAATTACTTGGTGCCCTGCTTGACTCCAACATGGATGAGAAATTAATGTTTTGCAGAAAATGAATCACTACTATTCACTTTTTGACAAATCTTACAAGTTTAAAAAATGAATAAGAATCTCTTACATCGTTTCTTATTTTACAATCAATGACCCAAAGATATCTTTTATCAATTAATTGGAAAAGAAAAAGTCATATAGAATTTTTAAAATACTCAAAAGCATTGATATCTAAAAAATATAATTTTGTTATTGATAAGTACAGTGTGACACCATTGCAGACCAGAAGTCAATATACAAATCCTAGATGGGCGGTCACACCTTAATGTTCAGAACAACTGATGCTCAGAACACGAATACTGTTAATATACACATTTTTGTGATATAGTACAGTGGGGGATAAGGCTATGTGTAAATAATAAAAGGAAACAAGCATCAAAAGTTGATTAAAGAACTCTTCCCTTAAAAATGTTTTCAGTAAAGCAATTATAAAAACCCTTTTTTGTGATTACAAAATAAACTTTCCTCATTTAACAGAGTCAGGTTTTGGGATTGGAGAAAAGGGATTTTGGAAAACAAGCTGTTGCTCATGGTATATAGTAAATGATGAGGCTCTGTCAGAACTTGGGGCGATCTACCCAAATGTTTCTGATAATACTCCACTCAGTCATCCAGTGTCAGAATTCAAGGATTCATAAGATTTTGCCCCTGCTCTCAAATTTATTGTCATGTTGGGGAAGAGAGACAAATAATTATAAAACAATTCATTTCTGAGTTTTGTAATACTATTGACTTAAGTAATAAATGGAGGCATCATAGAAAGGTGAGATAATGTTGATTTGAAAAGTTGGCTATATGTAGATAGAGCCAGGGATAGGAACTCCCATTACAAAGACCCAGTCCTGGTGTATTGGGAACAGTGAGAAGACCCCCCTGACTCTACGGGAAAAGTGTATGAATTGGTGAATCCTGTGAAATGATTGCTTAGTTTTCATTTGCAGGATCATTAGTGCATCTGAGAGAGAAGCAGAAGAGGGTTTGTTTGTTTGCCTTCTTACTACTGCAGGGAAGGATGAGTGGATTTCCTAGGAGCAAAGATAGATGGAGGTGGAAAATTAAGATTAAAAAGGAGGAGATAGTTTCATTTGTGGCAAGAAGCCGATGCTGAGGGAGACTCATCCAGGGGTTCAGGAGAAAGAAGCCTGGAGTGAAGGCTGCAGCGGGAGCAGGATGGGAAGGCGATTAGTTGAGCGGTACAGCGATGATCTGCAAGGAGGCTGCTCCCTGGAGCGGAAGCATTACCTGTCCTCCCTTCTTCCGGGACTGGTTTGAGGTCTAGCTTTCCTTCCTTCAAAAAGGTTACCTTTGAATCTCTGCAATGAGCTCAGGTGCCACAGAGCAGGGGGAGTCTTCTCTTTTTCTTTTCATCCAGTCCTGCATTTCCACTCCATCAGGCACATGCGCTGCAGTTTCCTTTCTCTCTGCCTGCTTTCACTCTGCTTTACTTCCCCTCAGTTTTCTCTGATTTTCTCCCAGCTACTTTAAGGCTTTGCTCTAGAATTCCCCTTCCCTTCCCAGGTACGTTTGACAAAAACAACATTTCAACCCACTGCCATTGATCTGTGAGCACCTTTGCTGTTGACAGTGCGATGACTTCTTGTGTGAATGAACTCTGCGAGGTATAGAGGCCCTTTGGAGACAGTCTGGTAGAGCAGGAGGCTGTGACAGGAGGGGGAGCATGGTCGGACAATAAGGACTTCCTCGGGGCCTAAGCCATTTCATGTCCCAGAATTCCTGGCCAAGAAACTTATAAAGCAAATTCTACTTGTAATATAAAAGTTTGCAGTCCTGAAGTAAAGTCATGGTAAAGAAAGAAGATGAAAAGGAAGGGTAGAGTAAGTTCAGAGGAAGGTAAAAAAGAGGAAGGAATGGTAGAAGAAAAGGAAAATTTGATTTGTGAGGTAAGGAGAGCTGACATTAGTGAAAACATTCAGAGAGTCACTAAGAGTAATGGAAATCTCCCCTGGTAAGTAGGTAAGACCCCTCATTATGCAGTCCTGAATTCTGTCTCCTGTGAAATAAAGATTGTGATGAAAACAGAAAATAAGTGAAACAGAGAACGACCCTGTGGTTCTGTGTACAAATTTTAAATATGCATATGTCCTTATTTATTTTTGAATAGGTCAAGTCTACCTATGCTGAAATGTTAATTTAAATATGTATTTTTAAAATGCATATATAAAAACATGGGTTTGAATTAGGGTAAAAAGTAATGTCATTATGTTGTCTTCTATGCGATGTTTTAGAACAATTTTTTATTTATTCAGTATTGCAACATAATTTATATGTCCCAGTACTTTACAAGTTCTGAATTTAGAAGATGGTTATTTTCATTGTTCTTAATACTGAACACAGGAGCCCACTGTATTTCCCACAATCTACAGAACTGCTTCCTTTGACGAATGAAAAAAGCAGATTCCTTTCATCATTTAGAGTGATATTTAATGGGAAAAGGCAAATATCTGAGAAAGTATTTTTAAACAACAGAATTTTAAATTGTAGTATGAAAGACAAAATTTGCAAGTGAATGTAGTAAGCTTTCAAGGGGGTAGAACTTGTATTTTGTTAGTTTTGTTAGAATGTATGACTTAAAAATTGAAAAGCATGTATCTTATCAAAGTACAAATACCAAAGATATATTAGAGCAGAACTTTGTTCTGGTAAGAACCACGTGCATAGTCTCTTTTAATTATATAACTACCCACTGTTAAGAAAAGTATGGGTTGAGAGGCCATTGGAGAACTTGGTGGGTAGTTGGACTCAGGAGATTAATGAGAGCTGAGGTTCAGACCTTCTAAATGACTAACTTACTCATTCTAGGGTCTCTCCTAAGATACCCCTTGGGGTGATGGATGTTTTACCTTTGAAAGTGGCTATTTGTACAGAGAACACTTTCTAAAGGCTAAGGGAGTGAACCCTAGAGTAGACTTCCTTGGATTCTGGCATTTTTGTGGGTTAGGGATTGAGGGTGGTAAAAGCTAACCTCCTGCCCATACCAATAGGGGAGAAGGGTTCCAGGAGATAAAGTGGTTCTAACAGCTAAGGATCAGAAGGCAGCAGCTTTTAAGGAAAAGAAAGAAGGCAAGTTAATTCTCCTAGGTATTATTTAATTTGAAATGGTATATTCATTGGAGTTTTTATGTATTTTCCCACATGCACTACTAAATAGAAAAGATTACAAATTGGCTGAGTTAACATTTGGCCAATTTGTAATTTTTGTAACATAACAAAACGCAATGTGCTAAGGAGTCTACGTACCATATATAGAGACAAGCAACAAATAATTACACTATGACAAGTGGTAAGGGATAGACAGAGGGTACTACAGTGTTCCTTCAGAATGAAAAGCAGCACTCAGTGTGGATTGGAATGGAGATGATGATCAGGGCAGCATTCTTGGAGGAGATGACACAAGGCATGGGTGTTAAAGTATACATGGGAGCTACAAACACAGAGAAAGGAGAAAAGGACTGGGCAGGCAGAATGGAGATTAAACTAAGTGCACACTGTTGGCAGGAAAGAAGGGAATGAAATTTTAGATAGCTGGAGAAAAGGTGTCCATAGAGGCATAGCACCAAATCATAAAAGCCATGACTACCAAGCTAAAGAGGATAGACCTCATCTTTATATAATAAATAGTAGCTGCGAAAATTATTATGGAGGCAAAAATACAGCTTAAAAAGTTAAAAGTAGGTACAAGATAGTAAAAATATGCAGGAAGAGTAAGGGGTTAGGGGATAGAGATGGTTCAGTGATGTTTAATCAGTTGCTCCTAAGGAAAATGAGATTACCATTTTGTTTTTATCTGCTTAACAAGAACCTTAAAAAGTGCAGAAAACTAAGACGACAGTGTATTTCATGTCCATGTATCACATGATCACAGGCTCATTTCTGATTTGGGTATACAATGAAACCACAATGTATAGGATCTCATTCTGAATACTATCCTCACATTATTGCTGTACTTAACACCCAGAAATAACAATGTGAAGAAAAATAATAAGTAACAATTTATTTTTTAAAGAGTAAGGTCTAAGGAATATTTATAGCTGAAAAAATCTATTCTCTAATATATTCATCTACTGTATTCTCAGGGACAAAATGATGACATTTAGGAAACACAAGGGATCCAAATATCACAGAATATTCTTTTTATTACATTCAGCATACCATGCTCTATTTAACAAGGCTATGAAGTAGATCAATAATTTTAAGCTATTTTCAACAGCAAAGATTAAATGAATAACTTTCTGTTAACCACAGGTTTAAAATTTAATAATGAACTCTTTCTCTCTATGCATCTTGGTTAATCAAGAGGCAGGAAGATTGATTTCTCTTGGGGAAATAATACGTTATTCAATTTATTTACTAGTAAAATTTTATATTCAAAACCTCCATGTGTCAAATTTAATTACTAAGCAAATGATTCCATACAAAAAAAGGGTAAGGTGCTATGAAATGTGAAGTTTTAAGCTGAAGTTTTACCATTATCATTTTCCAAATAATGCATAGGGCAAAAACAGCTAATGCTAGGTAGACTTCTCTGAGTGCTGGCATCACTCGCCTTTAACTACATACTGATCAAAGTGAAAAAATAAAAATAAATAAAGCAGGAGCAGGGGATAACATGTTTCCATTATGTTACTATTCTCTGCTTTTTAGGAAATTTCAGACTTCCAAGATGTGTGGCTTTGTTTCTCTCTGATTCACAAATCGAAGGTAAAATTAGACTCATAAGCTGAACTGTACCACCAGCCCTTCTTTTATTTGAAGATGATAATGGGTTTTCCTCATGGTGGAAGTTGTGAAGCATGAACGCCCTCACTTATCCTCCTGCTCAGATGTATAAGTGGCCTTCACAGGGGGAAACAAGAGGAAACAGCTCATAGGAGAACAGGAGACAGGCATAACTGCATCATGGTTTAGTAGCCTCAGAAGGTTCTCTGATTACATATAATAAAGTTGATCTCTTGCTGATACTTAACCTGTGTATTTCTGTGGCCAAAATAATAAGACCCATTCTACAAGCTATTAGAGAAAGCAACTGTTGAAACTATAAAGGAAAGTACTCAGTAAATTTGGCTCCTAACTTCTTATCTCTCTTTCCAGAAAAACAGGGAAGATTCAAGAAATATATGTATAAAACATGAAAACAACAAAGAACTGCTGTCCAAAAATACCTTCCTTAGTTTTTTGCCAGTACTTGAAAGGGTACCCCTTCTAAATGCCAATTTCTTGTGTTAATTATTAACTGTGAATATATGATTTATGTCAGACACTATGCTTGGTTCTTTAGCTATATCATCTAATTTAATCATGGCAAGATTCCTTAAAAGTAGCCACTGTTAATCCTTTTTACAGAGGAGGAACCTGAAGAATAAATGGGGCTGGAATAACTACTTAGGTATTCTTGACTCCAAATCTCAAGCTCTTTCCATTAAGTCCACCTACATCCTCTACTTAGTTTGAATTAGGTTTTGTTTTGCAAGGCAAGTAATTCTGAACAGATGGGAATATTATGTCTATTACCCATGTACTTATTCTTTAGTGTAACTTGTTTTAATTCAGATGATTTCTTCCCTGGAATTGGTTTAGTTGATGCAAGAGTCAGGGTGGGAGGCACCTAAGTGGGGGTAGGAGCTCTAGCAGGCACATCGATACAATAGGTATTTGCTAGGTAGGGATGTTGAACCTCAGAAAACAGTTGTTGGATGGAAAGAAAAGGAAGTTTCAAAAATTAAATTAATCACTTTGCCTTTCTTTAGCAGCCCTGCTTAACTGAGGTTGGAATCCATTCTGAACGATGACAAATGAAGTCTCATTTCTTTTCCCTTGTAGGACTGGATATGTGCTTATATCCTAAAGTAGCAGAAAAGTAATTCATGGTTAAATGTAAACTATAAAGGGTGGATACATCTGAAAATAGAGCTAATCAGGAAATTGTTCTTGTCTTCCTTATTAAAATGCAAAGATTAGTTCAGACCAAGACCAAATTAGAATAATATTTCTAAAAAAAAAAACTTTAGATTTTGCAAAGATCAAATGCAGTACTGATTGCTTAATAAAATCAGGTAATGACCATGCCATGTAGAATATTGGAAATAATCTAGAAATTAATGGAGTTATACATTAATCTTCTAGAAACAACTTAATTCATTGCCTTCAAATAATTTTTCCCCAACTTGTAACTTCTTAATGGTTTGTCTTTCTTTTAGTTAACACAGCAAATAGGGAAGGCCAAATCTTTTGAAAAGAAACTGGAATGTAATTGCAACTGTGTAGCGTGAACCAGGTCTTAGCTCAAAGTTGTGGCCAAAATATCAAGCTGACTTCTAGTAGTCTGATGTGAAGAAGATTGTCAATAGCTAAGACTTTTGGCCAACTCTGCCTCCAGACTTGTTCCACATGATGGCAAAATAATAGTTCATCTAGTTAAAACATTGAGAATATGAGAGTAAAATTAAGAAGCAGATAAATACATTGCTTGACATCATACAAATAGAATTGAGCAGTTGACTTGACTTTATATATTTCCTGTAGTTCCTAGCTGTTACATAAACCCAAATTAATGGACAGAGTTAGAAATAGTAATAGTCCCACCAAAAAAGTTGGCCACCCCTAAAACTCCTGATAGTCTTTACTAGAAGTTAATTCAGGAAAACAAGATGTGTTTTCTCTTCTTCATTCTCCTTTCATTTTGAATACAGTTAAGATGGGGAAAAAATCACTATTTCTTTTGTGTGTGTCTGTATGTGGGAGGTATGTGCATGAATGTACGTGTGTGAATACATTTCCTTGAAGAATCAACTGAAAAGCCTCCTCTTGGTTTTGTTAAGAGACCCTAGCTTTATTACAGTGTTATTATATACATAAGAAGTACTCAAATCGAAAATGTCTCATCTACTGGAGAAAACACATCCATATAATAATCTGTGACAAAGTATCTCTAACTTTAAAACACATGGACGTACACAGAAACTCCACCCCTGTTAATCACAGTACTATTCACAGTAGCCAAGATGTGAAAACAACCTAAATGCTCATTGACAGATAAATGGATAAACAAAATGTGATATACACACAAAGAATGGAATATTACTCAGCTTTAAAAAAAGAATGAAATCCTGCCATACGCAACAACATGGATAGACCTTGAGGACATTTTGCTAAATGAAATAATCTGGTCACAGCAGGACAAATACTGTGCAATCCCACTAATATGAAGTGTCTGAAATAGTGAAATTCATAGAAGCAAAGAGTAAAATGGTCACTTCCAGGGACTGGAGGGAGAAAGAAATGAGGAGTTGCTGTTCAATAGGCATAAAGTTTCAGTTATACAAGATATGTTTCACAGATCTGTTGTACAACACTGTGCCTTAGTTAATATTATATTGTATGCTTAAAAATTTGTTAAAATGGTAAATCTCATTTTAAGTGTTCTTACCAAAATTAAAAAAAAAGGAGTCAACTGAATAATTGAGTTAAATGTCATGAGTCTATGGATCTCAAAATCAGATTTAAACTACACCATTTAGGTAACTACTTGTTATGAGTGTGATGAGAAACAAAAGTGTAAATAAAGGTTCAACTATATGCCATTTTTGCCTATAAAGGGCTTATTTGGATAATCCAGAATATATATGTTTATTCTTTTTACAAGAATTATTTGTAATTAAAACAAGCATAAATATATGCATATAGTTCTTTTAAACAACTTATGGACTACTTAGACATGTCAATTATCCTCTGAGTATCCTCAAGCCCCAGATGAGTAAATGTTGATATGGAAGATGAACATATTTCATATTATGAATATATTATAGAGGATTATCACTTTCTCAACAACAGTGCTTCTGTCAGGGTATTCTGAGGGACAAAAAAAAGCACCACCTTATTCAAATTTTTAATTATCTTACTTTCTAACATGATTAGGAATGGATCTTTAAAAATATGACCTTCTATATTTAAACTGAATTTTCTTATGAACTCATGGGACTACATCAAACTAAAAAGTTTCTGTACAGCAAAGGACACCATCAACAGAACAAAAAGGCATCCTACAGTATGGGACAATATATTTGTAAATGACATATCTGACAAGGGGTTAACATCCAAAATATATAAAGAATTTACACACCTCTACACCCCAAAAGCAAATAACCCGATTAAAAAATGGGCAGAGGATATGAAGAGACAGTTCTCCAAAGAAGAAATTCAGGTGGCCAACAGACACATGAAAAGATGCTCCACATCACTAATCATTAGGGAAATGCAAATTAAAACCACAATGAGATATCACCTCACACCAGCAAGGATGGCCACCATCCAAAAGACTAAGAACAACAAATGCTGGCGAGGATGTGGAGAAAGGGAAACCCTCCTACACTGCTGGTGGGAATGCAAGCTAGTTCAACCATTGTGGAAAGCAATATGGAGGTTCCTCAAAAAACTAAAAATAGAAATACCATTTGACCCAGGAATCCCACTCCTTGGAATTTACCCAAAGAATACAACTTCTCAGATTCAAAAAGACATATGTACCCCTATGTTTATTGCAGCACTTTCTATAACAGCCAAGATATGGAAGCAACCTAAGTGTCCATCAGTAGATGAATGGATAAAGAAGAGGTGGTACATATACACAATGGAATACTATTCAGCCATAAGAAAGAAACAAATCCTACCATTTGCAACAACATGGATGGAGCTGGAAGATATTATGCTTGGTGAAATAAGCCAGGCAGAGAAAGACAAGTGCCAAATGATTTCCCTCATTTGTGGAGTATAACAATGAAGCAAAACTGAAGGAACAAAGTAGCAGCAGACTCAGAGATTCCAAGAAGGAACTAGTGGTTATCAAAGCGGAGGGGTGTGGGAGGGCAGGTGGGGAGGGTGGGAGAAGGGGATTGAGGGGTATTTTGTTTAGTACACATGGTGTGGGGGGTCACGGGGAAAATGGTGTAGCACAGAGAAGGCAGACAGTGAATCTGTGGCATGTTACTACACTGATGGACAGTGACTGAACTGGGGAATGAATGGGGACTTGTTAATATTGGTAAATGTAGTAACCACATTGTTTTTTTTCATGTGAAACCTTCATAAGAGTGTATATCAATAATACCTTAATAAAAAAATAATATAATAAAAAAACTGAATTTTCTTCAGTATAAAACAATTACAATTTACACTTTGAATTGTAGGCCATGTAGCAAAAGAAAGTTTTGAGAAGTCCCCATCCTGTCAATGACCCACAGTAGTTTGCACTTGTACTTCGTGGGGATCTTTGAATGATAGCGGGCAATTGCTAATGGCCAGGAAAACACGTTTTGCTGAATTCACTTTACCACTGTTTACAATGTCATCACTCATACTAGCTTGGTAGTCACTCTAATCTTAGGTTCCGTTCAATCTACTTGCAGTTCTCCTTGGTGAAACTCCAATTACCATTGATTTCTCTTTTGGATTTCTCTAATGAATATCTACTGTTCTTGAGTATGATACCACGCAGAAAAAAAAAATGAAAGTCATTCTATGGACTTCACAGTCATGTGGTGTGCATCAAATGGTGTGCGTGTTGCAATGGGGGCAGGAGAAAGTAGAAAAAGGAAAGTTTTTCCTTTAAATTATAAGTGGTTTGAGAAACGGTCAATGATTTCAGACTGGCAAATACAGAAAATTCCAAATGGAGGATGTATGTAGGATGTGTGGGTGCCCGTACCAGGAAAAATGCTGACTTCCAATTTGGAATTTCTTCCCCGCCACCCTCCCCCCAACTTCACTGAGATATAGTTGATATACAAAAAAAGCTGCACATGTTTGATGCATAGTCTGATGAACTTGACAAATATTCATGTTATGAGCCTGATGTACACATATCAACATCACTGCAATCAAGGTAATAAACATATTTATCATATTTATCATCCTCCAAAGTTTACTGTGTTCCTTTTTGTTGTTGTTAAGAACCCTTAAGATGAGCTCTACTCTCTTAACAAAATTTTAACTATACTTTATTGTTAACTATAGGCACTGGGTCATCATTTCTTAGTTTTAACCCTTCAAATCCTGATTAATTTGGATCACACCATCTACAGAATGACTCAACAGAATTTAAGAGCTAAGGGTAAGAATTTAAAAGCCAAAGGTAAGGATTTTCAAATATACATTTGATTTTAATTCAATGAATTCAATTCTTAAACACAAAGTAACTTGCGTTCAATAAAACTAAACTGGTAAATACCAAAGACACAAAACCTAATTAACTCTATTTATTGGGGTTTTAGGTGGGTTAATATTTTCTTGAGGAGATGTATGAGACCAAATCTATATCTTTCCTATTTACTAGCATTTTAAGCCACCTAGAAAAAATTTAAAGTCCCTCCCTTGATCAAATATTAACAAGAACAAAAACTATGTTAACATGGATGGAATTTCAAATTCATCCCTGAGATCAGAGAACTGAGGGCAGCCAGAATGAGTGCTGCTTTGGGAATCCTGGAAACTTCATTCTAGCTTTGGATCTGCCTGTCATGCTAGGAAAATCCTATTACATTATCTGTCGCTCATGCTGCCAGAAAGATGGAACTTTGTGATGGAAAAAAAGTTCTTTCTTTGTTAGCATTTGGCAATTTCAGATCCAGTTTTAGTCCATTCAATTCTTATGACTCACAGCTCCCCTTCCCCCAAAGTTGACAGAGCACGTCTTAGATTCTTTATCTCAGATTTGTGATCTGAATAATATACTATGTTTGTATACATGTACATGTGTGAAATGGAGAAAAGAAGAATAAGAGAAAAAAATTGAAAAGTAGCAGTCCCACATAGAGCCATTTTTTAAATAGTTTTTAGAGATTATCATCTTTATCACAGATATCTGCTGTGACAATCATTATTTCTCCCAATGAGCGAGTTACCATTTGGGTCGCTAGCACCTCTGTTACCAATTTCATCATCAATCAGTGAAAATTCTATATTCTATATTGTAAGGAGTTCATAAGATGATAGGTAAGTCCAATCTTAAAACCATACCCCAAATCTACTTCTATATCCATGTTTTGAAACTCAAAATGCCTTTTCTCATAGAAGCTATTTAATATAAAATATGTTATATAATGTATCATATTACATATTTATTGTATATTTTGTGTATATAAATATGCATATTGTTATATATAATTTGTATGTGTGTGTGTATATATATATATATACACACACACACACACGAGAATACCATATCTAAGAGCATTTATTTGATAACATGCTTTATAAGAAGTGCTACTTCTCATTTTACTGTAAAAGTTAGTATCAGTTGAGATAGTATATATTTTTAGTTCCACCTTGGTATGTCTGTATTGAGCACTGTGCTAATGCTTCAGGTCTTAATACCCAACTATTGATTGGAAATCTGCACCTAACTACCTTAAGGAACCTCAAACTAAGCATGTCTGGAGCTAATCACATTACTTCCAGCCTTCAAGGTGTTCTCTGTCCATTCATGGTGTGAGCATTTCACCAGCCACCCAAGCTTGAAAGATGATTCTTCCTTAGCCTGCTCTGCCTCAAGTTCCAATCCATCAACATGCCCTGTAAATTCTGTCTTAGAAATGATTCCAGGAGCTAAATAAAGGCAGTTGTATTTGACAACTTTTCCCTAACAGTCCCACCACGCCACCCCACCCCCACCCCAAAGTGGCGACTGTGGGCCTGGTGCTTCCCCTGCCCAGAAGGCCTCTCTTCCCTTTGTTAAATTCTTTTACAGGCTCAGCTCAGTTATTGTTACTTCTATGGAACATTTCCTAATTTCATTAACTAGAATTAATTGTTCTCCCTTCAGTGCTTCTGAAATCCGTCTATAAAAAGAAAAACAAAACAAAAACAAAACACAGTAACTAAAATTCAGTGAAGCAGGTGCTGTAGGTGCCCTGAGATAAGGGGTAGACCTTAGTCACTCCTGGTACAGCTTTAGTCACAACCTTAGTACAGCTCCTGGCACATTCAGCAATTATTAAAGGTTTCAGTTCAAATCAGGGGCTTCTGCTCCCTCAGGCACTGGGTCTAGAGACATCCAGGAGTCTGAAAAACAATTCATCTGTATTTCAGAGCACCTAGGTTGTACTGGTCATAAGGATCTCCATGTCCTTCTTTCCATCCCCCTCATCCTTGTCAGTTCTCTCTGCTCTGGAACAAGGTGAGAAGTGAAATGCAGTCAAGGTATAGAGGGTGCTTCTGAGAAGACAAAGTCCTAAATGGAGGCTGACAAGAGGAATAGTTATCCTTAGAAGGCTATTGAGCCTTTCAGCTGGGAAAGCTATTTCCAGCAGCTAGTCACAATTAAGAATACTCTTATGCATACCTAACCCAGGGTTACCTAGACTAGCATTTCTCAAACTATGTTCCACAAATCTCCCATGATCACTCAATGGAGGCTTTATGATGAAACACATTTGGGAAATATATCATATCCATCCTCTCACCCAAAGATTTGCATTGCATATTAGTATATTAAAAGTTTCATTTAAAAAAAGTAAATAAAAAATTTATTTAATCCTATGTTTGACAATTATTTGAACATGAGAATTTATACAATTGCCTCTATCCTTAGAACACTAATTAACTCATTGATGAATATGTGAGATAGAGTTGAAAAGCTGGCTTATACTAAACCTAAAGTAAACAAAAGTTTCATGTACAAAAAATGAACCTTACAGCAAAGCACTTATAAAATTCTATCTCCAGTAGCCCAAGGGAACCACACTCTCCAGTTTTAGAGACATTGCTCCTGAGAGCCCTTGGATGTGTAAAAGGGTTAATAGGATCTACTATTTTATTTATGAACTCTCTGATTTTTAATAGCTTCTCTAACTCCAGATATTCTGAAAAGCGGTTCATTAATAGGGGGCTTCAGGGACGGCCCTACAGTCCCTAGGCCAAAACCAGTTTACCGCTTGTTTGCATAAAATTTTTTGGAACCCAGACATGCTCATCTCTTTATTTATTGTTTATGGCCGACTTTGCCATAAAACAGCAGAGCCGAGTAGTCCAGTAAGAGATCATGTGGCCTGTAAGGCCTAAAATATTTACTGTCTGGTCTTGTACAGAAAAAGCTTGTTAATCCTGATTTCTAAGATTATTTTTTACTTAAAATTAGATGACTTCTTTCTATAAGCAATATTGTATAATTTGTAATCCATATTAATCAAATCTGGAAAATATCTATTTAATAAAGTTACCAAGTATAAGAACAAAACCTTTCAATTGTCATAGATATAAAATTAAAACATCAAAAACTGGTATTTCAAAAGTCATAACACGAAGAAAAGTTTCAGTGATCTGAAAGGTAACAATTCGCAGTGTATGCATAGTATACCTGGGAGAAACTTTTTTTTTTCAAAATTTTTACTTGATTTTCAAAGCTTTACAAAGTTCTTTTTAAATATCTAGACACTTCCCATGGTCTTTCACATGGTTACAATTTTAATCTTGCTAATTTATTAAAGCACTTAAATTTAGCCTCTTCTGAGCACTAATGAAAATCTCCATTTGAATTATAATTAATTGGAAAGTTCTTGAAACATGCAATTTAGCTTAATCAAAAGTGAAAAATCTCATCTTTTCTCAAGGAAGATAGAACTTCAAAGTAATTGCTCAGTATGTAGAACACTACATGAAAATTTAATAAAATAATATACTTACAGCTAGTTTTTCCCTGAATTGCAGAATTTGATGAGACTTACATGGGTACTATGATAAATGTCTTGTGTTGATATTTTAAATTAGCTTAATGTGCTGTAAATAAAAATAAGTTTCAAAAAAATCTAGAAGATAATGTGGGTACAGACTTTTTGTAAATATTGAGATGATAGCAATGATTTTAAATTGCTGATAAAAGATTATCCTGAGCTTTGCAGAATCACTAATGGTGGTCTAATATTATATTCTTACCTCATTTTTAAAGAATATTCCAAAAAGACTATGAAAGTGATGTCTAAAGGCCTTAATGTACATCCAAATACACATTAACAAAATCTCCAATACAACTGTTAGAAATACGCACGGAGAGTAAATTACATCACTCAAACACAGTGAGGGCACTTACATTTCTGAAAATAGTTGTTTTTTCTTTCATAGAGTCTCTGAAAAAGAATGCCCAGTCCTAGAGATTTCTACTTGAACATAATTACAAAGAACTAAGAAAAAAAGTGAGTAGAAATGGGATATAATCTCTTAGAATGATTCATTAATATTAGTAATAGAAGCTATCATTTATTGAGGATTAATATATCCATAGAATGTAGTACATGACTTTTGTGTATTATTCTTTCACATGGTAATTTAATAGTGTAGATACTATTATTACCATTTGTGATCAGGATACTGGGATTCTGAGAGTTTTATCTTGCTGAAAATCAAACAATAAACGACTACAAATTTTGTCTTTTTTTTCTGGATTCCAATGCCTAGATTCTTGTAACTGTGCCTTAAGGCACTAAAGGAAAGGTTCACTAATTATAACTGATGAAAAGTGGACCAAAAAAGTACAATTAGTTATTTTTAAATCTTGCCTGTCACCTAAGGCGTCTCTAGATTATGACCCAGAGTGTTGAACTAACACGAAGCTTAAAGGGCTAAAGAAATACTTCATGTGAAATATCTAGCATTCCTCTATATCCTGGTCAAGTTCAGTTGACTGGGTGGTCACTATCTTGGTAGGCTTGGAAGACAAAGTGCAACTGGTAATGCTAGAAAAATACAGAGACAGAGAGACCCCAGGGAGCGGACTTTGACAAGTAAAACTTGAAGCCATTCCATTTCTTTCCTCCAGGCCTGCTGACTTAAATGAAACCTGGATAAGAAGAAAAGAATCCATGGGGAAAGACAGAACAGGGGCACACTAAGTTAGTGTTTGGAAAAGCTTAAATTTATGAAGAAACAGAAAACTGAGGAGGAACTTCTACCATATTTTGAATTTTGATGGTTCTCTTGAGAAAAGGCACATAAAGGATCAAGTAGCAAGCTCAGCTAGCTCCTTTGATCATGGAATGGCACTTACTTAAAAGAACATTTGGAAACTATGAATCTACAAACTTGAATAGTGAGCAGGTAATTTCTCAAAAAATGAAGTTAGTCTGCCATGCCAAAACAAAAACAAAACCTAATAGTATTTTTCTGCAATGACAAAATTCAAGGTGTCAGGCAAAAATTAAAACTTTGGAAAACTTCAATCTGCCACCATAAGATTAGGGACTTCCCAATACTTCTGATAAGATCAGTGGTGATATTAATGAATATGAATTGTTATACTATGCAGTGAAATATGTCAACATTTCAACATAACTCAGTTGACAAATATGTTCCAAATGACCAAAGCATGAATCTACAAAATAATGGATAGGTTAAAGATTTATTCAAAGTGCCAGATAGGCTGATGGATTATAATATAACAGAGTATGAAAAGTAGATTGTTATAATTTCAGATTCTACACTGCAATTAAACTCTAAAAAACTATCACTTGTCAAGTTCTGGTATATATCAAAGACTATCCAAAGTCCTAAAAAGGTCTACTAAAATACTCCTTGTTTTTCTACCTACATAACTATGGAATTTCTTCATATATTTGACTAAAAAAAAACTAACACAAAAGATTGAATGTAGAAGCAGATATGAGAATTCAGCTATCTTCTATGATGCCAGATATCAAAGAAATTTGCAAAATTATAAAATGATGCCATTTTTAAAACTATTCTTTGAATATATATTTCCATCAAAATATTGTTAGTATGTAAGGTATTTAATTTTAATTATTTTTAAATAAATTAACAGATCCTTTTTCAATTTCTCACTTGACTTTACATTTTGAATACAGTAAATATTAATAGATAAAACCATATAAGCAAAAGCTCTTTAGGATCTTAATTTTTAAGAGTATAAAGGATCCTAAAACCAGAATGTGAGAATCACTGTTTTAAGGGCACTTTCCCAAAAGGCTTTTAGGTGAAACTAATTTCTTTCCCATTTCAAATGAAATAATTTAGTAAGTGTTCCACAAATCTCTTTCTCTGGCATTAAGATAAGCAATTACTATTCATGAACAGCAACTACGTACCATAAACAAAGCACTATGATATGGTTGGGAGGAAGATGACTAAATTAAGGGCTTCAGATTCAAACACCTGCAGATTCTATGCATGTGACATAAATGAATAAAATAATCTCCATCTAAGAACTAAGCCCTTCCCTTTTTCTTGCAACTCTTTCATTGCTTTTCTATCATTAATGGTATCCCTTTTGATAGACTTAAATCCCAAGAATATGCTTTCACCTTAAAGCTACCATAAAAAAAGCAATAGCACAAGTCTCATTGTAAGTGGCATTTGGCTCCGTCACCCCACCTTCAACCACAGAGAAACCCTGTCAGGCCCTCTTCCACCAGCACCTCTTCAGTATGGGCAAAGAACCTACAGAGTCAAAGGGATACGCCCACCAGCAGGCTGCTCTCTGGCTCCTCTGGAGTCTGCTAGACCACATTCCACAAAACCTGGAACCCAAATCCACTGCCAAATGGGTTTGAGCTGCTCTTCTGACTTGTGTGAGTCTCTCCTCTAGATTAGTCTTCCTGAGGGCTGGAGTTGCACTCCCCTGACCAATATAAATATGCTTAGGCCTCATGGGTGTCTGTCTGCAATGGACAGAGTTTGTACAAGCAGAACAGGGTGTCCAGGACAGAATAGGAGCCAGAAGAGCAATGGCTGAAGACTACCTCCCCCAGTAGCACCCATTCCACCCCTCAGCTTTGAAAAGCCCAAACTCAAACTTAGCCTCTTGGTGGTTATGTAGGTTTATTTGTTCATGCAGGAGAATAAAACATGCTGAAACACATGAAATGTGGGTATTTATTTGTATTTTCTTGCCAGCTCACAAATATAAAGAATGAGCCTGGCTATTGATGCTTGGCCTAGGTGTAGAGAAGGACAGTGGGGAGAGAGAAGGAACATGGCCATCGTATTGATATCACCTGTCTAAAGAGGACTGACATTCTCAGATCCACCTGAAATTTGCCAGATATTCTGATTTTTAAAGGGATATGAGGAATCCAAATTTTGATACAAAAACTCTTATTTTTAACATCTCGACAACTAATTGAAAAAATTAACACTTGATAGCAAACACTGAACAGTTCAAAAAATGCACTTGGAGATCTACAACTTTACATTAATCCACCAAGATTTGATGAAAGTTCGTAATATGGTGGGGTTTCCAAAGACCTCTCCCTGAAACTTCACCAGCATCATGATTAATAATGATGTTAATAATACTAGCAGTTACTTATAGAATGCCTAACAAAGGCCAGCCATTATATTAGGACAATTGAACACTTTATCTCAATAGCATTCATACTTAATAAAGTTTTTCATTTATGGGAAAGCTTTGGAGCTCAAATACCAATTTTCACTTAGTCAGTCCCCATTATAATAATTATTATCAAGAAATTTGTTTATGCTTTTATACAGTGACTTGACTGTAGCAAGTATCAAGTATGTGCATATAGATTAGAAAAATTTACGTGGCCTGTGGAGAGAGTAAAGCTTGGCACAAGTTGTAGTTAAGTGAGTTAATCTGCTTCTCATATTGATTCCAGGCCTGTAATTCAGTAACAGGTTCTGGGCAAGGGAAACTTAAATCCTTCTGCACAACAGGAACATTGGACATGAAGCTCTTCTGCTTCTATGCCAATAAAGTGTCATCTCTTGATTATGACTTCTTTTATAGCTTTTCCATAACTCCTTCAAATGGTATTCTAGATAGTCTGTAAAGCAGTTAATCAGAATACATTAAAATTTGTACTTAGCACTAAAATGTAAATTAATTGTGTGTTTTCTCTCAAATCTAACCATTTTAAACATCTGGTATATATATTTTAGTGCTTCATTGACTCTAATGGTGATAATTTTAGCAAGTTGTTACAACTACTTTTCACTTCCTCATCACAGCAAGTCCAAGAGATGCGCTAATGTGTCAGCATCGAAGCATCACTTGCAAACTCAGTAGAGAAATAACCAGCCCTCTTCGGTCCATCATAAAGTAAAACAGAGCAGAATGTTATCATCCGCCCACTGCCAACTGAATGATGAAACCATTGGCCTTACTGTGAAGAAAGTTTAAAGTTTTCAAGAATCAAGGGCATTACGTACAGGAAATTAATCTTCCCACTGCCATGTTTTATACTTCTGAACATCAATTTTCACCAGCTGTGATAACTTCTTTTGTAACATCTGCTGGAGGGCAGAAAAGATGCACAGTGATTGTACTTAAGCATAGCAATATTTTTTTTTATTATTAAGGCCTACAGAATTATGGGAAATTCATGACTTGCAAATTATAAATTATGTAAAGATTGAAAATGCTCATAACTTACTTTTAATTAAGTAATAAGCCAGAACAGATTTTTCAAATTTTGAATAATGTGCATTTCAAATGACAGGCAATAATTCATGCAAAGAGGATCATATACTGAGTTCAAGATGTTCATATTTCATTTTTACATTCCAAAGCTGCTTCTCTTCAGTTTTTCTCTCTTAGATCTTTGCCATCGTACTTAGTATTAAATAGCTGACTTGACCAATGTTTCTCTAGAATTATTCAGTATTTCATTTGATTATCTTTCCTATTTGGTTTCCTGGACACACAGGGCTTAAATTCTAATGCTTATAATTCCAAGGTGCAGAGGGATGGAATGCAAATAGTTCTACATTCAGGTCACCAAGTTCTATTTTTATCAATTCTTTCCCCTGGGCTTAAATGAACGTGTCGTTTGTTTCAGCTTTATATAGATATGACTTCAGTCAGTATTTGTTGAAAAATCACCATTTAAAAAAAAAAAGTAGACAAGTTTAGAGTTAGCAATTTGGTTTTCAACAAAAAGCCAATTTCTTTTTCACCAAAAATAGAAGAATGAACCACACTAACATAGCAAAATTACTGAGTCAAACTTTCCCTCTCTTAATCTCGAGCCCAGGGCTTGATTCCGCTAGTTTCTAGCTCTGAGTGATAAATTAAAATACCAAAAAGAAGCCATAAGGGCAGTAAATGTAAGGCCAGTCTAAACATAAAGTATCTAAATGGATATGGTTACTATCTTTGTTTTGGGCTGTTATAACAAAAATATCATAAATCAGGTGGCTTCTAAGCAGCAAAGATTTGTTTCTCACAGTTCTGGAGGCTGGTAGTGGCAGACTCAGTGTCTGCTAGGAGCCTGCTTCTGGGTTCACAACCATCTTATCCCTGTGTCCTCACTTGGCAGAAGGGTCTAGGGAGCTTCCTGGCTTCTTTTTCATAAGGACACTAATCCCATTTACAAGGGCTCCATCCTTATGGCCTAATCACCTCCTCTGGGAGGCCCAACCTCCAACATCACCACACTGGGAGTTAAGTTCCAACATGTGAATGTTGGGTAAACACAGTCCATAACAGACTATTCTCCAGTGACTCACACTTTACTCAAAGCAAAGAATGTAACACTTTCACCACGTCAGAAGTTCTACCCACACACCAGAAAACTCTTCACCTCTAAAACATTTTTCAACTATTTTTTTAATTGTTAGGAAGGCACGTGGACTTTCAGTTACATGGCTGTGAGCGCTTAGCCCTTGGAAGAATTGTGGTGGCCACAGAAAACAAGATGTCTACCTGCTAGCAGTCACAGGTCTCAGGACAAACCAGGACAGACTCATGCAAAACAGGACATTAGCAAATAACTGCATGGGTATGTACACATTAAACCACTTTAAGTATCGATGTCTCATTGCTTTGCATCTTCTAAGATTCCACCCTCTACAATTCTGAGTGTAGCATCCCTCAGGGACTTTTTAAATGTTTTAAGGCAACTATAGATCTAAATCTAAATGTATAAATCTCCTGAAATGAACAATTTCTTTTCCATAAACATGGGCTCTTATTTCACTTTCATATAAAATGATATTCGGCTCTACTTATTCCTGCCATCTGCTATTGTTACTCACATTACCAAATGGTGTTGCAAGGTTGAATGGTCTAAAAAAAGGTTTACTTGGACTGAAACATTCGGAAGGAATCCAAAGGAAATAGCAGATTTGGTTTTGTTCATTAATGTTGTTATGAGCCCTCACCAATACATGCATAATTCCATTATGCCTTCAAGTTACTGGCAAATAACCTGAGAAAGGGTTACATGGGTTACACAGAGCAGGGAAAACAGGAGAGACACATGGTGTATGAATGTATTGTTTACCTGACTGAAGTCTGTCTGTTTATCATACGGAGTGGGCCACTGGAGGGTTGGCTATGCCAAAAAACTTGGAAAATGGAACGATGCCCTTGCCCGAAAAAGAGAGGTGTCATGGAAGAGCCTAAGTCAAGGCAATTCCTATCCTAAGAGGGAAAGCATTAGGTCATCTTTAAAGCATTAGGTCATCTTTCTTAACACAAGAGACTTTCAGATATTTGATTAAAAACATTTCTTAATTTTTCCATCCAATATAAGGTTCAAAATGTTACTTAAACCTAATTATACTCTTATCAAATTAAATGTCAAAATGAGAGTAACACTAAGGGTACATTATGGACATTTTGGTTCACTGCTCAACCTGCATTCCACCCCAGGTGCTTAGGGAAGCCAAGAGCTGCCTGACTGGTACACATTATCATCTCAAGGTGTCACCTGCAGAGCAGCAGCTTTGCCACTAGCAAGGAGCTTGTTAAGGTTTCCTTCTCTATCTTCCTTAGCCCAGACCTACTCAATCAAAGTCTGTATTTTAGCAAGATCAGTCATGTGCACGTTTAAGTTTGAGAAGCACTGCCCTACCACACCAGTATCTCATAAGTGGATTTCAGGTGCATCTGAGATATTGATGTCACCATCTCAAAGAGCGTAGGGTCTCAGACCATTCACTCCAGCTGTAAGCAGCTTGGAACACATATCCAAGTTTGCCAGATGAATACTGTGTCATTGCTGGACTTCTATATACATCATGAAGTTTAAAAAATAAAAGGTTGGAAAGTTTGTGTTTGAGTTACTCAAGTTTATCCCATGACCCTTTCCAGAGATTAGTTTAGGAGTGGACACAAAATTCAACTTCAGCCAAGGAAGTGTTAGCAGAGTAGGGAGGCTTTGGAAACTTCTCTTGTTGCTAAGATTCCCAAGAGAAGCATTCTCTTATTCTTCTGGTCATTGCCTCATCAGGAGGCTATGCCTGAAACTGCTGATGGTAGTCATCTTGCCAACATCTGGATGATGAAATCAACACTGGAGATGAGAAGGCACAGAGACTGAATGAAACTATGTTCTTGAAGACATGTGGGGCCACAAAACCAACCAACCCTGGAGCCTGCATTACCACTGGATTTCTGGTTACATGAGGTAATGTATTTCCTTATTGTTTCAGCCAATTTGGACTGAAGTTTCTATTAGTTGCAAATTATCCTAATATAGAAGAGGAACTGATAATGTTGCTTATTGACTACAAACTAGTTTTACGTATCTTAAAACTAAAGCGTTCAGAATCCATGAGCATTTAGAATATTACCATCTATATTTTCGGCCTATGCACCCACTCACTCAAGTTTCCAGTGGAACTTTCCAATGCAAGTTCCCAGGGGAAACTCCTTGAGCAGTGATGATGAAATAAGCTTCATCAATATCTCCTCCTGGCACATTATTCATTCCTAGTAAGTGCTGAATAAATGAGAGTGTGAATGAATAATGGCACAGTGCACAGAATTAAAGTTGCCTTCCAGAACATTTGCAATTACCTTGAATTCCACTTTGTGTTTAGCTCTTCTCTTTTTGAAAGCTACCAGGGCTCATTAATAAATTACTGTTGCTAAGAATCCCTGTCCACATCATCTACTTACATAATTCTATCCACAACATTACATTTCTCTCAGTCTCTTCCAAATGTCCCTAATTATACAGCATGAGGATATACATGTAATATTTGTTGAATAATGCAAAGTAAAAAACATTTCATACCATCCAAAACCATGAGTCCCTGGGATAACTTGCATTTTATATTTCCACATATTCAGGGATGTTTGCACAGCCAGCAGGTTAAGTCCCCTCATGCCTGAAGAAAAAGCAGTTGTTGGAAGCCATGTGTTCAATTAAATCATCTCCCAAAAGAGGTCACTTGCTCATGGTAAAGGCCATTTCCCCTTAGCGGTACAGAGTCACTGTCAGAAGGCAATGTTGCAGGATAAGGTCACGGTGTCCTTTGTTTTCCTAAAAGAATAGTGAATATGTACTACATGTCTGTGTCATTGATGTTTCTATTGCCCTCGTGCAATTAGATGGAAGAAATGTTCAAAGAGGGAAGGAACAGCAGTACCTAAGAGGCAGGGTCCCATCTTGTCAAGTTCTTAAGTGTCAAGTCGTTTCCTGGAGCTCCAGTTACTTCACTTACAAATGATGGGGTTACGCCAGATAGCAGTTGTCAGCCCTAGCTGTGTATTAGAATCACCTAAGAGTTTTTGAAAACAGACAGTTGGATCCCACCAGTAAAAATTCAGATTTAGTTGATCCAGGTTGGGAAGTAGGTAAAGCTGTTCCAGTAAATCTAATGTGCAGCCAGAATTGAGAACTATTAGATACTGTTAGGTTTCTTCCCAATTTGAACCATTATTCTAGTATACAATTGTCTTGGATATGTTCAGTCAGACACTTTGACTGAGGTAAGACTGCACGGCCAGATGTTATAAATATTTTACCCCAAGTGCAAACTACTCAAAATACACATCTGACTGACCATTGGGCTCTAGTATATTATTATTGGAAAAAAGCAGACTTCTGGTTTTGACATGGATAGCTAGGTACTAGGTACGACCCCCAGTAAAAAAGTACCAGTTGAGCAACATCAGTGCCTGTAGGTACTTTAACTCACATTGGGGTGATAGCAGGAGCCACCTGCGTGTGCAGGCCAAACTGCAACTGTCAGTACCTGTATTTCTATGCCTATGAGCTTTTTCTAGAACACAGGAAGACTTCTGCTCAGCCCAAAGAGAAAAAAATTGACATCCCCTTTAGCCAGTGACTCTTAGAAGTTTCCTTATGAATATCCCAGCTTTCTGGCCCCTTGAGTCTGAAAAATCTTGGGCATGTGTTTTGCACTGTATCCCAGTTTCCCACAAGCTTAAGCTACGGTGGCCACTATGGTAGCTAGCTTAATATCACACCTCTTATTGGTCTCTTCCCTTCCCTGTAGCACTTCATATTCACTCCCTAATGGTGTTCCTGGCACTAGTGAGATATAATTTTGCTCTTGAATCCTATATCAAGCTCTGTTTCTGGAAGAACCAAACATAAAACAACACTGTTTTCAGCTTCCAAGGTGCTTATCAGGAACCAGGTAGTGTATCTGTCTCGGGGGTGGCATGGAAAGACAGCCAAAAATTAAAAGAAAAAATAAATGAGGAAATCATATAGTAGGAAAGGAAAGCCAAGGATCAGTAAATGAGAGGAGTGGGAGCTGGAGGCGAGGACAGGCAGAATATAGTATTAAATAGGTGATCAGGTAGGACACATTTAGAGGTTGAATTTGAGCAAAGATTTTAAAACCTAAAAGTATCCTTATGCAAGTATCAAATGTCCTTTCAAATAAAATATAAAATTTTGGATGAATGGTAACTTGAATACGATTGTGCTCTGTTGCAGCAAAAACCAGAGAACGGCACCAGTAATTTCACTCTGTGTATTGCCACTGGGGTTTATGACACATGGTCACTACTGGCCCCCATTTGGCATACAATGCATTGGAATGTCACCTCAATTCAAACTTCTTTCCCAATATTGCTGCTCATCAACTTACCTTCAGTTCTAACACTGACAAGATTGCTGTCTCTTAGGGTGGAAGATGGGTTTGGAAAACCCTTCTGCTGTTTGGGAACACTCTTTGGAGGCTGACTTTACAATTGATTCCATACTTGCTTTCAACACAGGTGATAAGCACAAGGTCCTTATACTGTCATCTAAGAGAAAGCTTTTTCTTCAGGGAAAACAACAATTCCAGTCTGCTTTGGATGGTCTATATCTAAACATCAGTGGAACATGGTTTTAATCCAATGTAGAGGGAATCTGTTGAGTAGGTTCCAGAGACATGGCAATAGAGTAAACCCAAATATCTAATTTCATTAAAGAATGTTTGGTGACATTGAAAGGCAATTTCTGTTAGAACACACCATTTTAGACATCAGTCAACTGATTTATATTGTCAGCCAGAGAATGTGAAATTCTCTATGGGAAAGCCTGGATGAGGGCCCTTGGGAAGACAAAGATAGAGGCAGGCATTGCCCCTCACTTCACAGCAGCTCCCGCGGCCTGAGGGCCTTGCTGATTTGAGTATGATCTGAGCTCAGAGAAATGTGGTTGGGCCAGATCATGAACTACCTTGTAAACTATATTATGTAGTTTGCTCTTTATCCTGAAAATAACAAGAGAGCCGTGAAAGGTTTTATGGAGGAACAGATTTGTGATTTAGATAGTTCACTGAGGCTGCTGCGTGAAGAAAAGAGATTGGAGGCAGAGGAAACATGATGGTTATGATGGTGAAGAAAAGAGATTGGAGGCAGAGGAAACATGATGGTTATGATGGTTGTTTAGGAGACAGGTGAGCGGAGTCTGGCAGAAGGTACTGCTCGGCCGCTTGTTCTCTTTGGGAAGAGAGATACAGCTTGGGAGTAGTCACTGATATGCTGGCATATAGAAGTGCTGAGAGCTTTCACACCTCTTTTCATAGTGTCAGACAGGTCATATTTCAATTCATTACCTAGAATTATGTAGTACCTGTATTTAGGAAGATCTGTGATAATTTACAGGTTAAAATGAAATGCCAATTATCTACTGAAGTTCAATTCATTCATATTCTGTGACCTAGGAATTCTACTCTTAGGTATGTACCCGAGAGAAATGCAAACGTATGAGCACCAAAAGACATGTACAAGAATGGTCCTAGTTATTTGTAATAGTCCTGAACTGGAAACAAGCCAAATCTCCATCCATCAACCCAAATGGATACAATGTGTCATATACAATAAAACAATGGGATTTGCACAAGGACATAACACACAGCAACGCAAATTAACAAAATGTCGCTGTGCACCACGACACAGAAAAATCTCACAAACATTCTGGGGAGGAAAAGGAAGACACCAAAGTGTAGATAGTGCAGAAGCAATTTATGTAAAGTTTAAAAAAAATAACATTATAGTGCTAGAGAGCAAAATCTACCTCTCCAAAATACGACTTTGTGGCAAACTGGTTATTTTGAGTGGGTTGTTTTTAAGAAACTGAAAACACAGGAGAGGCCTAAAAACCAAGTGGGAATTACCTTTTTGTAAGAGATATTGAGATTTATAAGGGAAATCTCCATTTGTAAGGGCAAAGGAGATACGGAGGCGCCTACCTCTCAGTACCAGGAAAAGGAGGATGGATGATCGAATCTCTAGAAACTGAACAGTGGAGAAGGTATAGACATATATATTTGCTTAACAACCTTGCTCTTATTTACTGTGCTTTTCCTGGTTACCTCCCTGTCTTGCCAATGGGTTTCAGCCCCGGGCAAGTTCGCTATGGATTCAATGTGACTAAAGAAATTGACAGCAAAACATTCTTTGGGGTGAAAGGGTTTATTACCCAGCTTGTTCTCCCAGCAGTAGGTCGAGCACTAGCGTCTCTGCCTCCGCCCAGAGAACTAGGCTGAGCTCTCTATATAGCACAGTAATAGCTTATTGCCTAAAGGTGTGGAAGCGGTAGCCTAGCAACAGGCCAGTTACATCATCAGGTGGCTTAAGTTCAGTGAGGATCCTGACAGTTGGAACTCCAACTTCCCCACACTCCCAAAACTAATTCCCCACCTCCGACATTTTGTTTTTACCTAGAGATGTATTTAAGGTGATGCCTTTGGCCATATCTGGAGTTACTTAGTATTTCTGTATCTCTCCTATGTATATTAGAGGTATATGTGTTATTAGACTTTAGTTTGATTTTCTTCTATCGATCTGTCTCCTGTCAATTTGATCCTTAGAGCAGCCAGAAGAACCTTGAAGGGCAGAGGAAAAATTTTTCTCCCCAACAATAGTGTTAGAAGTCTGAATAGTACTTCTGTTTAGTGAGAGGAAGATGGTACATGAAGAGGGTGGAGCACAAAGGGGGCATCAGAGATGTTGATAACATATTACTTCTTGACATCAGTGGTATTTGAATGGGAAGGTTCACTTTGTAAAAATTCATAGAGCTTTAGCCATAATGGTTTGTGTATCTTTCTGCTATGCTTGTTAATAAAAATGTTTATATAAAGAGCCAACAAATCACAAATTCATAGGAAATTATTCATAAATATATAAGAAGTTATAATTCTTTTCACCACTAGGAAAAAATGCAATGCTGAATAATACGTTTAGAAATCAGACTTCCCATACAGGAAGCAGTGACAGTAACTTTTAATCTGCATCTAAGCTATTACAATTAAAATATTTGATTTCAAATATTCTAATAGCTAAATATAAAAAGAGAATCCATCTGCATAACTCAGTTCTAAAAAGCAATATGGAATACATGAAGGCAAACTGAGTTGGAAACAGAAAATAAGTGTTGAGACCAAGGAAAAATAATCCTAACATTTAGAAGAACTGGTAATATGCCAAATGATGAGTTAGAAAGGTTATTTTTTATTTTATATTAGTTAGTACTCATGTAACATTATGAGGTAGTTGTCATCCCAAATTTGATTATGAAACTGAGACTCAGAAATATTAAATAATTTTCTCATGTTCCCACAGCAGGGTAGCATTTGACCTCAGACCTGATTGACTCTTAACTCCTTATATATACCAGTGCATGAAGTTGAGTAAGTAGTTACACCCCTGTGAGCTTTAGTTTCCCCTACTGTTAAATGGGAGGGTCCTCCAGATTTGCTTTGAACAGCAAACACCAGTTGTGTTCATTGTTTAGATTAGAAAGGGCAGGCTAACTCAACTGCAGAGAAAATCTTTTCTAGAGCTAAACTCAGCAGAAATTGTAGCCTCAGAGGCAAAAATCTCCATTCTGGCAGTGTTTGCCAGCTTGCCTGAATAGAAGAACCAGCAAAACCAAACCTTTGCTAACATATACACATTCCAGAGCTGATCACAGTCTCCAGAGCAGGAGCCTGGGGAACTATTCATACCATCCTTACCCACCCCTCCACCCCACAGGAAGAGAATCCTATGGCTTTGGTGATTCTATTCCTGTAATAAGTAAAGGTTATGAAACAACAGACTCCGGATTTCAAAAGATTTGGATAAGCTTTTCAGAGAGACTACTTTTATCTTGACTCTTAATTCATGCAGAAAAAATAAATCATGATTCAACAAATGCTTTTTGGCAGAGACATATCATAGGATCTAGTCAGGATGAAGGTAACTTGCTTTCTGGTAATTTAAAATTGGGACAAAGCTTGAAAAATCTAAAGGGTACAAACTTGCAACTCGCAAATAAGAGATGTAAGGCACAGCACAATGATTACAGTCAACAATACCATATCATAAACTTCAAAGTGGATGAAACTCGATCTTAATTACTCTTGCCAGCAAAAGGAAATGATGATTATGTGACGTGAGAGATGTTAGATAATACTAAGGTAGTAATCATATTACAAGATATAAGTATATCAAATCAACATATTGTATATCTGAAACTTACATAGTGTTAACATCAATCATGTCTTAAAATGAAAAAGAACTGGAGAATCAGCATGCCATTTAGAACTCACTTTTAAATAGGTCTTAAGCAAGTTTTTTTTTTATAAAGAAGGTGTTCTACTCCCATCAATTCATGGTTTAATTTTCTAACATATGTGTTTAGTATAACCAGATCCTGTGGTTAAAGTCAGATCCATATTCTTGCAATGCATGCAAGGAGGAGGAAATTTCCATTCTGTATTTAAAGCTTAAATGACAGGATAATTCAGGAAAGATATGAAAAACAGGTTCTGCCAATAATATTTTTTTCTATAAAAGTACTTGAGAACTTCTACTTGAAGTACTGGTTAGGAAGACAGTTCTGCAAAATTGCAAACATACATGTGATTTCCTGCTGAAGCTGATGTTATCTAATATATTTCAGGACTTCAGGAGTTAAGGGGCTAGAGTCAATCAAAGGTGTGGGAATACACTGAAAAAGATCCAAAGACAAAATCTGATAAAATTTGCCTGCTTCACAAGGTTATAGCTGTCCCCAGCCAATCATGAAAACCCTGCCTAGGGACAGCATTCAAGACATTTGCCAAGCCAGCCAAATAGAGAACGTTCTAGACACACATAGGAACATCTTGAATAACAACTAAAAGTGAGTTTTGAAAACACAGAGTAGCAATACTCAGGTTTAAAAAACACAGTAAAATGCAAGACAGAGTAGAAAACAGGTACAGGAAACCTGCTTCTTGTGAGTAATTCTGGCAGCTCTCAAGAAAAACGATCAGAGTTTCAAAAGGTTTTAACAGTCCTGGAGCGTATTACTTTGGAATGATCAAGAATAGGGTGTGTGTGGATGCAAATGTTGGGGGAGAGGACTCCCTTGAGAAGAAAAAAACAAATTTTCTTGGAAATGGCGGCAGGGCAAGGACAACAAAGAAAAATTGCCTCTCCTCTAAGCTCTACTCAGCTCAGTTAGGGCTATGTCACCGCTTGAGAGCACAGACTTTGGGTTGGCAGCCAGGCATGAAGGATACAAATGGAACAACGCTAGCCTTTAGGAGCCGTTTCATTCTGCCTCTGAGATGGGGCACGGTGTCCAGGGGCTTTGGGATAACTACAGTGTTGGGGAGAAGTGAATGTTTGGGGAGTATCTGCACTATTAAATCCTCACAAATAACCCTGAGGAATAAATCACTCCACATCCCTTAATTCTATGACATGATATTTAATACTTAGAGTTCTTATCAAAGGTAAAACCACCCCTCCCTACTGCCTTCGCCACACAGGAACATCTGAACGCACTTAATCATGGAAAGGCTGGGCTGCCTTCCACGTTCATGCTCAAGACGATGACTTCTTGCTCCATTACAGTCTGGGGCTCCTGCCAAAGTATTAAGCCTCAAGTGAGGACTCTGCCAGGAATGATTTGGACGAGGTTAAGAGGAGTGAGAGTTGGGCTAGTCAAAAAGAAGAGGCCAAAATTGGTAAAATCGAATTAAATCTTAAGGGTAGCCATATTTTTAAGAGTAAACACCCATTCAGAGAGAATGACAGTTATCTTATTTCCATATCCTAACATGCTGCTAATAATTAGTGAAGCAGTATTAAAATAAGCTTAAAGTATTTCTCCACAGAAGTCTTTTCTCACCTACTTAGAACAGAAGTCTATTTTTCCTTCTTCTACGGAAGAAATGCTCATGCTAAAATATTTCTGTGTATCTTTGAAAAGAAAGTATTCTTTAAAACATTATTATCCTGCTATGAAAAATAAAATGCATTTTACCCATCATTTCTAAATTGAGACCACTTCTCTTTGGAGGTAGATACACTTTTAATATATCTAGAGAACACACATATTTCATTTATATCCTCTCATTCAGTTGCAGACATAATCAGACCTCCTTTAAAAATGTATTTAAGTAGATAGCATGCATTTTGAAAAGTACAGGTAATGAATCTCAAGGTAAGATTTTTATTCAAACACACGCTGACACACAGATTTGCAACATATAAACAAAATATAATTTCCTGGAACTCCCTTGCCTTCAACTGTGTGAAGAGCTCATAAAAGGAAATGTTAAGTCCAATGGAGCTTTCATGTCCCCATATTTAATCTTCTATTAAGTAGAATTTTGAAAGAAAAAAATATAGCAAATATATACAAGTGCATTTATATTCACTCAACACATTATAGACTGTAACAAAATTAAAATATATTACATATTTCATTATGCACAGCAAAGTCAAGGCCATCAGCCAACTGACCTGATAATTTGATAAACTATTTAGAAGTTTTCCACCCAGGTAAGAGCTCCAGGTAAGTGGCATGCTTGAGCTATTTAGCATCACAAATATATTTAGCAGAAAGCTACTCAAGTACTGCTGTCACTTTGGCACTTCCAGAGAAAGAGCTATCATGTTGATAGGTTTTGGTTTAAACGGGAGGCTTTTTATGAGAGATTATAAATATTGATTTCACTAACAGATTCAGTTTATGGGCTTGTGTACCTAATACCAACCTTTTCATTTCTGTCACTGATCTAGATTTCAATGGAGGTCCAAACACCCAGGATTTTTTAGGCAAATCTTGAAAGACTCTTTGGGCAATAATAATTTGAAGGTTCTTATTTCTTTCTTCTAGGAGAGCTCTTATTTTAGAGAATTCAAATGATAAATCACAGCATACAAGACCAGAGTTCTAATATATTTTTTTCTTTTTATGGAACTAGCCACCCACTCACCCAGAGAGAAGTCTTCTTTTCAAGTAAAGCCCTCAATGCATATAATTTAACAATCTTCAAGATAGTGTCCTAGGGGTTGGAATGAGTTACAAAAGTAGAAAGACAATTTCCCCTTCAAAAAGACCTCATGTTCCACAGAGAAACAAAGGAGAAAGAATAAACATATGCAGGTACCAACCTTTACAAAGGCATATGCATAATACATACACACACATAAGTAAGTTCAGTATTTTTTTTATGAACAGTCTGTTAGGCTCAATCTGACATAAACTGAATTTTCCTCATGTATAGGTACTAAAGGTATGTGCTTTTCTTACTGCTGTAATTTTTTCTTAAGTTCTTATGGGTGAATGGATGATAGCATATTAATCTGGTTCTAAAAATAGGAAAATAAATCTAAACCTAAAACCAATTGGAAAGGAGACAACCTAAGACCAGTAGTAAAATTTAACTTTCTGAAAGAGCACTCAGTGAGTGACTTCTAACTAGATAGTATTTCTAGTTTAGAGAAACGAATAGCAGTCTCTTCTGAAAAACTGCCACAAATAACAGAACCTGGAGAGTCTTTCTGAAACAATGAAACTTTCTGACAACCCAATTTATTTTCAGATGAGTTAAGAAAGTATGGATAACTTCAAATTTCTCTCTGTAACACACCCATACACACACACACACACACACACACGGACTCTGTCATATACAAGAGCAAATGCATAATGAAGTCACCACAGATAGCTTCCCACAAATAATATGTATAGGTAAAAGTGTGCTTACTTAAGAAAAGGAATTTCTCTGGGAAGAATATTTTAGTTTAAGGTTTTTCACAATATTATTCTCCCTTGCCATTCACAGATTTACAAGTGAGAGGGTGGGCTTTTTGCTTATTGCACTGATCAATTAACTTAGGTTAAAATATCAAGCATGGATTCAAGTTTAATTAAGCCACTTACATGCTAGACATCTGAAACCTCTTTTTATCAGAATATATATCCTACTAAATATTTGATTTTGCCCATTAAATCCCAAGATTCTTATCTGTGCATCACAACAAACAAAGGTCTTTGGAATGCTACTGGTTCCTTCTTGGATGCAAAATTTGGAACTACCTCCCACAGACAGGCCTACTCTCAATTTTCATTTAAGAAATTGATCCAAATTATTCTTGAACTTGGGCTTAATTTTTTAACTTGTATTACTTCTTAAGGTTACAAGTTTTATAAGTCAATCAAGTGTTTAGAACAACTTTCCTGTAAGTCACCACAGGCTTACAAGTAACTTTATCTTTGTCATATTCTCAAATGTGAAAGACAAGTTTCTAAAATTTGCTTTCACACACTAAGAATATAGTCTTAAAGTCTATGCTCAAATAAAGTCATTTTATTCCCTTTGTAATTTCCTTAGCTTATAATTTCCATAAGTTCACAAAATTAGCATATTAAAATTAGTGTTTAACACTAGTGTTATGAAGGCTTATTTAGCTTTCATTGATGGTTTTGAGGAAGATACAAGAATTATCATACAATATTTGTAACTATAAACTCTTAGTAGTTGTTTTCATTTTCAATGCCTGCAAAATTCCTTAGGGAAGGTGAATTGTTTTCATACAGAGACTGTAAACTTGTATTACACATTTCTTTGTAGTGAAGTCGTATCTTCTCATACTATCTCGGTTCTGATTATTTTCCTCTTGCTTTCATTAATCACATCCCACTCTTTCCTGCACCAAACTACTGTACTTGGAGTTGTTGCAATCTTTTTTATGATCCTCTGCCTTGTTTTCCCCAATAGATTTGCATCTTCTTTGAGGGAAGAAATTCATCATTATTTTACCATATAACCTTGAAAAACAAGACTAGCATAATACTCTGCCTTGTCTTAGAACATAAGCATTTGTGCCATTATAATTTTCCATTTTCACCGAGTTATGTGTCTTTTAGCAAAACCTGGTAAAAATAGCCTGAGATACTGGTCTTGCATTGACAAATAATATATAAATACAAGTAGAATTTGACATGCTATTCAAATTAACTAAGAATCGATGCATGGATTTCCCTCCCATTAAATAACCTGTATACAAAATCTAATCAAATTGGGGTTAAGAGAGCAGAAATTAACATAATGGAATTAGTAATAGAAGCCTGTGGAGCCATTCTGTTAGAAGAGTTGCAGAGTCACAAAGTTATAATCTATATATCATTTAAGACATATTTCACTTCTTTAAGAATAAAGACCTTTTGACTATCATCATCTTGTGCTCTGCCTACACAACTGATTAAAAAATACATACCAGTACTAATCTAATAATTAGTATGCAATTTTGGGAGAAATTTGAGTTCTTGATTATAATTCTAAACTAAATCTTGTATTTTGTTATATGGGTAAAACCAACTGAAATACTCTAATCAATTTTGATTGCTTAGGATAGCAATTTTGTTAGATATCCACATGGAAGGATATCCTTCAAGGTTCCATTTATGAAAACAGCTCTGACTGCTGGGGGAACAGAGAAATAGCTCAGAAGAGACATGAACAAACATTGGTGAGGTTAGGAATGGAGAAAATTAGGATGAATAGTCACCTAAATGAAATATAGACAGAATACAATTTTGTAGTATATGGATGAGACCACTAATTATATCCATTGTCATCAAGTAACTGACATTCTCCCAATATTACTACTTAAGTGTGTGTGTCTGTGTATGTAACATATATATACATATATACATACATAAATAATATACATTACTTTTATACATACATACATACAAATACACATTACTTTTACGAGTAACCAGATTACACTTCAAGCTCATTTAAAAATCAACTGGATTTAATTTTTATAAACATTACATATTACTGCTAACAATATCAAGTTGGCCTTGGCATTACCTAGGAGTAAGGGTTTATTAGTAATTCTATTTTATTTATTTATTACTAATTATTATTTACTAATTACTAATTCTATTATATTAATTTCTGCCCTCTTAAGTCCTCTTGGAAACTTCTGATAATTTTTTATGAGTTACATGTAAAAAGATAATGACTTCAATTTCAACAGGAAATAATAAAGGAGATAATCATTTAGTTCTGCATCCGTCGCTTCATGCACTTTACCTGATTCTTGAGATCCAGTTTGGGACATGGGCGGCCCCCACTGTAAGGTTTTTCTTTTAGCCACTTGGATCGAATTCTCACTCCAGTCCCACAAGATGAACTGCAAGATCCCCAACTAGACCAATCGCTTAACTTGCAATCAAATGGGCAGGGGACGACACATTCTTCTTGAATATAACCTGAAAGAAAAAGTTTCAAGTGAAGGGAGGAAAGTCTGGTCAAAATGCACTGACCAAATTTACTTTCTGTTTCTATGATTACAGCTCAGATTGCTCAACAATATTGCTGCAGTGGCTTCAGTCATTTTCTAGTCAAATAAATAGACACAAGTTTTAAGAGACAGGTAACTGTGATTACATCCAGGTTCCAAATTTGTGCCAGCTGTTTACTTTCTGGACAATTCTGGGATGGAAGGAACAGCAGAGAGTACACAGGAGAAGAAATATAGTTCAGGGTTAATGAGGGTGCCATTTCCTCTCACAGGGCTTGTGTTCTACAATTTCTACAATTCACTATCTGGGAAAAGGGAGCATAATAGAGTGGCTTTTTCTTTGTATCTGTGGTCTGCAAGGCTTTCCCACTTCCAGGGAGTGTGGCCTGCAGATGGGAGGACAGAGAGTGGACCACAATTAGGAAAAGCAGGGTATTAATGAAAGAAGTAGAGGATGATGAAAGGTTGTATGAGATCAGACTGGAATCAAAAGAGGGATGGCAAAACACATGCAGAAGTTCTAGCTTTACTCGGTGTGGCCCCTGTTCTCAGCCCATTTCCTGCTACAGTCTTTCTCTGATCTCATTATTTAACTCTCACCTCTATTGATCATTACCAAATGTGTATTTCTAATTCTTTCTCTAAACCATCTACTGAACCACTTTCTTTGGATGCCCAATCAGCCACAGATTCTATACCTGTCTAAATCCAAGGCCAATTTCCTCCTAAAACATTGTAATTCTCTTGTATTCCTCATCTTAATTAACTGTAATATATGTGATTCCTGGTAGACATGCTTGTATAATCTATCCCCCTTGAGTTGGCCAGACCTGTGAATATGACAGGATGTCACTTGCATGATTAGGTTATGATGTGTGACAAAGGGAAGGCAATTCACAGATATAATTCACATGCCAAGTCAGTTGATTTTGAGGTCATCAAAGGGGAGAGTCCCCTGAGTGGGCCTGACTTAATCAGGTGAAATCATGTAAAAGAATGACTGGGCCCTTTTTGTGGAGAAGGAAATTCTCCTGCTGTCCTTGAAGAGGCAAACAAGCATGTCATGAAATGGCTGTGGCGTAGCCACATGGCAGGGGATTGAAAGCAGTCAGAGGGCAGTCTGTGGCTGTCAGCCAGCCAGAAGACAGGGGCCTCAGACCTACAGTTGTATGGGGATGATTTCTGCCAACAATTCCAAAGGAGCTCAGGTGAGGTTACCCCAAATGCACCTCAGCTGAGACCTTAGCTTTGGCCCACACCTTGACTGTAGCCTGGTGAGACTCTTAAGCAAAAAACCCAGAGACTCCATGCCTGCCCTCCTGACCCATGGAAACTGAGATAATCAACATTTATGAGCTGTTAAGTTTGTAGTAAATTATTATGCAGCACATGAAAACTAATAGATTATCCAAAATAACAATTCCAAAGTTATCTTAGGCTTTCCTCCATCATTATTTTTAATCGAAGTATCATTGATATAGTCTTATATTGGTTTCAAATATACAACACCTGTGGTTCAATAGTGACCCATATTATTAAGTCCTCACCCTCACTAGTGCAGTTGCTATCTGTCAACATAGAAAGATGTTACAGAATTATTGGCTGTTCTTCTCCACCATTTTATGCACATGTTAATAGCTGTAATAAGTTCTTAGGTTGAAACATTCAGCCATAAAAAAAAAAAAAGAAATCCTGCCAATTGTGACAACATGGATGGGCCTAAAGGGTATTATGCTAAGTGAAATAAGCCAGGTGGAAAAAGACAAATGCCATGTGATTTCACTTATTTGTGGAATATAAAAAGAAAACAGAACAAAATGAACAAAATAGCAGTAGACTCATAGACACTGAGAAGTGACTTGTGGTTACCAAGGAGGAGAAGCTGGGGGTGGTGAGGGAAAGGAGGGGGAAAAAGGGGCATAAAAATCTCAACCATAATATAAGTTGGTCACAGAGATGGTAGTACAACATGGAGAATTTAGCTGTCTTGCCAATGGGCTTCAGCCCAGCCATCCTCGGGGCCTCTGTCCTTGGCGCTGCCACCACTCCAGCCTCTGCTCTGCTCTCCTGCAGTCTTGCAGCCATACCACTGTGTCACACCCAGAGCACTAGGCAGAGCTCTTTATATACAGTCAACAGCCATGTATTGCCCACAGGTGTTCAGTGAGCTAATTAACCAGGGCCAGGTAATTAACTGTAACATTAAGTTTTATCCACAATAGCCAATGGTTCTGTAACCTCTTTCTATGTTGATAGATAGTAACTGCACTAGTGGGACTGAGGATTTAATAGTATGGGTAACTGTTGAACTGCTGTGTTGTATGCTTGAAACCAATATAAAATTGTGTATTAATGATGCTTCAATAAAAATAAATAAATAAATATGGGGTTACATAGAAACCATAGGCATTACATAATTTTACAGAGAAACTGAGTCACAAATATTTCCATTTGCCACTGAATGAAAAGAGCAGTACTAGTAATCAAGTGGAATTAACTCTCATGGTATACATGCTTCAAATATGAAATTCCAGGAGATGTTATATAAATAACTTTTAAACATTTGAATGTCTATATAGCTCCTATTTTAAAGCAGATTTTGAATTAAATGCCCTCTTAATTCAATGAGATTATAAATCACTTTCATCTATACTTGCATATTGAAGGATTTTAATTAGAGAGCCTCTAGCAATACTGTTATTTTTTCCTTTTTTCTTTCCCAGGATAAGATGTAAACCCAGAGGATCTCTATGAAAGTCAAGGTCATAAATTTAATGAGTATAAAATAATTTTGAAATTCAACAGGACTAAGCAAGAGTGACATTTATTCTTCAGGAAAGTTATTTTCATGCTAGAATATACCCCCAAGGAAAGGGCATGCTGAGAATCATTAAAAGCTGCAGATTCTCATACTATCTTCTTATTGAAAAAATTAGCTTTACCCCCATAGTTAATACTTATAATTTTTGGCAACAGAATATGATCCAATGTGACTACCTACAAGTTTAACCTGGCATATGAGAATGCCAGTTCCTGACTATGGAAACTTCACTAATGTTATAAAAACTCATTTACATAAAATATACCACAGAATAGCTTCACTGGCAACAGTCATAGATCAATTGCTATGAAAGAAGCAGTTTTTTCTGCCAAAAATATTTTACACTACAATGTATATGAAGAATACATTGCTTGGACTACCATGTTACTTGGCCTGGGGACACATTCATGTACTATTTTGGTTATCTGTATGTATATGAAGTTAGGTCTAAAGTAATCATTACAGAATTATCAATAGAGCATACACCCAACATTGTGATTTTATAAACTATATACATCACACATAGTAGGTGCTTAAACAGTATCTGTTGATATTATAGACAAAGATGAAGCTGCACAGGATCCATTAATAGTATCTGTGTGTTATAACTGGAGGAATTTATTAATGACCTATGCCCATTAGGGCTGAAGCCCAACAACCTGGAATGACTTTTCAGTCTATATTGCTAACCCCCAAATATTGTTTATTAGATAAGCATAATGGATGAAGGTGAAAACACAGCTCTTTGAATAAAGTGGTCTCATTGATAAAACTTCCTAAATATTATCTGCTGTATATATGTTTTCTTCCATCATTCAAGTAATATAGCACATTTTTTTCTCCCCATAATATCTTATTTTGGAGAAAAAGAAAACATAAAATATCAAGTGATACTAAGCCTGAAGAAAAATAATCTACATAAGTTCACTTGTACTTTCCTACTGTGTAAAGTAATGGCAAACATCCTACTAGACTGTACATGTTCTATTTACTGACACACTTTGCTAAGGTAATGAAAACACAGTATTCAAAAGGCAGGTAAATGGTAAGAAAATGCTGATCATCTCTTATGCACTTCAGAGTGAAGATCTGGGAGAAACATGTGAGTTAAAATAGCATGTATTCATGTCTTAATATTTAAAGATTTACTGTTTAAATTCATACATATTAATACTGCTAGGTATCTAGTAATATGCCATTTTAAAAAGTATTCCATGACGAAATTCAAGATGGCGGGGTGAGAGGTGAGACGGAAAGCTCCTCCCAAAACCACAAAGAGTACAAAAATATAGTTAATAAATACAACTAACCTTCAGACAGCAACAAGAAAGAAGGCTGAACCAGACTGCATACAGACCTCAGGAACAGAGCAGACCTCAAGAAACAGGGTAAAGTATGGAAGCCTTAATCTGGGGACCCAAGCCCTTCCCCCACCCCAGCTCACCAGCGGGAGGAAGAGAAATGGAGTGCAGGAGGGGGTGGAAGCCTGGGACTGCTGGACACCTAGCCCTTGACATCTGCTTTGTGAGCAGAATCCTATAGTGTGTGGTGCCCTGGGCATTGGGGAGCTCAGACAGGTGGAGTGCTTGCAAAATTGACATTCTGGCCGTTTGTGGAGGAGGGGATCCACACCCGGCTGCTCTGTGTCGGAGGAAAGGCAGGTATTCTGAGAGGCTTCCTAGAAGCAAGAGGGCTGCTGAAGGGGCAGGGTTTGCACAGAGCTTGCTGTGCGGGAGAAGGGAGAGCTGGACAAGGTTGCCTGGGTGCACTCTACCCAGCTGGTTGGAAACTTTGAGGAGCTTCAGGTGCTCCATCCCTCTGACTGCCTACTCAGCTCCGAGGCCCCCCACTGTGACACATAGTCTGCCTAGCTTTGCACTGGCCTGCAGGCACCTGCTCACAAACCCGCAATCACAGCGCAGGCATTAGGCCAGTCAGAGGGAGGACCCTACAACAGCTAGAGACGCAAAGCACAGAAGATTACCTGTGTGTGCTTGGCCCACTGCCTCTGACACTGGAGACAGGCAGGGCAGACAGGAAGCAGGAAACAGGTCTTTCCTGTGCCCAGGGACCAGCTCCGTTCTCATACATCCCCCAACCTCACTCTAGGGGCTGAGCAGCTCCAGAGACTGGAGTTTCTGCACACCAGTGGGGACCACACAGAAATATGAAACATCAACAGAACATGGTTCACACCAAAATCTCACAAACCCCAGAAAGAGGGTCAAATGAAATCAAATTCACAAATCTTCCAGAAAGAGAGTTCAAAATAAAAATTATAAACATGCTTACGGAGGTACAGAAAAATATTCAAGACCTCAGGAACAAATTTAAGTTGGAGATTCAATCATTAAGAAATAACCATATCTGAAATGCAACATACAATGGAGGGATTTAAAAGCAGATTAGATGTAGTAGAAGAGACAGTAAATGGAATAGAAATTAAAGAAGAGAAATACAAAGAAACTGAGGCAAAGAAAGAAAAAAGGATCTTTAAGAATGAAAGAATACTGAGAGAACTGTGTGACCAATACAAACGGAAGAATATTCGCATTATAAGGGTACCAGAAGAAGAAGGGATAGAAAAAGGGATAGAAAGTGTCATTGATGAGGTAATTGCTGAAAACGTCCCCAATCTGGGAAAGGAGATAGTCTCTCAGGCCATGGAGGTGCACAGATCTGCCAACACAAGGGACCCAAGGAACACAACATCAAGACATATAATAATTAAAATGTCAAAGATCAAGGATAAAGACAGATTTTAAAAGCAGCCAGAGAGAGAAGAAAGATCACATACAAAGGAAAACCCATCAGGCTATCATCAGACTTCTCAACAGAAACCTTACAGGCCAGAAGGGAGTGGCATGATATATTTAATGCAATGAAGCAGAAGGGCCTTGAACCAAGAACACTCTACTGGCAAGGTTATCATTTAAATTTGAAGGAGGGATTAAACAATTTTCAGATAAGCAAAAGCTGAGAGAATTTACCTCCCACAAACCACCTCTATAGGGCATTTTGGAGGGGCTCCTATAGATGGAAGTATTCCTAAGGCTAAACAGATATCGTTCAAGGGAAGACAAAGAGTACAGAATATGATTCATAATATACAAAGAATGGAGGAGGAAGAAAAAGGAAGGAAAAAAAGAAAGAACCTTTAGGTTGAGTTTGTAATAGTATACAAAATAAGTTAAACTAGACTGTTATATAGTAAGAGAATTGCACTTGAACCTTTGGTAACCACAAATTTAAGCCTGCAATGGCAATAACTACATATCTATCGATAATCACCCTAAATGTAAATGGTCTGAATGCACCAATCAAAAGACATAGAGTTACTGAATGGATAAAAAAACAAGACCCATCTATATGCTGCCTATAAGAGATTCACTTCAAACCCAAAGACATACACAGACTGAAAGTAAAGGGATGGAAAAAGATATTTCAGGCACCTAATAGTGAGAAAAAAGCAGGAGTTGCAGTACTTGTATCAGACAAAATAGACTTCAAAACAAAGAAAGTCACAAGAGACAAAGAAGGACATTACATAATGATACAAGGGTCGGTGCAACAAGAGGATATAACTATTATAAATATGTATGCATCCAACACAGGATCACTTACATATGTGGAACAAATACTAACAGAATTAAAGGGGGAAATAGAATGCAATGCATTCGTTTTAGGAGACTTCAACACACCACTCACTCCAAAGGACAGATCAACCAGACAGAAAATAAGTAAAGACACAGAGGCACTGAACAACATGTTAGAACAGATGAATATAATGGACATCTACAGAACACTCCATCCAAAAGCAACAGGATACACATTCTTCTCAAGTGCACATGGAACATTTTCCAGAATAGATAACATACTAGGCCACAAAAAGAACCTCAGTAAATTCAAAAAGATTGAAATTGTACCAACCAGCTTCTCAGATCATAAAGGTATGAAAGCAGAAATAAATTACACAAAGAAAACGAAAAAGCCCACAAACATATGGAGACTTAATAACAGGCTCCTAAATAATCAGTGGATCAATGACCAAATAAAAACAGAGATTAAGCAATATATGGAGACAAATGACAACAATAATTCAACACCACAAAATCTGTGGGATGCAGCAAAAGCTGTGCAAAGAGGGAAATATATTGCAATACAGGCCTAACTCAGGAAAGAAGAACAATCCCAAATGAACAGTCTAAACTCACAATTAATGAAACTAGAAAAGGAAGAACAGAGGAGGCCCAAAGTCAATAGAAGGAGGGACATAATAAAGATTAATGCAGAAATAAATAAAATTGAGAAGAATAAAACAATATAAAGAATCAATGAAAGCAGGAGCTGGTCCCTTGAGAAAATAAACAAAATAGATAAACCCCTAGCCAGACTGATCAAGAAAAAAAGAGAGTCTACACACATAAATAGAATCAGAAATGAGAAAGGAAAAATCACTACGGATATCACAGAAATACAAAGAATTATTAGAGAATACTATGAAAAATTATATGCTAGAAACCAGACAATCTAGAAGAAATGGAAGACTTTCTAGAAAAATACAACCTTCCAAGGCTGACCCAGGAAGAAACAGAAAATCTGAATAGACCAATTACCAGCAAAGAAATTGAATTGGTAATCAAAAAATTACCTAAGAACAAAATGTCTGGACCGGATGGTTTCACTGCTTAATTTTATCAAACATTTAGTCAAAACCTAATACCCATCCTCCTTAAAGTTTTCCAAATAGCAGAAGGGGAGGCAATACTCCCAAACTCATTCTATGAGGCCAACATCACTCTAATACCAAAACCAGCAAAGGCACCACAAAAAAGAAAACTACAGACCAATATCACTGATGCACATAGATGCAAAAATAATCAACAAAATATTAGTAAACCGAATTCAAAAATATATTAAAAAGATCATCCATCATGATCAAGTGGGATTCATCTGAGGGATGCAATGATGGTACAACATTCGAAAATCCATTAACACCATCCAGTACAGCAATAAAAAGAAGGACAAAAACCACATGATCATCTCCATAGATGCTGAAAAAGCATTTGACAAAACTCAACATCCATTCATGATAAAAACTCTCAAGAAAATGGGTGTAGAGGGCAAGTACCTCAACATAATGAAGGCCACATATGACAAACCCACAGCCAAAATTATACTTAACAGCAAGAAGCTGAAAACTTTTCCTTTAAGATCAGGAACAAGACAAGGATGCCCACTCTCCCCACTGATATTCAACATAGTAGTGGAGGTCCTAGCCACGGCAATCAGACAACACAAAGAAATTAAAGGGATCCAGATCAGCAAGGAAGAACTCAAACTGTCCTTGTTTGCAGATGACATGATATTGTACCTAAAAAACCCTAAAGAATCCACTCCAAAACTACTAGAACTAATATCTGAATTCAGCAAAGTTGCAGGATACAAAATTAATACACAGAAATCTGTTTCATTCCTATACACTAATGATGAACTAGCAGAATGATAAATCAGGAAAACAATTCCATTCACAATTGCATCAAAAAGAATAAAATATCTAGGAATAAACCTAACCAAGGATGTGAAAGATCTATACCCTGAAAACTACAAGATACTCTTAAGAGAAATTAAAGAGGACACTAATAAATGGAAATTCATCCCATGCTCTTGGCTAGGAAGAATAAATATTGTCAAAATGGCCATTCTTCCTAAAGCAATCTCCAGATTCAATGCAATTCCTATCAAATTACCAACAGCATGCTTCAATGAACTTGAGGAAATAGTTCTAAAATTCATATCGAACCACATAAGACCCCACATAGCCAAAGCAATCCTGAAAAGGAAGAATAAATCAGGGTGGATTATGCTCCCTGACATCAAGCTCTACTACAAAGCTACTGTAATCAAGACAATTTGGTACTGGCACAAGAACAGACCCATAGACCAGTGGAACAGAATAAAGAGCTGACATATAAACCCAAGCATATATGGTCAATTAATATATGATAAAGGAGCCATGGATATACAATGGGGAAATGACAGACTCTTCAACAGCTGGTGTTGGCAAAACTGGACAGCTACATGTAAGAGAATGAAACTGGATTACTGTCTAACCCCATACACCAAAGTAAACTCAAAATGGATCAAAGACGTGAATGTAAGTCATGAAACCATAAAACTCTTAGAAAAAAACATAGGCCAAAAGCTCTTGGACATAAACATGAGCGACTTCTTCATGAACATGTCTCCTCGGGCAAGAGAAACAAAAGCAAAAATGAATGAATGGGACTATATCAAACTAAAAAGCTTCTGTACAGCAAGGGATACCATCAGTAGAACAAAAAGACTTCCTACAGTATGGAAGAATATATTCATAAATGACATATCCGACAAGGGGTTGACATACAAATTATATAAAGAGCTCACACACCTCAACAAACAAAAAGCAAATTAGCCAATTAAAAAATGGGCAGAGGAGCTGAATAGACACTTCTCCAAAGAAGAAATTCAGATGGCTAACAGGCACATGAAAAGATGCTCCACATCACTAGTCATCAGAGAAATCCAAATTAAAACCACAGTGAGATATTACCTCACACCAGTTAGGATGGCTGCCATCCAAAAGACAAACAACAACAAATGTTGGCGAGGATGTGGAGAAAGGGGAACCCTCTACACTGTTGGTGGGAATGTAAATTAGTACAACCATTGTGGAAAACAGTATGAAGGTTCCTCAAAAAACTCAAAATAGAAATACCATTTGACCCAGGAATTCCACTCCTAGGAATTTACCCTAAGAATGCAGCAGCCCAGTTTCAAAAAGACATATACACCCCTATGTTTATCGCAGCACTATTTACAATAGCCAAGAAATGGAAGCAGCCTAAGTGTCCATCAGTAGATTAATGGATAAAAAAGAAGTGGTATATATACACAATGGAATATTATTCAGCCATAAAAAGAAAACAAATCCTACCATTTGCAACAACATGGATGGAGCTAGAGGATATTATGCTCAGTGAAATAAGCCAGGCAGAGAAAGACAGGTACCAAATGATTTCACTCATATGTGGAGTATAAGAACAAAGAAAAAACTGAAGGAACACAACAGCAGCAGACTCACAGAACCCAAGAATGGACTAACAGTTACCATAGGGAAAGGGACTGGGGAAGATGGGTGGGAAGGGAGGGATAAGGGGGAAAAAGGGCTATTACCATTAGCACACATAATGTAGCGGGTGTGGGGGTGGGGTGGGGGGATACAGGGTAGGCAGTACAACACAGAGAAGATAAGTAGTGATTCTATAACATCCTTCTATGCTGATGGACAGTGACTGCAGTGGGGTATATGGTGGGGACTTGATAATAGGGGGACTCTAGTAACCATAATGCTGCTCATATAACTGTATATTAATAATAGCAAAAAGAAAAAAAGTATTCCATGACTTCAGTCGAGTGGTTTTAGGTATTTATTTGCTTGGGAGAGGTGAGGGGAATTGAGGCAGGTGTTTTGACACTGTTTTAAGAAAGATAATTTGAGAATTAGACCAATATTTTGCCATTGCCTTTGAGGAAAAAACTGACAGTATTAAACACTTATTTAAATTTTCAATCCATCAGTGTGTGGAAATGTAGATTACACTCAAGGTTGTCAGTTTGTTTTTGTGTATTTATATTTTGCTCTGGGCTCATGAATATGATGCTCATGAATCGCAAGTAATTGTTTCCAAGATGGTTCTATCCTTGTCTGGAACATGGGCCTGAGAAAGGAGAGTTGAGAAGCTCCTAAATTACCATTTGTTCTTTTTCAAATTTTGAGTTATTAAAGAATGTCTTTGAAAATTATATTTACTATTAGAAAAGTATCATTACTGCATATGTAAAAAGCCCATCAGCATAGACTCTCTAATGTTAAACATAAAGTGGTGGTACGGCATTGCAGATAGCAGAGTTACCTTATTTGGACTCAAACCCAATCCGATACCTAAAATACAGCTGATTTAGAAATTTCACAAAGTTGAAATAATCACATTGATAAAGTTTTCCTGGATTCCTTAAAACTCAAGTATTTCATAGCAGAATTATTAAATTGTATATATCTGCCAGAAAAAAAATCTAAGTGTCAATCCATTTCCTTATGTAAAAATAGAATTTGCTGGTGTGCTTTATTTTAGATGTAGATGAGCTATTCAAGGTCATGTAGGCCAAAAGCTTCATTTTACAGTCTGGTCAGAAATAGAAAAGGAACTTGAACCCGGACTTGATTGAGATACTCAGTTCACTATCAGGCAGAAAAAAAGAATCATTATTATGGGCTTAGAATGTTCTCTGTAGTACAGAGGTGACAAAGTAGAAAATCAACCCTGCCCTTAAATAAATCCACATTTTAGAAGAGATCAGTCTTACGAATGAGAAAAAAATGGTGGTACATAATTGACTACTTAAATTATATGAGACAAATAATATATACAAATTATATGCCAATTTGAGGTAAAAATGGATTCTGGCTTTAATTTTATAGGTAATTGATGTGAAAATATTTATTGGCATAATTTGTGGTAGATGCAGGTTTTGACTAATTGCTCGACCTGGTTCACTTGCTATAACTGCATGTGTCATTTTCTATTTAATCAATCAACCAAATCATATAAAGAACTGATCTTTTAAATTGAATTGTCCTGGCAGTTTAATCAAGATAGTATCTCCAGTTGTTCATATAGACAGTTTCATGATTAACAACCTTGTGAAAAGGTTCTCCAGGCAAACAAAAGAGATGTTTTTCACTTAAAAGGTATTTAGTGTATTAGGGACAAATGGAACACTAGACACAGAATAGTTTGAACCATTCAATTATAATTGTATGTACTAAAGCAGTTTCTATCATTACTGCAAATAAGTATTGTTAAAATTAAAGTGACTGAATACTTTAACCATTTGAAACACTACAAAAACACAGATTGTTGGAAAGCCAGTATTACTAAGTAATTGTTAGAACTATGGCTGCAAAATCCTGTATCAAGTCCTCTCATTATATTCCTTGCCCTGAGAAAATCTTGACTTAAATTAAACCAAGCATTCTCTACTCTATATTGCTTATAAAAGTTCTGAAAGCTGATCTCAGAGCATATCTTGTACTCATCAGTGCTACTCCCTAGATATTTAAGGTTCTGCTCCTAGGCACATGGTATAGTTGCCCTTCCCTGTCCATTGGAGTGAGTTGAGATCTTCTAATTTGCTTTAGCCAACAAGATGAGAGAAGGAAGTGCGTCACGTCCAGGTGGGACCTTTAAAAGCCCAAGTCACTTGCCACACTGTTCCATGCCACAAGGACCAGAAATGTTCCACATGGTGGCTGGGAGTGAAGCAGCCCCCTGCCAACCCAAGATGAAAAAGACTAATGAGTGATCTCCGTGCTCTCAACCACTGAGCTATTGAAGTTGTGTTCCATTTGTTAGTACACTGTGACCTATCTCATCCTGATGAATCAACCTTGGCATAGCAAAGTAAATTTTCACACGTAAAATGAAAAGCCTCATGGAACAGATATATCTTAAATATATTTTCCATAAACAGCTTAAATATCATGAACTTTCTTTATATTGATTAAATATCATCATTGATATACTGATTAAATATCATCATTCACTTTAACAGATATTTGAAGTGAGAAGCCTCATGGAACAGTATTTTAAGACTCTATATATAATATCCTCAGAAAGTAAGATTAAGCTATATCAGCATTTAGCACAGTATGAATGGCAGCACCATCAAATGAAAATGAGACTTTGAAAAAGGTGAACCTGTGGATCTATATTTTAGGAAAATTTATAAATTATTATTATGAAAAGGTCTGGAGATATGGATTATAAATCAAGATCTAACCTTATGTGATCCAGAATAAAATATTAAACCTCGATAGTTCAGTTTCCTCATGTGAAAATAAAAATGTAACAATATTTGTCCTTTTAACTCCCTTTAATACTGTAAGGTCAAAAAATGTAGGTAGACGTTGGCAGAGAAATTAACATATAAATGACAAACTAGTATTTTACCATTCCTAAATGCTTTATAGCAAGATAAAAATGTTTTCCCCTTATCCTGTTTCTGATGCTAGTGATTGCTACAGAATATAATTCCGTAAAAATGCTTTAACAGAAAAATTATAGGGTAATAATTTTCAAATTTGGGTGCCATCTCTCATTCCAGGTCATTTCCATGTAAATTAAAGGCTAGGACAACGTTGACAAAAAGGACAGATTCTGTATTGGGTCAGTAAATCAATTGTTGTTGAGTCTATCTCCATCTTTCCAAGTCTGCTGCTACCAGTCAAGGCCAGAGACTCATTATCTCTCACCTGGACTATTATAGTGTCCCTTAACTGGACTCCAGGTCTCTAATCTCTTCTAATCTATTCTGTGTCTGACCAACTACCATATTAATGTCTCAAAAGTACAATCCTAAATATATCATGGCGAAATATAACACAAATAATCTCTAAAGCATGCAGAATTTTGATAAAAGGATGGACATGTAGAAGGCAATCTAGGCAGAAGAGGTATCACAAATTTAGATGACAGGAATGAACTCAAAATGTTCACAAGTCAACAGAGAAATCTTCTGTACAATAATTTGAGGTTGGGGAGAAGTATAAAATTGGCTAGGTGGGGCCACAGTGCAAAGGCTGGAGGGCTTAGAAAGGTCATTAAAAATCTGATATTAATTGAGGCATGCTATTGGATTGAAGAAAAGACAGCATGAGAATACAGCACTTCCCTAGGTGATGACTGGAAAATTCAGAAGTGAAGTGACAAATGGCGAGGCCTTAGGCAAAAGACTACTAAGTGTATTATATATATGTATATGTATACTTACAAATTATATATTTATATATGAATTACATAGTATATATTAAAGATCCATTGCATTTATATATATGTTGTGAGAGAATATAATGAAATATGATCAAATATTTCTTGTAATTAACTAGCTCTGACATGTGTAGATGGCTAATATACTGTCTAAATGGAAATGACTACCTTCAAAATAATCAGTGAACCAGTTCTTTAAATAGCAACTTCATTTCCCAACCTTTAAGACAGGTTTAATATAACTAATTCTAACAATCAGCAATGGCCAATTTATGAGCAGATAGAGGGTTCTAAGTATCCCAGGAATTCAAAATTCTATGTATAGAAATATATGCCTAGAAAAAAATATTTCTACCTTTTTTGCTTTATCTCATAGATCCCTAAGGAAGCTCTGGCCTGATTACAGACATTATATTGGGTCAGTATATTGTATTTTATCATCCACCTGTTTATTTTCTTGCTTATTTACATATTTATTTTGAGGCCAAGAGTTTATACTGGGAGTTTCACATGAAAATAAAGATTCCTGGCTCCTCTTGAAAATGTGGAGGGCCTGGGGACTCCTGGATACTCACACCAGCAGGGTCTCTTCAGACAAAATATGCCCATTAGCAGTCCTCCACAGACTGTGAGAGTGCCAGTCTAAATTTCTAAACAAAAGATTTCTCTCTCAACTAAAGCAAAGCAAAAACTTAAGTCAGAATTTTAATATGAAGACAGATGTGGGAGAGGGCTGCATGTATTATAGGGAAAGGTAGAAGATACAGAGACCCACCAGTTAGGGCTCACCCTACTTATCACATGATGGACTTTTGAGGAGTCTAACTAAAAATCTCCACCTGGTAAGAGGCCACGGCAAGCAGGAGCTCCTAAAGCGTAAGCTTCACTGGATAGATTGAGTTCTACTGCCTGTAGTACCCCACCTATTACTAACACCAACACTCACACATTTTTCCTAAAGGTGGCAACAAGAGGTAACAGAAACACAGTATGAATACCTAGAACACGGTGGATGAAGGTGACCATTCAGAACCAACCTCCCCCAAACTCTGTAGCACCCAACAAAGCTCATAAAATGGTAAGATGTGGATGGAACAAACTTCAGAGATGAAACTCCGTTTTTTATTTGCTGGAATGTTGGGTCACCCAGACAATGATTAGTATTCATGAACAATGACACAAGTTCTTATAAATTGTAAATCATGGATTGCACGACAATGAAAATTTACTTTCAAAAGTTTGCTTTTGCCAAAAAACTACTTCTTTCACTGAGCTTAATGCACAAATCAATGTACTGGAATGAATTAATGGTACATTAACTTTTTGCAAATTACTGTAAAAACCTTTGAAATATCACCAAGATATAAAACTAAATATGATTCCCAGTCTTGATTCATACTGTATGCTGGTAATGGTGAATTTGTTTCACTTACCAATAAATTTGTTCCCTAATTGATTGTGTATCAGCTAATCCAAAGATTTACATTTAGGCTTCTCTTGCCCTCTCTAGGTAAACAGGTATCTATATTTTTTAATGATATTTAATGTTATACCTACTAAAGGAAAAAATAAGTTCTGGGGGAGGGTGAGATATTTAATTTTGTTTCCTCTAAGAAAATTGAAATAGCAATCTTCTAGTTATACTAATAGTATCAAGGATCTGTAGATAATTCCAATTCAGAAAGACAAAGGAATTTTTAAACTAGGAAATAGTCTCAAGAACACTTCAAGATATACCTTGGAAGAGAAAACAAAAAAACAGAAAAAGAAAGTTTGCTGTTTTCCGAGTGCTGTCATAACAAATTTCCACAACTTGGTGGCCTAAAACAGTCAAAATTTATTCTCTCATAGTTCTGGAGGCCCTAAGTCTGAAATTGTGGTGTTGGTAGGGCTGTGTACCCCCTGAAGTCTACAGGAGAAATTCCTGCCTTGCCCTTCCAGTTTCTAGTGGCTCCTGGCATTCCTTGGCTTGTGGTAGTAAACCTTCAATTTCTGGCTTCTTTTCACATGCTCGTCTTCCCTGTGTGCATCTGTGTCTCCCTTCTAAGGACACCAGTCTTTGGATTTAGAGCCTTCCCTAAATCCATGATGATCTCATCTCAAATTCCTTAATTGTATCTGAAAAAAAAAACCCTACTTGCAAGTAAGGTCACATTCACAGGTACTGGGGCTCAGGACTTTAAGATATCCCATGGGGGTGGGGTGCACAACTCAACCCACTAGAAAGAAAAAGGAAGGCTATGATGAGAAAGATAATTTAACAGCTGGAAAAGAACTTGGCCTTGGATATGAAGCTGAGTTAGGTCTATATCCCACTTTAACATGAACTGCCCAAATCCTCTGAGCTTGCATTTTATCATCTGTAAGAAAGATTGACAAACTATGGCTTTCAGGTCAAATCCAGCCTCTGCCCGTTTTTATAAATACAGTTTTGTTGGGCAGGGCCACATCCATTTGTTTCCATGTTGTTTATAGGGACTTCTGCACTGCAACAGCTGCAAATAGTTTCAAACAAGACAATGTGACCTACTGCGTTGAAAATATTTACTAAGTGGACCTTTACAGAAAATGTTTGCAAGCTTTGATTTATAAAATGGGGATAATAATAGTACCCACTACATAAGATTATTACAAGGATCAGATGTGAGTCCTAAACAGTGTTGACCACACAGCAGTAACTCAATATATTAGCTGCTTCTATAAGGGAGGCACAGTCCATGGTGGGTGATAGCATGAGCTTAGGAATGAAAAAGACCTAGGTTCCAAGTCCCTTGTTACTAGTAGTATTAATCTGTACCTGCCACTGAACCTCTTCAAGCCTCGATTTTTTTATCGGTGAAATGGAGGTAATGACTATGCTACTTCAGAGAATTGCTCTGTAGATTAAAGAGTGTGGAACAAAGGGTTAGCCATTGCTGCTATCATTTTTCTCCAACAAAGAATGTATAATGTCATCTTCATTGTATGAGGGGGGATGGAAGGTAAGAAAGCATTCCCAACTTGCAAAATCCCATAAAGGAGAAGATTCAACATCTTGCATCTTCTCAAGGATGCTGTTTGTGCTCAAGGCCAAAGCCTCTGTGGCTTGTGGGGATGGTAGAGTGCTCATGTGAATTTCTGCCTATGTGCTGATCAAACAAATAGAACAGGTAATGATTAGCTTTTGGTGTATAGTTAATAGTTCCATGCTAACTGAAACAGGCATATTTAAAATACTGAACAAAGAGAGCTTGAAGACCACTAGAAACTGGGATGTAGCTACAAAACCTTAAAGAAAACAACCCACCTTGAATTCATTATCACCCCCATAACCAATCCTGCTCCTCCTTCTGAGTTCCGTACCTTGCTTCTATATTAAATGCCAAGCTCTCTGAAGTGACTTACAGGGCTTCCATAATCTGCTGCTGCCATGTTTCTCCATTGCATTGAAGGGGCATGAAATGCTGCTCTAGCTTCACAGTGCTCAGCATGTGGTACTAATTTCAAAGTGGAGATACAGTTCAGGAAGCTCTCAAGACAGCTTTCTTTGTCTTACTTCATGCTCTACACAACCCTCTTAGCTTTCTAGGGATGTCTTTACAATCACCATCAGCTTAGGAAGCAGAGGCTATAGCTGTGCATATTTTCTCTGGCCCAGGGAAGTACTGAATTATTCCTACTGGAGCCAAAATGCCCTGCACTTATCCTTCTAGTGTCCCAAAAAATGATTCAAAGAGGAGGGATAAAATCTTCAAGTCTTATCCTTCAAGAGCATGGAGATAGTACCAACTAGGTTATTTTAGGATGTGAATTTTGTTTTCCATATGTTGGAAATGATCAGATGAAAAAAATCCATACCTAGATAATACAAAATTCAGGGATACAATAGGCTGACCACAGAGCTAAAAATATGGCTCTGACTTTGATTCCACATTTGAGACTCAAAATCTGAGGTCTTATCAACAGTACAGTTTTAAATGCACAGACAGAGAAAATAGCAAACAGAGGAAAGTTATGGAGGAATAAACCATTCTCACCATTAAAAGTCTACCAACTATTATTATTTTGGTATATTTCTCATTCTTTATTAATGATCTTGTTTTTTCATGGGGTTTTTTGTTTTCTGTTTCTGTAAATTATACTAACTTACTAGCTACCTGGTAACCATCTTGCAGCCCAATTTGCCATTGTAGGACTATTTGTAACATTATTAGTTGATTGGCCAGGACTGGAATGAAGCCTGGATAATTTATCCCCTTTGGAAAAGAAACATAAAATACTGAATATGTGTAAGAAATAGGATATTAGGCAGTGCCCCCAAAGGAATGAAGAAATCTACACACAGAAGAATGAATAGAGGCAGTTAATATATTAAGAGACATACTCTGAACCAAATTGCATGTATGAGAAAACAAGCTCTGACATTTCTAGTTGGACAACCTTGTGCAAATTTCTTAACTTCACTATTCTTTGGTATCCTTATCTGTAACATGGTAATAAAAATAATATCTGATACTGTTGATATAAGAATAAAATGAGTTAATAGAGAACACTTAGAGACAGGTATAGCTTATTATAAATGCTCAGTAAATATTAGGTGTCATTTATCAAGAAAAATAAGTTAGAAATATAACTACCAAATGATCCAGTAATCCCATTACTGAATATATCCAAAATAAGTTAAATCAGATCTCTAAAAGATATCTATACTCCCATGTTCACTGCAACATTATCATCAACGGCCAGGACATGGAAACAACCTAAATGTCTGTCAACAGAAGAATAAAGAAAATGTGGTATATATATATATATACAAAACAGGATATTGCTCAGCCTTAAGGAAGGAAATCCTGCCATTTGGGACAAAATGGATATGAACTTGGAGGACATTATGCTAAGTGAAGTCAATCAGGCACAGAAAGACAACTACTGTATAGTTTGACTTTTACGTCTCATCTAAAATATTGAACTCATAAAAACGCAGAGCAGAATGGTGGTTACCAAGGGTTGGGGGTGAGTGAAATGCAGAAAGGTTGGTCAAAGGGTACAGTTTCCATTGTACAAGATGGGTAAGTTCTTGAGAACTAATAGCATGGTGAGTATAGTTAACAACACTGTATTATATACTTAAATTTGCTAAGAGGGTAGATCTTCATTGTTCTCATGATACATATAAAAAGTTGTAATTGTGTGAGGTGATAGGTATACGTTGACTAGCTTGATTATGTTGATTATTTCACAGTGTATGTGTATATCAAAACATCAAGTTGTACACTTTAAATATATGCAACCTATATGTGTCAATTATATTCCAATAAAGGTGGGAAAAAAAGATAGGTGGATGTTATAAATTAAATTAAAAGACAAGCTAAATAATCTCTTATATATTTATATTTCTACTTCAGAAATATTACTTTAAACAGATGTAGAATGGATTGGAAGGGTATGAATTAAATATGAGGGAAGCTAATAGGATTGGGGATACAGAGTGAAAAGGAAATTATGAAACTGAATTAAAAATAAAAGCAGGGTGTGCATGGACTGAGATGAGAGCGTGCAACAACTCCGTCAGATCCTCTCTCCAGGCATTTTAAATGTGAGGCACAGAGAAGGTGGGGAGATGGGAGGAAGTGGAAGGCTAGGTTGTCAAGCAAGTCTCGGGAGATCAAAAGACACAGTCGCAAGAACAAAGTCATATTGGGGGAAGCAGTAAGTAGGGGGCAGAACCAGGAGCTGTCGTTGTGCATTTCCTCCCGAGACAGAGTAGATCCCCTTTGCTTTCTTAGCTCCCCAGGTTCCCAGCAAGGAGCTTCAATATCTGAGGTTACTTAAGGGTGTCTTCATTCTTTGAAATTAAAAATAGCCTAATACATCAGTTTGGTCACTCAACACAGAAAATTTCTGAAGGACCTGCATGGTAAAGCACTTTAGTTCAACTTGAGACACAAAACATTAGGATACAGAAAACTATTTTAATGACCTGCAAGATAGCTGTTGCTGTTTTTCTCCTGCTCGAAGCCCTGCAGTGGACATTGGGTGGGGCAGCAATAGAAAAAAAGCAATATATTTAAAATCTCTGTGCATGGTGATACACTGTTCCACTTCTTTGTATCACACCAAGAATTTGAAAAGATTTTAAATATTTGAATTTCTCCCAATGCAATATCATATGAAGACTGGGCTGTGTGGGTCTTGATAAACAACTGTTATGAAACAACATAAACAAAGCCATTGGAAGAGGGATTGACACATAGCATCTACTCAAAAAATGAATACCTTGCCTCTCACTTTACTCAAGCATGGCACCAACACCCAAGAAAAACCTGCTAAACTTATCACACTAGTTGATTGCTACTTACATTGATGATGTATGTGGGAAGGACTATAACTGATGAGAAATCTGGAATGTAGCTCCTGGAATTTACTAGTCTTAGATATGAAGATAAGAGACTTGAAAAACACAGGTGGTGTTAACTTTTCTTTTTTCCTAAAAGAAGCCTTTGAGAAAGAAGAGAAAGGAGGTGATAGAAAGGATGTTTGTAGTATAGATAATACTGAAGATCACAAGTAAGATTTCCAGGCTATAATCATTGACAATTGACTACTAAGAGGAGAAACAAAAATGTGCTTGGCAGTGAACAATAGAGCTTTAAGCCAAACTTGACTGAGAGGGAAGATAAATGGAGGGGGAAAAGTTTAACACTGAAAATAAGATCAGAATCAAGAGTAGAGGAAGCCCAAGTCCTGGTAAGGAGAAAACCACAGAGTAGAAACTGATTAACGATAATTATAGCCACCATTATCTATAGACTAACACAGAATATGGAAAATCAACACAATAAAGCAAAGGCAGGTCAAATCAGTGCAAGAAGTGTATTTGGCAGTTAACCGCCCCCCATCCCCACCCCCACACACTCTTCACGCCTGCCTACTGAACAGCAAAGCTTTCTGAAATGGACTGTGAGCAGTTAAGAGATCTATTTTCCTTGGGTGCCCTGTAACTTGGCCTGGGCTTCAAGTCATTGACATAGTATCTGCCCAGAAGGGCTAGGCGTAGGCAGAGGAGATAGAAGTATAGGAGGTTAACACAAACTATGGTAGTGCCTAATTCTGACAAAAATCCATGCGTGTACTATTAAAGACCTTGTGAGTACTTCCAAAAGATGAAGTGGGCATTGGGCGTCAAAACTGGCTCACTGAGTTCAATTCAGAGAGGGTAATCAAATTTATTTTTTGATGGATTTACTAGACTGGCAGAGAAGAAAGAAAGGGATGCTACAGGTAGAAAGTAATCCCTCCTGATGCCCTCATAAACAATTATAAGGAGCTACATGAATTTTTGTAGCCACCCAAACAATGTTGATTAATGGATCAGTGCCATCCTGAGGGATGTCTCCCCATAGCTGAATGCGGAGGGGGAAGTGCTTGGTCCTTTCTGTTCAACATTTTGATTAACAACTTAGATAAAGCCACAGATGGCATGCTTATCAAATTTTGGGATGATATAAAGCTGAGAGTTACAGCTAATATGTTGGATGTCAGCATCAAGATTTAGAGCACTTAACAAGCTAGAATAATGAGCTCCAGCTAAAAATATGATAGAGAAAACAAGGAAAAGCACAGTTCTGTGTTATGGCACCCAAAAGGCAACTGAACAGACACACGCAGAATGGGGAATTTAAAGTTTAGAGGTTCCTAAAAAAACTGTCTTCAAAACTTTTTACGACAAACTGAAAGTGTATCGATATTCATTCTATGCATTAAATTATACATTTCATTTATTTTAATGTAAACTTCACCTACCAAGAAGTATTTGAGATACTTTGCAAAACATGCACAAAAATGTCATTCAACTGGGCCCAAAGAAAATTGGAAAATACAATACTGAGAACACTGTACTCCTGTTTATTCAGAAGACTTATTTGAGCATCTGCTCTGGCTGAAAGAGTGCTTTTTGCCTATTCTATTCCTACTCATTCTTCCCTTTTAGATCACATTTTCTTCTCTGGAAAGAAATTCTTCTCTGATTCTCCAATTAAAACAATGCCCTCTCTGATTATTCTTTCATAGCACCCTGATCAATTTCGTTATAACACTTAGGAAAATCTGAAATAATATTTTCTATGTATATATTTTCTTAATATACCTCTCAATCACCAGACTGCAAACTCCATGAAAGCAAGGACCACGTATGTTTTGTGTAACACTGTAGAACCAAGGTGTAGCACTGAGCTCGGCACATAGTAGGTATTCAATAAATATATCCTGAATTAATGAATAAATAGGCTGAGAATTAGCTAGTAATTTGGAAGGGGAGAAGGACATGTAAAGGGTTAAAGTCTAACATAAATCATGTTCTACATGAAAGCATGGCTATATTTCTGTGACAAGATAGAACTGGTCCGGCCAATTTGGGAAAAAAAGCTCTTTGATAAAACTGACTTGAGTTAGGGCTCAAAAGATGAGTGGGAGTTCACAGTGAAAAGAAGACACCAGAGTGAGGAAACAACACAACAAAGGAATGGAGTCCCACGAGAACAGAAGGCATGCGGGGAGCAGTGGGAGGGAGTCTGATATGGTGCAGCATGTGGTGCCTGAAATGTGTGTGGGAAGTGACACAGGAACATCATGTTCCCTTCTACTATTATTTAAGGCTTACTGCTTAATGGAAGCATACTGGAGAGAAATGAGCACAACAATGAAGGGCTAGTAACTGCAAATGAGCCAGAGTACAAAACACTCTGGCTACTTAGCCTGGAAAATAAAACATTTATAATTATAAATGTAGGGGACATTATATATATTTTTTCAGGTTCTTGAAATACTCTTATGTAGACAATATTTCAAGTTTATTTTTTAATTGAAAAAAGTTAATTTAGAACCAATAGGTGGAAGGAGCTATATTTAGACATAAATATAAAGATCCTTCAAATTTTAGAGCTGCTCAGCTGACATTACAGCAATGTTTCTGGTCAGTGAGGAGATTTAAGCATCCCCCAAATACTATGTCTTCAGAGTTCTGACTGAGGTCATATTTTTACATTCTCAACACCATTCTTATTACCTACCATGCTACCTGTTTACCATTCCAAAGTTTATAACCCAAATCTATAATTACAGAAACTTCTGTCTCTTGACTTCAAATATTTTCAACTGATTTTTTTAAACATCCATAGCAATGGTTCTTCTCAGTCCTCAAACTGTCCAATATCGAGTTGCCCATTTTTCATTCCAGCTTGCACCTTACCCTTGTTAGTGTCACCACCCATCATGGACCTGGTTCTCAAAATTATTCCCAATTTCACCCTGTTTCTCCACCTCCAATCAGTGCTAACCCTCCTGACTTTGAAATACCTTCTTCCTCCCCACCCCCAGGGCCTCTGCCTTTTTTTCACTCTCACAGAGTCCACTGTAACTCTCTCCGGTTGGTTTCTCTACCTTTTTCTTTCACCTAATCCAACCTCAACCCCCGGGGCTTATGTACCCTCAAGCAATCTTATCTACGGGGCAGCCCTTAGGAAGCATCCACTTCTGATGAGTATGTTGGAGGTGAACATGGTTGGATAAATGTGTCATGAGAGTGAAAAGGTTACAACTACTGTCCCAAAGCTGTTCAGCAGGTGTGGCTCTGTGGCCCAGAAAAATCTCTGGATATTTCTGAGAATAGTGAATTTCAAAATTTCACATTTAATATTTTGGGTCTCTTTCCAGTTTACAGAGCTTCTTTCCTGTAAGGACAAGGAGGTTCTGTTTAACTTTATATTGATACATATTTAATTGGTTTTATTATAAAAATAATTTTAGTTAACACTGGAGCTCTACTGCATGAGTCCTCTAAAAATCAAGTTCAAACGTAAGTTAAAAAAAGTACCTTGAATATCAAAGTCTTTTTAACATATGAGATCCTATACAAGTTAACTCTGACATTTCCAACCTTGTCTATCACCTTCCTATATCCTAGTCACACAAGACTAGTCAGTTCTACCAAACTGCAAGGCACTCTTTCCTCCTGCAAGATCCAGATCAAATATCCCCTCTCTACTGAGACACTGGTACTGAAACCAACCCAGCTTTAGTTCATCACAGTTTCCCCTGAACACTTCGTTCACATATTTCTTCTGGCATGTTCCATATTCAATTAACTTTATTTATTTACAAGTCTATCCTCATTCAAAAGAAATTCTCCAGAAAATCCTTCAAGTGAATCAAATCCCTAGTGTCAGTATTGTAGATATGTGTGTGAATATATGTACATATATACACATATGTGTATAAACATAGACATGCAATGCATACATATTTGGCACTAAAACATTCTAATTCTGTTATCAATTCCTTATGAATTAGATCTTAAAGTTTACTTTTTTTAACGAGTTGAGATATAATTCACATACAATTTACACATTAAAGTACACAATGTTTCTAGTATATTTAGAGTTATACAGTCATCACCACAATCAACTTATAATATATTCATCACCCCCAAAAGTACCCCAAAATCCATTAGCAGTCTGCTATGGACCAAACTGTGTTCCTCTAAAATTCAGATATTGAAGCCCTAACACCCAAGGCGATGGTATTTGGAAGATAATTAGTTTTAGATGAGGTCATGAGGGTAGGCCCTTGTAAGGAGAGGTTAGTGCTGTTAGAAGTAGACATCTCTTTTTCAATCTCTTGCACTCTGATACAGCAAGAATGTGGCCACATTCAAGGCAGCAAGAGAGCTCTCTCCAGAACCCAAACATGCTGGCACCCAGATTTTGAACTTCTAGCCTATAGAATTGTGGGAAAATAAATTTCTATTGCTAAGCTACCCAGTCTGTGATATTTTGTTATGGAAGCCTGAGTGAACTAATCCACAGTCTCTCCCCATTTCTGCCCACTTCCCACTCCATCTCTTTCCCACACTGAGGCCAATATTAATCTACTTTTTGTCTGAATATATTTGCCTGTTTGGGATATTTTATGTTAATAGAATGATATACTATGTGGTCTTTTGTGACTGACTTCTTTCATTTAGAATAATAATGCCAAGATTCATCTATGTTGTAGCAAGTATTAGTACTCCTTTTAGTTGTCAAATAATATTGTACTATATGTTATGCAGCATTTTATTTATTCATTTATCATTTGATATAAATTGCAGTTGTTTCCATTTTTTGTCTACCACGAGTAGTGCTGCTAACTATTGGTGCACATTTTACGTTGAATCTGTTTTTGTCTCTTTTGGGTATATATTTCATTTCTGTTGGGTCATATAGTAACTATCTTTTTAAGGTATTACCATAGTTTTCCAACACAGCAGTATTATTTTACATTCCCACCAGCAATGTATGAGGGTTCCAATTTCTTTACATTCTCACCAACACTGTCTTTTTTATTGCAGTTATACTAGTGGATATGTAGTGATAGCTCCATATGGTTTTGATCTGCATTTCCCTAATGACAAATGATATTGAGCATCTTTTCATGTGCTTGTATATTGTATATCTTCTTTGGACAAATGTATATTTAAATCCTTTGATCATTTTCAATCGCATTGTCTTTCTGTTGTTGATTTATAAGACTTCTTTATATAATCTGAATACAAGTCTTTTATCAGATATATAATTTTCTCCCATTCAGTGGGTTATCTTTACACATTATCATGTCTTTTGCTTTTTTTTAAGTAATTTTTTTGAGGAAGTCCAATTAATCATCTGTATGTCCTTTTGTTGCTAGTTCTTTTAGTGCTGTGTCTAATAAGACTTTGCCTAGCCCAAATCACAAAGACTTATTACTATGTTTTATTCTAAATGTTTTATAGTTTTAGTTATTACATTTAATTCTATGACCCATTTTTTAGTTAATTTTTTATGTATAATCTAAGGAACGGATCAAGCTTCATTCATTTGCATGTTGATATATATTTGTTCCAGCACCATTTGAAGGGACTAATCTTACTCCATAGAATAATCATTTCATCTTTTTTGAAAATCAACTGAACATAAATGTAAGGTCTTTTCATGGGTTGCCAATTCTGTCCCATTGACCTATATGTCTATCCTCATGCAAGTACCACATTGTCTTGATAACTTCAGCTTTTTAGTAAGTTTTGAAATCAAGAAATGAAATCCTCCAGCTTTGTTTTATATCTTCAAGATTATTTGGCTATTATTGGCCTCTTGCAGTTCTGTATGAATTTCAGGATCAGTTTGTCAATTTCTTTAAAAAAAAAAACAAGCTGGAATTTAGTAGGGATTGTACTGAATCTGTAGATCAGTTTGAGGAGATTGGCATTTTAAAAGTATCAAGTCTTGTAGTCTATGAACATGGTACACCTTTCCATTTATGTAGGGCTTCTTTACTATAAACAATGTCTTGTAACTTTTAGAGTACCTATTTTTATTTCTTTCATTAAATTTATTCTTAAATATTTTATTCTTTTTTATGCTATTATAAATGAAATTGTTATCTTAATTTTATTTCCTGATTGTTCATTGCTAGTTGATATATTGATCTGTACCCTGCAAGCTTGATGAATTCCTTTATTAGCTCTAATTTTGTAGGGAAATTCTTTAGGATTTTCTATTCACAAGATCATGCTACCTGCTTCTAGATATTTTAACTTTTTTAATCTAGATACTTTTACTTTTTACTTTTTCTTGCTTAATTGCCTTGACTAGAACCTCCATGGAAGTGCTAAATAGAAATCAAAATTAAGTAAAAAAAAATCCTTGTGTTATTCTTGGTCTTAGGAAGACTGAACTATTTTTAAACAATGTAGGCAAAGTTACTTTTCACTTCATAAGTTATCTACTAGTGCACATTGAAGGAAAAAAGTAATAGACATTAATTCTTTAAAAAACATTTGTTTACAAGTCCTGTTTACTTTCTAAATTAGGATAAAATATATCCCTTTCTATTTCAGTTAGGTTAAAAGGAAGTTGCACATGGATTTCACCATGGGCCCACAATTTCTCCCCTGAGAAGGGTTACAACACACACTGCCTTTCTGGAAAACTATTCTAATCAAATCCATAGACACCAAGCTATAAATCCCCAGACATGCTTTCCCTTATGGTCTAACTCTGATTCCAAGAGAGAAGCCTTAACTTCATATTTAGATGTAATTTTGGATAAGAAATATAAGGTATATGAAACTGTTGGACTGGTTGATACCCTGAAATTGTCTCACTGTAATTCAAAAACTAAGGTATGATGTGACTCAGAAGGGATATAATACCAAATTTAGAACTCCCCCAGACAGTTCTACATTAAACTGCAAATATCTACAGTGAGTATTATTTATTCATCTTTATATACGGTTAAATAGGAAAGTGCCTGATGAAAACTAGATGTTCCACTGATGTTTCTCAAAAAACCAAATGAGTATCTAAGCAAGGGAATCATTCTTCCCAATGTATCCCTTTACTAGGTGAACTGTTGGTCTATGAGTTCCTCAGTTTCAGTAGCATAACCTTCTCTTAAAATAAGATCTTATTAGTAAGGCTTGTCTCTAGTAATTGTTACATAAGTCAAAATTTGAAAACAAAACATAAGAAATGACCAAGATAAAACTAACATATGATCTAAAGACAAGGGAATACCCTATACCCTGCCCACCTCCACCAAAAAAAAAAGAAACGATTCCATGTATTGTTTAAGGAAATCAATGAAAGCCGCATTTGCTTTCTGCATTACAGTATTGTAACCTTTACCATATTTTGTCCTATAATTTTCCAGATCAGGACTTCAACCATTCCCATAAATCCCCTTGTATAGACACTACATACATAAAGTAACACTATGTGAATGCTTCTAACACTTGAAAGAAATTTCCAATTCTTTTTCATTAGCATGTCTTTAGAAAACTTAGCTTAAAAAATATAATAGCTTTACATATTGTAGTAGGCTGAATAATGGCCCCCAAAGATATTCAGGCTCTAAACTCTAGAACCTGTGAACATTATATGTTGAAATAGACTTTGCAGTTGTGATTAAGTTAAGGATATTGAGATGGAAAGATTATCAGCATAGGCTGGATCATCATAAGTATCCTTATAAAAGGGAGGCAGAAGGAGATTTACAAAGAAGGCAAAGAGACACTGAAGCAAGATGTTCTGCCACTGACTTTGAAGACACAGGAAGAGACTATGAGCCAAAGAAGGCAGCTTTCAAAACTGGAAGAGGCCAGGAAACAGATTCTTCCCTCTTTAGAGCCTTTGAAAGGAGCAGGGTTCTGACTACACCTTGATTATGACCCAGTGAAACTGACCCTGGACTTCTGACCTTTACAACTCGGAGAAAATAAATATGTTCTTTTAAGCTACCGAGTTTGTGGTTTTATTATAACAGTAATAAGAAACTAATATACATATGTACATTAATTTTTTATACATAAGCTTGGATTTATATTCTGTTTTTGTGAACAATTATGTATAATGTGCTCTATGCCAGGTGTTTGATAATAGAGTGAAGTAGACACATACCTCCTTCAACTGCACACATTCCGCTGTGGCAGGATGGATTAGCCCTAATGTAGGTCAAATGTGCAAAGTGTTAGCATTGGGTTTTTGCATCTACTAAGAGACAAAAGTTATGTTCAACTCCTAATGGGTTCTGTGGGTTGGAGAATGAATGATTTGCAAGACTGCCTCTGGTTTCCCAGAGGAGGTAACATTTCTAACGTGTTTGGAAAGATACTAAGAGTCAGCTAAAGAATTAGGTCCCAAAGAAGAAAAATGAGAGTCATAGCAGAACAAAATGTAGAGACACGGAAGGTGAAAGCCCTGTCAGAGTGAACAGTAGGGACTGAGATATGCAAAACACAAGACAGCCAGAATCCATCACAGGAAGGATGAGGGGTAAGGCTTCAGGGCTTAAAAAAGTATAAATTCATGAAGGTCCTGTATCACATGCTAAGGCTTCTGGGTCATAAGTTTTGAACTCAATGAAACTTATGAGAGTAATAATCAGATTTGTCTTTTAGAAAAATTCTGCTCATTGAAATGGGAGAAAAGGGTGGTTAGGAGGAAGAACCAAGAGAGGACAGTGGATGGGCAATGACTGCAGTGAGTCCAGGGGAAATATGAGCTAACTAAGGTAGAGCAACTTGGATGGAGAAACATGAAGAGAAAAACCATCTCTGAAGTAGCAAAATCATATGATTTTCTTAAAAAACAATACTCACATTAAAATAAAGAACAAAAACATAAAATTTCAGCATAGAAAATAAACATATTCAACTTGTCAAATTTAAGTTTTCTTGCTCCAGAGAAGGCAACTATTCATTCCTCCTTGAGTGGTGATTTGAAGAGCAACATATGTATTGAAAAACATAAAGGTGTAGAGGGTTTAGGGAATAGGTCATTTGGCAAAAATTTCAGATGACTAAAATGTTTCTATTTCTTTCTGCAAGAAAGGGTGAGATATAATTATCCTATTCCTTCTGGATGGTACACTCAGGAGGAAAGCTCATAATAGTTTAAAAAGTTTGTCCCATTTTTTATATATATAAACCTTTGCTTAGACACTTTTATAAGATGCTCTCTTAATTACCTTGGTTAACAAATATAACTTTCAATCTCTGAGCATTCTCTCCCAACTCAGCTAAAATAACTTGTCCATATGTAGTTGTAACAGAAAACATACAATAATTTAAAATTCAATACATACATTAAGGATGAGTAAGGTTAAATTCTCATTTTTCCAGTAACTGTAAATATGTAAAATATTTTTCTTTAAATCACAAAGAGATTTTTATAGGTTATTTTGCCTTGCTACCCATACCTCCTTATATATGATAGCAAGGTAATGAAATTACTATAGTAAAGCTGAAAATACTGTTATTTATAGATTAAATATTAATGAAGATAACTGCCTATCAAAAATTCTACTTTATCTGGAGTCATCTATACAACAGACTAATTCATCAAATTATGAAACAAAACTTATAAAGTTTATTCACATCATTAACCCTGGATTACTCTAAACATTATTTTTCTTCATTCTTCCAAAAACATTGTTTGTCTACCTATAGCAATAAAATTTTCTTAAATCCCAAAATATATATCTAGAGCAAAGTAGAACCAGATATTCTAATAATGTTTGACCAAGTATTGCATAGCTGACTTCCCTGTGGATGTGCATTCATTATACACAGCTGTTCTACCCAAAGAGATGTTAAAACACACATATACACATACAAACGTCAGGGATTTTGATATAGGCATAGGATGTTGACTCTTGTCAAGACTAAACTAGTCATTTCACTCATTCAGCCAGCCTATAGTGAGAGACATGATGGGCCACTCTGTGTTAAGTACTGGGGATGAAGCAATGAATATGAATTAGTTCTGAATTTCAATGAGTTATCAGTTTAGTAAGAGATATAGAAATCTACATGGACATTTAAAATATAAATACACCTAAATGTAATCAAAAAGAAAAACACAAGGTATTATGAGAATCCTCAGGATGATCCCCTCACCCATCCTGAGAGTAGAAGTAGAGGACATGCTTCCCCGATCAGGCAGTATGTGGTTTTATCTGAAAGAATGAGGAGTCTCAGGACAAGAGGAGAAAGAGCATGCCAGGTAGACTACAGAAGCAGGAAGTTCTTTCATGTCCTGTTAAGAAGCTGGTATATGAAGGCCCAAGAAAGACTGCAAGCAGGGCACTGGAATGTCACGTTGCCCTTATAATGTTATAGATGATGGCTCTTGGCATACTAGGTGTCGTGTGAATAAGTTAAGGCAAAATCCTTCAATATATACTATTAGGAGTAGTAGATAGCAAGATAAAAGGAGAACTACCTAACCAAAATTATTAAGACCTGATGATTCAGTCACGTATTCAAAAAACAAAGGTTTTGAAAATCAACTTTCAGGCACTATTGCAGGTGCAGCAGAAAGAGCTGAAAAAGTAAAAGAACAAAAAAGCATTTCTTGCTTTCTTGGAACTTCACCATCTGGGTAAAGGAAATAGTAATATATATTTTTTAAAGTAAACACAAAATATTTCAGTGGATAATTAAATACTGTGAAGAAAAATAAACAGTGGTAAGAGGAATAGGAAGGGATAAAAAGTAGGCTGATTTGTTAGAAGAGTTAGTGAAAGAATTGATATGAGTAGAGAATTTGATGAAGGGAGGGAAGAAGGCAGAGCAAGGGAGAGACAAGAATGCAGTTGTGTTGGAGTATGGGGTGCTCTTTTGTCCTGTTCTTTAACAAAAACAGTCAGAGGGATTAGAGACACAGCTGCAAGTATCTCACCTCATGTATCCTAATTTTGGCACATGCTATTTTGTTGCTCTAACTAGGTGCCCCCAGGCAACATCTGGCCTGTTGTCACACAGTTGTGAAATACATCATGCACTTAGCATTAAACAGTTGGGTTCAGTAGGAACAGAATACTTGCTGACAGGATGTGGAAAGAAATTCCATTTTTAAGCTTTTTATTTTAATGAAGTACAATTTTTAATATTAGTTCCTACACTGATATCTGCAAAGTCAAACAGACCTGGCTGAAATTCTCTGTGGTTTGAAACATACATAGAATCCATTAGAATAGGTAACTCAGAATTTACTGGATAGTGTTACCCATAGCTACACGTACCACCAGGGGACGTATAGGACACCTCAGCACAAGGAATAATTATCTTAATAAGAAATTTTTTCTGTTATTGTCCTGGGGATTCCTGTTTGCATCTTATGCATACAGATGGAAGAGAAATCCATGTAAAAGATTAAAAGGGCAAAGTATTCACTGTTGTCATTAGGAGACCCAGACTGATGTAACTGCTCTGTGCCTGTTTGCCCTTGATGAAAACAGGATTCTTCACAGTGAGTAAACTCATGTATATAAATATGTCTTTATTATTGACCTTTAAAAGGATTCCCCCCATTCATAGATGGGTGTGTGTTTTATTGTTTGAGGTGAGGAAAGGGGGTATTTTCATTAACTCTTTTAAAAAACATATTTCAGGAGACTTCTGGGAAGATGGCAGCATGAGCAGGGCGGTGGAAATCTCCCAAAACCATGTATATTTGTGAAAATACAACAAATACAACTATTCCTAAAAGAAAGACCAGAAGATACAGTACAACAGGCAGGCTACAGCTAACATATGTGAGAATTCAGCACCTCACGTAGCGCGTAAGATACAAAAGTGGCGACCCGTCGAGACCGAGCACTCCCCCAACCCAGCGCACTGGCGGGAGGAAAAGATTCAGAGCGGGGAGGGATTGGAAGCACAGACCAGCTAAATAACCAGACCTGATGATCTGTGCCGGGAGCACAGACACACATCGCGAGGTGTATCGGAGATTAGGAAAACAGAACTGCAGGATTTGAGACGAGACCGCAACTGGGTCCTCTCAGGCAGCTCCTGGGGACAAAAGAAAAGCGCGCACATATTTTTAAAAGACTTAAAGAGACAAGGGCCCAACAGCGGAACAAAATCGTCCCAGCGCACTCGGCCCAGAGGGCTAGGAGTCTTGGGGAATTTCGAACACCTGGCCAGCAGCCGGGCAAAGCAGCCACACCGAGGCTTCCCACAGAGATCAGCAGCCTGTCATTCACTTCCTGGCACCGCCGCCCGGACAGAGCCGCAAAGGGTCCGGCGAAGCCGCCACTGCTGCAGAACAGTGGAGTGGTGCAACCCACACCAACCTCACAGAATCACATCCCAGCTGGCACGCAGCTAAGCGGGAAGGACCCCAGAACCAGGTTCAGAAGGAACCATGGGGACAAGAATGACCCCAACATGACTGGAAACCCTCGCAGTGCTATAGGCTAAGCTTAGGGCAACCCCACACACATGCAGCTTAGGAGATTATCCCAGAGACTGCCTCCTGGTGTGCTGGAAAACAGCAAAGGCTCCTGAGAAGGGCAAGGAGAACAACAAGCAGGAAGGGCCTTTGTTCTCCCAGCTGACACATGTGGCAACTACCAGCGACCACTTCTATCGCCATGAAAAGAGAGAGGAATATGGTCCCGACAAAGCATAGCCAGACACCAGAGAGGGGCCCTGATGGGACGGACATGCACAATCTTCCTGAAAAAGAATTCAGAATAAAAGTCATAACCATGCTGATGGATCTATAGAGAAATATGCAGGAGCTGAGGGAGGAAGTGAGGGAAGTGAGGAAAGACAATGCAGAAATGAGACAACCGATTGACGGGCTTAGCAGCAGACTAGACGAAATGCAAGAGACTGTTAATGGAATAGAAATCAGAGAACAGGAATACAGAGAAGCTGAGGCAGAGAGAGATAAAAGGATCTCTAGGAATGAAAGAATATTAAGAGAATTGTGTGACCAATCCAAATGGAACAATATTTACATTATAGGAGTACCAGAAGAAGAGAGAGAAAAAGAGATAGAAAGTGTCTTTAAAGAAATAATTCTGTAAAACTTACCCAAGCTGGGGAAGGAAATAGTTTCTCAGACCATGGAAGCCCACAGATCTCACAACACAAGGGACCCAAGGAAGACAACACCAAGACACATAATAATTAAAATGGCAAAGATCAAAGATAAGGACAGAGTATTAAAGGCAGCTAGAGAGAGAGAAAAGATCACCTACAAAGGAAAACCCAGCAGACTATTAACAGACTTCTCAACAGAAACCTTACAGGCCAGAAGAGAATGGCATGATGTATTTTACGTAAGGAAACAGAAGGGCCCCGAACCAAGAATATTGTATCCATCAAGATTATCATTTAAATTTGAGGGAGGGATTAAACAATTCCCAGAAAAGCGAAAGCTGAGGGAGTTTGCCTCCCATAAACCACCTCTACAGGAAATCTTAATGGGACTTCTCTAGATGGAAGCACTCCTAAGGCTAAAAAGATGTCACCAGAGAAAATAAAATCATAGCAAAGAAAGCAGACTATCCAAATACTAACTAAAGGCAAAAAGTAAAATCAATTATCCACAAAAACAGTGAAAGGAAACGTAAAAGAATACAGAATAAAACACCTAGTATATAAAGAATGGAGGAGAAAGAATAAGAAGGTAGAGAAATAAAGAATCATCAGACTGTGTTTATAATAACTTAAAAAGAAAGTTAAGTTAGACATTTACATAGTAAAGAAGGTACCCTTGAACCTTTGGTAACAACTAATCTAAAGCTAGCAATGGCAATAAAAACATATCAATAATCACCCTAAATGTAAATGGACTGAATGCACCAATCAAAAGACACAGAATAGAATGGATAAAAAAGCAAGACCAATCTATATGCTGCTTACAGGAGACTCACCTCAAACCCAAAGATATGCACAGACTAAAGGTGAAGAGATGGAAAAAGATATTTCATGAAAAAAACAAGGAGAAAAAAGCCGGTGTTGCAATACTTGTATCAGACAAAACAGACTGCAAAACGAAGAAAATAGCAAGAGATAAAGAAGGACATTACATAATGATAAAGGGGTCAGTTCAACAAGAGGATATAACCATTATAACTGTATATGCACCCAACACAGGGGTGCCGACATAAGTGAAACAAATAGTAACAGAACTAAAGGAGGAAATAGACAGCAATGCATTCATTTTAGGAGACTTCAACACACCACTCACTCCAAAGGACAGATCAACCAGACAGAAAATAAGTAAAGACACAGAGGCACTGAACAACACACTAGAACAGATGGACCTAACAGACATCTACAGAACTCTACACCCAAAAGCAACAGGATACACATTCTTCTCAAGTGCACATGGAACATTTTCCAGAATAGACCACATACTAGGCCACAAAAAGAACCTCAGTAATTTCAAAAATATTGAAATCCTACCAACCAACTTCTCAGATCACAAAGGTATAGAGCTAGAATAAATTGTACAAAGAAAACAAAAAGGCTCACAAATACATGGAGACTTAACAGCATGCTCCTAAATAATCACTGGATAAATGACCAAATGAAAACAGATATCAAACAATATATGGAGACAAATGACAATAACAGCACAAAGCCCCAACTTCTGTGGGACACAGCAAAGGCAGTTCTAAGAGGAAAGTATATTGCGATCCAGGGCTATTTAAAGAAGGAAGAACAATCCCAAATGAATAGTCTAAAGACACAATTATTGAAGTTGGATAAAGAAGGACAAATGAGGCCCAAAGTCACCACAAGGAGGGACATAATAAAGGTCAGAGAAAAAAATAAATAAAAATTAGAAGAATAAAATAATAGAAAAAAATCAATGAAACCAAGAGCTGGTTCTTTGAAAAAATAAACAAACTAGATAAACCCCTAGCCAGACTCATTAAGAGAAAAAGAGAATCTACACACATAAACAGAATCAGAAATGAGAAAGGAAAATTCATAACAGAACCCACAGAAATACAAAGAATTATAAGAGAATACTATGAAAATCCATACGTTAACAAGCTGGAAAACATAGAAGAAATGGACTTCTTAGAAAAATACAACCTTCCAAGACTGACCAAGCAAGAAACAGAAAAACTGAACAGACCAATCACCAGCAACGATATTGAATCAGTAATCAAAAAATTACCCCAGAACGAAACCCCCGGACCAGATGGATTCACCTCTGAATTTTATCAGACATATAGAGAAGAAATAATACCCATTCTAAATAAAGTTCTCCAAAAAATAGAAGAGGAGGGAATACTTCCAAACTCATTCTATGAAGCCAGCATCACTCTAATACCAAAACCTGGCAAAGACGTCACCAAAAAAGAAAATTACAGACGAATATCCCTAATGAATGTAGATGCAAATATACTCAACAAAATATTAGCAAACCGAATTCAAAAATACATCAAGAGGATCATACACCATGATCAAGTGGGATTCATCCCAGGGATGCAAGGATGGTACAACAATCGAAAATCAATCAACATTATCTACCATATTAACAAAAAGAACAAAAACCACATGATCATCTCCATAGATGCTGAAAAAACATTTGACAAAACTCAACATGCATTCAGGATAAAAACTCTCAACAAAATGGGTATAGAGGGCAAGTACCTCAACATCATAAAGGCCATATATGACAAAACCACAGCTAACATCATACTTAACAGCGAGAAGCTGAAAGATTTTCATCTAAGATTGGGAACAAGACAGGGATGCCCACTCTCTCCAATGTTATTCAACATAGTACTGGAGCTCCTAGCCACAGCAGTCAGACAAAACAAATAAATACAAGGCATCCAGATTGGTAAAGAAGAAGTCAAATTGTCACTATTTGCAGATGACATGATATTGTACATAAAAAACCCTAAAGATTCCACTCCAAAACTACTAGAACTAATATCTGAATTCAGCAAAGTTGCAAGATACAAAATTAACACACAGAAATCTGTTGCTTTCCTATACACTAACGATGAGTTAACAGAAAGAGAAATCAGGAAAACAATTCCTTTCACAATTGCATCAAAAAGAATAAAATACCTAGGAATAAACCTAACGAAGGAAGTGAAAGACCTGTACTCTGAAAACTACAAGACACTCCTAAGAGAAATTAAAGAGGACACTAACAAATGGAAATGCATCCCATGCTCTTGGCTAGGAAGAATAAATATTGTCAAAATGGCTATACTACCTAAAGCAATCTACAGATTCAATGCAATCCCTATCAAAATACCAACAGCTTTCTTCAATGACCTGGAACAAATAATTCTAAAATTCATATGGAACCACAAAAGACCGCCAATAGCCAAAGCAATCCTGAGAAGGAGGAATAAAACAGGAGGAATTATGCTCCCTGACTTCAAACTCTACTACAAAGCCACAGTAATCAAGACAATTTGGTATTGGCACAAAAGCAGACCCACAGACCAATGGAACAGAATAGAAAATCCAAACATTAACCCAAACATATACAGTCAATTAATATATAATAAAGGAGCCTTGGATATACAATGGGGAGATGACAGCCTCTTCAGCAGCTGGTGTTGGCAAAACTGGACAGCTACATGTAAGAGAATGAAACTTGACTACTATGTAACCCCATACACAAAGTAAACTGAAAATGGATTAAGGACCTGAATGTAAGTCATGAAACCATAAAACTCTTAGAAAAAAACATAGGCAAAAATCTCTTGGACATAACCATCAGCAACTTCTTCATGAACATATCTCCCCAGGCAAGGGAAACAAAAGCAAAAATGAACAAGTGGGACTATATCAAGCTGAAAAGCTTCTGCACAGCAAAGGACACCATCAGTAGAACAAAAAGACATCCTAAAGTATGGGAGAATATATTCATAAATGACGTATCCGATAAGGGGTTGACATCCAAAATATATAAAGACCTCACGCACCTCAACAAACAAAAAGCAGATAATCCAATTAGGAAATGGGCAGAGGACATGAATAGACAGTTCTCCAAAGAAAAAATTCAGATGGCCAACAGGCACATGAAAAGATGCTCCACCTCGCTAATCATCAGAGAAATGCAGATTAAAACCACAATGAGATACCACCTCACACTAGTGAGGATAGCCAACATCCAAAACACAAACAACAGAAATGTTGGCGAGGATGTGGAGAAAAGGGAACCCTCCTACACTGCTGGTGGGAATGCAAATTAGTTCAAGCATTGTGGAAAGCAGTATGGAGGTTCCTCAAAAAACTCAAAATAGAAATACCATTTTACCCAGGAATCTCACTATTAGGAATTTACCCTAAGAATGCAGCAGCCCAGTTTCAAAAAGACAGATGCACCCCTATGTTTATTGCAGCACTATTTACAATAGCCAAGAAATGGAAGCAACCTAAGTGTCCATCAGTAGATGAATGGATAAAAAGAAGTGGTACATATGCACAATCGAATAATATTCAGCCATAAGAAGAAAACAAATCCTACCATTTGCAACAACATGGATGGAGCTAGAGGGTATTATGCTCAGTGAAATAAGCCAAGATGAAAAAGACAAGTATCAAATGATTTCACTCATATGTGGAGCATAAGAGCAAAGAAAAAACTGGGGGAAAAAAACACAGCAGACTCACAGATCCCAAGAACGGACTAATAGTTACCAAAGTGAAAGGGACTGGGGAGGATGGGTGGGGAAGGGAGAGACAAGGGGGAAAAGGGGCATTATGATTAGCAGACATAATGTTGGGGTGCGTGCATTTGGAGGGCTGTATAACTCAGAGAAGACAAGTAGTGATTCTATAGCATCTCACTACCCTGATGCACAGTGACTGTAATAGGGTAAGTGAGGGGGACCTGATGAAGTGGGCAGTTTGGTAACCATAATGTTGTAATGTAACTGTAGATTAATGATACCAAAATAAAAAAAATAATAAATAAAAAATAAATAAATAAAAGAAAGCACTGTGAAAACGGAGATGAGCCAATCCGCACAATCCAGAGAAAAGTCCTAAGATTTATGACAGTCACCTTGGGAATGTTGACTATCATGTGTGGCCCCCAGGCCTTGGCAGAGTGAACCTTAGAAAGATTAGAAAAAATAAAGGGAGGGATGGGCTGGGGATAGAGGACCACACAAGGGAAGGAGCCCAGGTCACTCTTCGCCCCCAGCGCACAGTCACCCTCTTCCAGGACCATGTGCAGTAAACAGGGACATGCAGGCTCCCCAGAAGCCATGTAGTTGTAAGGCCCTGCCACTTCCAGTTGATTGCTCCTGAGCTGCTGGGATTGGAGTCCTGGTCTCCTGACTGATACCTTTAGGGACACCCTTCAGTGCTGAGCCCCTGCCCACCCACAGGGACAAACACCCAAGGAGAGAGAGAGGGAGCCTGAGAGGAGGGAGATGCCTGGGACGTTGGCGGGCAGCAGCAGACATCCCTGAAGTATAAGAAAATGTTAAATCAGGAGATAAGGCCTCAGTCAGGATGGGTGCCAGGGGCTCTACCCTGATGGGCCCTCATACACAGAAAGGGGCCTACCCTAGCCTGGCCGCCCATGGCTGTACAGGAGACATCACTTTCTCCATCAGAGCTGATAGGGAGAGCAGTGCTCTAGAACCTGGCTGGCCTCCCTGCCCCCACCCAACTGACCTGCCCATTAGGGCCCCTGTTGCCCTTAGCGACAGAACTCTGCAGGGTTCTGAGCAGTCCCGCTGACCACAGACACTGACACTCAGAGGCAGAGCTGTGGAGCCCCGCAGCCATGGAGGGCCTGCTGCCTGCCGCCGGACTCGTGTGCCAGCTGATCCTGTAGCGCCTGTCGGTGGCTCTCGTGGCGATCACTGAGAGCTGGGGATGCCTAACAGGATTCCTTGGAGTCCCCTGGAGGACCCTGACATGCTATGTTCAGCTGCTTTTCACAGTAAGGAAAGCATGGAATTCACAACACACCAAGGCTCAGGGCAGATGCTGTTCGGCCTGCCATGAAGTACATGGAAACCATGGTGACACTGCAGAGTGAACGACTCCAACCGATGACACTGACAGGCCACCTGCGGGGGAGGCCAGTCCTCCCGCCCTACAAAGCCTGATCTTGGCAGCAGTCACTCTGCGCCTTCTGGCAAAGGGATGGGGGAGCCAGCCTCCTACACTTCCCAAGGCCACTGATGAGAAAGTGACCCTCAGGGCATCACCGAAAGATGGAGAACAATGTGGGAAGAAAATGCTGGATGATTGGAAAGGAAACACTGGTTTTCCAGAAAAGGCAGAAGTCCTTGCCCAGAACATCGCAAGATGCAGGCAGAAGCTGAAGGAAAAGGAGGAGGAGAAGGAAGGACTGTTGCGGTCAAACGCACGTGTGGAGCAGGACCTGAAAGAAGGAGTCAGCTGACTACTGTCAGTGGCTGAGCCCCTGCTCCACACCCTCCCCTCACTTGCACCCCTGAGACATCTCCTGGATGGATGGGAGCCTGGAAGTCAAGCAAAAGCGGGAAGTGAAAAACTGCAAACACCCCGTCCCCGGGTCAGAAGTGGCACTGAAGGCTCACATGCATGATGCTGACTCCCCTGTCTCCCCTCAAAGCCCCGAGAGAGCCAGATCATTGAGGGAACAAAAGCAAGTGAGTGAATAGCTGAGTAAACAAACAGCTGCTCTCCAGGCAGAGGAAACGTCTCTGAGGTGTGAAATTCTACAGCTGGAAAGTCAACTACTTCAGCTGAAGCTCCAGAATCTGTCTGAACTACACCAAGAATGTACCATGCAACTTGACAGCCAAATCGCTAAGGAGGAAAAGAGGTGTGCAGAAATCGAGAAGAAACTGATCAACTTGGGCAGAAACTGGAGCTCCAAGTTTCAGATTCTGCAGCTGTGCAACAAGATAGCCGAAGACATGGGCAAAGAATTGGAGAGAACCAGGTCCTTCTACGAAAGGGAGTTCCTCCTGCATGAGAAAAGGGCTCAGAAAAGCTGTAAGGAAGGCATACGAACTGAGAGAGACCTCATGAAGCCAAGAAGAGAAGGCGACCGCATCAGACAAATGCTGGCCGACGCCCAGGCCCACATGCAGCCTTTCCCAAGTGGCCCTTCTGCTCCAGTTGCTCCACCTGCAGCCCACGGAGGCCACGAGCTGTGCCAGGGTCCCCTGAATCCTCAGCGCCCCCCCCATCCCCAGGAAGGAGGAGGGTGTCACGGTGAGGGCCCAGGGGGCAGGTGTGACCTACAGGTGTGACTCAGCTCAAGGCATCTGGACCACCCACAGCCATGGCACAGCTCGGCAGGTGTTTCTGTCTTTAAGCTAATTTTGATTTCTCTCTTTTAGGTTTAGCTACTGTTATTTAACTGATACGACAATTCCCTTATCCAAGTAAGCATAGCATTATAATCTTAAGTGTATTTTTCAAATAAAGTTTCATTTAATGTAAAATACATATATATTATTTTTTTCAAAGATGCACTGTAAAAGTATCTTAACACAAATATAAAAGTTACAAGTCATGGTAAACCTTGATCAAAGCACTGCTTTCATTTGGCGGAAATCTTAGATTTAGTTTTTGCTATTGCTCTGCAACTTGGTTCCATTATCAATGTTTTCCTTGAGGACATTTTCTTTTCTAAACTGAAATGATTGTTTCTAAATTAGAAAAAAATACAAACCCATGAAAAATTAGAGGTAAATGATAAACAATATATTTTAAAAAGGATGACTGGTATTTGGAATAATTCTGTGAATCTATCACCAAATTTTATACTAAAACTCTTTGTTCTCTATTTTTTTATTGCTACCATCCTTGTCTAACCTAAAATAGTCTCCAAATGGCATCCTTGCCCTTTTGAAAACAATGTATACACTATAATCAAAAGTTATTTTTAAGAGGAAAAAACACGTTGTTATATAATGATAAAGGGACTTCCAGGAAGATGGCAGTGTGAGCAGGGCGGCAGAAATCTTCTCCCAACACTATATTTATCTACGAAAACACAGAAAATACATCTATCCTAAAAGAGAGACGAGAATACACAGGAAAGCGCACAGCGTGCAGCGACACCCGAGAGGACTCGGCACCCCAAGAGGCGGTAAGATACGGAGCCACGACCCGGCGGGACCCGAGCCCTCCCCCACCCCAGCGCACCGGCGGGAGGAGAGGATTCAGAGCCGGGAGGGACTGGAAGCACACCCCGCGAAGTAGCCAGCCCCGGGGATCTGCGCGGGGAGCGCTGACCCACATTGCGCAGTGCAGCGGCGACTGGAGAGACAGAGGGGCAGGATCTGAGCGGGGAACGTGCCAGGGGGCTTGCAGCCGGCTCCCGGGAAGGAAAAAAAAGTGCGCGCTTTCCTCAGCGGTCTTAAAGAGACAGGAGCCCAGCGGAGGAGCCGGATCACCCCAGCACACTGAGCCCAGCAGGCTGGGAGTCCTGGGGAGTTTCAGACGCCTTAGCTGGCGACTGAGGAAGCGTAGCCATACTTAACACTTCTCACTGAGATCAACAGCCTCCTATTCGTTCCCACCCCTGCCAGAGCGATAAAGGGCCCTGCGGAGCGGCACAGTCACAGCTGTGGAATAGTGGGGCAATAGCGCCACCTAGAGCATTCCCACAGAATCTAGATCCAGGGGGCATTTTTTTTTGTTTTTGTTTTGTTTTGTTTTGTTTTTTGTTTTGTTTTTGGTTTTTCATTTCTTTCTTTTTTCTTTCTTTCTTTCTTTCTTTCTTTTTTTCTCTTTTTTTTTCTTCTCTTTTTAAAGTCTTAAAGAGCCCAGCTGACATACGTGGCAACTATCAGAGACCAATTATATAGCCATGAAAAGACAGAGGAATATGGTTCAGACCAAAATCAACCAGACAACCCCAGGGAGGGAGTCTGAAGGGATGGAAATGCACAGCCTCCCAGAAAAAGAATTCAGAATAAAATTCATAACCATGCTGATGGACCTACAGAGGAATGTGCAAGAGCTGAGGGAGGAAGTGAGGGAACTGAGGAAAGACAATACAGAAATCAGACAAGCTATCGACGGGCTTAACGGCAGAATGGATGAGATGCAAGAGACTGTTAATGGAATAGAAAACAGAGAACAGGAGTACAGAGCAGCTGAGGCACAGAGAGATAAAAGGATTTCTAGGAATGAAAGAATATTAAGAGAACTGTGTGACCAATCCAAACGGAACAATATTCGCATTATAGGAGTACCAGAGGAAGAAGAGAGAGAAAAAGGGATAGAAAGTGTCTTTGAAGAAATAATTGCTGAAAACTTTCCCTCGCTGGGGAAGGAAATAGTCTCGCAGTCCACCGAAGCTCATAGATCTCCCAACACAAGGGACCCAAGGAAGACAACACCAAGACACATAATAATTAAGATGGCAAAGATCAAAGATAAAGACAGGGTATTAAAGGCAGCTAGAGAGAAAAAAGATCACCTACAAAGGAAAACCCATCAGACTATCAGACTTCTCAACAGAAACCTTACAGGCCAGAAGAGAATGGCATGATATATTTAACGTTATGAAACAGAAGGGCCTCGAACCAAGAATATTGTATCCAGCACGATTATCATTTAAATATGATGGAGGGATTAAACAATTTCCAGATAAACGAAAGTTGAGAGAGTTTGCCTCTCATAAACCACCACTACAGGATATCTTAAATGGACTGCTCTAGAGGGAAGCACACCTAAGGCTAAAAAGATGTCACCAGAGGAAAAAAAATCATAGCAAAGAAAGCAGACCATCCAAATACTAACGAAAGGCAAAGAATAAAACACCTAAGATAGAAGGAATGGAGGAGGAGGAATAAGAAGGGAGAGAAATAAAGAAACATCAGACTGTGTTTACAATAACTTAACAAGAAAGTTAAGTTAGATTGTTAGATAGTAAAGAAGCAACCCTTGAACCCTTGGTAACCACGAATCTAAAGCCAGCAATGGCCATAAGTACATACCTATCAATAATCACCCTAAATGTAAATGGACTGAATGCACCAATCAAAAGACACAGAGTAAGAGAATGGATAAAAAAGCAAGACCCATCTATATGCTGCCTACAAGAAACTCACCTCAAATCCAAAGATATACACAGACTAAAAGTGAAGGATGGAAAAAGATATTTCATGCAAACAACAAAGAGAAAAAAGCAGGTGTTGCAGTACTTGTATCAGACAAAATAGACTTCAAAACGAAGAAAGTAGCAAAAGATAAAGAAGGACATTACATAATGATAAAGGGGTCAGTCCAACAAGAAGATATAACCATTATAAATATATATGCACCCAACACAGGAGCACCAGCATATGTGAGACAAATACTAATAGAATTAAAGGACGAAATAGACAGCAGTGCATTCATCTTAGGGGACTTCAACACACCACTCACTCCAGAGGACAGATCAACCAGAAAGAAAATAAGTAAAGACACAGAAGCACTGAACAACACACTAGAACAGATGGACCTAACAGACATCTACAGAACTCTACACTCAAAAGCAACAGGGTACACAGTCTTCTCAAGTACACACGGAACATTTTCCAGAATAGACCACATACTAGGCCACAAAAAGAACCTCAGTAATTTCAAAAATATTGAAATCCTACCAACCAACTTCTCAGATCACCAAGGTATAAAACTAGAATAAATTTTAGAAAGAAATCAAAAAGGCTCAGAAATACATGGAGACTTAACAACACTCTCCTAATTAATCAATGGGTTAACGACCAAATCAAAACAGAAATCAAAGAATATATGGAGAATAAGGACAACAACAACACAAAGCCACAACTTCTGTGGGACGCAGCAAAGGCAGTTCTAAGAGGAAAGTTTATTGCAATCCAGGCCTATTTAAAGAAAGAAGAACATTCCCAAATGAATAGTCTAAAGACACAATTACTGAAATTGGAAAAAGAAGAACAAATGAGGCCCAAAGTGACCAGAAGGAGGGACATAATAAAGATTAGAGAAGAAATAAATAAAATTGAGAAGAATAAAACAATGGAAAAAATCAATAAAACCAAGAGCTGGTTCTTTGAAAAAATAAACAAAATAGATAAACCCCTAGCCAGACTCATTAAGAGAAAAAGAGAATCTACACACATAAACACAATCAGAAATGAGAAAGGAAAAATCACGACGGACCCCACAGAAATACAAAGAATCATAAGAGAATATTATGAGAATCTATATGCTAACAAGCTGGAAAACATAGAAGAAATGGACAACTTCTTAGAAAAATACAACCTTCCAAGACTGACCAAGCAAGAAACAGAAAAACTGAACAGACCAATCACCAGTGACAAAATCGAATTGGTAATCAAAAAACTACCCAAGAACAAAACCCTTGGGCCTGATGGATTCACCTCTGAATTCTACCAGACATATAGAGAAGAAATAACACCGATTCTCCTTAAAGTTTTCCAAAAAATAGAAGAGGAGGGAATACTTCCAAACTCATTCTATGAAGCCAGCATCACTCTAATACCAAAACCGGGCAAAGACCTCACCAAAAAAGAAAATTAAAGACCAATATCCCTGATGAACGTAGATGCAAAAATACTCAACAAAATATTAGCAAACCGAATTCAAAAATACATCAAGAGGATCATACACCATGATCAAGTGGGATTCATCCCAGGGATGCAAGGATGGTACAACATTCGAAAATCCATCAACATCATCCACCACATCAACAAAAAGAAGAACAAAAACCACATGATCATCTCCATAGATGCTGAAAAAGCATTTGACAAAATTCAGCATCCATTCCTGATTAAAACTCTCAACAAAATGGGTATAGACGGCAAGTACCTCAGCATCATAAAGGCTATATATGACAAACTCACAGCTAACATCATACTTAACGGCGAGATGCTGAAAGCTTTTCATCTAAGATCGGGAACAAGACAGGGATGCCCACTCTCTCCACTGTTATTCAACATAGTACTGGAGGTCCTAGCCACAGCAATCAGACAAAACAAAAGACATACAAGGCATCCAGATTGGTAAAGAAGAAGTCAAATTGTCACTATTTGCAGATGACATGATACTGTACATAAAAAACCCTAAAGATTCCACTCCAAAACTACTAGAACTAATATCTGAATTCAGCAAAGTTGCAGGATACAAAATTAACACACAGAAATCTGTTGCTTTCCTATACACTAATGATGAACTAACAGAAAGAGAAATCAGAAAAACAATTCCATTCACAACTGCATCAAGAAGAATAAAATACCTAGGAATAAACCTAACGAAGGGAGTGAAAGACCTGTACTCTGAAAACTACAAGACACTCCTAAGAGAATTAAAGGGGACACTAACAAATGTAAATGCATCCCATGCTCTTGGCTAGGAAGAATAAATATTGTCAAAATGGCTATACTACCTAAAGCAATCTACAGATTCAATGCAATCCCTATCAAACTACCAACAGCTTTCTTCAATGAACTGGAACAAGTAATTCTAAAATTCATATGGAACCACAAAAGACTCCGAGTAGCCAAAGCAATCCTGAGAAGGAGGAATAAAACAGGGGGAATTACACTCCCTGACTTCAAGCTCTACTACAAAGCCATGGTAATCAAGACAATTTGGTATTGGCACAAAAACAGACCCACAGACCAGTGGAACAGAATAGAAAATCCAAACATTAACCCAAACATATACAGTCAACTAATATTTGATAAAAGTGCCTTGGATATACAATGGGGAGATGACAGCCTATTCAGCAGCTGGTGTTGGAAAAACTGGACAGCTACATGTAAGAGAATGAAACTGGACTACTGTCTACCCCCGTACACAAAGGTAAACTCAAGGTGGATCAAAGGCTTGAATGTAAGTCATGAAAACATAAAACTCTTAGAAAAAAACATAGGCAAAAATCTCTTGGACATAAACATGAGCAACTTCTTCGTGAACATATCTCCCCTGGCAAGGGAAACAAAAGCAAAAATGAACAAGTGGGACTGTATCAAGCTGAAAAGCTTCTGTACAGCAAAGGACACCATCAGTAGAACAAAAAGACATCCCACAGTATGGGAGAATATATTCATAAAAAACGTATCTGATAAAGGGTTGACATCCAAAATATATAAAGAACTCCTGCACCTTAACAAACAGAAAGCAAATAATCCAATTAAGAAATGGGCAGAGGACATGAATAGACACTTCTCCAAAGAAGAAATTCAGATGGCCAACAGGCACATAAAAAGATGCTCCACATCACTAATCATCAGAGAAATACAGATTGATTAACACCACCATGAGATATCACCTCACACCAGTGAGGATGGCCAACATCCGAAACACAAACAACAACAAATGTTGGCGAGGATGTGGAGAAAAGGGAACCCTCCTACACTGCTTGTGGGACTGCAAATTAGTTCAACCATTGTGGAAAGCAGTATGGAGGTTCCTCAAAAAACTCAAAATAGAAATACCATTTGACCCAGGAATTCCACTCCTAGGAATTTACCCTAAGAATGCAGCAGCCCAATTTGAAAAGGACAGATGCACCCCTATGTTTATTGCAGCACTATTTACAATAGCCAAGAAATGGAAGCAACCTAAGTGTCCATCAGTAGATGAATGGATAAAGAAGATGTGGTACATATACACAATGGAATATTATTCAGCCATAAGAAGAAAACAAATCCTACCATTTGCAACAACATGGATGGAGCTAGAGGGTATTATGCTCAGTGAAATAAGCCAAGCCGAAAAAGACAAGTATCAAATGATTTCACTCATATGTGGAGTATAAGAACAAAGAAAAAATACTGAAGGAACAAAACAGCAGCAGACTCACAGAACCCAAGAACGGACTAATAGTTACCAAAGGGAAAGGGACTGGGGAAAATGGGCGGGAAGGGAGGGATAAGAGGGAAAAAGGGGCATTACGATTAGCAGATGTAATGTTGGGGGGGCACGGGGAGGGCAGTACAACTCAGAAGACAAGTAGTGATTCTATAGCATCTCACTACGCTGATGGACAGTGACTGTAATGGGGTTGGTGGGGGGACCTGATGAAGGGGTAGTTTAGTAATCGTAATTTTGCACATGTAATTGTAAATTAATGATAATAAAATAAATTATATTAAAAAAATAATAATAATGATAAAGGGACCAATCCAACAAAAAAATATCATTTGTAAATATGCACCAAATACTGGATCAACTAAATCTATAAAGCAAAGATTTATAGACATAAAGGGAGAAATAGTAATGCAATAACATAGGGGATATTAACACCAAATTTACATCTACAGATAGAGCATCCAGTTAGAAAATAAATAAGGAAATATTGGCCTTATATGGGTTAGTTTGAATAGACTTAACATATGCAGAACATTCCATCCAAATGCAACAGAATACACATTCTTCTCAAGCACACATTGTATATTATCCAGGATGGATCATGTGCTAGGTCACAAAAAAGTTTTAATAAATTTAAGAAGACTGAAATCATATCAAGCAACTTTCTCAATCACAGTGGTATGAAACTAGAAATGAATTGCAAAAAGTGGAAAATTGAAATACGTGGAGATTAAACAACTAACGTGTTAAAAAGAAATCAGGAGAAAAAAACATTTGGAGTCAAGTGAAAACAGAAATAAAACACACTAAAACTTATGAGATACAGGAAAAGCAGGTGTAGCTGGGACGTCCATAGGGATAGATGCCTACCGCGAGTGACAAGAAAGGACTTAAATGCACAATCTAATGTTATACCTCTAGGAATTAGAAAAGAACAAATGAATCCAAAATCTAGTGAAAAGGAGGAAATAATAAAGACAGGAGCAGAAATAAATGAAAAAGAGACTAAAAAGACAACAGATGAGATCAGTGGAAACAAGAGCTGGTTCCTTGAAAAGATAAAATTGACAAACCTTTAGCTCAAGTCACCAAGAAAAAAGAAAGAAGACTCAAACTCAGAAATAAAAGGGAGGCATTACAAACTGTTATCTCAGAAATACAAAGGATCCTAAGAAACTATTAAGGAAAATCATAGAAAAATATAAGAATTACACAACAAATGGGACAACCAAGAAGGAATGGATAAATTCCTAGAAACATACTACTAATTGAGGCTGAATCATGAAGAAATAGAAAATCTGAACAGATTAAGGGGATAGTAAGGAGATAGACTCAGTAATAAAAAACCTCCCAACAAACAAAAGTCCAGAACCAGAGAGCTTCACTGAGTTCTACCAAAGAATTAATACAAATCCTTCTCAAACTCTTCTAAAAAGTAGAAGAGGGAATATGTCCAAATTCATTTCATAAGGCCAGCATTACCCTGACTACTAAAACTAGACAAGGACACCACAAGAAAATTATAGGCCAATATCACTGATAAGCATTGATGCAAAAATCCCCAACAAAATATTAGCAAACCAAATTCAAAAATACACAAAAATATGATATACCATGATTAAGTTGGATTAATGCTAGAATGGCTTAACACCCACAAATCAATCAATGTGATAAATCTTATTAACAAAATGAAGGATACAAATCATATCATCTGAATAGATGCAGAAAAATCATTTGACAAAATTCAACAACAATTTATGACAAAAATCTCTCAACATAGTGGTTATAGAGTGAATATACTTAAACATAACAAAGACCACATTTGACAAGCCCACTGCCAATATCATCTTCAACAGTGAAAACCTGCAAGCTTCTCCTCTAAGATCAGGAAAAGAAGCAGTTCGAGCTAACAAATTAGTTAGGCTTTCAGGATACAAAATTAATATTGAGAAATATATTCTATTTTTGGACACTAATACCAAACTATAACAGAAATCAAGAAAACAATCCCATTTATAATTGCTTCAAAAAGAATACCTAGGAATAAATTTAAACAAGGAGGTTAAAGACCTGCACCCTGAAAACTATAAGTTTGGTGAAAGAAATTGAAGACACAAATAAGTGGGAAGACATTCCATGCTCACGGATTAGAAAAATTAATATTAAGATGTTCATACTACCCAAAGTACTCTTAGATTCATTTCAATCCTTATCAAAGTTCCAACGGCATTTTTCAAAAAGGAACATTCAATCCTAAAATCTGTATGGAACCACGAACACCCTAAATACCTAAGCAATCTTGGGAAAAAGAATAAAGCTGGATGTATCACACATCTTGACTTCAAACTATACTACAAAGCTACAGTGATCTAAACAGTACGGTGTTGGCATAAAAACAGACACATAAGATCAGTGGAACAGAATAGATGGCCCAGAAATAATCCTATACAAATATGGTCAATTAATTTATGATAAAGGAGCCAACAACACCAATAATATATAGGGAAATGACAGTCTCTTCAATAAATGGTGTTGGAAAATCTGGACAGCCTCATACCAAAGGATGAAACTGAACCACTATCTTCCACCATACACAAATATTAACTCAAAATGCAATAAAGACTTGAGTGTAAAACCTGAAACCATAAAACTCCTAGAAGAAAACATAGGCTTCTATCAAGGAGTTTACAGCCTGTTTTCTTCTAGGAGTCTTATGGTTTCAGGTTTCATATTGAGTGAATTATTCTAAGTGAAGGAAGTAAAATGGAGAGCAAAAATATTGTATTATTTCACTTCTATGTGGATTAACAACTACCCGTGGACATGGAACAGATTGTTGGTTGCCAGAAGTGAGGGTGGTGAGGGGGAAAACAGGTAAAAGTGTATCTTACACCAAAAACAAGGGCAATAGAAGCAAAAATAAACAATTGGGGCTATATTATACTGAAAAGCTTCTGTACAGCAAAGGAAATTATCAACAAAATGAAAAGGCAACCTATCAAATGGGAGAAAATATTTGTAAATCATATGTGTTAAGGGGTTAATATATAAAAGGAACTCATAAAACTCAACAGCAAAAAACAAACACTACAACCTAAAAATGTGCAGAAGATCTTAATAGATATATTTCCAAAGAAGACATACAGAGGGTCAACAGGTACATGCAAAGATGCTCAATAGCACTAATCATCAGGAAAATGAAAATCAAAACAAAACCTCACCAAATTCATCTCACACCTGTTAAAACTGTTATTATCCAGAAGACAAGAAATAACAAATGTTTGTGAGGATGTGGAGAAAAGTGAACCCTCATGCATTGTTGCTGGGAATGTAAATTCATACAACCACTATAGAAAACAGTATGGCGGCCTCTCAAAAAATTAAAAAAAAAAAAAAATAGATCTACCATATAATCTAGTAATTCCACTTCTGGGTATTTATCCAAAGAAAATTAAAACACTAACCTGAAAATATGTTTGCACCCCCATATTCACTGCAGTATTTACAATAGCAAAGACATGAAAGCAAACTAAACATCATAGTTGGATGAAAGAATTAAAAAAAGTGGCAGAAACATAAAGCAGTATTATTCAGCCATAAAAAAGAAATCTTTTCACTTGCAATAACATGGATTCACCTTGAGGGCATTATGCTAAATAAGTAAGACAAAGACATATACTATATGATTTCGCTTATATGTGGAATAAAAATTACCCGTGGACATAGAACAGATTGGTTGTCAGAGATGGGGGTGGAGGGTGGGAAAATGGGTAAAGAGTTCAAGATGTAAAAACTTCCAGGTATAAAATAAATAACAGGGATGTAACTTACAGTGTAGTGACTGTAGTCTGTAGTTAATATACTCTATTGCACATTTGAAAGTTGCTAAGAGAGTAAATCTCAAAAGTTCTCACAAAAATATGTAACTGTGTGGTGATGGATGTTAACTAGACTACTGTTCTGATCATTTTGCAATATATACAAATATTAAATCATGCTGTATACCTGAAACTGTTATATGTGTACTATATCTCAATAAAAAAAGTGATTAAAAAATCCTAAGTTGCAGATTACCTTCCCCTCTTTCCATATTCTCATTACACTTTAATTAGATACATACACCTTGCCTTTTCCCACAAGGTTCTCCCTACTTCTTCAACCAGATGTCACAGAATTCTCTCCTCACTTCCTACATTTAAAACCACAGGGCTCCCGTTATTTTCCTTTTTTTTTGCCACAACTTCTTTCTGCCTCCTCAGGACATGCTTGTCCCATTAAATAAAATAACCTTGTGTATACTTTTCACATGCTTGCCTCCTTTTAACCCTTCCCATCTCAAAATTATGTCATTCAAGTGAGGACTTCCCTAAAGTCCATCTAACTATTTTAAATTCAGTATCCTAAGAACTAATCAAAACTTGAAATTCCTTTGTTTTATTTCTATTCCCTATGAGACAATAAACTGCACAACTCCCTGATTTCCCCATAACTGTACACCCAAATCACATAAGAGGAGTAAGTATACAGCAGATGTTTGATATATAGGTTTTGATCAAATGAGTGAATAAATCAGTATGTAGGTGACATCAGCACCATCACAGTAGGTCATTCCTCTTTTCTCTCCTCTTTTAATAACTAATGACACCCATAACAAAAGTACCTCTTCACATTACACCAGGGGGCCCAGGAGGTTTCTAGTCAACCTGAAAATATTAAACAAACAGGACTTTCATGGGGACCATGGATTCATGGGAGTCAGAAAACCTGCCTCAATCCAATTTTGCATGAGTAGGAAAGAAAAAACCTGGAGAGTGCAAAACTGGACATATACTCATAGGCAAGTGACAATTTGTAGAAGTCCAGCATTCCTGAGGGGAGACTCCAGCATGCTATGTAGGAGGATAGAGAAGACTCAGGATGCAGAGGAGAAGGAGGAGATCACCAAGGTGGCCCCCTTCCCCAGGGTGACACTGCAAAGGGTTGGGATTTTGGAAGCAGCAAAGGCTACCTCTCCCATCGAGGAGGTAACAAGTGGTGACTTTTCTCATGGAGGAGGTGGAAAGAAAAAATGGCAAGTTATTGCCTGGATATTCCAGTTGTGTGGGTTACACCTGGGGAAATCAATTTCTCTACAGCAGTGCTCAGACTTCAGAGGAGAGACCTCCATCACTAGGTGAAGAGGAGGAGAAAGGGAAAGAGGCTGATAAGAATATCAGAGGGCATTAAAGGAACTTATTTTCTGCTGTCTGCTTCAGGTCTTCAGCAGGAAATATGAAGCAGACAGCAAAGCTCTGGGAGTACACTACTTGAGGATCCTACTTCCAGGCCATAGGCACCCTCCAACCCAGGCCCCAAGGGTCCAGCCTCAGCCTCTCCCTGACTCTGCGGCAGGCTCCTTGTACATGTTCCTGAGTGCACCCACGAAAGTGAGCTCCCATTGAAATGGGGATGCTCAACTAATAGGCCTAGGTCCGTTGGCAAGAGAGAAACCATGCACCTGAGATACAATGCCATCTTTGAGATATAAAAGCCATGTTTCTAATAGCTAGCCTGTTGAATTATAAGCCCAAAGAAGACATGAAACCTTAATTAAGGAGGTATCTGCTATACCAAATGCAAAAGCAGGAAAACATAACAACAAATGCTATGGAAAAATAATCAGGGAAATACGGTATCACAAAAAGGAAATGATATTTCATTTGCAACCAAACTCAAAAGGTGTGGAATAATTCAGTATAACTGATAAATATATAAAAATATCTGTTATGAAGAAATTCAATGATCCATAAGAAACTCAGTTCAGTGAACTGAGGATTAATGAACAAAGGAGTTATTTACCAAAGAGACTGAAATTAAAAATATAAATAAAAATCCAAACAGACATTCTAGAGCTGAAGAATTCAATGAATGAGATGAAGAGCACTGGTAACAAGGAAGAACAGATGAAAGAGTAAGTGACTTGGAGAATAGATATATAAAAATAATGCAGTTAGAATAGAGAGAACTTCACTATGTAAAATAAAATCTACAAGAGATATCAGATTTGATGAGAAAGTAAACTATAAGAATAATTAGTGTACCAGAAGGAAAAGAGCAATAAAAGGGACAGAGAGGATATTAAAAGAAATGATAGGTTTGAACTTACTAAACCTGGGGAAGGACTAGGATATACATGTCCAGAAAGGTGATAGAACACCCTATTATCTCAATGTAAAAAGATCTTCTCCAAGAAACATTCCAATGAAACTGTCCAAAAATCAGTGATAAAGAAAGAATCTTAAAAGGTAGATATGAAAAAAAAAGAAATAACCTAAAAATGAACCCCCATTAGGTCACTAGCAGATTTCTCAGCATAAATTCTACAGGCCAAGAGAGAGTAGAATGGCATATTCAAAGTGTTGAAAGATAAATATTGCCAGACAAGAATACTTTATTCATCCTTTAGTTATCCTTCAGATAGGAGGGAGAAATAAAGGCTTTGTCAGCTAAAGAAAGCTGAGGGAGTTCACCACAACTAGACCTGCCTTGCAAGAAATGCTGAAAGGAGTTTTTCAATCTGAAATGAAAATACACTAATCAGAGATATGAAAACATATGAAAGCACACAACACTCTGGCAAAGGTAAAAAACAGAATTATAGAACTATTGTTATTAAGATGGACTGTTAACTACTTAACCATAGTAAAAAGTTAAAGGAAAAGAGCATTGAAAATAACCATAGCTACTCTATTTTTTTAAACAAATACACAGCATGAAAGAGGTAAATTGTAACATCAAAATATACAAGGGAGGACTGATTAGATTAAAGATAGCAGAAAAGGAAGGCAAGTCAGAAACCTCCTCCCAAAAATGCATAAAAGAAGAAAATACAGCAAATGCAACTAGCCTTAAAACAACTTGAAGACTACAGAACAGACCCCCTACACTTGAGGAAGAAGAGAGGATCACACAGAAAAGGGTGAGGCAGCAAAGCCAAGATCAAGCAGGACACAAGCCTTCCTCCAACACCAGCCTACAGACAGGAGAAAGAGGAATGGAGCAGGGAGGGGGTATAAGCCCAGGAGCCCTTCACACCTGGCCCTGGAGATCTGCTCTGGGAGCAAAAGCACACATTATATTGGGTTCTGGTAGTTATTGGGGCTGGGCACCAGGGCAGGCAAAACATTCTGGGAGGCTGAGGCCCCAGCAGGTGTGGAGAGCAGGTGTGTTCCTGCAGTCCTGAGACCCAAAGTAGAGGCAGCAGTTTGAAAGACTTGCCAGAAGTGGGAGGGCACCAGAGGTGAAGAGAGTCGGATAGAACTCTCTCCTCAGAAGAAAGGGCAAGTGGAGCATACCTCCCCAGCCCTTCCTTGGCCCAACTCTCAGGATCTCCAGGTGCTCCATCCCATTGCTGGAAATGCAACCCTGAGGCACCTCCCTGGGCACTGCTGGGAGCCAGCCCACTAGGCCCAGTGGCAGCATCAGACCTTGCTGCATGGCAGGTAGAGGGAGATTTTCACAGCTTGCTTGGCTCCATTTCAGCCCCAACTGGAGAGATGTCAGGAAGAGCCAGACCCAAGACCTCCTTCTTCCCTTTGGGTGTCCAAACCCACTGCTGTACATCTGGCTAAGGCACTTCATTCTGCCCATCCCATTAAACCTGCAGCCCCACCATTACTGCAGGCCAAGCAGAGTGCAGTCCCACAAACAGAGTTCAGCAGAGATTCCAGAGCTGATCACAAAGGCAGAAGCTCAAGCAAACTTCCCACCCAGACTTAGACCATTACAGAAGCTAGATAGAAAGCAGGCCAATAACTGAGACCCCACAAAATAGAACCAGGCACTAAAGAGTAAAGAATCTCAAGCTTCTGGACACCAAAGCACACCTACTTCATAAAGCTATTATACTTTAGACCAGAAAGCATAGCAGAGACACCTAATATAAAGAAAGAAACACAGAATCCTTGACAAAATGAGCAGCAGCAGAATTTCATCCAATCAAAACTACAGGATAGAATCCCAGAAAGAAGGCTAAATGAAGCAAAGATCATCAATCTTCTAGATAAAAATTTCAAAATAAGAGTCTTGAACATGCTCACAGATTTACAGAAAAGTATTCAAGAATTCAGGGAGGATTTCAACAAAGAGATTGAAAACCTGAAAAAGAACCACTCAGAGCTGAAGAATATAGTATCTGAAATAAGACATGTAATGGAGGGATTTAAAAGTAGATTAGAGCATGTAGAGGAAACAGTACATGAAACAGAAATTTTCATTTCACAGCTTGCTTGGCTCCATTTCAGCCCAACCAGAGAGATGCCTGGAGGAGCCAGCCCCAAGAGCTGAGGAACAGAGAAAAAAGGATCTCTAGGAATGAAAGAATGATAAGAGAGCTATGTGACCAAGTCAAAAGAAACAATATTTACATTATAGGGGTACCAGAAGGAGAAGAGAAAGACAAAGGAATAGAAAGTCTCTTTAAGCATATAATTGTTGAAAACATCCCCAGGCTGAGGAGGGAAATAGACACTCAGGGCATGGAAGCACAGAGTTCCCCTAACAAAAGGAACCTCAGCAAGACAACACCAAGACATAATAATTAAAATTGCAAAGATCAAGGATGAGGGGAGAGTGTTGAAAGCAGCTAGATAAAAATATTACTTATAAAGGAAATCCCATCAAGATATCAGCAGACTTCTCCAGAGAAATTTTTCAGGCCAGAAGGGAGTGGCATGATATATTTAATGTGCTGAAAGAGAAAGGCCTCCAAACAAGAATCCTCTACCAGCAAGATTATAAATTAAATTTGAAGCAGGGATTAAACAATGTCCAGATGAATAAAATTTGAAGGAATTCTCTATCACTAATCCAGTGTAACATGATATGTTAAAGGGACTAATGTAGATGGAAATGACCCTAAGGCTAAATAGCTTTCACTAGTGAAAATAAACCCACAGTAAAGGTAAGTAGAACAACTCATTATCAAGTAAGTAAGAAATTAAAACAAAAGAAGCAAAATCAACTCTACACAAAATCAATCAAGTGATACACAAGAAGTGCACATTATGACATCTAATACAAAAAATGTGGAGGAGGAAAAAGGAAAAAAAAGTACCTATAGATTGTGTTTGAAATAAAGTAATCAGCAATTTAAGACTATTTATATAGTAAGGAAGCTAGCCTTGAACCTTTGGTAACCACAAAACTAAAGCCTATAATAAATATGCACACACAAAAATAAGTAAATTTTAAAAAGAGAGAGAAATCTAATTACAACACTAAAGAAGACCATCAATAAAAAGAGAAGAATATAAGAGAGGAAGAAAGGATCAGAGAGGAGATATAAAAAATAACAGAAAACAATTAAAATGGAGGTAATGACATATCTATCAATAACCACTTTAAATGTAAGGTCAACATTATGTAAGTGAAATGACTGCACCAATCAAAAGACGTAGAGTGGCAGAATGGATGAGGAAACAAGAGTCAATTATATGCTGCCTACTAAAGACTCATTTCAGACTCAAAGACACACACAGACTAAAAGTGTAGGGATGGGAAAAGATATTTCATGAAAATAATAAGAAGAAAAAAAACAGGAGTGGCAGCACTTCTATCAGACAAAATTGATTTCAAAACCAAGAAAGTAACGAGACAAAGAAGGACATTACATAATGATAAAGGAGTCAGTCCAAAAAGAGGATATAAACATTATAAATATCTATGCACATAACATAGGAGCACCTAATATGTAAAACAAATATGAACAGAATTAAAGGGGGAAATAAAATGCAGTGCATTCATTTTAGGAGACTTTAACACAACACTCACATCAATAGATCAAACTGACAGAAAATAAATATAGAAACAGGCACTGAACAATACATTAGATCAAATGGACTTAACGGATATCTACAGAACACTCCACCCAGAAGCAGCAGAATACACATTTTTCTCAGGGGTACATAGAATGTTCCCCTGAATAGATTACATATTAGGCCACAAGAAGAGTCTCAATAAATTTAAAAAGATTGAAATTTTATCAAGGAGCATCTCAGACAACAATGGTTTGAAACTAGGAATAAATTACACCAAGAAAACAAAAAGACATACAAACACGTGGAGGCTAAACAACATGCTCTGAAATAATCAATGGATCAGTGAACAAATAAAAACAGAAATCAAGCAATGCATGGAGACAAATGAAAACAAAACCACAACAGCCCAAAATCTGTGGGAGGCAGCAAATGCAGTTCTAATAGGAAAGTACATAGCAATACAGGCTTGCCCCAAGAAACAAGAACAATCCCAAATAAACAGCCTAAATTCACAATTAAAGAAGAAAAAATGAAAACCAAAGTTAGTAGGAGAGACATAATAAAGATTAAAGCAGAAATAAATAAAAAAGAGAAGAATAAAACAACAGAAAAAAACAATGAAACTAGAAGCTGGTTTCTAAGAAATAAACAAAATAGATAAACGCTTAGCCAGACTTTTCAAGAAAAAAAAGAGTGTATACCCATAAACAGAATCAGAAGTGAAGGAATAATCAAAATGGATACTGAAATATAGAGAATTATTAGAGAATACAATGAAAAAGTGTATGCTAATAGATTGGACAACTTAACTTGCTAGAAAAATACAACCTTTCAAGACAGACCCAGGAAGAAAAAGAAATTTGAAAATTGAACTGGTAATCAAAAACTCCCCATAAACAAAACTCCAGGTCCACATGACTTCACAGCCTAAGTCTACCAAACATTTAAAGAAGAGCTAATATACATCCTTCTTAAAGCATTCCAAAATGTAGAAGAGGGAATACTCCCAAACTTATTCCCTGACAAAGACACCACAAAAATAAAATCACAGACCAGTATCCATGATAAACATAGATGCAAAAATACTCAACAAAATCTTGCAAACCAAATCCAAAAATACATTAAAAAGATCATCCATCATGACCAAGTGGGATTTATTCCACGGATGCAAGGATGGCACAATTTTCAAAAATCCATCAATATCACAAACAACATTAACAAAAATGAAGAATAAAAACCATTGATCATCTCAATAGATGCTGAAAAAGCATTTGAGAAAATTCAACATCCACTAATGATAAAAACTCTCAACAAAATGGGTATCAAGGGCACAAACCTCAATGTAATAAAGGCCATATACAACAAACCCACAGCTAAAAGCATACTTAATATTCAAAAGCTGAAAGCTTTTCCTCTAAAAGTGGAAACAAGACAAGGATGCCCACTCTCACCACTTTTATTCAGTATAGTACTAGAGGTCCTAGTCATGGCATTCAGACAACACAAAGAGATAAAAGGTATCTAAACTGATAAGGAAGAAGTTGAACCCTCTGTATTTGCAGATGACATGATATTATACATAGAAAACCCTAAAGAATCCACCAAAAAACTACAAGACCTAACATTAAAATTCAGCAAAGATTTAGGACACAAAATTAATATACAGAAATCTGTTGCATTCCTATATACTAACAACAAACTAGCAGAAAGAAATCAGGAAAACAATTTCATTTACAACTGCATCAAAAAGAAGAAAATACCTAGGAATAAACTAACCAGGAAGGTGAAAGGCCTATACTCTGAAAACTACAAGACACTCAAGAGAAAAATGAAAGATGATACCAAAAAAATTGAAATCTATCCTATGCTCATGGATAGAAAGAATATTGTCAAAATATCCATCCTACCCAAAACAATCTACAGATTCAATGCAATCCCTATCAAAATACCAACAGCATTCTTCAATGAACTAGAACAAACAGTTCTAAAATTCATATGGAACCACAAAAATAGCTAAAGCAATCCTGAGAAAGAAGAAAAAAGCTGAGGGGATTATGCTCCCTGCTTCAAGCTCTACTACAAAGCTAAATTAATCAAAACAGTATGGTAACTGGCACAAGAACAGACCCATGGATCAATGGAACAGAATAGAGAGCCCAGATATAAATCCATGCATACACAGTCAATTAATATATGATAAAGGAGCCATTAATATAGAATGGAGAAAAGAAAGACTCTTCAACAACAGGTGTTGGCACAACTGGACACCTACATGTAAGATAATGAAACTGGATTACTGTCTAAATCCATACACAAAAGTAAATTCAAAATGGATCAGACCTGAATGTAAGACATAAAACCATAAAACTCTTAGAAAAAAACATAGGCAAAAATTTCTTGAGTATACCCATGAGCAGCTTTTTCCTGAACACATCTCCTCAGGCAAGGGAAACAAAATAAAAAATGAACAAGTGAGACTACATCAAACTAAAAAGCTTCTGTACAGCAAAGGACACCATCAGCAGAACAAAAGGCATCCTACAATATGGAGAATATATTCATAATTACTTCTCTGATAAGTGGTTAACATCCAAAATATATAAAGATTTCCTATGCCTTGACACTCAAAAAACAAACAACCCAATCAAAAAATGGGAGGAGGATCTGAACAGACACTTCTCCAAAGAAGAAATACTAATAGCCAACAGACACATGAAAAGATGCTAATCATCAAGGAAATGCAAATTAAAACCATAATGAGCTATCCCTTCACACCAGTTAGAATGGCCACTAGCCAAAATACAAGAAATAACAAACGCTGGTTAAGGAACATACAAATAGGAACCTTCCTATACTGTTGGTGGGACTGCAAATAGTTCAACCATTGTGGAAAGCAGTATGGAGGTTCCCCCAAAAACTAAAAATAGAAATACCATTTGACCAGGTAATTTCACTCCTAGGAATTTACCTGAAGAAAACAAAATCCCTGATTCAAAAAGATATATGCACCCATATGTTTATTGCCATACTGTTTGCAATAGCCAAGATATGGAAGCAACCTAAGTGTCCATCAGTAGATGAATGGATAAAGAAGATGTGGTACATGTACACAATGGAATATTATTCAGCCATAAAAAGAAAAGAAATACTGCTATTTGCAATAACACTGATGGATCTAGAGGGTATTAAAGTAAGTGAAATAAGCCAAGAGGAGAAAACAGATACCATATGATTTCAATCATTTATGGAATATAAAAATAAAGCAAAACAGAATGAGCAAAACAGCATTAGACTCATAGACAATGAGAAGTGACTAGTGGTTGGGGGGGAAGGGGACTGTTGAACCACTGTGATGTACATTTGATAAAATAAAAAAAAATATATATATATATACAAGGGAAGAGTAAAAGGGTGGATCCATTATAGGTGGAAGGAGATAAGCTGCTATCTCCATAAAATGGAGTACTTTATCCATAAGATGTTTTATGTAAGCCTCATAGTAACCATACAGTAAAGATCTAAAGTAGAATCACAAAACATAAATGGAGGAGACAAAGCATACCACCATTGAAAATCACCAGTTTACACCAACTGAAGCAGAAACAGAGTAAAAAAACAATGGAAATACAAAAGAAACAGAAGGGAAAAAGTTAGATGGTAGTAATAAGTACTTACATATCAATAGTCGCTCCAGATATAAATGGATTGTATTTTCCAAATAAAATGAACACAGTGGCTGGATGGATAAAAAAAAATAAGACCTGACTATATGCTGCATACAGGAGACTCATTTCATCTTTGAAGAAACATATAGGCTTAAAGTGAAGAGACAGAAGATACTCCATGTAAGTGGAAACCAAAAGAAAGGTGGAATAGTCATGTTTATATTAGATAAAATTGTATTCAAGTCAAAAATGTAATAAGCCAAAAAGGTAACAAGAAACCTTATTATATAAAGATAAAGGGGTCAATACATCAAAAAGATATAACAATCATAAATATATATTCCTCTGACATCTGAGCACCTCTATCTATTAAGCAAATACTAACAAATGTGAAGGAAGAAATAGACAACATATTGGCAGTAGGGGATTTCCATACTTCACTGTCAGCAACAGATAAATCATCCACATAGAAAATCAACATGGAATGTTGGAATTGAACCTTACTTTATACCAAATGGACTTAATAGAAATAAACAGAATATTTCATACAACAGCAGAATACATTTTTCTCGAGTGGACATAGAACATCCTCCAGTATAGAGCTTATGATAAGACACAAAATGAATCTTAGCAAATTTAGGAAGAGTGAAATAATACCAACTATCTTTTCTCATCACAATGTAATGAATCTAGAAATCAACAAGAAAAAGCTGTTAATTCTACAAATATGTGGAAACTAAACAACAAACCTGTGAAGAACCAATGGGTCAAAGAAATCAAAAGGGAAATCAGAAAGTTCTCTCAAAGCCAATGAAAAAGGAAAAATAACATACTGAATCCAATGGGATGCTGCAAAAGCAGTTCTGCAAGGGAAGATCATAGCAATAAATAGATATATTAAGAAATTAGAAAAATCTCAAATAAATAGCCTAATACCTCAAGCAACTATAAAAAGAACAAATTAAGCCCAAATTAGCAGAAGGAACTAAAGTTCAATGTGGAAATGAATGAAATAGAGACGAGAAAAAAAGAAAGTATCAACAAAACTAAGAGCTGTTCTTTTGTAAATATAAAATTGACAAAACTTAGACTAAACAAAAAAGATACTCAAAGTTAAAAATAAAAGAGATATCACAACTGATACTTCAGAAATGCATAGGATCACAAGACTACTGTGAATAATTATATGCCAATAAATTAATTACCTAGAGTACATGATATATTTTTAGAAACATACAACCTAACAAGAGTACATCAGGAAAAAATAGAAAATCTGAACAGGCCAATTACAAGTAAAGGGATTGAAGCAGTAATTAAACAGCTCCGAACACAGAAAATCTCAGGCATCCACATGAATTTTACCAAACATTTAAAGAATAACCTCAGTCCTTTTCAAACCTTCCAAAAGAAACACTGAAGAGTAGGGGACACTTCCAAACTCATTCTACAGACCAGCATTACCCTGAAACCAAAGCCAGATATGGACACTACAAGAAAAACCAACTACAGACCAATATCAGTTATGGTTATAGATGAACAAATTCTCAAAAGATCAGCAAACTGAACTAAAGAACACATTAAAAGGATTATACATCATGACCAACTAGGATTTATCTCTAGAGTACAAGCATTTGATGAAGTATAACAGCCTTTCATGATGAAAACCTTTGAAGGATTAGGTACAGAAGGAACATACCTCAACATACTTCAGTATAATAAAGGCCATTGTGACAAACTTAGAGGTAACATAATACTCAGTGAAAATTGGAAAACTTTTCCTCTAAGATCAGTAACAAGACAAGGTTGTCCATTTTTCACCAATTCTTATTCAATATTGGAAGTCTTTTCAATAATTCTTATTCAATTTCTTATTCAATATGGAAGTCTTTCTGAAGCAGTTAGACATTAAAGAAATAAGACATCAAGACTGAAAAGGAAAAATAGAATTGTTGCTAATAGCAGATGACATGATTTTGTAGACAGAAAATCTCAAAGATTCAACCAAACTATTGGAACTAATGAGCAATTTCAGTAAACTTGCAAGATATAAAAATCAATATACTGCAACAAGTTGTGTTACTATACACTAATAAGAAAACATCTGAAAAATAAAAAAGACTATCACATTCACATTAGCATCAAAAACAATTAAAAAATAGGAAAAAATGTAGCCAATGAAGTGAAAGATCTGTGTAAGAAAACTACAAGACTTTGTTCAAAGAAACTGAAGACACAAACAAGTGGAAAGGTTTACTGTGTTCATGGATCAGAAGAATTAATTTTTTAAAGTGTTCATACTAGTCAAAGCCATTTGTAGATTCACTGCAATCCCTAATAAAATTCCAATGGCATTCTTCACTGAAATAGAAAACAATCCTAAAATTTTTATGGAACTACCAAGGACCTTAACAGCCAAAGCAATACTCAGAAAGAAGAACAAAGCTAGAGTATCATACTTCCTGATTTCAAATTATACTACAAGATACAGTGACTAAAACAGTATGATATTGGCATAAAAATAGATACATAGACCAATGGAACAGAATAGATATAGCCCAGAATAAACACCTGAATATTCAGTCAACTAAATTTGACAAGGGAGTCAAGAAGATCCAATGAGGAAACAACAGTCTGATCAACAAGTGGTGTTGGGAAAAGTGGATAAACACATGCAGAACAATGAAATTGGCTCCCTATCCTATACTACTCAGAAAAATTGATTCAAAATGGATCAAAGACTTAAACATATGACCTGATACCCTAAAACTCCTAGAAGAAAATGTAGGGAAGAAGTACCTCAACATTGGTTTTAACAATGATTTTTTTTGGAAATGAAACCAAAAAACAAAAGCAAAAGTCAGCAAACGGGACTACATCTAACTGAAATGTTTCTGCACAGCAAAAGAAACAATCGAACAAAATAGGAAAATACAACCTACAGAATGGGAAAAATGTTTTACAAACCATGAATCAGATAACAGGTTAGTATCCAAAATATATAAAAAACACACACAACTCAATAACAGCAAAACAAAGGACAAACAAAAAAATAGGCAAAGAGCTAAATAGATATTTTTCCAAAGACATCCAAATAACCACCAGGTACATAAAAAGATGTTCAACCTCACTAATCATCAGGAAAATGCAAATCAAAACCACAGTGAGATATCACCTCTATCTATTAAAATGGCTACCAAGAAGACAAGAAATAAGTATTGGCAAGGATGTGGAGAAAAGAGGACCCTGATACGCTGTTGGTTGGAAAACACATTGGTTCAGACACTATGGAAAACAACATGGAAGTTCCTCAAAAACTTAACAATTAATCTATTAAGTGATACAGCAATTCCATGTCTGAGTATATATCCAAAGAAAATGAAAAAAGGCTATAAAAGAGATATATACACCCCCATGTTTATTGTAGCATTATTCACAATAGATAATATATGGAAACAATCTAAGTGCCAATAAACAGATGAATGAATTAAGATGTACAGTGTATATATGCACATATATAAACAATGGAGTATTATGCAACCATAAGAAAGGACATCCTGACATTTGTGATAACATGGATGGATCTTGAGGACATTATGCTAAGTGTGATGTCAGATGGAGAAAGACAAATACTGTATGATGTCACTTTTATGTGGAATCTAAAATAGCCAAACTCAAATACAGAGTAAAATGATGGTCACCAGAGGATGGGGAGATGTTTAAGGGAACAAACTTGCAAGAAGTAGTAAATATGTCCTAGAGTTCTAATGCACAGTATAGTGAATACAGAAAACATTATAGTTAAACTTACTAAGAGACTAGAACTTATTCCAACCAATAAAAAAATAATAATTATGTAATGTAATAGAGGTGCTAATTATGACTACAGTGCCAATTATTATATAAATGTATTGAATTAATATGTTGTCCACCTTAAATTTACACAATATTATAAGTCAAATATATTTCAATAAAAAAAGAAAAAAATTAGAAATGAACCAAAATGTATATAAACACTAAAAAACAAAGATTAGAGTCAATGAGCTTTGGCTTCCATTACTTGATTGTGATGTTTTCAATATTTCTGCAAGTCACGTCACTGAGAACAATCCTATAGACTAATCTAGGAAGCAGAGCAATGATGCCACTAAAGAAAAAAATCATTAAACCTTAAGTTGCATTCATATTATGTTAATGGTATATTTTAAAGAAGAGCTAACACATTGATAGTAAGGACAAATTATCATTTGCCTGACTTGTGTATTAGAACTGAGTTCAATGTACCATTTCTAGTACTACTGAGAAACCCCATTAGAACCAAAGACTGATGACGGAGACCAAAAGCAATATTTTCCCCCCAGAGCTTGTCTTGGCAACATAGATTCTCTTTTCATAACCTTTGTAAAAGTTGTTGTAATTTGTATAGTCTTAAAAATAATAAAAAACACAAAACAGAGTATGAAATACAAAAGCTCCATTGTAATCATTAGTCTCAGCCTCTTCCATCAACATTTACCACAATTGTATTTAATCCTAATTCTTTTCTCCGTTCACCCATATCTTTCCAATTCTTCCAACATTCAAAATAAGTCAGTCTTCTGCCTAACATATCATAAAACTCTCCCAGACTGCTAATTTCTTTTCTATAGTTCTATCCTATATATTTGGATATACTTATACAATGTATTATATAAGGTATTTTTTCAACTACTTTAGAAGAAAATCAAGGGCTGTCTCCTTTATAGCTGATCAAAGCACCAAAAAAACACCACAAAATGTATTTGTTTGTATTAGACTTTGGCTTTTTCAGTGAAGTAGAGCAACTATGCTCACCCACAGTAAACAAGTGGCCAAAAGGTGAAGTACTGAGTGAGGTGAGTCACAGATCCAAAATAATCATATTCCAGATAATCAGTGAGATATGGGTACGTGCATTTCATATGCCCGTAATTTTATGAAAGGCACTGTGTTACTGACACAGGAAAACTAAAACAATTATTAAAGAATACAGTTATTAATTCTAGACCTTGGACAAACCTCTTGAGCTGTATGTAAGTCACAGTTCTCATGTTACTTCTCATCCATCTCCTTACCAGAGCTGCTGCAGTGGGAGGGGTCAACAGGTCTTCCATTTTTGTCAGAGCAGGCAATTGCTCGAAAGCGCATGCCTTCTCCACATTCTTTGCTGTCTCCTTGTACCCACAGTCCTCGCTGAGACTCCCTTCTGCCTTCTGGAAGAATGCAATCTGACCAGTTTCCATAAGGTTGAGATACAAACACATCACAAGGACATAGTTCCGTTTCCACTAGAGGGTACAGGGCAGTGTCTTGGCATTTCTCTTTCTTCCTGCTTTTCCCTGTTGCAACAGGAGACATTGTTAATTTTAGGTCTGCTTTTTGTTAATAGTCGCTTATGTTATTGTATTTTACAAGCTCTAAGAACATATTAAATCTTAAATAAAGCCTTACTCCCCTCCCCCCAACTCTTTTTTGTTATGCAAGTAAATCAGGTAATGGAAGCAAATCCCAAAGGAACTATGAAATTCAAGTTAATTTGAAAAAAGAAAAAAAGGTTTCACGCTGAAGCAGCCAAAAAATTCTTAAAAGATGTTTGCTATAGTGGCTCAACAGGCCAAAAGTTTTACATTTATTTAATATTATTTTCCCTTTAACTTGGTTGACTCTGTATAAAACAAGTTTGCTTCTCTACTAAAGGATTGATTACCTTGTCTCCATTTTCCTTGAAAGTAATGGCTGACCAGGGAAACCAAAAAAAAAAAAAAACAACCAATGGTCTAAATGCTAACATTCCCCTTTTTAAAATACATTTTTAAGAACAGTTTTATTCAAAGAACAAAGTAATATCCTTCTCTACAATACCCTGGATTGAGGCTGGGTGTCACTTCAGTGTAGTGGACAAATTATAATTTATTTTGGTCCCTGTCATCAGGCAGCTCACAAATGCTGACACACACTATAAATTGAAACAAATGCTCAAATTATGTTGGATAATTTAATCTGAGAAAAAGCTTAGCTTCCACTTGAGAGACTTTCTTAATTTAAGTATTCTGGAATATGACTTACCTTTCCAATTGACTTTGATGGACCTTACAGCTGTGGTCCCATCTTTGAATAATGAAAATGCAGAATCACTCTTCACAGCTGTATTTGATCATCATGTTTAATAGATTCCAAGTCAGCCTATAACTTAATTCAAAATTGCTGCCAACCCACTTCCTAAAAATTTTCCTAGATCTAATAATTGTACCTTTTTGTTTCCTCATTAGGAAGTCATCAGGTAGAGTATGGGCTGGTTATTAAAAAAAAAAGTAGGCTGCTTCATTGGTCTATTTCCAGTCTTTATGACTGTTTTAGAAATGCTTGATGTAAGCTGATGCATGAGGTACCTTCTCACTGTCAGATAGTTTACATTACACACAGCAATTCTAGTGTCACGCGGATGACTGGTTTATGGAATGCCCTGATGCTATGGCCACAGTAAGAAGGATTCCTGTAGGACTTGAAATGATCTTGCAGGAGCTTTGGTCCCAACACTGTCACTCTAGTAGGATGTATTCACTTGCTTTACCATTAGGCTCACTTACTGAGAAAAAGTTTGAGAACCACAGACTTTACCATGGCTGTGAGAATTTACTGGATAAGAAATGTATCAATGGGGGTGTTTTAGTCCTTCCTATCAGCATTTAACATGCCCAAGTCTTTAATGCTTTCCAAATGTCCAGAAAAAAGTCTTGTATCAATTTCCACTTTCTTTTTAACTCACTTAACCTTGAAGTCTGAGTCCACCTGTTCCTTGAGACTCCAACTTGCCCAAGTAATAAAACAAATGAAGCCCTGGAAGCCCTGGACTATCTTTTATTCTTTGAGACTTGATCATTCAATGATACTTCAGAGTGATGACTACATCATCATCCTTGAAATATCCTTTCCAAGTTCCATATACCTTACCTTTTGTCCCTCACATCCAACTCCACACCCCACGATCCTTCTGGGCCCATTTTGTCTGCTGAATTTTTCTTACTCTGTACCTCTCTTAACTAATGGGTTTCCTCAGGCTGCTGCTCTAGGTTCTCTTTTATTGGGATTCTACATCTTCACCCACAGAAAGAGTTTAAATCACCATCTCTCTTTTTAAAATCCCTAATCAGTATCTCCAGCAAAGATTTCTAGCTCAAGATTCTAAGTCACATACTGGAACAATATAAAGGACCAACCCAACGGGGGAAAACACAGACCCAACCTCTTTACCTTATAGTCTCTTTCTCTTGTATTTTCTAATTCTACCAACATGCTCGAGTCAAAAACTAGAATGTCACACTTGAATCATTCTGTTGCCCCACCTATGTCTTTTCAATGAAAAGAGCTATCATTTCAAATGTGTAAATATCACTTGAATTAATTCACTGTTTCCACTCTGATACCTCCCATACTGAGCCCACCTCCAAATCTCCAGATTGAATCACTGCAACCGATTTTTTTTTGGTATCATTAATGTACAATTACATGAGCAACATTATAGTTACTAGACTAACCCCATTATCAAGTCTCTACCACATACCGCATTACAGTCACTGTCCATCAGCATAGTAAGATGCTACAGAATCATGACTTGTCTTCTCTGTGTTGCGCTGCCCTCCCCGTGCCCCCACATACACCATGTATACTAATCATAATGTCCCTTTTCCCCCATTATCCTTCTCTTCCCACCCATCCGCCCCAGTCCCTCTCCCTTTGGTAACTGTTAGTCCATTCTTTGGTTCTGTGAGTCTGCTGCTGTTTTATTCCTTTGGTTTATTCTTTGTTTTTATACTCCAAAGATGAGTGAAATCATTTGATACTTGTCTTTCTCCACCTGTCTTATTTCACTGAGCATAATACCCTCTAGCTCCATCCATGTTGTTGCAAATGGTAGGATTTGTTTTCTTCTTATGGCTGAATAATATTCCATTGTGTATATATACCACATCTTCTTTATCCATTCATCTACTGATGGACACTTAGGTTGCTTCCATTTCTTGGCTATTGTAAATAGTGCTGCGATAAACATAGGGGTGCATATGTCTTTTTCAAACTGCACTGATGCATTCTTAGGGTAAATACCTAGGAGTGGAATTCCTGGGTCAAATGGTATTTCTACTTTAAGTTTTTTGAGGAACCTCCATATTGCTTCCCACAATGGGGGAACTAATTTACATTCCTACCAGCAGTGTAGGAGGGTTCCCCTTTCTCCACATCCTTGCCAACATTTGGTGTTGTCTTTTCGATGGTGGCCATCCTGACTGGTGTGAGGTGATATCTCATTGTGATTTTAATTGCATTTCTCTGATGATTTAGCGATGTGGAGTATCTCTTCATGTGCCTGTTGGCCATCTGAATATCTTCTTTGGAGAAGTGTCTGTACAGATCCTCTGCCCATTTTTTAATTTGTTTATTTGCTTTTTGTTTGTTGAGGTGTGTGAGCTCTTTATGTATTTTGGATGTCAACCCTTTATCGGATACGCCATTTATAAATATATTCTTCCATACTGTAAGATGCCTTTTTGTTCTATTCATGGTGTCCTTCACTGTGCAGAAGCTTTTCATTTTGATATATTCTTACTTGTTCAGTTTTGCTTTTGTTTCCCTTACCCAGAGAGATATGTTCATGAAGAATTTTTTCATGTATATGTCAAAGATATTTTTGCCTATTTTTTTCTAACGGTTTTATGCTTTCATGACTTACTTACATTCAGGTATTTGATCCATTTCGAGTTTACTTTTATGTATGGGGTTAGACAATGATCCAGTTTCATTCTCTTACATGTGGCTGTCCAGTTTTGCCAACACCAGCTGTTGAAGAGGCTGTCATTTCCCCATTGTATATCCATGGCTCCTTTATCATATATTAATTGACAATATATGTTTGGGTTTATATCTGGGCTCTCTATTCTGTTCCACTGGTCTGTGGGTCAGTTCTTGGGCCAGTACCAAATTGTCTTGATTACTGTGGCTTTGTAGTAGAGCTTGAAGTTGGGAAGCGAGATTCCCCTTGCTTTATTCTTCCTTCTCAGGATTGCCTTGGCTATTCAGAGACTTTTGTGGTTCCATATGAATTTTAGAACTGTTTGTTTTAGTTTGTTGAAGAATGCTGTTGGTACTTTGATAGGGACTGCATTGAATCTGTAGACTGTTTTAGGCACGATGGCGATTTTGATTATTAATTATTATTAATTAATATTACTTCTTCCTAGCCAAGAGCATGGGATGAATTTCCATTTATTAGTGTCCTCTTTAATTTCTCTTAAGAGTGTCTTGTAGTTTTCAGGGTATAGGTCTTTTCTTTTCCTTGGTTAGGTTTATTCCTAGGTATTTTATTCTTTTTGATGCAATTGAGAATGGTATTGTTTTCCTGATTTCTCTTTCTGCCAGTTCATCATTAGTGTATAGGAATGCAATAGATTTCTGTGTATTAATTTTATATCCTGCAACTTTGCTGAATTCAGATATTAGTTCCAGTAGTATTGGAGTGGATTCCTCAAGGTTTTTTATGTACAGTGTAATTGTGACTTTAGACTCTTCATTTAGGATTTTTCTTCCTTCTTTTAATAGGCCTGGATTGCTATATACTTTCCTCTTAGAACTGCCTTTGCTTCATCCCACAGAAGTTGGGGCATTGTGCTGTTGTTGTCATTTGTCTCCATATATTGCTTGAGCTGTGTTTTAATTTGGTCATTGGTCCATTGATTATTTAGGAGAATGTTGTTAAGCCTCCAAGTGTTTGTGAGCCTTTCTGTTTTCTTTGTACAATTTATTTCTAGTTTTATACCTTTGTGATCTGAGAAGTTGGTTGGTAGAATTTCAATCTTTTTGAATTTACTGAGGCTCCTTTTGTGGCCTAGTATGTGGTCTATTCTAGAAAATGTTCCATGTGCCCTTGAGAAGAATGTGTACCCTGCTGCTTTTGGGTGTAGAGTTCTGTAGATGTCTATTAGGTCCATCTGTTCTAGCGTGTTGTTCAGTGCCTCTGTTTCTTTACTTATTTTCTGTCTGATTGATCTGTCCTTTGGCATGAGTGGTGTGTTGAAGTCTCCTAAAATGAATGCACTATACTCTATTTCCTCCTTAAATTCTGTTAGTATTTGTTTCACATATGTCAGTGTCCCTGTGTTAGGTGCATAGATGTTTATAATGGTTATATCATCTTGTTGGACTGACCCCTTTATTATTATGGAATGTCCTTCTTTATCTCTTGCTACTTTCTTATTGTGAAATCTGTTTTGTCTGATACAAGTACTTCAACACCTGCTTTTTTCTCCCTACTGTTTGCATGTAATATCTTTTTCCATCCCTTCACTTTTAGTCTGTTTATGTCTTTGGGTTTGAGGTGAGTTTCTTGTAAGCAGCATATAGATAGGTCTTGCTTTTTTATCCATTCTATTACTCTGTGTCTTTTGATTGGTGCATTCAGTCCATTTAATTTAGGGTGATTATTGATAGATATGTACTTATTGCCATTGCAGGCTTTGGATTTGTGGTTATCAAAGGTTCAAAGGTAGCTTCTTTACTATCTAACCGTCTAACTTTAACTCACTTATTAAGTTATTATAAACACAGTCTGATGATTCCTTATTTCTCTCCCTTCTTATTCTTCCTCCTCCACCCTTATATGTTAGGTGTTTTATTCTGTACTCTTTTGAGTTTTCCTTGACTGCTTTTGTGGATAGCTGATTTATTTTTTGCCTTTAGTTAGTATTTGGTTGATCTGCTTTCTTTGCTGTGATTTTATTTTCTCTGGTGACATCTATTTATCCTTAGGAGTACTTCCATCTAGAGCAGTCCCTTTAAAATACCCTGTAGAAGTGGTTTGTGGGAGGCAAATTCTCTCAACTTTTGCTTATATGGAAATTGTTTAATCCCTCTTTCAATTTTAAATGATAATCTTGCTGGATATATTATTCTTGGTTCAAGGCCCTTCTGTTTCATTGCATTATATATATCATGCCATTCTCTTCTGGCCTGTAAGGTTTCTGTTGAGAAGACTGATGATAGCCTGATGGGTTTTCCTTTGTAGGTCATCTTTTTTCTCTCTCTAGCTGCTTTTAATACCATATCCTTATCTTTGATCTTTGCTATTTTAATTATTATGTCTTGGTGTGTCCTCCTTGTTTCCCTTGTATTGCAAGATCTGTGGGATTCCATCGCTTGAGAGACTGTTTCCTTCCCCATCTTGGGGAAGTTTTCAGCAATTATTTCTTCAAAGACACTTTCTACACCTTTTTCTCTCTTCTTCTTCTTCTGTTACACCTATTATGTGAATATTGTTCCATTTGGATTGGTCACACAGTTATCTTAATATTCTTTCATTCCTAGAGATCCTTTTATCTCTCTCTACCTCAGCTTCTCTGTATTCCTATTCTTTGATTTCTATTCCATTAACAGTGTCTTGCACCTCTTCCAGTCTCCTCTTAAGTCCTTCTATTGATTGTTTCATTTCTGTTATCTCTCTCCAAACTTCATCCCCTAGCTCTTGCATATTTGTCTGCAGCTCCATCAGCATGGTTATGACTTTAATTTTGAATTCTTTTTCAGGATGATTGGTTATAACTATCTCGCTAGGCCCTCTCTCTGGTGTAGTTTGAGTGATTTTGGACTGGACCAGGTTCTTCTGCCTTTTCATGGCAATAGAAGTGCTTGCCAGCAAGTGGCGCACGTGTCAGCTGGCAGAACAAAGTCTCTTTCTGCTTGCTGGTCACCTTGCCCTTCTCTGCTGCCTGTGCCAGTTACCTGCACACAGGGAGCAGTCTCTGAGTTAATTCCCTGATTGCATGGGTGCGGTGGCCCTTGTGATGGCCTAGGGGACTGCTGGGGGTTGCAGGCGCACAGCGTGTGTTCTTCTGCTAGAAAGTCACCCCTTCATGCCTTTCAGACTTTGCACTGGCTTCCTCTGTCTGTGCCAGGCAGCTGCGTGCTGCTGGCAGCCTCTGGGTCTGGCCCAGTTAGCTGTGCCCTTGGAGACGACTCTGTGTGGTTTCTGTGGGCAGGGCTGCTCCCTGGCTGGTCCGCAGCAATGGCGGGTCAGCTGGTTTGTTTGCAGTGCTGGCAGGAGGTAATGAACCTCAGGCTGCTTATATCGCCATGAGGGGCTTCAGAGCTGCGTTGCCACACAGGAGGTTAGGGTGCACGAAGTTCCTTAAGATTCCAAGCCTTCTGGGCTGAGTGTGCTGGGACGATTTTGTCCACCTGTTATACCCTCATCCCTTTAAGACTTTTAAAGCACCCACTTTTCTTTTGTCCCAGGGGAGTCGGCTGTGGGGACCCACTCGCAGTCTGTCTCGGATTTTGCTTTTCTGTTTCTCTAATATCCAGTACACCATGCAATGTGTGTCTGTGCTCCCAGTGCATATTACTAGGGCTGGTTATTTAGCAGCCCTGTGCTTCCACTCCCTCCCCACTCTGATTCTTTTCCTCTAACCAGTGATCTGGGGTTGGGGGAGTGCTCAGGTCCTGCCGGGTCACAGCTTTGTATCTTACCCTTTTTGTGGGATACTGATTTCTCACAGATGTAGATGTAGCCTGGATGTTGTACTGAATCTTCTGGTCTCTCTTTTAGGAATTGTTGTATTTGCTGTATTTTCAAAATACATATGGTTTTGGTAGGAGATTTCCACCACTCTACTCACACTGCCATCTTGAGTGCCTCCCCAAATCCTTCTTATCACTGCAACAGATTCTTCCACAATCTTACTGCAATTGTATCTCATTCCTTCCACCTATTCCCCATATAATAGCAGAACCAGCTCATGAAGATGGAAATCTGATCACATTGTTCATCCACTTAAAATTCTTCAGTGATTTGCCACATTTCATGGAAAGAAGTCTAGGTTCCTTGACATGGTCATGAAGGATCTGTTGGATCTAGGTCCATTAGTATCTGCCTCCTGCCTATGTTGCACCACTCTGACTCTAGTATGTTACAAGGTAGTCATACTGAGAATCTTTCAGTTCCTGAAAATTATCATTTGGCTTCTGGGCTTTGCATGTCTTACTCCAGAAATTCTTATCAGTTCTACCCTCCCTCCATAGCTTAGTTAATGCCTGTTTTTCCTCCAGGTCTAAACTAATAGATTACTTCCTACAGAAAACCATCCTTGAACACTCTTCACCTTAGGTCTGGAAAAGGTGCTCTTCCATACTTGCCTAGCTTGTTGTAGGCAGAATGACTTTCCAAGATGTTCACATGCTTATCCCTGGAAATTGATTACACTACCTTAGATGGCAAAATGGACTTTGTAGATGTGTCTAAGATATGGACCGTGAGATGATGAGATTCTTCTGGATTATTTGGGTGGTCCACCTAATCACACGGCCTTAAAATCAGAGAACTGTTTCTGGCTCAGTAGAGAGTCAGGGGATATGACTAGAGAGGAATGAGCAGAGAGACCAATGTCACTGAATCACAGATGGAGGAAGGGAGCCCCGACACAGGGAGTGTTGGCAGCCTCTAGAAGCTAGAGTGGGAAAGGGAACATATTTTCCCCCAGAGCATCCAGGAAGGCATGCAATCCCACCAACATCTTGTTTTCAGTCCTGTGAAACTCGTGTGTGACTTTAGACTTACAGAACTGTAAGATAATAAATTTGTGTTGTTTGAAGCCACCAAATTTGTGGTACTTTGTTACAGCAGCAGTGAGAAACAAATGCAGCACCCTATGTAATGGCTATTGTAGCAGGTACTATAATGTGTTGTAATTGTAGTAAAAGTCTCTATCTCCCACTAGACTGTAAGCTCTTAAGTTAGGATTGTTTCTACCTATTCCCTTGTAATATTCCCAAAGCCTAGCGCATGTAAGTGGTAAACAAAAAATGTTCATTGAATAATTGATAAAACGAAGTTTAAAAAAAGGGAGAAAGAGGAGGGAAGAACAAAGGAGAAAAAGAAAATATTCATCTGCAAGGCAACCAAAAGTTACCGGATGAACAAATATTCTGTACAAATGTACACTGTCTCTGTGATATCCTTCTTAATTACATGGCATCACTATTTGAAGAAGGATTTGAGCAAGTTAGTTAATGTAGAAATGGTTCTTGAGAAAATTATCAGTGGTCCTTTACTTGATCGAATTATAGTCAAATTTCAGCATTGAACTTTGAATTCAGAACAGAAAAAGCAAATCCCTGATACAACTCTAAAGACATTTTTTTCACTTAAGTCAGAGGGAAATATGTGACTGATCCAAAAAAACATAAAACTACAAATATTAATTATGTATTAGCTATCCAGTTATTTTTTGTGTGTGTATACACACACACAGACATATATGTGGAAACCTACACAGATCTTCTAAATAGACTATTTTCAGTATTGTGAAAACAACTGCTCTAATTACCATTCAGTCTAAAACCTGTGATGATCTAATTTAGATATAACACACATAATATGCAGCTACTGAGTTGAAGCCTCTTGTTAGAAAATTAAAAGGGTAAACACCCAAGACGGTCCCCTGTTCAGTGGAATGGCTGGTATTTGTGTCTGTATGTTTCTCCATGTGTTTCTGTATTAAAGAAAGAGTCACATTTCTTTACAGTCTAAGTCCATGCCTTTTACTATCATTAGAGACTGGAACTCTCAGTTTATATGTCCAAAATGTCATTAGTGAACCCCCAAGATAAAATTAAAATGGTCACTAATTAAAACTTTCCCTCTAAAGGAAATTATCTTTTATCTCAATGATAATAAAGGGAATTGCTAGGATATGGCCTGTGAAGCATATGAACAGGCTAACCGAGTTTCATTAAGTTGCCCTCTGAGCTTGAAACTATTTGTCATACACATTCTATCCCTTTATATTGTTCTCTATAAGAAATTTGTTTCATCTTAGAAACACAAGCAACGTTGCATAAAATTACATATGCATATATTTTTGTGGACTAGGGAGCAAAAAATACCACACTTTATTTGATGTTTCTATCTGTGATTATATGTTTGACCTATCCTTAGTTATGGGCTCCTGATTTGTGTGCAGGTATCCTGTTGAAGGCTCCCATCAATTAAGTAAATCCATTAAAGCGAGTTAAATTTGAAAAATAATCTTTCAAGCAATGCATTCAAACAAAGGGGTCTTGAAACCAGGAGAATTAGCACTTGAACTGCTCATAAGACAAATGGTCATCTGTGCTTAATTCTTCAATGTCAACACCAATTTTATTTCTCAATAATTACTTTGGTATTTTTCCTTTGGTTCTTCAATCTCTGAATTAAGTTTTCTGCACATATAAATACATATACAATTAAGAGAAGCTCCAGCATATTTATTTAGGCAAGTAATGCAATACACTAATGCATCAATTACTTGTATAGTAGAGCAAAAATTGCTCCAGGATCTCGACTGAACTCTTAATTGCTTCAATTTCCATTAAATTTCATGGATGGAAACAGAACCAATAACAGTATACCACAAAAGCAGAACCTATATATGTAATTTGATTTTTGCTGCATAGTACTAAAATCTTAAAATGCCCAATTTCTATAGGCAAAAGACAATGATACAGGTTAGATCTGCCTTTGATGTGGTTCAGAAATCAGTGCCTGCTTTCAAGCTTGCTGAGATCCTAGCATGACAAAATATCATAAATTTTGCCATTAACTTACCCCAAGGCAGTTGGTGGATATGTTGCCATTTTTTACTACAGAGATTATAAAGCTGTACAGAAAGGAACTTGATTGCTATAGAATGGTTCACATCTTTCATTCATTTCACAAATATTAACTGGAGCACATACCATGTACCAGGCATAGGAACAGAGGATATGTAATATCAGGGAAGGGAAGGGAAGGAGGAGAGAGAGTCCTGATAAAATTTCTTGCCTTTCTGGAGCTTATACGTCCTTGGGAGGCTCAAACCTGCATTATTTATGTGAAGCTAGGCAGTGAGAGGCACACCCTACCTGTGAGCTGTCGCCGTCTAGTTCGGGTTGTTTCACAAGTCATGGAGCAGGGTGTAAACTTGGACCAAGTAGTGAAGATGCAGTCATCTCGACAGGGGACTGTGCATTCTTGCACCAGGGAGGGCATGCCATTTGTCTGCTTGAAGCATTCCGCCATTTCTGCTGACTGGTTTTCATCAGAGATGCATGAAACAGCTTTAAAAAAAAAAAGCAAAGATTCTTTTGTTATTATTTTGATTAAATCTTCTGCTACTGGTTCTTTTCACAAAATAGCAGAATGCTCCAATGTGTGAAAATTTGGTTATTGCTGTGATTGCCTAAGGTGTTCAGCATACCTATTTCTTTTTTCAAATAAAATGTTTATTGTTGCTAGTGAAGATAACTGAGGATTTAATTGGTTTCATTATTAGTCTAAACCCTGTATCGACAGCAGCCAAAATAACTTTGAATAACTTATTGTATGTCCAGTTAGTGAGCATCTGATCTCTAAGCATGATATGAACTAGAGAAGAATCTGTAAGAGAGTAGTAATGGAGAAATAAAAGACAAAACTGTTAATATATAAACTCTCCCCAAGATTTGAATTTTGTTTAAATGGTTCTTATGAAGATGGACCTACCTACCTTCACTTTACAGACCGTATTTAAAAAGGAATGTCTATTGTCTATAAACTTTTTATCCTTATTAACATTTCAGGAACAGTTAAATTTTTAAAGTATTTTCTATGTACTAGCATAAACTATCCAGATAATTCCCATTACAGATATCCTGCCAATTGCAGATAACTATTCAAAGCTTATCTCACATGCATTCCACTGGAATGTCTCTAGTTATACCATAAAACAACTAATAATATCAAGGTAAAACATTTATGAAATTTTGCTTAATTTTGTATTTGGTTCTTCGGGTCAATGACATTCTACTCAATTATAAATGAATAATATTTTTGTGCACCATTTATTTGCCCTAATTATGGACTCTCTGATGATATGTCTTATGTTCTCTAGACCAACATTGCCCAACCTTGGCACCATTGACATTTTAGACTGGATACTTTGTGTGTGTGGGTACATCCGTGGGTCTTGTGCATTATAAGATATTTAGCATCTTTGATTATGCCAGTAGCACACATCCCACCCCCCAAACCCCCAGCTGTGAAAATCATAAAAGAGTCCAGACTTGCTAACAGTTGTCTCCAGTTGAAAACTACTCTTCTAAACTGATTGGTAACTATAGATGTCTATGAAAATATGGAATCTATGGCTTAACTTCAGACCTACTGTATCAACATCTCTGGGGAAGAAGTCTAGGAATATTTTTGTGTTCAAGTGCCCCAAGTAGTTGCGATTGAGCTTGTCCACCACATTTGGTATGGCACCTTTGGACATGGCGTATGTAGTAGTTATTTGCTGAGTCCATCCTCCTAAAGAAACCATAGTTTGGGATAATTTTTACTACAGCTTTCTAAAGTTTAAAGGGATAAAGTTACAAGCGATAAAGTTATCCTTGATATAACTAAATAAATCACAGCATAGCATCAATGCTGTTAAGAACTCTATATAAACTTCTTTAATACAATGTAAGTACACATAGGTCCTTGTAGCTGCCAATTCTTCGTACATTCTGAATTCCTTTCCTTATTCTGAGCACAACAGAGGACAACTCAATCTAAATACCATACTTTTTAAAATAGAACTGTTGAATGCCAAACCCATCTAATGCTTTTGGACCAAGGAATTAGCTAAAATGCCAATAGATGCATACACAATGCTTCCCAGTTTGAACATCTGTTCTGTGGCAGGTGGGGTTATTCAATGATTTTGAATCATTTTTGTTTTTATTTACCTCCTAGGAACAAAATCCATTGCACACTAAGCCAACATCACCTGCATTTCCTTTGTTGGGAATATTATAGCCATTAATGATGAATAACCCAAGATACTTTATCTTAAGTATGGTACAAGCACATGTTATTTGAATTACATGTTTATATAACCAATTTGGAGTCAATTTAGTGGACTTTTACCTTGCCAAGTTATTTTTTTTTCCCCAAGATGACAATGCACTGAATAATATGGAAGGGAATTTTAAATACTTTTAAAAAGCATTGCTATTTGAAATTTAAACCCCTAAGTTCACACAACAAAGTGTTTTTTTCCATTAAAAATATTTTAAAATATTCATTTATTATAATTTTTGGAAAAGTTTAGACTGTGAAAGGTATGATAAACATTCAGTGATATTTTGAAGTTCTGCAATTAAATTAGAAAACACTGGATTTATGAATGTCTATATTGAGCTATTATGCATTAATGAAGGAAAGCATAAGAAATTAAGAAAGAACAGCTCTAGCATATGATGTCATTCACAGGCTTTTTTGTCAAGTGGTATGAATGCAAATACCAACTCCAAACATCTGGGAGTTATGTGAGTTGAGATGAGTTAAATTATTTATGCTTTAGTGTCCCCATTTTTAAAATGAATATAATAAAAGCACCTCTGACAAAAAGCTGTGAGGATTCTTTAAACAATGTCCCAGACCCACTAAGGACTCAATAAATGCTATTGAACAATTATCCTTTATATTTGTTTTATAATTTGTTTCAAATTGAACAGGCTAATATTCTCCTAGCCAGTGAGGTGAAAATTGTGGTTGAATCTTCACCTGATTAGTGCTGTACTTAAAATCACCAGTAGTCATCAATGTATCAGATATGCCCTAAACATAATTCACTGCATTAGCAGGGCTATGTAGAGCAAATCAGATCCATCACCACTATGCAAACTGACAGAGTAGAGTAGTCTGAAGGAGACATTGTAGAGCTCTAAGGGCCAAAGAATGAATTCAAAGTTGAAGTATGAAGTTTGACAGCACCCCTGTTAATCTGAAAACCACTGCTCTATGTTATTATTAATGATCTACTAACCCAAGGGTGGGTGGCAACTGACACCCTACAGATCATGTAATCATCAGTTTAGGCCAGATATTATGGTTTTCAGATTTCTTCAAGGTTCTAATTTCTTTTCAAGGGTGAAAATAATCACTGGAAAAAAACAAAAAACACGGAAAAGTTAAGTGAAAATTTCCTCCTTGGGAATGTTTTAGTATAAAAGCAATCATTTAGTTAATATTTACTGAATGACTGGGTATTGAATTATACTAGAGAAGAAGGAAAAAACTAAAGAAACAGCAAGCAAGAAATCTGCAAGACTGGAAAACCATTAAAGAAAACAGATACACAAAAGAAATGAAGATGTTAACAGTAAATGAGGATAACTTACAGCTACAAATGCAACCAGTTCAGAGGCTTCATCCATTGGGCAGCTCATATGAAAAAGATATTTCTTTAAATGTGTTTATTTTTAGCCTACAATATGGTTTTGTGACAAATATTAATGGTATATAGACTCCATAAGTTAATTTTTTTGAGAAATATATCAGAGGTAGTGAACTGTACTAATAAAAGTGTAGACCTTGGTTTCAAACAGAATGAAGGGAGGGTGACTCTCCATTTCTTTACTGTTACCTTGGGCAAGTTAAGTGAACTCCTAAGACTCAGCTCATCCACACAGTGGGATGATAACACCTACATGTATGATAAACTGATACAGATGAAGAGCTTGGCACAGTACTATGCCCTCACTACATTTGTCCTGTGAGTTATCCATTATGATGAAGGCTATTGGAAATCAAATGTAACAGACAGTAGGCAAGAAGAATCCGCTATCATTCTTCTTGATTGTTGGTTCAGGAAGAATTTTCCAAACACCACCAAAGCCAAAATTTGGACCCTCAAAACGTATGACTGGTGCCTCTCTTGAATAATAATGCTGAGGTCAGCAGCCTCTTCTAAAGACTGTATGACCTACCCACTGATACTGTTATATTTCCAGGTGATGCTCTGTGCATTCGGCTTACTCTCTACACAAGTGAGGCCTATAAGCTATCATTTGAGATTGCAACTCCAGTAAAAGCCAGAGGACTGTTGGGAAGTCTTTTCAGAAGCACCAAGATCAAACTCTTTAACAATGCTGAGGAGTTTGAGAGAGGAGAGTGAACATTTGCACAAGACAGTGCTGGCCATCTTTGCTTCTCCCCACATCGTTTACTGAGGTGGTTTATCTAGCAGATACAGACACCAGGCCTCTCTGTGCTGAGACTGAAACACAAGAATTTTAACATCCAAGTAAGATTTAGGAGCATATATAAAACTTTTCTAACTATTAGAACCACTGAGGCTTCATTACTGCTCAAAAGAGGAGTGAACATAAGGCAGAAAAAATAGTTTCTATCCTTGAATCAGGAATAAACCTGGTTAAGGTTACTCACTCTACCTCTACGGTGGTCTAGATGTTAGACTTTGCTTCTATACCTGCATCTTTATTACCCACACCTTCTGTTCTAATATATATAACTGAACTGATCCATTCATTCATATATCCACTCACTTGCACACAAAATATATATAACTATGAACAATTATAAAAGCATTGTGTACATACACACTTATATGTGTACATATAAATAATCTGGCTTCCTGGAGGCCACAGTAGTGGCAAGGACAGGCAGGTAGACAGAAGGTAGCACAATACTGTAGTTTCCCTAATGGTGATAATCCATGGGAAAACCTAGTATAGAAAGGAAAAACAGGTACTCCTGTCTTGAATGGAAAGGATGTGTAATGGGCAGGCAGAAAAACCTAAGCCGTTACAGAGAATTTGTTAGATATTTGCTATTTAGTTAAATTTTTAGCCCCAGGTTCTTTGGATTACAGCAAATCCCTTGTAGGTCACAACCTAGAGAAAAGATGTCTCTTTTCATGCATTTAAATTTTTCAAGTACTGTGCTATGCACGTGGGAAACGTCTTTCGATTAGGAAAGGAAGAGGCACTTACTGCTGAACCTTCCTGTCATATTTCTACCTGGGTTGAGTTGTTTAAGAAGAGTGACAAATTTGTACAGATAGCTCCAGAACAATATTATTGGGCATTATTTGGAATTTAGCTACCTTAAGCTTTGGGCAGAATGCTCTCAGAGTAGCTGCCTGCGAGAGCTCAGTACTCTTGTTAGGGACTAATGGAGAAGCAGGGGCTTAAGCCAACCCACTCAGACATGAGCTTTCAGACAAAAAGGTCATCTGGTATGTGGGTGTGGCAGTGTGACCTCAACCCTTCCAAAAATCTCCATGAAGCCTGAAGTCATATTTTCCTATTCATTTTGCCTCATAACATACATCAAACATAGAATTGAGTTCAGCTTCTTTCTCTTTGTCTTAATTACTACACAAGCTGAACTTTGAAAGAAAAATCACCAAAAAAGGGAATAGGAAAACTCACTGTTTTCCCCTGGTATCTGATTCTTTTCAGTTGTAGCAGCATGAAAAAGAATGCCCTGACATGAAATGTGGTCATTTAGCAAAAGAAACAAAGAAAGAACCTATATGGATTCTCTGTGGGTCCAAGTTTTTAAAAGAACTGTTGTTAATGTGGGATGGTTAGTCAGCCTTCTTTGACTTCAATGATAACAAAAATCAGATTATTAAATGGCTGGTGTTTCTGCCCCTATCACCTCTAGACTCTGAGAGTTAGACACACCATGATAAGTTTGCCTTCTTCTCAATTATGATATGAAGGGGGCAGGAGGTTGCTGGCCTTATGAGAAGAAATAATAATGCTCTGCCCAGGAAGACTAAGCAAGCGATAGAAGCTGTTACTCCAGATCTGCCCAAGCTCATCCCCTTCGCGAAGGACACTCATGTTACTTTCCCGAAGTTGCTCCTAACCAGAGTTCAACTCTTAGTTGTTGACAAGAAAGGACAGGAAGGATCCCTTTCAAGAGGTCATGACTTCCAGGAAATGGTGGTGATATGCTAGAAAATAGAAGGACACTGTGACCTTGGCCATCCTGCACTGTGAGCTGCTTTGGTTCAGGTACAGATCTCAATTTACATACATCAAGGAGAGGCTAAGCAGCAATGATCAGCTCAACCAACGTTCAGACAGCGTGCTCTGTATGCCAGGCCCTGCACTAGTGGTCTGGGAAACACAGGGGTGGATGCACAGATGAAAGAAATGTAGAAGTACAACTTCACTGCACTCAGGGCCCTACAAGAGCACAGCACCAGCGCCTCAGGTACTGGGCAGTCACAGGAGCCTTCCAGGAAAGAGTGACGCATGAACGAGCAGGATGTATTCAGTGTTGTTAACACAAGCCAAGCCAGGTTGACACTCCACATGCCTGTGCAGAGAAACAAGCAATAGGATGGGCTGGCTTCTTGCCCTTGTTATGCACATTCATAGGACTCTTTACTTCCCCTTTGATAAGCCTCCTAACACATATAATTACGTGTTCCATGTCTGTGTAGTGAGGTCACTAATTAAATGACTTTCTGCCAGGTTGTCTCTAACAAGTGTGGGGTCCAGCATTAGAACACAAAAAGAGGTCACAAACCACAAGTCTAAAGAGTTAAAAGTTAGTTGCCTTTAACAAACGTGTAATAGATAGGTTCTACTCTCCTGCCTTAACATACATGTCTTTATAATGACTTAGAAAACTAAGTCCCAATAAAATTCTGGGACAACTTGAGTCTCAGGCTGGAATGTGGTAGGGGACGACTGCAGGCCCTGCTGGGGTCTCTGGTCTGCCTCCTCACTTCCGACTGGATTCTATGCCAGGAGGCACCTTCTTGCACTTGAAACTAGGTGCTGCAATCAGTCCCCCAAAGCTCAATTCAGAAGTCAGCAAGCCCTGTCCACCCCTCAGGTCTAGGGTATGCACACAGGCAGTGTAAGCTTTCCTCAGGGGTCAGACTCAGAAGAGGCTCCTGAGAGTCCCTGAAGCTGGCTCAGGGCTACTTGGGCTGAGGATCCCATGGGCTCTTGCAGGGCTCCATGCCTGTGAGGGCACACAGAGCAAGAAGGTGGCCCAAGAAGGGCCCTCTAAGGCACGGAGGCCAGGGCAGGCCACCTCTTGCCACATCTAAGAGCAGAACTGCACTCCATCCCAATGAGTCCATTACTGACATATGTAATCCTCCTTAAGAGCTCCTTTCTTGGTAGGATATCAGGAGAGGAGAAAGGGTCAGTGAGAGCTGCCTCAGGTGGGCCATCTGAAGTGGCTTCCTTCCTAACAGTGCTTTTCAGGTGAATGCACAGTGTCCCCCTTTCAGGCCCGTGCCCTTCGCCTCCCAAGGATGGCATCTGGGTGTCTGTGGTAGCCGGAAGGAGTCTCAGATCTGCATAAAAGTCCTTCAGGAGCTCTCTGGGTTTTTGCCAGCATCAGCAATGAGTGGCCCTTATCCACTTAGTGATGGCTTGCCCTGGTGATATTCCCTGCTAAAGTCTCATCTCAGGCTGAAAAATATCTCGTGACGAGCCCCTCAGCCTGTTCAGGGGCCCCCATCCCCTGATGAGGTCCGACCCACCTTGGTACCTGCCGGTGTGGAATGTCCTGCAGGGGCCGTGTGGCCAGTGTCCTGGGACATCCCGGGTGGGTTCTCCTGTTAATCCTCCTCGGGGTAGCAGGGAGCTCGTGCAGACTCTGAAGCCCAGGAAACTCAGGGAGCAGAAACCATTGAACTTTCTTCTTTTTCTAGACCCAAACTTTCCACCCTTAGGACATCAGCCCCGAGTCATGGAATCCATAATGCACACTCCTCCTGCTCCACTTTCCCCTTCCCTTCCCATCGCCTGCTGTGGCAGGAGGGGAAACACTCACCCTTCTTGGCCCCGGGGACCGCCTTCCACTGCACCCGTCTCCCTCTGAGGCGGCATTTACCCTTTCCTTTTCCCAAAGGCATAATGGCACACAGCATGCAGAGAGAGAAATCTGACAAAGTTAGGGATATAAGAAGCACTTTAAAAATATGAAACCTGCCAAACACACAATATAGCAACAGTGCTGAGGCCAAGGAGAGTGGAGCCTGCGGCTGGACGACCATGTTTACTAATAAATGACTGAAACACATTGATGTGTCACTAAATACAGGAAATGAATTCCTGGCAGCCCACCATTGAGTGGGAGGCAGCAGTCAGACAATGTGCCCCCAGGAGAGGCAGATATTAGGTGGTCAAGGACGCAAATGCTCTGCTGGATAACACCCCATCACTGCTGCTTTAGTATCAAAACACCCCATGATTTTTTAATACTAATTTATTTCCAGGGTGCTATTTTTCTGTTGATGCTGAAACAAATTACCACAAATTCAGCGGCTTAACAGAAATTGCTTTCTTACAGTTCTGGGAGTCAGGCGGCCAACGTCAGTTTCCAAGGCTAATGTTAAGGGACCAGCAGGGCGGCTCCTCCTGGAGGCCAAGGAGAATTGGGTACCTCGCCCATTCCAGAGGCCACAGTTGCCCGCATCTCAGCACCGCTCTGCTTCCACCGGCACATTGTTTCCACCTGCCTCCCTCTTATGAAATCTGTTGTGCTTACATTGGACCCACCTGGAAAATCGTCAACACTCTCCTCACCTCAAGATCCTTAACTTAATCACTTCTGCAAAGTCCCTTTTGCTGCATAATGTAAGACATTCACAGTTTCTGGAGAATAGGACTTGGGAACATTGGCTAGGAGGGCATTACTCAACCCACAACATAGGGGAGATGTATTTCTTCCTAGTTCCGAGGTATTGCCTCATCTGCTAGACTAGGGCCCAGGCCCACCTCATCTACTCCCAATAACTTGAAGAAATGCAGATTTGACAGCATCAGGTTTATTTTGTTTTGTGTTTTCATTATTTGGGTCTGCAATCACCCTCTCTTAGCCACTGAGGTTACCTTTAGGACTACTCTCCCCACACAACTCTTCAGAGTTGAAAATTGAGAAGAGATTGAGAGCAGCTAGATGGAATAGAAAGTTCAATTCCTGGTGAAAAAAAAGTTATTTGTTCTCTTTCAGAATATTGTTGTCTGTTCTCTTACCAGACAGTAAGCATGTCTTGTTGACCCTACTATAGTGACATGCTCTGAACTGTCCACATGAGGGATGGCAGCCCCAAGCCACTCCCACATTCCACCCTATGCTCAAGAGCCAAGAGCTGGCCAGGGTTAGGATGCCCATCAATATGGTCCTCAGATGCTCTGTGGATTATAGTTCTCCCAGCTTGTCTGTGACTAGTTACTCCAGCTGCAGAGGAACAGGAAAGAGGGCTCCAATCCTCTACCAAAGTGTCTAGCACTGGGGTAGGGCAGGCCAGGAGGCCTGGTAGCATAAGGTAGAACAGAGGAGGTGGCCACTTAGCACTGCATTAGGCACAGAGATGGGGTCACCCCGGCCTGATCAAGCCAACTTCTCTTAAGCCAGACATTCCCCTTGGATTTCAGTCATCTGAGCAAAACCAACTGTGGGGAAGTTGGGGTTCCATGGCCAGGATTCTCACTGAACTTAAACCACCTGACTGTGTAACTGGCCTGTTGCTAGGCTACTGCTTCCACACCTTTAGGCAATAAGCTATTATTGAGCTATATAGAGAGCCCAGCCCAGTGCTCTGGGCAGAGGCAGAGAGGCACTGTGCTCGACCTACCGCTGGGAGAACAAGCCAGGTAATAAACCCTTTCACCCCAAAGAACGTTTTGCTGTCAATTTCTTTGGTCACATTGAATCCATGGCGAACTTGCCCGGGGCTGAAACCCATTGGCAAGACACCAACCAAGCATTCTACATACCCTAATTCAGTCAGTGGATGGCCTAGACATTCAGTTCCATTTCTGTGACAATTGTAGGCAGCAGAGAAGACATTTTTATTTGCTACTATCTAATTGAATCAGTTTGGAAGTAAAAGCCAGTTCTTTCCATACCCGAAGGGCTCTCCTTTTCCCACTGTATATTTTCTCTCTGTACAAAGCACAGAGTGTTGGGAGCACAGTATTTGGAGGTCTTATTCTTCAAAACTAGAGTTTGAATAAAGTGTGATTATTACATGCTGACTGACATATATGCAACTTTTGAGTGGATCAGCATGAGTTGTGGAAATTGAATTAAACAATAAACCCATAATTGCTTGTTGGGGTGTTTTAATTGGCTCATAAGTACCATATGTGAAGCTGCGTGGCTGCAGGAGCCCAATTATAAGCTTGCTTATGTAAAGAGACAACTCATTTTGCATGTTGCAAACATATTCCTCAGTTGCTGTTGCCTTCACAGATAAAGAAGAATTATTAAATAAATAAGAAATGCTTAGTAAGCTAATAATGTATACTCAGTCCCTAGGTAACTGTGAAGCACTTTATTTAGATTCTAATACAAGATCAGAAAATGCACAGTTAAACAATGTCAATTTGCTTTATTCTAAGGCATTTGTTCATCGCTGGAGCTCTCTGTGTCCACAAGTAACCAAAGAAATGCACATATATAAGGTTCTTGGTTTCAAGGAATTTACCCCCTAGCTGGAAAACACTGACAAGAATAAACACTTCAGGAGAAAAGAGAACAAAATAAAATTACAAACAATTCATAAATTAGATATGTAAAAAGAGAATGGCTCATACATGTGAGGGTCACATTGGAGAAAGAAGTGTGATTTTAAACTCTGGCTGGAGATCTGGTGTGGTAACTTTCAGAAAGGATTGCTAGGAATTGGGGTCAAGTTAACCAGCCACGGTTGGAAGCGAAGTGATCATGATCAGATGTGGACCTTGGGGAGGGCGTGATGGGAGTGGGAAACACAGAAGATGCAAGTTAACAACTTAGTAAAATCAGGAAGTCAGGAGGTTTTAGGTAAGTGGAGTGAGTTCTTTCAAAAACTAGAGTGGAGAAGGAGCAATCAGTGGGAATTCTAAATCCAAGGAAGAAAAGAATTAAATTGTCCTTTTCTAGGACACAATGTAGCCTGACAATGATGACTGCATGAACACAGGGTCCTGGAGTAGTTTTAGACCCCCAGTGATTTCCATTAGCCACAATGAAACCACCCCAAATAAATATGTAAGTACAAAGGGCAGCTTGCCTGCTAAGCTGCAAACCAAGTCTCTTTTTCCCAAACATTCCCTCCCCTAAACTAGACCCAAACGGTATCTAAAACAATACACACTCTGAATAGAGGACGTGCAAACTCAGCTCCAAAAGTTCTTAGCTACTTCGACTTAGATGGCCTCTCTGAGTTCCTCTTTCTCTAGAGGAATATTAAAACCATATTGAGGAAAACCATTATAAATGCATATAAATCATAATACGCAGCAAGACATTTGGCAGTAATCACTCTAAATTAAGTCATGACGGTGAATATGAAGGAGCCATCATTGAAACCAATCTTTTTGTACTTCAGTGATTCTCCCCATGATTTTATAGCACCTTAGAGTACCTCCATTTATCTTAGCTGACTTCCATTAAAAATAATTCAATGGGGAATGACTGCTAATGGTATTGTTTCTTTTGAGGGGTGATGAAAATGCTCTGCAGTTGGATTATAGTGATGGTTGCACACCTCTGTGAATATACTAAAAACTACCAAATTGTACACACTCACGATTGAATTTTATCTCACCAAAGCTGTTATAAAAAAGTTGTGAATATTCTGAATCCCAAATAAATGTAATTTTAGAAAAAGAGCTCAGAAGTCAAGTCACAAAATCATGTCAAATAGATGTTGCATTTCTAGAAATCCTGGGTATCTTGCCAATGGGTTTCAGCCCCAGGCAAGTTTGCTATAGATTCACTGTGACCAGAGAAATTGACAGCAAAGGGTTTTTGGGGCGAAAGGGTTATACCCAACTTTATTTCCAGGGTGGCAGTCAGTCACTAAAATCCCGTTCACTCAGAGCAAGTCTGTATGAAGCAAGCTGGTGCCTCTGGACCCCTCTGTCCCCACAGCCATCCTCTGGGGCTCTCTGCACAGCCATCCTGTGCAGTCATCCTCTGGGCCTCTGTCCTTGGCATTGCCACCACTCCAGTCTCTGCTCTGCTCTCCTGCAGCCTCGCAGCGGTGCCACCGTGTCATGCCCAGAGCACTAGGGGGAGCTCTTTATATAGAGTTAACAGCCATATATTGCCCACAGGTGTACAGTGAGCTAATCAACCAGGGCCAGGTGAGAATCCTGGCCACAGGAACTCTCATTTTACCCACACTCCACCCCTCCAGGATTTTCTCCTCCCAATCTATGTGCCCTTAGTCCTCTGCAACGGTCCCAGTGCAAGGAAGCTCAAACATTGTTCTCCAGCCCCTCCAGCAAAAAGTCTTGCAAACACACAGGCCAGACTCGTGGCTCTGTCCCTGACCTCTGCTTTTTTGGTCTTAATGGCTGGAATTGCTGCTCTGGTTTCAGTTGTTGCCATAGCTCCAGGAAGATCCTATTTGGCTTCCCATCTAATTTTCTTCCATCTACTCTTGCCCATATCAACTCAACCCACATCTGGGTCCTCATTACCCTCCTGAGACAAATTAAATTCCTCCTGTGGGTAACAGGTCTTATTTCTTTCCGGGTTCTCATTGCTTCAGCTACTGTATGAGTCACCTCACATTTTGTAATCGCTGACTCAAGGCGGGCTGCACTGTTAGGGAAGACAGCTTCCCCATCTCTGATCTGGAAAGAACAATTCCATCCACCCCTAAGTCCCACAGCCACTGGCTCAGCCTGAGTATAGGGGCGGACCATAGAGTGCTCCACGGCCTGGGGAGGGCGCTGCTCCTCTCCTTGGGGAACTTTCAGCTGCTGGGTCTTTATTTTCTTTACAACCACGGGGCGTGCTTTCAATACAGGAGGCGCCAGTGCCTCCGGCATCACCCCTTCATCCTTCCCCAGCTCCTCCATTTCTGGGGCTGATGGCACCTTTCTCTCCACTCCAAGTGTCTCCTCTGTTACAGTGCCTCGCAGCAATGCTACCTCAGTCTTCAGAAGCTCTCTTGCCTTCAGCTCAATGCTTCCCAGCTGACGTTCTCGTGCCGCCTCTGCCTGTGCTTCCCTAGGGAGTTCGTCTTTTTCCTTGATGGCCTCGTCCTCCTTCAGAACACCTGGCAGCACTGCCATCTTGTCTCCAATGGCTCCTTGCTGCCGGCGCTCTCGTGCTGCCTCCTCTCACATCAAAGCCATCTCCTTCCTCAGGGAATCCACAGAAGTTTACAGTTCGTGTTCTCATGCCGCCATTTCTTGGGTCTCATCTGTAGACTTTTTTAATAGTGTGAGAAGCAGCCAACCCACAGTCCCCACTGCCTCACGGGCATTCTGCTTCTCAAAGGATCTGCTTGCTATACCAAGGGCCACCCCTACAGCCTCAGGTTTCACCTCCACTTGCCTCCAGTCCTGGGGTGGGGCCCAGTGCTCTAGGAGGCAAGCCACCTCAGACCACATACCCATTGGGGGACAATCCACTGTCTCCCCATTCACAGGGGCAGCCTGCTGAAGCACCCCTCCCATAAGGGCAGCTCGTCTTTTTCCTTGGTCAACAATGAACCCTGCCAACTTTCGCCAATTGTCTTGCCAATAGGTTTCAGCCCCAGGCAAGTTCCCTATAGATTCACTGTGCCCAAGGAAACTGACAGCAAAGGGTTCTTGGGGTGAAAGGGTTATACCCAACTTTATTTCCAGGGTGGCAGGTCAGTCACTAAAATCCCGTTCACTCAGAGCAAGTCTGTATGCAGCAAGCCAGTCTCTGCCTCTGGGCCCCTCAGTCTGTGCAGCCGTCCCGCACGGCCGTCCTCTGGGCCTCTGTCCTCGGCGTTGCCACCGCTCCAGCCTCTGCTCTGCTCTCCTGCAGCCTTGCAGCCGTGCCACAGTGTCATGTCCAGAGCACTGGGCAGAGCTCTTTATATAGAGTTAACAGCCATATATTGCCCACAGGTGTGCAGTGAGCCAATCAACCAGGGCCAGGTGAGAATCCTGGCCACAGGAACTCTCATTTTATCCACACTGGGGATAATAAGCATTCAACAGCTAGCAAAGAAATTATTCTCCCGAGAGTTATGCTCAGTCATTTATATCAACTTTTATAAACAAGGATGTGCCCAAAAATAATGAATCAAGATTTTATCATTAATGGTATTCTGTTCATGTTTCTAACCTGTAAAGTTTCATTTGTAAATTTTTCCCTCCATTAAGGAAACAATAATAGGTGTTTGCCTAGGCTTTCTGTGGTACCTTATTTACTGAATTAGAATTCTGCAGAATGATATTTGGAGGATACAGTTCAGTTGAACTATGAAACATAACACTAACATAAAACAGAATTTTTGCCATAAGACAGCTCATAACTACACAGAATACTTGACTTCCAACACATGAAGAAAAAAAACTCTATTAAGTATATAAATATCTATGAGCCACCTGTGTTTAAATGTATCCACAATACAAAAGTATTGCCTGTTGGTTAGAGTTAATTTCTTACCATGTTATAAAATCTGTCAGGTAAGAAATCATCTAACTTCCCTTATAAATGTGTGCTCATTTTCTGTCCTTTCTGTACCACAGCCTCATTAAAGGTATAAACTAAGAATGAGATGCCTTCTAATATTTCCAAGTCATCTTTTTCACAGCCACTAAGAAGATATCAGAACAGATCCCTTCAGAAATATCTCCCACATCTAAATTCTGTCTTATGCTGAATGAAGTCCTCAATTCAAATTATATGAAAGTTTTTTGACATTTCTTTTATGTATTTAGGAAAAAATCCATACACTTCTTCATTCTATAGAATGCCTTTAACTACACAATATGCTAGAAGCTTTGTGCTCCTCCAGCCCTTATTTTATGTACATATAAATAAATGAACTGTACATTTGGCAGGTGTGAAAGAATAAATATGCTAATTCACACACTGCATGTAAGAGGTGGTTTATTCCATTTTTAAAGGAATATGGAATTATTTACATATGTTTCAATTGTATCTCTGCAAACAGCTGTTGTGGAACCAACTTCCAAATCAGGAGAAAAAATGGGCTGGGGCTTTTTTTAACAGTTGCTCTGGGCCTGACAGATGGGTAGACTTCAGTTGCCTGCTCTAGTTCACATAAAGGCACAGGGAAGAGCTGGACCAAATTACTGTAGCAAGTAATTACAGAATTTTTAAATATATACTTACTCTTGGATTATGAAAGGTAAGATTCTTACTGCAGCAAGTAATTACAGACTTTTAAAAAATATACTTACTCTTGGATTATGAAAGGTAAGATTCTTATAAGCCTATGTAAAACTGAAATTTTAATTATATGTGCCTGCCATGAAATAAGCTATTTTGATAAAGTGTTGCATCACTTATCCAGAAGTTAAACTGCATCATACAATCATCAGAGTAACAGTAGCTAAGTAACAAATGAGATGTGAAACTTCAGTTTGGGAACAATTTTGGTGTTCTCTATTGAAAAAAACAAAAGTGCCAAGACCAAGAATATTAATTATATCATTGCTACAGAAAACGAATTCAGCACAAAATCCACTTTGTTTCCCCACCTTGTCAAAGCATACTATATTTTCCTGCAGATCTCTCTCCTCAAAACATCTAAGGAATTTTCCTTTTTGTGCAAATAATTTCACTATGAGTGTTCATGCTTTACATGGACTCATAATCACCACCATCACAATAAATTGTCGTATGCACCAAGCTGATGCCATGTCAAGAAGACATTTGTTTTAATTTTGTTAGGTCTCCTCCTCCATAGACTCTGCCAAGATGCTGCTGAAATTATGTTTATTCATCCCCATTTCCTCTTCGGTCCCTCTGGAGACCATGCGTTTGCTACATCCTTTATGAAAAATGAATTTGTTACACTTTAATTCTGTTCTAGAATCTCAAATGTAATAAAATCCTATAATAAAAGTCTGAGTAATGGTGGATTCAGAGGATCATATTGTAATTCTTATGCACTATATATATTCACCAGCCATACAACTTAGTTTCTCTCACAAGACTTTTTAATGGAGAACAACTCACTTCACACAGTATGTGGATGGATTCCTGGGAAGTTGTGAGCAAGAAATATGAAGGAAATGAATCTATTTTAATGCAATAGGAAGTCTGCTATTCAAAGGTTTTCTATCCAGAATAATGGTATTCAACCTCAAAGATTCATTTTTCAGTGTAAACAACCAATGTTGTGCTTACAACATTGAAATTGAATTTGTTTACAGTGATATATAGCTCGAAATCAAATAGTTGTGTAATTTTTTAACCTGCTAAAATTAGTTGAATTAAGAGCAAAACTGGCTTCCAATGTCTTACCAGGTATAAGTTAAATCAGGAACTTGATTTATTTTTACCATCAAGCACTGAGAAATAATGAACCTTAATGTGACCAACAATATTCGAATCATGTATTTAACTAATTTGAGGTAGCACCCTGGCTACTTACATGATTACCAAGGCTAATTGGTACCTGTAAATGGATCTTCCTCTGATAATACATTACTTTACCCATGAGCTTTCAGTTTTCAGGTAGAACATGCTTTTCAGCCAGAGTTCTGTGCCAACGACCAGGACCCAAGCACTATATGAAGAGGCTGCCTGGCCAGTCAGGACAATGAGTCTGTCTCTGGCTTTTTCTATGACATCAACTTCCTGGGCTAAGCTCATTAAGACTCAAGTGTATTTATATGCAGAATGAGGGAGTTGGACCAGGTTAATTTGGGTCCCTTCCAGCTCTAACGCTCCATGATTACATTATGGGTACAAGCATGTACAGAGCATTCTCATGTGTATTATTGCAATCCACAGTTCAACTGAGAACTTGTAGGATTAGCATAGCCAGCTGGTACTAAAGCAAGCATTTGTGCATAATGGTTTTTATTTCATTTAGTGACATGTTGTTAAGTACATACAACATGCTAATACACAAATGCAAGAACATTCTACAATTTTGGTAGAAAAACTTTGATGCTTCTTCAGGAAGGCATTTTATATAATACAAATTAGTTGGACATCTAGGTAAAGATGGCAGAGTAGAAACTTCAATATTTCTACTTCCTTGTAAAACCTTATTAAAACTTTGTGGTTCCTTAACATATTAAGGAAATGAGAAAAAACAGAATGGTGGTGCACTTTTGGAAACTGTAGTCAATGAACAAGAGATAAAGGATTGAACAGACCAAAGAAAATACTAAATTCTAATGTGGAAGTAGCAAAAGCCAAATATTAATCTGACTTGCAACACAGAATCTTTAGACATGGGGTTGAATAGGTGGAATGGATATGTTTAAAACATCAGAAATAGCCCATAGCATGTTTAAGAAGCAATCAGACCCCTAGCTTTCTTCTGTGCCATGTTGCTGGATATATATCTTCCCCGTCTCTGAAAAGACTGAAGGTTTAAAAGACCAACACCATAGGCTCTCTGGATTGGAAGCCAAAGGCCTACTTGGGAAGGTTACTTGATCATGGTCAAACTGAGTACTCAGACCCCTCTCCTTCCCCAGTCAGCTGCCAGGACATATACAACTAAGTCTTCCCCACTCCAGGTAGCCAATTTGAAAGTCTCTGGGAAATACAAACAGTGTAAGACAAAAGTCCCAATTATGCTGACATGGGAAGTTTCCCAATCAAACAGCACTGCCAGATAGCCCTTCTCTTAAGCTAGCATGGGTAGCCAGCCTCATATAACTCAGCTGTCACTTCTAAAAAGAAGCAGAAAACCAAGGATTATCAGGCATCTGAAGAAAATACTCAAGATAGAAAGCAGTAGCCAAAACAAACCATGAGATAAAATGAAGTTGGAACAAACTGAAATACTGGGGGAGAAAACTTTGATAACAAAAAAACTATCACTGCAACCATTATACACATACACACACACACACATATATATAATTGTGTGTGTGTGTGTGTGTGTGTGTGTGTGTGTATAAAATATAATACCTAGCTAACTGAAGAAATTCAAACTATGAAACTGGAAGTGAAAGCTCTGAAAAAGGAATATTGAGCAAATAGAGATCTTTTAGAAATTACAATGAAATAGCAGAAATTAAAAGAAAAGCTCAATAGACTGTAAAGTGAAATCAAGGGAATCTTTTAAAAGTAGAGTTAAAAGACAGACAGATAGGAACTAGGAAAGAAACTACTTAGAACACCTATCCAGGAAGCCTGACATATGGATTTTAGGAGCTCTACAGCTAGAGAATAACAACAGCAAAAATGCAGAGGAAAAAATCATTAAAAAAAATAGTTCAAGGTAAATACTATGGGATTTCACTTATTTTTGGAATCTAAAACCAAAATAAAACAAAATGAACCAAACGGCAATAGAGCCATAGACACTGAGAAGTGACTGGTGGTTACCATGAGGAGAGGGGTTTGGGGATGGGGGGTAAACTAGTTGAAGGGGATAAAGAGGCACAAAATCTCAGTCATAAAATAAATTAGTCATGGGGATGAAAGTTCAGCATAGAGAATATAGTCAATAGTTATGTAACATCTTTCTATTTTGACAGTAACTACACTAGAGGGGTGAGGATTTAATAAGATATGTAACTGTCGAATCACTATGTTGTATACTTGAAACCAATATAATATTGTTTATCAACTATACTTCAATAAAAATAGTTCAAGAAAACCTCAAGAATATATAATTCCAAATTAAAAGGGAATGCTGAATACCTAACAAATACAATGAAGACAGATTCCTATGAGGGTACATCTACATACAATTTTAGAAAAATGTGGATGAGATATCAAAACCTTCTAATTTCTTATGCCTGCTGAAATCTAAAAGGAAAACATCTGCAAAAATCTGAAGGAAAATTGTTTCCCACTTAGAGTTTTACAAAATTATCGTTCAAGTGAAAACTGAATGAAGTCATTTTCAAACAGTCATGGTTAGGAAAATTTTACGTCCACATGCTCTCTCAGGAAACTCCACAAGGACAAGCTTCACTGACAGAAGAGAGTAAACTAAGAAAGAGCAGAGGATAGAATAGAAGAGAGTATGAGGTTGCAGAGAGACCCTCAGGCTGATAGATATGCACTAAATGTGGACAGAATCCATATGGAGTTGGTCACAGAGATCCAGGAGAGTTTTTCTTAAGTATGGAACCGATGGATCTGGTCATCTTGAGAAAACATCCGCTAAAGTAGTAGAGAGTCTGGGGGTTTTTCAGTGCGGAGATGATAAGAAACAAAGCAAAGAAAAAAAAAATCTAGAAAATTAGTAACTAAAAAGTTACATGAAAAGAATGATTATTATAGTTTACTTACAGATGATAAGGCTTTAAAAAACATTTATAGGGTCCTACTAGTATAAACACTTGATACATTGATTGATCTAATACAACTACAGTATGACTGTGGGGAAAATGGGAAGTGTGTCTGCATAGGGAGGGCAGGATGGGACAAGAGAGCTCAATCCCTCTCCTTCGTGAGAAGGTAATAGTAAATGCTTACATCTGAAAATACAAGTCACAACCAGACATTGGTTTTGGAGATACGGTTTAAAAAACAGCATAATCAGCTAAAACAATTGAAAGTAGTTGACTCTGGACAAATGGAGTCAAGGGGGAAACCTCAGAGAACTCTTTAAATTTTTCATTCCTTTCAAAGAAATACTTGACTCTTCAAGGTGTGGACATGTATACATTTGATAAAAATTTATTAAAATTAAACTGAATGAGTGAATGAATAAAACAGATTAAACCTAACATTTAAAATCCTCTTACAGGTACGTAAGATAGTATATTAAATCAAACATATCCTGGATCATACTTAATAAACCTGTTCTTTATAGGGAAAGCCTTTCTTTCCCATTTCCTCCTTTTGCCAATAAAATACAAGGGAGCATAATTTCATATCTCAGTACTCTAGATATTCCACCTACTTATTTCTTATCTTTCTCATCAAAAACAACATAACAACAAGTGTGGCCAATTTTTTTTTCTTCTGACTGTAAAAATAACAGAAACAGCTATTCATTCATTCCATTTGTCATTGGCTTACTATGTGCCAGGTATTCTATTAGGCATGATAAAGTTAAAAACACCAAAAAGAAACCCAGTCTTTGGCTTTTGACAGCTGAAGTGGTTGGTTGGGAAGGAGGCTGGTTAGAAAGCTGATGTAATTTACTTTTAACCTCCAGAAGGAGAAACTAGGACAGAACACAGAAAAAAACTCTGCTGATGACAGAGGTCAAACTGATGGAGATGAAATGCAATGGTTATTAGCTTATAATGAGACATGAACTAGCAGAAACACCAGGGCTTACAAATGACAGCAACTTACTGTGCTGCGTGAAAAAGCAAAGGTAGCTGGGCACTTAGAAGTCCTCAGTTCACTTTCCTTATTTAGAATTATTCTGCCCCTTTGGGGCCATTCAAGCCCCAAATATTCCTGATTTAGAAATCATATAATCTCAGATGTTATTTCCATGTTCCTATTTCCCCATCCCTAGAAAAGTAGCATTAATTATTGACTGTGAGGTATATGCATCTTTCCAAACCGTGCAACCCTGTGGGGAAAAGGGATGCAAATGCGCAATATTGTCTGAGGTAGTTTAAAACAAAAACTGAAAAAACAATCAGGAAGGGATAGTGGGTGAGTTCACATCAGAACATCCAAGAAATGTTGGTGGCCCGGGTGTAAAAATGTTAAAATATTCTTAAAATACTTGGCTTTAACCCATATAAATACTGCTACCATTCAAATCTGCCTGCAGTCTGTTTATTTGGAAGAGATCAACCGCTGTAAAAGAAAACAGGAAGACTCAGCAATTTATATAAATTCTAAGAGTTCTAAGACTTTCTCATAAATATGATTGAGGATTCTGAAAAATACGACGGCAGTCTTTCTGCATCGAGGATCCCAAACATAAATAACATAATGAACACATTTTCTATGTAGGTGGGGACTGGGAATTAATCAATCAGGATAAAGCTAAAACTCAACACACAATCTTCTACCTAAGGGGTTGATAGGAAAGTTGTTCCCTTTTTTGACATTATTTTCCAAAATGGTGGAAATTTAGACTACACCTGCTTTTCAACAGTAAAGTGTTCTTAGCTCTATAATCTTCAGTTCTGATCATCTAAATTAACATAGCAACAGTATGTCTGCAAAGTAATTAAGACATTTGAATACGGCATCATTGACAAAATAAGTTTCTATTGAAAGCAACTGAGTTGACGTGTTATCCTTTTACAAACAATTCAATGTAAGCTAGCTGATGACTCCGGACCTAACTTAGCAAAATATCCTCCTTATTGATGACATAATTTTCCTATGGCTAGGAGAAACCAAAAGGGCTAAATAAATCCTGCCACAGCTTTTTAAAAGATAAAACAAGAGGAAAAAAGGAAGAGAAAAAACAGTATAGCCTCTGTAACTTTTTTTTTTTTGATTTGGAGATTTCAGTTAATTTATGGATTTTTTTCTTTAATATATCCTAAATCTGTCTCTCTTTAATTTTGAAAGGTAGACCTTTGCATTTCATTACAGAGACAGAAAACTGTGAGCTCTCATTCTTTCCACAATCTTTGGTTATAAGAAAGGTTTTATTCCTTCTCAAGCAGCCCCATCAAAGGAAAATGGCCCTAAATCTTTTAGAGCCTTTAATCTGCCCTTTCTAACATATTCAGGCAGACACACTGAGTGGGTTTTGTTACAAACTGAATATTTGTTTCCCTCAAAATTCAAACATCAAAGCCCTAACCTCCAATGTGATGTTCGGAAATGCAATCTTACAGGGTGACTTAGATTAGGTCCTGAGGGTGGAGACCTTGTGATCAGATTAGTGACCTGATAAAAGAGGAAGAGAACTAGCTTCTCTCCACCTGCACAGACCGCACATGTCAGGACCCAGTGGTAAGAAGGCAATCTACAAGTCAGAAAGAGAGCCCACCAGAGCCTGGCCCTGCTGGCACCCTGATCCTGGACTTCCAGCCTCCACAAGTCTGAGGAATGCATGTCTGTGGCTGTGCTGACTGACTTACACAGGTTATAAATATTACAGAATTTTAAAGTTGGAAAGGTACTCAGAGATAACTCTTTCCAATGGTTAGAAATTGGTGGCTTTTTGAATTAGCCTACAGCCTTGCTTTGTAAGTGTTCATATAATAAAAAAATACTTTAGAAAACATGTTAAGGGTAGTAATTCTGTAATTTTACCCAAGCCCCATCACTGTCAATTGCATTATTTCAGCCCGAATAACACATTTGTATAACTTGCTTCATACCCATGCCTCTAATTCCTGCTGACCCTCTCCTTTTTTTATACAGGAGGAAACTGAGGTTGAGACATAAGGTGACCAGCCCAAGCTGAGGCAAGTAATCAAAATGAAATATGGGTCTAGAACCCAGATCGCTTCACACCATCTCTGGTTTCCACTACAGAGCCCACCTAAGGGGTATGTGAGTTAACTACAGCACCAGGACATGAGACTAACAAATAATTTGGCTGCCTGATGTATAGATAACAGGGGAAAACATCAAGCAAAAAAGGGACAAATTAGGTCATTTATTTTTATTTTATCTATGTACTTGCCCAAATGGATTAATTCTAAAAAAGATTACATAGTTACTTTGAAGATAAAATATCATCAATTTGTAAATAAAGAGGCAACACAGAAATTCTTATGCTATATTCCTCAAAGTAGTTCTGTTAATATTGACTTTAGAATGAATTTAAAAGTTTTTTGGTAAGGAAATCTGATAATAGAGATTATAGCAAAGGAAATAACAAAGTGGAAAAATATTTGTGGAAATTATTTATAGTAATATTGTACTAGGAGAGTAAATAAATCTATTAAAATGTCTATACTCCAATAACATTATGAAAGTCTCCATGAGGTAGTAAAGTTATTGAAATTAATATCCCAAAACGTTTCCCTTTCTGTTACCTTCTGTGTGCTACATTTCCTTCTGATATTTCTTCTCAAAATAGCCTATCAATATACAATCTGTAGAAGAAAACTAGGAGAAAAGTAGGAACTAATATGCCTTTCTTGAAAATCTTGCAAAGATCTGAAAAAGGCAAATAATCAAAGAATCATTACCTACATAACAGACCCTTGAACTCCTCTCAATAAATGTATATATCAGCAAAAAAGAAATGTAACATTTGTATGACATGGTAACAGGAAATTTCCATAGATACCATTTTATTTGATCCTTCCCTAAGCTCTGGGAAATAGGCAAGGTGGGCAATTATCTCCATTTCAGTGAAGAGGAAACTGAGGCTCAGAAATGCTAAACCTCATGTTCAATAGAGTGGGCCACGATTACAATGTTTCCACAGCCAATCCATTCCATATTTCACATGATATGAGGTAATGTTTCTGATGACACTGTTACATTCCCTAAGAAGTTAACAGACTTCAGCATGTCCTTGTTTAATAAGTTAATTTTTAGTACTTAAAGCTTAAAAAAAATTTACCTAAGCTTAAAAAAATGAGCAGTTACTCAGTTATGTAGTCCTGCTAGATATATTTTAAGCCTACTTTTATCTATATTACTGAATTCCATATTGAGATTCTTATATTACAAGTGAATCACTTATTCATTATTTTAATTAAAATATTTTGAATACCAACTATCTTTGGAGCTTGTATGTGTTTGTGAGTATGGGGTCAGCAGGCTGTAGGAAGGATAGAAAGATAGGTATGCAACAGACCGCATGGTCTAGACAGGCCCTTACAGAAGAGCAGGAGAGACAATGTCACATGTACATCTAAAAAGAGTACTTGGTATATGACCCATTTTCTTAGAGCTTATGGTGCCCAGGAAGGAACTGAATGTTTCACCAAGTGTTGAAAGCTACAAAAGCCCACAGGTTTTCATACTACTTTAAAATGTAGGTCTGGAGTAAGTCCAGACCAAATAAAGTCCAGGGGCCTGTTTAGCACCCTACTACCTCTGTCCTACCTCCCTCCCATTGACAGCCTACCCTGAAACCATCCACCCCACTCTTAGCTGTCTTCCTTAGTAGTGACACAGTTTAAACTTCTATGTGATCCCTCTGGACTTCACCTCCTTTCCTGCTACCCTGATCCCTTGACACTGACTCCCTCTGCTTTAACTTAACTCTCATACATTTTTAGATAAAGCTGGTTTTTCTGTGTGCTGTAGCTAAGCCCCACCAGGTCTTTCTTTCAAATCAAAGTCATTGTCCAACCCACTTGTGGCTCACCCCACCTCTGGACTGAGCAGTGGCTGAGATGCTTCTGGAGGTAGCTTCTTCCCAGGACCGTGAACGATGCATACAACTTTGCCTGATAATATGGGGAAGGAGAACATCCTACAGAGAGGGAAGGGCAAGGCTAATTAGCCCTTCGTGGACTAAAAGCTAAGGTTTGTGGGGGAAATAGGATGACAATAAGACTGAAGAGGACCCTACATGCCCCATTAAGGGCTTTAGTCTTGACACATAATGGGGATCTATAGACTTTGGGTTGTTTTCAGCAGAAATACGTGATTTAGGAAATCTGATGAATGTCCACAAGTAAAAGGCATTGAAAACAGCTGCAGGTGCTCAGAGAACCCACACATCCATACATTTACAACCAAGGACCCTGAGAGAAATGATTCATGAATGTTGACAACCAGGTTGTGATACCTGTAAAAGCAAGTTGAAGTCACACTGAAACTGGCACCCGCAGAGTAAGTAAACACCAAGCCCCTTCTAAATGTGGGATGCTGTGTTTGGCACTGAACAGATCCAGTGTAAGATAACTTCTGCTCTCAGTGGGTCTATAAGCCACTGATCCCCTGCTTTCCTTGAACTTCTCAGTGGTGACAAGTGACACCAAAAAGAGAATGCAGAAGTCATTGAAGCTGCCAGTAGGGCTGCTTATTTGAGAACCAATCCTCAGAATTCATTCCCCTCATTTCTTGTGATCTTATCTGTATACATCAATACAGGAGTGCAATTGTTTAAGATGTTTTGTTAAATTAATTTGGCATGTTCACATTCAGGCTTCAGTAAACATAATTTTTGTAGTTGTGATTAAGTTTACGTCTAAATCATCTACCGGTTGCAAATTACATCAGCCCGTAATCACGACCAGAAATGCTCTTGCAGATGTTTTTACATGAGATTGGAAGGTCAGCTGTACTTTGAATCACTTTATAAAAAAGGGAAACAAAAATGATTCTCATTAGAGCCTTGGCTTGCGATTTTAAAAATGCGCCTTTTCAGTGAACATGTCCATGAGGAAATTTCAGTGGGAATCTCAGAATTTTTTTTTAGAAGAAAAAAAGGAAAAACTGATAGAGCAAGTCTTCCACCTCACAAAAGAACCTGGCTTTATTACTTGTTCTCAGATACTTGCAAGAGGCAGCATCTCAGGACTGGTGCCTGTGGGCCATCGCCATGACAAAGGAGGGAGAGTGTCAGGGCACAGGCGTAAGATAATAAACAGAGAAATATTTTGCTCTGAAGTGTGAATAAGTGGTAAAATTAAAACACACCCTTAGAAGGGGACTATTAGAAACACAGGGCAAAACTTCACCCTCCATTTCAAATGTTCTACCTGGTGTGAATAGGAGTGAGCTGCAGAGAAAATTATCATTACAGCTCTTCCCATGGTCGTTATTGCATGGGCTATCGCAATTCAATCACTATGATTTGTCTCATCTTACAACACTGTTGATCAGTGTCTTGACATTTGGGGATGGAAGACTAGAGAGTGGGACTGGAGTAAGTAAGGGTCATGCAAGTGATGTCGAAAGAGAGACAAATTAGACTTTCCATTTTACCCAAATTTCTTTTGTAAACAGTAACTCTTTCTAGTGGTTCTATTAGAAGCATGTCTAGATGACCTCAAAACTGACAAACTAGTAATGGGAAGAAAACAAAGCACTGAATGTATGAAACAACTACTGAGACATTGAGGGCCTGACATTGTGTTCCATTTTTTTGAAATCGTTATCTGATATTTACATCATTCATATAAAGTTGATAACAAAGTTTTTGGTTTGTAGATGAAATTGAAGTTCAAAAAAGCCTGTCATTTTCCCCCAAATTTAAAAAAAAAACAAAATCTAGTAAACAGAGATGCCAAGATTTATACCTCTGGCCACCAAGCCTGTGGTCATTGTGGTGTACTTAGCTGCTTCCAAAAAGGGAAACAGATTTTTGAAACTGAAGTTCATACTTTGAAGATGTTCAATTACAAAACAGTAATTTAAAAATTTTTTTCATATATTTTCTTTAAGATTGACTTTTCTTATATCCAGTAAAATCTTTTCCTGGGTATTTATTAAATCTTTCATTTAGTGAATGATACACATATACTATCACTCATATTTGACAAATATAGTGAGAAAATGTATTTCCTATAAACACTTAAAACATTTCCAAAACAGGTATAGCAATGTCTGCTCCCAAAAAGTTAAAGTGAGCATGCACATGCGTATGTGTGTGTCTGTGTGTCTGTTTTTCTTCACTAGGGACAGAACTGTTTGAAAGTACTGCAGCTTGAATAGCAGACATCAACATTTTATCAGTTATATACTGTTACATACAAACTACACAAAACAAAGGCTTACAGCAACTGTGGGTCGCCTGAGCAATTCCCTTGGCTTGCCTGGGCTCAGCCACTGCACTGTATTGAGCTGGAGGATCAGATGGAAGCTGAGCTGAGTATTCAGAGATGGGATAATGGGGCTTCTTTTCCAGGTGGTATTGGACCCTCCAAAGAGAGCAAGTCTTCTTCAAATAATGACAGTAGCTATCCAGTAGGGCAAGCTCCAGGGAACACACACGTAACAAATCTATGCTTGGGTCATCTTTACTGATGGCCTATTAGCCAAAGCAAGTCACATGGGCAAACACAGATTTAATGTTGGAGGGGATGGCACCAGGGACATAGATATTAGGCTATGGGATTCATTAGGAGCTATTAAATAACACTCTCCCACAGATACCTTTGTTGGAATTGAAGATAGCCTTCCTTTGGAAGGGAGAGTGAGCAGCCTCGCTATTCAGGCTCTTAAAGGGACATTATCACCTGCTTGGTGTTTGAGGATTTAAGGGGAAACGACGCCGAATGTTTACGGTCAACTCCTAAAAGTGCAAGGCCACGAGCTGGTAGATATGGAATCAGTCCTGAATGGGTTCCCAAGGCAAGGCAGAGCCCTGAGATGTGGATATGTGTGAGAAATAAAAGTGCTGAGCAAGAAAATAATGCAAAATTGGTAACTGACCACAGTGCGCCCTTGGCCAGAATCCACACTAGAGGCTGCAGGGCTGGCTTCACACTCAGAACCCTGGTGGCTCAGTGACACTCAGTGAGGGCTGACCCTGCAACAGCTCTACAAAGACTAGCCTTCAACAGCACCCGCCGCATCACTGGGAGCCGTGCCTGCAGGCGACTTCAGGGGGCTCATTCTCTCCCTGGTTGCTCGTGCATGACGGACCATCACAGCCATGGTTTTCGGGAGAGAAGAAGATAAGGCAGATGGGCAAAAAAAGCAGTGTTAGCTATATGTCACAGAGCTCTTACTATGTCCCAGGTACTATTCTAGGCACTCTACCATTGGATTCTGTTATCATCCCCATTTCATCGAGAAGGAAAGAGGGGGGAAAAAAGGATTGACTAACTTTCCAAACCCAGGGATCTACTGTGGGGCAGAGCTAGGACTCAAACCCGGGAAGTCTTGCTCCAGAGCCTGAGCTCTGAACCACTCCTCATGCTATCTTCATCAGGGATCAATTAATTAGAAAAATTAATGATATGACTATATTTGCAACTCTTTGGAAAGCTTGTGATGATTTTAAAATCATGAACTGGGAACTTCCTATTAGTATGTTTCAATTTTAACCATGCTCTGGTACCCTCTCAGATCTCTGTGTCTGTGCAAAGATATATTTATTTTGCGAGTGAACTGGCATTTCTTATACTTTTCATCCTGTCTTGAGATACTTTTAGAAGGAAATATAGGTGCTACCATATGTATTTACAAAAGAAATCCTTTATTCTTATTGAAATATTCCTGTTACGGTTGTGTCATTTACTTCCTCATAACATAAATATCAATCATATGATATTACTTATTTTCAAACACCACTTTGATGGGTCATTCTGATCTTATAGTTTTATAGTCTTTAAATGACTGTCCACATTTCAATGTTGGACTTGAGGGCAACAGGCTTATTTTTGTTGCTCTGGCTCCAGCAAACATAAAACCCACCATAAGAACACGAGGCACTTAAAAAGCTCTAAAGTTTGTGGCTCTTCTTAAAAACGTATAAATATTTGAGGTCTGAAAATTCGTTCATGATGGCTCATTTCACAAGCCATCAAAAACTCAAATTATTCCAAATAAATCTATTAAAGACACTGACAGTGGGTGCTTACAATTTCTTTTTATTTGGTTGTTTACTTTGCCATTTCCTTGCTAGACTGCAGTAGTCCCTTGTTATTCTTTTTATTTAACAGTAATGCCCAACCTCTTATAACATCTGCTTGAAGCTCACTGTTATTTTAGGCAAAATGAAAACACATTCAGAATATTCCTTTTTGATTAGATGATGAAGACTGAAGAAAATGACTGCTCAGATATCCAGAGGGATCCAAAATTCAAACTTCAAAGTAAGACCAAGTTTATAAGATGCTTTTTGAACAAGAGTAGTCACATTTTGTTCTTAATTTCCTAGCACAAAAAATTACTAAAGTACCATAGATTTCATAATATGATATGTAACCTTTTAAAGGCAAACTGTATGCAAAACTCTTAACTTGAGGCTATTTCCCATCTGTCAGATGTAACCTATGTTATTTAAAAGGAAAAATTACAAAATTAATTACTTGGACACCTATTAACAGGAAGAATATAAATGTAGCAAGATGTTGCTTTGATAATGCTTAGCAGTTGATTTGCATGTGTATTAAAGAAAAATCTATCCAATTGGTCAAACTAGGAACATGATTATAAGTTACTGATTCTTTCCAACAATCTGCCTCTAGGGAATTTAATCAGTTTACTTTCCTATTAAAAAGGGATTTTTTAAATATAAACTGTCATGCATTACACATTTCCCAGAATTAAGATATCAAGAGTAAGGAGCTCTTTTCTGACTGCATTAATTACATTCATGCACCCAACATCCAGGATCTATGAGTCTGTGGAGATGCAAAGGCAAATAAGAGGCTTCTCCAGCACTTACAAAGTTCATAATCTCATGGGAAAGACAAATATATAAACAAATAACTATAATAACAATGTAATGAAATCTTTCAGTGGAGATATGCACACAGTTGTCTGGAAGCAGAGGGGAGAGAAAAACTAGCTCTGCCTCCAGGGCCAGCCACATAGTTACAAACAGGATTAGTCTGAGACAGAGAAGGATCAGACATCAGACCTGGTGGGGACACTGGAAGAGCAGGCCATATGGCTGTAAGTGTGCCTTTCTTTAATAAAAAGTGACACAGAGATTGATTTAAATGTGTTGTATTTTTTGTTATAGCTACAGCTTACTAATTATTCCAAAATGCATTTTACCTCATTTTTGACGACACGTGAACTCCCTTGAAATATGTAAAATAAGGATTCTCAGTGGTTTGAAAGCTTTTGGGTGGTTAAAGCTTCTATTATATATTTAGCAGAGTAGGTATAAGATTCTTTTGTACGTATGTGTTTTTTTACAAGCCTTTATCTAGAAAAATGAAAAGGATAAATCCAGGTGAATTCTCACTGTCCGTGGATATAAAAGAGTGCCACGTATGAAAACAAACTACTTAATTTAAAATGGGCTCTAGGAAATCTGGAAGAATAATTCTTCACTTCTATGATTCTTTTAGGGAAATCTACGCCATCACCCAGGATGAGACACAGAGCCAACCCCTGCTTTGGAGACATTCCAACTTTGAGGAAGATAAGCACAGTTGGTTAGGGTACCGCCATCCAGAGCTGTGCACTTGGCCTTGTGGAGGACCAGGACAAAGGCTCACCAGCTCTCAGAAGCCAACAGCAATGAGAATGATGTAATGGTGCCTCTGGGAACACATGCATCTTGCTGAACTCTCAGATGAGGTTGTTTATTTCTCCCAAAGTTAGCATTCCACCAAACTCATTACTTCCTGCTTCTCCTACTCTCCACATCTCCACTTACTCTTAACTTCTTCCCACCATGGCATCTCTGTCTTTCCAGAAATGAGTATTTGAGTCAATTAGTCAATGACGAATACAGACCATCCAGGTTGAGCAAAATTCTAGAACTAGGCCAATTAATAGGTACCTAGTCTCTTTCATGGCTAACTCAACATCTCTGAGGCATTCAGGGGGACACTAATTCCAGATGGTAAGAAGAGTTTGTTTTACCTTCAAAAACATTAGGGAAAATCTATGCCAAATCTACCTGCTAGAAACTCATAATACATATTTCCATATCAAAGGCTCTAAAAAGTTCAAGTGAAAAAGAAAACCTGTTTCACTCCACCTAATAGTTAAAGGAATTTATTTTAAAGGCAAGACTTCAGTCTTTTTCTCAACACTTTTTAGCCATCTGAACATTTTAACACATTTTAACACAAAGAGCTTAATCTCAACTCTAGTTTGGGAAGGGCTTTTCTAGCTGGCTTCAAGGGACCCACTGATGCCTGGTTTAGGAAGTATGGGCCAGGTGTGTGTATATATGCACCCAGCAATGTATGTGTCTGGGACCACTGGAAGACATTGGCCTCGAAAGAGGGCTGCAGTCATGGCAGAGATTTTTAATTCTATAGACCCCACTCTAGGTAAACCCATCAATATTGAGACAGTGACTTTAAAAACAAAACTGGTTAGAGTCCTTAAGAATGAGGGATTTATTACTCAACTTATGAGCCAACTCAGGTTCCTGAAAGCCCAACAAAGCCAAACTGGTTTTGAGTGGGAAGGCAAACAAGATTTTGTCACTTCTGGAGTTGACTTTCAGAAGCATATTGATTTACAGAATGAATCATGGTTCATCTCACATGAACCATTTGACTATTAACTTTCATTGCATTATGTAGGCAGAGGGGAAAATTAAGGGAGAGCAGAATATTGTGTCCTGACTAGTACTCAGAATCTACCTTTCCTTTAAAATTACGAATTATTTTTCTCTTTCCTTTCTTCTCACCTTTTTAGGTAAAGTGTTGTTTCAGGCATAGAATAAATATTGCAACCATTTAGTGTTTTGCTGTTTTAGGGAGGATTAAAAGAAAATGATATTATTAAAAGCCTATCCTTAAATAAAACCTACAGATGGCAAAATACATCTCTCTGCTTTCCTGTCTCCTAGTTGTCTTACCTACATCTGGGCCTTCTCTCTACCTCCCATGTGCTCGGTGTCCTCATGTCGCAAGTCACCCAGAGTCCCAAGCTATTAATCTATTTCTAAACTCTATCAAGACTCACTGATCCAGTGTCTCATACTATCAGAAGTCTGTTTTCTATTTGGTTGGCAATTATTCTGCTAAAGTGATAACTTACCCACTTATGCACAGGCAGTTGGTTAGTCTTTAATTTTACCAACAAATAAATTGAAGCTTTAAAGGCAGTGACTTGCTTGAATTCTCAGAAATGTTTTATGTATCCTGATGACAATAGAGTACTTCAAATGCATAACTTTAATGTTCAATGGTAAGTATATTTCATTAATTATTTACATAAATTGTTAAACGACACTTAAACTCCTGCCAAGCTCTACCACTTGACCCTGAAGTGCCGGAGTTCTTTAGGACTTAGTCTCAAGCCTTCATCTCTTCTGACTTGACATTTTCCTTCTCTCTTAGCCCAGCAGACCTCATCTAATCCCAAAGATTCAATTACCAATGGTGATGTCAGTGATTACCAGGCTTGAATGTAAACTCAGACCGTTCCATTTAGCTCCAGTTGTCTACTAGACATCTCCCCTAGGCTAGTTTTTCAGGCTCTTCAAACTTAACAGTGCCCAGAGTTCTATAATGATGTTTTCTGCATCCTGCTCCACTCTAGGGGCTGACTTACCAGTGGCCTCACTATCAGTGCTGTCATTGCTCAAGCTGAAAACCTGAGTGTTTTCCTGGATATTCTCTTCATTTTATTCCCTTATTCAATTAATTACAGGTGTTCTACTTTAAAAATACCTCTTCAGCGCATCCTTTCTCTCTATCTCTGCAGGTACCTTGATAATCAAATCTACTCTCAAGTCTTCAGTGAACTATGAAAATTGCCTCTTACCTGGTCTTCCTCAATCCAGTCTTCCTTCCTCCCCTTCCCAGCCCCTTATTTTACACATTGCTGCCAGAGCAATCTTTTTAAAACAATTCTAACCATGCCACTCTCCAAACTAACACCCTGCAATGTTTTATTGCTTTCATCAGAGTCTAAGTACATTACCATGGCTTACATGCTCCTGTATGACCCTCCTTCCCTCCCTACTCATGTAGCTTTACTTCAGGCTACTCTCTAACTCTATTGCTAGCTATAATTTAGTCATGATGGTCTATTTCAATTATTCCCAATGCACTGAACAACTTCACTACATCCAGATCTGCACATAATATTCTCCTTGTTGGAAATATCCTGTCTCCTCTTCTTGACATCAAGTTCCATTCATCCAGTCTCACCTTTATTAAACTCATTCATTTTACTGTGAACTTTTCCTTTATAACACTTATCAGGATAATAATTGCTTATTTGATGAATTTTGTTTCATACATAACTTCACCAATTAAAGCATCCACAAGGGTAGCATTACATATACCTTGTTCTCCATTCTATTCCTAGTACCTCAATACAGAGAAGTTTTTCAAATAGAATTTATTTTTAAAAATAATTAATGAGAAATGCCTAATAGTTAAGAGATATTTTCAGTGAACTTGATAGTAATATCACTCTTTCTAGCCCCCAGTGGAATATGGAATATGGAATATGTGCCATAGTGTAAGTATGAGAAACTTAGTCTTGAAAATTATGATTAACAATTACCACACCTTAAGATCTATCTGGGAGTTAGCAGACAAGATAGATGCATTTAAAAAGACATTTCCCCTTCTTAATCTCCAGTAGTTCTTTCGGCATAATGACTTAAGTATATTATAGTTCTCATTGGCTAATTAATGAGCAAGATTTTGATAAAGTATGGACTCATTTTAAAAAATGAGAGAAGGAGAATAGAAATTTGAAAGAACTATCACAAATAACTACCTGGGCATTCAAGAGTCAAAGAAAAATGGTCTCAATAAAATGTTGAACACAGCAGGCAATAGCAATAGCTTACTTTGAAACTGTAACTGGAAGTAGAATTTGGAATAACTATAAGTGGGTCAGACAGTTGTGCCCTCCTGGCGTAAGTTTTCAAGGCAATTGAAAGGTTCATGAATTAAAGATAGACCTTTCTAAAATATTACAAATCTATATCTATCACCTGGCACATTATTTAACAAATTGCTAAGGATTTTCATGAACTTTGCACACACCAGGCATGATTCTTCTAAACTGCATTGGGGTACTGTGTCTCAGCTGGCTTTAATCAGTTGAAATGGAATGCAATCAGCATTATAAATTAGTAATATTCCTTTTCATGAGCATTTTGTTCCATAAAGACATGACAAATGGGTAAAAATGCTGTTAAAAAAAATCACAAAATACTGTCTCCATAGGGAACATAAGTTAGTTTGATTTGAAGATTCCCATGATTGCTTATACATGATTTCCCAAAGCAATAGCCTTGAATGGATGTCCCAGAAGCTGTTTTCCATTTTGATCATAGAATCCAACAAAGCGTTTTGCCACAGGACAAAATGTATCACCAATCTTACCTAAATTTATCCCAGTCTGTGGAAATTGTTTTACACAGACACACCCCTACACACCCCCATAGATATTCACATTTAGGAAGTCACCATTTTAGATAGCCAGAAAAATATTATTTCTTAATTATTTTATAATGTCACTGATTTTTCAAAACTTTCAGATTTATTATCACTTTTTAAAACCTCAAGAAAAGTAAAAGCAAAATATCCTGTAGCCAGGCATATGCTATCTATATGTACAAATTACTAAACTTGCAAGATAATAGGAATGAAAAATGCAGCATTTAGATTCCAGTGCCTTGATCTTGACCTTGATAAAGTTAAACTTTGTGCTCTACCATTCCCCCAAGTAAAACTGGAAAGGTTAAAAAAATGTGCATTCTTAGAGATAGGATAATGAACCGTTCTACACAGTTCATGAAATATTACTTCTGTTTCAGATAGACACTCTGATTTAGTGTGCACTGGCAGACAATTCAAAAATTATGACTGAGCTCTCATGTGACACACATACTCGCTACAAAGCTTGAATTACTCATTTGTTTATCTCATAAACCATAGGCTGCTGCAACATAAGGACATTTCTAGCACACTCCATGGAGACATAATATGTAACTGCTTAAAATGATAAAAGGCTAACAAAATGGATTGAACGCTGCATATGGAGGGCATGTGATTAGCAGCACTCGGAATATCAAAACCTAAAGAAAACGCAGAAAAAAAACATGAATCTAAACATCTGGCTTTGAAGTTATGGGTATTGTCACTAGGCATTCAGTGGCAAACACCTGCTGTTTAGTTACTAAATCATGGTTGGCTTTTGATACCACCTTGTGTAACCTGAATCTCGATAGTCTATTGGTGATATTTTAGTGGTATCTTCTGCTGAGTGTCCACATTAATTAGATATCCATGAAATACTGCATTTTGTTCTTTTACCCTATCTCTCCTCACATGAGAACCTTTAAGAAGTGTCAAATGCCTCCATATGGATTTTTCCACCTGGGTGGATTAACACAAACAAAATGATTAACGCTGCAATTTGAGTGCAGGTACTGTGAAACTCCCGTCTAGATTCCCTCTAGCAATGCTGTTTTTTGAAAATCACCTACAACTCAACAACAAAATGAACAAATCACTTGATTAAAAAATGGACGAAAGATTTGAATAGACATGTGTCCAGAGAAGATACCAAATTTCCAACAAGCATATGAAAAAGTTTTCAACACCACTAGTGACCAGGGAAATGTAAATCAAAGCCATAATAAGACATCACCTCACACCCATTAGGATGTTCACTATACATATACATATAAAACAGAAAACAAGGGCGTGGAGAAATTGGAATACTTGAGCACTGTTAGTGGGGATGTAATATGATGCAGCTCGTATGGAAAAGAGTATGGTGATTCCTCAGAAAATAAATACAGAATTATAATATGATCCAGTAATTCCTCTTCTAGGTATATATCCAAGATAATTGAAAACAGGATCTTAAAGAGATATTTGCACACCCATGTTCATTGCAGAATTCACAATAGCCAAGATGTGGAAACAACCTAAATGTCCACAGACAGATGAACAGATAAAGAAAACATGACATATACACCCAGTGGAATATTGTTCAGCCTTAAAATGGAAGGAAATCCTGTCACATCCATGTATAAACTTTGAGGTCATTATGTTAAGTGAGGTAAGTCAGTCACACACAAAAAATATCGCATGATTTCCCTTGTAGTAGGTATCTGAAGTAGTCAGACTTAGAAACAGAAGGTGGGATGGTGGTTGCCAAGGGCCGAGGGGAGGGGAAAAGCAGGGGTTGTTTCTCAATGGGTGTAACATTTCCGACTGGCAAGATGAACAAGTTCTAGAGATCGGTTGCACATCAATGTATGTAGAGTTGACACTTCTATACTGTACGCTTAAAAAATGGTTAAGATGATGAATCTTATGTTATGTGCTTTTAACTACAATAAAAAAAGAAGGCCCTCAATACAAAGGCAAAAAGATGGGAAGAGAGGTTGCAGAAGGCCAAGAAGTAGCTGAGAGCCCCTCAGACGTCCACAGAGATAAAGGGGCAAGTCCTCCATCCCACTTCCCACACCACACCAAGCAACCCAGGACACTTCATCAGGGTATTTACTAAGTAATAAACTCCCTTCCTTTACTGTCATATTACTTACCATAGCCAAGATATGGAAGCAACCAAAGTGTCCATCAATAGATGAACGGATAAAGAAGAGGTGGTACATATACACAATGGAATACTATTCAGCCATAGAAAATAAAGAAATCCTGCCATTTCAACAACATACATGGACCTAGAGGGTTTTATGTGAGGTGAAATAAGCCAGGCAGAGAAAGACAAATACCATATGATTTCACTTACATGTGGAATCTAAAAACATAACAAAATGAACAAAATAACAGTAGATTAAAAAAACACTGAGAAGTGACTGGTAGCTACCATGGGAGAGAGGTTAGGGAGGGTGGGTGAGGGGGATAAAGAGGTGCAAAAATCTAAGACATAATGTACATTGGTCACAGGGATGGTAGGACAACACGGAGAATACAGCCAATGATTCTGTAACATCTTCCTATGTTGACAGACAGTAACCGCACTAGTGGGGGTGAGGATTTAATAATGTGTGTAACTGCTGAATCACTGCTGTATACTTGAAATCAATATAATACTGTATATAAACTACTTTATTTCTTCATTCATCTCATTCATTTTCCATTAGCTGAACAGCTCATGTCCTAACTTTCTTTCCTAATCTCATAAACTATATAGTTCATAGAATCTCCAGGTCCTTCCCTTCTTGTGCTCTAACCTAGACTGACAGTTCTCCAGGCCTGAGGCACTGCTATTTTTCTTTGCCTTTGTCTAATTGTTCTTCTTGGTCACAGTCACTATTGATCCCAAATTTATTCTAATTTTTATCTCTTATCTTGATTGATTATATCCTTAAGCAGCATTGATTTTTATTTACATCCAATTACTTTCCTAAATTATTTTTCTTCTCTATGAGGCACATTTTCGATTCTTTCAGAGAGGTCTATGTCTAGAAAGCATTATATGTTTTTGTATGTTTAATTTTCTTTTAAGATTTTCTCTTCACACATGAGCAGGATGGTGTGGGTTTGGCATAAAATTCTAGGGGGTAAGTTGTTTTCTCTTCGGTCTCTGAGGGCACCCTTTCATTAAGTTCATGTGGCCAGAGGGCTTAATCAGAAAACCAGCATATCTTAATCAGCTTTATTCTTAGTGTGCTTTTCCTCATTTAACTACTTTTTATTAAGAGCAGATTCTTCTATTCGTTGAGTTTTCTTCCTCGTATTGGCTTTTCTTAAATGTTTGATGACTGATTATTATATACATTTGTTTAGATTTGAAATTTTCTATTCGACATTTTGATGTATCAAGATACCACATGTCTGAGGGTGGGGGTTAGGGAAAGCAAGAAATAAGTTCTGTGGCCTGCAGTTATGTCCATTTTCAGAAGGAGGACGTAGGTGGCTAAATATGTAGTCAAAGAAAACCCTTGAGTCAGTCTGAACAGTGCACTCTCCATTCCACTTGGGTATCACCAACTTGTCTTTTCCATACAAGCCACCACATATAAGGCTCCATCTGATAACATGTACTCCCATCGCTACTGCTTGACCCAGGGTAGAACTAGGAGATACGCAAGCATCAACACTTTCTGTTCTATTAGATAACTGCCCACCTTTTCATTTGGGCTTAGACCATCCTCATGCTCTTTCTACCCCTTACACCCACTTCTTCGAGATGCAGCAAACCCTTGCCTCTGCTGCAGCTAATCCAAGTATTTAGGGAAATATGATTTCTTCCAATTCATGATGTTTCCTCATGCCAGCAGCTGCACTGGCCCATAACACTCCTGTTTGATCTCTTCCTCTTTATTGCCTCTCCTGTAGAGGGCAGGAAATTGGGGTATTTTGAATAATGTGGTCATGTCATACAAAATCCAGCACATTCCTTCTTATCTCATTTGAATGTGGGTCTGCCTGTGGAAATCATGTGGTCTCCTCAGCCCACCATACTATGGACGTTATAGGGGCAGAAACCACATCTCTAAATGGAGGTAGGTCTGTCCCAGTCTGGTGTGGCCATTACAAGCTGGTGAATCTGTTTCATTTGCCCCCAGATATAAGCCACATTCTCCAATATCAGCTTAACAAGTGAAGTATTTTAACCTATGTCTTAACCTATTGTCTTTTTCTCAATTCATTCAGACTCAAAGAGGAAAGAGAAACACTACTTATTAGGCCATCGTAAACACAACACATGTATTTGAGACCATGGCTACAACCATCTATCTAATGTTTTATGTTAGCAATTTCTGGCTCACCAAAGGCTCACTGTATTATAAAATAATGAATTCATCCTTTAGTTAAATAATCTTTCTATCACTTCTAAGGATTAAGTGTGGGAGTTATACACTATAGCATGTGCTCAGCCTAACATCTGGAAACTTACAACTTCTTCTAAAAATAGTACATAGTCTAGTCTAAGAGGGTCTTAACTAAGGGTGATAGCACTCCTCCAGGTAGGATTTAAAAGGAAGAAGCATTGTAGTTGTCACACTGTTTAGGCGGCATTTAATATCTAGGGACAGAAAAGCTAAACAGCCAACATTTCCCAGAAAAGGTAAGCAGTCCTACACAAGGAGTCATCCTGCCCAAAGGAGCAGGAGTGCCAATGTTGAGTGACATGGCTCATCCTGGCACTCTGGTTACTTATCAAATTCTCCTCTGAATTCCTTCTAAAACCTTACATCTCATGCACATGAGTTTTAAGATATATTTCACCTAAAACTTGGAACTTTTAATCAAAATCTAAATTTCCCTTAGATTTACAATAAGGAGACTATATCTTATATTTGTATCTATTTGATTAAAGGAATGTTCTGGATGTAAGAGCACAGTTAAAAATAAATGTTTATAACAAAGGAAATGGTTTCACCTTGTATTGACTCTATACCACAATAATATCATCTATATGATGTGTATCTCCAAGGTACTAGACACTGAACTAGTAAGTTTCCAAATAAAAACAATCCTATGATATAGTTATTAGACCTTTAACCTAGAGAAAAGAAAACCGGGGCATCAGAAGACTAGGCAACCTCCAAAATGTCACCTGGTTAGTAAGTAGAGAAACTCAAAGTAAATCTCAGGCATATCTGATGAACAAGAAGTCTGTTTCCACAAGTCAATGGAAGTCAGTGCTTCGTACATTGTTAAATTAGGGAGCAAGAGCATCAGCTACAATCCTACTGCTGCTTCTTCCCCCTGCGGGTCCCTCTCCTGGAGTCACGTCCTGTTGATCACTTGGCTCTTTCCTTTAGTACTTGCACTGAGAAACCATTTTATTAACAACAGTCACACTATAAATTTCATCCAGACCACAAATTGCAAGTGAAGAGCCTTTCTTTTCCCTTTTTATTCAGTTGAAAAATTAGGACATCTAACTCCAGTTCCCAGTGTAGCCCTTCACAGTGCTGTGCTTTTCTCTCTGCTTCATCCACTCCCATGTTACCAAGAAGGGCAAGAAAGCCTTTCCCCTGATATTTTTATTTTCCCTTCTCTCACAGCACGCAGTAGAGCATTAAGGAGTGTGTGCTTGTTTCCTCTTTTAGTTCTTTTTTCATTTACCACAAACACACCTGCTCCAGTGATTTCTGGATGTACTGGATGCTTGCCATCTGACAGAACAGTTGCACTTATTAGTCTGAGCAGAAGGAGTGCATTTCTAATGCCACGGGACTCTGATTGATGACACAGTTCTTGGAAGAATAGTGCCGGAGGTCAGGCTTTAATTTGTCTTCAGAAGATATTTATTCAGGAAAAAGAAAAGTTTGTCCTTTGTCAGTTCTTAAGAGAAAGTTCAGACTGGTACTTCCTTATGTTACAGAGAAATAGATTATAGGACCCTGGGAGTGGAGACTGGTTTCAATTATATTATATATGCTACTTTGTGACTACAAACAAGTTGTCATGGAAAAGTTACAGAATCATGGAAAAGATAACTATCTGATGCTAAGGGACCTTAATAAAATCTTTACAGGACAATTAACCTCCACAGATACGAGCTTTACTACCTTTTCTGTCCTTCTTCCCTTCTATCTCCCTTCATCAGCAAGTGACTTCATTCTGTACAGGATACCTAGAGGTTTTGTAATTAATTAAAGAATGAGGTTATGGTATGTCAGATCCAAAACCTCTCTACAGCATTCAGTACCACATCCTAAGCAGAATTTTGGTTTCAGTAAGTAACATAGCTATCATGTAAATTAATATTGTTAATTAAAAATATATGGGATTTTTTTAGGTTTTCTTGCATTTAACTTATCACATTTGTCTTGCCAATGGGTTTCAGCCATGGGCAAGTTTGCTATGGATTCAATGTGACCAAAGAAATTGATAGCAAAACATTCTTTGGGATGAAAGCATTTATTACCTGGCTTGTTCTCCTGGCAGTAGGTGGAGCACTAGCGTCTCTGCCTTCCTCCCAGAGAACTAGGCCGAGCTCGCTATATGGCGCAATAATAGCTTACTGCCTAAAGGTGTAGAAACAGTAGCCTAGCAACAGGCCAGTTACATCATCAGGTGGTTTAAGTTCAGTGAGGATCCTGGCCACAGGAACCCCAATTTACCCATACTTCACCTCCCCAGGATTCTCGCCTTACAATCTACAAACTTTCAATCTTCCACAATGGTCCCTGTGCGAGGAAGCTGGAGCACTGTAACCAGATTCCACAACAGCAACAGAGGAAAACAACAACTTAGAGATAATAACAAAAATTAAGATACAACGAGATTTTGATACAGGTAACAAAAATTATAATAATCCTCAAACCAGAGGAGGTTCTTAATAACAAAAATTATAATAATCCTCAAGCCAGAGGAAGTTCCCAATTCACAAAGACCTTAGGGGCAATAAGACACATGTTACAATGACACCAACATAGGCAAGTCTTGTCCATCAGGTAGGACCCATGCAAGAGAGTGGTCCTGTGATAGAACTGTAGCAGGAGGGGGTCCTTCCAAGTCTAGTATACCATATTTTTACTCCTTTCCCCGTGGGGGTAGATGCCCTATTCCCAAATGGATTTGGGCTTTTTTCACTCTGATAGCCTTACCCCCATATCCATCTATGATAGCGGGGGTCCCGGGGAACTGCTCAGGGTTACAATGAATCAGTGAACATTCAGCCCCTGTGTCCACCAGAGCCAGGACACGTTGTATGTTCACTGGAGACCAATGGATAGCTATTTCAACATGTGGCCTCTGGTTCCCCCCCTTGTCTCTCAGGGCAGATACCTGGACCTTTCCCTCAGTCAAACTGTGTTCCCCAATCATCTTCTGTGTGGGCTCAAGTGTGGTTGGCTTGCAATCCATCAGGAAGTCTTGCAAACACAGAGGTCGGACTCATGGCTCTGTCTCTGACCTCTGCCTCTTTGGTCTTAATGGCTGGAACTGTTGCTCTGGTTTCAGTTGTTGCCATAGCTCTAGTAAGATCCTATTTGACTTCCCATCTAATTTCTTTCCATCTGCTCCTGCCCGTATTTAATCAACCCACATCTGGGTTCTCGCAACCTTCATGGGGCCCTTTAAATTCTTGTGAGTAACAGGTCTTATTTCTTTCTGGGTTCTCATTGCTTCAGCCTCTCCTAAGTCTGCTACCATACATGTCACCTCACTTATGGGATGGATGCCTTAAGTGAGGAGAAAGAATAGCCACTAGAGACCCAAAGAGGGATGTGGGAGCCATTTGAAGCACAATATTTCTCATTCAAGTAGTGAAAAATCTCTTCATCTGGGCTATAATTCTCAGGACTATAGATGGCATTTCTTATGCCTAGCTCTCGTAACACCTGTTGGAACTCAGCATATGTCTGTCATCTAACAGGAGAGGATGGTAGATCACCCTGATTGGGCCACACCGCACAAAGTGCAGCCATAAGCCAGTTGAAGAGGGAGTGACTCCCTGGGGTCTGATGTGCATTTTGTAATTGCTGCCTCAAGGTGAGCTGCACTGTCAGGGAAGCCAGCTTTCCTATCTCTGACCCCAACAGAACAATTCCATCCACCCTTAAGTCCCACAGAGGCAGAAGCCAGGCTGATACTGACTCCGAGGGCTTCTGCCTAAACCGGGAGCCCAAATCCACCAGTTGAGCCTGAGTATAGGGGCGGACCATAGAGTGGAGACCTGGGGAGGGCGCTGCTCCTCTCATTGGGGAACTTTCAGGTGCTGGGTCTTTATTTTCTTTACCGCCAGTGGGCATGCTCTCAATAGAGCAGGGGTCAGTACCTCCGGCATCACCCCTTCATCCTTCCCCAGCTCCTCCATTTCTGGGTCTGATGGCACCTTTCTCTCTCCCTCCCCCAAGTGCTTCCTCTGCTACAACCTTTACCTTTTCTACTGTTCTCACAGCAATGCTAGTTCCATCTTCAGAAGGTCTCTTACCTTCACCTCAATGCTTCACAGCTGGCGTTCTTGTCCCACCTCCACCTGTGCCTCCCTCAAGAGTTGGTCTTTATCCTTGATGGCCTCTTCCTCCTTCAGAGCACCTGGCAGCACTGCCATCTTGTTCTGTAAGGAATCTTTTACCTCTTCAATGGCACCTCGCTGCCAGCGTTCCTGTGCTGCCTCCTCTCGCATCAGTGCCATTTCATCCTTCAGTGAATCCACAGCAGTTTGCAGCTCGCATTCTTGTGCCGCCATTTCTTGGTCTTTTTCAGGAGCGTGTGCTTCTCTTCTGTAGACTTCTTTAATACTGTGAGAAGCAGCCAACCCACAGCCCCGCTGCCTCACAGGCACTCTGTCTCTCAAAAGCCCTACTTACTATACCAAGGGCCACCCCTACTGCCTTAGGTGTCACCTCCACTTGCCTCCAGTCCTGGGGTGGGGCCCAGTCCTCTAGGCGGCAAGCCACCTTTGACCACATACCCACTGGGGGACAATCCACCATCTCCCCATTCACAGGGGCAGCCCACTGAAGTACCCCTCCCATAAGGGCAGCCTTTTTCCTTGGTCAATAATGAACCCTGCCAACTTCACCAGTTGTCTTGCCAACGGGTTTCAGCCCCAGGCAAGTTCACTATGGATTCAATGTGACCAAAGAAATTGACAGCAAAACTTTCTTTGGGATGAAAGGGTTTATTACCCGGCTTGTTCTCTCAGTGGTAGGTCAAGCACTAGCGTCTCTACCTCTGCCCAGAGCACTGGGACGAGCTCTCTATACAGTGCAATAAAGCTTATTGCCTAAAGGTGTGAAAGCGGTAGGTTAGCAACAGGCCAGTCACATCATCAGGTGGTTTAAGTTCAGTGAGGATCCTGGCCATAGGAACCCCAACTTCCCTGCAACATTGTAATTCATAAGCACTGTAAACATAAAGAATATTTTCTTAGTTTTAAGCATTTAGATGTATTACATGGCATTAAAATTAAACCAATTTAAATCAACACTAGGTATGTGTAGTGGTTTGTCTCCAAGATGCCCTCATCAATTACTTCTCTCCCGTTTGTCTAGGCCATTCCTCCATTGGAGGAAGGAGGCCAACCTTTCTACTCCCCAGCCTTGAATCCACTGGCATGTAACTGCTTTGATTAATAGCATATGGCAAAAGTAATGATCTTGACTTCTGAGCCAGGTCATCAGGAGACTTGTAGTTTGCACGTGGATACCTTGGAACACTTGGTTTGGGAAAAGCTACCTACCACATAAAATAGCCAAGTGTTTTGAGACTGTTACAGTATGAGAAAGCCTCACTAGCCATTTGGAGGGAATATATTGAGAGAGAAATACCTGAATAGCTCCACTCTTGGCCAGGCTTCAAACATGTAACTAAAGAAGCCTTCAGCAGTCCTAGCAGTTGTTTGACTGCAGCTGTTGGAAGGATCTCAAGCGCAGAACACCAAACTCAGGCAGCCAAACCCCAGGAGCTTGGGACCTAACACTCTCCAGGGTCATTTTACGCCACTATGTTTGGACTTGTTAAATAACATTAAATAACCAGAACAACATCCAAAGAATATATTTTCCTCTTTAAAAAAAACCGTTCATATGTGGAGCCAACCTGATGGAGCTCCCAATGACCAAATTTACGACAGTTTGACCAACAAAATAATGACAGTAATAGAGTATAATTCACTGAATAAAAAAAAAATCCATGAATCCTTGATATAAATAAATGACTAAATAAATTGATGGGGGAAAAAGAGACAATTCTTCCTGTCAGTAGTATTCAAATGAATAAAATGTACTAAGATTGCTGGAACTAGGGAGCTATCACTTGTCAAATGTTATATTTATTAATTTTGCTGATAAGAATCAGTGATGGTTATTAAAATTAATGGGCCAAAAGATGATGAGGAACAGGATATTTGTATTGTCTCAAAGTACCTTCCCACCAAAATACTTATTAATTACAAGAGAAAAATTGGCCTCTTCACAGTGGAGAGAGCTGCCAGATACCACATAAAAGAAGTGATCAAAATGAACTTGCAATGAGACATGTTGACATCATGTGCTTCCTAATTTGATACTTTTTTTTTTGCCAAAAATGTATAACCTCAATCTAAAGAAGAGAAAAACATCAGACAAACCCGATTGGAGAAACAGGCTGTAAAATAAATGACAAGCGATCTTCAACAGGTGTCAGGGTCATGAGAGAGAAGGACTGACGGACAGTCCCAGAATGAGGTAAATGAAGGCAGCCTGAAATCTAAACACCATATAGGATCCTGGACTGACTCATAGACCAGAAAAACAAAACAAAAATCAAAATTCATGGGATAATCGGTGAAATTTGAATAAAATCTGAAGATTATTATTAGTATTATATCAATATTATTTTCCTGGCTTAGTTAATTGTATTATTTATTATTTTTAAATGAAATATTAATGACAGGGAAGGTTGGAATACAAACAGTGTATTATTTTGCAACTGTTTTATAGGTCAAAAAGTCATAAATCAAAAATAAATATGAAATTGATACATAAAAAATATTGGACTGGAGGAGGATTAGGTATGACCTCAAAGATATTTAATTTTATTTTGAAGAACACAAATTTAAATGGTTATTTTAAAGACTTATTATTTTTTTTTTAAATGATGAACTTTTTGTTTGCAATACTTCAATAAACAATTTTTTAAAAAGTTGATCTATAGTTCAAGGTTGCCACACACAGGTGTGTGGTCTTCTATCTAAGAACACAGCTTTATAATTTAATTGCCTGTCCTGTGGCCCCTCTCACTGTAGCAGTTCATGCTCCCAGACCAAGACCATGAAAAGAGCTGTTGTTATTGCAACTGATCTGCTGACCATTTTACATGTGTTTATTTTAATTTGGTATGCCCCCCATTCTGGGGGAGGAGATAGAAGGGAAGGAGGTTTCATTCTCTCACACCATCTCTGGAATGTATTTTCTGATGCACAGGGTAGATCCTTAGCTGTCACATGCATACTACAAGTCCTAGCCCACTGGCCATAGCAGATTGAACCAAGAGTTGAAGGAAAGAAAACTAAATTTATGTGGGTTGACGCAGTCAGACGTATGCCATCATCCAGTTGCAGCACAGCTTCCAAAGGTAATGAAAGTAGAAATTGGGAGAGGAGGCAGATCACTTCCTAGCTTTTCCTGCTTCTGCTCCTTATAGTGCAGCCTTGGCAGGCAGTTACTTTCTTAACATCTTAACTACTCAACTATAAATAGCTCCCAAATACTTAAAGTCACCTTGAATATTTTAGATGATCTAATCCTCAAGATTAACAGCTCCCTAGATACTTTAGTATTAACCATTGAGAACTTTCTTCTACTGTCTCAGGAAAGTAGCACTTAACTTTTAATAATAACACACTTTTATAGTTTTACATAGACAGTTCCTGACTTAGGTTGGTTAAATTTCACAATGGTGTGGAAGTGATACACATTTGGTAGAAACCATACTTTGAATTTTGAATTTGGATCTTTTCCCAGATAGCAATTACTTACTTGATGGGAGGAGATATTTGCAAGTCATATATCTGATAAGGGGTTAATATCCAAAATATATAAAGAACTCATACAACTCAACACCCCCCCAAAAAAAACTAATAATATGATTAAAAAATGGGAAGTTGACCTGCAAAGACACTTTCCCAAAGACCTACAGATGGCCAACAAACACATAAAAAGATGCTCAAAATCATTAATTATAAGAGAAATGCAAATAATGAGATATCAACTCACTCGCCTCAGAATGGCTAGTATCAAAAAGACAAGAAATAACAAATGTTAAGGAGGACATGGAGAAAAGGAAATCCTCCCTCACTGTTGGTGGGAATGTAAATTGCTACAGCCACTATGGAAAACAATATGAAAGCTGGTTGTAAATTCTCCTCTTTCATTTCTGATTTTATTTATTTTGGCTTTTTTTTTTCTTGATGAGTCTGGTTAAAGGTTTGTCAATCTTGTTTATCTTGTCAAAGAACCAGATCTTAGTTTCATGGATCCTTTCTTTTGATATTTTTTAGTCTCTGTTTTATTTGCTTCTCTGATCTTTATTATTTCCTTCCTTCTACAAACTTTGGGCTTAATTTGTTCTCCTCTTGTTAGTTCCTTTAAACGTAAGTTTAGAATGTTTGAAATTTTCTCTTGTTTCTTGAAGTAGGCTTGTATTACTATACATTCCCTCTTAGAACTGCTTTTGCTGCATCCCGTGGATTTTGGAACATTGTGTTTCCATTTTTACCTGTCTCCAGGTATTTTTTGATTTCATTGTTGACCCTTTGGTTGTTTAATAGAGTGTTGTTTATCTTCCTTCCAGTTTCATACTGTTCTTGTGGGAAAAGATGCTTAAACTTATTGAGACTTGTTTTTTGTGTCCTAACATGTGATTTATCCTAGAGACTGTTCCATGGTTCCATGTGCACTTGAAATGAACTGTATTTTGCTGCTTTTGGAAGGATTGTTCTACATATATTAATTATCTCCATTTGGTTTAATATGTCATTTAAGGCCACTGTTTCCTGGTTGATCCTCTGTCTAGATAATCTATCCATTGATGTAAGTGGGGTGTTAAAGTCCCCTACTATTATTATAGTACTGCCAATTTGTCCCTTTATATATGTTAATATTTGCTTCATATATTTAGGTGTTCCTATGTTGGTGTGTATTTGTAACTGGTATATCCTCTTGTTGGACTGATCCCTTTATCATTATCTAATGTCTCTTTTTACAGTCTTTGTTTTAGAGATTATTTTGTCTGATATAAGTATTGCCACCCCAGCTTTCTTCTTCTTTTCATTTGCATGGAATGTCTTTTTCCAAACCTTTGCTTTCAGTCTCTGTGTCTGTAGGCCTGAAGAGAGACTCTTATGGGCAACAAATAAACAATTTTGTTTTCTTATCCACTGAACCACCCTGTGTCTTTTGAGTAGACATTTAGTCCATTTACATTTAAAGTAGCTATTGATAGTATGTACTCGTTGCCATTTTATTCACTGTTTTCTGGTAGTTTTTCTCTATTCCTTTCTTCTTTTGCTCTCTTCCTCTGTGATTTGATGACTTCCTTTAGTGTTATGTTTGGGTTCATTTCTGCTTATTTTCTGTGTATCTGTGCAGCTTTTTGGTTTGTCATACTGAGACAGTGACTGTGGGAGTAGTCAGAGCAGGTGGAGGGCCTCTGGGAAAAGACCCCTATGGAAACTCCATATTAAACAATTAAGCAAAGTCACAGTCACACTAATCCTCTAAAGTAAAATATCAAACTAGGAATATAAGCATTCTTCAGTGAGATTAGTTAAGACTGAAAAGCCAGGAGTAACTTGGCCTGTTTGAACATGCCCTAGGTAAGAAAATACCTCAGCATAGCCCATGTCTTCATTGTGTCAATTAAATGAAGCTATTGTAAAATTTACTTTAGCCTGCTGAAAGGCCCAGCTTATCTTCTTTAACTTTGCCCAGATGCTGCTTTTCCTCCTCCAGGCCTAATCAAGTAATATATAACCTGAGCAATTCATATAGCAGGCAGGCCCAGTCACAAACAACATAGTGGAAACAGGAACGATTCAATATTAAAGATAAGATTGCATTTTAAAACCCAGAAAGAAAAATAGGATTCTTAACATAACAGACAATAACCCAGCCCACCTTGGGAGCAGGACAGGCAATCTTGATTAATGTGCTCCCAAACCAAGAAGCTGCTATTCTGGGAAAGAATCAGAGCAGTAAATTTCTTGTGTTAACTCTGCAAAATAATCCAAGAGACTGATAAGTGTCTCTTCAAAGATAAACATTTCGGGACCATTTAGCAGGTCTGCAACCCTAGCCCTTTGTCTCTCAACTGCCTATAAATCCCCTAGACAATGCACCACTATGGGCTCTCTTGTCCCCTCCTGGTGTGAGCCAGGAGCTCTGTCCTCTCACTGTAGCTCTCAATAAAAGCCTCTCCCTGGCTCTCCTACCCTGGGTGTTTGCTAAGTTCATTCTTCAACTCCACAAACAAGAACCCCGGCATCAATACCATGAGGTTCATATATAACACCTCATGTGTATAGCAGTCCATTTTAAGTTGATGGTTGCTTAAGTTCAAACACATTCTGAAAGCACTACATTTTTATTCCACCTTCACCCATGTTTCTGTTTTTGCCATATTTTATGTAAATATTTTATTTTAATTTTTTGCATCCCTTAGGTAATTACTGTAGATATACTTAATTTTATTATTTTTGTCTTTTAAACATTATACTAGCTTTCTAATTGGTTGATCTAACCCTTTATTGTATGTTTACTATCACCAGTGAGATTTTTTTCTTTGTAATTATTTTATTTCTAGTTATGACCTTTTCTTTTCTGCTTAAAAAAGTACCTTTAACATTTCTTGTAAGGCTGATTTAGTGGTGATGAATTGCTTTAACTTTCGTTTGTTGGGGAAACGCTATCTACCTGTTAATTCTGAAAGATAACCTTGTTGGATAGAATATTCTTGGTTGTAGGTTTTTTCCTTTCAGCACTTTGAATATATCATGCCACTCTTTTCTGGCCTGCAATATTTCTAATGAAAAATCAGGTAATAGTCTAATATACAACTGGTTTCTTTTATATAATTAGTGGCTTTTCTCTGCTGCTTTTAAGATTTTTGTTTTTAATTTTTGACACTTTAATTATTATGTGTCTTGGCATGGATCTCTTTGGGTTCATCGTATTTGGAACCCTCTGTGCATTTCCTGCCTCATGTTTGAGGAGTTGTCAGCTATTATTTCTTCAAAAATGTTTTCTTCCCCTCACTCCCTCTCTTTTCCTTCTGGGTCCCCTCTAATGTGAATGTTAGTATGCTTTATGTTGTGCCGGATGTCCCTTTAGCTATGCTCATATTCAATTTTTTTTTGCTCTTCAGCTTGGATGTTTTCCACTACTCTGTTTTCCAAATCACTGATCTGTTCTTCTGTATACTCTTATCTACTACTGATTCCCTCTAGTGTGTTTTTCATTTCAGTTATTGTTTTCTTTAATTCTGATTTTTTCTTTTTTATGACTTCTACCTCTGTATTGAAATTATCACTGTGTTCATTCATTCTTCTCCAGAGTTTAGCGAGCATCTATGACTATTACTTTGAACTCTCATCAGGTACACTGCTTATCACTATTTTGTTTAGTTCTATTTCTGAGGTTTTGTCTTGTTCTTTAGTTTGGAGCATATACCTCTGTCCCCTCATTTTGCCTGACTCTGGTTGTTTTTATGTATTAGGTAGATCAGCTATGTCTCCTGGCATTGAAGGAATGGCCTTACATAGAAGGAGTCCTGTGGGGCCCAGAAACACAATCAGTGCTCCAGGATGTCCCTGGTGTAGGCTACATGCACCCCCATCTTGAGGCTCACTGTAGCTGCTATAGGCATGTTGGTTGGCAGGGGTGCACCCCTGGAGTGGCAGCTGCTTTGTGATGGTACTGGTCCTGGCCTTGGCCAGCTTCTGGGTGCAGAATGGTGGGAGATACTTTGAGGGGCTGCCATTCCAAGATGAGCCTGCCCACTGCATGTGGTTGGGTGGGAGCCACTTGGTTTGGGGGTACTGGACCCAGCCAGGTTTCTTGCCTGGTGAGAATGGGTGGGAGCTGCTTTGGAGTGACACCTGCTAGGGCAGGGTGATTGGTCCTAGCAAAACAGATAAAGAGTGTCAGAAATGGTGTTTGTCAGTGCCAGGCCAGCAAGGTACAAGAAGAGTAAGACAAACAGTACCCACCAGCACTTTTGTTTCTGGACAAAGTTCCTACAGATCCCTGCACCCCTGGCACATGCCCTAAAATTAGTCAATAAATCTCCTTCGTTAAAGCCCAGGTGTTCTTCAAACTGCTGCCTCTATGCTGGGTCTCAGAGTGAATAAGTTTGTGACTGGGCCCTTTAGGAGCAGAATCTGTTTCCTACAGACCTCTGGCTCTACAAGATTTAAAAAGCCAGACATCATGGGGACTTGTATTCCAGGTGCAGATCCCCATAGCAGGGTTGCCTGATGTAGGGCTTGAACCTTTTGCACCTCAGGTAGGAGCCCCATATTTTTGATATCCCTCTCACTTGTGGATCGTTGTGCTGGGATGTGAGACCTGACTAGACTGCATCTCTGCTCCTCTTACTCATCTTGATGTGGATTTTTCTTTGTATCTTTAGTTGAGGAAGAGCTGTTCTGCTAGTTTGCAAGTCATTCTCTGAGAAAGTTGTTCTGTATGTAGTTTTAGTTTTGGTGTGTCTGTGAGAATAGGTGAGCTCAGGTACTTTCTGCTCTGCCATTCTCATCCCCCCTGAAAGTTAAGACTATTAAATAATATTAATTAATGGCTCACTAGTGGAATATCTTACCACAAGGATGAAGACAAAATAAAATTAAGAAAATACATAAATAAAGCAGTGGAAATAAGCAAACTACTAAAAACTAAAGAAGAAAAGAAAGGCAACTTTTTCAACTTGATAGGGCAATATTCTTCACTTAAAACCCAAGGAAATTTCCTCCTGAATGTGCCACCTAATCACCATTCGCTGTGAAGGCAAAATCACCCCAAATCAATATTCTGGCCATTTTTAGGCTTTTGCTATCTTCAAAACCAGCATTTGATCTATTTACTCTAAGTGTACTGCAAGGCAATAACTATAGCTCAAAATCACCTTATTTCTCACTGTGTCCTTAATCTGGTTCCAATATGTCTAACCTATGTAATGCATGCCAAACATTATTTCTCTTCCCATACCAATATTATCACCAACTGTTGCTGATTTATTTAGAGGCTGTGGGCATGGGCTATTAACTATGGCAGGAAAATTCAATGTGGATGAGAAAAAAAAACCTTCTCCCCGGGGAAGGGGTGTGGGTTGTGCGGATAAAAGAAAGGTTAAAAAAAGAAGCATGAATTGAAGAACAGGTTGCTCATCTGTTCTGTGTCATTCCAGGGACTCTATATGGAAACAGCAGAAGTATGAAGATCAGATACTGTTTACAGAGCCCATCGAGAACACTCTCTTCCTTGGCCATTTAAATTACTAATAGTTAGTGCTTTAGTTACCTTATCTGTTAGCGCTCAAAAAATCCCAACAGTAGGCAATTTTTCCCTTAAATACAACCAAGAGGTTGTTTTTAACTTACGAATGGTTATATTCTAAAAGTTCATATGTTAATCTCCAAATAACTATCATATATTTTCCATAGAAATAAAATGACCCTGGGGTACATTATAGAAATCAATTAATTCAATTCTAAGCATAGGTAGCTGTCTTCTATAAAAGAATGTATGTGGGGAAAATGCACTCAGAAATAAACTTGGAATGTCAGGAGCACACGTCTTTACCAGATATCCTGCTGGGTCAGACACTGGTGCTGATGCTGGGACAGGGGCTTCAGGAGAAGGGATTGGGAGAGTAGGAGGCAGGAAGCGTTTGTGGGAGGCAAGCTGAGGAGTTAATACTGAACTGAGGATTCAGGGGGAATTTGGCACAAGACATACAAGGGTGATGGAAGGGACCAAAGGACATAGGTCAGGATATGGAAGAGACCGGCAGGGCTTTCCTACACTCTCCATCACTTCCCCCTGTGGCACTGATGCTGGGCATGGATAAGCTGAAGAGGGATGAGGGAACGAAATGTATCAAACATTCTCACCCTCTATCCTTTTGCAACCATTAGCATTGAGGTAGAAAGGGGATGTTATAAAACAGGCTGAGCAACTACAGCCTGTGGGTTCAATGTGGACTGCTACCTGTTTGCAAATACAGTATTAATGGACCATTTACACACTATGGTTGCTTTTGTGCTAAACGGCAAAAATGAGTAGTTGTGACAGAAACCATACGGTCTGTAAAGCCATAGGTATCTACTCTCTGGAGCTTTGCAGACAAAGTTTGAGGACTACTAGTGTAGAACCATACTGGAGAAGGGGTTCAGTCTTATCAAGGGAGACAGCTTCTCCATCTAATCCTCTCCTCGCTACCTCACCCCATCATCCTGCACGTGTCTTACTGGGGCACCAGGAGGAAGCAACAGAGGAGACTAGAAATAATAGGGAATGGAAGATTCCTAAGCAGTGGTACAAGGAGTAAAGCTGAAGAAAGAGAATGAAGAGCAAGTACTTGGAGCATAAAAAGGGAATGGGGTACCTTGAGCTTAAATTCCTAAAAGCTACTTTTCTTACAAAAGATCAGATAAAGTCTCTCCTGCTGGCACCCTTTTATCTAGTAGTCTATGCTATAAATTTTTGGATTTTTCTACTATCTGGCTCTCTTTTTAATCCACATAGGAATCTTATTTTCTCAACCAGGCAATAGTTTGTTTATTTTTTAGGTACAATTATCTTTTATAGTTTCCATGGTGTGTGGCACAGTCTAGGCACATGCTGAGTAAAATAATCAAGAGTGACTGACGGATTAGCTACAGAAGCTATTTATTCATGTAGAGCTACTTGGAGATAAGAAAATATAAGATTTTAGTTAGATAAGCCTCTCTGAAAATTACTGATTAAAGAATTTTTTTAACAAATATTCTCAAAATTTTCCTGAATTTCTTATCCTTTTTATATTCTAAGAAGACTGAAATTTTATCTTTTTTTAAAATCTTTCATTATTGGCTCTTCAGTGCCTGTTTGTTATGCCATCACTCCTCATGTTCCCTGTGGCTACACAGTAAAGAAAAGACATTGTAAAGTCATTTCCAGCGATGAAAGAGAGTCAGACAGTAGACAAAGTTTATAATTTGATAGCACAGGCAAGTAAAAATAGACAAAATACAAAACCTCAAATTTTATATCACAAACAACCAGAAAAAAGGGAGTGAGAAAGAGTGTTCAATTCCTGTTCTGTGATGGCTCTCAAGAACTTCAAAGAAACACTCACCAATAAGAGACTATACTTTTAGAATCATACAAACTGTGCATTTGGCTAGCTTGCCATAAACTGCCCTTAAGGGAAATCACAATGTTGATTAATGTAATTTTAACATACATCTAAATAGATTAATAATGATGTAATATTACTGGCAATAATTTTATTAAGACATTATCTAATTTAATCCTTACAATCATTATGTGTTATTAGCCCTGTTGGACACTGGGTATACGTATGATCATGTAATTTGACCAAAGTTACACAGCGAGACAGCAAGGAAGTCAAACTAGAATTCCAGTCTGTTTGATACCCAGACCAGATTTCATGTCTACTATTCTATACTTTCCTTCCATGGATAGTTATTATTCATATATGCATAAACTAGAGTTCCTATGCATTATACTAGATACTGGAAAATCAAGAGTAAGTACAACAGTTGCTCATGTAAGTGTATATTAATGATACCAAAAAAAAAGTCATGAGACCTGCTGGTTTTTGCACAAAGACAAAAAGAGTAGGTGCAACAGACATGAGTTTATAGTTTGGTTATCATGGAGTTTATAATCTGGTCTTGTCACATCATTAATTAAAGAGTAGATGCTAATTAATCACACAAACTCATAAATGTAAGTTGTAATAAATGCTACAAGAGGTGTTATAGGGAGAGATTAGCAGTCTGTTGGACAGAGAAGTTTCTCTTACAAAGGGGAGTATTCCAGGGAGGAAGAGTGAGATCTGCAAGGGGCTGGAAGTTGAAGAGAGATCTGCTCTAGGAACTGGAAAATGACCCAGGAAGTCTGAGAGAGGAGAGGGCTTTCCTGGCCTGGAAAGGAAGCACTGAGGCCTTTGTCAACCATGTTAAGAACTGGGCCTATGCCCTAACAATAAAGGAAAAATCACTGAAGAGTTTTAGGCAAGCAAATGATATTGTTCAACTCCTGTTTTCAAAAGATCATCAGACTGCAGAATGGAGAATGGACTGAAATGCAAATGTGAACTAGGTGGTAGTTATGCTGATGGAGACAGTTTGAGAGCTCTTAGAAGGTGAGAACTTGGTCCTGGGCTAGAGATGAAAGATGCAAAATGTCCAGGATGATGTGCAAACTAATAGCATGCATGAACCTACCTCTCCACTTGCACAACTATCTCCTCTACCACATCAACCCTCCCAATATTTCTCTAGGCAACTTACAGTGAATTGATGCATATGGTTTCTTGAGTTCTTAGAAACATATGACCTTACAACCACTTAACTCACCCTTTTGCTCACTAAACCTTTCTGTGTTAAGAGGATTTGGGAAGCATCTGGTGGAGAACAGGGAAGCCATACATAAGGTACTGTCATCACCAGAGAGTACCTTGCTAATACTCCTTTTAAAGGAAGAAATGTAATTATGCTAGTATATATTCTGCTGCTGTATCTTCTTGATTCTTGTTTTAGGTTGATAACAAAAAGATGTTGTGTTTGATAAAATGATAGGATAATTAGCAGTGTCTGTTTAATATTTAAACATTATGTATTAAATTTCAGAAGTGTTCTCCATGAAATTCAATATAATTAAGCCTTATGGTAAGAGGATAACCAAAGCCTGTTGCTATTAGAAACTGGATACTCTGTTTGTGAGCTTTCTTCTGTCTAATTTTTAGTAGGGAAACTCTTAGGGGATAAAACAGATTCAATAACAAAAATCAGCCATTTTTCAACTTTACTTTCAAAAATAATGCTTTCTTTATCTTACTGATTGCACTCATGTATATTTATCTAATAATAACATGCCAAGTATCATATAACCATGCTCCACTTATAAAGGGGAAGCAGTGAAAAATGCCAATTACTTATAAATGCCTAATTAGAAAGCAAAAATCCCCATATCAATTAGGTAAAGACATTGTAAGAGCATTGTAATCCTCTGCCTCAATGGTGTCGTGAAAATTCATCCAGCTGAGAAAAAAACGTCAACTTGGACTATCTGCTTTTTGAAATGTCAGCATGCCTTTCACAAAAAGACCCCTGAAGAATAATCTGGAAACTCCAAAGGCCACATATGTAGAATTTGACAGCTTTTATTTAAAATGATTAATTAATGCTATTTAGATATTATGCTATAAAGAAATATGTGTAGGACTAGAAATCAAATTAACTTATTCTCTAACAATTGTTTCTTGAAAATATCTTAGTGTTACTAAGTCTGGCTTTACACATTTCAAAATCAGAACTTCCTTAAAACTATGTACTATAAATAATTGCCTCATTCATATTTATTGATCTATCTATGATAAGCTTCCAATAAATATTTAATGATGGAGAAAGGTAGAGGAGAAAGGAAGAGAGATGGAGGGAGAAATTACAAAGGAAATAAAGAAGCATAAGAAGAGCAGAGTGTAGAAGGAAAAGAGAAATGGAGGAGATAGAAGGTAGAGAAGAGAAAATGAGGAGAAAGGAGATCAAAACCATTGGAATCCTATTAGTCAAAAGTTAAATGAACTGATCATCAAAAGACTATATTGAGTTTCCACTCCTTGGTATTGTTTGATAAGTAAAAAAACACTATAATGATGTATTTCTAACATTATCAGTAATAAATAAAAACTAACTAATGAAATCCTGAATGCACTGGGTGGTTGGTATGGGCCAATGCTCTTGGGTAAGAACAATAAAGAGGTCCACAACATTCAGCAGATGTCACGCAAAGTCTCAGGCTTGGCAGTGGCCTGGGCTTGCCAGACCTTCATCTGGCCAGATGGTTCCAGTTCTTTCTGACATATGCCTGCTCTTTAAATCAGGGACTTCAGTAGGAGAATATGTAAATCCTGCAAAAAGTACACTCAGACTTCATTTAGAAATGACAACTTACTAACTACTAAAGGAAGGAAAGATGACTTAGTTGAGTAGAAATAAAACCAGTAAATGTGTGGATAAGTGGATTTTCCAGGAAAGAATCAACAAGCTTAAGTGTTCTAGCATTGACCCACAAAGAGATTTTACGTATTTATTATTTTCACACTTAAACATTTATCACAAGACATATTTAAGCATGCCCGCTGTGTGCATGAAATTGGTCTCTACTGTGTACTTTTAGCAAGTCTTGTGTTTACAAAGGAAAAGCAGACATACAAGTTAACAGATTGACAAACAGCCTTTTAAACTATCTTTTGACTGCATGCATCAAGAAGGTTGTGTTCTCCTGGCATTCTTATTATCAATTGTTGCTGCTTTAGTTGCCTTTTTGTGAGGCCTCAAGTCATTTTCACTTGTGCACATCTAGTTTTGTCAACTATTTTGTTTTCAAAGAAAGTCCATTCTCAAGTCTTTTGTTTATTTTGATATGTCCAAGAAATACTGCATTTGGTAGACCTGAAATCAATGTCTTAGACTGTGTGACAATTTTTCTTACTAAAAAGGACAGTATGGGGGAACTGGCAGGCATGATTTTGAGTAGATTTCATGATTAAAATAAAAACAGAGCCACCATTCCCTCTGTAAATCATTCATCCTATCACTTTAAGAAATCTGTATAGCTTTGTATAACCTGCTATGAAGTTTGTTTAGTTAAGTTTACATTGAGCATCAGTTACTTGCCAGGCAAAGATATAGGCATATTCACATATTTTTACAATGCTGTTTTGTTTGTTTTTCATGCATTAGTTATTCATTCTTCCCCTTCCTGAGGGAACCCTTTCTCCCCTTGGGTACCTCTTTCCCCACTGTGTTCACGTGCCTCAATAGACGTTAAGCCCTTTACCATAGACATAGGTAGGCTTGAACAGTCTAAAGGTAACACTTCTTGAAATACTGATTGAATCAAAAATGCAAACTCAAGCAAATCAGTTCTTGATATTTCTCTATTAACAAGACTGGTTCTGGAATGGTCTTGTGACCTGGTCCAAGTCAAGGGCACATGAGTGAAGATTTCCAAGGGTTTCTAGGAAAATGTTCCCTCACACTGAAGAGAAGGCCCTGGGAAGATGCACCCCTTCTCCTTTGGATGTCATGATAACATATGGATGTGAAGTCTGCATAGCCATGAAAAGGCCAGCAAGCGAAGGGGGCCCAGAACACAGTCAAGGCAATCAGAAAAAGAAAAAGAAGTAGATGCTGAGTCTTGGCTTCTGGGTAGTAGGATGATTTGAGTAGAGTTTTAAATTCCTTGCATCAAAATCATACCTCCATATACAATTAAGTCATCTTATTTCTTCCTGTCAAATATACAACACAGGTATTATTCCCATTCTACAGTTATTAAACTTAGCTAACATGTTGACTGCTAGATACTGTGCTAAATGTTTTTTTTTCCAGATTACATCATTTAGCTCTCAATCATCTGATAGTGTGTCTTATCATTTTAAAGATCATAAAACTGATGGAGGGTACATAATTCCAACCACAGTCTGGCAACTAATAGAGGAAAAAGTGCAGGTCCAGTGGACTACATTACCAGGCTTCCTTCCGCAGTCTCATTTTGTGGGGTACAAGTATTCTGGACCTGCTTTCAGTGCTGTCTCTGCTTTTTTCCATGTGAAGCAAAAATGGGAAATTAAGAATAGTTATAGATAGAAAACAAGCTGAAGCAGAGGTCAGTCGTTTGTACTTTGCTTTAGTTTGGAGCTTTCCTTCTCCCTGCTGTGCATGTGGATCTTCTATGACCAGCTTTTTTTAAAAAGAGGAGGTAGGGAACAGTGCTGGAATTCAGAGAAATGATTTATGAACCTGCAGCTGCCTGTCCAGCGACTACTTGTTTCTACAGCAAGAAAATCTTGAACAGACACACCACTTAATACCAACATCTATAGTAGAGCCGCAGTCTGGATTAGAATTAAAACCACTGAATTTGAGTAAATCTGTCATATATCGTGGAAACTGAGTAACAAGCTGAACACAGTTAACTATGAAATACAGTTTGCTGACCTCTATTCCCAAGGAAGAGGCATGCATTGATCGAGGTGACTCAGCTCAGTGGTTTTCCTCCTCCTGGAGAAAGCTTCAGGGAAGGGAGGCAGGAAAATGGAGCTTTGGTGTTGTTCTGACTCCCATTTTAATTGGTCTTGGTCTTTGCTCTTAACTAGTCCCCTCGTGCTTTTATATTCCTGATTTGATTAGTACTTCCCTTGGTTTATACAAAAACATTTTTTAACTTTTATTTTCTTTTGTAATACAAACTTGTTTTAAGTGTCCAATGTAAAAAAAGGGAGAAAAACTTTGTTATAAGAATCAATATGAGAAAGTATCAATCTCTACAAAAAGTATGTCTGTTAGTAATTATGCCACTTGTTTCTCTTTTAACTGCTATTATTTTGAGGAGGAACTATAGAGGCTAATTTTTTTTGGTGGAGTTATTTCACAAGGCATCTTGTAAAATTCAAAGCGATAAATGAATGGGTTCTAAAATAGTAATTTCTCATTGAGTGGAATAAACATGATGAATTTCATTAGTTAGCAGCTGACTACATTTTTCTCCTTAAGAATATTAATGCAAGCATTGTAGATGCAACCATTTTACAGAACTCATTAGGGAAGACATATAATATCATTAGTTTATTTTTTATCCATTAATTGGACAAACATTTATTGAGTACCAACTGTGTGTCCCACTACACAAGCTCCAGAGCTGTATATTTGTATATGTTAAGGGGTTTATCTCTGCCTTAGGGTGTTTAGGATACAAAGTAATTAAAAATTGCAATGTAGTGTGATAAGTGAAAAGGAAAATGGCACCCTGTATCAACTTCCCAGTGTAACCTCTCCCTTTTACCTCTGAAACACATTAAATCTCTAAGAGATTTTTCTTTTTTAAAAAAATGATTTTATTGAAATATAGTTGATGTGCAATAGTATACTGGTTTCAGGTGTACAACATAGTGATTGGACAATTATACACATTACTAAATGCTCACCAGGGTAAGTGTATTTACCGCTTGTCAACATACAGATATTTCAATATTATTGACTATATTCCCTATGCTATACTTTCATCCCTGTGACTCATTTATTTCATATTTGGGAGTTTGTACTTCTTGATCCCCCTTCACCTATTTTTCCCATATCTCTAAAAGTCTTGGCCATAGGGGGAATCTGAGTCTCAAGGGATGATATCTTTTTTGTGGCCACTCATTGCTATGAGCTGCAGAGAATGATGTATTTTCTTATTTAAAATTCACTTTCAAAATGATTAGGACCTAGGAAAAACACTGAAATAAATGAAAGGTATTACTGCTGACAATAATGTGGCATTTTGCTTTGCTAGAATCAGAACATTTATTCTTGTCTAATAGAATCCCATTCATCTTCCTAAATTTTCTCATATAAAATGATTAATATTTGTCTGTGAAATTTATGGAATTAATATCTTTCAAAATTACCAATTCATGGCAGTTTGTTTCCAGTTTGGCTTGGAGACTAATTTGTCATCAGGTTTCCAGTCAAATTCATCCATATAAGCAAGAGACTGAATACTCATCTAGTCCCTATTACTTAATCAAAATAGTTTTCTTCACTCCTTCAACTGCTAATAAGTGTCAAAGAAGAGATTCAAGGCCAGAGCTCTGTGCAGCCAAAATTCTCTCCTTAATGCTACACATTCCTTACCAGCGTAGTCAATGAAGAGTAGATGCTTTAATTCATTCTCTTGGGTGAAAATAAAACAGTCACTTATGATAACTCAGTGGAGACTGGGAGAGTGCTATAGGTTTCTCTGTTAGGAAAAACAGGAAGGAAGGACTTGATGGCAATACAAGAGGCCATTCTGAACACCAAGCTGCTGGTGGAAGTGAGACACTAGCGTCCCTGCAGCCAGGCCAGCTTGGATCCTTGCTTGTGGGCTGAACAGTGTTTCTGTCACGCCTCCTCTGCCTCTATCTTCATATGTCTTCCAGGCTACCCTCAGTGTTAATTACTCTTAATGTTAAGGGTTTTTGGCTCTTCTATTTCATAGATTATTTTTAATCTCATGGTTTCTGCTCACTCAGTTTTCTTCATTTAAAATTTGTGATTGAACATGATCCATCACAGCCTCTTTGACTTCTCTATCATCACATTTCTTGAGTAAATTATGTGTGTAACTACATGTTGACTGGCTTGGGCCAGCAATCTTGTCCAGAAGTCAGGATGTGGAGCCAGGTAGTAACACAAATGTAACTGGACAAGGGCTGCCCTTTCAAAAGGAGCTTTGGAAGGACTTTACAAAAGCTGCGCAAGTGTCAAACAGTATCCTTGATGTGTTTATGATAGAGATAATGAAACATACTTCCCTCCATGTCTTCCCACACCAATTAAAAATAGGTTTCTGTACCTTCAAGGTGAGGTGCTGTGACAGAGGTTCCAAGTCTGGAAATTAGGTTAGATGAGAGGCTATTCTTGGGAATTTGATATACCTTACCTAAATTTATCATAGCCATTCCTAAGGCTATAGCAACCAATATGGGATCATACCTCAGCTCAAGGTCAAAAAATGCTTTTGTCTCAGCTTTAGTCAAAGATTTATCAACCAACATTCATGAAGTGAAGAAGAGAAGACTTAAGGATGCCAACTCTGGGGTGAAACTGCCTGGGCTTAAACGCTGGTTCCTCGCTTTCTGGATGAATGAGTGTGGCAAAGTTAATTTCTCTAAAACTTAGTTTTCTAATGCACAAAATGGGTGCAATAATAGTCTCCATGCCTTAGGATTTCTTAAGTACTAAATACAATAATCCATAGAGTTAGAGCAGAATTGAAAAGTAACTTTTCATTAGCTGTTATTATTACTATATGCCAGGCCCCTTGCTATTTGCTCTACATTTATAATTGCATTTTAATAATCATAACATTTCTACTGGGAAAGTGTTATTGCCTGTCTTTGACAGAAAAGGTGGTAGATCTGGGACTGGAATTAAAGTTTTCACAGGAACTTCCAGTCCAGTGATTTGCGACTTTATAAAATCTTCTAGTCAAAATCAAGATTAGGGTTTAAATTATGATCCCACACCAGGGAGGAAAAGGGAACTGAGTTTTGGAATGGGCAAATGACTTTTTTAAAGTTTCAAAATTATATGCTCAGAGTGGTATTAACACTTGACAACCTTAATGCTCTACAACCTTAAAACCATGCTTAATTCAACATATAAGGAGTAATGGCAGTGCATAGGCAGCCACAATGCAGAGTCCTGGAGTGCATAAAAACATCTGCTTCCCCAGAATGTCTCAATGAATCATTATGACAAACAGAAATAAAGCCAATGCATCTCACTGTATAGCTGATGCTGCTTTTCTGCTCACAAGGCACAGAAGTTAATTATTATGAACAGATGTGCTTAGATTGGACAAGAATTTATATTCCATGAAATTCAACATGGACTAAAACAACACAATATGGGTAGCATATTTGTATTTCTTGGTGGTTGTTGAAAGGGATGCACTGCTCACCATCCCAGAGCACTCATCTGAATGTCCTTAAGGGCTTGATATTCCTACTGTGAACCACTTCACATACATTTCACTCCAGAAGGGCCCACTTTACCCATTGCCATATTGCCTCAGTCCTATTGTGCCTGATATTGCTTGGCTTAGCCAATGACATGCTAGACTAATGAAGCCAGGATTATGGGTATCTCCCCCATCTGGGGAAATTAATTTTATTCAGTATCATGGTAAGGCTTTTTCACCCTTCTGGAATAGGTGATCAGGTAAGAACATGCAATTCATTAACAAAAAAACAACACTTCTCCTATAATAGGTCAGAATGCATATGCATGATTTTCACATAAAAACACAAGGCATATAAAATCCATCATTCATTCATTTATTTAAAAGCTCCTTATTTAAAAATGTAAGCACTCATGCCACTCAATAGCAAAATAAACAAATATGATTAAACAATGGACAGAAGATCTGAATAGACATTTTTCTAAAGAAGACATACAGATGTCCAACAGACACATGAAAAGGTTACCTAATCATCAGGGAACTGTAAATCAAAATCTCAATGAGATATCTCCTCAGAGCTGTCAGCAGGGCTAATATAAAAAAGATAAGAGACAAATGCTTGAGGATGTGGAAAACAGGGAACCCTGTGCACTGTTGGTGGGAATGTAAACTTGGGCAGCCTCTATGTAAAGCAGTACAGAGGTTCTTCAAAAAACTAAAAATAGAACTACTATATGATCCAGCCAATCCTATTTCTGGATATTTATCCAAAGAAAGCAAAAGCATTAGGTTGAACAGATATATGCACTCCCATGTTCAATGCAGTGTTGTTTACAATAACCAAGATATAGAAAAACCTAAGTGTCCATCGACAGATGAACAGATAAAGCAAATTACACACACACACACACACACACACACACACTATCACTCAGCTTTAAAAAAGAACGAAACTTTGCTATTTGCAACAATGTGGATAGACCTTGAGGGCATTATGCTAAGTAAAATAAGACAGAGAAAGACAAATACCATATGAGCTCATTTATATGTGGAATCTTAAAAAAGAAACAAAACAGGCTCATAGATAGAGAACATACTGGTGGTTACCAGAGACAGAGGGTTGCAGGGTAGGTGAAATGGGTGGACATAGTCAAAAGGTTCAAACTTCCAGTTATAATATAAATAAGTCATGGGAATGTAACGTACATCATGGTGTTGATAGTTAATACTGTATTGCATAATTAAAGTTGCTAAAAGAGTAAATTTTAAAAGTTCTCATCACAAAGAAAATTCTGTAACTATGTATGGCGATGGATGTTAACTAAACATATTAAGGTGATCATTTCATCATATATACACATACTGAATCATTATTATTCACCTGAAACTAATATAATGTTGTATATCAATTATACCTCAACTGAAAAAAAGGAAAAGAAGAAAACACAAGATACTTATTTTAGATTTACTCTGTTCAATAAATGAGTTATTCACTAATTAGGCCTGGGCTATTCAAAGATGGATAAGAAAATTTTCCTGTATTGCACTGTTCAGAATTTAACTTCTAAGAGATAAAATGCTCTAAACCATAGTACATGTGAACTGCTAAAATAGAAAGAGTAATTCTCATAAGGCTAATGGTGCTAAGAATGATGACAAGTTCTACAATTTGAGGATTAAATAGGAGCTGACATCTTTGTGAAAACTTTGTATCACTAACCCCCTTTAATCTCATAGCTACTTTACAGCAGTAGGTATTATTATCATTTTAAAGATGAGAAACTTGAGGCTCAAAGAAATTAAGTAACTTGTCTAAGGCACATGCAAACTCAGAGTCAGAGCCTGGAAGATTGTTCACATGCATTTAGTCATACTGCTCTGGGAAGCTAGAAAAGGAGAGGAATAATTCTCTTTGAAGTTAAGAAGGCATCATAGAAAAAGTGCCATTTGACCTGGGCTTTGTCATACAAAGATGGGAAGGGGCATTCAAGATGGAGAAATAGCTGGCCCAAAGCCAGGAGCAGAAAGGAATGAGTGAATTTGCACTGATTTGGACATATTCCAGCCCACCTTTGTGAGCAATTTTTTTCATATAATAAAACTCATTCTTCCACTTAGATATGAAAGCATGACCTCAGGCATTTGATACAAAGTTACAGTGTTGGGGAAAATTTGTACCAAATTTGTAAGACACTAAACCAAATATTATAGTCACATTGTATATTGCCCAAATATACAAAGATAAACTCATAAGTAAGAGTTTTTGAGGGACAAATTCTGTATCTAATGTTATTTCCTTAGTCAAGAACTGATAAATCATACTGAAGGTGCATAATTTCAAAATAGGCTTTTTAATAAACTTGGATGATTCTTTTTAGAGAAAAAGGACACATTTTTTCTTGGTATAGGTATGGAACTGTAGGCTAAAAATGTTTAACAGTGCTGTGCTATGTAACAAAATACATCTCTCTATATATTACATATATATGTATATGTTACATAATATAGTAGATATATGTAATATAGATGTAATTTTAGAATATATGTAATATATGATAGATATAAGATACATATGACATGTAAAAAGGTCTATGAGTAATATAGTATATATATCACAATATATCTGTAATATATATGTAATACATATATACAAAGATATATATGTAATATTAAAATACATGAACTGAGTTGCAACATATGATATCTTTGTACTTGGGTGAGATCATATGCTAAATATGGATATAATGACAGAGAAAAATGAAAAGGAAGAGTCTATATGAGAGTATCAGAAACTGAAGTCATCTGGTAATAATAGAAATCCAACTATAGTGGTATAAACACATTAAATTATCTTCCAATTTTATTCTCCCTTGTAAAACAAAACCAGTGATAAGTGGTCCCCCAGGGTCTTTCTGTCTTTCTGCTCTTTATTCCTTGGTGCACACCTTCCATCCTCAAGGCCACAAAAAGGCAGCTAGGATTCCAACAGTCTCATCCATAAGCCAGGCAAGCACAAGCTGAGGGACAAGTTAGGTCAACCTGATTTAAGGATATTTCCCAGAAGCTCTTCCCAATAATTTCTGTTTATAAGTCATTTGCTATCTCTCACTTCAAAGAAGCCTGGGAAACAATGATTTTTAAAAGCTGAGTACCCCTTAAATATGTCATGTGTATTATTAAGGAAAAAGGAGAAAATTAAAATTGTGCAGGCTAATAGAAGTTTCCACCATAGTATCATGTTCATAGATGTATGTGAGATAAACTTAACTCTATCTCCCATCTGCTAGGGTGGGTACCAGAATTAGGGCTGGAGCATGAGAGTAATGGGGACTGGTTCAGGGCCATGATTCCAATTTAGGGCATTAGCCTCAATTTTCTGCACCCTCTGGGAAGGAAAACTTCTCATCCTGTGGTTGTTAAGTTTGAACCGGATAAGTACTTGCTCATGGCTGGGGACAGCCAGGGAATGGAGCCAGTACATAGAAAAGCAGAACCAAGCCAAAAGCTCAAGTTGTGATGGCATCACATGAATCTCCAAATTCAGTCACGCTTGATGCAAGGTCTAGACCCTAGAGTTTTCAGCTATGCAAGACAATACATTCCTTCTTTTTGTAATTAGACTAGTTTGTTGCATTTTCTGTTACTGTAATGAAAACAGTCTTGACTAATAAAATTAGTTGACAGAAGATAAAAGTATGATGTAACTATAGGATGTAACTAATGCTGATTAATTAAAACTTATTCAGGGAATAGCTGCATGTAACCCAGGATCAATTCTTTTTAAAGCCCAAATGTTGTTAGTCAGTAAAATTGTTTTACTCTGAGCAGATTTAGGGTTTCTTCCTTCTGAAGATGTTTGTGGATAAACCATGTTAAGTATTTGACTGGAATGCTCTAGAGTCCTTATTTATATATATATATATATATATTTTAGAGTTCATATATTTTTTATTTGACATCACTATTCCTCTAAAATAAGTAGTCCAGTCACCATATTTCATAAAGTGCTGCTATAAGCAGGTAGTTGCCGAAAACAGAGCCATACCATATCATGAAAAGGTTTATCTGTAATAGGCTCATTATGCAATTATAAATAAACACTATTTTACCACTTTATATTCATAAAGTATACTCTATTTTAGTATATGAAAGGACTTGAAATGACTGCTCACAGATGTCTGGGGAAAATAAAAATAGATCAGAAAACTACTGTGTAGGCCAGTGTCACTTTACTGATAAAAGTAATACCTGATCGATATTCTGCAAAGACAAAGTAAAAGAAAAACAATTAAGATATACATATAATTGATGTATCAACATCACCAAGGAAAATGGTCAACAGCATTCAGGGATCAGTGCAATGCTGTGAATAAGAATTACATTTATACATGATTTCAATGTATCCTCTAAATTCTACCAAGATTTCCCCCCACAGTTCTACTTTTACTTCTGAAATACAGATTATGTCAGAACTTGGCAAGTCAGAGAGTTAGAAAGCCTTTATTATCCACTGGGAGCAATAAATTTAAATAATGTTAACAGCACTGAATGGCTGTAAATTCTACTTTGTTACTGGTTCTGTCTCCACCTATCTTTTTTCCCACCCAAGTTAAGAAATAAAAAACTGTTTCTTCACAGCAATTCATCCTTATTTAGATGACTGACTTCTATGAACCTAGGTTTTTTTTTCAATAGTTTGAGAAATACTTTATCATCATGTCCAATTCATTCAAACCTACCATTTGTGATAACCTTTTTTCACACATGGAGCCTACAGAAACACTGTACCTTCTCAAACACTTGTAATGATATATACCTCTTTGATATAGCTGCCAATATATCTTCCAGCCAAGATTTGTCCTGCTGAAGTAATATATTTTACCCAAAAATTCTGAGATGATATAAAAAATTATGGAATGCACACAATACTACATCTTAAAAGTGAAAATAAAAATTTAATAAAGGATTTAAAAGTTCACATGAAAGAAAAATATATAAAATTCTGAAAATAAGTGTATAATGGGAAAAATTTAGTCTAGTAGATGTTAAAATACGTTATAAAACTAGGGATATTACAATAGTAAATATTATATGACTAGATGGATCAAAGAAAGAAAATAGGGTTCAGATACTCATATGGGAAATTTTGATAAGCAGCTTTTCAAATCATGGGGCAACTGGGGGTAACTGGCTGGTTACTTAGGATACAAAACATTCAATCTCTACCTCAATCTTTCCCCCAAATATATTTCAACACAGTACAGTAATTAAATTTGAATGTAATAGAATAAGAAAGTATAGGTAGATAGTTTGGTAATCTTGAGACAGAGGGACTTTTCTAATAAAACACCTAATCTAGAAACTAAAAAAGTTAAACTTGATATGCCACTGGGAAATGTTTAAAAATTATGTATATTTGATATATTCCTGCATCCTATCCATTAATTTTCAAAAACATAAAAGTCCTAAGCAAGGTTAAAATACAAATATTAAATTGGGAACATATTTGGGAAATATATGACAAATAAAGGTTTACTATTACTCTTTCAAACTATAGGGAAAGAAAAAAGAAAATAGCCAGTACAAAAACAGATGAAGAATTGAGAGAAGCAATGTTTGAGAGGCAAAGAAGTTGAAAGGCAACAGTCTTGACTAGACCTGGCATTAACAGAAGGACAGAAGGAGTAAGTGTTGGGCCATGCTGTTGTTGAGAGAATATGCTGATGTAATATTTCTGGAAACAGATTTGGAAATAGTGCAATTACTAAAAATACATGAACTCTGACCCAGCAATCCCACATCTAGAGGTAAATCCTAAAGTTCCAAGTGGCCTAAGTTGTAGTTCAGTGCTGTTTCTAATAGTGGAATGCCTCCACATCAGTCAGTAATAAATCAGTGCAACAAAATGGAGTTTTCACATAATCGGGAGCTCTGCATCAGTAACAACAACAACAAAAAGCTCTTGTAGAAATGTCTGTTTCTATTAGGTAGTAACAGAGAGGTGTGTTTCTGTATTTGCAAATATAAAAAGATGTCTGGAAGGTTGCTTACTAAAATGAAAACCATGGTTTCCTCAGGTTGATGAGATTTCAGGTGCTTTTTATAATATTATTTTCTCACAGAATTCCGTGTAACTATATGATATGATAAAACTATATGATATTTTGAAAATTATAAATAAAGCACACGCTATTTTGGAAACTAAGAAAATTACATAAATATATAAAGAAAGCAAAAAAAATGTTCCCTCTCTGCTACCTGTAACTTGACAATTATGTGTTGATGTGGGCTAATGCATGATTTAGGGCTAGAATACATCGTGTTCACCAGTGATTTGGAATGAAATCTAAAATAGGTCTCCTTCAATGTGGCATGTTACATATAATGTTACCCCATCACTTATAACCACCTACAGAATTTCAAAGCATAGAATTATTTCTGCTAGATCTCAATTCATAGATGAAAAAAGCATAAGCACAAAATAAACTGGTCTGGAACCTGATCACGAAGCTCAAAGTGATTAAAATGAATCATCACACACTTTTTTTATTTACTTATTTTTTTTTTTATTAAGGTATTGTTGATATACACTCTTATGAAGGTTTCACATGAAAAAACAATGCGGTTACTACATTTACCCATATTATCAAGTCCCCACCCATACCCCAATGCAGTCACTGTCCATCAGTGTAGTAACATGATACAGATTCACTGTTTGCCTTCTCTGTGCTATACTGTTTTCCCCATGATCCCCCACACCATGAGTACTAAACATAATACCCCACAATCCCCTTCTCCCACCCTCCCCACCCACCCTCCCACATCCCTCCCCTTTGGTAACCACTAGTTCCTTCTTGGAGTCTCTGAGTCTGCTGCTATTTTGTTCCTTCAGTTTTGCTTCATTGTTATACTCCACAAATGAGGGAAATCATTTGGCACATGTCTTTCTCTGCCTGGCTTATTTCACTGAGCATAATATCCTCCAGCTCCATCCATGTTGTTGCAAATGGCAGGATTTGTTTCCTTCTTATGGCTGAATAGTATTCCATTGTGTATATGTACCACCTCTTCTTTATCCGTTCATCTACTGATGGACATATAGGTTGCTTCCATATCTTGGCTACTGTAAAAAGTGCTGCAATAAACATAGGGGTACATATGTCTTTTTGAATCTGAGAAGTTGTATTATTTGGGTAAATTCCAAGGAGTGGGATTCCCGGGTCAAATGGTATATGTATTTTCAGTTTTTTGAGGAACCTCCATATTGCCTTCCACAATGGTTGAACTAGCCTACATTCCCACTAGCAGTGTAGGAGGGTTCCCCTTTCTCCGCATCCTCGCCAGTATTTGTTGTTCTTAGTCTTTTGGATGCTGGCTATTCTTACTGGTGTGAGATGATATCTCATTGTGGTATTAATTTGCATTTCCCTGATGATTAGTGATGTGGAGCATCGTTTCATGTGTCTGTTGGCCATGTGAATTTCTTCTTTGGAGAACTGTCTCTTCATATCCTCTGCCCAATTTTTTAATCGGGTTATTTGCTTTTTGGGTATAGAGGCATGTAAGTTCTTTATATATTTTGGATGTTAACCTCTTGTCAGATATGTCATTTACAAATATATTCTCCCATACTGTTGGATGCCTTTTTGTTCTGTTGATGGTGTCCTTTGGTGTACAGAAACTTTTTAGTTTGATGTAGTCCCATGAGTTCATTTTTGCTTTTGTTTCCCTTGCTCGAGGAGATGCATTCAGGAAGAAGTTGTTCATGCTTATATTCAGGAGATTTTTGCCTATATTGTCTTCTAAGAGTTTTATGGTTTCATGACTTACATTCAGGTCCTTGATCCATTTTGAGTTTACTTTTGTGCATGGGGTTAAACAATAATCCAGTTTCATTCTCTTGCATGTAGCTGTCCAGCTTGGCCAACACTAGCTGTTGAACAGGCTGATATTTCCCCATTGTATGTCCATGGCTCCTTTATCATATATGGTTGGGTTAATATCAAGGCTCTCTAGTCTGTTCCATTGGTCTATGGATCTGTTCCTGTGCCAGTACCAAATTGTCTTGAGTACTGTGGCTTTCTAGTAAAGCTTGAAGTTGGGGAGTAAAATGCCCCAGCTTTTTTCTTCCTTCTCAAGATTGCTTTGGCTATTCGGGGTCTTTTGTGGTTCCATATGAATTTTAGAATGATTTTCTCTAGTTTGTTAAAAAATGCTGTTGGTATTTTGATAGGAATTGCATTGAATCTGTAGATTGCTTTAGGCAGGATGACCATTTTGACAATATTAATTCTTCCTATCCATGAGCATGGGATGTGTTTCCATTTATTGGTATCTTCTTTAATTTCTCTCATGAGTGTCTTATAGTTTTCAGAGTATAGGTCTTTCACTTCCTTGGTTAGGTTTACTCCTAGGTATTTTATTCTTTTTGATGCAACTTGGAATGGAATTGTTTTCCTGATTTCTCTCTCTTCTAGGTCACTGTTAGTGTATAGGAATGCCATAGATTCCTGAGCATTAATTTTGTATCCTGCAACTCTGCTGAATTCAGATATTAGATCTAGTAGTTTTGGAGTAGATTCTTTAGGGTTTCTTATGTACAATATCATGTCATCTGCAAACATGGACAGTTTAACTTCTTCCCTGCCAATCTGGATGCCTTTTATTTCTTTGTGTTGTCTGAGTGCCGTGGCTAGGACCTCCAGTACTATGTTGAATAGAAGTGGGGAGAGTGGGCATCCTTGTCTTGTTCCCAATCTTAAAGGAAAAGCTTTCAGCTTCTCACTGTTAAGTATAATGTTGGCTGTGGGTTTGTCATATATAGCCTTTATTATGTTGAGGTACTTGCACTCTATACCCACTTTGTTGAGAGTTTTTATCATGAATGGATGTTGAATTTTGTCAAATGCTTTTTCAGCATCTATGGAGATGATCATGTGGTTTTTGTCCTTTTTGTTGATGTGGTGCATGATGTTGATGGATTTTCGAATGTTGAACCATCCTTGCATCCCTGGAATAAATCCTACTTGATGATGATGAATGATCCTTTTGATGTACTTTTGAATTCGGTTTGCTAATATTTTGTTGAGTATTTTTGCGTCTATGTTCATCAGGGATATTCGTCTGTAGTTTTCTTTTTTTGTGGTGTCTTTGCCCAGTTTTGGTATTAGTGATGCTGGCCTCATAGATTAATTTTGGAAGTATTCCCTCTTCTTCTACTCCTCGGAAAAATTTAAGGAGGATGTGTATTAGGTATTCAGTTAATGTTTGATAAAATTCAGCAGTGAAGCCATCTGCTCCAGGGGTTTTATTCTTAGGTAGGTTTTTGATTACCAGTTCAATTTCGTTACTGGTAATTGGTCTGTTGAGATTTTCTGTCTCTTTCTGGGTCAGCCTTGGAAGGTTGTATTTTTCTAGAAAGTTGTCCATTTCTTCTAGGTTTCCAGTTTGTTAGCATATAATTTTTCAACTATTCTCTAATAGTTCTTTGTATTTCTCTGCTGTCCATAGTGATTTTTCCTTTCTCATTTCTGATTCTCTTTATATGAGTAGACTCTTTTTTTTTCTTGATAAGTCTGTCTAGGAGTTTATTTTGTTTATTTTCTCGAAGAACCAGCTCTTGTTTTTGTTGATCCTTTCTATTGTTTTATTCTTCTCGATTTTATTTATTTATGCTCTAGTCTTTACTATGTCCCTTCTACTGACTTTGGGTCTCATTTGTTCTTGTTTTTCTAGTTTTGTTAATTGTGAGTTTAGACTGCTCATATGGGAATGTTCTTCTTTCCTGAGGTAGGACTGTATTGCAATATTTCCTCTTAGCATGCCCTTCACTGCATCCCACAGATTTTGCGGTGTTGAATTATTGTTGTCATTTGTCTCCATATATTGCTTGATCTCTGTTTTTATTTGGTCATTGATCTATTGATTATTTAGGAGCATGTTATTAAGTATCCATGTGTTTGTGGGATTTTTCATTATCCTTGCATAATTCATATCTAGTTTCATTCCTTTGTGCTCTGAAAAGCTGGTTGGTACAATTTCAATCTTTTTGAATTTACCGAGGCTCTTTTTGTGGCCTAGTATATGATCTATTCTTGAAATTGTTCCATGTGCACTTGAGAAGAATGTGTATTCTGCTGCTTTTGGGTGTAGAGTTCTGTAGATGTGTGTTAGGTCCATCTGTTCTAATGTGTTGTTCAGTGCATCTGTCTCCTTACTTATTTTCTGTCTGGTTGATCTGTCCTTCAGAGTGAGTGATATGTTGAAGTCTCCTAGAATGAATGCATTGCATTCTATTTCCCCCTTTAATTCTGTTAGTATTTGTTTCACATATGTAGGAGATCCTGTGTTGGGTGCATATATATTTAAAATGGTTATATCTTCTTGTTGGATTGATCCCTTAATCATTATGTAAGGTCCTTCTTTGTCTCTTGTGACTTTCTTTGTTTTGAAGTCTACTTTGTCTGATATAAGTACTGCAACTCCTGCTTTTCTCTCCCTATTAGTTGCATGAAATGTCTTTCTTCATCCCTTCATTTTTAGTCTGTGTATGTCTTTGGGTTTAAAGTGAGTCTCTTGAAGGCAGCATATATATGGGTCTTGTTTTCTTATCCATTCAGTGACTCTATGTCTTCTGACTGGTGCATTCAGTCCATTTACATTTAGGGTGATTATGGATAGGTATGTACTTATTGGCAATGTGGGCTTCAGATTTGTGGTTACCAAAGGTTCAAGGTTAACTTCCTTACTATCTAAGAGTCTAACAACTCACTTAATATGCTATTACAAACACAATCTAACAGTCCTTTTTTTGTTTTCTGTTTTTTCCCTCCTCCTTTTTCTTCCTCCTCCATTCTTTGTATATTAGGCATCATATTCTGTACTGTTTGTCTATCTTTGACTGACTTTGGGGATAGTTAATTTAATTTTGCATTTTCTGAGTAATTAGCTGTTCTATTTTCTTTACTGTGGTTTTATTACCTCTGGTGACAGCTATTAAACCATAGGAACACTTCCATCTATAGCAGTCCCTCCAAAATACACTGTAGAGATAGTTTGTGGGAGGTAAATTCTCTCAGCTTTTGCTTATCTGGGAATTGCTTAATTCCTCCTTCAAATTTAAATGATAATCTTCTGGATGAAGTAATCTTGGTTCAAGGCCCTTCTGCTTCATTGCATTAAATACATCATGTCACTCCCTTCTGGTCTGTAAGGTTTCTGCTGAGAAGTCTGATGATAGCCTGAAGGGTTTTCCTTTGTATGTGATCTTATTTCTCTCTCTGGCTGCTTTTAATCATCTGTCCTTATCCTTGATCCTTGACATTTTAATTACTATATGTGTTGATGTTATCTTCCTTGGGTCCCTTGTGTTGGGAGATCTGTGCACCTCCATGGCCCCAGAGACTATCTCCTTCCCCAGATTGGGGAAGTGTTCAGGAATCACCTCCTCAAAGACACTTTCTATCCCTTTTTCTCTCTCTTCTTCTTCTGGTACCCCTATAATGCGAATATTGTTCCGTTTGGATTAGTCACACAGTTCTCTCAATATTCTTTCATTCTTAGAGATCCTTTTATCTCTCTGTGCCTCAGCTTCTTTGTATTCCTCTTCTCTAGTTTCTATTTCATTTATCGTCTGCTCCACCATATCCAATCTGCTTTTAATACTGTCCATTGTGCTCTTCAATGATTGGATCTCCAACCGTAATTCATTCCTGAGTTCTTGAATATCTTTCCATACCTCCATGAACATGTTAGTGATTTTTATTTTGAACTCCCTTTCAGGGAGAGTCATGAGGTCCATATCATTTAAATCTTTCTCAGGAGTTATATTCATAATTTTCCTCTGGACCAGGTTCCTTTGGTGTTTCATATTTGTGTATGGCGCCCTCTAGCGCCCAGAAGCTCTACTCTCTGGAGCTGCTCAGCCCCTGAAGCAATGTCGGGGATTGTAGGGGAGTGGTATTTTTGCCTTGGGGAGGAAAGAGCTGTTTCCTGCTTCCTTGCTGCTATGCCTGTCTCCACTGCCTGAACCAGTGGGCCCAGCACACAGGTATAAGCCTCTGTGCTTTGCAGTTTTAGTTGCTGTAGACAGATCTTCCCTCTGGCTGGCCTAAAGCCAGGGTAGGGTTTCCCGGTTTGCAAGCCAGGTGGGGCTGGCCAGGAGAAAGGCATTGTAGTCTGCCTGTCACAGAAGGGGTTCTTGGAGCTGTGTAGGCAGCCAAGGAGCTGGAGCACCTGAAGATCGTGAAAGCTCCCAACCTGCTGGGCAGAGTGCACCTGGACAATTTTGTCTACCTGTCCTTTCTCCTGAGCAGTAAGCTCTGTGCAGTCCTTGCCCCTTTAGCAGCCCTCTTGCTAAGGGCTTCTTTGTTAGGAAGTCTCTCAGACTGCCTGCCTTTCTTTTGTCCCAGAGCAGCTGGATATGGATTCCTGCTTTCCACAAGCAGCTGGAATCTTAGTCTCTTCAGGAATTCTTCCTGTCTTAGCTTTCCAACCCCCTAATTATGAGAATATCATGAAGCACCATGAAATATAGGTTTGTGCTCCCAGAACAGATCTCCAGAGTTAGGTATTCAGCAGTCCCAGATCTCCACTCCCTCCCTGCTCCATTCCTCTTCCTCCTGCTGGTGAGCTGAGGTGGGGAAGGGCTTGGATCCCACAGGACCACAGCTTTAGTACGTTACCCTTTTCCGTGAGGGCTGCTCTTGTCTCCAGGTGTATGTAGTTTGTTGCAGTCCTCTTTCCTGTTGCTCTTTCAAGAGTAGTTGTAGTAGTTATATTTTCATATTATATGCGATTTTAGGAGGAAGCCTCTGTCTCACCTCTCACACCACCATCTTTGATCATCACACACTTTTAAAAAATGCCTGGTCACTTAAATCTGGTGACCTTGTCTGCTTGGAGCACAAAAAGAGCAGAGACATCACCATAGCTGGGGTTGTGGCTTGAGTTTGTAAGTATGGGTGCTAAGCTGTAGGGGTAGGTGGGAGGAACAAGAAGGGTTAATTTAGCACTTGGAAAAAAGGTTAATGAGAAGCTTCCATTCTTTCCTCTATAAGCATCGCATATGTCTATCAGATGAGACATCAGCAATGGAATGATAAAGAGCTCGCATGGTAGGAAACATTTGCTACTATTTCCAGGAGAATTCTTCCCGCCCACTGGCAGGTATCACAGCTCCTATGAGTGAACTTTAAGACTTCTATCATCAGACAGAATCCCAAGAGAGGGACAGATTCCGGAGTTCCTGGCTGACGTAGGCACAAAAGCCAAGACTGATAAGCCCCAAAATATGCGCTATTCCTACAGTTCACTCTGAGAAAGATACAATTATACTTGTGCAACAAAAATCCAAGTTATGCCTAGCAGTGCCCAAACTGTAATGCAGTAAAATGATCTTCAGTGGTGCATGACCATTGTTTTTTTACCTTCCATGAAAATATCCGTATGGTTTACTAGGAGTGGAATCCTGATAGCATTTTTAGAGACACATTTCACATTCGGCATTTAACAGTCCCATTTCCACACTCTAATAATAATGCTACAATTTGTCCAGCGCATACTGATGGCTTTTCTAATGTGTGTGTCTTCAGAAGGTAAATGAACACCACTGTTGGATATGGGATGAAGTAGAAATTGGTATCGATTTGGAGCTTCTTCTTACTCCATGGGTTGTCAAGACATGTTCCTAGAAAGTTTAGTGTCTTTTGTTCTCTTCTTGTTTGGATCATCTAAGGCTGCCTGTCACAGTGAGGGATCTGGGAGTGGCCTGTGGTAGGAGGGCTGAGAAGGGAGCTTCTCACAGGTCTGCCAAAAGCATCAGCATCAAAGGTGTTACAAGGTAAAAAGGCAACTTGAACTCTTCTTCTTTAAGAGTCGGCCTGTGCCTTTAAACCGGAAAGAGCTGCCAATCCCAAAATTATCCTTCCCTTTCATTGGGTATGCCTCTTTTGTAAAACTGCTGCAGAAACCCATGTCTCAGTCTAGTCCCCAACTGTAAATGTAAGTGAGCAACCAAGAATCCCAAGACATATGAGGGTAACTAACAGCTTAAAAGAGAAAGGCCAAGGTGAACAGAGATAATGCAGGTAACACAAGAGAATTTAAAGTATTCCTGTTTTCAAAGATGTAAGAAGACATTACATCAAGTTTTTAAAGAGTTTTACTTAAAAATATTACATTCTTTCCTTCCTCCCTTCTTATCTATACCTTATAATTTTTGAAAAAGGGACAATCAGAAAATAAGATTTATTAGAATTTTTAACAATAGCATGATTGATATTTATATATACTAGTAAATGTGTAAAAAATAGAATAGAGGTGGATGAAAACGATAGAGATTTGGAAAATAAAATAAAAAATTCAAAGGGAAAAGGAAAAAATTAAAGTATAGAAGGCAAATATACAAGATATCAGTTTAAAAGATATCACAGAAAAAAATAAATGAAAAGCATAGACATAGTAAATTGTAATTATTTGCTAAAGAGACATAAATCTTCAAATTTTTCCCACTAACTGCAGAGCAAGAACTAAAAACAGTATCTTCCTATAACAATAAATTACATAGAATGAGAATGAAGATGATGGTGATGACAAACATTGGCAAATTCTTGCACACTTTTAGAAGTCCAGGTTTAAAAACAAATCTTAAGTTTAGACAAGAAATAAGAAGTCATTAAAACAGGCTACCTAAACAAAGCATGTGTGTGATGGTTCTGTAACATGTTAACTTGGCTCATTTTCCAGAAAATTGGCAACATTTCCTAGAATTCCCTTGTATATTTCAGGTGTGAGTGCCCCAGAAGAGAGATTCTTAGGGATTTGAAAGGAGGAAGGGAAACAGCAGCCATTTTGTGGTTCCTATGCATTGTTTCTGATCTGCTAACTTGCTGCTCAGTATAAAGCAGCAGCTAAGTCTACAGCCCTTTTACCTTCTCCTGGATCCTTCTTAGCTACTCTGCTTAGCCAGGTTGTGTGTTTAGTTCTAAGAATGCTGCTTCTGCTGGATATCCTACTTACTAAGATCCAGAGATAGATATGAGTTTCAAATCATCCTTGTGAGGTTCCAACTAGTGCTTGTGGGTTCCAGCCTACCTGTGACCCTCTCTTCCTTAGTGTCCCCCCTGGAGATTTCAAGTTTAGCATCAGATAGCTACAGCCTTACTGAGGCTGTTTAACTAGTTTCAACGAATGTGTAAGCCAGCTCCCTTAGTATATCCTTATCTCCTATTTATTCTGCATCTATGGTTGATCATAGACTGATGCAATGAGATCCTCCTTAGCATAAGATTTCTGATCTGCAGCATGGAGGAAGCAGACTATCTCAAAGCCAGAATGCTATGCTCAATCAAACTGTCACTTCAACATGATGGGAATATAAAAAATCATTTTTGAATACAAAAGACCTCAGAAAATTTACCCACAGTTTCCTGAAAAAGTAAGATGAGCAAAACTAACTACAAATCCAACAAAAAGAAGGTAAAACTAAACATAAGTTCAAGTCTTAGTTTTATAATAATGCAACAGGTCAAGAAAGCTCCATGGATATGTCTTCAAGAAGACAGTATTCACCATTAAGCAAACTGTATGATCAAAATCCTGGAAGTGTGGTTATGATATACAGTTGCAAAGAAAAAAAACATATAATCTTTTTTTAAACAAATAAACACAAAACACAAAAGGAGACTCTAAGAAAAAAAAAGAGCTATGGTTCATAGATGAAAAAAAGCTAAACGAGTGTGACTTAAAGCAATTAACAGGGTATACCAGAATTTTCTGGAAAAATAACAGCACATACAGACCATGAAGAAATCACAGAGGGATAAGGGGGCCTAAGAATATGAAGTCATGTGATTTGTAATTTGTATTTAATTTATAATAGGTTCTAACTATAATAATTACCCCATGATATACTTTTTTTCTTTAAAAGTTTTTATCCCTTATGGGAATTTTGCCTTTAAACAAACATTTCCCTATAATTATTTGAAAATCTAGATTTATATATGAAAATGTATTTTTGTTTTTAAAGTTATTTAAACTACATGAGGCAAGGCCTTTGCCTTCACTGAAATTTTTGTACCTTCACTTCCTAAAATAATGCATTGCACATAGTCGTGCTTGGTAGATATTTCTTGAGGGGTTAATTAATTTTAAAATTTTAGGAAGATTTCGTTTGCTGTTTAGAAATCGATGGTGCACTCTGATTTTTAGGATAAAATTGACCAAGTGTTATTAATGGAAATAAACTTATAACCATTAAAAAACACAATTAAAATTACAATAACTTCAACTTCTTAATGTTTCCTTGTTTTTTTAACTTTTGATTAAGTTTTTATTACCAACTAATTCTATTTTTAAAGCATTGATTATAGCAAATATCTCCTGTTCTTTTGTGTTCTTTTTCTTCTGTTACATTTATATAAAAAACATAGCATTTGTAAATAAGATACTACTAGCTTTTTTTTTCTGGAAGTGAGCTTGGGATATCTCATTTGCTTCATATGAGAATTTTTCCTTATTTTCTAACTTTCTTACTGATAATGTAGTATCAATATTTATGAGAGAAAAAATATATAAGTTAAACTAATGAGGAGCTTCTATATATAAGTATCTGAATATCCATTGCTATTATTAACAAAAAATAAAGTGCAAGGTTGTAGTATATAGTATGAAACCATATTTTAAAAGTCCCTCTCTTTGTGTCTATGTGGGTATTTGCACATACATTTCTGTGTGGAGATACACACCCAGTTGCTTTTGAGTTCATTTGAGAAGTAAGATAGTGGTTGGAGGAATGAAAGGGAAGGGTTGGATTTATATTGTACTGTTCTTTTTTTTCTTCCCATTTTTAAGTGATTATGACAATTTTTTAATACATAAAAGGTTAAAAAGTAAAACTCATCTCCTCTTGCTTTTAAGAACATTCTTCCAGCAATTCTCTCTTCTTTCTCCATCATGAGTTTCTCTTGCCACTGAATCATTCCCCTTTTTATTATCTTCCTAATATTAGAAACAAAATAAATGAACAAATAAAAATCACTCCCTTGGCTCTATTGCCCCCACTGCTACATTTTTTTTTAATCCTTACACATCAAAAATTGTTGCAAGGTTTTTCTTTTTCTTTCTCAGTCACTGTCTCTAATTATCTCTAGAATCCATTGCAAGCATGCTCTTGCAATCCTCCCTACAGCCCCACCCCTCCACAATGTAACTGTTCTTGTCAAAATTAACAACGTCCTCCAAGTTGTTACATCTTACCGACAATTCTCCAACACATTTTACTGGATATTTTAGCAACATTTAGCACAGTCAGTCCATCCTCTTCCTTGAAATAGTTCATTCTCTTGGTGTCCAAGACTCCACACTCTTGGTTTTCCTCCTACACTGCTGGTCTCTTTTCCTCTGTCTCCTTTCCTGGTTACTCCTAATTTCTCCTATCTCTTAGCCTTAGCTTGGACCTTATGCTCTTCCCTAGCTACATAGACCCTCTTGTTGATCTCATCCAGCCTCAGCTTAAATACAACTATGTGCTCATGACTCAAATCTCTATTTCAAGTCAGCCTGGGGTAACCTTTATTTCATAACAGTCATTCGATCCTTTTACAAATCCCAACAACCCTACTGTCAAAAACATATACCAGGGCTTAAAGATGGTGGTGTGAGAGGTGAGACAGAGGCTTCCTCCTAAAACCTCATATAATATGAAAATAAAGCTACTACAACTACTCTTGAAAGAGCAATGGGAAAGAGGACAGCAACAAACTGCATACACCTGGAGACAAGAGCAGCCCTCACAGAAAAGGGTAACATACTAAAGCTGTGGTCCTGTGGGATCCAAGCCCTTCCCCCACCCCAGCTCACTGGCAGGAGGAACAGGAATGGAGCAGGGAGGGAGTGGAGATGTGGGACTGCTGAGTACCTAACTCTGGAGATCTGCTCTGGGAGCACTAACCTACATTTCATGGTGCTTGCATGATACTCTTGTAATTAGGGGGTTGGAAAGCTAAGACAGGCAGAATTCCTAGAGAGACTAAGAATCAAGCTGCTTGTTAAAGCAGGGATCCATACCCAGCTGCTTGGGGACAAAAGAGAGGCGGGCAGTCTGAGAGACTTCCTAACAAAGAAGCCCTTAGCAAGAGGGCTGCTAAAGGGGCAAGGATTGCACGGAGCTTACTGCTCAGGAGAAAGGACAGGCAGACAAAATTGGCCGGGTGCACTCTGCCCAGGAGGTTGGGAGCTTTCACGATCTTCAGGTGCTCCAGCTCCCTGGCTGCCCACACAGCTCCAAGAACCCCTTCTGTGACAGGCAGACTAGTGCGCCTTTCTTCTGGCCAGCCCCACCTGGCTTGCAAACCGGGAAATCCTTCCCTGGTGTTAGGCCAGCCAGAGGGAAGATCTGTCTATAGCAACTAAAAACGCAAACCTCAGAGGCTTATACCTGTGTTCTCAGCCCACTGGTTCAGGCAGTGGAGACAGGCATAGCAGCCAGGAACCAACAAACAGCCCTTTCCTCCCCAGAGGCACTAATATCACTCCCCTACAATCCCCACATTGCTTCAGGGGCTGAGCAGCTCCAGACAGTAGAGCTTCTGGGCACTAGAGGGCGCCATACACAAATATGAAACGACAAAGGAACCTGGTCCAGAGTAAAATTATGAACACAACCCCTGAGAAAGATTTAAATGATATGGACCTTATGACTCTCCCTGAAAGGAAGTTCAAAATAAAAATCATTAACATGCTCATGGAGGTACGGAAAGATATTCAAGAACTCAGGAATGAATTCCGGTCAGAGATCCAATCACTGAAGAACACAATGGACTGTATTAAAAGCTGATGGGATACGGTGGAGGAGACAATAATTGAAATAGAAACTAGAGAAGAGGAATACAAAGAAGCTGAGGCACAGAGAGAAAAAAGGATCTCTAAGAATGAAAGAATATTGAGAGAACTGTGCAACCAATCCAAACGGAACAATATTCGCATTATAGGGGTACGAGAAGAAAAAGAGAGAGAAAAAGGGATAGAAAGTGTCTTTGAGGAGGTGATTGCTGAAAACTTCCCCAATCTGGGGAAGGAGATAGTCTCTCAGGTCATGGAGGTGCGCAGATCTCCCAACACAAGGGACCCAAGGAAGACAGCAGCAAGACATATAGTAATTAAAATGGGAAAGATCAAGGATAAGGACAGACTATTAAAAGCAGCTAGAGAGAGAAATAGGATCACATACAAAGGAAAACCCATCAGGCTATCATCAGACTTCTCAGCAAAAACCTTACAGGAAAGAAGGGAGTGGCATGATGTATTTAATGCAATGAATCAGAAGGGCCTTGAACCAAGATTACATTATCCAGCAAGATTATCATTTAAATTTGAAGGAGGGATTAAACAATTCGCAGATAAGCAAAAGCTGAGAGAATTTGCCTCCCACAAACCCTCTCTACAGTGTATTTTGGAGGGACTGCTATAGATGGAGGTGTTCCTACAGATTAATAGCTGTCACCAGAGGTAATAAAACCACAGTAAAGAAAATAGAACAGCGAATTACTAAGAAAATGAAAAATTAAATTAACTATTCCCAAAGTGAATCAAGGGATAGACAAACAGTACAGAATATGATACCTAATATATAAAGAATGGAATAGAAAGAAAAAGGAGGAAGGAAATAAACAAACAAACAAAAAAAGAATCTTTAGATTGTGTTTGTAATAGCATATTAAGTTAGTTGTTAGACTTTTAGATAGTAGGGAAGTTAACCTTGAACTTTTGGTAACCACGAATCTGAAGCCTGCAATGCCAATAAGTACATACCTATCCATATTCACGCTAAATGTAAATGGACTGAATGCACCAGTCAAAAGACATAGAGTCACTGAAAGGATAAAAAAACAAGACCCATCTATATGCTGCTTTCAAGAGACTCACTTTAACCCCAAAGATATGCACAGACTAAAAGTGAAGGGATGGAAAAAGATATTTCATGTAAAGAACAAGGAGAAAAAAGCAGGTGTTGCAGTACTTGTATTAGACAAAATAGACTTCAAAACGAAGAAAGTAGCAAGAGATAAAGAAGGACATTACATAATGATAAAGGGGTCAGTCCAACAAGAAGATATAACCATTATAAATATATATGCACCCAACACAGGAACGCCAGTATATGTGAAACAAATACTAACAGAATTAAAGGAGGAAATAGACAGCAATGCATTCATTTTAGGAGACTTCAACACACCACTTACTCCAAAGGACAGATCAACCAGATAGAGATTAAGTAAAGACACAGAGGCACTGAACAACACACTAGAACAGATGGACCTAACAGACATCTACAGAACTCTGCACCCAAAAGCAGCAGGATATACATTCTTCTCAAGTGCACATGGAACATTTTACAGAATAGACCACATACTAGGCCACAAAAAGAAACTCAGTAAATTCAAAAACATTGACATCCTACCAACCAACTTCTCAGATCACAAAGGTATAAAACTAGAAATAAATTTTAGAAAGAAATCAAAAAGGCTCACAAATACATGGAGACTTAACAACATTCTCCTAATTAATCAATGGGTTAACGACCAAATCAAAACAGAAATGAAAGAATATATGGAGACTAATGACAACAACAACACAAAGCCACAACTTCTGTGGGACGCAGCAAAGGCAGTTCTAAGAGGAAAGTATATTGCAATCCAGGCCTATTTAAAGAAGGAGGAACATTTCCAAATGAATAGTCTAAAGACACCATTACTGAAATTGGAAAAAGAAGAACAAATGAGGCCCAAAGTCACCAGAAGGAGGGACATAATAAAGATCAGAGAAGAAATAAATAATGTTGAGAAGAATAAAACAATAGAAAAAAATCAATGAAAGCAAGAGCTGGTTCTTTGAAAAATAAAAAAAAATAGATAAACCCCAAGCCAGATTCATTAAGAGAAAAAGAGAATCTACACACATCAACACAATCAGAAATGAGAAAGGAAAAATAAAGACAGACCCCACAGAAATACAAAGAATTATAAGAGAATATTACGAGAATCTATATGCTAACAAGCTGGAAAACATAGAAGAAATGGACAACTTCTTAGAAAAATACAACTTCCAAAGACTGACCAAGCAAAAAACAGAAAAACTTAACAGACCAATCACCAGCAATGAAATTGAATCAGTAATCAAAAAACTACCCAAGAACAAAACCCCCGGACCTGATGGATTCACCTCTGAATTCTACCAGACATATAGAGAAGAAATAACACCGATTCTCCTTAAAGTTTTCCAAAAAATAGAAGAGGAGGGAATACTTCCAAACTCATTCTATGAAGCCAGCATCACTCTAATACCAAAACCGGGCAAAGACCTCACCAAAAAAGAAAATTACAGACCAATATCCCTGATGAGTGTAGATGCAAAAATACTCAACAAAATATTAGCAAACAGAATCTAAAATACATCAAGAGGATCATACACCATGATCAAGTGGGATTCATCCCAGGGATGCAAGGATGGTACAACATTTGAAAATCCATCAACATCATCCACCACATCAACAAAGAGAAGAACAAAAACCACATGATCATCTCCATAGATGCTGAAAAAGCATTTGACAAATTCAGCATCCATTCCTGATTAAAACTCTCAACAAAATGGGCATGGACGGCAAATACCTCAACATCATAAAGGCTATATATGACAAACCCACAGCTAACATACTTAATGGCGAGAAGCTGAAAGCTTTTCATCTAAGATCAGGAACAAGACAGGGATGCCCACTCTCTCCACTGTTATTCAACACAGTAATGGAGGTCCTAGCCACAGCAATCAGACAAAACAAAGACATACAAGGCATCCAGATTGGTAAAGAAGAAGTCAAATTGTCACTATTTGCAGATGACATGATATTGTACATAAAAAACCCTAAAGACTCCACTCCAAACTACTAGAACTAATATCTGAATTCAGCAAAGTTGCAGGATACAAAAGTAACACAGAAATCTGTTGCTTTCCTATACACTAATGAAGAACTAACAGAAAGAGAAATCAGAAAAACAATTCCATTCACAATTGCATCAAAAAGTATAAAATACCTAGGAATAAACCTAAGAAAGGAAGTGAAAGGCCTGTACTCTGAAAACTACAAGACACTCCTAAGAGAAATTAAAGAGGACGCTAACAAATGGAAATGCATCCCATGCTCTTGGCTAGGAAGAATAAATATTGTCAAAATGGCTATACTACCTAAAGCAATCTACAGATTCAATGCAATACCTCTCAAACTACCAATAGCTCTCTTCAATGAACTGGAACAAATAACTCTAAAATTCATATGGAACCACAAAAGAGCCCGAATAGCCAAAGCAATCCTGAGAAGGAGGAATAAAACAGGGGGAATTATGCTTCCTGACTTCAAGCTCTAGTACAAAGCCACAGTAATCAAGACAATTTGGTATTGGCACAAAAACAGACCCACAGACCAGTGGAACAGAATAGAAAATCCAAACATTAACCCAAACATATACAGTCAATTAATATTTGATAAAGGAGCCTTGGATATACAATGGGGAGATGACAGCCTTTTCAGCAGCTGGTGTTGGAAAAACTGGACAGCTACATGTAAGAGAATGAAACTGGAGTACTGTCTAACTCCATACACAAAGGTAAACTCAAGGTGGATCAAAGACCTGAACGTAAGTCATGAAACCATAAAACTCTTAGAAAAAAACATAGGCCAAAATCTCTTGGACATAAACATGAGCGACTTCTTCATGAACATATCTCCCTGGGCAAGGGAGACAAAAGCAAAAATGAACAAGTGGGACTATATCAAGCTGAAAAGCTTCTGTACAGCAAAGGACACCATCAGTAGAACAAAAAGACATCCTACAGTATGGGAGAATATATTCATAAATGGCGTATCCGATAAGGGGTTGACATCCAAAATATATAAAGAACTCATGCACCTTTACAAACAAAAAGCTAAGAATCCAGTTAAGAAATGGGAGAGGACATGAATAGACACTTCTCCAAAGAAGAAATTCAGATGGCCAACAGGCACATGAAACGATGCTCCACATCGCTAATCATCAGAGAAATGCAGATTAAAACCACAATGAGATATCACCTCACACCAGTGAGGATGGCCAACATCAAAAACCCAAACAACAACAAATGTTGGCAAGGATGTGGAGAAAAGGGAACCCTCCTACACTGCTGGTGGGAATGCAAATTAGTTCAACCATTGTGGAAAGCAGTATGGAGGTTCCTCAAAAAACTCAAAATAGAAATACCATTTGACCCAGGAATTCCACTCCTAGGAATTTACCCTAAGAATGCAGCAGCCCAGTTTGAAAAAGACAGATGCACCCCTATGTTTATCGCAGCACTATTTACAATAGCCAAGAAATGGAAGCAACCTAAGTGTCCATCAGTAGATGAATGGATAAAGAAGATGTGGTACATATACACAATGGAATATTATTCAGCTATAAGAAGAAAACAAATCCTACCATTTGCAACAGCATGGATGGAGCTAGATGGTCTTATGCTCAGTGAAATAAGCTAAGCCGAAAAAGGCAAATATTAAATGATTTCACTCATATGTGGAGCATAAGAACAAAGAAAAAAACTGAAGGAACAAAACAGCCGCAGACTCACGGAACCTAAGAACGGGCTAATAGTTACCAAAGGGAAAGGGATTGGGGAAGATGGGTGGGAAGGGAGGGATAAGAGGGAAAAAGGGGCATTATTATTAGCAGATGTAATGTTGGGGGGCATGGGGAGGGCTGTACAACTCAGGGAAGACAAGTAGTGATTCTATAGCATCTCACTACACTGATGGGCAGTGACTGTATTGGAGTTGGTGGGGGGACCTGATGAAGGGGGTAGTTTTATAATCATAATATAATTTGTCTGATTTTTCTCATACTATTCAAGATCAAATAGACAACATTCAGCATGGTATTGATACGTTTTCACAAATGCCTGGATTGTTAAATTGCTTTTCTTTGTTTCATTGGATATGGCCTATAATTGTAGGTCTAATACTGTTATGCATTTGTATTCCTGTTCTCCCAGTGTGTGTGCGGAAGGCAGTTGTTCGTCTTTTAAAGCCAATACAAGCATATGCTACTTTTCAAGAATTAACTTCAAGAAATAAGTGATTCCTTTTAAATAACTTTGTGAAATCATATACTGATTCCCCACCTGCATTTGCTGCAAGAAAATAATCACGTATATTGTGATTTTATCCAGAATTATAGCTGCTGGCTGTCCTCTCTTTCGTATCTCCCTGTTTGGTCCCAGGAGATGGCTGGTTAGCCAGCGACGGGTAAGATTCCTCATGGGAGGAACAACCTAAGACAGGCACAGTCGCAAGAGACCTCAGGTGAGCAATGTGGTGGCCAGCTGAGGTGAGGCATAGAACCTCACCCCTCCAGACGAGAGAGACATTGCCTGTGACAAGCTATGTCACAGGCTGAGCCCAGCTAATCATTATTCTGGTACCTTCCACAAATATATGCATATGCATATGCATCAATTAAAACAAAAAAGGGGGAAATGTGGGATTCACTTATAATTTAAGTATAAAAATCATATGAATAATCATAGTTGACTTGATTGATTATAGTAACTGAATTCGTTTCTCTGATATGACTGCCTTTGCATTGTTCACCTTGTGAGAACTTGTTCACTATGTTCCTTGCATGGTTCACCTTGTGGGAGCTTGTTCACTGTATTGGAACTTGTTCGTTATGCTCCAAAAGATTGGAGACTGTTGAGAATTAAGCTTGGAGTTGATTAATGATAGTGTATTGAGTTCCCTATGCAGAATTCTATTGTTGTTAGCAACCATTTGATCAATAAATGTGAGAGGTGCTCAAAAAAAAAACCATATACCAAATCAGACCATTTCATACCTCTAATTGTAGCATCACGGGTGTGGTCACTATTGTCATTCCCCTGGATGCTTTTAGGCAGTGTCCCAGTGGGATCCTTGCTTGGATTCTTCCATTTAAAGTTTACCGTCCACTCAACAGTCATGTATGCAAGTCAGATCAATCAGCCTTCCACATGAAGCCTTATATGGCTGCCCATTTTACTTAGTATAAAAATCAAAAGTCCTTACAGAGCTCTCCTCCAGCTTTCTGACCTCTTTCCCCCTCTTCCCTCCTGGCTTTTCTGCTCAAGCTGCACGGTCCTTTGCTGTTCCTGGAAAGCATCAGGCTCTTTACTATCTCAGGGACTTTTGCATTTCCCAGAGAGAAGCATCATTCACTTCCGCCCTCCTCCAAATCTTTGCTCAGATGCCACTTTCTTAGGAAGACCTTCCCTGATGGACATATTTAAAATTCAACTACTTTCTTTACCAAGCTCCTGCATTTCCTCTCCTTTCCTGATTCAGATTTCTCCAATACTTATCACCATCTGACATTATAAACTCTTCCTTTTTTGTTGATAGTCTATTTCTCTTCAGCATAATAAATTCTAGGAGGTAAGGGATTTTTATTTTATCAATGTATTTCAGTATCTAGAACTGGTGCTTATGAAATAGTTATTGCTCGTTAAATACTTTAGTTCACTCATTAATATGTGAATGAATTAACAATCATGCCTGAGAGAAGCATGTATTGAAAATTGGGGTCCAGAGCTAGTCACCTGGGAGCCAGAGGGGAAAAGCAAGAGCAGAGATTCTGGAGCAAGTTGGGGAAAGTTGGTTAATAATAACATTAATGGGCCAGCTACAATGAAGTTCCACTGCAATCATTTCTTTAAAGATCCAATGGGAGGGAGGTTTTACATTGCTTTGTGAATTATAAGAAGGGTTGTAAATTCCAAATACAAAAAGACTTTCCTTCCTTTTGTCAGTGATGAGAGTTGCACCATGCCTAGCACGGGCACATATGCTTTGTTCTCCACACTCTCACCAAGGTGGTTTTAGAGCTTGGTTCTTTTTCTCACACGTCCACTGCTGTCCCTGTCTTCACTGGCCTTTCTTGTTCTCTACTTTCCTCAGTCACTGCAAGAGCTCTTTCCATTTTGCTTCCCATACGCATTTGTTCCATCATCTCTTACTCTTCCCACATATTAAATCAACCACCCATCACCACAAGCATGAATGCTTTTCCCTGGCCCATTTCCTCTTTTCCTTTTTCCAGCATGTGCCTTCTTTACAGCAGTTAGCCTCTCATGAATTCTTATAAATTTCCCATCTTTGGATTTACAGACAGTGTAATTTGTATGTTAGGGACAATTTCTTCTCTCTATTCCACATAGAATTGGTAACACATTTTCAAAAATTTATTTTCCATGTGGAAATGTCCTATAGTTGGATAGAAAAAAAAAACCACAAACTTATCCTATAGTCACTGGGCCAAGTTGTCACTAAGAATGTAAATGAAATGGAGACAGCATACCATACAATTCTAATTCAAAGGAAGGAAAGAAAAAAGGAGGGAAGGAATAAAGGAAGGAAGGGAGAAAGGAACAAGGCAGGCTTTCAAGTTTTCAAACCCTTCTGTAAATTACAAAATAACATGCCCAGGTTAAGTTCTTCATTAGAGTTGATTAAATGATATTGCTATAATCAGTATGGATATTCTAGTTGGAATAAATTAACTTTTTTCTTTCTTTTGGTTTGGTAACTTGCAGAGGGCAGGGGTGAGTAGAAATAAGAAGCAATTAAAATAGCATTAAGTTCATAAATGCCAAGCATAATGAGATTCCTATTTGATTTCCCTTAGCACATAAATTAGAGGAACAATTCTACCCATGAAACAGATTTTTGAGAAACCACATCAACCTTCATCTACTCCAATTCATTCCATGAAGTAGGTAAAATATTTTTCATCAAGCACATAACAGTGAGACACAGCAATGCTCCTGTAAGGAACATTGCTTAATACTTTATTGCTCAATTGAGAGAACAGATGTAAAAGATTGCATATAATATCATGTTTTACGGTTTAAAAGCAATTTCTCAAAAATACAACAAATCTATAAAGTTTAAAAATCGTATCTATCATTCACTTGTGTCAACCCAATTTCCTACACTGAACAGAGAAAAAAACATGGCAGAATAGCAACTATTCAAAGTTGAAAATATGTATAATGTTTAAGTTTAATAGCCAGGTAAGCCCTCAAATTTAGACATATTTTAAAGTGTGATAAGAATGTATTGTTGTTTTCAATGAAAGATAAATTTCCCAGTCTTTCTGTATCTTAATTAGGTAGCTAATAGCTGCACTAAAATTTTATTTTGTTGCCTTGTACTTTGACATTTCTTGTTCCAAAAAACCTAAATGCAACCTTTCAATGGCACAAAATAAAATCAGTAGTTCTTATAGTTCATCATATATTTATACATGTTTAAATAAAGACTATACCAAATTATTTTAGTAAAATTGCTATAGAATATTGTCTGTACTATAGAAGTCAGGTACTTTGGGTACGTTGGGTTCAGTCCAAGAGTGTGAGAGGAGAAAATGAGGTACAATACCAACTTCAAAGTCACGTACGAGTCATGATTGACCTTGGCTTAAATATTAAAATTGCAGTATTAACAGACTCCTCTTTTGGTAATCAACGTATTCCCTTTTAGTGATATATGAGTATTTCTTACTTATGTATCACTAAATAGTAATCAACTTATTCCCTTTTAGTGATATATGAGTATTTCTTACTTATTATCACTAAAATACATACATACATATATATATATAACATATATGAGTATTTTTTCCCTGGAATTTGTGGCTTTAAAAAAATTCTCAAACCTGACCAAGGTGAACTCAGTATACTTACCTATAAAATGTATGAGGAAGGCAGGGGAAAGGATGATAGGACAAAGGAGTCATCCTACTAGATATTTTCTAAGATCCCCTCCAGTCTTTACATCTATAATTCTTTGGAAAAAACAATACATATAAACAAGAGTGTACAAATCCAAGCATTAAAACAGTAATAATAAAACAGTTCACTGGGGGCAAAAAAACAGAAAAGGCAAAGCAGTAAACGTGAGCCAAGTGTTTGAATGTTATGCTCGTTACAGGTTGAGGAGCAGCTTGGAGTGTTAGGATGCCCAAGCAATGAGTAAGGAACCCACAGCATCCATGCATTTCTAGTCCCTGGAGCTTGTTCCTAGGGAGCCATTACTTGTGGTGGTTTATTTTGTGCATCAACTTGACTGGTCCACAAGGTGCTCAGATATTTGGCCAAACATTTTTCTGAGTCTGTATGTTAAGAGTGTTCCTGGATGAGGTTAACATTTGTGTTGGTCAACCGAGCAAAGCAGACTGTCCTCCCCAGTGCAGGTGGGCTTCACCCAGTCAGTTGAAAGTCTGAATAAAATGAAAAGACTGAGTTATAGGCACTTCTCCTGCCTGTCTGGGCTAGGTCATTGCTTCTTTCTGCCTCTGTCTGAGTCTCACGCCAGCAGGCACTCAGATGTGAACTTCCACCATCACCTCTGAGTCTCCAGTTTGCCGGCTGTAGATCTTGGCACCTGATGGCCTCCATTATTATATGAGTCCATTCCTTACAATATATCTCTTTATGTATACAGAAGTTTTGTTTCCCTGGAGAACCCTAACAGAGCTCTCAAACCAGATGGAAGTTCTGGTGGTAGGTGCCTTATTGTGTACTGACTCTGCAGTTCCTGCCTCTGATGATGTTGGTAAGGGAGTTAGCGAGGTTCTTAAAAATATCTTTAATTTCTTTGACTCAACATGTGCAATCATTTGCTTGTCAAAATGTCTAAATAACCCTACATCTGCTTGTCAAACTGTCATTTGTAATTCAAATGAAGTATTCATGTTAGTCAATCATTACTAAAGATGATTTGCAGACAGTGATTTAAAGTCCTATTGGGCATCATAAGTTTAGAATCTATGGCAGTCACATCACTTTGAATCGCAGAATATGAGAGAGAGACACAAGGTCTTCTGCAGCATTCCTGAGAGATAATTACCTAGTTTCAATAGCTCCATGAATGGTGCCTTACTAATTCTCACATCAGCCCCTCACAGATGGGAAGTTCTGTGTTAGTTGCATAAGTCACCGTAAACAAGAAAGTATTACACCAGGTGGTTTTTAAGAAACAATGAAAGAAATATAACCCTTAAGTGTAATGACTCAAACTTAAGAAAATTAGTAAAAAAAAATGTAGTTAAACATCATATAAATGAATTGATAAATTTGCAGATGAGGTGGCATGTATTCTTCATAGTCTAGGAGCTAATAGAGAATGTTTAGAAGAAATCTGTAATATGAAATACAGAAATAATAAAGAAAAAACGTCATTTTCAACCCAAATGGATATTCTTCCCAAAGAATCTGGATCCACTTACAAAGGAAGATAATGTTATTTCACTTGACTGTTCTAGGCTAACATGCTGCACTCTGACTTACTGATAACTACAAAGTGTGTACCATAAAAAAAATAAACAAAAATAAATCAAGGTCAGGTCATGCAGGACACACATATACAAAACCTAATCTAGCTTGGCCAAAAGAAGAGAAAGTATTTTAGGACTTTAGATATTCATAAAAATAAATTAGTCACCATGAACACCAGCACGTAAAGAAATATAAGCCTGGAAATTCTACTAACTAAAAAGACTCTCATGTCAGCAGGCAAGATGTTCTGTTTAAGACTGATATGTTTTTCACTGTCTATTTGGCATTTATGCACTGTTTGAGGGATGGGGGCATGGTATGCAGCAAAGTTCAAAATTCCCAAGGGAAATTTGGGAGTTGTAAAGGCAATAGATGTAAAAAAAAATTACAGGGCTATGTATGTATACTAAATATATTTTAGAGAAAAAAGACTATGAATCTGGCATTCAAATACAGTACTATAAACTAGGTAAAATAAAAAAACATCTATTCATGTGACAAGTTGTATTGTTTACTTAAGCTGTTTCTTTAGCATCTGTTGTTATGACATTGCTGGTTGTGCTAGTGTTCTAATGGGAACAGGCTGTTGTTTTTCTAGAATGACTGCAATGAGAAAATATGAAAAAAATGGAGATAGTAATAAGCTCACCTAAGAAATTACAACTAAAATGTGTGGGGGCAAGTATCAGCAAGATACTGAGGGGAGAAAAGAGAGAATAAAAAAAACATGAAGGGAGAATGTTAATCATTTAACGTACATATATGTGTATATATATATATACATATATATATATATAATGATGAGTTGTACATTTAAAACTCTTTCTATAATAAAAAGTAAAAAAGTCACCATTAGAATTCCATGATCACAAGGAAAGATAAGCAATGTCATCAGGTTTCCAGATATTGTGTGCCTAGAATGTGCCAGACACTATGTGTAGGGGTTACAGAGATGAATAAAACTCCATTTCAGGCCACCAATAGGAGAGAGATAAATATACCAACAATTAGAATTAGCGCTAAAAACCTCAAAGAAGGATATCATGAGAGAAGAGAATCTCCTATTTAGAAAGCACAGTAAAGAGCTTCAGCAAAGGAAAAAGAGAGGGCACATCATCTGGGGAGAATGGAGTGCAAAGCTGAGTCAGGGACTGGAACGGTAGGGTTGGGTAAGGTGAGAAATTAAAGTAGGGGCCAGACCATGAACAGCCCTATAGTTCATGCTTTATAAGAAAATGGGGATGTATTGAAAATGTTAAACAGGTAGTGACATATGAGATATTAATTCTAGAATAATCATTTAGAAATAAGGCATATATTAGATTTGGAGAATAACATAATATGGTCCAGAGATGGTGATGAGGACTTAACTAAATTGGCAGTAATAAAAAGAATTTAGTAATAAGAAGGGAGTAGATTTGTGGTAGAATCTGTAGGATCTTAGGCTTAATAAGAAAATGATTAGTTAAGAATTGGGAAGATCCTAGGATAATTTTCAGTAATGCCATTCTTTTGAATATGGGATATAGGACTAACAAGTTGGAAGTGTTGTTTTATATCAGTTAGGAATTTAAAATTGCAATAAAGAAAACCAACTCTGGCTAACGTAAGCCAAAGAAACAAAGACAGAGACACAGAGACAGAGCGACACACACAGAGTAACAGTAGGTCAAAAGGAAGGATATGAAATATTTCACAGAACAGAAGAAAAAAATAACAATTCCACATATCCAAACAAATCTAGGGCTGTTACCAAATCTGAACAGAAAGAAGAATCGAAAGCACTACAATTGGTTCACTCAACTCAATATTCAAAACCCAGGAGTCTAGTCTTAAAGACTGCCTGGAAAATTACACCCCTATACTTTGGCAAAGACAGGCAGGTGATCTTACTCACCGTTCCACTAAGAAAGGGGAAATTCACTGCTCATAATGGGTTTCTGATGGAGATAGGGAGTGTTAATGTAAGAATTTAATGGATAAGATGAAAAAAAATGAAGAACAAGTAGTTTTATACCTAGAAAGGCCAATGCAGAGTGAGGTCATGAAGACGTCACAGTCTAATGCAATTAGAATTAACTGGGATGATGAAATTGCTGCTGGAAGTTAGGGAAAGGGGAGGTTATTTATGTCCAACAAATATTGATAGTTAGCATGAGGGAATAAACAGCCTAACATGGAAAAACATATTCATAGATAAAAAGACTTGTGGAGACAAACTTATCCTGATAATACAAGGAAGAAAAGGGGCTTAATAAATGCCAACTGTGTTATAGTGGATTAGACTGTTACAATAATACCATTCCAAATTAAAGTCAGTAGGTTCTAAAATATAAATACAGAAGAGGTCTTTATGTAAAATACAACTGTACATAATTGCAGCATTCACATCACTCTAAAATCCAGACTTTCAAGAAAAGTTACTGATAAGATGGCACAACACTCAAATTTTCAGTCTGCATGAGTGTTTCAGAATTTAATTATGAGTTTGCAGTTTTGCAACTGTCATGTTACCATCATCCATCCAATTGTAAATTCTGAAGTGCTGTGAATCCACATGCTAAAACAAATTCTTTAGAAAAGCCTTTAGCAGGACTCCAGCTTAAAATGCATTTATAATTAATTTACATCTATAAATGCTGATACCAATTAGCTTATGTTGTTAACAATGAGTACAAGTTGTAGGAAGTATTATTTATATGGGAAGCATTCTGATCAGTCTTTTAAAAGAAAAGGTATTTTAAAATTAGATCTCTTTAGCCATAAGAAAGTGAAGCTAACACTATACCTCTGGTTCTGGAAGTTGGATTCCTGGACTTTGGCACTACTGAAATACCAGAACCACACCAGTTGCACCTCCTATTTCCCATCTTGATCATCAAATATGTCTCCAGATGTTACCAAATGTCCATGGAAGGCAAATCCACCTGGGTAGAAAACCACTTCTCTAAGAGAAAGAAAAATAACACCTTTTGCCCACTCTGCTTTTAAGTAAGGGACAAAAATCCTCCAACTTCTATGTAAAGTCATGGAGAGGCACAAGTTCAATTCATGATCTTGGCCTCAGCGAATGATGTATGGCATTTTATCATCACCTCATTATCTTATTTTGAGGCAATTTGTAAAATATGCACATTATAGAGTAAATGTGATACAAACTCTACTCTCCAGGAGATTAAATTCTCATAAGCAAAGTTCCTTTAGTAATTTTTAATATGTTATCATTTCTTATTTTGCCTTTACAGAATACAGTTGTACATATATTACACAAACTTTCCTTTTCACAAACAGTTGTCTCTCGAGTTTTCGCCTTTCGGGTGACAAGTAGTCGAACTTGGGTTTTGAACCAGGCTATGGCCCAATAACATTTACATTCTCTCTGGATGCTAAATATTCCTATCTTCCAAGTTTTGAAAAAGAAAAGGAGTTTAAAACATTCTGAGCAATCACTAACTGATAAAAACAACTAGCAAGAACCTGGAATCATGCCCACGTTCATGGGAAACCCTGAAGCACAGGCAGGTTAATTAGCTTTATCACACACGTAGCGAGTGGCAAAACCATGATTTGAGTCAGGGTCCTTCGCACCCCAAAGCCAGGGAATATTCTTTCATCACGGCAGATTGCCTCTCGGTTTTAGGCCCAACTCTTTCTCTGTTCTTTCTCCCTGAAAGAACTGGCATCAATTACAACCTCTAAACAGATTTCAAAAACACATGTTATTTTTTAGAAATGATTATTCTCAATTATTCTTGGACTCAAATAGAGCACAGATATCTCTATTTTTATATCACTTATTTATGTCAATTTTTGGTGTCAATACCTTTTCATAGTTCTAAAATCACTGAATCTTCAATTAATCACCATCTTTTGCTCTGTATATAAACTGGCTATTAAGTACCACTGCTCTTTTCCTTAAAATGCCTTTTACGTGCACTACTCCTTGTAATCCATCCCCAAAGTCAGTATTCTTTTTTGAAGGTATAGGCCTTCAAAACCCTTTGTGGTGTAATTACAAAGCCTTGGTGAAACACAACCTTCTTACTTTCAGTTTCTACTTTCAATATCTTGCTATGAGTTGATGATATCATATAACCCTCTTGGATTTAATTGATTTATCAGGTTTTTAATTATCATTCCTCATGCATCTGGATTAAAATACTTTTTTATCTCATGGTATGAACCCTTCAAAACATGCTGGTCTACAAGGGCACTGTTTTGCAACTTTTGTACGAATTTGAATTGTAGTAGTTTTTTTTATGTCTCTTACCTTTAGATCCTCTAGAGGGAGTAAAGGCTCCTCCTCCATTTGCTGCTACTACAGTACATACTGGAGTTTCTGTTTTCTTTACAAATGCAAATAGAAATGTAAAAACAGTAGCTCCTTCTGACATAATCTGAAACTTGGCTCCTGGGCTAACAGAAATAGATACCATGACCTTAGTACCCTGAGAGCTAAGGGAAGCCAGGAGATTCAGATCTGTTTGAAGAGACTTCTCCTGTACAAGAGAAGTATAATCTTATTATATTTACACAGTTTGTTCTAGACTTTGAAATTCATATTAACATTCCTGAAGGGAAGATAGTTCTGTAACTGTGAGCCATGCAATCAGAAGAGAAAATTATTGCTCCTGGTTTAACAAATGACTGCATTCCTCAAAAAAAAAAAAAAAAACATTACCCCTACCAATTACTCCCCCAAATACCCATTTCATCAGGGAGATATCTGCTGGCGATGTGGGTGGGATGGAGGTGGACTGAAGAGTTACTTTGTACTTTGCATTATAGCTCATTATATTAAAAATGGAGAGGCTGGCACAAGACCAGCTCTCTGAATCTGCACTTAGTTAACCTTGTTACTAAAGCATCATGCCTGAGGTCACTCACCTCCTTTCATATTTATTTTTAATTTATTGCTAGTTTTAAAAACTGTGCATATTCTACTTGTATCAACTATGTGATCCACAAAGCTATTCCTACCCTAAACCATGAAAAGGAGATGAAAACTACCTCCCAGATCACTATTCACTTACATTAAAAATCTTTGCTGTAAGTCCCACACTTTGCTCCCTAAACCAAAGCTTATGTACATTATGAAACCTATTCTTTTGTTAAAATCTGAGGATATCTTAATTTACAGTTGTCCTACACTTTCAATTTAATTTCTATATTTTAACCTGATCTTCCTTTTATTTTCACACTTTAAGAAAATTATATTTAGAAGAGATGTTCCTGAAGTTCCTTTAAAAATATCTATATTCAATCATTTTAGAATCAGGTGCTAATTAGTAAGATAAATTAGTAACATTAAGTTTAATCCTCCAGTTGGTTATTCTGATGTTGAAGTCAGAACTGAACTTAGAAATCCCCCAAAGAATGATCGTTAATACCAAGAATATTGAGTTCCAATCATTTTTCCTATGAGATGAGTACAGTTATTAGAAATGGCATCACGAAAGTTATTGAAAACAGTGTTGCTGACTGCCTAGACTGGAAACCCTAGTATGTTGATTTGGGATCTCAAGTGGTATCAATGCCCTTCCTTTTTAAATCAACAGGAAAAATATCTCCATATCTCTTTGCCTATTCAAGAAACAGATTTATCTGTGGAAAGAGTTGCTGAGGAAGCTACAGTTACCCCCATTCTCTACTGAAAATGCCTACACTTCAGAGCTAATGTTGTCCATTTTTGTCTAAATCTTGAACTGAATAGAAGTTACTCTACTTACCTTCCCAGCAAACCTTTCCTCTCCTCCTCCCACACCAAAAAGAAAACAAAAACAGAAAGGACTGTGACCATCTCTCTTTGAATATTACTGCATCAATATTAAAACCTACATATTTGTTTTCCTCTCTGAATCTAATGAAATGACTTGTTGTAATCTATGGAGGTATAACTGTTAGAGAATAAACATATTCAAAACTTGTAAGGTTAAATGATTGACAATGGCATCTTTCATCTGCAGAGTAAAAAGTCCAATCATCCAGAGATATTCTCTCTCTCTCTTAAAATGCAAAGCTCCTTGGCATCTGAAAGAAGAGCATGACTAGTTTATTGACTGTTTTGACATTTTATTGACAGGCCATAAACACTTCTTCATTTCAAAATGTTGGTTTTTTGCTGTATTTCTGTGCATTTTCCAAAGCTGATGAGCCAGTGGTGGGCTAGCATCAAATCATTAACCCATAAAGACAATGTTACTAGAGAACAATTTTTGGTCAGAAAACTAGAGTACTCAGATCTACAATATGAACAGTTTCTCCTCTCAATTCTGCTTAGGTAATATGTTTACATGCTTCTGTTTTATATGGATATATAGTTTATATAATCTCAGGAAAATTTTAGAAACTATTTTATAAATCAATTTTAAAAATTCAAACATATATTAAAAGCCTTTGAAATTTAATTATGCAATAATATGACAAGGCATACTTTTCTAAAATGGCAGACACACACAAATACATATTTCTCATGAATTTTCATTTTGAATACCAGGAAATACCACTGAGGGCTCAGACCACTCTTTATCTTAACTTCTTCCTACATATTTTCTAACTCCATCCTTTTGAAAACAAAAGCTAATCCAGATGTTATTTTGGGAGCAGATTACTTTGCCCAATTTTTTCCTAGAGAAGCACATTTTAAAGAGATCCCTTGAATGCAAAGAAAACACACAGATTCCATCAAAACTATTGTGCAAGAACACTATGCCTCTTATGGTGACAAAAGGAAATTAAGGAAGAACAAAATATCTGACAGAGATTACAGATCTGTCTCTGGTCCACAAAAGCATTGTTCAGGGGAAACCAGCCGAGGAAGAGTGCAGGCACTTCACAGAAGTCAAGGATATCTTAGGACACATTCGATCTCCAATATCTACTCTGTATTCATTATAGTGCTGCAGATGTCAAGTCTCCCTGCTATGACAGAGTACACTCACAAGCTTATGAATGAGAAGAAAGTACTCATTTATACCAAAAGAAAAATAGTGGCAAGTCCATTAAGCCAGTTGTAAAGTTGTCACTGTGAATAGCAAACTAAGAATCAGACTCTGTCAGCCCATAGCTACATTCACTCCCCTTCCAGGAATGCCAGCATCTGCGCTTTTACTTTTGCTGCTGTTGTTATTAAGGTTTTAAGGGCAGTTTCCTCATGATATGTTAGAATATTTAGGTTTCTTCCTCTTTCATTTGCCATCAAAGCTGACTACCATCCTTCCTTTATTCAGATCAAGTAAAAGAAGCTGGGCAGAGAGGGCCCCTGGCTCTCTCTGAAGCATGGGACAAGGGAACCCAATATGCCCATCTCCCTGGAGATGGTATAGTTATTTAGATACAGCTATAATTCTGCCAGCCATTTTATTTTATTTTATTTTTTGATTGTAAGAGAATTACACAAATACTCCTACTGTAAATCAATTAACCAGGTCAGCAACATAAACAATGACATAAGCCAATACCTACTTCTGTTTGGGGCAATACAATGGCTTGTAATCGTAAACGACCTTTCAAATGAAAAAGAAACAAAAATTGGTAACACATTTATCTTCTAAATATATTGCTGGGCTAGCCCCAAAGAAAGAAACGCATAAAACACAAAATGAAGTAAAAGCTTTGGATGCAAGGTAAGCAAGAAAGACAAGTTTCATTCTGAGGGTTTCTACCAAATCTTGGGGACCCAAGTTTGCACTTTCATGGATTCAAGATCTGCTATGGAGAATCTCCTAAAAAGCCCTATACCAGAATCCATGCCCACAAAGGCGGGTCCTCAGAACAAGGGTAAAGTAGAAATAAACATGTCAAGCAAAAGGTACTGTCAAGGCCATTTGTATGTCTAAAACGACCCTGGATGATGAGGGGAAACAAAATCTCCTGTGAGAATTTATAACCCCAAGCAGTGTTTTTTGTAACTTTAAGGTCTGAATTTATGCTCTCTCTGAGATTCAAAAAAATCCTCAAAGAGAAATTTAAATTTAAAGTGTCTCCAGATTGATAGGGCTTCCATCGAACTGAAGAGTAGGAAAGCTACCTGACCAGCATGTTAAGCAGGTAGAAGAAAGGAACTGAGGGTTTCTTAATGCCTTATTCAGACTTCCCTTTGATCTTCCTCATTTGAGGCTAGACCCTCTTCTCTCTCCTCTACCTGTTTTCCAAAGTGCACAACTCTGGTTTTATATATACAGAGAATAAACCTCTAGTCTCCAAAAAGAAAAGCAAGAGGGGAAAGAGTGTTCACTGTTCTTTAATCAGACTTCTGAACGTCCCTATTTTTTCTCCCACCCCCAATACACACACACACACACACACACACACACACACACACACACACATGCACGTGCAACATTGTATACTTCCGTCTTAGAACGTGGTGTCTATCTGGGGTTGTCCAGGCCAGATCACTTTGTTTCTTCACTGCCAACACTTAAGTATAATTCTGTTTTGTAAAGTAAGTTACCATATCTCCATTGAATTCTAAATCATATATTGTGATTGAGGTTACAAATGGCTCCTAATTTATTGTGCTTCTTGTTCTCTGGAGCAATTTCATAAAGAACATCTCATCGGAGACTAACTTTGTGTTACTGGTTCATATTTTCTTTGGTAGTTTTGAAGTGATTTTAGAGAGAAGGTGGAGGTAGAAATGTCTTTATTAATCTTAAATTCAGAGACCCATCCTACTACTTTAAAAGTAAAACTTTCCCAACAACTGAATAACACTAGGAATTCTCTAATGTTGGTGTTAATTTAAAGAAAATTCAAGTAGGTCACTTACCTAGTCTAAAGGACTAACAGGCCACCAGCTAGAACCCATTTAAATTGAAATCCAAAGTAGAATTCTTCAAATAATCTGTCATCTACGTGGTAAGATTCTACATAATTTAGTAGAAATGTCTCTGCAGAATTTACTAAATGCTTTTGTAATGAAAACTAAAACAACAGTATCGTAGAGTGTTAAAATCTAGGTCACCATATAAAGTTGTACTCTGCACCAATGTGCCATTTTTAAAGGACTTCGTCTTCATTCATGTAGATATTGCTGATATAGATGTCATGACAATTTTCCAGCAGAAAGTAGGCAAAGGTCTTATAATAACGACAGCATATTAGTATAACAATTTTCTGACATATGGAAGTAAAAATGCTTTAAAGAGGTGGTCCCTTCTCTTAATTTACACAGTCACTGTACAGCCTCATAGCAGTCCTGAATCAAACTACCTTGGCAATCAAATTCGACCCTGCAAGTGCTCTGTCAGGGATATAAATTCCAAAGCGTAACTTTAAGCATAAGTTATGAACTGAATTGTGTCCTACAAAATTCAAATGTTAAAAAATTCAAATGTTCTTAATCCCAAATATTATGGTATTCGGAAATAATAAAAACCGCTAGAAGCAGTTTTCTTTCAGGGGCCTGGCAATGCACCTTCACTGTCTTCCCTCAAGAGTAAGGGGAGTCTCTCATCCTACTTCATAATTTAGTTTGCAGGAGTCTTTATTACCGTTTCTTCAACAAGGTTTCACCTGGCCCCTTACATTGATGGCATCCTGCCGACTGGACTTAGTGAGCAAGAAGTAGCAACTACTCCAGACATTTTGGTGGGACATATTCACGTCATGGATGGGAAGTGAATTTGAAAAAATCCAGGGGCCTTCTACCTCAGTGAAGTTTCTAGAAGTCCAGTGGCACTGGGCATGTTGAGATATCCGTTTTAAGATGAAGGATAAGTTGTTGGGTCTGACCCCCCTATAACTGAAATGTAAGCACAACACCTAGTAGGCCTCTTTGGATTTTGGAGGCAACATATTCCTCATGGCTGTGCTACTCCAGTCCGTTTGGCAAGTTACTAAAAAAAGCTGCTAGTTTCAGTGGGGCCTAGAACAAGAAAAGGCTGTATAAGTTCCAGCCATGGTGCACAATAGTCTGCCACGGGGGCCACACGATCCAGCAGACCCAGAGCCGTCACAGGGTCAGTGGGAACAGGGACGCTGTTTGGGACCTTTGGCTGGTGCCTACGGTGAACCACAGGGCAGGTCCTTAGGATTCTGGAGCATAGCCCTGCCATCCTCTGCAGATAACTACTCTCTTTTTGACCTGCCACTCTTAGTAGAGAATGTAAATTTAACCATGGGCCACCAACTTACCATGGAACCTGAGTGTCCATCATGAACTGGGTGTTACCTGATCCACCAAGCCATATAGTAGGGTGTACACAGCAGCATTTCATCACCAAATAGAAGTGAGATCTTTATATAAATATATATAAATCGGGCCCAAACAGGCCCTAAAGGCATGAGTAAATTACATGAATAAGTGGTCAAATGCCCATGGTCTCTGCTCCTGTTTAACTATCTTCTCTTTCCCAGCCTGCTGCTATGGCCTCTTGGGGAGGCTCCAGGATCAGGTGACAGAGGGAGAGAAGACGGTTCTGTACAGTATGTAGGCACCCTCCCAAAATAGACAGCTACAACACTATTGCCCCTTCCTGAGACATCCCAGAAAGACAGGAGTAAAGGGAAATCTTCCCAGGAGATAGGACTTAAAGCAGTATGCCTGGTTGTTCACTTTGCTTGGAAGGAGGGATGGCCAGACATGTGATTATATACAGATTCATAGACTGTAGCCAATGGCTTTGCTGGATGGTCAGAGTCTTACAAGGAATATGACTGGAAAATTAGTGACAAAGAAATTTAGGGGATAGGTATGTAGATAAATCTCTCTGTATGGACAAAAAGATGTGAACATATTTGAGTCCCATGTGAATGTTCACCAAAAGGGAGCTCAGCAGAGGAAGATTTTAACAAAGAGGATAGAATGATCCATTCTATGGAAACCAGTCACCCTCTTACCCCAGCCACCCCTGTCATCACCCAATGGGCTCATGACCAAAATAGCCATGGTGGCAGGAATGGGGGTTATAAATGGGCTCAGCAACATGGACTTCCACTTCCCAGGGCTAACCTGGCTGTGGCCACCAGTGCTTGCCCAATTTGCCAGCAGCAGGGACCAACACTGGGTCCCCAATAGCTCATCATTCCCCGATTATTCAGCTACATGGTGGCAGGATGATTACACTGGACCACTTCCATGATAGAAGGGATAGTGTTTTGTTCTTACTGGAATAGACACTAGCTCTGGATATGAATTTGCCTTCCCTGCATGCCATGCTTCTGCCAAAATTACCATCTGTGTACTGAGAGTAATGTTTCAGCCACAGTCATGGTATTCCACTTCCACACAGTGTTGATCGAGGCACTCACTTCACGGCGAATGAAGTGCAGCAAAGGCTCATGCTCATGGAATTCACTGGTTTCCCCATGTTCCCCACCCTGTTGAAGAAGCTGGCTTGATGGAATGGTGGAAAAGTCTTTTGAAGACTCAGCTACAGTACCAGATGAGTGGCAATACCTTGCAGGACCAGGACAAGGTTTCCCAGAAAGCTACATATGTTCTGAATCAGTACCCAATAAATATATGATGCTGTTTTTCCCATAGCCAGGATTCACAGGTCCAGAAATCAAGCGGTAGGATAGGAGTGGCATAACTCACTATTACCCCTAGTGATTTACTAGTAAAATTTTTGCTTCCTGTCTCCTTCAATCTTATGCTTTACTGGCTCCAAGTCAACAGACAAAGCAAGAAGTTACTGTGCCTGATGGGATGACTGACCCTGACTAATACAACAACTTTTGCAACAGGAAGAGACAATTCTAAATATGCCTTTTAGAAGAATTATGAAACCAGTTGGTTCCACAAGGTCTGGTTTTGCTACACACATCCTTTTAGAGACAAAGTGGTCAGATTTTTAAGAATAAAGCATTCCTTACCAGGCCTCATTTCACTGGCACCTATATTAAGAGTAAAACAGAGACGTGAGCAGTATGATGACTCCCTCAGTGTTCTTCAGAGGTTTCGATATGCCACCTAGACACTGATGATGAAGATGCTTCTGCTTAGATCCAGAAGCCTATTCACAATGTCATCCAGAAATTTTAATAGTTCCTTCCTGTGTATATTATATACAGAACATAAAGTAAGCATGTATATAAAAATTATGTTTAAGTCATGATTATTAAGATTAGTCAATTCATTCAGTTATCCTTAATTCATTCAACAGATATTTAATCAGCACCTAAACAGTCCAGGGCATACTACTGGGTCCAGTCTTGGTCATGCACTTCATTCCTTATCTAATATCCAACATGAGTCTGGAACATCAGGACTCGGTACGCTCATGACTAAGAACAGAAACGTGCTTACGCTGCATTAGTCCTTAGGTGCCCTGCCTGCTTATGGCTAAAAGACAAGTATACAATCAGCACAAACTAATACCAAACTTAAATCAAGTACTGATAAATATAAATACTCCGATCCAATAATATCACAACTTCTCAAATGTAAACATAATGAACAGTTTGTAAGGATAACATGATTTGAAATTACACTCAAACCAAAAAACTTTTCCCCTTACCTCTTATTTGTACTCCCTTTCCGCAGGCTTCACTGGTGCCCATTATCCCCTGCCTGACGGACTCTGGCACCAACATGCAAGGGCTCCATTTCTGCGGCTTCCACCTGTGATTGCAAAGGACAGCAGAGGAGCATTTCACCACGACACACGTACAAAAGGAATACTTTGAAATGATGAATTTGAAATCCAAAGGCATAAAGACAATAATTCAGTAAAAATGGATTTGAAACAAATGTCACAAAATGGAGCCCTCAAATACACTAGGGGTGACCATAGTCCACTTTTTCTCAGATTCATACTTAATGCAATTTTTAAATGCCTTTTTTAAAAAAAGTATGGACATTTTCCATACACACTTTAGTTCATATAGCAAAGTGGCAATAAAAAGCATTTCGAAGCTCAGATGAAATCTAGATAGCTTAGCTTTTTATGCCTTTATTAACTTAAAATAAAATAAATAAATAAACATAAAATCTCTATGTCCCATTGGAGCATTAGAAAATTGAGGTTTGAACATGTGAAAGTATGAGGTGCAGACTTTTACACTTGATCTGTGCCTCAAAATTTTTTAAGACCTGGACCGAGGGCTAAGTGTTGTCACTATTTCTTTTTCTCATGGCTTATTCAAGGCGAACTCCATTAAATTTCTATAGGTCTTACTCTGTGCCAGCACTGTACAAGTGTTCTGTTTATCTCCATCTTCCTCTATGTTTTTTCACACTTGTAAGCAACAGGTAGTCTTTTTTTTTTTCTCCAGCTTTAGGGAACTTTAAGATATTTCCTAGGACTTTGGAGTGACTCAAACATCTCAGAAGGTGATAGAGTAAGAGAGGGGTGGTGGACCTGGGGATCTACTTATGTGTAGTTCATTTCAGGGAAGAGGGATGATCTGCCCCTGATGAATTACCAGCATTTCTTTCCCTCAGCGGAAATATTCTCTAAGGAAGCCTTCTGGCTTTCCATTTCTTCCCTTTCTCAGGTCAAGAAAACTTTTTAGGACCCACAGGCCAGACTATGACTGGTGTTTCTTCAAGATGTTCCAGCAAACCCAAACCCTAAGTGTAACCACAGATTCTGCTCCTTGTATGTTAACATATAATTCTGCACAGTGTATGCCAGCACTTTTTCATTTGAACTAATATCTCTCACAAGACGATACTTCAAAAAATGAAATGGAAACATGAAGTAAAAATATCATTGATCAGTTGTACAGGATAAACATTTCTGGAGATCCATGTACATCAAAGTGAATATAACAAACATAATGTTGTTGAGTAATACTTAACAATGGTTAAGATGATAATATTGTGTTATGTGTTCTTTACCACAGTAAAAAAAAAAGTCTCAGCAAAAGTAAAAAAAAAAATTTATGTCACAACAAGGAGCAGACTTTTTTGCTCAGGGAAAGTCATTATAAAGGACCCTCTCAGTTGTGCAAACCTAGCTTGATAAAGCATGGGAGATCACTTAACACAGACATCATACCAGCACTTCACCACCGCCTCTCTCCACTTTACACTAAGAGAGTCTCAGGTTTCTTGGACAGTTGGGGGTAGTGAGGCAGAGGTGGTAGTAAGGGAGAGAGACAGAACATCTGGCACGATCAAGGAGAGTACACTCAGGTGTAAAAGTAAGCAATATATATCATTGGCCTCATTTAAGTGGCCTCCATATTGGGAATAACTGAAGAACTGGGGAGGAATCAGAGAACAGCTAAACAGAAAAACCTGTCATTTAAAAAAAAGCATCTCTGAACTTTAAATAGTTGTAAATACACTTTGTATAGGGATAAATTAACTCACTATAATTCCAAAATTCACAGAAACTGAAATGCTAACGGGTGTTAGTCCAACTTTTCAACTAGGATATATCATTCATTCAGATCCTTTAAGTTTACATAGGCTTTCTAGATCAAAATGAGACCAAGGAACTCCACCTAGGTCAGTGTGTTGCATAAACTGAAATAGGTGGAATTTCCAGGACCCCAGTGTTAAACGCAATTTTGGAATGATAAACTTGGATTCAGAGAGGGTCAGTGCCATGTCTGAGGTTGCACAACCAGACAGGCCAATTGTCAGTCCCAAATCCCTGGGGGCTCACCCACAGGTTGGCTACACCCCACTGTTAATTCTATATAAAGATATACCACCTTTGCTGTTTTCCCTTTTCTTACTAACTTAATGTGTCGAGAGATGCTCAAATTCACAGAAAAAAAAATTCTACAGGTATTTTGATTCTGTTTCAATTTGTTGAACATGTGCATATGTCATCTTAATGAAGTCAGAAAGAAGAATCAGAAGATAACAAAGTCTAAATTAACTTGTCTCCCTAACATACCAATGAGTGGGACAACAAAAATTATATTGGAGCTATATTGCTCAAAATTCAAGGCTTTACTAAGGATCAGAGAATCATGCTGACAACTTGGACGCATATCAAACTGTGCATGAGCAGAAATGATACAACGATCCAATCCATACACAGCAGAACTGATTTCTAAGGAAATGGTGGGCAGTCAATGATGGAAACCAGTTCAAACATGAGTGGCAAAACTAAATGCAACAGGAGAGTAAAGAGAGTGGAAAAAGAAAGAAAGAGCCCACGGATAGTTTCTAGGATTTTCTCTGATTATAACAGTCCTGGGTTCATAAAAATGTCAAATAAGATTTAATTTGGCAAATTTTTTTCAATTGGCTACTTTCTCTGAGAGCTCTTTTGCCACGCTCAGAAATTTCAATATTTGTACGTGGCAAAAAAAGATGACTATTAACAGTGTTTCCACAATGGCCCTGTGGTTAAGGATGAAAAAACGGTACTGTGGTCATATTCCCAGTGTTTCTCATCAGACAGAAACAGCGGGATTAAGAGATTATGAACTGATAGTAATTTAGACTCTTCAACAACACTCCAAATTTCATCAAATGTGAAGAGTCTTCTAAAAAACACTGTATTTTCCTGAATAAATTAGCCCTTGAATTTCATGGCTTTAAGATATAGTTTCTCAAGAAATACTAGGCATTTTTTCTAAAGACATTTTTAAGTGTGCTGATAACTGTGTGAATTTTAAGACCATGGGCTTTTTCCACAAATAAGTAAAACTCAGCAGTGATTGAATTTAATCCAGGTAACTTTAAAGCAATGTTCCAACCAGTGATAAAAGAGTGTAAGTTTATGACTAAATACACAAACCTCAGCTTTTATATTATAGCTTTTATAATATAACAATTACTAACTTGTCCAAAGGGAACATATGGGTAATGTATATACTTTAAAAGTCATTTGCTTTTTTTCAAAACAATATTTTATCTGTAAGTTAAACTTTTTATTCTAGCTAGATGGTTTCTTAAAATGTGTACATGATAAAAATTAAGAACAAAAACCATTTTTGAATTATATATACAATTATTTTAAAAGTACATATTTGTTCTTAGTTCTTGATTAAAGGCTTTAGGATGAGAACAGTAGAATGAGGTAAGTTACATGTGTGTTTGTTTTCTAGGTAAAGACCTCAGCCTGAAACTCTCTGGACTCTGATCCTGAAACTTGATTGGTTGAGTGGGAGAACTTAACAATCAAAACAGGCTTGTTTCTTCTTTTCCTGTTAATTAGACTTTCATATTCTTCACTCCCTCAAAATATCTTCTAGATATGTGTGGAAAATACTGAAGTAGCAAAAACAAACATTATCTCCTCTTATTGCTCATTAAAAACCATATACTGTCTGAAATAAAAGAGGTCATGATTTATATTAAAGCCTAACGATATTTAAGGTAACTAATTACCGATATACGGGGCACAATGAGACGTCTTCACACTCTCGCTCTTCAAATAAGGTGTCTGGGCATTCTTGACCTCCATTGGCCACTCCTTGGATGATAATCCTATATCGAGACTGTTTTACCGTAGCATTTCCTGAAGCAAAGGAAACATAGAATCATAGTGCTCTTTAGAGTCTTTTTATGTAGATGCAGAGAAAAAAAGCCAACGTTAGCTAGCAATTGAAAAAAAATAAAATAAAAAAGAGAGGTAAAGTACGAACATGAGGAAAGATTACCTGAAAAATGAGGAAGATAAGCAAAGGCCGGTGATTAATACTTAATATTACGGTCGATCTCACTTCTTTGAGATAGACAATGTTACACTTTATAACTCTGATATCAAAAGTGTGTCTAATATGAAAAGATTGTTTCCCACTGTCTTAATATGTTTTCAGTTAATCAGGCTCTATATTACCTATTGTGTAAGAGTTACAGGGCATAATCTGGGAGCCCTCAGAAGCCCTTTTTGATCTCCAGGGCCTACAGTTTCACTATTAGCGATTCATTCCCTCAGACAAGACTCTTTCCTCTCTTGGCTCCTTTGACAATACAAATGCTAATAAAAAGTAATACATTAGTAATTTATGAGTATTCATTTTATTATATTTCTTATTTCTCATAACCTGACACAATATGTATATAACTGGAATTCAGGGAAGAAGCATCACAATTGTGACACAACAATATAGTGTCTCCTTCAGTTTTTCTGAGAAGCAAAAGTATTAATATTAATAGACACCTCAATAAAAGGACAGCTGATACTCACTTTAATGTTTTGGGGTATTCATTTCATCATCTTTAGATGCCTTCTGAATCAACAATCACCACCAAAATCAATTAGAGTGGATAGCCACTATGTGCAAGATTTGCACAAGATACAAAGATACAAACTCTTGAACTTACAATTAAACGGAAAGACAAAGGGGCAGAATACTGACATAACTAGTTATAAGACATTGGAGAGGGAGAAGTGTCCGACACTGGTGCTGTGTCAGGAGAATGTAGAATAAAGAATACTCATTTTTGTCTCTGGAAACCAAAGACAACTCCTGAAGGAGGCAGATTTTATCCTGGGACTTGAAGGCTTAATAGAAGAAAAACAAAAAGGCTGAAGCACTTTCAGGCCAAGGAAATAGTTTGAGAAAAGTCACTGAGACATAAGCGTGAATGGGATTTACAGAGAAAGGCATGTAACTGCTTACAGAAGGAACATATGTGTGTACGGTCGGCGTGTATCCACAGGTGAGCAGCTACAAGGACTGGAGAGAAGGAGAATATGGAATTATTTGGTAGGTTTGGGACAGATAATGAACCCAACCATATTAAGAAGAATATTTCTAGAAAGCCAATAAACTAAGTGGAGCAAACAAAAGAATAAAAGGGAATCTATGTTAAAATTATATATCCACATGGTTTTTAAACAATCATTAGTGCAAAAAGACATAGTGAGAACCAAATGACCTACAACCCTGTCCCCGTCCTTCTCCCAGATGATTTGAACTCTTTCTGTATTTAGTTCTTCTGTGGTTACCTCCAAATATATAAATAATATGCTTATGTTGCCACTTCTTGATTTATTAACTTCAGACATTATCTATTGACTTTTTGCTATTATGGATGAGAATTTATTTTGCACCACCTTTCGATTTTTTATAATTTTATCACTATGTTTATGCTTCTACAGGTTATTTAAAGGATTAAATAACCTGTATTTTTTTCAGTTCTACTCCTCACTCCTGTCCTCCATCAGAGCAGCTGCAAGCGTTCTAAAGAAACTTCCTGGGGAGACAGGCTTCCTCTTCTGTTGCCACCCACGTTCCTGCTGAGTGGGGACCTGGCTTCCCTTTCTGTCATATGCTTGCTGTCATATTCCTCTCTCCACTCGGTCTTTGTCCATTAAGTCTTTCATGAATGAGCTTCAGAGCTCAGGTGGTCCTCTCCTTTTGTTAAGGCAAGGGATTAGGACTTCCAAAATTCATTTCTAATATTTTAATGAGATGAGAGGGGGAGACCAACACATTTTTGCATTTCATTATCTGGAACTGCAAGTTAAGAGATATATGGGATCGTTTCCACCTGCTCACAGATACACAGATGTCCCCTGCCTTTCCCCTCACCTACCCCCTTTTTAATCTGCTGTATACCAGGGAACTGAGAAAGAATGTAGCAGTGGTCCCCTTATCCACTGGCTTCTGGTTGGGTTTAGCCATGGACTATGGGGCACACAATGGAAGGAAAAAATGGCAAAAGCAGAGAGATATCAGGATATTTATTCCACTGGATGTTATCCTCTAGATCACCCCAGGTGATCCTATGGAGTGGCACATTCTTTTTTTTTTAATATAATTTATTTTATTATCATTAATTTACAATTACATGTGCAATATTACGATTATTAAACTACCCCTTCATCAGGTCCCCCCCACCAACCCCATTACAGTCACTGTCCATCAGCGTAGTGAGATGCTATAGAATCACTACTTGTCTTCTCTGAGTTGTACTGCCCTCCCCGTGCCCCCCCAACATTACATCTGCTAATCGTAATGCCCCTTTTTCCCTCTTATCCCTCCCTTCCCGCCCATTTTCCCCAGTCCCTTTCCCTTTGGTAACTATTAGTCCGTTCTTGGGTTCTGTGAGTCTGTTGCTGTTTTGTCCCTTCAGTTTTTTTCTTTGTTCTTATACTCCACATATGAGTGAAAGCATTTGATATTTGTATTTTTCGGCTTGGCTTATTTCACTGAGCATAATACCCTCTAGCTCCATCCATGTTGTTGCAAATGGTAGGATTTGTTTTCTTCTTATGGCTGAATAATATTCCATTGTGTATATGTACCACATCTTCTTTATCCATTCATCTACTGATGGACACTTAGGTTGCTTCCATTTCTTGGCTATTGTAAATAGTGCTGCAATAAACATAGGGGTGCATCTGTCCTTTTCAAATTGGGCTGCTGCATTCTTAGGGTAAATTCCTAGGAGTGGAATTCCTGGGTCAAATGGTATTTCTATTTTGAGTTTTTTGAGGAACCTCCATACTGCTTTCCACAATGGTTGAACTAATTTGCAGTCCCACCAGCAGTGTAGGAGGGTTCCCTTTTCTCCACATCCTCGCCAACATTTGTTGTTGTTTGTGTTTTGGATGTTGGCCATCCTCACTGGTGTGAGGTGATATCTCATTGTGGTTTTAATCTGCATTTCTCTGATGATTAGCGATGTGGAGCATCTTTTCATGTGCCTGTTGGCCATCTGAATTTCTTCTTTGGAGAAGTGTCTATTCATGTCCTCTGCCCATTTCTTAATTGGATTATTTGCTTTCTGTTTGTTAAGGTGCATGAGTTCTTTATATATTTTGGATGTCAACCCTTTATCAGATACGTTTTTTATGAATATATTCTCCCATACTGTAGGATGTCTTTTTGTTCTACTGATGGTGTCCTTTGCTGTACAGAAGCTTTTCAGCTTGATATAGTCCCACTTGTTCATTTTTGCTTTTGTTTCCCTTGCCCGGGGAGATATGTTCATGAAGAAGTTGCTCATGTTTATGTCCAAGAGATTTTTGCCTATGTTTTTTTCTAAGAGTTTTATGGTTTCATGACTTACATTCAAGTCTTTGATCCACCTTGAGTTTACCTTTGTGTATGGGGCTAGACAGTAGTCCAGTTTCATTCTCTTACATGTAGCTGTCCAGTTTTTCCAACACCAGCTGCTGAAAAGGCTGTCATCTCCCGATTGTATATCCAAGGCACTTTTATCAAATATTAATTGACTGTATATGTTTGGGTTAATGTTTGGATTTTCTATTCTGTTCCACTGGTCTGTGGGTCTGTTTTTGTGCCAATACCAAATTGTCTTGATTACTGTGGCTTTGTAGTAGAGCTTGAAGTCAGGGAGTGTAATTCCCACTGTTTTATTCCTCCTTCTCAGGATTGATTTGGCTATTCGGGGTCTTTTGTGGTTCCATATGAATTTTAGAATTATTTGTTCCAGTTCATTGAAGAAAGCTGTTGGTAGTTTGATAGGGATTGCATTGAATCTGTAGATTTCTTTAGGTAGTATAGCCATTTTGACAATATTTATTCTTCCTAGCCAAGAGCATGGGATGCATTTCCATTTGTTAGTGTCCTCTTTAATTTCTCTTAGGAGTGTCTTGTAGTTTTCAGAGTACAGGTCTTTCACTTCCTTCGTTAGGTTTATTCCTAGGTATTTTATTCTTTTTGATGCAATTGTGAATGGAATTGTTTTTCTGATTTCTCTTTCTGTTAGTTCATCATTAGTGTATAGGAAAGCAACAGATTTCTGTGTGTTAATTTTGTATCCTGCAACTTTGCTGAATTCAGATATTAGTTCTAGTAGTTTTGGAATGGAATCTTCAGGGTTTTTTATGTACAGTATCATGTCATCTGCAAATAGTGACAATTTGACTTCTTCTTTACCAATCTGGATGCCTTGCATGTCTTTGTTTTGTCTGATTGCTGTGGCTAGGACCTCCAGTACTATGTTGAATAACAGTGGAGAGAGTGGGCATCCTTGTCTTGTTCCCGATCTTAGATGAAAAGCTTTCAGCGTCTCGCCGTTAAGTATGATGTTAGCTGTGGGTTTGTCATATATGGCCTTTATGATGTTGAGGTACTTGCCGTCTATACCCATTTTGTTGAGAGTTTTAATCAGGAATGGATGCTGAATTTTGTCAAATGCTTTTTCAGCATCTATGGAGATGATCATGTGGTTTTTGTTCTTCTTTTTGTTGATGTGGTGGATGATGTTGATGGATTTTCGAATGTTGTACCATCCTTGCATCCCTGGGATGAATCCCACTTGATCATGGTGTATGATCCTCTTGATGTATTTTAGATTCTGTTTGCTAATATTTTGTTGAGTATTTTTGCATCTACACTCATCAGGGATATTGGTCTGTAATTTTCTTTTTTGGTGAGGTCTTTGCCCGGTTTTGGTATTAGAGTGATGCTGGCTTCATAGAATGAGTTTGGAAGTATTCCCTCCTCTTCTATTTTTTGGAAAACTTTAAGGAGAATCAGTGTTATTTCTTCTCTATATGTCTGGTAGAATTCAGAGGTGAATCCATCAGGCCCAGGGGTTTTGTTCTTGGGTAGTTTTTTGATTACCAATTCGATTTCGTCACTGGTGATTGGTCTGTTTAGTTTTTCTGTTTCTTGCTTGGTCAGTCTTGGAAGGTTGTATTTTTCTAAGAAGTTGTCCATTTCTTCTATGTTTTCCAGCTTGTTAGCATATAGATTCTCATAATATTCTCTTATGATTCTTTGTATTTCTGTGGGGTCCGTCGTGATTTTTCCTTTCTCATTTCTGATTGTGTTGATGTGTGTAGATTCTCTTTTTCTCTTAATGAGTCTGGCTAGGGGTTTATCTATTTTGTTTATTTTTTCAAAGAACCAGCTCTTGGTTTTATTGATTTTTTCTATTGTTTTATTCTTCTCAATTTTATTTATTTCTTCTCTAATCTTTATTATGTCCCTCCTTCTGGTGACTTTGGGCCTCATTTGTTCTTCTTTTTCCAATTTCAGTAATTGTGTCTTTAGACTATTCATTTGGGAATGTTCTTCCTTCTTTAAATAGGCCTGGATTGCAATATACTTTCCTCTTAGAACTGCCTTTGCTGCGTCCCACAGAAGTTGTGGCTTTGTGTTGTTGTTGTCATTAGTCTCCATATATTCTTTGATTTCTGTTTTGATTTGGTCGTTAACCCATTGATTAATTAGGAGAGTGTTGTTAAGTCTCCATGTATTTGTGAGCCTTTTTGATTTCTTTCTAAAATTTATTTCTAGTTTTATACCTTGGTGATCTGAGAAGTTGGTTGGTAGGATTTCAATATTTTTGAAATTACTGAGGTTCTTTTTGTGGCCTAGTATGTGGTCTATTCTGGAAAATGTTCCATGTGCACTTGAGAAGAATGTGTATCCTGTTGCTTTTGGGTGTAGAGTTCTGTAGATGTCTGTTAGGTCCATCTGTTCTAGTGTGTTGTTCAGTGCCTCTGTGTCTTTACTTATTTTCTGTCTGGTTGATCTGTCCTCTGGAGTGAGTGGTGTGTTGAAGTCTCCTAAGATGAATGCATTGCTGTCTATTTCCTCCTTTAATTCTGTTAGTATTTGTCTCACATATGCTGGCGCTCCTGTGTTGGGTGCATATATATTTATAATGGTTATATCTTCTTGTTGGACTGACCCCTTTATCATTATGTAATGTCCTTCTTTATCTTTTGCTACTTTCTTCGTTTTGAAGTCTATTTTGTCTGATACAAGTACTGCAACACCTGCTTTTTTCTCTTTGTTGTTTGCATGAAATATCTTTTTCCATCCCTTCACTTTTAGTCTGTGTATATCTTTGGATTTGAGGTGAGTTTCTTGTAGGCAGCATATAGATGGGTCTTGCTTTTTTATCCATTCTGTTACTCTGTGTCTTTTGATTGGTGCATTCAGTCCATTTACATTTAGGGTGATTATTGATAGGTATGTACTTATTGCCATTGCTGGCTTTAGATTCGTGGTTACCAAGGGTTCAAGGGTTGCTTCTTTACTATCTAACAATCTAACTTAACTTTCTTGTTAAGTTATTGTAAACACAGTCTGATGTTTCTTTCTTTCTCTCCCTTCTTATTCCTCCTCCTCCATTCTTTCTATAATAGGTGTTTTATTCTTTGCCTTTAGTTGGTATTTGGATGGTCTGCTTTCTTTGCTATGATTTTTTTTTCTCTGGTGACATCTTTTTAGCCTTAGGTGTGCTTCCATCTAGAGCAGTCCATTTAAGATATCCTGTAGTGGTGGTTTATGAGAGGCAAACTCTCTCAACTTTCGTTTGTCTGGAAATTGTTTAATCCCTCCATCATATTTAAATGATAATCGTGCTGGATACAATATTCTTGGTTCGAGGCCCTTCTGTTTCATAACGTTAAATATATCATGCCATTCTCTTCTGGCCTGTAAGGTTTCTGTTGAGAAGTCTGATGATAGTCTGATGGGTTTTCCTTTGTAGGTGATCTTTTTTCTCTCTCTAGCTGCCTTTAATACCCTGTCTTTATCTTTGATCTTTGCCATCTTAATTATTATGTGTCTTGGTGTTGTCTTCCTTGGGTCCCTTGTGTTGGGAGATCTATGAGCTTCGGTGGACTGCGAGACTACTTCCTTCCCCAGCGAGGGAAAGTTTTCAGCAATTATTTCTTCAAAGACACTTTCTATCCCTTTTCTCTCTCTTCTTCCTCTGGTACTCCTATAATGCGAATATTGTTCCGTTTGGATTGGTCACACAGTTCTCTTAATATTCTTTCATTCCTAGAAATCCTTTTATCTCTCTCTGCCTCAGCTGCTCTGTACTCCTGTTCTCTGTTTTCTATTCCATTAACAGTCTCTCGCATCTCATCCATTCTGCTGTTAAGCCCGTCGATCGCTTGTCTGATTTCTGTATTGTCTTTCCTCAGTTCCCTCACTTCTCCCTCAGCTCTTGCACATTTCTCTGTAGGTCCATCAGCATGGTTATGACTTTTATTCTAAATTCTTTTCAGGGAGGCTGTGCATTTCCATCCCTTCAGACTCCCTCTCTGGGGTTGTCTGGTTGATTTTGGTCTGAACCATATTCCTCTGTCTTTTCATGGCTGTATAATTTGTTCACTGATAGTTGCCACGTATGTCAGCTGGGCTCTTTAAGACTTTAAAAAGAGAAGAAAAAAAAAGAGAAAAAAAGAAAAAAAAGGAAAAAAAAGAAAGAAAAAAAAAGAAAAAAAAGAAAGAAAAGAAAAAACAAAAACAAAACAAAACAAAAAAAACAAAAAGAAATGCCCACCGGACGTGGATTCTGTGGGAATGCTCTAGGTGGCGCTATTGCCCCACTATTCCACAGCTGTGACTGTGCTGCTCCGCAGGGCCCTTTATCGCTCTGGCAGGGGTGGGAACGAATAGGAGGCTGTTGATCTCAGTGAGAAGTGTTAAGTATGGCTACGCTTCCTCAGTCGCCAGCTAAGGCGTCTGAAACTCCCCAGGACTCCCAGCCTGCTGGGCTGAGTGTGCTGGGGTGATCCGGCTCCTCCGCTGGGCTCCTGTCTCTTTAAGACCGCTGAAGAAAGCGCGAACTTTTTTTTTTTTCCTTCCCGGGAGCCGGCTGCAAGCACCCTGGTGCGTTCCGTGCTCAGATCCTGCCCCTCTGTCTCTCCAATCTCCGCTGCACTGCGCAATGTGGGTCAGCGCTCCCCGCGCAGATCACTGTGGCTGGCTACTTCACGGGGGGTACTTCCACTCCCTCCCGGCTCTGAATCCTCTCCTCCCGCCGGTGCGCTGGGGTGGGGGAGGGCTCACACCGCCATCTTCCCGGAAGTCCTGTTACTGATTTCTAATTTCCTTCCATTGTGATCAGAAATAATACTTTGTATAATCTTTATCCCTTTTCATTTATTTAGACTTGTTTCATTGCTTTACATATGGTCTATTCTGCAGAATGTTCTATGTGCACTTAAGAAGAAGGTGTTTTCTGCTAGTTGAGGGGAGTGTTCTATAAAAATCTGTCAGGGAAAGTTGGCTTACAGTGTCATTAAAATTTTCTATTTCATTAATAATTTTCTGACTAGTAGAACTATTCATTATTACAAATGGAGTATTGAACTGCCAACTATTAATGTAGAATTGTTTATTTCTACCTGAAATTCTGTTGGTCTTTGCTTCATGTATTGAACTCTGTTGTTAGGTTCATATATATGTTTATTATTGTTATATTGTTATATTTCTTGAAGGATTGACTCTTACTATTATAAAATGTCCTTATGTGTATTTAGTAAATTATTTCTTGTCTTAAGGTATACTTTGTCTGTTTTGAAATAGTCACATCAGGTATCTTTTGGTTACTGCTCACATAGTACTGCGTTTTCCATTGTTTAGCTTTCAAACTATGTGTATCTTTGAAACTAAAGTGTATCTCTTGTAGACAGCACATAGTTAGAGGCTTTTTTTATCCACTCTGCCAATCTCTTGTCTTTTAATTAACTAGAGAATTTATTCAATTAACAGTTGATGTAATGCCTGGCACAGTAGGCTTTATGTCTGCCTTTAAACTATTGCTTTTCTATATGTCATATCTTTCTTTTCCTCCATTCCTGCTTACTTTTGTGTAAAATATTTGCTACATACTATGAATTCCCTTGTGTTTTGTTTCTTTGCTATAGATATTTTAGTTGTTTTCTTAGTGGTTGCCCTGATGATAACAATTAACACCTCAATATATAATCATCTAGTTTTAATACCAAATTAATTTCTATACTATGAAATGTTGTATAGTTCTGACCCTCCTTTATGCTGTTATTATCACAAATCCCATATTTAGATATTTTGTGACTATTACAACAGACTTAGTATTATTGCTTTATGCTATTGTCTTTTAATTCAGATAGAAGGAAAATCAGAGTTACAAATAAAAAATATATTTATGTTGACTTTTATATTTATCAGTGTACTGGTGCCCTTAATTCTTTCATGTAGATTCAAGTTACTGCCTAATGTCCTTTTTTTTCAGTCTGATTTCCTTTAGTATTTCTTGTAGGACAGGTTTCTTACTGACAAATTTCCTAATGTTTTATTTTCCTGAGAATGTCTTAATTTCTTCTTTATTTTTCAAGAATCATTTTCTGGGTATAGAATTCTTGGTAAGCAATTTTTTTTCCATCCTTTTGAGGATGTCACTCCACTGGCTTCTGGTCTGTATAGTTTTTTACAAAACAATCTGCTATTAGTCTTACTGAGGATCCTTGTATGTGATGAGTCACTTCATTGCTGCTTTCAAGATTCTTTGTTTTTGTCTTTGTACTTTGATTATGACTTGTTTAGCTGTGGATCTTTTAGAGTTCATCCTATTTGGAGTCTGTTTAGCTAGCTGAATTTGCCAAGTGATGCTGTCCATCAAATCTGAGACATTTTTTTCAGCCATTATTTCTTCAAATAGCCTTTCTGCCACTGTTTTTTCTCTCTTTCTGGCGTTTGCATTATATATATGTTGGTATGCATAATGGTGCCCCATAAGTCTTTGAAGATCTATTCCTTTTTCTTCATTCCTTCATTTCTTTAAATAGTCTTCAGACTGGATAATATCAATCAAACTATCTCCCATCCTGAGGAAAAGGCTTACAAAATGAGCTGACTCTGAGTCAAGCTTGTAAGTGGGGTCTTCCAGGATATCACCAAAAAAGTCAAATAATAAGTCTTTGGGAATGAGACTTTAAAAGAGCTCTTGTTCCATTTTACTCTTTCCAGTGTCTACTAACCTGCACTGGGAATATATAGGCTGTTATTTTTCAAGTCCATTGCTGAGCTGAAGACCAGGGGATGAGACTAAGGAAAGTTAAAAAGCCATGTAGTTGACTCTTTTCAAAGAGATTTAGCTGTTTTTCTTAAATAAAGCCTTTGCTAAATTCCAGAGTTCTGAAAAAGTTGATTCTTATCATTTTTGCCACCTTTTTTCATTGTTTTTATGGAACAGCTAATTTTCAGAGAAATCTTCATTACTCTGCCATTTCCACTGTTTCCCTGCTGGATTTGTTTTCTTATCTAAACCTCCTGAGTTATCTCTCATGTCATGCTGCTTGTCTGAGTCCTGAGAGAATGGATAGTTCACATACACCAGGTCTCTCACAGTTGCCTGGAAGGCTTGTTGCAAGAATGTGTAATTACAAAAAGCCCTGTGAAGGTAAGTGAGAGTCCTCTTAAGCAGCTCAGCTCTTGAGTATGATGAAGAGACCAAGTCAGAAATGGACTGTATGTGGGCAGAAAAATAAGAAAAATTAGGCCATAGAAAGAGGATAATGTTATTTAAATGAGAGAAAGGACAAGGCCTAAAGGTAGAGATGATGAGCCATGGAAACTGGATCCAGAGAAGAAAGAAGAAATGAAGACAAGGATTTGTATAAGAAGCCATGTAGTAAAATCGCTTTTTATCAAAAACCCAGCATAGAAAGTAAGAGAGCCTGCAGAGGGTACATTTTCTCCTTAGTTCTTTGGTACTCTTTGTCAGTCAGGATCTTTGAAGAAGCACTGCTTGCACAGATATGGAAGCCCATGTAGTCAGTGCAGCTTCCTCGTGGAGTCTCATTAGGCTGCTCTGCTTCACACAGATGATGCAGTGACAGCCTTTTGTCACAAGCCCAATATAAGGTAACAGGACTAAGACCAGTTTCAGTGGCCAGAGCCACTGCCTCAGGATTTTGACCCAGTAAAATCTGGGTCCCAGGTATTTCAATGCCAGCAGAGTCAGGAGTTAACTGTATTTTAGAGTTGCACTTCTGGCCAGCACTAGATAAAAAAACTCATAAAAACTAGGATGATACATATACACAATGGAATATTATTCAGCCATAAGAAGAAAACAAATCCTACCATCTGCAACAACATGGATGGTGCTAGGGGGTATCATGCTCAGTGAAATAAGCCAAGCCGAGAAAGACAAGTATCAAATGATTTCACTCATCTGTGGAGTGTAAGAACAAAGAAAAAACTGAAGGAACAAAACAGCAACAGACTCACAGAACCCAAGAATGGACTAACAGTTACCAAATTTGACCTAGTATAATGCTGAATTCACAGCATATATTCTGTATCAGATTGGTTAACTTTAATGTGTTGGGAGCATATTTATCAGTGAGATGCAAGAATGAATATCTTAGTGATTCAAAAATTTCTAAAAGTGTGACCTCACAGTACATATCATGTAATTAGAGGAACTTTAGAGGAAATGACCACTGACTATTATACCTTTTGCAGAGAGGAAGTGTTCAAGGAATACCTGTTGACAAAATGAACTTGAAAAGGCCTTTAGCATTATGCTTTAAGTTTCTTCTTAAATTATCTTACACGTGTCCAAAATACAGTAGACAGAAATCTTCAATTGATAATAAATATAAAAAAATACCAACATGTTTTTGTAATTGTTTTTACAAGTAAAACTCAGTGCTTAGATTTATATATCTAGGAACCAAAAACTGGTTGGGATTTGAACATTAACATAATTTCTAAAGTAGAATACTTGTTTAGGGGTAAGTATACATTTGCCAAGTGACAGTAAATATAAAAAGGAAAAATATATATATATAGGTAGATAGATGACAGCATGTCATAATGTTTGGTTTCTTCACAGACCTTTAAAGGGAAACACTATGTGTGCATTGTGCCTAAGAAAGAACAGTATAATATTAGAGTTAAAGACAGTGTTATAATCTTGCTAATAAATTTTGGTGGGACTTAAAACCAAATACTCTTAAAAATGATAAAGTTTATACATGTTTTTGCAAATAGATTAGAATTTCGAGGGTGCAGGCCAGTAACATAAAAATCTAACACACTGGCAAAAGGACATTAAAATACCCCCACCAATAAGTAGATGAAATCACTAAGCACTACCTGCTCCAGAGCCTCCTTAAGTGAAAATCAGGGGTCTCAGCAAGCAATTTTTACTAAAAACTCCAGTATCAAAATATACTAAAGGTGGCACTGTTGTCTCATGTTAACCAGAGGCCAGGCTTCCTAAAATTTTATAACAGAAATGTCCTAAGTTGTATATAGCTACATTTCAGCCCTTGCTTTTTTATCATGTGATGTGATATCTTTATAAAGATGTGAATTTTTATATCTCTCATAGAAATTAAATATTAGATTTAAATGAGTACATGTGGCAATATTTCCATTGACTTCAGGATGTACATAAAATTTTAAATTAGGACTTCAATATACTAATGAAAAAACACACTTGACCAATTCCTTCTTTATATAAACTATTTATAGTCAAAAATAATCTAAGTTAATAATTTAAGACAGTAGCAATTTTTCTAAAAGTATATCAAACTCTTAAAATTTAAGTTTGTAGGTCTTGAGTTGTAAATACAATTGACACATGGAATTTGACATATTGATATGTTTTAATTTAACAAGCTGGCAACCTAAAAATACACATTTATAAACATGATATTCAAGACTGATTATTCTGAATTCAAAAGCTGCTTAACTTTCATAAGATATTCTTTCAAATAGAAAATTTTTCTAGTTCAGTTTAAATACAATTCACTTCTGAATTTATTTGCTTGATACTTTCATCAACAAATGTATTATGCAATGAAAGGTGTAATTTAATTTTAGCAGCTGCTCATTCACATAAAATTGTCAAATATGGTGTCAAAAAGAAGATATATAATTATTTCCAAATATTTATTTTCTAGTTGGAATACATAATACTTTTATTGTGAGTGCTACTAGGTACTCTGAACTTTACATATACTATTTTGAATCTTCATAACCTCAAAACATATGAGTTATTCTAATTTTACAGATGATAATAAATTCAGGTAGCTGAAACTAGAATAGTTCAGCTATTATGCTGTATTTCCCCATTTAATATTAACTCTTTTTTCTCTTCTTTTTAATTTATTTATTCTTATTGACGTATATTTGGCATACATTATATCAGTTTCAAGTGTACAACATAATTATTTGATATTTGATTAAATTGCAAAACAATCACCATGATAAGCCTGGTTAACATTAACTTCCTTTTAAAAACAATTCATATTATTAATTTTGTACCATCACCCAATTTCTGTATTTTATCTTATTCTGTTTCATGAATTATACTAGTGTATTCACTTCAGATATTAATTTTTTTCTTTGGTTTTCCTCTTGAATTTTAACATTTATCCATTAATATACCTAAATGCATTAAGTATGATAGTTCATCATGCTGGAAATCCATGTTGGACAATTTGAAGTTGAGAAACTTAAGAGATCTTAAGAAAAAACATAACAAAATCCTTTATATACACTTTTACATTCCCTAAAGTGATATAGACAGTTTCCTAAGTAATGCATTTATTGAGGACACAATAAAGACCACAAATTGGTCTATCATGCATTTTTTTTTCCATTGAAAGGCCCTTGCTAGATAATTAATTCCCATCACTATTTTTATAAAAAAATCCATCACTATGTCAGTACTAGTTGGTGACCGTGGGCAAGTTGCTTAAACACCCTGTACCTTAGTAAAATGATAATAGTTACAGCATCTACCTTACAGGATTACTGTGAGGATTAATTGGGTCAATATACATAAAGCCCTTAGAAAGCATCTGACATAAATGCTAGCAGCTACTACAGGTACCACCATCACAACTATGGCAATGTGACTAGTTGGAATGCCTCTCTAAAGGGCTTATGTGGTACAGTGGAAAACTTCTGGGTTTTTGAATATGTCAGATTTTGGTTGAAATCTTTACTCTGCTGCTTCTTAGCTGTGTAAATGTAGGTAAATTATTTACAGTGTGTAATCCTTATTTCCTCAACTGTAAAAGAAGTATGGTAAAAAACACCTCCCAGACTTTTTGTGAATTTTGAGAATAACATATGAACAGTACATAATAGAGTGAGAGGTACGTATTAGCACTAAAAGAAATGATAATCATAATAATCAAACTTCTAGGTCTTCACTCTTTTTTTAATTTTTCATTAAGGTATTATTGATAAACACTCATATGAAGGTTTCACATGAAAAAACAATGTGGTTACTACATTTACCCATATTATCAAGTCCCCACCAATACCCCAATGCAGTCACTGTCCATCAGTGTAGTAAGATGTCACAGATTCACTATTTGCCTTCTCTGTGCTACACTGTTTTCCCTGTGACCCTCCACACCATGTGTACTAAACATAATACCCCACAATCCCCTTCTCCCACCCGCCCTCCCCCACCCCACCCCTTTGGTAACCACTAGTTCCTTCTTGGAGTCTGTGAGTCTGCTGCTGTTTCGTTCCTTCAGTTTTGGTTCATTGTTATACTCCACAAATGAGGGAAATCATTGTCTTTCTCTGCCTGGCTTATTTCACTGAGCATAATACCCTCCAGCTCCATCCATGTTGTTGCAAATGGTAGGATTTGTTTCTTTCTTATGGCTGAACAGTATTCCATTGTGTATATGTACCACACCTTCTTTATCCATTCAACTACTGATGGACACTTAGGTTGCTTCCATATCTTGGCTATTGTAAATAGTGCTGCAATAAACATAGGGGTGCATATGTCTTTTTGAGTCTGAGAAGTTGTATTCTTTGGGTAAAATCCAAGGTGTGGGATTCCCAGGTCAAATGGTATTTTTAGTTTTAGTTTTTTGAGGAACCCTGATATTGCTTTCCACAATGGTTGAACTATCTTACGTTCCCACCAGCAGTGTAGGAGGGTTCCCCTTTCTCTGCATCCTTGCCAGGATTTGTTGTTCTTAGTCTTTTGGATGGTAGCCATCCTTACTGGTATAAGGTGATATCTCATTGTGGTTTTAATTCGCATTTCCCTGATGATTAGTGATGTGGAGCATCTTTTCATGTGTCTGTTGGCCATCTGAATTTCTTCTTTGGAGAATTGTCTCTTCATATCCTCTGCCCATTTTTAAATCAGGTTATTTGCTTTTTTGGGTGTTGAAGCGTGAGTTCTTTATATATTTTGGATGTTAACCCCTTGTCGGATATGTCATTTACAAATATATTCTCCCATATTGTCACATGCCTTTTTGTTCTCTTGATCCTTACAGAAACTTTTTAGTTTGATGTAGTCCCATGTGTTTATTTTTGCTTTTGTTTCCCTTGCTCAAGGAGATGCCTTCAGGAAGAAGTTGCTCATGCTTATATTCAGGAGATTTTTGCCTATGTTGTCTTCTAAGAGTTTTATGGTTTCATGACTTACATTCAGGTCTTTGATCCATTTTGAGTTTACCTTTGTGTATGGGGTTAAACAATAATCCAGTTTCATTATTTTGCATGTAGCTGTCCAGTTTTGCCAGCACCAGTTGTTGAAGAGGCTGTCATTTTCCCATGGTATGTCCATGGCTCCTTTATTGTATATTAATTGACCATATATGGTTGTGTTTATATCAGGGCTCTCTAGTTTGTTCCATTGGTCTATGGGTCTGTTCTTGTGCCAGTACCAAATTGTCTTGATTACTGTGGCTTTTTAGTAGAGCTTGAAGTTGGGGATTACAGGTCTTCTCTTTTGTTTATAAAATACAAGCAGATTCCTTTTTTTATTAAAATCATATGTGCTCATTTGAAACACCTGATTTACTTTTAATTTTAAATGTAATCTTGTCTTTAGATACTGAAAAATATGAGAAAGTGAAATTATGAATAATTCCAGCACCAGAAATCTTCAACATATTGGTGTATACTCTCCATTTTCTTTGCTGTGTGTACCCCTTTTCCTCTCTGACCCACTCATAGTATCTTCAAAAAGTGTAGCAATTTAGTGTCACCAATGTATGACAGTATATGAAGTTCTAATATTAACAATAATGAATTTCTGTGAACCGAGCATGGGAAAGCATTTCTGAATCTTTCTTCCCCATCATTCCTGACCTAGCAGGAGAAGAATGGCCTTGAATAGTGAGACATGGACATGGAATTTTCCTTGTTGCTTTATGCCTCATGTCCTCTGACAGTAATCAGCCTCTCCTTGGCCACACCTGATGTGGTGGATGGCCTTGTGGGTTAGATGTGTCCCAAACAGCCTCCTGGGTATCTTCTGGGACATAGTCTCCTCACCATTTCTACTGCCAAGGCAACAATTCATTCCCCATGTTTGGAACTTGTCAAAACTTCATCACAAAAACTATTTCACACTCTTTCCTCCCCATTTCAAAGTGTCATTTCTTCTTTTCTAAATATACCCAATTTACATAATTTTATATAATTCACACAACTTACATATACTGGGAACAAACTTCTAATTATTGAGTAAAAAATACGCAGAAATTTAAAACTATACATTTGACTAGACTTAAGGGTCTTTTAAAGTATTTTGCACCATTTTAGACATTAGAAGTTTATTTTAGAGAGTTGGGGAGAAAGCAACCCATTCACTACTCAGTAACATTGTACAATGTGGTGCTTTGTCTCCCCAAAAAGCTTAAATATTTTCATAACTATTTCCTCCTTTTTCATTGCATGCTCTTGCATTTTGTTGGGACATTACTCAGAAACAGGTTTTCCCTGTGAACAAGATCCCCAAAGACACTCAGAAAGGTGGTTTCTGTTGTTTTCTTTCCTTGATTTATGCTGAAATTATTTGTTACCTGTCATGTGGAGCTGAGTTCACATTTATAATTACTATAAACAAGAGTAGCATGACTATTTTGAGCTTATCGAGACAGGCATAATAATATTATAATACAGAAATAAGAAGTATAAAGACTTAATAACTCATGGAAGAGCCCACCTAGGCAAAAAACTGGGGTTTCATTCTTACTCTCTGATCTGCTAAAATCACTTGTACCTCCAAATGCAATGTAAAATCTTAGTCCTATTAATTTTCCTTAAAAAAGCAAAAAGGAAATAACTTTGCTGAACACACATCACACACGCACATGCAAACACAAAACTGTGCATTTTATCTATTATTTTTATTTATTCCTTTAATTGTGAATACTTTACTTTCACATAGATGTTTAGCATAAAATATTTAATCCAGTTGGTATTAAACACTTGTTATCTATTTCTTTATGGGAGGGGGACACAAATCCACATAATAATTTGCACATTCCATTATTTCAAGCAGATTTCCATTGATTTATATAGAGAAAAGGATATCCAGATTTTTTAAGCACAGTATAAACTAAGGGATTTTGATTTGGATTACAGAGGAAGTGGAGATAAGATAATAACTTAATTAAGGGAGCCTGAAAGTGACAGCTGGACAGGAAAAGCATATAGAAAGAAAACATTGTAATATACAAGGGAAACAAATAACAAGTAATAGGTTTTCTTCCTTTATTTTCCCTTAGAACTTTGTGGGTATGGGTCGTCAATTCCAATATAATTGAAGGATTCAAATTCATAGCTACAGGTAATCTGTAAGCAGAGTTAGGGAGCATTAGATGATGTCAGGAAGCTTCATAGCTAAGGATCCAGAGAGGAGGACAGGACCCCAAGGCACTGGCTCAAGGAGCTGCCACAGGCCACAGGGCAGTAGGAGTGAAGGCCAGCTTCCTTGCTGCCACATCGGGGGACCCAGCAGACGTATTCAGGTTGAGATATTGTCTGCAAGGAGTTTTCAGCTTCCATAGGGCATTTATTCATTACCATAACTGTGTTCTGTTCTGATAGACAAGAATTCTAGGTTGAATTCTTGTCTGCTCTACATTCAGAAACTCTCAGTGCTGCTAGGCAGTGGGGGTATGGCCTCTGGGAGGCGTGGGAGAGCCAGAATGAAGAGATATTTCATGAGTTTACCTAGGGAATATGTGAAAGGTTGTCTGCCTTGGGGGTTTTATGTATGTCACTGCAAGCAGTAGCACTGCCCCACAGTTGCAAAAAACAGTTTTTGAACACCTGCCCTGGGGGTTATACACCCAGCACACATGAGTGACAAAGAGGTGGCAACTATGTGGCTCTGGGGTGACCACTTTCTCTACTGTGTCCATGTTAGACATTGATAAAAGATCAACAACACTTTCTTGTAGAACCTGAAACAACTCAGTATCTTTTAAAGATGGCAGACCAGGACACCATTAGAATTTAAACACTCCTCCTGTCCCTGGCATAGCATGCTCACGCATTCATTCACTAAACATTTCTTAAAAGTTTTTGTCTGGCTCTGGAAATACAATCATGAGGCTGAAGCCAAGTCCCCACCCCAAAGTGAGGAGTGCAGAGGGAGAGGCAGGGGGTTAAGGATTCCCATGGATGCAGTGTATTCTATGAGCACACACTCAATACATGCAAAAGGAGATGGGGACTCTCAGTGTCACTTATTTTTATAAATTTTTGTTGGATGTTATGTCCCACACTAAAATCTGTCCCTTCTAATAAAGGTTTACCTCAATAATAATAGTTTTCTCTTACCTTCAGTAATAAACAAATTTCTATTACGTCTTTAAATGATCAGATCCAGTTAGTGCAGTTAGTCTAAGCAAGCAGACATGTGGGCAGTTTTGGACAATTAGTGAATAAGGGCGATAGGAAAAGTAGCTCACATGTGTCCTTTCATTCACTCACTCAGCAAACACAATACCATGCAGTGAACTCTTTGTGTATAGTCTTCACTACAGATAACGAGAGACATTGAAAAGGCAACATTTCACAAACCTCCCTGCCCTCAAGGAGCTTGCATTCTGGAGGGGAATGTAGACAACAAATAAGTAAGCATACGGTTTGTTAGAGGATGGTCAGAACCAAGAATTTGTATCTTATCAGACATAGGACACACAGGCATTAAACATCTGAAAGATAACAAAGTAAGCTTTGATGGTGGTAACCCTGAGTAGGATTATGGAGGCCAAGAAGGAATGGAAGTTCTTACTTTTTATGTTATGCTCTGCCCCCTTCTCTTAAGACTATTCTTTTTAGAGAAGTTTTAGGTTCATAAGAAAATTGAGAGGAAGGTACAGAGATTTACCCTATACTCTACACATCTATATCTACATTTTCAACATCTTCCACAGAGTGGTACTGTTCTTAAAACTGATCAGTCCACACTGACACATCAAATCACTCAAAGTCCATAGTTAACCTTACTAACCCTGTTGGTGGTGTACGTTCTTCAGGTTTGGAAAGATGTATAATGGCATCTATCCATCATTTTGGTATCATACATTTTCAAATCCTCAGCACTCCAGCTGTTCTTTCCTCCACCATGCAGGCCCTAGCAATCATTGGTCTTTTTATTATTTATTTATTTTTATATAATTTATTTGGGTATCATTACTACAATTACATGTGCAATATGATGGTTACTAAACTACCCCCTTCATCAGGTCCCCCCAACCAACCCCACTACATTCACTGTCCATCAGTGTAGTGAGATGCTATAGAATCACTACTTGTCTTCTCTGAGTTGTACAGCCCTCCCCGTGCCCCCCAACATTACATCTGCTAATTGTAATGCCCCTTTTTCCCCCTTGTCCCTGCCTACTCACCCATCCTCCCCAGTCCCTTTCCCTTTGGTAACTGTTAGTCCATTCTTGGGTTCTGTGAGCCTGTTGCTGTTTTGTTCCTTCAGTTTTTTTCTTTGTTCTTATACTCCACATATGAGTGAAATCATTTGATACTTGTCTTTTTTGTCTTGGCTTATTTCACTGAGCATAATACCCTCTAGATCCAATCATGTTGTTGCAAATGGTAGGATTTGTTTTCTTCTTATGGCTGAATAATATTCCATTGTGTATATGTACCACCTCTTCTTATACATTCATCTACTCATGGACACTTAGGTTGCTTCCATTTCTTGGCTATTGTAAATAGTGCTGCGATAAACATAGGGGTGCATATGTCTTTTTCAAACTGGGCTGCTGCAGTCTTAGGGTAAATTCCTAGGAGTGGAATTCCTGGGTCAAATGGTATTTCTATTTTGAGTTTTTTGAGGAACCTAAATACTGCTTTCCACAATGGTTGAACTAATTTTCATTCCCACCAGCAGTGTAGGGGAGTTCCCTTTTCTCCACATCCTCGCCAACATTTGTTGTTGTTTGTGTTCTGGATGTTGGCCATCCTCACTGGTGTGAGGTGATATCTCATTGTGTTTTTAATCTGCATTTCTCTGGTGATTAGCGATGTGGAGCATCTTTTCATGTGCCTGTTGGCCATCTGAATTTATTCTTTAGAGAAAACTCTATTCATGTCCTCTGCCCATTTCTTAATTGGACTATTTGCTTTTTGTTTGTTAAGGTGCGTGAGTTCTTTATATATTTTGGATGTTAACCCCTTATCAGATACTTCATTTATGAATATATTCTCCCATACTGTAGGATGCCTTCTTGTTCTACTGATGGTGTCCTTTGCTGTACAGAAGCTTTTCAGCTTGATATAGTCCCACTTGTTCATTTTTGCTTTTGTTTCCCTTTCCCCGCGGAGATATGTTCATGAAGAAGTCGCTCATGTTTATGTCCAAGAAATATTTGCCTATGTTTTTTCCTAAGAGTTTTATGGTTTCATGACTTACATTCAGGTCTTTGATCCACCTTGAGTTTACCTTTGTGTATGAGGCTAGACAGTAGTCCAGTTTCATTCTCTTACATGTAGCTGTCCAGTTTTTCCAACACCAGCGACTGAAGTGGCTGTCATCTCCCCATTGTACATCCAAGGCTCCTTTACCAAATATTAATTGACTGTATATGTTTGGGTTAATGTTTGGATTTTCTATTCTGTTCCACTGGTCTGTGGGTCTGTTTTTGTGCCAATACCAAATTGTCTTGATTACTGTGGCTTTGTAGTAGAGCTTGAAGTCAGGGAGCGTAATTCCCCGGTTTCATTCCTCCTTCTCAGGATTGCTTTGGCTATTTGGGGTCTTTTGTGGTTCCATATGAATTTTAGAAATATTTGTTCCAGTTCATTTAAGAAAGCTGTTTGTAGTTTGATAAGGATTGCGTTGAATCTGTAGATTGCTTTAGGTAGTATAGCCATTTTGACAATATTTATTCTTCCTAGCCAAGAGCATGGGATGCATTCCCATTTGTTAGTGTCCTCTTTAATTTCTCTTAGGAGTGTCTTGTAGTTTTCAGAGTACAGGTCTTTCACTTCCTTCATTAGGTTTACTCCTAGGTATTTTACTCTTTTTGATGCAATTGTGAATGGAATTGTTTTTCTGATTTCTCTTTCTGTTAGTTCATCGTTAGTGTATAGGAAACCAACAGATTTCTGTGTGTTAATTTTGTATACTGCAACTTTACTGAATTCAGATATTAGTTCTAGTAGTTTTGGAATGGAGTCTTTAGGGTTTTTTATGTACAGTATCATGTCATCTGCAAATAGTGACCATTTGACTTCTTCTTTACCAATCTGGATGCCTTGTATGTCTTTGTTTTGTCTGATTGCTGTGGCGAGGACCTCCAGTACTATGTTGAATAACAGTGGAGAGAGTGGACATCCCTGTCTTGTTCCCGATCTTAGATGAAACGCTTTCAGCTTCTCCCCATTAAGTATGATGTTAGCTGTGGGTTTGTCATATATGGCGTTTATGATATTGAGGTACTTGCCATCTATACACATTTTGTTGAGAGTTTTAATCAGGAACGGATGCTTAATTTTGTCAAATGCTTTTTCAGCATCTATAGAGATGATCATGTGGTTTTTGTTCTTCTTTTTGTTGATGTGGTGGATGATGTTGATGGATTTTCGAATGTTGTACCATCCTTGCATCCCTGGGATGAATCCCACTTGATCATGGTATATGATCCTCTTGATGTATTTTTGAATTCGGTTTGCTAATATTTTGTTGAGTATTTTTACATCTACGTTCATCAGGGATATTGGTCTGTAATTTTCTTTTTTGGTGAAATCTTTGCCTGCTTTTGGTATTTGAGTGATGCTGGCTTCATAGAATGAGTTTGGAAGTATTCCCTCCTCTTCTGTTATTTGGAAAACTTTAAGGAGAATGGGTGTTATTTTCTTTTCTATATGTCTGGTAGAATTCAGAGGTGAATCCATCAGGTCCGGGGGGTTTGTTCTTGGGTAGTTCTTTGATTACCGATTCGATTTCGTTGCTGGTGATTGGTCTGTTTAGTTTTTCTGTTTCTTGCTTCGTCAGTCTTGGGAGGTTGTATTTTACTAAGAAGTTATCCATTTTTTCTATGTTTTCCAGCTTGTTAGCATAGAGATTCTCATAATATTCTCTTATAATTCTTTGTATTTCTGTGGGGTCCGTCGTGATTTTTCCTTTCTCATTTCTGGTTCTGTTTATGTGTGTAGATTCTCTTTTTCTCTTAATAAGTCTGGCTGGGGGTTTATCTATTTTGTTTATTTTTTCAAAGAACCAGCTCTTGGTTTCACTGATTTTTTTCTATTAGTTTATTCTTCTCAATTTTATTTATTTCTTCTCTAATATTTATTATGTCCCTCCTTCTGGTGACTTTGGGCCTCATTTGTTCTTCTTTTTCCAATTTCAGTAATTGTGTCTTTAGACTATTCATTTGGGAATGTTCTTCCTTCTTTAAATAGGCCTGGATTGCAATATACTTTCCTCCTAGAACTGCCTTCGCTGCATCCCACAGAAGTTGTGGCTTTGTGTTGTTGCTGTCATTAGTCTCCATATATTCTTTGATTTCTGTTTTGATTTGGTCGTTAACCCATTGATTAATTAGGAGAATGTTGTTAAGTTTCCATGTATTTGTGAGCCTTTTTGATTTCTTTCTAAAATTTATTTCTATTTTTATACCTTTGTGATCTGAGAAGTTGGTTGGTAGGATTTCAATATTTTTGAATTTACTGAGGTTCTTTTTGTGGCCTAGTATGTGGTCTATTCTGGAAAATGTTCCATGTGCACTTGAGATGAATGTGTATCCTGTTGCTTTTGGGTGCAGAGTTCTGTAGATGTCTGTTAGGTCCATCTGTTCTAGAGTGTTGCTCAGTGCCTCTGTGTCTTTACTTATTTTCTGTCTGGTTGATCTGTCCTTTGGAGTGAATGGTGTGTTGAAGTCTCCTAAAATGAATGCATTGCTGTCTATTCCCTCCTTTAATTCTGTTAGTATTTGTTTCACATATGCTGGCAGTCCTGTGTTCGGTGCATACATATTTATAATGGTCATATCTTCTTGTTGGACTGACCCCTTTATCATTATGTAATATCCTTCTTTATCTCTTGCTACTTTCTTCGTTTTAAAGTCTATTTTGTGTGATACAAATACTGCCACACCTGCTTTTTTCTCTTTGTTGTTTGCATGAAATATCTTTTTCCATCCCTTCACTTTTAGTCTGTGTACATCTTTGGGTTTGAGGTGAGTCTCTTGTAAGCAGCATATATATGGGTCTTGCTTTGTTATCCATTCTGTTACGCTGTGTCTTTTGATTGGTGCATTCAGTCCTTTTACATTTAGAGTGATTTTTGATAGATATGTACTTATTGCCATTGCTGGCTTTAGATTCATGGTTACCAAAGGTTCAGGGATTGCTTCTTTACTATCTAACAATCTAACTTAACTTTCTTGTTAAGTAATTGTAAACACAGTCTGATGTTTCTTTATTTCTCTCCCTTCTTATTCTTCCTCCTCCATTCTTTCTATACTAGGTGTTTTATTCTTTGCCTTTATAGTTAGTTTTTGGATGGTCTGCTTTGTTTGCTATGATTTTATTTTCTCTGGTGACATCTTTTTAGCCTTAGGGGTGCTTCCCTCTAGAGCAGTCCGTTTAAGATATCCTGTAGTGGTGGCTTATGAGAGGCAAACTCTCTCAACTTTCGTTTGTCTGGAAATTGTTTAATCCCTCCATCATATTTAAATGATCATTGTGCTGGATACAATATTCTTGGTTCGAGGCCCTTCTGTTTCATTACGTTAAATATATCATGCCATTCCCTTCTGGCCTGTAAGGTTTCTGTTGAGAAGTCTGATGATAGTCTGATGGGTTTTCCTTTGTAGGTGATCTTTTTTCTCTCTCTAGCTGCCTTTAATACTCTATCTTTATCTTTGATCTTTGCCCTTTTAATTATTATGTCTTGGTGTTGTCTTCCTTGGGTCCCTTGTGTTGGGAGATCTGTGGGCTTCCGTGGACTGCGAGACTATTTCCTTCCCCAGCATGGGAAAGTTTTCAGCAATTATTTCTTCAAAGACACTCTCTATCCCTTTTTCTCTCTCTTCTTCCTCTTGTACTCCTATAATGCGAATATTATTCCGTTTGGATTGGTCACACAGTTCTCTTAATATTCTTTCATTCCTAGAGATCCTTTTATCTCTCTCTGCCTCAGCTTCTCTGTATTCCCGTTCTCTGATTTCTATTCCATTAACAGTCTCTTGCATCTCATCCAGTCTGCTGTTAAGCCCATCGATCGCTTGTTTGATTTCTGTGTTGTCTTTCCTCACTTCCCTCACTTCCTCCCTCAACTCTTGCACATTTCTCTGTAGATCCATCAGCATGGTTATTACTTTTATTCTGAATTCTTTTTCAGGAAGACTGTGCACTTCCATCCCTTCAGGCTCCCTCTCTTGGGTTGTCTGGATGATCTTAGTCTAGACCATATTCCTCTGTCTTTTCATGGCTATAGAAGTGGTCGCTGGTAGTTGCCACGTATGTCAGCTGGGCTCTTTAAGACTTTGAAAAGAAAAAAAAAAGAAAGAAAGGAAAAGAAAAAATAAAGAGAAAACAAAACTAAACTAAACTAAAGGACAAAACAAAACAACAAAAAGAAAAAAAGAAAAAAATCGCCCACCAGGAGTAGAATCTGTGGGGATGCTGTAGGTGGCGCTGTTGCTCCACTATTCCGCAGCTGTTACCGCGCCGCTCCATAGGGTCCTTTATAGCTCTGGCCAGGGTGGGAATGAATGGGAGGCTGTTGATCTTTGTGAGAAGTCTCAGTGTGGCCACCCTTTCCCAGTCACTAGCTAAGGGGTCTGAAACTCCCCAGGACTCCCAGCCTGCTGGGCTGAGTGTGCCGGGGCTATCCGGCTCCTCCGCTGGGCTCCTGTCTCTTTAAGATCGCTGAAAAAAAACACGTGCTTTCTTTTTTTTTTCCCTCTCGGGAGCCGGCTGCAAGCACCCTGGCGCATTCCCCGCTCAGATCCTGCACCTTCTGTCTCTCCAATCTCCGCTACACCACGCGATGTGTGTCAGCGCTCCCCGCACAGATCACCAGGGTTGGTTATTTCGCAGGGTGTACTTCCACTCCCTCCCGGCTCTCAATCGTCTCATCCCACTGGTGTGCTGGGGTGGGTGAGTGCTTGGGTCCCACAGGGTCATGGCTCCGTATCTTACCCACCTCGCAGGGCGCCGTGTCCTCTCAGGTGTAGCTGCAGACTGTGCGCTTTCCTGTGTATTCTGGTCTCTCTTTTAGGAATAGCTGTATTTGGTGTAGTTTCATAGATATATATAGTTTTGGGAGGAGATTTCTGCTGCCCTGCTCATGCCGCCATCTTCTCGGAAGTCCATTGGTCTTTTTATTGTTTCCATAGTCTTGCTTTGTCCAGAATGTCATAAAATGGAGTCATACATCATGGAACTTTTTCAGATTGGCTTCTTTCACCCTGTAATATGCATTTTCATTCCCTTGATTTCTTTTCATGTCTTAATTGTGCATGTACTCCCTTATCTGTATGCACCACAGCTTATTTGTCTACTTGCCTATTAAAGGATGTTTTGGTTGCTTCCTAGTTTTGTCAATTACAAATAAAGCTGTTATAAACATCCATGTGCAGGTTTGTGTGTGGATATTCAGTTTTCAACTCTTCTTTTTCAAGTTTTATTAAGATACAATTGACATACATACAACATTGTCTTAGTTTAAGGTACACAAAATAATGATTTGATATCTGTATATACTGTGAAGTGATCCCTTGATAAGTTTAATTAACATTTATCACCTCACATATTTACAATTTTTTTCTTATAATTTAAGATCTACTCCTTCAGCAACTTTCAACTATCAATACAGTATTTTTAACTATAGTCACCATGCTGTACATTATATCCCCAGAACTTATGTACTTATAACTAGAAGTTTGTACCTTTTGACCACCTTCACTCATTTTCTCCATGCTCCACCCCTTCTCTGGCAACCACTAATCTGTTCTAGTTCTATGAGTTTGATTTTTTTAGATTCCACATTTAAATAAGATCATACAGGATTTGCTTTTTCTGTCTGACATTTCACCTAGCATAATGCCATCAAGGTCCATGCATGTTGCTGCAAATGGCAATATTTCCTTTTTTTTATGGCTGAATAATATTCTATTGCATATATATACCAAAATTTCTTTATTCATTCTTTCATCTTTGATGAATATTTATGCATATATATACCAAAATTTTTTATTCATTCATTCAACTTTGATGGATACTTATGTTGTTTCCATGTCTTGATTATTGTCAATAATGCTACAGTGAACATGGGGGTGCAGGTATCTGTTTCAGAGAGTGATTTCATTACCTTTAAATACATACACAGAGGTGGAATTGCTGGATCATATGATCGTTCTATTTTTAATTTTTTGAGGCACCACCACACTGTTTTCCATAGTGGTTGCACAAATATACATTTTCACCAACAATGCACAAAGTTCTCTTTTCTCCACATCCTCACCAACACTTGCTATCTCTTGTCTTTTTAGTGACAGCCATTCTAAGAGGTGTGAGGTAATATATCCCTGTTGTTTTGATTTGCATTTCCATGATAATTAGCAATGTTGAGCACCTTAGCTATTGGTCATTTGCATGTCTTCTTTAGAAAAATGTCCCTTTGGTATTGTGTGGTCTTATTTTATTTTTAAAGTAACATACATATGTGCGTTTTTATGATTAGGCAATCTGACTTAAAATTTTGAAAGAACATTAACTGAAAATATTCAGTCCTTCAGATTCAGTTTTTATATTGCATAATGTTATGTAAATCTTAGGGGTAGTGGCTATGTGAAATTTCTTCTTTTCTAAAGTATCAAACCATCATTTCCTATTGAGGAGTATTGAAAGCTGTTTATATTTTGAAAAAAAAAACCTGAATCTTCTTTCACTAGAACATTCTCCTTCTTTTCATTTTTTTAAGAACTTATCTTCTACTTTTTCAACAACTTGGACAAATATAATTTTATAACTAGAACATTTTCTTGTACATTTCTCACATAATCATCAAGTAATTTTTAACAACTGAACAAAATGTGTTTAAGCTAGACCTGAAATAAACCAAGCAGTAACAATCTTGAAACATGTAATCAATTTACAAAACAGGAAATGCCACTGGATATAAAATATAAATTGTAATAAAGCAATAATGTGTTATATAAAATATAATAAAATAAAACTATGATATAAATATATATAAAATAAAAATAAAAACATTGTTTTATATAAAATATAAACTGTAAAGGGCAAAATGTTTTAATAACTTGATTTACTGTTAAATATTTACATAAAATGTAAAATACATGAATAACATTTATGGTGCATACCTTTGTTATCATTTTTCTCTAAGTCCTTCAGTGCTTGAACAAATGTCAACTGATTTTCAGTGAGAGGCCAACTGTTGTACAAAACTGAACACTGTATAATATATTTGGAAATCTGCGAAATAAAATGCAATGTTTAGCACAAATAATAAACATAGCATGTGTCTACTTTATTATTCTAGGCACATTATAAGCACATTTTTTTCTGGATTATACAATCATAATTTAATTAGATACTCTCCTATGCCCTCCAAAATTCTGTAATAACCACAATCTGTGAATGTTTATCCTCACACTCCACCAGTACCTACAATTATGTACTATAGTATTTCAAATTTTTGCATACATGTTTACAAATGAAATTTATTCTTTTACTTTTGTTATTCTTATCATTTTTGGAATCAGGAATACATTAATCTCTTCAAAAGAATTGGGAAGTTTGTATTATTTTTCTGTTTTCTAGAAAATTTACTCCTTGCAAGTCTATAGTGTAGATCTATCTTGCAAAGCTAGCTGGTCCTATGGCTTTTTGGAAAGGTAAGATTGACTATCATTTCAGTTTTATTATTCCCTGTTATTTTTATTCTTATTTTATTTCATATTTCCTATTTTCTAGTGGAGGAGCTTTACTATTCCTCTCCCTACCCAAGAAACCTATCATGTTTTCCTCCTAAGTTTTAAATTTGCTAGCATAGAGCTGTGTGTAATACTTTTTAAAAATTATTTTGTTTACAGTTATACCTCTACCCTATTTTGTTGTCTATATTTCATTTATTTATATTTTATTTCTTTTTTCTTTCTTGATTGGTCTTACAAGAACTATGTCTACTTTACTAATCTTATAAAAGCTTAGGATTTATTAATCTTCCTAAATTTCATTCCCTATTTCATTAATTTCTACTCTCATTTTTATTAAAAATTTTCCTTCTTTTTTCTTTAAGTTAATCACTTGTTCTTTTTCTTACTTTTTGTTTCAATAACCTAGCTCATCTGTTTTTAAGCATTCATACTTCCTGATGAATTAAAGTCAACATTCCACTGAATGCTACCTTAGATGTGTCTTACAAATTTTGATTTTTAATTTTTCATTGTTATTAATTTCTTTGTATTTTATAATTTAATGCTTGATATCTTCTTTATGACTTTGAAGCATTTTATTTATTTGTATTTTTTAAATTTGAAGTATAGTTGGTATACAATATTATATTGATTTCAAGTGTACAATACAGTGATTAAACAGTTGCACACATTATTAAATCCTCATCCCAACTAGTGCAGTTACTATCTGTCAACATGGGAAGATGTTACAGAACCACAGACTATATTCTCCATGCTGCACTTCTATCCTGTGACCAACTTACATTATGATTGAGATTTTTGTGCCTCCTTATCCTCCTCACATATCCATACACCCACCTACCCCAGCCCCTCTCCCATGGTAATCACCAGTCACTTTTCAGTGTCTATGAGTCTACTGTTTAATTCATTTTGTTTTGTTTTGTTTTTAGATTCCACATATAAGTGAAATCATATACTGTTTGTCTTTCTCTGCCTGGCTTATTTCATTAGCATAATACTATCCTCTAGTTCCATCCATGTTGTCGTAAATGGCAGGATTTTTTCTTTTCATGACTGAATAATATTCCATTGTATATATGTATTGCCTTTTTTTTATCTATTCATCTACTGATGGACACTTTGATTGCTTCCATATCTTGGCTATTGTAAATACTGCAGCAATAAACATAGGTGTGCATATATCTTTTTGAATCAGAGATCTTGTTTTTCTGGGTAAATTCCTAGAAGTGGAGTTACTGGATTGTATGGTATTTCTATTTTTAGGTTTTGAGGAAATTCCATACTGCTTTCCGCAGTGGCTGCACCAATTTACATTCTCACCAGCAGTGTAGGAGGGTTCTCATTTGTCTGAATCCTGCCAACATTTGTTATTTCTTGTATTTTGGATAGTGGCCATTCTAACTGGTGTGAGGTGATATCTCATTGTGGTTTTAATTTGCATTTCCCTCGTGATTAGTAATGTGGAGCATCTTTTCATGTGCCTGTTGGTCATCTGTATTTCTTCTTTGGAAAAAAGTCTGTTCAGGGCCTCTGCCCATTTTTAAATCAAGTTTTAAAGGATTATATAATATATTTTATTTTGTTTCCACATTTTGGGGATTTTAGGCTGTAATTACTAATCTATATAGTATTACACTACATTCAGGTAACATCTATATGATATAGTTTGTTTTTAATTGAGATTTCCTGTATGTATATGGTGAAGTTTTCTATATAGATACCTAAAAAATTAAGTTTATACTTAAATTTTTCAAATCCAAGAGATCCTATGCATTGTGTTTTCAGCTTGATCTGTTGGTTTCTGAGTGGTGTGTGTTAAAATATTCACCTATTCATTGTTAACTCATTTATTTTTCCCTGTGGTCTAAAAGTTTTTGCTTTTTATTTATTGAGACTAGACGGCTATATGCCTATATGTTAGTTACTGTCATATTCACATGTTTTATTCTTCCTTTTACTTTTATATAATATCTCTCATGAATTCTATGTACTAAGATATTAAAATATCACTAAAGCTCTCTCTTGATTCAATTCAAACTTTCTGCGACAGTCTGTTTAAAAGTGTCATTTTTAATTACTTATAGTTGGATCTAATTTTTTATCCAACTTTAAAACTTTATCTTTTTCAATTGATTAATAATCCAGTTGTATTTATTGTAATTTCTGTTAAAGCAGGTTTTATTTCTGGCATTTTAATTTCATTCTTTTTATTTCTTTTTTGTTTTTTTTTCCAGTAGATAAGTTATGTTTACTTCTATTGCTTTAAATTATATGCATTGTCCTTCATTTCTTTAGCTGAAGGCCTTTTTTTATTTTATGGCCTTTTTATAGTTACATAGCTTCTTATAACTCATGTGTGTAAAATAATTCCATCTACATTATACTGTTAGTGGACAGATTGAATTTGCCACATATTTTAAATTCTTGGCACAGAGAAACTGTTCAATAATGTCTAAGTTTTCAATGCTAGTTATACACCAGTGACATTGGATACAGGAAGTATTATACATTGACAATTTTTAGGAATAGAATTGCAATTAATGTTAGATTTTTAGAAGCAGTACCATTGACTAATTCTTTTAAGTGCAAATATACCTGTTGTGACGTGACAGTATTTTCTTCTATAATTGACACACTGGTAGTTTCATCTTCCAAGACAGGCTGACCAGTGTCTATTATTGTGCTTCCAGGTCTCATCTTAAAGGATTTCTGGCTTCCCTGGGTAGACTTCTTCTTAATGGACATTTCTTGCTCCTTCTTGGAAGAAGCATGACTTGAAAGAACTTGGTTGCTAGCTGAATAAGAGAAATATTACATTTAAACTAAAATATGTGAAATCCTCAGTTATTACTGGCTGTGTTTTTTAGTTATATCCCTTCATACAACACTCAGAAGAATAGGTCTATTTGCTTTGTTTTAATGAGATAAAAACCAACATCACTGGCTTCTCAGAAATATTCTGGTATTAAAAAAACTTCTATAATAGTATGTGAATTGCATAGAGCAACGCATATTCTGAGCAACCGCTGACTGCTAAAAGATACACAATTCAGCAATTTTTCATTCATTCTGTGACAGTTGAATGACATTAAACTAATGACACACACTCTGACTTCTTCAGTGTTTAATACGATGTATGTGTGTCATCACACCTATAAAAGACCTTAATTAAAATTTTTGATTTCTACATTCCTTGTTTTGTAATTGACATTTAAGTACTATTGGGTGGAATAAAAATAAAAGTTTGGAGTTTTACTAATTAATTCATCAAACATATGTGTAGGGATCATAAGTGAATGACAGCGGGAAATGCCAATTCCAGACATAATAGAATAATGAGCATTGGATTTAGTCTCAACCCCATGAAGAATGATAAAAAAAAATTGGACAAAATGTATAAAGCAACTGTTTTCAGCCATTAGACAATAGCTAGTACAGGATGTGATCCTTAAGAGAAGGGAAACATACAGGATGATCTCTCCACTCTCTTAGATTTCTGCCTGTGAGCATCTTCTCAATTGTGATACAGGGAAGTAGAGTCCAAACAGCGAACAGCAAGATCAGGAAGCACAGATTGGAGTTCGAGGCTCCTGATTCAACTGAAATTTGTGAGGCAGGGTATCATGCAAGAGGCATCTGAACAGCAAAGGAGTCCAGAAATATGTACAGGAATGCCCTAGAGTCTTGAGCGGAATTCTAAACTTCATTTGTACAAATACCTAATAATGCTTGACAACAACTACTAGAGATTGTGAGTTTAATGGATATTCTGAAGGTTGCACAGTGTTGAGAGACTTTGGAGTTCTGCCGAAATGAAGGAAATTTAGTGAACACACAGGGTATTCAGTTGAGACTCTAGAAAGGCTATTTCTTAAGGGTAGAGCTACTCTAACTCTACAGTAATGAAAACTCTATACTTAACTTATGAAATCTTAGAGCTACATCTTGATAGGATTAAGCTATCAATGAACTGCTTGCCAGAACAAAATTCAAAACTCTTATGATGAAGAGAACACAATCTAGCACCTTAACAATGTAGCATGTGCAATATACAGCACACAATCAATCTGATATATGAGGCAGAAAATGTGATCACAGTTTGAGAGAAAAGTCAATAAAAATAACTGCATAGATGAAACAGTGATGTTGGCACTAGCAAACAAGGCCTTTAAAGTAGCTATTAAAAAATACTTAAGGATTTAAGAGAAAGCTTTGGCATAATGAAGGAACAAATGGTGAATATCAATGGAATAATGGAATATATAAAGAATCAAAATGAAATTCTAGATCTGACTATATTTTAAATGAAACATTCCTGGGTGGACTTAAAATGACATTGTCAAATTCAGAAATATATATTAGTAAACTCAAAGATAAATAGAAATGATCTAAATAGGAGAGTAAGGAAAAATTTGAACAGATGCTAAGTGATCCTTGGTAGGACATTATAGTGGGTGGAATAGTGACCTCTAAAAAGAGATATGTCCATCCAGAACCCCAAAATGTGACCTTATGTGACATAAGGGGGTTTACAGCTGTAATTAAGGTAAGGATCCCCAGATGAGATAAGCGTGGAATAGTGTGGACCCTAAAGCCAATGATGGATGACCTTAAAATACACTGAAAAGAAAGCAGAGACCCAGAAAGAAGGCCATGTGAAGACAGAGGCTGAGATTGGCAGTTACGTTGTCACAGCCAAGGAATGCCAGTAGCCACCAAAAGCTGAAAGAAGCAAGAGTGGATTCTCTCGTAGAGCCTTGGGTGAAAGTGTGGCGATGATAACACCTTGATTTAGGATTTCTGCCTTCCAGAACTGTGAGAATAACTTTTTGTTGCTAAGACACCCAGTTTGTCCTAATGTACTATAGCAACCCAAGGAAAAAATACAGGTAAGTATGTGAATTCTTTGTTCTACATGGAGTTCCTATAAACATGAAATACTTAGGTATTAATTTAATAAAGTGTGTGTAAAATCTATATATTGAAAGTATACACTGCTGAGATAAATTAGAGACTAAAATGAATTGAGAGATATACTGTGCTCCTGGATCAGAAAACTCAAGTTTTGTTAAGATGCCAATGCTCCAACTCAACAGTCTCCAACAAAATCTAAAGCTACAATTTTCAAGAACATGTGGTAATGGACTAAGAGCAGGTATTTAGATCAAAATAGATTCTCAAAAAAGATCCATGCACACATAGTCAATTTATTTTTGATAAAAATATCAAGGTAATTCAATATGGAAAATAGTTGCTTTAGAGTTTATAGTACTATAACAATGGGATATCCAAGTGGGAATAAAAACCTTGACCCCCCCTACCTTACATCATACACAAAAATTAATTCTAGATGGATCATAAAACTGAATATCAATGTTAATGTTATAAAATTTCTAGGATAAGGCATGAAATGAGGTATCAATGTGTTAGATTAGGGAAAGATTTCTTAGATAAAACATAAACTGCACTAGTAATTTTTTTAATGTCAACTTTGATTTTGTAAAAATTAAAAGCCTGTGCACTTCAAAAGTTAAAGAAATAAAAAGAAAGGTCTGAGACTAAGAGATCATATTTGCAAAGCACATAATTGATGAAGCACTTGCATCTGGAATATATAAAGAAGGACAGTCCATTAAAATATGGGTGTACTATCTATGTGAATGGACACTTTATCCAATGAGTTATACATATGGCCAGTAAACACGCATAAAGAGCTCATTAGCCAGCAAATTTAAACCACAAAGAAACAGCATTGCATATATACCAAAATGACTAAAATAAAAAACACTGACAATAATGAATGTTGGCCAAAATATGGACAAACTAGAACTCTCATATTTTGTCTGGTAGGAGTATAAAATGATAGTTAGGTTTGATTAAATTAGTCTTGATAAATGAATCCAAGAATTCATTCTAAGATAAAACTGAGAGAACTTCTGAGAAGTCTGTTGATCAGAAGTCTGATTAACATAAAAAAATTTTAAAACACAAATAAATATTTAAAAATATTTACTCAAACATATTCAGAATACATTTAAAAATTATAAATTTTTTATGCAAAAGTATGCAGATATATTTGAAATACTAGATGAAACTCAATTTTTAAATAAAAACATATTACAAAAATAAAAGAAAGTTTGAAAAAATTAAAAGGTAATTAAAAACAAAGAAAAATTTATTCCCTTGAGAACAGTAGACAAATAATTTTGAGGGCAAATCTAATAAACTTCAAAAAACAAGATTCCTCTAATATTTAAATGGCTTCCAAAATGAGAAAGTTTCCAAATTAATTTCAAGAATTTGTCATAATTTTAATTTGATAATCTGAAAGGAGTGTTGTATGGTGTACGCACAGAGAAAAAAACACCCCTGGAGATACTTAGTTACCAATATATTCCAACAAACTAAATAAAATTGCATATTCCTACCCAGAGGAATATATTAAAACATCATAGATGATAAGTTTTGCTCTAAGAATGATTCAAAATTAAAAAGTAATTAATGAAATTCAAAGGTATAAAATTTGATGATTTCTATAAACAACAACATAGTAATAAATTTCCAAACCCATTCTACATTAAAGTTCTTAGCTATCAATACAAAGAACTCTTAAATTTTATTAAGGACAATTATTAGAAGCCAACCACAAACATAATACTTAATGGTAAATACTACAGTCCTTCCCATTTAAGAAAAGGACATATATCATCTTCATGCTTCTGTAACATAGGTTTGGAAGTTCCATCCAATGACACAAATAAGAAAAATGTTGCAGTTGTAGGAAGAAATATCAGTTCTCAAAATAAGTAAAATCCTAGTTTTAAAATATAAATGCAAGAATGAAGATATCAAAGCTAAAATATTAACAGTATTTTCTGGGTAGGATGATTACATGGGATTTCTTGTTCTTTTGTTTCTAAATATCTAACATTGATCATGTGTTATTTTTATAGTCAGAATCAAGTTCTGAAATAACTGAATATATATATGGCATATATATATCTTACAGTATCACTTCATTATTTCAGAAATAATTGTTATTAATAGCTCTTGTGACTATTACACTGAAAGTAATAACTTCCAAGTTCCTGTTAACTTTAATATGTAGAATACTTTCTAAAAATAATGAATTAGGGATAAAATAAATTATTTCAAAATAATAAAAGTGCTATTTTTTATTCAGAAATCTAAAAAGGCTAATGTAATAAGAATTAAAGTACAACTATAACAAATCTGTTGGTGTTCAGAAACTAATTTGACACACAAATGCAAGTTTTTTAAAGAACGTTTTACTTTAATATCAACTTTCACAGATTTAAATTTTACTTCCTATTTTATCTGAAATAAAACATTTTTAAAATAAGTTAATAAACACAAATATCTATGTATGAATCTAAATAACCAATTTTAAAAGCCATACTTACACTGGGAGCTCAAAGCTTTTTCACTCCCCATGAAGTTAATTGCTGGGATTATAGCTTGGCCCTTTCCAATGGAGCTAACGATAGTTTCTTCATTTTCTAGGATCTGTAATTTGATGAATACATCTGGTTTGGATGTGCATGCCTGTATTGTAACAGGATGTGGTAATGCGACTTTAACTGAATACCTATAAAGGAAAACAGTCAACTTTATAAGCAATGTACTGGTCTTTCCCTCAAGTCAGTAAAGGAAATTGTAATTTGCTGATATGACAATCTACAAGTAAAACCACTTTGTAAAGTCCACTAAAATTGTGGGAATAGTACTGCTATTACAGGTTTTGGCAAAAGATCGCATATGGTATGTCAAAATGAAATAAGTATAGGACATTTATTATCATCAAATCCCAAACAGAAAACATAATGTTTTAACACAGTCGGTTAATGCCATTTTTCTTAAAGTGCTTCAAAGCCAATTTCATTGCCGCGAAGGTAAAATCTGAATCTCTTGCCTTATGAGGCCCTTCAGGAAAAGACTCTGCTGACCTCTTTGACCTTGCCACTTGCCATAGCCTCCTAGAACCCCACTTTGCACACAAAGGTCTTCAGTTCCCTGAAAGGTCACATACTGTTTAATTGCTGGACTTTCACATGTGTGGTCAAGCAGTTCCCTCCTACTCTTCCCTCCAGCTCAGGTTGACAGTTTAGGACCAGCTTTCAGGACTGATTTTTAGGTGTTAGGTTAAATATTACTTCTTAGTCTATTAGAGGCCCTGCTATGTGATATGGTGGAGTCCTATCAGAGTATCACAATTTTCATTTTTAATTAGTGGTATGTTTCTTTCTTCTCTCCTTTATTTTTCTTGCTTTCTTTCTAATAAGCAATATATAAATATATGACAAGAAGCAGACAGATTGAGAAGAGAATGCTTCACCTTTCATGTCCTCAGCTTGTGTTGGCTTTCAGTATTTTCTCTGAACTTTTACCCACACATAAAATATATAAACAAAAATATAAGAAAATATACATGTAATATACTTTAGATATTGTTCTTTAATCTAATTTTATTGCTGATTATTTTTAATTACAAAAATGTATGCAAGGTTTTTAAATGGAAAAGGTTTTATAGTACAAATAAATAAGAATTATCTTAGGAAAATAAGAATTATCTAAGGAAAATCAACGAGAATACAATAAATTATAATTTGTTAAATAAAACACATTATCTTAGGGACTCTAGCATCTTATTACACTGATGGATGGTGACCGCAATGGGGTATGGGAGGGACTTGATAATAAGGGTGAATGTAATAACCACATTGTTTTTCTAGTGAAACCTTCATAAGAGTGTGTATCAATGATACCTTAATAAAAAAATAAAGCACTACTACCACAAAGGTTGGAAAGGCCAAGTACAGAAGCAGTGTATACTTAGGAAATATGCCAAAATAAGCCAAAGTATTTATCAATAAAGCAATAGGGTATAGTACCCACAATTCTTTAAAGCCAAAAAAAACACTTATTATCAAAAAGACATAGGTTTTCTTTTTGAAAACCAACCTACCAATACACATGGAGTATTTAAAACATAATCATTTAAAAATAACAAATCCTTGGACAATAATCAGGAATTTACTTTAATATTTATAATAAAATACACTGATCAAATCTTTTAATAAAGACTGTAGAAATGGAAATTTTGTAACAGTAAGGAACTGCCAATAACCAAGTAAATTGTTGTATATTCTTTTTCATGATTAGTAATCATGAAAAGGAGTTTGCAAAATGTCTTAATGACATTGGGAAATGCTCACACTATAATGTTACATAAAAATGGTTAGATTATAACATTTTAATTATGTTATGATTTTAATCATGTTAAACTGTGATGGGAAGAATAATGATTATTTCTAGATTGATATGGGTGTCTTTTATTTCCTTAATAATGATATATTTAGTTCTCAATTTACTGTGTAGAACAATATAAGAAAAAGATAAGTATTCTAACAACACATTTGATAACAACAAATATTTAACAAAGGGCACTTACATGTCAGGCATATATCAATATGTCTTGTATTGATAAGACATGGTTCCTGCCTTCAATAAACTGTTAATCTCATAGAAGTCAGTATGAAATTAATCGATAAAATTTGGTATGTCATATTCTCAGAAAGAACAAAAGGGCTATAGAAATATGAATGGGACCAACTATTTATATTTGGAGGTTTAAGCACAAAGGATTTGACTGTTGAAAATCATTGTTAAGAGTAATGGATTTTGCAAGGTGGAAAAATGGAGATAAGATATGACAAAATAAGAGGAAAAGATGAGCAAAATAAAATTACATTGCCTATATGTTGGGAAACGGTGCTTAGCTCTGTCGAGAGAAAGCACCGTGTGTTTGGTGGCTGGGCAACAGTGTTGAATACCATGCTTTGTGGTTTGGATTCTGTTCTGTAGCCAACAGAAAGTTGTCAGAGATTTAAAGAAGGTAAATCACATATTTAAATGTGTATGTTTCAAAGGGAACTACTCTAGTCATAAAGAATGGATATGTAAGTGAATAAGGACAAAGACACCAAGAGTTAAAAAGGGAATATAATGGAGTCATGGATTCCAGAAACAGTATTTCTACAGACAAAATATAATGAGGTCCTGAAGTAATGGAGGACATTGAAAATAGAGAGGAGGTCATAGAGATGAGAGGTATATCAGAATTAGAATCAAACGGGCTGATTAATGAGAAGGAACCTAGTCCATGATGAGGCTATTCATGGAGAGTGTACAGATAATTATGAAAAGAAGGTTGAGTTGGAAGATAATAAGAAACCCACATGAGAGGCTAGTCAAAACTGGGGCAGAACAAGGAGAGAGCAACAAGAGGAAAGATTGCTATAAAGAATGTTTAGTAAAAGTCAGATAGGATGAGGACTAAGAAAGTATCATTGCTATTATAGGCAACCACATAGGCTTGATCCCATATAACACCTATGTAATCACATTACCTCTAACTCAGTCATTTCCAAAAGAGTGCAGAAATCAAAATCCAAAATTTACTCAGGATTTTGTGGCCAGCTTTATTACTATGAAAAACATTAATATTTAAATTAAAATACTTGATATATAATTTAAAGTAAAATACTTAATAAAATAAAAATATTAATATTTTTAAAAGAATGCATTTCTCCTCCATCATATACTTATACCTGAATAGAATTTTCTTATCATTGGGTATGTAGTAATCTCTGATTTCCTTTATGGCAAAAGCATTGCATGCACTGTCTCGAGAAAGGCAGGGGAGTGGATGATAAGGACCAATGAGGCGCAATTTCCAGCGTGAAGATGGTACATATGTGTCACCAGTATATCCTTCAGCCACTAATGTGTATCCTTTCTAAAGGAAAGAAGAGTTACACAGAAGTAAGTTACATCGTTACTGGTCTCTCAAATGTGCAATATATGGTTTCACAGGACTAAAATGCTTTTTATCTTGATATACATAAAGACCCCAAGATTTCTTGATACATGGCAAATCACAAGCATTATGTTTTGAAATCCCTCTTAGAAAGTGCCATCTTACATGTTTTCAGAGAAGAATAAATAACTCTAACAGTTTTGTTTGTGCAGTCCCCTAGCTACAAAATAAAGTGCTGAACTGTGGTAGATGATTGCTGTTTTCTAATTCTCCTAATGCTTTCTAAGGCATATTTTTATTTGTGCTTCATCCTAGAGTAGCCCTCTTGCTTCCTATTTGATTCCCTTTCTTCTCAGAATCATCTAAGTACAGATGAAAAAAGCAGAAGAGTTTATGGAAATGTAGTTCTCTTAGGATGGCAATTGGCAGATAAAGCTATCAAATCAACATTAAATTTGTTCCACAGATCCAATATGATGTCAACAGATCTTTTACAAAAGAGCAGAGGCACCAAAGACAGTCTTTTTAATGATTGTTTTTGGAAAAGTGGACATCCACAAGCAAAAAAAAAATGAATTTACACATTAGAACTACACTCTTCAAAAAATTAACTCAAAATGGATCACAGAACTAAATGTAAAATACAAAGCTATAAAAATACTAGAAGATAACAGGAGAAATCTAGATGACCTTGGGTATGACGATGACTTTTTAGATACAATATTAAAAGTACAACAAGACAAAGAATGGAAGATAACATTTGCAAAAGACACATATGAGAAAGGACTGTTACCCAAAATATACAAAAAAAATCTCAAAACTTAGCAATATGATCAGGCTGATTCAAGATGGTGGTGTGAGAAGTGAGACAGAGAACTCCTACCAAAACCACAGATAGTGTGAAAATACACTTAATACAGCTAACCCTAAAACAGCAACAGGAAAGAAGGCTGAACCAGACTGCATACAGACCTCACAAACAGAGCAGACCTCACAAAACAGGGTAATGTAGGAAAACCTTAATGCAGTGAGACCTGAGCCCTTCCCCCACCCCAGCTCACTGGTGGGAGGAAGAGAAATGGGGTGGGGGAGGGGGTGGAATCCTGGGACTGCTGAGCACCTAGCCCTGGAGATCTGCTTTACAAGCAGAAATCCGCATGTGTGGTGCTCCAGCGGATGGGGAGCTGGGACAGGCTGAAGTGCTTGAGAGACAGATTCTGGCTGTTTGTGGAGGATGGGATCCACACCAGGCCACTCTGAGACAAGGGACAGGCAGGTGGTCTGAGAGGCTTCCTAGCAGTGAGAGGGTTGCTGAAGACGCAGGGTTTGAACGGAGCTTGCTGCGTGGGCCAAGGGATGGGGGAAAAGGATGTCTGGGCAGGCTCTGCCCAGCAGATTGGGAATCTTGGGGATATTCAGGTGCTCAGTCCCCCTGGCTCGCTACTCAGCTCCGAGGCCCCCCACGGTGATACACAGCCTGCTGAGTCTTCCTCCTGGCCTGAAAGCACCGGCTTACAGGCTGGCAGTCACTGCCCTGGGATTGGGCCAGCCAGAGAGAGGCCTCACCTACAACAGCTGGAGTTGCTAAGCACAAAGGCTTACACCTGTCAGCTCGGCCCACTGGCTTTGACACTGGAGACAGGCAAGGAAGACGGGAGTCAAGAAACAGATCATTCCTCTGGCCAGGCACCAGCTCCACTCCCCTACGACCCCCAACCTCACTCTAGGGGCTGAGCAGCTCAAGAGATTGTAGTTTCTGGGCAATAGCGGGCACCACACAGAAATATGAAACGTCAAAAGAACATGGTACAGACCAAAATCTCACAAACCCCAGAAAAAGGGCCAAATGAAACTGAACTCACCAATCTTCCTGAAAGAGAATTCAAAATAAAAATCATAAACATGCTATGGAGATTACAGAAAATATTCAAGAACTCAAGAACGAATTTAAGTCAGAGATTTAACCATTAAGAAATTCAACATGTGAAATGAAACATACAATGAAGGGATTTAAAAGCATATTTGATGTAGTAGAAGAGACAGTAAATGGAATACAAATTAGAGAAGAGGAATACAAAGAAGCTGAGGCACAGAGAGAAAAAAGAATCTCTAAGAATGAAAGAATATTGAGGGAACAGTGTGACCAATCCAAATGGAACAATATTCGCATTATAGGGGTACCAGAAGAAGAAGAGAGAGAAAAAAGGATAGAAAGTGTCACTGAGGAGGTAATTGCTGAAAACTTCCCCAATCTGGGCAAGGAGATAGTCTCTCAAGCTGTGGAGGTGCACAGATCTCCCAACACAAGGGACCCAAGAAAGAAAACATCAAGACATATAAAAATTAAAATTGCAAAGATCAAGGATAAAGACAGACTTTTAAAAGCAGCTAGAGAGAGAAAAAATATCACATACAAAGGAAAACCCATCAGGCTATCATCAGATTTCTCAACAGAAACCTTACAGGTCAGAAGGGAATGGCATGATATATTTAATGCAATGAAGCAGAAGGGCCTTGAACCAGGAATACTCTACTGAGAAGGTTATCATTTAAATTTGAAGGAGGGATTAAACAATTTTCAGATAAGCAAAAGCTGAGAGAATTTACTTCCCACAAACCACAACTATACTGCATTTTGGAGGGACTCCTATAGATGGAAGTATTCCTAAGACTAAATAGATGTCACCCAAGGGATAGAAAAAGAGTACAGAATATGATTCATAACATACAAAGAATGGAGGAAGAAGAAAAAGGAGGAAAAAAAAGAATCTTTAGGTTGCGTTTGTAATAGCATACGAAGTGAGTTAAATTAGACTGTTAGATAGTAAGGGAATTACCCTTGAACCTTTGGTAACCACGAATCTAAAGCCTGCAATGGCAATAAATACACACCTATCGATAATCACCCTAAATGTAAAAGGTCTGAATGCACCAATCAAAAGACGTAGAGTCACTGAATGGATAAAAAAACAAGACCCACCTATATGCTGCCTACATGAGACTCACTTCAAACCCAAAGACAAACACAGACTCAAAGTAAAGGGATGGAAAAAGATATTTCATGCAACTAATAGTGAGAAAAAAGCAGGAGTTGCTGTACTTGTATCAGACAAAATAGACTTCAAAACAAAGAAAGTCACAAGAGACAAAGAAGGACATTACATAATCATAAAGGGGTCCATCCAACAAGAAGATATAACCATTATAAACATCTATGCACCCAACACAGGATCACCTACATATGTGAAAGAAATACTAACAGAATTAAAGGGGGAAATAGAATGCACTGCATTCATTTTGGGAGACTTCAACACACCAGTGATTCCAAAGGACAGATCGACCAGACAGAAAAAAAATAAAGAGAGGCACTGAACAACGTATTAGAACAGATGGACCTCATGGACATCTACAGAACATTCCATCCAAAAGCAGCAGGATACACATTCTTTTCTAGTGCACATGGAACGTTTTCAAGAATAGATAATATACAAGGCCACAAAAAGAACCTCAGTAAATTCAAAAGACTGAAATTGTACCAACCAGCTTCTCAGATCACAAAGGCATGAAACTAGAAATAAATTACTCAAAGAAATGAAAAAGGCCACAAACACATGGAGGCTTAATAATATGCTCCTAAATAATCAATGGATCAATGACCAAATAAAAACAGAGATCAAGCAATATATGGAGACAAATGACAACAATAATTCAACACCACAAAATCTGTGGGGAGCAGCAAAGGCCGTGCTAAGATAGAAATATATGGCAATACAGGCTTACCTCAGGAAAGAAGAAAAATCCCAAATGAACAGTCTAAACTCACAATTAATGAAACAAGAAAAGGTAGAACAAAAGTGGCCTAAAGTCAGTAGAAGGAGGATATAATAAAGATTAAAGCAGAAATAAATAAAATTGAGAAGATTAAAACAATAGGAAGAATCAATGAAAGCAAGAGCTGGTTCTTTGAGAAAATAAACAAAATAGATAAACCCCTAGCCACACTTATCAAGAATAAAAGAGAGTCTACACACATAAACAGAATCAGAAATAAGAAAGGAAAAATCACTACGGACACCACAGAAATACAAAGAATTATGAGAGAATACTATGAAAAATTATATGGTAACAAACTGGATAACCTAGAAGAAATGGACAACTTTCTAGAAAAAACAACCTTCCAAGGCTGACCCAGGAAGAAACAGAAATTCTGAATAGACCAATTACGACCAAAGAAACTGAATTGGTAATCAAAAAACTACCTAAGAACAAAACCTCTGGACCAGATGGTTTCACTGCTGAATTTTATCAAACTTTTAGTGAAGACCTAATACCCATCCTCCTTAGTTTTCCAAAAAGTAGAAGAGTACCCCCAAACTCATTCTACAAGGCCAACATCACTCTAATACCAAAACCAGGCCAAGACACCACAAAAAAGAAAATTACAGACCAATATCCCTGATGAACATAGATGCAAAAATACTCAACAAAATATTAACAAACCAAATTAAAAAATACATCAAAACGATCATCCATCATGATCAAGTGGGATTCATCCCACAGATGCAAGGATGGTACAACATTCAAAAATCCATCAACATCATCCACTACATCAACAAAAAGAAGGACAAAACCACATGATCATCTCCACAGATGCTGAAAAAGCATTCAACACAATTCAACATCCATTCGTGATAAAAACTCTCAACAAAATGTGTATAGAGGGCAGGTACCTCAACATAATAAAGGCCATATATGACAAACTCACAGCCAACATTATACTTAACAGCGAGAAGCTGAAAGCTTTTCCTTTAAGATGGGGAGCAAGACAAGCATGCTCACTCTCCCCACTTTTATTCAACATAGTACTGGAGGTCCTAGCCACGGCAATCAGACAACACCAAGAAATAAAAGGCATTCAGGTTGGTAAGGAAGAAATCAACATTCCCTGTTTGCAGATGACATGATACTGTACATAAAAAGCCCTAAAGAATCCATTCTGAAACTACTAGATCTAATATCTGAATTCAGTAAAACTGTGGAATACAAAATTAATACACAGAAATCTGTTGCATTCCTATACACTAATGGTGAACTAGCAGAAAGAGAAATCAGGAAAACAATTCCATTCACAATTGCATCAAAAAGAATAAAATACCTAGGAATAAACCTAAGAAAGTGAAAGACTTATACTCTGAAAACTATAAGACACTCTTGAGAGAAATTAAAGAAGATACCAATAAATGGAAACACATCCAGTGCTCATGGATAGGAAGAATTAATATTGTCAAAATGGCCATCATGTCTTAAAGCAATCTAGAGATTCAATGCAATCCCTATCAAAATATCTACAGCATTCTTCCATGAACTAGAAAATAGTTCTAAAATTCATATGGAACCACAAAAGACCCCGAATAGCCAAAGCAATCCTGAGAAGGAAGAATAAAGTGGGGGGAATTATGGTCCCTGAATTCACACTCTCCTACATAGCCACAGTAATCAAGACAATTTGGTACTGCCACAAGAACAGACCCATAGACCAATGGAACAGACTAGAGAGCCCAGATATAAACCCAATCATATATGGTCAATCAATATACGATAAAGGAGCCATGGATATACAATAGGGAAATGAAAGCCTCTTCAACAGCTGGTACTGGAAAAACTGGACAGCTACATGTAAGAGAATGAAACTGGATTATTGTCTAACTCCATACACAAAAGTAAACTCAAAATAGATCAAAACCTGAGTTAAGTCATGAAACCATAAAACTCTTAGAAAAAACGTAGGCAAAAATCTCTTGGACATAAATATAAGCAACTTCTTCATGAACATATCTCCCCAGGCAAGAGAAACAAAAGCAAAATGAACAACTGGGACTATATCAAACTAAAAAGCTTCTGTATAGCAAAGGACATAATCAATAGAACAAAATGGGATCCTACAGTATGGGAGAATATATTCATAAATGACATATCTGATAAGGGGTTGACATCCAAATTATATAAAGAGCTCATGAACCTCAACAAACAAAAAGCAAATAAGCCAATTAAAAAATGGGCACAGGAGCCGAACAGACACTTTTCCAAAGAAGAAATTCAGATCACCAACAGGCCTATGAAAAGATGCTCCACTTTGCTAATCATCAGAGAAATGCAAATTAAAATCATAATGAGATATCACCTCACATGAGTTAGGATGGCCACCATCCAAAAGAGAAACAACAAATGTTGGTGAGGATGTGGAGAAAGGGGAACCCTCCTACACTGCTGGTGGGAATGTAAATTAGTTCAACCATTGTGGAAAGCAGTATGGAGGTTCCTCAAAAAACTCAAAATAGAAATACCATTCGAGCCAGGAATTCCACTCCTAGGAATTTACCTTAAGAATGCAGCAGCACAGTTTGAGAAAGACATATGCACCCCTGTGTTTATCGAGGCACTATTTACAATAGCCAAGAAATGGAAGCAACTTAAGTGTCCACCAGTAGATGAATGGATAAAGAAGAAGTGGTACATATACACAATGGAATATTATTCAGCCATAAAAAGAAAACAAATCCTACCATTTGCAACAACATGGATGGAGCTAGAGGGTATTATGTTCAGTGAAATAAGCCAGGCAGAGAAAGACAAGTACCAAATGATTTCATTCATCTGTGGAGTATAAGAAAGAACAATCTGGAGAAACAAAACAGCAGCAGACTCACAGAACCCAAGAATGGACTAACAGTTACCAAAGGGAAAAGGACCGGAGAAGATGGGTGGGAAGGAAGGGATGAGGGGGAAAAAAGGGTATTATAATTAGCACACATAATGTAGCAGGGGAGGGGGGGCCGGCATACGGGGAAGGCAGTATAACACAGAGAAGACAAGTAGTGATTACTCTGATGGACAGTGACTGTAATGGGGTATGTGGTGGGAACTTGATAATAGGGGGAGTCTAGTAACCATAATATTGCTCATCTAATTGTACATTAATATTAGCAAAAAAAAACTTAACAATAAGAAAATAGCCTGATTTAAACAATGAGCCAAAGATTTTAACAGATACCTTACTAAAGAAGATATGCAGATGGCATATAAGAATGTGAAAAGATGCTCCACATCATATGTCATCAGAAAAACTTAAGCAACAAGAGACCATTACACACCTATTGAATGGTCAAATCCAGAACACTGACAATACCAAATGCTGACATGGATATGGGACAACAGGGATTTGCTTTCATTGATGGTGGAAATGAAAAATGGCATAAACACTCTAGAAGATGGTTTGGCATTTTCTTACAAAAGTAAATATATTCTTACTATCCAATCCAGCAATCCTGTTCCTTGGTATTTAACCAAAGGACTTGAAAAGTTATGTCCACACTAAAACCCATACACAGATATTTATAGCCACTTCATTCATAATTGTCAAAACTTGGCAGCAACCAAGATGTCCTTCAGTAGGTGAGTGGGTAAATAAACTGTGGTACATCAAGACAATGGAATATTATTCAATGCTAAAGAGAAATAAGCCATTAAGCCTTACAAAAACAAGAATGAAACTTAAATGCATGTTTTTAAGAGAAAGAAGCCAGTCTTAAAAGGCTACATACTATTTAATTCCAACTTTATGACAGTCTGGAAAAGGCAAAATTATGGAGACAGAATAGATCAGTGATTTCCAGGGGAAGGGGGAGGGAGATGAATAGGTGAATCACAGGGGATTTTTAAAGCAGTGATAATAATCTTTACCATAATAATGGATAAATGGCACTTTATATTTGTCCAAAACCACAGAATATACAACACTAATAATGAACCATAATATATGAACTTCAGGTGATTATGATGTGACTGATTCGGATGCTCAATTGGAATAAATTATAATGTAAATCTGAGAGTTGTTGTGTGTAAGGCAAGTGCCTGACTTAAATCGTAATTGCCAAGGCACCTTTTCAAAAAGGCATCCACTTCAAAGATAGCTGTCCATCTCAGACAAACACACTGCCAGCCACTCCCCACAGTGATGCTCCTTTGATTTAGAAGCTTTCTTTGGTTGATTTCAATAAATGGCCATTTGGGCCACTTGTCTTTTCTCGTCCCCATGCTTTAAATTCCCGCTCTTAAGTTTCAAATTCACCAATAAAGAATGAACCCATGAAACCCTAGACTCCTACCCTTGACTCTAATAAAAGCAGTACCACAGCTCTCTCTCTTTACCTGTGACTCCACTGTGTGGTTCCAGGTGTGCTGTGTAATTTCCAGATCTTATAAGTAATAAAACTCTACATTTTCAAAGTTTCCTGATGGTTGTTGATGAAAGGCACCCTGCAAGCATCATAAGAATCACAAAGGCCCATCCAACCAGAACATTGACTATTGATAGGTTGAGACAGGCACAAAACACAATGTATCACTCTGGGAGCGGCAGCACATGTGTAGAGGCAGGGGAATCTCTGTACTTTCCTGTCAGTTTTGCTGTGAACCTAAAACCACTCTAAAAAATAGTCTTACTCAGAAACAAAAAACAAAAACAAAAACCTAAAACAACTTAAAACAGCTATTAGGTTTTTTATGGACTTAATAAACTTTTTGTTTATCTTTCATTCCTATAAACTAGTTAGCGCTCATTAGATAGGTATATGTCTTAATTTATACAAAATCAATAGAGTCATAGACCCAAACAAACCTCAGAAGTCAATTACAACCACATTTTTAGCCATACAGCTAAAAAATGAACCATCATTGCTGAAACAGATCTCCTGGTTTCCAGGGCAGGTATACACCATTTTTTCTCATGCTTCCCTTCTTAGAGGAAATGACCAAGAACATCACGGTAAGATTCAAAGGAATAGAGAGACAACACGACATGAGTGAAACATCAGAGACAAGGGCCTATCATTCAGCAGGAGTAATGTGCCGAGTGCTTCTGACTGGGGAGGGGTCTGTGTAGCTCTAGAAAAGACTGGGAGTGGTGGGTGGTGAGCAGCTGTGTAATCATGATCTTCTGAAATATTTACGAATGGAATAAAAACCCAGTGGAAAACCGAGACAATTGCTTGGTTCAGGAATAGGACTAACAAGGGCTTTAGCTCCATTTCCATTTGTATGATTTTATGATTTTAGTAATGAAAATGCCTAATACTTTCCTTTTGCCCTATTTTCCTTAGAGAGAAGAAAGTAGAGGGCTGAAAGGTGAATCTTCTAGCATTCACATTAGGCACCTCCTGCTATCAAATACATGGGACATCTGTAGAGAAAGACCAGGACCCTATTACTCTGTTCAGTAGATTGAAAATATGTCTGCTCTGCCTTCTCCTGGAGCGACTGTAAGACTCTGGCTTCTCACTGCCATCCTATATACGGGGAGGACAAATTTTACACCTACCTTATTCTTGGTATAAAGATAAGGCACCACTTTTTGGAACACTGTAGGCACTTGTTCCATAGTGTCATTGTTAACAACGTGGAGCATACAGACTGGAAGTGTAGTATATACTTTGGGAACCAAAATCATATCTTGAGGAACCGAAAATGTTTCTCTGTAATCACAAAGGCATGAACTTTGACATGAATCACAAAGAAAGGTTTGAAATTAGGTTTGATGTTAAGAACTAAAAAAATTAATGTTCTAAGTAGCTACATGGTATACATATTGTTTTCTTCTAAAAATTGTCATTAATACACTATTTTGTCATGAAACTGCAAGCTCTTTAAGAAATCTTATTTTATAAGCAATTTGAAACTTGTACCTAATATGCTATTCCTTAGAAATTAAATGTTTTCTTTCTATACTTAAAGCATGAAGGAGTGGCTCAAACATCAGTGTATTATGCTTATCATACTCATAGAAAGTTCTAACAATTAACTTCACATTCTTCACATTTCATTTAAAGACATAGATAAAATTTCTATAATATCTCATTTATGCACAGCAGATGTGGAAGCTATTTTAACTAAGTTGTGAAAACAACCTAAATGTCCTTACTTTCACTACTGTCATAAATAAAACTCTATACATATGAATATTGCATGCCATTTAAAGGTGACATCACTTGCCAATATATGATATCCTCACCTGAATACTATAAACCAACTATTTGGTGGCTGGTCTGCATAAGTCACAGTATAGTCAGCAAAAGCAAGCTTAGTTTCTTCATCTTGATAGCATGGATAGGATTCAATGGATTTACACTTGCTTTTAAACATTAGTCTAGAAACGTAAAAATAATTTAAGCATGGCAAAACAACTTTTAAAATACATTTTATTTACAAAAAGAAATATGAAAAAAATAATATAAAATATATTGCAGGCTTTTGTTGGCCAGGTTGAGTCCTTGATCAAAGGGGTAGGAAGCTATGGGGCTCATGGTACCTGGTACCAAGGTAGGGAGCCCATTCCAGGTCAGCCACAAAAGATGACTCTCAAAGGTGCCCAAAGTTATCTGAACCTTTCAGGCAAGAGAGAACCGAGTTCATGACTGAGAGAGTAATTGCCGTATAGGTGGGAAATCAGCCCCAGAGTTAAAGTTACAAGAGTAGGGAAAGTAGAAACAGTCAAACCAGCAATAAAACTGGGTGGGAGCCACTGAAGCTTTGGAATGGGTGTAGAGAATCAACACTAGAATGGAGTTTAAAGTAAGGAATGAATTTGGAAAACTAGATTTTAAAAAATAAATAAATAAACTAAGTCCATGAAAGGAGAAAGTGCCAGAGTTTTCCTTCTGCATGATTTCTGGGGCATGAGGAGTGGTGCATGCAACTGGTGAGAATGATGATGGGCTGAGGTGTCTCCGTGTCTGCCCTCTGGAGGCCTGTGCCATATTATTCCAGAACTTGATGGAAAGGATGTGAGGGAACCTCTGGGTCCCATCCTCCCAATCTGCCAGGAGCACAGGAACTTAGCTCTAGTAGCACAGGAACTTAGGTTTTTCTAATATAATGTCTCTGATATTACCTTGGAGGGAAGCCTTAATGGACGTAGAAAAGAGTCCTCTTTAGAGATACATACAGAGCTAGAGCTGTTGGCTTTCAGAAGGCAGATGATTTAATTGTACTGCCAGTGGGAAGGACAAAGCCATGGAGATTCTCATGGAGGGTAGGATTTACATGCTACATTTGATAATTCGTCTTTGGTGATGGGAGGAAATTGACAGGTTTATACTTGGAAGGATTTTAAACTTTTAAAAACAGCCACAAGAACAAAAACTGACTCTATAACCTGGTTTGCCTGTGGTCATCGTGGTATATGTTCATATCCTGGCATAATTATTAACAGTGCTCCCTCTGTCTATGTTAGTATCCAAATTCAGAGGATGAACAGTCTGATCACCCTAACTAGGAACTACAATGTGGTAGTGTGTTTATGCAGAGCATGTCTGCCAATCATCTGGGGGCTGGCCTAAGCTAAACTAGGTTGCTGGTGGAGCCACCCCAGCACTAAGCAGGCCACGTAGGCACTTGACTGTAATGAGACCCACCACCATTCTAAGATGAGGGAGGGAGTCAGAGGCTTTCCAGGCTATCACTGCTCCCATCCCACCTTCTACACTTTTTCATATACCTCAGGAAATTCTAATGAATATAGGACCATCAAAATCTGATATACCATGTGGAATATCTTGAATGATTTAGAGAGAATCCCTGACAGATTTTTTTTTTAACTTTGCATCCTAGGACAGAGAGAAAGTTATATTGGTAAACTGAGCCTTGCCCCAAGTTTGACTTGAAGTTCTGCCCTTAAAGATGAGAGAATACAAGGCTTAGGCCCCAGGACCTCAAAGCTCCCCATGTAGTAATAATAACAATATCTGCAATAGTTCATGTTCTGGAATGGCTCAGTCTATATTGTGCTAAAAAATTTTTCCTGTGTTACCTTAATTTACCTTCACAACTTTATAAAAGAATAGCACTATGAGGTAAATATTATTATCCTTGTATTAAAGATGAAAAAAAAATTGAAGTTCAGAGAAGATAAGAAATTACCCCAGGTCATACATCTGATAATTAGTAAAGCTGCCGTTAGCATTAGGCCTTATACCAAACAATGTGCTCTTGGCCTTATAATGAAGACCTCCTAGGAAGAGGTAGCTAGGAAGAGATGCTCCTACTATTTAAGATTAAATATCAGTTAGACTTGTCAGTTTCATCTGTCCCATAGCCTCAGGGGTAGAGCTCAAACTATTGAATGCCCTCTGTACTGGGCATTGGCCAAGTTCTGGGTAATGCTCTTGGCTCTGGTGGAAATATCACACGGAATGGAAGGCCAGCTCCCAAAAAGACTTCTGCCTGCGTTTCAAATACACCTGTCTAGTGAACTGATCCGACACTCTAATAGGGGAGTTCATGTTTTTAGCACTTCATTTACATGAAAATGAGGCATAGTTTCTGATCTTGAGATCTTCCCCAGAATTTAGAAGTAGATTGGAGAAGGAGGGTTATGCTTTCTGTATGTATCCATGCAACTGGAATCTTAAGCAAAAGAGCACCTCTTTTAGAAAACAGTTCTGGACTAAAGTTAATCAAGGTGAATTAACAGGCAATAGGGGTGTCTGTGCACCCCAATTGGGAGAGGTGAGTGAAGTACTCATTCTCAGGGTTGGACAAGGACAGATTTGGATTCTATTATTATTTGAAAATTTGATCATTTGGTTCATCATGGAATTTTTTCATTAATTTTAGGTTATTTAAGTTTTTATGTATTTTCATCATCTTCTATTTGTGTCTTGCTTATAAATAAAAATCCAGTTGTTATTTTATATTGACCTTGTTTCCAGCTTAATTCTCTTCATTTTAATATTTTTTTTTTGGTATTTTCTACATACACATTTATATTGTTAGTAAGCAGTGGTAATTATACTTATTCCCTTCAAATCATAATGACTTTTATTTTGCTTTGTTGCCTTTTCACCCTCCTTGGAATTGCAAGATTATCTTGAATAGAGTTGTTGGACAGGATATTTGTCTCATTCCCAAACTCAAGGAAAAGCCTTCAAAATTTCACAACTAATCATGTTTGTAGCAGTTTTTTAATACTATATATTGTAACGTATTAAGGAAGGTCTTCTATAATCCTACCTGGCTAATTTTTTTGTTTAGAATGTGTCTTAAATTTTATCAAATGGTTTTTCTGAATCTGTCCAGAGGACCAAATTTGTCCCTTTTTCCTATGAATGTGCTGACTGAAAATGACAAATTTTCTATTTGAATCACCATTGCATGTCTCAGAGTGGTGGAAGAGTTACAAGGTACTATCCTTTTCATATAATTCCAATTTTGAGTTCTAATATTTTATTACATATTTTTTGCATCTAATTTCAAAAGGGTGATTGGTTTGCAATTTCATTTATTTTACTGTCCTCATTGAGTTACTTTTTATCAAGGTTTTGAGTTGATGTTTCCACTTTTTCTATTCTCTGGAAGATGTGTAAGATTAATTTTATTATTTCTTCTTAAATTCACTAGTTGATCTATTTGCAGATTACTAGAGAATAGGCCATGCCTCTTTGTCCTGTTAGGTTTTCATCTAAATTATTACTTTTGCCTTTTCTATAATAATCCTAGAATTTTAGGACTGTAAAACCTTTTACCCAACTTCTGAAGTTTGCACTGCACAAGTCATGAATTTACTACTAGACATAGCTACTAGTGTGATTGGCCTTTGCAGATAATGTGTATTATTCCTCTGGTGCTTTGAATGGTTTTCTTTTGCCCTTTGGTTTTCAATAGTTTGACTATGATGAGCCTAGGTGTGCTTTCTTCATGTTCTGCATGGTGTCTACAGGCAGAGTCTCTTGAAAATATGAGTGGATGCATATTATCAATTTAAAGTTCTCAGCTATTATCTTTTTACCTTTTTGGACTATAGTTACAATATGAAGCTTTCTGAGCTTGTCCCACATATCCATTACATTTTGCCTTATTTTCTACTTGTTTCCTCCATGCTTCAGTTAGGATACTTTTCTGCTGCCCTAGCTCGCAATTTGCTAATCTCCTCTTCTGTCGAATCTGCTGTTAAAATCATTATATACTTTTCATTTCATTTACTATAATTTTTATTTATGTAATTTCCACTTGACTGTGCTTTACTGAACTTTTCATCTGCTTTCTCTTTATTTTCTTGGTCATTTCCATAATAGTTAACTTTAGAGATTTTGTCTGCTAACTCCAACATCATTAGAAGGTCTGCTTCTTTCATATATATATACACACTTCTTAATTTTGTTCAGATTATCCTATCTCTTGGACATGGTTGGAATAACCTTTTCCTAAGGTTCAATTTATTTCTGATTTGCCCATTTCTAGAGTATTTCCCTCCATGGATTTCAACGGACAATTTTAATTGTTTTTACTGGCGCCCCCTCCCCTAGCAGGTCCTAAACCCTAACTTCTGTCTCCTCAGCACCATAAGACTTCAAGAAACTCTGTTCTGCTTCTCAAAGTTCTTCTGCTTAGGATTTTAGATAAGCACAATTAAGACCAAGAAAAAGTAGTAAGTACCCATAGAAACACTTCCAATAAAATATTGTGCAAGTTAAGGAATGGTATGCTTCTAGTTGTAGTAATTAGGGACGACTCATGAATATGACAGCATTTGAACAGGAAGTTGAAGGACACCAAGATACTAGAATAAGGTATACCATCATACCACTTTACCTTAAGAGATAAATCGCATACTGTTCTATAGTCATTTCCATCAGAGCCCAAACTTTTTGAAGAATGTCTGCAACACAGGCATTTTCCTTTGTGTCTAAAAATAATAATAACAACAAATGACAATATAAAAGCTGTCAGCTGACTGAAAGATCCTTGATTTTACAGATGAAGTTGAAATCACAGGTGGTATCTGAAATCATAAGCTTTATTAGCAACAAAATCATGTTGAAAATATGAAGGTATAAATATGCTGTTTCCCTCATCTTTAGTTTAAAAAATCATAAAATATTCATTGATCTAATAGGACAATCACTACAGGGTTAACATCATATTTTATATTACACTAAATATTTCTTATGAAAGCTTTTATGTCAGAAAAAATATGCACCCAATTTCAAAAAATGATGATCAATAGGACCCTACTAAAGTTTAATCTAAAGTATAATCCACAAATGGCTTAAGAGTAGGTGATTTGGCAAAAAAAAAAATAAGTCCATACTAACAGCCTCAAATTTAACATGTCAGAAACTGACTTTTTTTTCTAAGTATCCTATTTTAATTTCTCCATGGTACTTACCAGTATCTGAAATTGATATCTCAATATATTTGCTTGTCTGTTGTAAGCTCACCACCACTAGAATACAAGATTAATCATGACAGAAACTTTGTCAGTTTTACTGACTTTTATAAGGTCAGAATCTAGAACACTGCTGTGTACACAAATTATTCAATAAATAATGTGTCAAGAGAAAAAATGCAAACACTATTAAAACAATATTAAAGTGCTCAAGCTTTTGTCTCTAAAAAGGGAAAAAAATCATTATATGAATAAAATTTTTATAGCATATATGGACAAAAAATATATTTTACCATATGTTTAATTTGCTGAATTTATTTTTTAATAGAAAAAAACATAAAAATCAGGCAATAGTAATAGTTTTCTGTCCAAAACTATGCAATGTAGTTTTTAAAATTTGTTTCACATTTGTGTATATCTGTAGTTTTTATTGCTTAGACATTTTAATTATTCTCATTAAATGTTTCAAATAGAGACATTTTTGCAACAAAAGGTTTCAATATACTCAAAGAATTCTATTGGAGGTAATGCTTTTCTTATGAAAAGATCAACAAAAATTGCAGAATGTAGATGACTGAATACAATTTTTGACTGTGCAGTGCTTTATTTTAAGCTGAAGAAAAGCTAAAATAAAACACCTTTCACAGAAAGTTTATTGAATATACATAAATATATTTGATTTAATAAATGTAATAATACACTTAAAATGTATTTTATGCCTTCTAAATGTATGTCACCATGGACATACATGACAGCCTCTTTTTCATTCAATTTATTCATTCATTCATTCCCTCATTCATTCATATCTTTGAAAGATGGTCTAGAAATATAAAAATCTGACTCAGCTGAAGCTGACTGCTTTAGCCTTCTGGTAGGCACTGGGGATATAGAGAGAAAAAGATCAGTTCCCTGTTTTTAAAGAGCTCACAATAGATTCAGAGAACATAATCAATCATTCACTTATTCATTCATTCTTTAAGCAAGTCTTTGTCCTGTTCGTACTTTGTGCCAAACACTGTGCTAAATTCTGAAAACAAGTCGTGTAACATGTATCCTGACCTGAAGGGATTTCTATATAAAATTAAAAATAATTAGCCAAGCCATAAAGGAGGGTAACTCTGAAATACTTTTCACTAACTCACAAATATTCATTCTTACATATACAAGTTCATTTTATAAATCACTGACAAATTATACCTGGTGTTCTGGCTCTCATAAGCAATCGGACATAAGCCCCTCTCCACAGAGCTTGAATTTTAGTTGCTGCAGCTACTTCCACAGGAGAATAATCTCTATCATTCACTGGCACGCTGTATTTAATGTCTACACATTCCACTGAGAAGAGAAAATTAAACTTTGAGCTGAAAGTTATATTTAATCCCTTCCCCAATCTTCAGTGCCTTTCACTACTAAAGCCCTCTGACACACAAAGTGCCACAACAACAGATTTGTCATTATATTTAACATTGTCTTCCATAGGTGGTCTTTTTTGGAAAGCAAACATTCTGGACAAGGGAAACACACTAAATGTCACATTAGTGAATTACTATTAAGTCCCCAGGGAAAGTAGCAACAGGTTTCTCAAAACTGAAAGAAAACGACAAAATGGTGGGAATAGAGCATCAGCAGAGGAAGAGAGGAGGGTTACTTGAATTAGAGGATCTTTCCAAAATTCCTCAAAGCTTACTATAGATTAGTGGCTTTCAAACTTTTTAAGGTCAGGAACAAATAAACCGGAAAATCTGGGCTCTCCTTGGAAGTATGTGTATAGGGGGCACATGGCAGATCCCTGGAACCCTTTGGGCTTCCCAGAGCACAGCTGAATTCTACAGCTGTCGGTACAGACCTATTATGTTCTACCTACTCCATAAAAATTTTAAGTGTATGTTTCTCAAATTATTTATCTCATATAAGGCTAGGAATTCCTTTGTCAAATAAATATCTAAAATTAATTAGTACCTAAAGACACTTCTTCCAAGGATGAATCAAATGAGTCCAAGTCCAAAACCATAGCACGGAATGCAAATTTTAAGTTAGGAGTGGGTTTTGTTACTTGAGCTTTTTTCATTAAACTCCATAAAGAAATATGAAAAACCTAAAAAAGATAAAATATACAGTATACTTTTTAAACCAAGAAAATACCATTTCCTGGACAGAGAAGCTCCAGAAAACTTTAGATACTCTAAAATAAAACATATATATAAATATATGTATATTTCTCCGTTATAAACACAATCTAAGAGAAGGCTCTTCAAAGTCTGACTCACCTAGTAAAAGACCAAAATTATCATTTGACTATCTCTAGTTTCATAAAATTTTAATCACTATAGCAGTGTTTTTAGTGTGCACTTAAAATATGTGATCTAATAACCTTCTGCCAGGACTGGCAGAAGGTTATTAGATCACAATGAAAACACATATTCCAGGATTCAAGATGGCAGCATGAGAGGTGACATGGAGAACTCCTCTCAAAACCACAAATAGTACAAAAATATAGTTAATGAATACAACTAACATTACAATGGTTGTGATGTAGTATAAGACAAAAAATACAGTTCTTGTGCTTAAGTAAGTTAAATACCATATTTCATTGATTCTAAGATGCCGTCCATTGTAAGACACATTATTTCATGTGCTACAAAAAAAGAAAATAAGCTGCTTAGAGGTTTTTTCTTTTAATCACTTGCTTATTATCATCTATGAGTATTTATTTCCTTTGAAAAAGCTCTTTAGATTTAAACATAGCTTTTTCATCATGTATCTCACTCAAATACATAATAAAATAAGCTATGTAACTTAGCTAAATATTCTATAAACTTATTCATGCTCAAACTCCTATTCCTGCAAATCACTCTTTGAAAATACTTAACATCTGTACTTGCTATACGATTTTGTCCTTCATATTGTGAAAACTTTTAAAGATGCCATTGCCTAAAGAGCATCCTACTTTCATCTCTGGGGTTTTATCAGGCCACTGACCCCCATTCAGTAAGTGTGGCTGCTGGTTCATCCTTGATCTTTCCAAAGAGGACTGGCAGAAGGTTATTAGATCACAATGAAAACACATATTCCAGGATTCAAGATGGCAGCATGAGAGGTGACATGGAGAACTCCTCTCAAAACCACAAATAGTACAAAAATATAGTTAATGAATACAACTAACCCTAAAACAGCAACAAGAAAGAAGGCTGAACCAGACTGCATACAGACCTCACAAACAGAGCAGATCTCACGAAACAGGTAATGTAGGAAAGCCTTAATCTGGTGAGACCCAACCCTTCCCCCTCCCCAGCTCACTGGTGGGAGGAAGAGAAACGGAGCAGGGAGGTGTGGAAGCTTGGGACTACTGAGTGCCTAGCCCTGGAGATCTGCTTTGTGAGTGGAAGCCTATATTGTGTGGTGCTCTGGCCGTTGGGGAGCTCAGATGAGGAGAGTGCTTGGGAGACTGACATTCTGGCTGCTTGTGGAGGAGGGGATCCACATTCAGTCACTCTGTGTCAGAGGAGGGGGGGTGGTCTGAGATGCTTCCTAGCAGCGAGAGTGCTGCTGAAGGGGTGGGGATTGAATGGAGCTTGCTGCATGGGAGAAGGGAGAGCTGGACAAGGTTGTCTGGGTACACTCTGCCAAGCTGCTTGGGAACTTTGAGGAGCTTCAGGTGCTCCATTCCCTGGGCTACTTACTCAGCTCCGAGGCCCCCCACTGATACGCAGCCTGCTGCACCTTTCTCCTAGCCTGCGGCACCAGTTCACAAACTGGCAGTCACTTTACTAGTGTCAGGCCAGACAGAGGGAGGCCCCGCCTACAACAGCAAGAGACACAAAGCACAGAGGCTTATACATGTGTGCTTGGCCCACTGGCTGTGATACTGGAGACAGGCACCGCAGATGGGAATCGGGAAACAGATCTTTCCTCCTGCCAGGCACCAGATCCACTCCCCTATGACCCCCAACCTCACTCTAGGAGCTGGGCAGCTCCAGAGACTGGAGTTTCAGCACACTAATGGGCACCACACAGAAATATGAAACTTCAAAAGAACATGGTTCAGACCAAAATCTCACAAACCCCAGGAAAAGGGCCAAATGAAACTGAACTCACCAATCTTCCTGAAAGAGAGTTCAAAACAAAAATTATAAACATGCTTATGGAGGTACAGAAAAATATTCAAGAACTCAGGAACAAATTTAAGTTGGAGATTCAATCATTAAGAAATTCCATATCTGAAATGAAACATACAATGGAGGGATTTAAAAGCAGATTAGATGTAGTAGAAGAGATGGTAAATGGAATAGAAAGTAGAGAAGAGGAATACAAAGAAGCTGAGGCACAGAGAGAAAAAAGAATCTCTAAGAATGAAAGAATATTGAGAGAACTGTGTGACCAATCCAAACGGAACAATATTTGCATTATAGGCGTACCAGAAGAAGAAGAGAGAGAAAAAAAGATAGAAAGTGTCATTGAGGAGGTAATTGCTGAAAACTTCCCCAATCTGGGGAAGGAGATAGTCACTCAAGCCATGGAGGTGCACAAATCTCCTGACATAAGGGACCCAAGGAAGACAACATCAAAATATATAAAAATTAAAATTGCAAAGATCAAGGATAAAGACAGAGTTTTAAAAGCAGCTAGAGAGAGAAAAAAGATCACATACAAAGGAAAACCCATCAGGCTATCATCAGATTTCTCAACAGAAACCTTACAGGCCAGAAGGGAGTGGATGATATATTTAATGCAATGAAGCAGAAGGGACTTGAACCAAGAATACTCTACCTGGCAAGGTTATCATTTAAATTTGAAAGAGGGATTAAACAATTTTCAGAGAAGCAAAAGCTGAGAGAATTTACCTCCCACAAACCTCCTCTACAGTGCATTTTGGAGGGACTCCCATAAAGAGAAGTAGTCCTGAGGCTAAATAGATGTCAACCAAGGGCTAGACAAAGAGTACACAATATGATTCATAACATACAAAGAATGGAGGAAGAAGAAAAAGGAGGAAAAAAAAACCTTTAGGTTGTGTTTGTAATAGCATATGAAGTGAGTTAAATTAGACTGTTAGGTACTAAGGGAATTACCCTCGAACCTTTGGTAACCACAAATCTAAAGCCTGCAATGGCAATAAGTACACACCTATCGATAATCACCCTAAATGTAAAAGGTCTGAATGCACCAATCAAAAGATATAGAGTTACTGAATGGATGAAAAAACAAAACTGATCTATATGCTGCCTACAAGAGACTCACTTCAAACCCAAAGGTATACACAGACTGAAAGTGAAGGGATGGAAAAAGATATTTCATGCAATTAATAGTGAGAAAAAAACAGGAATTGCAATACTTGTATTAGACAAAATAGACTTCAAAAAAAGAAAGTCACAAGAGACAAAGAAGGACATTACATAATGATAAACGGGTCAGTCCAATAAGAGGATATAACTATTATAAATATCTATGTACCCAACTCAGGATCACCTACATATATGAAACAAATACTAACAGAATTAAAGGGGGAAATAGAATGCAAAGCATTCATTTTGGGGGACTTCAATAACCACTCACTCCAAAGGACAGATCAACCAGACAGAAAATAAAGAGACAGAGGCACTGAACAACATATTAGAACAGATGGACCTAATGGACAACTACAGAACTCTACACCCAAAAGCAGCAGAATACACATTCTTCTCAAGTGCACATGGAACATTTTCAAGAATAGATCATATACTAGGCCACAAAAAGAGCCTCAGTAAATTCAAAAAGATTGATTGTACCAACCAGCTTCTCAGATCACAAAGGTATGAAACTAGAAATAAACTACACAAAGAAAATGAAAAAGCCCACAAACACATGGAGGCTTAATAACATGCTCCTAAATAATCAATGGATCAATGACCAAATAAAAACAGAGGTCAAGCAATATATGGAGACAAATGACAACAATAATTCAACACCACAAAATCTGTGGGATGCAACAAAGGTCGTGCTAAGAGGGAAATATATTGCAATAAAGGCCTACCTCAGGAAAGAAGAACAATCCCAAATGAACAGTCTAAACTCCCAATTAATGAAACTTGAAAAGGTAGAAAAAATGAGGCCCAAAGTCTGCAGAAGGAGGGACATAATAAAGATTAAAGCAGAAATAAATAAAATTGAGAAGAATAAAACAATAGAAAGAATCAATGAAAGCAGAAGCTGATTCTTTGAGAAAATAAACAAAATAGATAAACCCCTAGCCAGACTTATCAAGAAAAAAAGAGAGTCTAAACACATAAAAAGAATCAGAAGTGAGAAAGGAAAAATCACTATGGACACCACAGAAATACAAAGAATTATGAGAGAATACTATGAAAAATTATATGGTAACAAACTGGATAACCTAGATGAAATGGACAGCTTTCTAGAAAAATACAACCTTCCAAGGCTAACCCAGAAAGAAACAGAAAATCTGAACAGATCAATTACCAGCAACAAAATTGAACTGGTAATCAAAAAATTACCTAAGAACAAAAATCCTGAACCACATGGTTTCACGGCTGAATTTTATCAAACATTTAGTGAAGATCTAATACCCATCCTCCTTAAAGTTTTCCAAAAAGTAGAAGAGTAGGGAATACTCCCAAACTCGTTCTACAAGGCCAACATCACTCTAATACCAAAACCAGGCAAAGAAACCACAAAAAAAGAAAATTACAGACCAATATCCCTGATGAACATAGATGCAAAAATACTCAACAAAATATTAGCAAACCGAATTCAAAAATACATAAAAAAACCATCCATCATGATCAAGTGGGATTCATCCCAGGGATGCAAGGATGGTACATTTGAAAATCCATCAACATAATCCACTACATCAACAAAAAGAAGGACAAAAACAACATGATCATCCCCATAGATGCTGAAAATGCATTTGACAAAATTCAACATCCATTCATGATAAAACTCTCAACAAAATGTGTATGGAGGGCAAGTACCTCAACATAATAAAGGCCATATATGACAACCCACAGCCAACATTACACTTAACAGCGAGAAGCTGAAAGCTTTTCCTTTAAGATCGGGAACAAGACAAGGATGCCCACTCTCCCCTCTTTTATTCAACATATTTCTGGAAGTCCTAGCCACCATAGTCAGACAGCACAAAGAAATAAAAGGCATCCAGCTTGGCAAGGAAGAACTCAAACTGTCCCTGTTTGCAGATGACATGATATTGTAAATGAAAAACCCTAAAGAATCCACTCCAAAACTACTATATCTAATATCTGAATTCAGCAAAGTTGTGGGATACAAAATTAATACATAGAAATCTGTTGCATTCCTTTACACTAATGGTGGACTAGCAGAAAGAGAAATCAGGAAAACAATTCCATTCACAACTGCATCAAAAAGAATAAAATACCTAGGAATAAACCTAAACAAGGAAGTGAAAGACCTATACCCTGAAAAGTACAAGACACTGTTAAGAGAAATTAAAGAGGACACTAATAAATGGAAATTCATCCCATGCTCTTGGCTAGGAAGAATTAATATTGTCAAAATGGCCATCCTGCCTGAAGCAATCTACAGATTCAATGCAATTCCTATCAAAATACCAACAGCATTCTTCAATGAACTAGAGAAAGTAGTTCTAAAATTCATATGGAACCACAAAAGACACCGAATAGCCAAAGCTCTCCTGAGAATGAAGAATAAAGCAGGGGAATTATGCTCCCTGACTTGAAGCTCTACTACAAAGCCACAGTAATCAAGACAATTTGGCACTGGTACAAGAACAGACTCATAGACCAATGGAACAGAATAGAGAGCCCAAATATAAACTCAAGCATATATGGTCAATTAATATACAATAAAGGCACCATGGACATACAATGGGGTAATGACAGCATCATCAATAGCTGGTGTTGGCAAATGTGGACAGCAACATGTAAGAGAATGAAAGTGGATTACTGTCTAACCCCATACACAAAAGTAAACTCAATATTGATCAAAGACCTGAACGTAAGTCGTGAAACCATGAAACTCTTTGAAAAAAATATAGGCAAAAATATCTTGGACATAAACATGAGCAACTTCTTCATGAACATATCTCCCTGGGCAAGGCAAACAAAAGCAAAAATGAACAAGTGGGACTATATCAAACTAAAAAGCTTCTGTACAGCAAAGGACACCATCAATAAAACAAAAAGGCATCCTACTATATGGGAGAATATATTCATAAGTGACATATCCGATAAGGGGTTGAAATCCAAAATATATAAAGAGCTCATGCACCTCAACAAACAAAAAGCAAATAAGCCAATTAAAAAATGCACAGAGGAGCTGAACAGACACTTCTCCAAAGAAGAAATTCAGATGGCCAACAGGCACATCAAAAGATGCTCCACATCACTAATCATCAGAGAAATGCAAAATAAAACCACAATGAGATATCACCTCACACTAGTTAGGATGGCCACCATCAAAAAGACAAACAATAACAAATGTTGGTGAGGATGTGGAGAAAAGGGAACCCTCCTACACTGCTGGTGGGAATGTAAATTAGTTAAACCATTGTGGAAAGCAGTATGGAGGTTCCTCAAAAAGCTCAAAAGAGAAACACCATTTGACCCAGGAATTCCACTCCTAGGAATTTACCCTAAGATTGCAGCAGTGCAGTTTGAAAAAAACAAAGGTACCCCTATGTTTATCGCAGCACTATTTACAGTAGCCAAGAAATGGAAGCAACCTAAGTGTCCATCAGTAGATGAATGGATAAAGAAGAGGTGGTACATATACACAATGGAATATTATTCAGCCATAAGAAGAAAACAAATCCTACCATTTGCAACAACATGGATGGAGCTAGAGGGTATTATGCTCAGTGAAATAAGCCAGGCAGAGAAAGACAAGTATCAAATGATTTCACTCATCTGTGGAGTATAAGAACAAAGCAAAAATTGAAGGAACAAAACAGCAGCAGACTCACAGAACCCAAGAATGGACTAACAGTTACCAAAGGGAAAGGGACTATGGAGGATGGGTGGGAAGGGGGGGATAAGAGGGGAAAAGGGGCATTATGATTAGCACACCTAATGTAGCAGGGGGGGACACTGGAAGGGCAGTATTTACAGAGAAGACAAGTAATTATTCTATAGCATCTTACTACACTGATGGACAGTGACAGTAATGGGGTATATGGGGGGGCCTTGGTAATAGGGGTCTAGTAACCATACTGTTGTTTAAGTGATTGTACATTAAAGATACCAAAAGAAAACACATATTCCTTCTCCCAAGTTTTTATCCTGAAATGCTGAGGGATTCCATTTATACAGTTATGCCACTTAGAATAACAACCAGGCAGCACATATTTCTGCTGGTTTACTTTTAGTTATTTACTCGTCCATGGGGAATTATGTGATTGGTGGGTTATATAGGGCTTCTGGGCACTATTTGAGATAACTTTAGGCCAGTCACACCTTTCCTTCTCTCTCTTTTCCAGAGCCTTGGGGAAGTCATTCTAGTATGAAGAAAAATCCCTCTCCTTCCATGCTTCCCTGAGAGGCTCTATAAGCCACTTAATTTGCTTCCCCTAAGGATTAGGCATTTGTCAAACAATATACATTTCTTTTGAAGCAGTGACAACATGAACTCTTATGAACAAACCTATGTGTGTGCAGAGAATTCTGGAGGCCACCTGGCCAGCAACAATTGTAAGGAACACCAGCTGTAAGACATGCTCTGATTTCATTGTCATGTTCAAGTGTGAAAAGAAATGGGCATCTTAGAATTGGTGAAATACAGTGCCTTTCAAAGGCATATGGCTACTGCATTTCCTGCTTAGTCCACATTTTCTGACAACTCCTCACCCCTCTCCAGATGCATAGAAACAGGGGCCTAATCCCACAATCTACTCAAGTTTGTACCTGCCCCATCTGCTGGTAATAGTGGAAAAGCCTACAAGGACGCATCCAACCCATGCTGAACAAATCATTGTCACTTTGGCCAATAATTTGAAATCAGGATCAATTTTCAGTGAAACTGGCCTTACATGGGAAAGTGATGTAAAATTTAGAAACTATTTTTTTCCATGATGTGAACTTAGGGGTAGAGAAAACATGACTGTAAAGAGGAAAAAGAAAATGAAGTTCTAAGGGCTTTCTGTCCCCTCTTTGAAGTTTCTCACTGAGTCATTCCTGTCCTTATGTGTTAAGAAGATGTCCCTGAACCCTAATACTAAGTGAACACATCCAGCTCCTTGCTGTGGTTTGAATGTGTTTTCTGTGACATACTAAGGCAACACCCTGAGTAGCGGGGAGGCACTCAAGATGGCGACGTGAGCAGGGCAGCATAAATCTCCTCCCCAAACCATATATACTTTGAAAATACAGCAAATACAGCTATTCCTAAAAGACAGACCAGAGATACAGTACAACAGCCAGGCTACAGCTACATCTGTGAGAACTCAGCATCTCACCAAAAGGGTAAGATACCAAGCCATGACCCGGCAGGACCCGAGCACTCCCCCACCCCAGCTCACTGACAGGAGGAAAAGTCTAGTAATCATAATGTTGCTCATGTAACTGTACATTAATGATACCAAAAAAACCCCACAAAAAACAAACACCCTGAGTATTTCAACATCTAAGATAAAAATAAGTAAAATGTATGATTATGTTAATCCTCCTACTCTGTTACAATTGGAGTGTTCAGAGTCCTCAGTCATGTTGACCTTGTACAGCACATTGCTCTGATCTATATGTGATTTTTGATGACAACAGTGAATTAGGACTATGGGCAGAAGATGGGATTTCAGATTAAGACACATGCATGCTAGAGAGCTGGAATAATACACAGAACAGTGGACTTAGCACATCAGTGGAGATTTGGGGTAGCCCTGCTGGGGCATCCCCTCTAAGGTTAAGAGAGCAATGGTTGCCCCAGGGCTTGGGGTGTAGGAGGGACGAATGAGCAAAGCACAGGATTTTTAGGGCAGGGAAACTACTGTCTATGAGACTACAGCAATGGATACATGCCATTATACATTTGTGCACACCCATAGAAGGTACAACACTAATAGTGAGCCATAATTGTAAACTATGGAGTTGGGGTGATTATAATGTATCCATGTAAGGTGTTCAACGGTAACAAAAGTACTGCTCTGGTTGGGGAGGTTGATGATGAGGGAGGCTGTGCATGCGTGGAGATGGGATCGGTGCTGTTTTCCTGTGAACCTGAAACTGCTCTAAAAAAGTAAATCTTTAATAAAAAATTGTTAACTGGTGCCATGTATTTTTATTTGCTAAATCCAGCAATGTTCCTCGCCAGGGGACGTTTAACGATGTCTGAAGCATTTTTAGTCGTCACAACAGGATGCTTGCTGGCCCTAGGGCACGTAGGTGGGCCATGCTGTTATCCATCTACAGTGTGTGGCTCAGTCCCACAAAGTCACCCAGCCCAAAATGTCAGTGATGCCTAGGGGTGCCACAAAGTCTGCTTCACTCCCACAAGGCTTTCTGTGAAGCCGGAATGCTACTCAGCCTTGGCAGAGGCACAAGTTACAAGTATGAGGAAGCTAATGCCGCGAAAGGCACCCATTTATTGGTGCAGAAAGAGGTGGTGGTAAGTGTCACAACCTCCCTTCTCTGATGGACATTCTGAGGGATGGTGTACACAGTTCATCAGGATCCCCTGGGCGACCGAGTCCCAGTACCAACAGCAGTAATCATCACACCCACTAACGAATGGTCTTCTCTTTCTCATTTCATTCTTACTACTCCCTCATTTCTTCCAGCTGAACTCATTTCCCAAATAAACTGTCTCCATCCAAAATGTTTTCTCAGCTCTGATTATGGGAGCCACCTTATATATAAAATACAGCATTTCACCTAGAAAATAGCCCTCTAGGAACATTATAAACTTTACATGCTTACTCTGAAGTGCTGTGCGGTCAGTTCTTTATCGTGGAGGGGTACAGGGTAGTGAGCTGTTTGCAGAGCCTTCAGAGCCACAGGAAGTTTAGCCTTGTCTTTGAAACTAGCAATCACATTGCCAACAGCTCTCAGAATTGTTAGGGACTGCTCTGTGAATCGGTAGCTTTCCTGTGGACACAAAGCACAGTAGCCAGCCTCACTTGCACTTATTTAAGCGCACTGTTATTATGGTAAACCTCTGCTATAGGGTTGATGCAATAATTATTTATGAATCATTACATATAAAATTCAACCATGAGAAAGAAGGCAATCCTGCCATTGGTGACACCATGGATGGGCCTTCGGGGAATTGGCTAAGTGAAATAAACCAGACAAAGACAAATACTGCATGGTATCACTTACATGTGGAATCTAAAAAAAAAATCAAATTATAGGAGGAGACAGTGGTTGTGAGGTCTGGAGGGCTAGAGAAAATAGGAAGAGGTTGGCAAAAGCATACAAACTTTCAGCTATAAGAGGAATAAGGTCTGAGAATCTAAATGTGTGACTACAGTTGACAGCACTCTACTATATAATTGATATTTGCTAAGGAGTAGAACTTAACCATTCTCACCAAAAAAAAAAAAAAGATATGTGAGGTGATGGTGTGCTAACCAGAAGGCAGGAATCATTTCACAACGTGTACATGTACCAAATCACCAGATGTTCATTTTAAATATCTTACAGTTTTGCCTATTAAGCCTCAAAAAAGCTGGGGGGAAAAGAAAATGGATGTCAAGTTTCAATAAATCCGTAGTCTGAAACCAGGGAAAGAGAGACAGGCAACGCCCTGAGGAGTCAGCAGACCATCTTGATGGGTGTGGTGGGTAGTGGAGGAGCTGCCCGGAGCGGCAGGTGCTGGGAGGCAGCGTGAAGAGGGTGACGTCGCAGGAAAACCTTGTAAAGTCAGATGGCCCCTTTTCCAGGGGGCACCATGGTGTCATCACTGCCTCGCGGATATTTTGAGAAACCGCCTGGCAGGTATACCTGAACAAGACAGACTTCCTGCTGATGAGAAGCTGATGAAAACAGATCAACTGACTTGCCGCTTTAATGCATTTACTTCTCCATTACCTCGTCCCAAACCCTCCAGAGCCCGGGGAAAGCCTCGTCTCAGTGGCGTTTCTCCCTGCGGGGAAACCGTGACTGGAAAAGTTGTCTGGTCAAGCGCTGGGAAGGATCATGCAGGGCTCCGAGAGGCTAGGGTCTCTCCGCTCTACGACCAGTCTACCCCCTTTTGTTTCTTCATTAGAACCAAAGAATAATGGGGCCTGGCCTTGGGCCCTAGACATTTTTACAAGATGGAGGAGCTGATAACCCCAGGGAAATATGAGTTCACAGAATGAAATAACTAAACATCTAGGAAGTTAACTCGCCTAAAGAAGGAAACAAACTGGATAATCCATACTACCTAAAACAGAATTGTTTAAAAAGAGAAGACAGAACAAGAATCTAAAATAAGGAGGAGAAAAATAATGAGAGACGAAGGGGAATCTACCTGCAAGGTGGGCTTGCTGCTTTCCCTTCTTGCCTAAGGGGCAGGAGGAGAGGACTGGTGAGAGGCGGAGCGGCAGAGAGAGGAGGCAGCCGCCGGGAATCCCGCAGGAGCGCTGCCAGAATGGACTGGAGCACAGCGGAGCCCGGGAAGCCTCAGCCTAAGGGAGCCGATCTCAAGCCATCCTGCTGGCTCCCGGGCGTAGAGGTTTACTGACGGCCGACAGGATTCTACCTCATTAACAGGAGGCTGTGCCACGTGGAGAAAGGATGGCGGAGAGCCCAAAGCTGAATCATGCAGTGGGCGGGCCCTTTGCAAATCTGCCCTATTTGCATATGCCCACCTATCTAAAGATGGTATCCTTTAGAGGACATCTAAAGCCACAATAGGACCTCAGGGGAGGCGCTTGCCCCATTTACCTCGTCTCTTCTTTCAGACCCTGTCCGAACAGAGGAGCAAGAGAAACTCAAAAGAGGCCAAGAGAAGAAAGAGGAGATGGAGACGAACCTTCCAGGGATCCTCTGCCCCTGAATTCCAGGCACACACACTCCAAGTTCCCTAGGCCAAGGAAGGGGTGAAAGGAGTGTATGGTATCAAAATGTTAAACTGTATGAAAAAGGCCTGTACTGATCCTTCATGCCTTCCAAAGGACCAGTAGTACTGTGATGGGCCTGAGATGTTCACAGCTGTGAAAGGGGACTCAACAGGGCAGAGGTGAAGGCAGTTGTTGGAGAAGAACTAAGATCATTTCATTCGTGTCCCTGCAGAGTTCAGACTGCTTGTATGTGTCAGATTTGGGGATTTCTTGCAGAATATTCTTAGTAGTCTTGAAAGGGTAAAAAGAAAAAAAGGCTAGGTTGAATAAAAAATAGGGATATGATTTAGTTCAAAATCTTTGAAAATAAGGCACACAGAAAAACCACAGTTGCTTAAATATTTACCAGCTCAAAGTTGGGAAGCACAACATCTTCATCCCCAATGACAAACGTCGCCGTGCTGCAGACATGCAGGGAATATCCTACCGGGGAATGTGCAGCGATGAGCAGCATGTGTCTCCTAAAGAAAACAGCCATGCGTGAGGACAAGGGCTCCTGCCTTGCAGTCCTTGCCTCTGTTAGTTGCTTGATGACAGTTTGTGCTCAAAAGAAGTCAAATGTTAATGACAGCTGAATTGTTTAACACAGATGGGATAAAGACCTTTGAATTTTCGTTCTCTGAAAACCCTCAGAGATCATGGAGTCTATATTTCAGACAAAAACAGTTACAGTAAATGATGAACGTGAACGTGCTGAAGATCTCTCCCATATCCTGCAGCCACACTGCCAAAGGCTCGTCTTGATTCTTCCCTAACAATAATTCATGGTGGTACAGGGCTTGGTAATTGTCATAGCCATTTTCTCACAAATGCATCATTTCAGGTATGTTAAACCATGTCTCTCCTACCAGGTTTCGGTATCACTGAGAGCAGGGACATTCATTTCCCCTCAGTTACTGAGTGCTTAGAGCATGTTCAAAACATATATGCTGATAGGTTAGGTCCTGTAGGGGGAAACATAGATATAAGATTCTTTGTTAATTCACTGTCCTTGGTTGTCTTAATGGATGCACATGCAGACAGAGTAATGATTTCTGGGAGAATCTCTCCATGCCTGAGTTTTTAGGGCGGACGTGAAAAAATATTGAAGTTAAAAAAATTTTTTTTTCTAGGTATCTTGGATGCTTGCCATGCATTATTTTAGCTTTTAATTTTGTTGCTTACACTTTTCTTTTTGTACAAGAGCCATAGCTTTTCATTGATCACATAGAATTAGCATGATGGATCTCAGGAAATCCAGTAAAAACATTTATTTCATCTGAAATATGAGGTAATGTTTTGAATTTTACTTCTCAAAATCAAGAGAACCTTTTGATTATACATACTTTCTTTAAAATGGAAAATGTGCTGTTTTTAACCAACCTCATCTTAATTAAAAATAAAACTAGAGGTAAAAAAAAAAACTAAGGGCAAGTAAACCTACAGACTGGGAGGGGAAAATGCAATTTTTCTGTCTTTTTTTAAATAAAATTGTAGTTCTTGCTAAGGAATATAATAAGATTTATAAGAAAATAAAAAGGATTTTTTAATAAATTAATATTAGGAAATGCTGGGTTAAGAAGTTTAAACCATATTCTTTACTAAGAAATTGACAGACTCAGACAATTATGAATGGTCCAAAGGAGATTCAGTATAAAGCACTTCTTCAATTTATTTGTTCATTCTTCTCTTAATAATCATAATGAAAGACCTGTCCCTTAAGAAATCACTTTAGGAAATAATATCCTAGATTCCATATTATTTAACTATCTAATAATAAACATGTAGGAAGCCTTAAAAAAATACTTCATATGGGAAAAATGAAGTCACTCCATACCCAACAGGCAGGCGAAGCATTATAGCCTTGGTAGCGTATGTGTGAATCTTCAGAACAAGATCACGTGGCTTCAGAGATTTCCAAGAAAATGTTTCAGCTGTAAGTAGTCCAGGCTCTATGGGGGGGCTGTCTTTTGTTAAAGCTAGGAAAAGTAAAAAATATTAAGATTTGACTGTGAGAATATAGCTGGCCTTCACTTTATAACATTAATAAAAGTAGTAATAATAATCAGGCATTAGAGATATTCAAAAATGTTCATAAAAACACTAGAAATTACTCTGGATAAATACTCATCAGAAATAATACTCAAGTGGCATCTACATCTTCCTCTCTGTCCTATTTTCCTCCTTCATATTCATCCCCTCAGGTGAAGAGACCAGGAATGGGAAAGTTAGCAAAAAGTAGGACACAGGGATTCCGCATCACTTTTATTATCTAAGGCAATAATTACAATATCCCTCTAGAGGCAGTTTAGAAGAGGCTAAACATCACATCTGGGAAAGAGATTTTCCTAAGACAGTGGCAAAACAAGGTCAAAATATCCCACAAGTTTTTCCTTTTGATTCTTAGTTTTGACAGTGTGCAGAAATAGCAAATAATTAACAAAAAATTTAATCTTAATTTTGAGCATTTCTCTTAAAACGAATAAAGTATATTCACTGTTCTTCATCAGTAGGTGAGGGTGAAATACTTTTTAAATTAAAAAAACTTACTGAGATAAAATTTACATATAAGATTATGTTAGTTTTAAATGTACAACATAATGATTTGATATGTATATATACATACATTTTGAAATGACTGCACAATAAGTTAACATCCATCACCACATATAAACATTTTTTTCTTGTAATGATTTTAAGATTTACCCTCTTAGCCCTTTCAAATATACAATACAGTATTGTTAACTATAGTCACCATGCTGTACATTACATCCACAGGACTTATCTTTTTACCCTATTTCCAGGTAATATTCAAGCTGAGGATATAAGTCCACAACAAGACTTGGAACACATTTACACACACAGAATTTAAATACTCTAGGACATGGTATGGCTTAGGAGCTATTGGTTAGCTAGATATACTATGCTTACACCACAGAAGTTCAAAAGGTTTATTCAACAGATATTTATTACCCACCTGCTATACACTAGATATCATTCAAAACACTGGATATGGCTTGGAGGAAAATCATGGTTTCTGCCCTCAAAGTTGGCAAGACATTCAATATTAAGCATTCAGCCAATACTGAATGTCTACAGTGCCAGGTACTGTTAATTTGAGTTAGAGATAAATGTTTTAACAAAACAGTCCAAGGAATTAAAGAATGATGTTTTGTGTATATGGGCATATGTGTGCAAGGGGCTGGCCTTAGAGAGACATAGAGGGAAAGCTGACTGGAGCTTGGGACAGTTCATCATGGTAAGATGGGACACGTCATTTCTGATGTCTCCTCTCTCTCCAGTGAAAGCAGCAATGAGGTCATCAGCTGAAAATGAGGATGAGAGGGAGTGTTGGAGATTTGAAGAGACAGAGAGACCTGAAGGTTTGAGATTTGTCATCCATGAGCTGAGGGCTGCAGAATGAATGAACCAGGGAGATGTGGGCAGTGCTTGGGGCTTTCCTGGGACCTGTGGTTCTCAATCCGAAGCAGGACTAGCTGGTGTTTTTTTTAAATCCAGTCACATGCAGCTGCTCTGATGCAACCACAGGTCAGGTACAGAGTTCAGTTGTCGAGTTCAACAATACTGGGATTTCACAAAGAATATAAGATGAGAAGTGTATGTGAGGATACAATTTCAATGGTGGCCCATGGAAACTGTTCTGGGAATGAAAGAAATAAGGATGTAAGGAGAATGATGGACAGAGAAAATGTGGTAGGGTTGATGGATGGTAGTCCCAGTGGAGTTGAAGAATTCAGGAGCAAGATTCCAGGGAGTGACCTGGAGAGTCAGGGGGTGTGGCCAGGGAGCCTGAAATTGAGATGATGGAGATGATGCAGCTATTGGCACAATAAGTCCTAATGTGGAACCGCGACAGCAGGGGGCCAACGTGGGATGCAGGAAAAGAGCTTCAGAATTATTAAATCAAAGAAAGAGTTCATGTTTCTCAATAGATTTTGAAGGAATGGAGAATTCTAACGTGGACGGCAGAAAGAGAAACAGAGTGCCAAGGTGTGCCAAAGAGGTGATCAGGTGACTGCAATGAACGAGGTGCAGGTGGCAGGGGTGAGGACGGTCCTCGCTGTCTGAGCGGCAGGATCATCACAGGAGGCGGTGTAAGTGTGGCTTTCTTACAGAGCCTGGAGAGGGAGTAACTTCTTTCATCCAGAGCCTAAAAATCTTACTACTGTATTTCCCATGCACTGAATTTTCCCATGTCCTCTTACCTCCAGATTCTCCCCAGCGTACCAATGCAGAATAGCAAACCAGTAGTTCGATAGGTTTTAGACTATCCACAAATAGAGAGTAGGACACACGTTCATCTGAGAACTACAAGAAATCAGACCAATCACTGAACTTTATATTAGTGTATTAACAGTGTATTTCCCACTTCTGATAATAATACAATTTTTATAGAATACTTACTGTGTTCTAGACATCACAGTAAGTACATTATAGGTTTAATAATATGAAGACAATGACACTGAGTGAATGTTGGCAGTAGTCCATGGAAGCTGCGTTTACAGGGCCTGTGTGAGCCTGGCCACAGTATGAGAGTCAAAGTTCTTCTTCATGAGTAAAGGAAGGCTGTGTTTCAGAAATATTGAATCAAGGAGACTGGGCCAGGGCTGAGCAGTGCTCGGGGAATGGGTTCCTGATAAGTAGAAAGACCACAGAGTAACTTTGGCAGAGAATGGAAATGTGTAATGGGGATGTATGAAGGTATTTTACAGGGTGGTATGAAATACAAACCCTCTCTTACTTCTTTCTACAAGATCTTCAGAAATATACCCATTGCTCCCTAGTGCACCAGACTCAATTTTTCTTTTGGAGATGCAAGAAAGTACTGAGTAAAAACAGAATTTCCCTTAAAGGACAGCCATATAATGGTTACATGCACATGATCTCAATCTGTGTTATATGGGTACTATCATTATCCATAATTATGGATGAAGAAATGGAAGCACAGAGAGGGCAAGTAATTTGCCAAGAGTGACAGAGTTTGCAAGTAGCAAAACTGAGATTCAAAAGAACGTTTATCTATCTACATGATTCTAAGGCTGGTCTTGACTATTGTGCTATTATTGCCTCTCAAATTCTCAGTGCTTCAACATAATTTTGACTGATGGTATAGGTAAATATGTTAAATTAATTTGATTGCCATTATACTTTAAAAGCTTTCATATTATTTTACAATATTTAAATAACCAGTTAAAATATGAAAGAAAAATCTTCAGTAATACTGTGAAAAAGGAAACCTTGTTACTTAATCAAGTGTGACATTCTTGATACAATATAACCGTGTTTAAATGATTGTTTCCCTCAATATTTTCCACTAGTTAGCATTTGACAATTTGTTTCCTTTTAGCTGCAACATGTTTAAAATAGAGGCAGTTGTTTCAAATATTCATTATCTAAAATCACGAAAGAACCTTGAATTTGCTAGCCTGCATGCCCGAGGAGTTTGTGCACAGAGCTTATTGGCTGTCATTTTTAAGAGTCAGAATTTGTGTGCAGGGTGGCCCTGGAGGGCACATGGAGGGACTCTGCCCTGGTGGCAGGCAGCACAAGGCACCTTTGAGAGCCCCTGCCTCACCCCCACACTGAGCACCAGTCTAGGAATGTGCAGGGAAGCGCCGCTCACAACTAGGGGACATGGAGGGAGAGGCCTCAGGCTGTGTCCCCAGCTCAGCAAGCAAAGCCTGAGGCCCGTAAATCAGGAATGCCTGACCTCGGACCACAACCAATCCTGCCTTTCAGGCCATACCAATGGCTAAGTTTGGGTTCCAACACCCTCCAAGAAAAAGCTATCATTTTCTCACATCATTGGTGCAAAATAATAATAATAATAATAATAATAATAACGTCAGGAGAATGAAGAGGCTCATAGAGGGCTAATAACAATATTTTATTTTGCTAAGCTGGTTTATAAAAATAGGATCTGAATAAAGAACAGTTTGCCATTTTTCTACACACATACACATACAAATAGTGATTATAACAAAAACTCATATGTGAACTGCCTTTAATAATAATAGTAACAACCAACATTTGTTATCACTTACTAATAATAATATGTTTTACACACATCTCTCATTTATTTCCCAACTCTAAGACATAGGTCTCATATGCTATTTTATAGAAAAGAAAACTGAGGCAAAGAGAACTTAAATGACGGGCTCAGTGTCCCATCCCAAGTGGAACCTGGATTCAAAACCAGGCAGTGTGGTTTCAAAGCCACTAATCCGCTTCTCTAAAGGCACAACTGCTTAGAAGGCACAGGTTCCAAGTCAGACAAACCCAGTTCTCATGGTGCTTGTGCCACTCACTAGTTTGGTGATCTTGAGAAATTAAATCAAACGATCTGCCTCAGTGTCCTCACTGAAAAATGATGGCGGCACAGGTTCTCGCATTAGGTTCGCCAAGAGGAGTTAATGCAATAAAAACCTAGTTTGGGGCTGGTAACAGAGTGAGCACCTATAAATAACTGTCATTAATTGCCAACAGTGGGAACATGGAAATATGCCTGTTAACTATAAACTCTCTGATATTCTCATGCCATACTCTGGGTTCAACTATTCCCAATGAACAGTTTTGTTACCTTCATATAGGTAAAGCGTCCCTCTGGGTGTTTTTATAGAGAGACTCCAGGACTAGGTGGACCGTTTCTCCTCCCCATCACCACCCCAGTTACTACAGACCTGATTCTTAATTTCAGAGCAGGTAACCAGCTACAGAGCACCTCTTGAGAAAAGCCCAGAAGGTTTTCTTTTCCCGTGTTTTCATCTAATACAAGTGCAAAGTGAAAAGTCATCTCTGAGACACTTATTTCTCCCTAGCAACATACTGGTCATGGAGATGGGAGATTATCATGCAAGTTTTAGTACAATTTTGTTTCCCAGAACTAAATGGCTTCATAGTTTTCCCCCAAATTTCACTCAGTGCAAGGTTTGTTACTGAATTGATTCACCATTTTTTCTTTTTATTGAGTTCCTATCTCATGTCAGGACCAGTACTGCAATACTAAACCAAAGGATAGAGTCTTTAAGATGCTGACATCGAGAGGGTGGGTAGGTGGAGGGGCACAGAGGGGTAATCAGGCAGTTAGGATAGAGGAAGAATAGGTCGTACAAAGTGCATGGAGTCAGGGTACTTGACCCAGACTCTGTGGCCAGGGAAGGAGGTTTCACATGGTCAAGGACATCCGTGCTGTTCTGAAGGACTTCTAGGCATTAGATAGATAAAGGTAGTAATGATAGAGGGGAATGAACTTCTGGCAGAGGGAAGAACATGGGCAAAAGTAATAAAAATGGTCGTGAAGATGTGCTATGTTTTAGGAACTGCATTCAAATCAATAAACACTAACTGAAATCAAATATAGTGAATTCATTTGTGCTTCCCCTTCATTTATACATAAATCAAAAATTTTTCTTAATGTGAATTCACTTAATAGTTAAGCTCGGGATTAAACCACTACAGCATAATCAGATGGCTCACTCTGGGGGATATAAGGTAGCAGAATTTTGCTTATTGTCCGGATCAGAGATTAGAAAAGACCCTAAGAATTATTTTTTTACATATAATAATGTTACAAGCATAGAAATGCTTGATAAATTTGAAGGTGTTTTTCACTAGCATGATTCTATTAAACATTTAAGTGTAAGAAGTGAAAAAGAAGAGATCGTAATAGATTTACCTTGAATTCTGTTTTTTGAAAGTTAAGGCGGTATGAACTTGGCTTGTGGAAAATATATATATTCCTGAAAGACATTATTTATAACACATTATCATTATACGCAACAGACTAATATTACATGTTAAGTTTCTTAGACTCAAACAGTTCCAAGCAGAACAAAGTAAAGATGGATGAAAGGTAAAAAATAATTAGAGAGGGGGAAAGTGATGGCCAGGGGTTGGGAGGTGGGGAAAGAGGGAGAGGTCGGTAAAAGGATACCAACTTTCAGCTGCAAGATGAACAAGGATTGATGATCTAATGTATAACATGATGAGTATAGTTGATAACACTGAAATAATTGAAATTTGCTAAGACAGTAGAATTTAAATATTCTCACCAAAAACAAAAAAAAAGGTAGATACGTGAGGTGATGGTGTATTAACTCAATGGGGAGAATCTCTCACAATGCATACATATATTAACTCATCACCATGTATACTTCAAATACCTTACAATTCCATTTGTCAATTAAACCCCAGTAAAGCTGGGGAAAAATAATTACAACTGTACTGATTAGTTTTCTTAAAGTGACAAAAATGATCTATCTCAGTGAATAAACCATCTTCATCTCAGTCAACAAATTAGTCTTTGAGGTTAAGCTGAAGTTGCCCTAAAATTAGCTTGGTTATTAATGTCCTATATGGACAGTCAGCTCACCCATTTTTCCTTCTAACATTTTTGCTTTATATCAACACCAGACTAATATTGGCTTCACTCTTCTAAATGATAGCTAAAAAGAAATACCTTATATGTCCCCTATACTCAAGGCACACAAAAAATTATACTTACTGAAAGCATACATAAAAATCTTCAAAATCTAACCACATTTCCTTAGAAATAGCAGTATTTACTGCTGTAAGTTCCTCCAGTGATTTTCCCTGTGTGGCTGCTGTCTGGCTGACCAAATCTCTCTCCAAATGAAATCCTTCAGCTTGATGGGCTACATCATTCAATCCAAGGTCTGTTGGTTCATCTGTGTATAGCAGAAGGTAAACATGTCACACCTATGTTGTTAAATATTAACTTGTTAAAAATTAAGTTATTAAGATATGGAAAAAACCAGAGGGGAGTTCATATATCAAAGTCTATTTTGAAAAAAACATTTATTGAGATAATCATTTACATGCAGATCTCAATTTTGTGGCAGTTCACAACAGACACATTTTCACAGGAGAATTGTAATTTACATGCATAGTAATGTTCAGATATTTTGAAATAATTTTCATAAATATGTGTACACATACTTCAGAGATCCTAAAGTTATAACAGAAATTGGCTGGTTTATGTACTTAAAGTATGCTATAGACAGGCATATTCATGTACGAGGGGATGGCTCAGACAACTGAAGAAAAAGGGTAAACTTGAGAGATCTATTGTAATATATGTATTTCAGTAAGCCACTTAATTGCTCCTGAAAGTCAGTGATCCCACAATCCCACTTTCTGCTAAGTAACACTATATTGTTACTATAGACTTTGTGAACCAAAACTTTATATATGTACAAGTCACAGAATCCTTGTTTTGGATTTGAGGATTGGCCAAGTCTTTATTTAGAACCCGACAGATTTGCAATGGTTTCAGTGCTTTGATCACAGCATGCACACATTAAAACACATGAGCTTTACTTGTGGGCCCTTAATCAGATTGTCTTTCATTTTGACTTTAAGCTTGAATTTAGCAAGTGAGATTATCTGATCTTTTTAGCCAAGAGCATATTAGACTCAACACATCAGAGAAGTTACTGGAGAAAGATTACTGAGAGCCAGGGAAAGGCCAAGCTAACTGCTGCCAAGAAGCAAAGCCCCCTTTGTTTTTTGATGTCTGTGAAAAAAAAGTCATGAGAGGATTATTAATTTACCTTTTCCAACTATAAGTTGTGAAGCAATATTACCCTGTGAATTGAAAGGAACACATTAAGAAACCATTTATGAATTCAACAAAATGACAGCTATCTAAAATAAAGCATCACAACTTAAAAGGGCTAAAGTCTTTTAAATATTAAAGAAACAGATTTCTGCAAATACTTAATAAAACATATAGTAACACAGGATGTGTTTTTAACCTTAAAATTCAGAAAGTTTTAATTAAATAATCAGCACAGGTTTAAGTTTGCATTAAAACACAGAATATGTGATTTTATTAAATGATTGAATTTTTGTAATAAAACTTAAATTAAAACAGAAATATTCTTACATGGTTATACTGCTCGATATGAGGCATCTGTCATTATTACAGATAATGAGATTATGATTGACAATATACAGAACCTAAAAAGGCTGGTTTCAAGTTAAAATAATGCTTCCTCAAATTTTTAATGGAGAAATAAGTTGAATTCATTTGTACAACTCTTTTCTCTGAAGCAATTAAAATAAGTATAAAAGATAATGATATAAAGTCATATGATCATGGGTACATCAACAATATTTTGGATGATGTGATGTGAATAGAGGTATAACAGAGTAGAGATAACTGAACATTAAATGCTAGTGAGAAGCAAGCCCATATACACCAAAGGACCCCAGAAATAATTAAGCAGGCATCTGGGAAGAACAGATTAAGATTTGGGCTAAAAACACAGAAATGGGTTGAACATAAGGAGCAGACATAAGGAACAGATAAATCCCACTTCTTCACCCCAAACCCTTCTTCTTCTTAACAGGATGCTGGAAGTTTCATGTGGAGGGCACTTTCAAGTTTCATGTGGAGAAATTAAATGAAAAATCCTCCAGATTTGGGCTCACAGATACCATGGGAAGCAGGAGAGTCTACTCTACACAGAGGAGAGGAATCAAGCAAAAGTCCACATGCTGAACTTTGAGACTCTCAGCTCCACTGTGCTGTCTGGCTTCAGTAATGCTGCTGAACAAGTGTTCCAACCTCTGTGACCCCATTCAAACCCAGCAGGGAGATCAGAGGACACGTGACTGGAGAAACTGACCAGAGTCAGGGAGAAACCCCAGGGAATCTGACATTTGGAACTAATCCACTCCCAAATGAAGCTCATTCATCCCCAATTACCCTAAATTAAAGCCACCAGTTGACAAGCTCTGTACATGCTATAAATCAGCAGGTTTTAATGTCGTAAGTTCCTTTAATACATATGTACAACAAAGTAGTTTCCTGAACCAGACAACTGAGGAAAGAGTCTTACATGAAAGAAAGAAACTAAAGAGTGTGAGTGGGGGGATTCATAGAAAACAGAAACAATATATATAGGGATAATGTTTTCAATTAGTCATATCAGAAAGATAAGAGAACACTCATTTATCAAATGACTTCTACAAAATATAATCAAGAACAAGAGAGAGCTCTTAGAAACTAGAAAAAGGAAAGTGAACTAAACTCAATAGAAAGTTTGGATAGTAAAGTTGACACAAAAGACAAATAGACTAAAACTATGAAACTTAGAAGAAAATGGGGACAGCTTCATGAAATTGGCTTGGCAGCAGTTTCTTGGATGTGACACAAAAAGCACAGAAAACAAGTAAAAATAGATAAATTTGGCTATATCAAAATAAAAATTTCTGTGCATCAAAGGATGAAATCAGTAAGAGTGAAAGTGCAATCTGTGGGAGAAAATGTTTGAAGGTCATAGAGCTGATAAAGGGTTAACATCAACACTATATAAAGAACTTATATAAAACAACAAAAAATAAGCTAACTTAAAAATGGGCAAATACCTTAAGTAGATATTTATCCAAAGAAGATAAACAATTGGCCAACAAAAGATGCTTGACATCACAATAATTAGGAAAATATAGATTGAAACTACTATGAGATACCACCTCACACTCAATATGATGGCTAGTATTAAAAAATAAATACAAATATGAAATGTGTTGGTGAGGACATGGAGAAATTAGAGCCCTTATGTACTTTAGTGAGAATGTAAAATGGTGCAGTTGCTATGGAAAACTGTATGGTAGTTCCTGAATTATTACAAAGAGTTACCACATGAGCCAATAATTCACATCTGAATATATACCCAACAGAATTAAAAGCAGCAACTCAAAAAGATATTTGTACTCATGCTCATAGCAGCATTATTCACCAAATGTCCATTGATGCATGAATGGATAAATAAAATGTGATATTTACATACAATGCAATATTATTCAACCTTACAGGAAAGAAATTCTGACACATGCTGCAACCTGGGTGAACTGTGAAGGCATATTAAGTGAAATAAGCCAGTCACAACAATAGAAATCTGTACAATTCCACTTACATAAGGTACCTAGAATAGTCAATTCATAGAGACAAAGTAGAATGGTGGCTTTAAGGGAGGGAGGAGACGGGGACTGGGGAGTTGTTTAATGGGTATTGAGTTTCAGTTTTACAAGATGAAATGAGTTCTGGATCTTGGTTACAGCAATGTGGATGGGCTTAATATTGTACTGAGAAGAGGAAATTGTAGAGGAATCAGTATAAGAAAATTCTACAGAATTGAAAGACATGAGTTTCCAGATTGAAGAGGCTCAGAGTATCCAGCACAGTTCATGTAGAAAGACTCATATCAAGGCCAGTCACTGCAAAATGTAATTATTCCCAGAATGACAATAAGGTCCTACAACTTTCTGACAGGACAGAGAATCCCATACCAATGATCAGGAGTCACAATGTGATCTGTATTCTCAAGAGCAATGATCTGCTCTACATTTACATTGTAAAATAATTACCAATATCTAGATAATTAACCACCTTACCTAGTTAATATAGTTAACTCTTCCTTTTTTGTGTGGTGATGTTCAATAAAAAGAAAAAAGGGCAGTCTTGAAGGTAGAAGACAAGGGATTAAGAAGAGCTTCAAAATTCTAAAAGCAATGACTTCCAAACTGGAATTCTATATCCCATCAAAATATACATTAGATGAAAGGGTAGAATATAGACAGTTACAGGCATACAAATTCTCATAATTTCCACTTCCAAAATATCTTTCTTCTGGAAGTACTGGAAGATGTGCTCTGAAAAAATTAGGGTATAAACTAGAAGGAAAATATAATTTCCAGAAAAGGGAAAATCCATCAGAGGAGAGAGACAAAAGGGAGTTTCAAGGTGACAGCTACATGTTTCCATAAGTTTGAACTGGAGCAAAAATGCAAAGGATTCCAGGGGTCACATTTCCAGGAAAACAGTCAGCATTTATAGAATACCTGATGTGTTTGGCCAAGTAGCAAATGTTGCTTCGAGTCTTTTAGTTTTGTTTTTTTTCCCAGTGTTTGCAAAGGCCTACTGTGTCATGGAAAAATAATCAAATTTTAAAAATGCAGTTATTAGCTGGTACAAAAAGTTGTATAAGAAGTGCCATCATAGGTGCCTCAGCAGTAAAATTCTTATATAGCTCGACTATCAATTCAACAAAGACTTGTGAATGAAAATACCTGGAAGACAGAGGAGAGTGGAGGCACCGAACGGTAAGTGACTATGGGAGCGCTAAAGCCGTATCTTTTCTAACAGGAAGTTAAGAGATAACATCTAAATTAATAGATCAAGAAATGACAGAATTCAGTCATTCAACAAATATGTAACAATGTCTGCCATGTACTAGGAATTTTCACAGGTGTTGGGAGAGAAACAACATATGATAAAATCATAATCTCTGCCTTCATAAAGCCTACTATTTAGAAATACAGAGATACACACCAGAAAAACACTTCAACAATAAAAGTGATTGACTCTGAAGAGGAAGGCTAAGGAATGAAGAGAGGTAAAATAGGCTGGCTGTTTTTGATAATTTTTGCATGCAATAGCTTAAAATTAAAGAAAAAAGAAAACTTTAAAAATGTTAAAGTTTATTCATTCTCCTTATAGGATTTCCCATCTGTTAGTCTCTGCTTTTCAACTAATACTAATAAATTTGTTTACCTGTATGTGATGGTGTGCCCTTCAGGATGTCTTATTCATCAGTACAGGTTGGTAGAAATAAACTATGGTTTATTTACATGATGAAATATTATGTAACTTGAAGAATAAAGTCATTCTTTTTAAATATACATATAAAATTATCTCCATTATATAGTAAGGAAAAACTTTTTTCTTTATTAAATTTTGAGTAGAAAAAAAGGAAGTGATGGAATACTGTGTGTGTTTCTTTGTATTTACATAAACCCTGAAAGTGTCCTACAGAGCAGAGGGCAGAGCAGTGAACATGGCAGAGGCACATAAATGGAAACAACGCTTCTTAAATTATGTCTTATATTTTTATTTTTGAACAAGTGAATGTATTGCCTATCAAAAAATGAATACCCTTTCACACCTAACACACAGGCAAAAGTTGAAACATCAGACAAAAAATGTAAATGTTGGCTAGGATGTGGTACAAAGGAAATTCTCATCTAGTGCTGGCAGGCATGGACATTAATGCACCCACACTGGAAAATTGTTTGGCATTTTATTATAAGGCTAAACAGGTGAATGAATGCCTTATGATCCATCTATTAAACTCCCAGATCCATATGCTAGAACAGGGCTTCCTAGTTTCCACTGGGGCACCATGGTTAGATTTCAGGAATCCACGAACATGGATCACCAAAAAAAAAATTATTTTTAGCTGAAGTTCAGCATTTTATTCAATTATCAAATGCAGGTGAGTAGCCACAACACTATTAACAATAACCATGACTTTATCCACAAATCACATTTTATATTATATTGCAATTATTGCAAATATCTTTAAATGTGATGTATGCTGACTACTGCTTTGAAATCACAGTGGTTACTGTTAGATTTCATGTGGTCATATCTTCCTGTCTACAGGTCCTCGCATGACCTGGCTGGCCAGATCTCTGGCAACCATACATAGCAGTCATTCAACCACCAAATAGTGAAGTTGCGTGTTTCACAGTGCTAACCCAGACAGCTATCTTGCTTTCCCCTGTTCCCTATCAACGACACCTAATTAATATGCAGAAATAGATGAGTTGCTTTCACTGTGCTTTGAAGTTTTAGAAAATTGACAAAGAGAGTCAAACACATGAACGTTTACAAACACTGAAACTAATGAAACTCTCACACACGTGCACATGGACATTCAAGAGTAGTCATGGCACCACTGTTTGCAACAGTAGAAAACAAGAAGCAATGAATATAACCACTAACATTGTAAAAGATTTAAAAAAAGGTAACCTAGTTGTACATTAAATGCTTTCTACAAATGAAATGAGTGACCTGAAGCATCCAACAAAATAAATTTCATCGACAATGAAAGAAGTCCCAAAACAATGATAATGAGTCCATTTAAATAAATCTTTTAAGTATTAAACTATGTTGTATATTGTTTATAAATGTCAACATAATTGGCAAAATTAGAAGAGTATGGAGCTTATTAACACCAAACTCTGAATGGCAGGTAGGAGATGCAGCCCATAAGAGACACACAGAGGACTCGTATAGAAGATGAATATTCCATTCTCTAATCTAGATGATGGGTACATAAGAGCCTTATTTTAATAGTATTTTTTATTGTTTTGATGCACGTGCTACATTCTTTTTGTGCATATTTCATAATTTAAGGAAAAATATCTTAAAATTAAGAATTGGGCCAATAATAAGAGTATCATAATTACCTGAGATGCAACTCTTGTCGGTAGATTTAAGTCTGGCTGGCTTTGGGTTAAGTTTTCATCATTTTCAGCAACGGAAGATAAATCAGACCATGGAGGCACCCTTTTCTTAATAAAAGATTGTACAAAATGACTAGTGGAAAAAACACACAAAACTTCTGTTACCTTAATCTCTTGTTTAAATTAGTAATAAATAATAGCAGATTTTATTATATACAATTACCATAACATATTTGTTTCAGGTGTACAGCATACCATCAATATTCATATATATTGCAAAATGATCAACACCATTCTGTTTAAATATCCATCACCACACAGTTATGATGTTATTTCCTTGTGATGAGAACTTCTTAAGATCTACTCTCTTAGCAACTTTCAAATATACAATACAGTATTATTAACTATAGTGTTGTACATTACATCCCCAGGACTTATTTATTTTATAACTGGAAGTTGGTACCTTTTGACCCCATTCACTCATTTTGGCCCCCTCCCACCTATAGCCTCTGGCAACCACCAATTTGTTCTCTTCTTTTTATGGGTTTCTTTCTTTTCTATGAAAGAGATCATACGTTATTTGTCTTTGACTTATTTCACTTAGCATAAAGCCGTTAAGGTCGATCCACATTGTCACAAATGGCAAAACTCCTTCTGTTTATGGTTGATTGTATTCCATTGTATATTTAAAAACTGCAGTTTTGTCAACAACAGAAAGTTCTGATTTTACTTCATCATTCTCATTTTTTTACAAGTAGTAATATTTTTTGTTTCATGTGAAAAACATTGAAGTGATTTCTATATTTCTGAAGAAATATTCTCTATTAGTTGATGCACTGGTGCAAGAATTTTCTGGAACATTGTTTTAAAGCTGTGGTGGTCATCTCTGAATGTAGATGATCAGAACATAGGAGTTTGACATTTATAATTGATCTAAGTATCAGAGTTATGTATCCATAAAATAGGGTCATAAATTTAATTATGAGTCTTGAGCACTTAAGTTTATAACTGGCATTCATACTAGCTACCCAAGTGTACAGTATTTTCTCTGAAGTAATTGCTGATATGACCTTATATCACCATTGCCATAGTTAGAGGTTTATAGGCACAATAAAAAGATATCTGTTACAGTATATATATTTTAGGTAAGTATGTTCAAAGTTCTATGTGCTCAGACTTCCTAAACTTGGATTGTTGCCTTACTATGATCAGGAAAGCTTTTTAATTCATCTGAAGCTAAATGGCTCTGATTTAGCTAAAACTGCCACTAGAGGGTAGCACAAACATATCTGTGATGCTCTGATTCTATGAAACGAGGCCAGGAGCCAACGCAACACTGGACAAATCTGGCAAGTTGCTATAATGACAGTGTCCAGTGAAAAGCAGTTATGAAAGTAGTCACACTCAAAGGCTTGCCAAAAAGAGGGCACACTCTTACGTTGACCTGAGAATACATAGGAAAAATTAAGGTTCTCAAAATACATGAGTTTGATTATTCAAACTTTTATAATGGTTTAAATATTTGGCAGGATTTTATTTGCTATGATTTTGGCTTTTAAAGTACTTAAAGAGAACATAAACTATAGTAATACTGTAAATGCAATTTAAAATGTTTAAATAAATTCATGTAACTAAATGTATTTGAAACTTTTATAGAAATTACTAGATGGATGTGTATGATTTATTATAAGTTAAAATGCAAGTTTGAGTAAAACCAGATTTACAAATACATAGTAGTAACAAATTTTTCAAACCAAATTTAACAGAAAATTGGTTTTTCTGTTTATAAAGATGTCCCTCATGTTCTGACGTTGCTAACTGTCACTGTCTACCAGTGCTGCCCTCTGGGTCCCTGCTCACCCACTTTTCAGCCTTCAATTGTTGATACATAAGACTGACAGGAGCCTTAATGGGAGAATATTTGAAAAATATTGCTAATATTTGCAACTCAAAAAGAGCCCATAAAAAGTAAATTAACTGGCTATGATGTGAAGATGCTCTACAAATAGGATAATACAATGAATAGACTTCTGATCTAAATTTTGATTGCTTTTCTTCATCAGCTTATATTCCTATTATGGATCTTGATATACCCATGAGAAGGCTGAACCATGGTTATTGTATGTGTGACCTATAATACAAGTCAATCAAAAATTTTAGAAAAGTTTTATTACAGATCAAAATATATTTTAAAAAGTACATGAATCATAAATGTGAAACTTTTTGAAAATATCACAAAGTAAACATGGCCATATCACCATTATTCAGATCAAGGGATATTGATACTAACCAGTGCCCCACAAGCCCTGCCAGATATGCTTCCCAATCACAGCAATAGAACCATAGGTAACCATTAAGAATTCCAACACCATATATTACTTTTAATTTTCTTTTCTTAATGTATGCAAATAGAATAATTAAAAACAAACCATGAACTTTTTGTACCAAACTTCTTTGGTCTAATGTTTATGAAACATTCACCCAAGTTCATTATGTAGCAGTATTTCTTTTACTTTATATCTATATTTTATTGTATTATATTTGCCTTTGGTTTAACATGATTTATCTAGCTGTAGTTTTTTTCATATTTACATTGCTTGATGTTTTTTAGAACTTCCTGAATCTTGATTTTTTATTTTTGGGATAATTTTGGCCATTACATTTTTATTTTTTGATTATTCCTCAATCTCTCTATCCTCTACATCCAAGACTCACTTTCAAATATGTTGGTCTTTCTCAACTTGTCCTATATGTCTTTTACTGTAATTTTCCTCTATTTCTTTTTTTTTCTTTTTTGTGTCCATGTTTCAGTTTGGATATTATCTTCTGACCTAGTTTCCATTTTGCTAATTGTCTTTTTTGCTGTATCTACTCTGTGATTAAACATATCCAATGAATTCTTCAATTCAGTTATTGTATTCCTCGGTTCTAGAATTCTTACTGATTTTCTAGACCATTTTACAGTGTTATTTATTTTAATATTTTACAATTTAATTGAGAGATAACTGAAGGGCAATTAACTACACAATTCCAAAGTATAAATTTGATAATCCTGGATATATGTATATATCCATATATTAGTTATCACTGCATAACAAATTACCACAATTTTAATGGAAATAATTATATCCTCCATTCATATTACCCACAAGCCCTGCTCATTATTGCTATTTCTGCACTTCCTGGTTGCTTCTCTGAACTCATTAAACACTGTAGACCTAAGACCATAGTCTTTCTTTCTACCCTGATTATCATATTCAAAGAGTACACTTGGATTCTTCCTCATCATCTTCTTCCTCCTTTTTCTTCTTCATTGTCTTTGTTATTGTAGTTAATGTTTCTTTCTTTACTTGTCTCTAAGAATGACACATTTCATCTCCCAGGTTTCTGTGACAATCATCTGGTCCTTTGATTTAATTATTGGGTAATAACCAAAACTACTTATTAATGTTCATGTTTAAGTAAAACAAAATACCTCATTGTAAAGCCAGACATATTTAGGCCTTAATTTAAACAATTCAAAATTTATCTTCACTATTTATTACCGTGAAATAGAGCCTAACGTTTTCCTATAATCATGGCAGTGACACAAACCTTAGTATCTTGATCACCAAAGCATAAATTTTTAACCACACAAATCACAAAATAACTCATTTGTTAACAAGATATATTTGTGGGAAAGAACGTTCTATACTTACGCTTCTGTTGGAATAGTAAAGGGAGTCATTCTATAATTGAAAAATGGACTTGAAATCTCAAGAAACTGTTCAGGCTTCTTTATTATTAATTCTAAAAAGAAACAGTCAGGGTGATATATTTTTTTTAACCTTCCAAGATTACATGCAGAACTTAACATTTAATGCAGTCCTGATGAGATTTAATTATTTACCCAGTAAATTTTGATAGAGTTAAACAGGAATGTAATACATTAGGGGTCTTACTGAAAAGGCTTTATAAATCCTGTCAATGTTAGATTTCTTTTGTCCATTCCAGTTGCTTTCCAGATTTTCAGTGTGAAACAAGGAAGACTCAAGGAAGAAAGTCAGTAATGTCTTCCAGAGTTATTACTTGGTATTCGCTGCTATTTCAAGTACAGGGATGACTTCCTATAACAGTCTTTTACTTAAAAATATGTTATTTTACCTAACCTCTACAGCACAATGACGCAGGACAGGAAGAGGAAATGTGGATGAATACAAGGAGATAGCAGTGGAAGAACAGAAAATCTAACAAAACCAAACATCATGAGTAGAAAATAAAGCAGTGGGTCCAGAAAGGCTTTGTGGGTCCAGAAAGACTCCTAAAGGAGTCTGAAGCTGATCAGAAGTACAAAAGTCTCCATGGACAAGGCACACAGACCATGTACGAACATGGTGAACACTGAAATTAAACATCAGGGCTGAGTATTTTATCAAAAGGTCCTGCCAAGGTGGAGAGGTTGCCCACTGAAAAGAAAAAAGTGAGGCTTTGGCACCTGAGGTTTTTGTGCTTGTTTCATGGTAACCTCTAAAACGATCTCTCTCTCTTCATTTCCTATTGATTTTCACAGTAAATATTAAACCCAGTGGAGAGAAGAAAGACAATTATAAGGTGAGCCTTGAGGTGGGACACGACAGTTATGGAATCCCACCAGAGCTTAGCTTTCCTTCCCCAGCTTACAATAGAGCTGTCGCTTACATGGAATTGCACAGCAGTCAGTAGCAAAACCAGAAAATGCCTTGTATGTTCAGTGTTTTTCCTTTCATGCAGCTATTTCTTGAAGCTCAGAATGAACAACTGTTTTAAGTGTGGCTCTATGCACTTAACTAAAATATAGCATTGAAAAGCAAAAGATTTTCTTTCAAGCATCATATAAACACTGATCTTTGGATCAGAAAGACAAAAGACAACAGGAGGGAGGGAGGGAGATTGGGGGGGAGGATGGAGGGTGAGGAGGGAGAAGAACTAGGAAGTTGCTGTGACCCAAAGCAGCAGTTGGCACTTTGTTTGCACCGACAACCATTGCAGAAACTAAAGGAATGTAAAAAAATGACTGAAATAAGCAAGCAGGAGAGAGAGAGAGAAAAAGAGAGAGAGAGAGAGATGGATCGGCCTAATAGAAAGTGAACTGACAATTTCTCCTTTCTATCCAAAGCAGATTATTTCTTTAATCTTTGTTCTTTTCTGGCAAGGATAAAACATGTTGTGCTAGAAAATCTTGGCTACGAGCTGTGCTGGCTGTATCAATGTAGGCAGAAAGCAAATGTTAGGAAAATTACATGGTTAATAGTTGTTATTTATATTTTTAAAACATAAATTATGGTTGGAAGTAGGAGGAAAGGAACAGGTAATATTCCATCCTAGGTGTCTGTTGGAGTTTCAGGGACCTGAGTGCCTTTGAGACTTAAGTATTGCTTATATGTGACAGAAATATGGTCCTCTGGTCATCTGCAATGAAGGATCAGCAACACTTGAATTGGTGGCATGGCAAGTGCCACCAGTAGGGGTGCCAGCCATGGTTGGGCCCAAGTGCTTGAAGTGTATCTATAAACTCGCAGCGAGGCCTTCACTAAACTGGCACTAGGTATGTTCATTATAGATATGCCTTCATTGTTCATTCAGGCGACAGGACTCTGAGCACAGGCCCTAACACAACCTCTAGAATTTGATGTACAGCTGCTAGATGTATACAATTAGAAAATAATGAGGTATGAGAAAAGACAAAGGAGGAAAATGCAAAAGCAAAGAAATGACCACAAAAGACATAATAAAAAAGCTGTTTTGAGCAAAGATAATTTAAGTTTCTGGAAGGAGACATATATACAGATATACACATACATACACACACACACACACACACACATATATATATATAAGCCATAGCACTCCAAGTCTTTGATCATCCTTCATTAAAAACTCCAAGTGCTAAATTAGCTACAGAAATGAAATGTATGTTGAATAAAAATGAACGGATAAGGACTTATTCTGCTAAGCCATAATTTTTTAATTATTAGTTTTTCTTTTTTAAAATCCCTTCTCCTTGTGTGTTCATGCTTCTGCTTTAAAATTTAGTTCTCATTTATGATCTCTCATTTCTTCTCTTGCCACCGTGGTCTCTATTCCATTCAAACTTGGTGCTCATGAAGAAAAGGAGTAAGCATGAAGACTTAAAAAGAGAAAAATCGAAGGAGTGAAGAATTGTGGATTGTGAGGAATTTAGGAATGAACTGCGAGAATAAGAACAAGGTAGGAATAGTCCCCTGTCCCACTCTTAATCCATGTAAACCTAGTTATTTCTGAGGTCAACTGCCATTCATTATGGCTACATGACAATATTAACACAGGAGCCAGTCCACCACTGAAGTTCTATTCCTATATTCTAAATATATATCAGTTTATATTCTAAATATAAATTAGTTTAATTCAAAGGTTTTATTCCACATGATACTCTACAGTGATTTCCAAGTTAGAAATCCACACCAGTGGCTTAACAAATGCTATTTAAGTGTCTATATTATTTGCTATAAACCACTTTTCTATCACAATATGAATAGCAATGCTGTCCCCCAAAGAATGGCCTTCATATATCTGGTTAGTTCAGATCTGAACCAAACTGCTCATCTTCTGAAATGTGGAGAACTAATCCTTGAAAGACACAAAATGTGGACATAAAATTAAATGTAGGCTTTAAAATGTAATGTTGCATGGTTTGCCTTGATATACATCTTTCATTACAAATGAAACTATTGGATCTTCTTATAGAAAAATGTTAATCAGAAAGATTTTCAGACAACATGAACCATACCTCGAGCTTCATCTGTTATAACAGTTTCTTTTTTTTGACGAAATAGTTTCCAGGGAGGAACAGGGGCTGGTTTTGGTGGCGCTGTAAGGGGGCAAGACCTAGTTCTGGTCACCAGCACAGGATGGCTACAGATGTGGGAAAGGCCATATTCCCTAAGCTTCTCAGCCGACTCAGCCTAAAAAAGTGGAAGGCACATTTGAAAGGATCCTTGCAATTGCCTCACACATTTAAAATAATACTTCTTGTCATTAAAAAAATACTATCACCCGTATATACAGTGGTAATAAAAGACAAATAACCACCCATATTTTAACCTCCTAACATAAGCACTATTACCAACTGTATTTCTTTCCATTTTTCTGGACCCTGTTTCCTGATTTACAAAAAGAGAGACTACCACTGGAAGCCACTGTGAACAGCAAAAATCTTAGCGCACCAGTTTTGGCCCAAAATGAATCAACCATTATTTTTATAGGTTAAAACTTTGATACAAATGCTTAATGTGTAAAGTTTTGGGTTTTTTGATCAGCAATTGCTACATAATACCCCCAAATACCCTTGCATTTAGTTTGTCAGATCAATGAGGTGATAAGCGGTTGCCTGGTCTACAGTTTATGCCTCAGCCTCAAACACAGGATTCCACACAGGAAATTCCCATGATCACTCTTGACATTTGGAGGCATTCATGGAAGGACAGAGGATAGAGGCTCCCCTGTATCCTTGCCAAATCAAATAACTGCCCAGGTGGACGCTTTCCATATTTGACTAGTCAGATCTCTTGATGCCAAACTGCTTTGGAAAATTCCAGAATAATCTTAAGCAGAACTTCAGTTGCTTACTGATGGCTTAAATAAGCCATAAGAAATCAAAAAGTATGTGAGAGTTAAAGTAATATATAGTCATCAAATTCTGACATTCACAATCTAAATGTTGAAACATTTAACGTAAAATAGAATGACATTAAAGTTAGTTTTGCCAATAACTATTTTTCTTCCCAGTGATTTTGCACCACTGATTTCTGTGCACATAGAAATGCTTTAAAATGTAGATTTATAAAACAGCCATTTAAATTAAGGACAGAAACCCACCTATTATCCCATTCCAAATTATTGCCTCTGCTACAACGCGCCTTGCTTTTGTAGCTGTTTCTTGGTAAGACAATCTATACATCTGGGAGGCACAAAAAAGGTGGGGTATCCATGAGATAGGACAGTTCTTCCTAAATCCAGGGATCAATTATTGCTTGTACTAATTAACAATTTTAAGAAGCAGCTAATCAGTCCACTGCTGAGTCCAGAAAAGTAATTTAAAAGTGTTAAAAATGTGCAAAAGAAAGAGAAAAATGATTCAATTGTTTATAAAAAAGCTTAATTCTAAAGTAGAAGAAATTGTCATACCTCTTTTATCCCTTTTGGGAATATTTGCAATTTACTGAAAAAGTTTAGAAACCTGTGGAATTATGCCTTATAGAAGCTTAATTTTTTTCATAAATGCTCTAAAGCATAAAACTTCTTTCTACAACTTTAACCTTATCAAACTTTAGATGTTTCCCACCACCTGTAAATGACCCCTTCAATGGGAATTTATGGGAGAACTGATTGATGTTATTCAATAAGACAGTGCCTCAGTGTAGAAATAAGAAGTGCATTACTATAAAGCTTATGCTTAAATAATATTCAAAATAGGAGTCATGCCCAAAATAGTATTTATAAGTTGAATCATTTCCAACTGGTTTACTGTTCATAATATTTGGTCTATATATCTCCATTCATTCTGACAATTGCAACTAAATTGTGGTCTGTTTAATTTCTTTTTATTTCTTTGTGAGCTATAGAGCATCAGAAAATAAAATGACTTTAGGCACTTGGCAATGTAATGTATTGTGTCAAATAATCAAGTATGCTATTAGCACCTACTGTACTGTTTTTAAAATAATTCACAAAACTACTAGCTTGACTTCAGGTATTTAAACTAGTTTCTCATACTTGGTTTTATTTCCAATATGCTATACAATACTTATAAATGATGTAAGGTAATGCTATTAATAATAGCTATAGTTTGATACTGAGAAACTTTGCTGAAAGGATCTCAAATGTCTCTAGGTTAGAATTAGGGCCAGAGAGAGATTAGAATAGTAAAACATTCTGATGAAATACTGAGTAGGCACTCAAGAAATATTTTTGAAAAATTCATGTGCAAGATTATCTTAGAAGTTTCCTTGCCCATATGACCCTTCCATTCCTTTACCCTTCCCACCTCAAACAATCTAAAAGTAGGGGTTTGAGCAGGTGAGGGAAGCTTTTTTAGAACTTTCAGGTCACCCATTTAAATAAAACCAACACCATTTAGAATACCTAAGAGCAACAGGATGGGGATAATGTGGGGTCATTCGTGACACTTTGTTCCTTCTGAAGTTTTTTTCTTTTTTCTTCTTCTATTTTGGACCAATCCTTCAATAAATTGACTTTATTTTACATGTTGGTTTCATTGTCTTTGGGGTTACAGTTTTTAGCTATGTACTCCATTTAACAAACTCCATTAGGGCAATTTTTTTTCTGTTGATTATATCTCTATTATATTTTTAATTTTACCAGGAGAACTAGGTCATGTTCTCATACATACTAATGTAGAAGAATCAGCAGACAAGTTAGGGAGACTGTAACATTCTAAGCCAAATTATTACAGCCTTGAAGTTTTTAATTTATTTTATAGACACTGGGCTAATTCCTGAACCTCCAGGCCACTAAACAATTTTCAACACCCTCAGGGAGGCCTTACAACACTCTGCCTGTCCTGACTCCCTCCCACATCTCAAGTTGCCTCTAAGACTTGGCCCTTTGCAATTTATTCAGCCTCTAGGAGTTTCCTGAACCCAGTGGATGGCCCTCGGCTGCACACATTTTCTATTTTCTAAACTAACTTTTTAATTTCTTCTTTGGGAAGACCTCACCAGTCAACGATGAGATAAAAAGTCGTGTATCTGCTATCTGTGCCATATTCGTTTTCCCACTCATTCACTCATTCATTTGATCACTCATACAACACACATTATTTGAATACTACATTTACCATGTATGTCCTTGTATACCCTCTGTTATGCCAATTTTTTAACTTTATTACTATTGTTTGCTTCTCTACCTTCTTTATACTGTGACCTTTGTGGGAAAGGACCTTGATAATCTTGTGCATCAGGGGTCCTCAAAGTCTCACTCATTGTTTACCACACAATAGGCAATGAATGCACATCTGTTTAATCGATGAATAAACATTAAGTGAGCCTTTTTTTGTCTTTTAAATTCAAAACCAACTTTGGGTTTAAATGTTAGTTTCTCAGTAGGAAGGCCAAAAAAATTTTGCATCTTTTTCTTTTTGTAATGCATTCATCCCACCTTTATATTTTGCAGTTTTAGAAAGTGTTTAAATACTTCCTAAATAAGACCGTGGCACTCCACAAAGCATGGCTCATGTGCTTTCATGATGTCCATGGTGTTAGAGCATTTAACCTCTGGAATATTTAAGACAGCACCTAGACTGTGCCATGTAAAGAGGTTAAAAACAAAAGAAAGCCGAGCTGAGATGGTCAGCTCCAATTTTAACAAGATACCCAAGTTGGCAGGAGGCCTGGGATATACCCTTGGATTTAACCACAGCTAAAGTTAATTAACTTTGAATTACAAACAGAGAAACTGCCACTATCTCTACATTCATAAAGGCACATTATATCCTATCATCCTGGCAATATTATCCATTGGCAGACTTTTGCATGAAGGAATGGTTTCTATTAAAAAAGGAAAAATAAGTAAGGAAGAAGAGGAGTAGGAGGAGCAAGAGGAGGAGAAGGAGAAAGGAGGGAAAGGAAGAAGGAAAGAGGAAGGATCACATTGTGCTCCTTGGGCAAATCATCTAGAAGACAAATGTAATACACGTAGCAAAGTGCCGTAATCACCCATTTGGGGTAGTTCCATTGCAACCAAATTTCCATTGAATTTTTAATACCCAGTTGTTTTTAACTAACCCAATGAACATGTATATACAATAATATCACTAACCAGCTAGTCTTCTTATACTTTAATGTAGTCATTTCAGAACACAGGAATTCTAGAAATCAAGTGTTAGATGTCTAAAAGTCCTCTAAAATATTAGGATTCAATAACTCCAAATGCAACAGTGCGTTTGTCTAAGTAGATTTAAAGGTAATCTGGTGGGCTGTACCCTTTATAAGGGAAGGAGAAAAGTGATTTTAACATCCAATAAAATTCTGGTCGATTGTGCCCAGACTTAAAGTGTAAGAGGCTCGCCTGCTATGTTAAAGGCTTGGCCAGAGAGGCAGGCATCTAATTTAACACGCACACTGAGGAGCCGGCTGAGCACGGGCCATCTTCACGCCCTCCCTTTGCTGTGCTACAGACGCCAGTAGCTCCTGGAAAAGAGCTTTTGTACACATCTGGGAACCCATCTGTGTGGCTGCCACTAGAGGGTGCCTCCTGACTGCCTGGCTGTGGAGGCCATCGGGGTTCGCATCCCTGGCTCATGGAACCGTGAGAATAGATGTTACCCAGAAAGGAGCTCATACCGCTGTCTGCTGCCCTGAGTTTTGCAGCCGCTGCCAGAGGGCAGCTATCTTTTGGTTCTGGCCGCCAGTGGGCCTTATGCTTGAGGGTCCCACTGGACTGTAACCAATGGAGAAAGAGTTCTCAAACAGCTACCGCCCCAGAGCACAGCCAGGGGCACCAGACCCAGGAGCTAGGTCTTCCTGTGAAGGAAGCCAGTTAGCTAATCATCATGGCTGTGGCCTGAGGGGCGGGCTTCTAAAAACACACATCTAAGGACAGCTGTAATCCTTTCCAGAGCCCTTGGGGTGGGTGCTATCTTCATGTTTTTCCCCCCACTTTGCTCCACAGCTGCGGTGTCTCCTGGAGGGGAGCTTTCCACATGGCTGCTGCCCTGGTGTTCGTTTCTTAGTTGCCAACCAAGGAACTGGCTCTGGTGGCCAGGGGTGTTTGCATTCCTGGGTCCCACGGGACTGTGGCAATCACAGACATGGTTCTTGGCTAGCTGCCACCCCAGGGGACACCCCTAAGTCTTTCTGTGAAGGACTCTTTTGGCTTATTCTGCAGCTTCTGTCTGAGGGGCAGGCTTCAGCTCTGACACACATCCAGTGGCCTACGAGCTTCTCTAGGACCATAGGCAGTGTATACCATTATGTTGCCCTCCCACTACCTTGCTCCAGCTCACCAGTAACTCCCAGAAAAGACCTTATCTACTTCCCTGGAGCCCTGAGTTTTGCAGCTGCTGTGCTGCGGACATGGCCAGATCATCCAGCCAGCAGGATTTATGATTGTGGTGCCACAGGACCGTATATATTTGCATACATTTAAAAGCTGCTGCCTGAGACTCTGGCTTCCAAACAGCCTTAATATAGGTGCTGAGATCTCCTCTTAGGGACACTGACACATTTTCCTACAACCAGGAGCTATTAAAAATACAATAGGCAGCTTGGACAAGCACAAGATGTGAGATATGACAGAGTTGAGACAGGACCGAATATCAAGTTTCAGCTCTTAAATGAAGCCACACCTTCAAGACTGGGAGAGGTGGTGGATTCACCTACTGTACACAAACCAATAGGGACAGTCAAGGAAACTGAAGAAACAGAGGAATATGTTCCAAGTCAAAGAATGAGATGAAACCTCAGAAACAGACCTTAATGAAACCAGGTAATTTATTGACCTGATAAAGAATTTTATACCTGATAAAGAAATTTACCTGATAACAGAATAATGGTCATAAATATATGCACTGAGCCTAGGAGAAAAATGGATGGACAAAGTAAGAATTTCAACACACAAATAGAAAACAGAAAATGATTTTTTGAATTTGACACCAAAAGGCAACAAAAGCAAAAATAAACAAGTGGGGCTACACCATACTGAAAAGCTTCTGCGCAGTGACAGAAACCATCAACAAAACGAAAAGGCAACCTACTAAATGGGAGAAAATATTTGCAAATCTATATCTGATAAGAGGTTAATATCCAAAACACATACAGAACTCACACAACTTAAGAGCAGAAAAACAACCTGATTAAAAAGTGAGAGGATCTGAAGAGACATTTTTCCAAAGAAGACATATAGATGGCCAGCAAGTACATGAAAAGATGCCCAACATCATTAATCATCAGGGAAATGCAAATCAAAACCACAGTGAGATGACATCTCACACCTGTTAGGATGGCTGTTACCAAAAATATAAGAAATTGCAAGTGATGGCAAGGATCTGGAGAAGAGGGAACACTTGTGTCCTGTTGGTGGGAATGCAAATGGGTACAGTCACTATGCAAAACATTATAGAGGTTCCTCAAAAAAATTAAAAATAGAATTACCATATGATCTAGCAATTCTGTTTCTGGGTATTTATCTGAAGAAACTGAAATCACTAACTCAAAAAGATATATGTTCCCTCGTATTCTGATGCAGCAGTTTTTACAATAGCCAAGACGTGGAAGCAACCTAAGTGTCTAATAGTGGATGAATGGATAAAGACTTTGTGTGTGTGTGTGTGCATGTGTGTGTGTGTGCATCCATTATTGGAATATTATTCAACCATAAAAAATACTGAAATCTTGCTTGAAAGAAGCAAAAGACAAATACCATTTGATATATGTGGAACCTAAAAACAAAACAAAACAAAACATAAAACCAAGTTCAAAGATAGAGAACAGACTGGTTTTTGTCAGAGGCAGGAGGATGAGAGGTGGGAGAAATGGGTGAAGGGGATATAAATTTATTATTAAAAATACGTAACTTAAAAATTATTGGAAACTCATACAGCCCATGCCATGCCACTACTAAATATTATGTTGTCAAATATTTAACATGATAGAAAAAAGTTAATTACATAATGTCAAGTGAAAAAGCTTCTTTCCAAAGAAAACATAAAATTTAATTGCACTGTGTAAAAAAAAGTATACATACATACATGCAGAATATATGCATAGAAGAAAAAAAGACATATGCCAAATATTAGCATTGCTTATGTCTACATATTTATATTATGAATATTTTAATTTCTTTACCTTTTTCTAGATTTTCTATAAGTTGTTAGATTTACAGGAAAAAACAGTTAACATTTTTTGTGTGTATTATTTTAAGATATAAGGAGATTATAGCAGTGGTTTACCAGCCCTGAATGTGAATTCATTTAAATCATATTAAGAAAATATTTATGATCTGTTTCTGGAGAGGTGACATATTACTATTTAGATATGATTTACATGATTCTTACTGAAATATATAATTTATATGCCTTTTCTTTTGCTTATAATGGAAGGAATTGATAATATATGAGACTACATCACTTGTTTTTTTTTTAAGATGTAACTGTTACAATCTAAAATAATTTGGGATGCTCCAGGGTCCTATGTTCAAGTGCTTAATTTTAAAGATAAGAAGACTGAGATCCAGGAATACAATTGTAATTAAATTCTGGTATACCTTACACCACAAATAATTACACACACATACACACACACCATAAATGATACTGCTCTTACTGAGGGCTTACCATCTTCTCTAATGAAAAGATCTTCTTTTCAAACAAATAGAGAGGTGTAAAGGTAGCATAAACAATCATGTGAGGAGAGTGTGCTGCAGATGAACCTGTAAAAACAAACAAATTGTGTCATGGAAGTTCTAGCTAAAATGGGTCTGATAGAGATCATTGCAGACTGTTTGAATTTGTTAATGAACTTGTCTTGCTGGTAAGAAATAAGTAAATGACACTAAATATATTTAATAAATGTTAAACTGCAAATGTGCATTTTAACATAATGTTTAACTTCATATCATTTAATTGTTTAAGAAATCATAGTATGTCACTGTAAAAAAATTATTACAAAAACTCATTCTAGCTATCAATGTAACTTAGAAGGTCTACAAAGTAATTATGCTCAAAAGGATTGATTTTAGAATTAAGACATTTCTTGGCTTTCATAGAATCTTTATTTTGAATTTAAGGAAGTACAGGGATTAAGATAAATTAAGATGTGAAACATGCCAAACTTATAGAAACATATTTTTACATTTAAAAATTAAACTTTGCATATTTTTTCATACTTTGCATATTTTTCATAGAGCAGAGATCTGAATCCAGGCAGCTTTACTCCACAGCCCAAACTCTGCACCACATTCTTTATTGCGAGATTGACTTTAACTATAATTTTCTAGAGAACAGGCATCATTACTTTATTTCCACAAAGAAAGAAACTCAGAAAAGTTTAGTCATTTTTGGAAAGATGGTAAATTATCAGTAATTTTGGAAACGTTACAGCATGCATCAAAAAAGCTTACTTAAGGCATCAATACAAGAAAACAAACAATATAGAATTAAAAATTCAATGACTAACAATTCTTCTCTCTACCAAACCACCAGACATGTTTCTATAAAAGTAAAAAGCCATAATTATTAAAATTATATAAAGTCACACACAAAAAAATAATGTACTAAAAAAGAAGACAAAATGAAAAAAAACCCTAGAGGTAAATGGATGTTTCCAACCATGAAATAAAGGAAGAGCTAATTATAACCTACCTTCTGGAAGCACCAAGATAGATGACCCAGTGTTAGGACTACAAAGTTTTTTAAAAACGTTATATATTTATATATAATTATTTATACAGACAGGAGGACAAATAGTAATATAAATACTATATACAAACACTAATATATATTAATATGTATGTATATTACATATAATATACAACATATATTTTATGTAATGCATTTTACATATTATATCAGATGTAGCATGTATATTATACCACCTATGTAATATACTAACATATATACATCAATTATCATATGTCATCCTCCATGTAAATACTTCTCCTATGATTGCTGTACCATAAGAACTTGGACAAGCTTGACTACTGTCCCATGTGTGAGACCTGCCCCAATATTCATACCCATCTGAGGGCCTAACAATTATGGCAGCCTTGAACAAGCTTATTTAGATATGTCTAAACAGGAAATACATTCCTATGCTCCGAAGTTTCCTAACATTTTAAGAAACTAAAATACTTATTACTCTAGAAGACTGAGAGCTTACAATCTGAAAGCGACTGCAGGGAGTATTGTAGATCTGATGAGGGTCTTGAACCATGAAGGGACCATTTAAATTTTTCCTTTTCCTTTTCTCCATCTTTACTCCTCTTCTTCCCAAGGTCTTTTGCATCTGATCTCTCTACCATATTAAAAAATACATAATAATTTTTTTAAATACAAAACCTCAAACCATATTCCTTATTCAGTCATTGTGTTGAAAAGTAGGCCAAAACAATAGTATTATTTAAATGTAAAACAACAGTCACCGATTTCCCAAAACAGTACTTACCTCTAATTAGAAATATCAAAATAAAGCAAGAGAAAACTTGAAAATTGACATACATTGTGAAAGACCTTCAGAATTATTATTGACTACACATAATTTTATGTTGAATGGAGATGATCATTTGAATATAGTTTATGTAAAATTAGTGTCATGCTAATTTTATCATTTAAAAACAAAGAACAGCAAAAAATGTACTTAAAGTTGAGTTCTACATACAAAATGGTCTCACATCTTCCTTACTTGGGGCCTTTATCTCAAGGAAAGAGCTTTCTCTCTCCAAAATATCTTCTGGTGGATCCTAGATGCCAACCAACATCCATAAACCAATGTCTTATTGCCAACATGACTTGCATAATAAAACCTTGTACCCAGAACTATCCACACCATTTGAGTTTCCATTATTATTTACATTTATATGAAATGTGTTCTTCAACTTCAAAAAGAAAAAAAAATCCCCCCAAATAAAGAAGTACAAACTTCCAATTGTAAAATAAATTAGTCATGCAAATGAAAGTACAGCATAAGGAATATAATCAATAATCTTTGTATGGTGTGTATGTTGACAGATGGTCACTACATGGATTGTGATGAGCATTTAATAATGTATATAATTTTGAATCACTATGTTGTACACCTGAAACCAATATAATATTGTTTTTTGCTTCTTTTTTGCTTTGTTTCATAAACTAATGTACATTAGGTCATTTCCAGAAATGCCTATGAGAGGCAGATATCACTCACAATTGATCTTGGTCTATTTTTGAGGGACATTTATAGTAATAAGTTTCATACTGTGGTAAGTGCTGGCAGATAAGATCTTGATAAGGAGTAATTTGGACAAAATATCAGTGTTTTATAAAACAAATATTTGAAAGATCATTAAGATGCTAGCAAGGAATATTAAAAAGCTGAGTATTTTCTGGTATACTTAATTCTATTTTACTATAAAAACATTGTTCATATGCATAGCAATATGAAATATTTTAGAAATTATAAAATAAATACTCAATTCATTTTCCACTAAAGAAGAAAAATGGCCATATGCTTTGTAAAATAACTTGAAATTGTTTTATTTTCAAATTTGAAATTCCACCTTACAATAAATGGTCAGCAAATCATAATCTAATCTGTGTCTAACGTTTCCTGGAAAAAAACAACCAAAAAGTAGAAGCAGGACAACTTTTCTCCCTTGCTGTTTTGGTCCATTCTGCTCTCCATATAACATATAAGAAGGTTGTGCTTTAAGGCAATTGAAAACTTAATGTTTCTTCCTATATTAATACTATATTAATTTAGTGTCATCAAAATATATAACTGCCTTTGATTTTTAAACAAAGCAAAATATGGAATAATAATTAACATATAGAGAACACCATTACAAGTTTGAAGATCCTTGAAAGATCTTAATTATTTTCTCAATGCTTAATAAATGATAATGGCAATAAAGAATCATTAAATTCAGCAATGATTGTAAAGCATTTATATAGAATAACCATATTGGATAACATTGTGATATAAAAGGTCTTACCCTTTGGAACTTTATCACTTTTCTCAGATAATTTCAGTGCTGTTGCTGAGCCTTCAGGTTTGAATTCTTTGCCATCTTTCACTTCTTTCTCGGGTTCTTTTAATTTGTTATCTAGCCCAGCTATCTTGCTTTCAGAGTCGGACTCATCTGACAGTTTAAATTCGGGCAATATCTCTTTCAAGAGCTCCCAAACTTTGTCCATATATCCTGGACTTGGATAAAACACATCAACATTAATTCCCAAATTTAGCTTTATATTTTATGTCAAGAAATTACTGACATAAAAAATCAACTAAGGGTGGAATTCCATTCAGGATGGCAATATGGGGGATCCTGAACTCACTAATTCCCTCAGACACACCACCGAATCTGTAGCTATATACGAAACAGTTTCCTCTGAAAAAAAAAAAACAACAAGAACTAGCTGAGCGAATCCTACACATCTGGTGAATGAGAAAAAACCCACATGGCTGTGGGTAGAAGAGGCTGAGACACAACCTAGACATCAAACCCATACCCAGCAAGGCAAATCACACTGGGAGGGACTTAGCCCTGACTTCTTGAGGAACAAAGTATTTGAAATCCACCTCTGCCACCCCAGCTTTAAGACCTATCCCTGAGAGATGAACTGCCAAAACATCCAGCTTTAAAAGCCCACAGGGCTTGCCCACCCTACCCATGAGGCTATAGTGAGCTCAGAAACAGCTTAAAGGGCTGGTGTGGACTCAGCCACCCCAGGACCACAGCACAGACATGGCAGTCTGAAAAGCACCCACAGTCTTTCTGTGAAAGAGCTCTGTGGGCTTTTCTTTACAGCTGTGGCTGCAGGGGCAGACTTCTAATTAAACACATATCCAGAGGCTCACTATAATCCCCCATGGTGGGTGCAGTTTTGTTTTCTCCTTCATTGGTGTCTCTAAGAATGTAGCTTGTGTACATGTCTTGTGCCCCAGCTTTTGTGCCTGTCTCCCAGAGAACACACGCCTTGACAGCATGGCTCTGGGGACCAGTGGGATTCAAGTCCTTGGGTTCAAGAGGATGGCAGCAAAGAAAGACTCAGTTCTTAAGCACAGAGGGAGCTGACAGAAATTCCCATCTCCCTCTTCCCCTGAAAGAGGTCCATTTTCTTACCTTAAAGACTGCTGCCTGAGTGTGTGGCTTCCAATCAGCCTGCATGTAAGCGCTGACTGGCATCCTCCCCTTGGGGACACTGACAGGTCTTGGCACACCCTCAACCACAGAGAGCCATTTAGACTGATAAAAAAGAGTGAAATCTGGCCATTTGGGACATGTGGATGAACTAGAGGGCATTATGCTAAGTGAAGTAAGTCAGCTAGAGAAAAACAAATACCATATGGTTTCACTTATATGTGGAATCTAAAAACAAAAAACAGAACAGACTCACAGACACAGCAAATAAACTGTTGGTTGCCAGGGTGGGGAGGGATTGGGGGATGGGTGAAATAGATTAAGGGGATTAAGAGGTACAGACTTCTAGTTATAAGATAAATAAGTCATGAGGATATAACAGCCTAGGGAATATAGTCAATAATATTGTTACAACTTTGTATGATGACAGATGGTAACTAGACTTCACATGGGGATCATTTCATAATGTATAAAAATATTGAATCACTATGATGTAACTAACAGGATACTGAACTTCAATAAAAAATGGGGTGGCAGACTGCTCTGTTCATAGATGAACTACACCATCACCAGAAAACTGTGCCCAGAAGAGTCACCTCTTCATTTGAAATTATCAGCCTTCTCATATCCATTCAAACATGTTGTTGATTGCATGTCTATTATTATGGGGAGAGATACAAGGTTTTTCTTTTTTTTTCAAATGGTAAACCTGTACGAACTGAAGGAAAATATTAGAGTCAGGGTTAACAACTGCAAATAGAGCAGCGTCTCCCATTGGCACTTCCATGGGAGAACAGGAGGGAAGGACTTGTCTGTTGTAGATGCCACAGAACATGTTTCACCCTGATTTTCACATGGAAAAAAATTCCAGTAGCCACACAAGTTTGAAATCTAATTACCTTTGGCCTCTGTAAAACAGTGAACAGATTGGCAAACCCCTCAGAGGCTTTCTCTTCACATTCCAACCCTCCTTAGTAACAGAAACATCCCCGTCCTGAGCATACCATGTGGCTGGTGATATTCTGTCTTCAATGCCCCTCTCCTTCCTTTCCTTCACTGGAAACCCAGCCCACAGTAATGGCCAAGATCAAGTCAGAACTTTTCCCATGAAGCCATTCCTTACCCCTGCCTGTACTCTTAGCAGAGAGCGATTTTTCCTGTATTTCAACTTAAATGTTTCTTGACAATTATTTTTATACTATTTCATGACATTCCTTTCATTTAAAATTTTATATATATATACACAGACATGAATTAACTCTGTAATTTTATACCATTATTATAATTTTAAATAAGATAATGAATAATAATGAAAATTATGTGAAGAATATTCGTAAGAAAAAAAATCCTATCAGTCATGACATAAATCAAATATAGTATGTATCTTTTACTTCTTTGTTGTATTTGAAGGAAAACTGATAAACGTGAATGTCTGGGTCATTCTCATTTATTCTTTAGCTTATTCCCTGTTTCCAAAGGTTGATTATTAACTACCATAAATATTTCTAGATAATATGAAATAATCTAGTGAAAGTCATTAGAGATGGAAATAAACTTTCACTAATTATATCTTTACAATACACTAGATACTTTTTCTAACACTCTCAATTTTCAGAACAACCATATGGATAGGTCATTTTATTCCCTTTTTTACATATGAAGAAACTGGGACCGAGAGAAGTTACATTACTTGCAAAGTTCATAGTTTGAAATTGGAAGTGTGAAAGATAACCTGTAGCTTATATAGTTATGACTTCAAAGTTCAAGTCTTTTCCCCATGTCATTTTCATAGACATTTCATAAGCAATCATAAGTTCATGCAAAGTGAACACCTAAAATCTCTGAAATTTTTATTTTTAATTGTTAAATTTGTCTGCCTGTAATTATGAAAGAATAACAACACTGATTTCAATTTCATATATGATTTCACTGCATGATTCTAACAAAAGGCAATTCACAATTTTTATTTGATTAATTTCTAGTGGTGAATTATTCTGATCTTGTTTCTTTATCACTCTCTGATAGACTTCTGATCATGTGTTTGGTATCTTCTTTCACTATTGTTCAGGGAAAATTAAGGCCAAAATGTAAGCATTCCCCCAACACTGAAGATAAAAGTTTAGAAAAGTCCACACTCCGAAATCCCATTCTCTCTTTACTTCTCTCCACTAACATTGCCTAAATTGTCAGGAAATATTCTCTTAGATATCAGAGAAGGATTTTCCATGAAAACATCAAAAAGGGTGCCATCTGGACCTTTCCCTCAGAAAAAAAACACAAGATCAGCTTTCTAGGGAAGTGGTCCTTCGAGGAGGGTGTTTACCCTTCCATTTTCTTTCCATGAAAATATTTTTATTTGAACCAAGCAACAGCTAGTTTATACTGCTGAAAAGATGCTTTAGATGGTAGAACCCAAGTTAGTATGGCCTGATTTCAATCTCCTCTAACCTGATCCTATAGAATGGTAGCTTCCCAACATTAATCAAATATCAGAGATGATCCAAATTGATAACTGTACTGCGGTTTTGATCTTCTTAAAGAAACCTTACTGGAGAAGAAAGAAAAAAATATATGAGCACCATAATGGTTAAACTTACTGGAGAGAAATAACTTCTGGTAACCATCCTGTGAGTGCATGAATAACTGTGAACTCTCCCAGTTCGCTCCTCTCTGCGGGATGGATGCTAAAAAAGCAAATGCCCAACAGTATAGTTAATAAAATTTGAAAGCAAATACAGAGAGAGGTATATAAGGAATAGGAATCTCTAATAAATGACAATATAAGTAAAAATGTAGGGGTCATAGTGGTTATACCTGATGGTACAAGAAATACTATTCAAACAGCCAGATGACTTCTTCTCTTAAAGCACTCAAATAGATTCAATGATAAAATTTCATGTCTGTTTATACAACATGCTATAAGGTTTATTTTACAAAGTTATAAATTAATATGCATGTCATATACATAAAATATCAATGTATATTATATATTATGAAATATATAAATCTAGATGATATATAACATATATATTCACCACACTATCACATTGTTCTTTTAAAAATACAACAGTGTCTTTCATCTTTATGATTCCAGTAACTTCTAAAATGCCTGTGAGGCTGTGTAGTAAGGCTGTGTAGAAGGCTGTGTAGAAGGCTGTGTAGCAAGGCTGGGTAGTAAGTCAGTCTCATACATGGCAGGTCAAGGTGGGCATCAGACATCACTGATCAAATCCTTAGACTGGGCCTGTCTTCAATCTCCTCCAACCTGGGACCCAGGGGAATGACAGTTTCTCAACATTCATCAAAGATCAGAGATGATCCAAACTGATAACTACTGTGGCTTTGATCATCTTGTAAAAATCAGCATCTTAATTGATGATATGTTAGGATAAATTGATTTTAGAGAACCTAGAAACATATACTCTGTCCAGTACAAAAGAGTGGAGCTGCCATCATAGCATAAAGTCAAATGGGGTTGTGATTAACCAAATGTCTGTCTTCTCGGTTTAGTCCACTTATTACTGATTTTTTTCTAGAGGGATTAGTCTATTTATGTTCACACACATAAATGCCATATCTCTGTTCCACTGAGAAGTCAGATTCAGTGCACCATATGCCAATAGTGGTGATTCATGGTACTGACCAATGTACATACCCCTTTCTTCAGAAAGAAGTCTTACTCTCTTAGTCACATGTTCCATCATTTATAAATCACATTGGTTTGCTTACAAATTATTAATTTTGATGTGTCAACATATCTCAAAGATAAATATCTGTTGGGGTAGGTCACAGTCTAGTCTAAACTCCTTTTTGGATAATCATATTTCAGAAGTGACTGTGCAAACCTCATAGAAATAATGGTTTTCCTTTCCATATCTCACAGTGATGCTGAAATACTTCCTACATATTATTTTTTAAATGTAGAAAATGAAAACTCCTGTGACAATAATCATTATACACTACCAAATCTGAGAAGAATGGATAGACAAATAGAATTTGTATCATGTAGCACAGGTTTCCACTAGAAAGCCTAAGAAATGTCTTACATATAGTCTGATTCTTGATTTCCAAGTTGGATTTATTTATCTACTTAAAATAACAATAATTCTATTTTACAAGTTGCTATAAAATTCTACTGAACTACAGCTATAACAAAGACAAAATACCACTCCAATTATGCAGGTCATGCATTTATGCTTCACTGGCCTTGCAACTCTAATTCTCAGAACTTCAAGTTATGCTTGAGAATTGGGAACATTAGGAACATTATTTTCTTTCAACATAAGCAAACATAGTTGTCAAAGTGTGAATACTTAGTAGTATTCAGCTACCTAAAAAGATCTGGGCTGAGTGTTAAAAAAAAAATCTTTGAAATTAAGGGTTGCAAACTGAGGGGAACAAATTCCCAGTAGAAAATTGAGGGTTGGTAAGAGAAAAGAGAGATGAATAGGATGGCAGAAGGAGTGGTTGTTTTTTTTGTGTAGTCTTCGGAGAGAAAAAGGAAGCTGAGTCAAAAGAAAATCCACAAAAAGCAGACCAGCCTTTTGACTGGCATTGCTCTGTTTATAGAAGGGAGGGGCTGAGCTTTAAGCAAATGACTTAAGTGGTCTGTTAACTGCATGTGGATGTCTTCTGTTGAAAATGAGATGCTGTGACACACTGTGGGGGGAGGACATCAAATTCAAGCTGGCACAATGTATGTGAGAATTCTCCCCTTGAGCAATGACACAAAATTGCCGTGCATTTTGTAGTTCAAGCATCTAAGCTCTCTTGCACTGCTAGGACCAGGATGGAGGGACCACAGAATTTAAGAGAGTAAACATAGCCAACATGTCTCATATATGTTGATGCACAAGCCATGTAGGGATATAAGACACAAGCAAATTTCACAAGAATATAGAAGGAAATATCAATAGTTCTCATGTGGTAAAAGAGACCAAAATGTGTTACCAAAAGCATGAGAATCACATTGACATCCTTCAGAGAGGTCAAGTTTTCAAGATTAGTAAATTATTGCTGCATATATACAACCTAAAACTAACTGGATCCCCTGGATCCCAGCATACAGTATTCAGTGTTTAGACAAACCAATATTTTCCCCTACAAAACAACTTCTTTCTCCCATTAAGTTGAAACATTATTTTTCATGATTGACTGACTTTCCATTCACAGTAAAAGAACATTGGATATAGTATGATTTTTGAGTTTTCTTGGGGGAATTTTGTCTTATTACTGGCTCACCCAGTATTTCAAATCAGTGGCTTTGGCATACTCATTCTTATATTATAAAGGTGATGTTGTTTGGAAAGAAAGCTTTTGAAAATTGATATTTAAAAACTGAATCTATGCAATGTTGATGTATATTTGTTGTTGCTGTTATTTGCCTGTTTATTTTTATACAAATGAGTGATAATTCATCATTCTACATACTCAATATTTGCCAGCTTAATGAGAGCTTTAGACAAAAGCACTGGCCAGAGTTCAAATTCGCAAGTTGTAGCTGGAAGCAATAGATTGTTATCTTCATCAAAAGGTAGGAAGTCATCGATAGTTATCTTTCTCCAGCAACCCTAAAAGTGAGAAGAAAGGAACATAATATCAATGATTTATATTGTTTTATATTGTACACTGTTGACATTACTATTTGCTGTTCTATAATTTTATTTTAGCTTCTTAAATCTAAAGACTGACATACTGGTTTTCAGTGCTACTCTGGCTGAGAATTTTAGCTTACTATTTATTAAATGTAATTACAGGCCATCCATATGTATATCAATAGTGTCATTATTTATGAGGTCTTGTAAGGACATTCTTGGGTGCCCCACCCTATAAAATGCAGAAAATTAAAGTGTTTCAAGCAGCAGAGCCAAAACATTTTACAACCATGGATAAGTTTGGGAATAGTTAAAATTACTTAATGCAGCCAAAATGCAAATTCTCCAAATATAATTTCAGTAATTATTGTTTATCCTGATTGGCTCAGTGATCTTGCACTTCCAATTACCAAATTACTCCTCCTTGTAATTAAAAATCTATTTTTAACATGAAGTTAATATTTTATTTAATAAAATCATTATGTATTTACCTGTATGTATATTAGTTCATAATTAAAAGCTGAGACAAATGGTAACATTAATAATTATGAATTCAAAAGATATTTTTAAATTTTGGTTTTACATGCAAAATTTTACTATGAATTTATTCCTTTGCCCAAGAAATATTCCCAGCAGCACTGAAAGCATTGTGAACTCAAAGATCTGCATAACACATGGCCTAGACTGCTGAACTGCTGTAGTCTAGTGATGGAAGGCATACATGCCAGCAATATAAAGTATGTTTCAAGTGCTCTAGGACCAAAAAGGAAAGTATGACTCATTTTGCTTGGGGGAAATCTTCACAAGAAGTTGGCATCTGAACTAAATATTCAGGAACAGTGTACTTTTCCCAGGTAGATAGGAGTAATAGGGTGAAAAATGTTTTCTTTGTATGACACTTGCAACTCTAAACCCATATTGCCTTCTTTAGTGGTTATATGTCTTTTTCCCTGATTGATTATACAGGGCAAGACAGGGTTAAAGGCACAGGTGTTTAGCCACTCCCTCCTCTAATTTCAAATGAAATGACCCAAAAGTATACACAGTGAAATAGGACAGATACAGAAGGACAAATATTGTATGATTTTCCTTATGTGACATACCTGGAAAAAACAAATTTATAAAGACCAAAAGTATAATAGAGGTTACCAAGGGCTGGATGGAGAGAGGGATGAGAAGTAATTGCTTAGTGGGTACAGGGTTTCTGTTCAAGATGATGAAAAAGTTGAGGAAATAGATAGTGAAGCTGGTTGCACAACATTGTAAAAATACTTAGTGCCTCTGAGTTGTGCACTTACAATGGTTAAAGTGCTAAATGTTATGCTTATTTTTTAAAAAGTAGCGATGGAAGGTCCCTTCCTATACTTCAATTTTTTAAGAAAAATATTGTTTTAGAAGCAGCCAGCTAGATTCCTAGGAAAGAAAAGTTTTAAACAGCCTTAAGAATTTAAGTTAAACCAGTTCAACGTATATCACCAGTTTCTGGATGATCAATGGACAACATAGTTAAATTAAGGATGCTTTGATTATTGAACACCATTGAAGTGCACAGTTTAAATGGGTGAACTGTATGATACCTGTGTTGTATCTCAATTAAGCTGTTAAAAAAATACAAAGGGATTAATGTTCAGTACCACATATCTAAAATAGAATTTGACTAGACATAACAACTTTCTTGGGAATGTTTTTAGTTTGTTGATATTAATACGTTGGTTGCTTGCTTCCTTAAAGTTTATGAAGAAATTTATAAAGGAATGAAATATCTCATCATAGAACATCGAATTTATTTGAGATGTGATCATAGAGCATTGAATCATTTTTACATTTGCTATTCTTTTTATTCTTGCATGTAAATGATGTATATTGGGAGGTTTTTACTGAGTTTACTGTGTTAACACTATATAATTTTAAATGATAATCAAAATGTTTAATTATTTAGTATGCTTATGAAGAATGACACCTCTTTTGTTAATATAAATTACTGAAATACTTTAGATTATAGTCATGTTCAAATTTTAATATTTTCCACACTTGAATTCCAGGTCAGGTGAACTAAATGGCTACATACATTTTTATCCTCTTCCTTTTATGACCATGCTCAAAGGATAATTTTAAATATTCATTTTTTAATTAATAGAATAATTCACAATTACAAAGAATCAAGAAAAAGATATGTGGTAGACAGGGATTTCAGCAAATGCAAAGGGAATTTAGTGAACTTAAAGTTATATGAAAGAGTGTCAAATTCAAAAAATGATATGAGCATCAGGGCCCTGGGAGACAGTGATAAAAGATACAACATTTATATCATTGGCGTACCCCCCAAAAGAGGGAAACATGTGGGACTGAAAAAATATGAAGTAATGGCTGAAAACTTTCTAAATTTGTCATAAGACATAACCTTACAGATTCAAGGAGCAGTATATTCCAAATAGGATAATTCCAAAGAAATCTACACCTGGACACATCAACTTCAAACTTCTGAAAACTCAGAAAGTAGATGATGAGAAAAAACTCATTACTTATAGGGGACAGATTGCTTTTCAGAAACCACAGAGGCCAGAGGAAGGAGCAAAGTATGTCTCCAATGGTGAAAGAAAAGGCTTGCCAATCCTGAATAGTGTATGGAGTGAAAATATCCAGTAGGAATAAGGTGAAATAAAGATATTTTCAAACAGAGGGGAGATAATTTGTCACCAGAAGATCTGGCTCAGAAAGAATAGTGAAGGGAAATTCTTCAGAGATTAAAAAAAAAAAGGAGACTTAAGACCTCAGGAAGGAAGAAAGAGGAAAGGAAAGTGTAAACATAATGGCTAAATATGCTAGAATATTCTTAGCCTCTTGAGTTTTTAAAATATTTGACATTTAAAAGCAACATTTATGATGAGGCTCTCAATATGTGTAAAGGATATATTTTTGACAACCACACTATAAAGGAAAGCTGTGAAGGGGCCTAAATGGTGGAAAAGCATCTATTTTCCAGTTTAAGTGGTAAATTGTTGATATTTCTAGACTGTAATAAGCTATGTATGTCTATCTTAATTCCTACAGCAAACACTAGAAAAAAATATATACATAGAGATATACTAAAAAGCACTAGAGATTAAATAAAAATGGGATTCTAAGGAATGTTTAAGAAACACACAGGAGGACTGGAAAAGGGAAATAGACTAAAAACAAATAACAGAAGTGACAGAGTAGACAAATAATAAAATGACAGACTTAAATCCCCATTACAGCAAATATAAATTACAACACAAATTAAAATGCAAGAGTAACTTGGATATATTTATAAAAATTATATATATATAAAAGTATATAAAGAATTTGTATATACTTTGAAAAATTCCACATGTAGAATTCCTAGAAAAAATAGTCATGCAAACAGGCAAAAATATATATACAAAGATGCTACTTTACAGTATTGTTTTTATTGATAAAACATTGGTCATAACCTAAATGTCTGTCAATACGAAACCAGAAAAATATGTATAGCTATTGTTACATTCAAACAATGGAGTACAAGGTAAATCAATATATATTAGCCTAAATAATGCCCATATTTGGTCGAAGGAATACAGAACAGTAAGTACCATATGATACTATTGTTTATAAATTATATATAATAGATTAACATATGTTTATAAGAAGAGGTTTAGGAGGATATACATAAATCATTTACTGTGATTGTTCATGTAGGTAGATTCATAGTGAACTTTCATTTTCTACTTTGAACAGTTTAATAGTGTTTGAATTTGTTTTACTGAAAACAATAAAATAATAGAAATGATGAAATAAGAATAAAAACATTTCCATTTTGGAAAAGGTCATTGAATGATAGAAAAATAATTTGTCATGGCATGTATCTTTAAAACACTATTCCTCAAATAAAAACCCTATTTCAGATCATCAGGAAGTAACATACCTTCTTTACCTTTACTTTCCCGTGTAATGACCTTATGAATTCCTAAGCGCTGGCCTTTCAACATGCCCCATCCCAGGAGGATAGATGGCTCAGGCTCGTTAAGGAGAAAGTCACATTCTTAGACACATAGAATGTGATGACTAACTTTTCATACTTTCCCCACTCCTTCAAATGTTCAAGAACATTCTTTCCCAGTGACTAGGACCAGGTTACTGGGTGTTTGACCTGTATAGTCACGTGGAATCCCACACTTAAAAGGACCCTGTGCTTGGTTTCAAGTGCTGCTATTACTGTCTTGAAATTCCTAATAATTTTTGAACAAGGGGTGCCTCAAATCATGTGCCTGGTCCTGCCTGTGCTCTGGGCTTTTAGAAAGAGCATCCCACCTATGAAAACCCAGAGGTAACACAATCTCGCATTGTTAAATGTGGTGTGAGTCTACTTTATCATATTAACTAAGGGGTTTTTAATTTGTGATTTCTCCTTACTACTATGTCATTTCCTTCGGCAGAGGTGAAAACTTGTTAACATGAAAACAAATGTCCAGTTTAGGACAGACTGGATCCGGCCCCTCAGCAGCAGCAAAAGGCGAGGAAAGGAGCAGATCCCATTCAAAACTCCCTTCTGCCCGTGAGCCTGACGCCACATCCCCGAGGAGGAGGAAGAGCGGGCCCTGCCCACCGCCCTGCCTCCCTGGCGGCGGCCTGCGAGAACGGAGGCCGAGGAGGACCCTTCTGGGGTTCTGGGCAGCAGCATTTTTAAAAGCACGTGGCGCTGACGTCAAGGGAGAAACAGGGGTGTTTCTTAGTGATCCCAATTTACGTAGGCAGGACATTCTTTCCGAGTAGCTACACAATTGCCACTCCTTATAAACTGCATCATCTCCTGTCAGCCTAGGTAACAGCTTGTAAGAAAGATTTCAATATGGAAGGTGAATTATTAGCGCACATGAGAGTGAACTCACCATCCAGTAAAGTTTCACCACATACTTTCCATAGCTATTGAACAAAGGCATATGACCCTTCACAGCCTTGCACAGGGAGTATATGTGTTCCCAGGGCTTCCAAATGAGAAGAGGAGGTTCTCCTGAAGTCCCTTTAAAATAATTACTCAAAACACCCTCATTGGATATCTTCCACACTGCATAAATTTCGCTGATAATCCATCTCATCAGCTAGAGACAAAAAACATTAGTGTCAATTAGTTATTTTTCAGTTGTTAGTTCGGTAATTTAGGAGGAAAAGCAGTAAAAAAATCTACTTCTAATAGTAAAACGCCCACTTGCAGGGTTTTTAAGAGACAGCAAGACATGGCAGGGAGTTAAACTTCAGAGTAAAACTAGATAACAGGATTTGAATCCTTTTTCAGATTCTTCTGCTCTTGGGCAAGTCATTTCAGCCTCCCTAATTGCAGTTTTTCATCTGTAAAATGTAGATGATACTATTTTTCAGCATTTTTGTAAGGAATAGAAATAATGTATAAGAAATCTCTGCATCACAGTGGGTGTTAAGTAAAGCCATTATTACGTTCAGTGGCATCGTAGTTTCTGAAATATTTCATGTTTAAGTGCCTGGCTTAGAAGATTAAGTACTTGAGACTAACCCCATATGACTTAGGTTTTTTTTTAATTTCCGTGATCTAGGAAATTTCTTCAAGTGTGGTTAAGATGGAAGGGGAAATCAGGTACCTTCCTGTATATATAGAAATTTCACAATAAAATATTTTATACTTTCCTTCCCTTGAAAGATGAAAAGCTAATATTTATATGCTTTGGATTCATAAAATACGCATATTTTAGGCTCAAATATAAAGTATAAAACAATTCAGAGATAATTTGATACTAATCAGTACAACCTGGTTGAAGAAATAAATGTTCTGATTTTAATACTGGTCAAGACATAAAGGTAAGAGACAAAATGAATCAGTAATGACTGTTGATTGTGACTGGTTCTTATGAGAACATCATCAAAAACCCCTGTTCCTGATGTAACTACCTTAGGAACATGGAATGGGTGGGCTTCTGATGGCTAAAACCCAGAGAGGAGAGAAGAGGAGGTGCCCCCCACCCCCACAGGAAGTAAGCCTGCAGTGCTGAAAATCTGACTTGTTTAGATGAGATGTTGCCAAAGGACTGCACCTCATGATTTCCTTGCATTAGCAAGTCAAATAACATGAGGACACCCTGCTCCTGGCCACAGTTTAGGACAAGGCAGCAACTTTCTATCAAATTCTATGACCCTGGATCCAGAGAAATGCCCACTAGCTACCTTGGGGCCCTGTGGGCAAGAGAATAGGGGCAGGAGCAGAGTTCACACTAACATTTCCCACCATTTTCTCACTACACTCACTTAAAGAGGCTTCTGTTCCCCTTTGAATGTCTGGTCCGTAGAATACTGTTACACCGTAACTTAAAGGTGAGCCAGGGAGAATGGAGTTTGGCTGTCCGGGAATTTCAGTTGGTACAAAAGGCATTCTGCAAGGGGGCTCTAGTTCATACTTCCCCCACATACCTCACTGCCAAGTAAGTGTTCATTTGCTGAAAACAAGTCAAACAGGATTTCATTTTTCACAACTACTGGAGCCTGAGATAAACAAAAAATATAAAAAGAGCTATTACTCCTTAAGAAAGTAAAGGAAATGTAGCTTAGTGAAATAATGTTTCGTGTGCTGTAAACAGACCAAACCTGATTTCATTTCTCACAACCAGAAGAATTAAAAGAAATAAAAAATAAGTACAAATTAGAAAAAGAAAAAAGCACCCATAAAATAATCTTGTTAGAGCTATAGGTGCATTAATTTCATAATGTAATGCTGATAAAATACAGTATATTAATATACAAATAATATAAGATACATGCAGATAAACTTAGCATGCATACACACAAAAACTGATTTTAAAAGGTGATTTGGAATTTAACCACTCAAGTTAAACTTGAGGTTTAGTTAACAGCTAACAGATGGAAAAATATCTATATCTTGGCTGAAAAATATTAGCTGGGATAGCTTTTTAAAATCTTGTCCAACTTCAAATCATCATAAAAAAATAATTTGATGGTTATCATTTAATTGGCTAAAGTTGCTATTATATATTTAGACCACTAAGGAATAAAGATAATGAAAAAAATATGACTTGTAACAGTTTTCAAAAATTAGTTACAATTCATTATAGCTTATCTATTTAACATATCAAATTAACATAAAAATGGTCTTGCTTAATGACATAGACTTAGGGAAACTAATGCCATCCATTACTATGAATCAGAAGTACAACTAGCATCTTGAAAACTCAATAAAGTATTTTTTTATGTCTGAGAAAAATCTAGTTAAGACTACCTTGAAAGCCTGAAATTGACTCTTATGTTTAGTTTATAAATATTAAGTTTTATATATAATAACATAAAGTTTTATATATATGAAATTCTGGTTTGATCACAAGGCAACACTTCTAAAATGCCATACCTTTCAGCAAGTACCAATGTGCATTAAAATTCATTAATTATAGATTAAGTAAGTATTGATTACTTAAAGTTTGAGGGGTTAGAATTAGTAGTCACCTGCTGACAAAAGAAAAAGAAGAATTGGCAGTTTGTAAAAGACAACAGATATTAAGGCAGAAATCTGTACAATGGTATGTTAGCAACTCTATCTCCTATACTTTTACCTGTGGCAAGACAAATCTTCAGGCATCTTCTATCTGTTCAATATAATCAACACTCAAGGGCCTGGGCCATCAGTATCTGTTTCTCACTCTGTGATCAGGGCTTCTTAACCTCCTTGCTTGGAATGGTCCATGTTGACTCGGATATTTTAAATCCAGGCTTTTAAACTTTTTAATACCTTAGCTGCTCTCTGATTTAAATCATGTCCTTTGACTTCATCTTTTGCTTATAGTGTCATGGGGTATGTTTCTAGGCAGGACTTTACTTTTTAAATTGTGAGTTGCAATAATTTAGTGATTCAGGAAATCATTTTAATGGGTCAGGACTATATATAGAGAGAGATACACATATACCTATATGCATTAGAATATATATATATATATATATATGAACTAAATATATATATAGAAGTTATTCTTTATTCTGTTTGGAATATGGAATAGAATAGAGTAAATCTCACCTAGAAAGATTATTACAATTTTGCACAATTTTTGTCTAAACTATATATATGTTAATATTTAATGAGTCTCAATGTAAAATGTATTTCTCACTGTGGACCTAGATAGTAAAACTTGGAAAACACTATTCTAAGACTTTCCTACTGGATAGACTTTCTGTTCTGATTGCTCTGTTCTATATGCCAAGAGGAGTCAGTGCACAGGATCAAGAGAAGGAGTCAGTGGAGAAGGGAAGTAGAGGTTTTGAGATGGATGGCAGCATTATGATAGATGAAGGTTGTTGTCAACAGCAATGAATGAATTTATTTTTACTACAAGTGTATCTCTCAGAACTAAGTTATGCTAGAAAGAAAAAGATGGTTTATAAAATTTTCATTTTTATCCAAATTTGAAACACTCCCACTTTGTGGAATTAATATCCTTTATTTGCATGGGATATATGCTCTGCCCATATATTGAATAGAGCCTGAATATTATTAATAATATCTTAATATTAAATGCATTATATTAACATCACACAATTTACATCTTTATGTCAATTTTACCTAACATTATAAGTAATTTGAAGATGTGATTCATGTATATTTAATGTCTTTTATTTAAAATGTCTTACAAGTAGGCATTCAGTAAATTGATGGACAGAGATGTATCTTCTTGTTTTCTCATTTTATTAAATATTTTTGAAATTAGAATTACCTTTCTCAACTAGTAATAGTAATTGGAAAATATGATGGACAAATTGTATTTTCTTGCATTAGTATTAGTGATTATACAAACTAAAACATTTAAGAATAAAATTACTTTATGTAGAAACAGAGATTCAATAGATTCCATAATGTATGAAAGAATCAGCTCCATTACAACGATTCAACTATCACTAAACAACTAATTTAGCCTACTGGTTTTCCATGCATTAAATAAAAATAATAGGAGATTCAAGAAGGGAAAAAGGCATTAGTGATAATTAAACCCCTGGAAACAGCAGATATATTCAAACTAACATAGCTATTATGAAGAAAGACCAGTGGATATAAAGTTTTAATGTATATAAGTAAGCCCTATTTAAAGTGATAGTTTCTCGGGCAGTGTCCCAGTTAATGTTCTAGTGGCTGGGCCTGGGGTCCAGAAATGAAGGTGGCCCTTGGAAAATGCTTCAGGAATCCCTGGAAGAGAGATCCAAGTGCAAATCTCTTGGGCTGGAAAATTGATGCTAATGAACACTAGAGTAAGCAGACCTTCATACCACATAAGTTCCCCACTAAGAAGCAGAAAGGAGAAAGAAATTCTGTCAGTTAGAAATTAAGGAATCAATTCACACACATTTTAAGCTATAATTCAACATCATGGAGAAGTCAAGTGTCTAAACAACATTACAATATCCTCTTGGAAACCAGAATAAGAAATATCAAACTATACTGATAAACATTTATTTCTAGTTTAAATGCCAAAAAGCAATTACTCTTTCTTACAAGAAAAAATTACTTTAAGCTGATATAAAAATGCAAATTTTCATAACTATGACATTATATCCCATAGTTAATATGTATTTTGTTTAACAGAAAAAAATATTTCTTACCCGATTAATTAAAAATTCCTGTGGACGTTTCCAGGAATAAATTTTCAGTGATGGTGGTAGTTCAATTTTTCCTTCAGGATCTTCAAAAAAATGCTATATAAAAATATATTGAGATTTTTCTCCATATGGTTTAATTAGCATAAAATAACCTCAATCCTGGTAAAAATTTAGTGCATAGATTTAACTAACAAATATTCATTTATAGAGCAAATTGCATATTTATTCTTAAAGCTAGTTCACAGAGTACCTGGAGAATACTGAGATTAACAATACTAAATTTAATTAACAAAACCTTGGTTGTTGAGTAGTGTTTTGATTGCAGAGGAAGCAGTCCACACAAGCATGAGTTGCTTCAGAAAGTAAATTAGGTATGGTGGGAAAACAATTTTGATGGCCATATTTTCCACTGAAAATATTGTTTACGTGAGTAGAGAAGATTGAAAATATTTACTTAGTTTTCAGCTGTTAGAACCATAAACAGGATTATATGTAAATGAAATCTGTACCTTTGATCTGGCTTTCATTTATTAATTTTTTAAATTAAACTTGTCATTTTGAAATAATTGTAGATTCACATGCCATCTAATGAAATAATATGGAGAGTTCCTGTGGTCGCTTTACCCAACTTCTCCAGTGGTAACATCTTGAAAACTATAGTACAATGTCACAATCAGGACATTGACATTGACACAGCTGAGATACAGAATAGTTCTAGCAGCACAAGGATCCTTCCTACACCCTTTTATAATCACACACCCTCCAAATCTCCTACCACCTGTTTAATCCCTACTACCTGGAAATCACTAATCTGGTCTTGATTTTACAAGGTTGTAATTTCAATAATGTTATATGAATGGAATTCTAAGTATATAAACTGTTAGATTGGCTTTTCTCTCTAATTCCTTGAAGATTCAATTCAATCAAGTTTTTGCAGTTAGCAATAGTTTATTGCTGAGTAATATTTCATCATTTATTTACCATCCACCCATTGAAAAAGATTTGGGCTGTTTCCATTTTGGGGCTATTATAAAGCTGCTTTGAACATTTGCATACAGGTTACAGATTTTTGTGTGAATGTGAGTTTACATTTCTCTGAGATAAATGCCCAGGAATGCAATTAATTCATAAATTTTTGAGCCCCTTATATGAGTCACTTAGTGAACTCTGGAGAAAGATGATATCTACTCTTAAATGTTAGCAATCTAGTAAATCAGAGAGATATCAGGTAACTACGATGTAAAATTCTCACAGCTCATAAGGTACTCGGGGGGGGGGTCCTTTCAAAAGGGAACATGAGAATTGCTGGGAGTACAAACAAAAAGCTTGAAGAATATATGGAGAAAAAAGGGGTAACTAAATTTCACCTGTTAATGGGGAAAGGCGCAAATAAATACTTCTGTAATTTTCATGGCCATCATGTTTTAATCTTAATGTTGGTGTGACCTGAGAAAAGGGTTATATTTGAGGGCATTGCCTGAGCTTTAAACATAATAACTGTCTATGTGTATCTGGATCATGTGGTTTATTGTCACATTTAAGATACTGGAATAATTTGAATGAAGACAAAGGAAACCTCAATATCTAGTCAAAATGATAAAAGAATGAGTCCTTGAAAAAATAGACTGAGGTTTCCAGGAGCTGTACTAGACTTCTGGGGTGCACTCACATCATTTTTTCCTTGCAAATATTAATTTGGTTATTTTAGTCCCCTATCTGACAATACCAAAATCAGAGCACCTGTGGATCTGTTTCTATTGTTGATTTTTCTCTTGTTTTTCAGTCACTTGGTTCTGTTTCTCTCCATGTCTGGTAAACTTTGGTTTATTTGTATAAAAATTTATACAGGCTGTGAGCAATGATGTCTTCCTCCATATAGGAGCATTTTATTCCCTTCTGTCAGGCAAAGTAGGAGATGCACTTGACCCAGCTAACCTTGGGTCTCACAATTTGACAGGGATAGCACTATTTTGGTTTGCCCTTACTCAGTACAGAATGCTGTAGTTGTGGTGAGGCTACTAACTGAAGAGCTGGAGTGTTTATCAGGGTCCCTTCACTTTGGTGTGCCCTGAATTCTAATCTCTTGCCACAGCATCATGAAATCTTTTCTCAGTTATTTAACTTCCAAGCTGCTGCTTTTTACTCATTTTCTTAGCAGCAAAAGCTTCGCACACACAGCTTAGGCTTGGGCAAATATCTCAAAATAAATTTCATGCAAATTTTTCAGATCATTTCTCTGTAGTTACCACTGAGATTTTGGTTCAAGTTCTGGCTACTTTGGCAGCTCCTGATACTATCTTATATCCCTCAGCCCACAGAAACTGACATAAGCCCTAGCTACTACATTCTGCTTGCCTCTAATATCTATGCTTTGAATTAATAAATCTCCTTGAGAAAAAAAGACAAGGTGAATGTGGGGCTCATCCGGGTGTGATTCCCTGGTAATCTTTCAATGTCATTTTGTCTTAGGTATATTTCTTAATATGACCTTACAGTATTTCATCACATACTTCTCAATTTGATTCATCCATCATCTCCTTTTGTTGCCTTTCCTCTGAACTTATAGGGAAATGTTATAAATCTGAGGCTGATGTCCTGATGTGAAGTGGTCTTTTATGAAGTTCCAAGGATACCTTCTGTAATTGGATGATGCTTAAGATAACTCTGGTAAAATACAGATGTTGCAAATCATGGCTAAGAGCTACTGTGCCACCATATCAAAGAAATGTAATTATAAGGCTTGGAATGTCCACCACTCACTTGAGTGAAGGAACAGTTGCTTCCTGAGCCTGAATACTGAAGGTGTGAAACAGAACGGGGGGCAGAAGCAAGGTTCAGCCCCAGATGGTACCACTTTGCACTGTTGTGACATTCAGGGTTTCAGCTGGAGCTTTTCTGACATGGTGAAAGCTGTGGTGGCAGAATGAAGAGTTTACTGATGTTCTGAATTATCACACCCCATTGGAATAGCCCCTGTTCACAGCAGAATTAGGGCTGATGTTCCTTAATCATGCAGTTTTATACAGCTCCTTAGTCCAAGTGCTGCAGTAACTCCTTTGGGGTCTGATGTCCAGAAAACAACATTCCTATATGTTGCCCCTAAATGAAATGGGCATCAAGTGAACAGCACACTCATTATGCTCCAGTCTCAATGGTTTTTCTCCAGTAAATGTTCTTCCAACAGCCTTGCTCTTGTTTTTGTAAGACTGATAATTTCCAGAATTTGATACCTAAGCTTCCACTGACCAGCAAGATGCTTTCACAATTGTCTAATAAAGGCATGCTTCTGCTCCAAGGTCTTTGTAATGTTGCATTTCATATCCTATTTCAAAGCTTTCAGGCACTTTTATGCTCTTCCCTATCCTGTTGTCCCTTCACACTTTGGGATGGCTCATCTCTAGATCTTCTCCAGCTCCCAACTGAGGATCTGCACAATCTGTCATTCAGATGTAAATTCACACACAATTACCATGCTTTGAATTGCTTTTAAAAAATATGTAGAATAAGACCATTTTCGTTTGAACCCAGAGAGTTCAAAAGCCCTTTGTATCTAAAAATTCCATAATCACTATAGGTATGGCACAAAGAATGCATTCCTACGCAAGTTGCTAACTTGAAATTGTTCAAGTGGTAACAGAGTCAGCAATTAGTTATATTTATTAATATCTTTTGTAAACAAATTGTGGATATGAATCATGCAGTTTGTGACTGCATTTTGTGGACAAAATGTAATTGCTAATAAGTACCATTTCAGAGTGCTCCACGCAAATAAAGACACCAGAGTTCAAACCTAGTCATTCTGGCAATTTTGTTTGTGTTTTGAAAATTGTATTGTGTTCTATAAATATTTTTGTAAATGAATTGCTGCACTACATAAGTGGGTCATATTTAAAATGCAACCCAGATTCATATGCTCAACAAAGAAGTCTTTAGAAATAGAGGAAACATTTTTTTTTTAATGTGCAAAAGAACTTAAAATAATATAGTCGGAAAACGTAGGAACCTCATTCTCAGACCCAATCTCAGGGACATATGTTTAAATGGCCACAGGTAAACGAAGTGTGACCTAAACCTTTACCCAGGTATCTTGGCTCCGTATTAACAGAAATTTAAATCTTATTTCACAGTAACACCTCTTCTAAAAAAACACTTTTTTAAAAAATCATCTCCAGATAACAGCTCACAGGTCCACTGAGGCCTCTCATTTTCTAAACGACTATCTCTAATGCCTGGTCCCAACTCTGTCCAAAATCTACTAGCTAACCTGGTCTATCAGTTTTCTCTTTATTTCATTATGACTCTTTGCTTGGTCATCTCTTTCCTTTCACTGATGCAAATATAATCCATCAAAGCTCAGGTCTAAAATTCAGAAAGGAGATCAGGTGGGAAAAACAAAATTTCTCCTTTGAAGGGAGGCTGTGGAGAAGAGTAACAAACCCAAACCTTATTCCATTATAAAATTAAAAACCAAAATGAAAACTAGTCACATTATAGTCACTTACAAATCCTGGGCTTTTCCCCATTTTGTCCTTTTCTTTTCCAGCTTTGCCTGCATCCCACTTTTCTGCATTTACATCAGCTTCACTCCATTCTGGCCAGATTGGGAATTTCCCCTTCCTCTGTTCACCAGAAACAGGTTGTACATTACCGCCTATAGGGTACTCACTAGAGACAGAGCCAGGGCTGGGAGGAAGGGGAGAGGTGGGTTAACTTCAATTCAAATCTCTGAAGTAAAACACTGGATTAAGTGCAAAGCACAAATTCAATTATCTTGCCAGCAGTCATGTTAATACACTTTTCAATACAGTTATACCTGTGGCTGGACAGCTTCCACCCGTTAGGGTTCTAAGGACTGCAATACCCAAAAAAGACTATTCCATAAACACATTTTGAGCATTAGCCCCTACTTACTAATGCAGGACATTCATCAGGAATGCTTAAGATGCCATAAAGGGGGACATTATACATTCACACTTAAAGAAGTGCAAGTGAATGAGATCATTATTTTAAAAGAAATTAAAAATCCAAATCAAATAAATAAGAAAGGCAGAACTACCTATTTCATTCTAGAAACTACATTGCTTAAGCAGTCCATTCTCTCAGATTACTGCACAAGGATACAGCTCTTCAAAAATGACATAATTCTGACATTCTCTATTATAAACTGTTTTTTTCCACTTATCAGTATATTGTTAATAGTTGCCATGTCAACATGTATTTATCTAAATACTAATTTAATGATTGTATAATTGCCATTGTATGAATATACTGCCTTTCATTTAACTAATTCTATATTTAGAAATTTGAGGGTTTGATTTTTAAAACTTTCACTACTATAAACAAGACTTTGATGGCTATCCTTGTTGCCAAATCCTTATATACATTATTAATTATTTCCTTGGGATCAATTTTAATAAGGAGACTTACTATACTAAAAAATATGCATATTTAAAATTTGTTGATATATTTGACTAATTTTCTACAGAAAAGTTCAACTTGTTTTGTACTATTATTAGTATGTTGCATTTTCATATCTATAAACCTTGGCTTTTACTTTTTCTTCATGTTTATGAATTTTAAAGTCTACAATAGACATTTTGTTTAATTTTTCAAGTTTTCACTACATGTGAAACTGGAACTCTGCTCTAGATCTGGGGATGAATAGTGAACAAACCAGGTAAAATTTCTCCCCTTAAAGAGACATGTTCTAGTGGATGGAGATACAAAATAACAACATAAAGTAAGTAAAATATACAGTATGTTAGAAAGTGAAAAATGCTGTGGGGAAATATAAAATAGGAAGGGGGAACTGAAGAGTTGAGGTACACAATTTTAAATATAGTTGTTAATGAAAGCATTCTATATTATGGTATAATATTTAAGTAAATACAAGAAAATAAGAGATCAAGCTATTTGACAGAAAGCATGTTCTGGATGCAGGAAACAACAAGTAAAAACAGCAAGAGGATATTACAGATGCAGAGAGCATCCTGGCTTATTTGAAGAAAAATACAGAAGTCAGTGCGGTTGAATGGGAGTAAAAAAATAATCTTTATTAAGAATAATAAAGACATTAATGTGGCTGAGGTGGGGTAAAGACATGATTTCAGAGAGGTAATGGAGATGCAAAGATCATTAAGGTGACCTACATCAAAGGAAAGATATGGCTTTTAGTCGGAGGTGGGAAGCAAAAGGATTTTGACCAAGACTATAATATGACATGAGTAAAGTTTTGTAATCATTTTTGCAGCTATGTTGAAAGATGACTAAAGGAGACAAGAGAGGCAATTTCAAAAGTGCTGAAATAACAGGTGGGAGCTAATAGTGGTTTGGACCAAGGTGGTAACCACAGAGGAGGCAAGGAATAGATGCCCACGATTATTTTTAAGGTAGAGCAAGTAAATTGAGTTTATATTTCCTGAAAGACAGAAGACTGGGATGGGCAAAATTTCACTTGTGAATGAGTTGTTTTAGATGTTTATCATACTTTCATGGAGAAGTTGAACAGGTAGTTAGAGAATTCTGAGGTTTGAGAGAATTAGACTAAAAGTGAAAATTTGAGAGTCATCAGTGTTTAAGTGATATTTAAAGTTTCAAGACTGGATGAAATCACCGTGAAAATGACTATACATAAGGAAGAGGCACTTCCAGAAATGTTCATCAAAACCCCTAATAACTGGTAAGGAATGAGCACAGACCAACCTAAATGGCCCCTGACCACAGTGCTGGGTCAGGATCTCAAAGCCTCCAGTTAAATGAGACATTTATTCTTTACTTTAAATACTAGGGCCAGGGACTTCCGGGAAGATGGCGGCGTGAGCAGGGCGGCAGAAATCTCCTCCCAACACTCTATTTATCTACGAAAACACAGCAAATACATTTATTCCTAAAAGAGAGATGAGAATACACAGGAAAGCGCATAGCGTGCAGCTACACCCGAGAGGACTCGGCACCCCAAGGGGCGGGTAAGATACGGAACCGCGACCCGGCGGGACCCGAGCACTCCCCCACCCCAGGAAACCGGCAGGAGGAGAGGATTCAGAGCCGGGAGGGAGTGGAAGTGCACCCCACGAAGTAGCCAGCCCCGGTGATCTGCGCGGGGAGCGCTGACCCACATTGCGCAGTGCAGCGGAGATTGGAGAGACAGAGGGGCAGGATCTGAGCAGGGAACGCGCCAGGGTGCTTGCAGCCAGCTCCCGGGAAGGAAAAAAAAAAAAAGTGCGCGCTTCCTTCAGCGGTCTTAAAGAGACAGGAGGCCAGAGGAGGAGCCAGATCGCCCCAGCACACTCAGCCAAGCAGGCTGGGAGTCCTGGGGAGTTTCAGACGCCTTAGCTGGCGACTGAGGAAGCGTAGCCATACTTACACTTCTCACTGAGATCAACAGCCTCCTATTCGTTCCCACCCCTGCCAGAGCGATAAAGGGCCCTGCGGAGTGGCGCAGTCACAGCTGTGGAATAGTGGGGCAATAGCGCCACCCACAGCATTCCCACAGAATCTACGTCTGCTGGGCTTTTTTTTTGTTTTTTTTGTTTGTTTTTTCTTTTCTTTCTTTTTTTCTTTTTTCTTTCTTTCTTTCTTTGTTCTATTTTTCTTTTTGTTTCTCTTTTTTTTTCTTCACTTTTTAAAGTCTTCAAGAGCCCAGCTGACATACGTGGCAACTATCAGTGACCAATTCTATAGCCATGAAAAGACAGAGGAATATGGTTCAGAACAAAATCAACCAGACAACCTCAGAGAGGGAGTCTGAAGGGATGGAAATGCACAGCCTCCCTGAAAAAGAATTCAGAATAAAAGTCATAACCATGCTGATGGACCTACAGAGAAATGTGCAAGAGCTGAGGGAGGAAGTGAGGGAACTGAGGAAAGACAATACAGAAATCAGACAAGCGATCGACGGGCTTAACAGCAGAATGGATGAGATGCAAGAGACTGTTAATGGAATAGAAAACAGAGAACAGGAGTACAGAGCAGCAGAGGCAGAGAGAGATAAAAGGATTTCTAGGAATGAAAGAATATTAAGAGAACTGTGCGACCAATCCAAACGGAACAATATTCGCATTATAGGAGTACCAGAGGAAGAAGAGAGAGAAAAAGGGATAGAAAGTGTCTTTGAAGAAATAATTGCTGAAAACTTTCCCTCGCTGGGGAAGGAAGTAGTCTTGCAGTCCACCGAAGCTCATAGATCTCCCAACACAAGGGACCCAAGGAAGACAACACCAAGACACATAATAATTAAGAAGGCAAAGATCAAAGATAAAGACAGGGTATTAAAGGCAGCTAGAGAGAGAAAAAAGATCACCTACAAAGGAAAACCCATCAGACTATCTTCAGACTTCTCAACAGAAACCTTACAGGCCAGAAGAGAATGGCATGATATATTTAACGTTATGAAACAGAAGGGCCTCGAACCAAGAATATTGTATCCAGCACGATTATCATTTAAATATGATGGAGGGATTAAACAATTTCCAGACAAACGAAAGTTGAGAGAGTTTGCCTCTCATAAACCACCACTACAGGATATCTTAAATGGACTGCTCTAGATGGAAGCACACCTAAGGCTAAAAAGATGTCACCAGAGAAAATAAAATCATAGCAAAGAAAGCAGACGATCCAAATACTAACTAAAGGCAAAGAATAAAACACCTATTATAGAAAGAATGGAGGAGGAGGAATAAGAAGGGAGAGAAAGAAAGAAACATCAGACTGTGTTTACAATAACTTAACAAGAAAGTTAAGTTAGATTGTTAGATAGTAAAGAAGCAACCCTTGAACCCTTGGTAAACACGAATCTAAAGCCAGCAATGGCAATAAGTACATACCTATCAATAATCACCCTAAATGTAAATGGACTGAATGCACCAATCAAAAGACACAGAGTAACAGAATGGATAAAAAAGCAAGACCCATCTATATGCTGCCTACAAGAAACTCACCTCAAATCCAAAGATATACACAGACTAAAAGTGAAGGGATGGAAAAAGATATTTCACGCAAACAGCAAAGAGAAAAAAGCAGGTGTTGCAGTACTTGTATCAGACAAAATAGACTTCAAAACGAAGAAAGTAGCAAAAGATAGAGAAGGACATTACATAATGATAACGGGGTCAGTCCAACAAGAAGATATAACCATTAAAAATATATATGCACCCAACACAGGAGCGCCAGCATATGGGAGACAAATACTAACAGAATTAAAGTAGGAAATAGACAGCAATGCATTCATCTTAGGAGACTTCAACACACCACTCACTCCAGAGGACAGATCAACCAGACAGAAAACAAGTAAAGACACAGAGGCACTGAACAACACACTAGAACAGATGAACCTAACAGACATCTGCAGAACTCTGCACCCAAAAGCAACAGGATACACATTCATCTCAAGTGCACATGGAACATTTTCCAGAATAGACAACATACTAGGCCACAAAAAGAACCTCAGTAAATTAAAAAATATTGAAATCCTACCAACCAACTTCTCAGATCACAAAGGTATAAAAATAGAAATAAATTTTAGAAAGAAATCAAAAAGGCTCACAAATACTTGGAGACTTAACAACATTCTCCTAATTAATCAATGGGTTAACGACCAAATCAAAACAGAAATGAAAGAATATATGGAGACTAATGACAGCAACAACACAAAGCCACAACTTCTGTGGGATGCAGCGAAGGCAGTTCTAGGAGGAAAGTATATTGCAATCCAGGCCTATTTAAAGAAGGAAGAACAATCCCAAATGAATAGTCTAAAGACACAATTACTGAAATTGGAAAAAGAAGAACAAATGAGGCCCAAAGTCACCAGAAGGAGGGACATAATAAATATTAGAGAAGAAATAAATAAAATTGAGAAGAATAAACCAATAGAAAAAAATCAGTGAAACCAAGAGCTGGTTCTTTGAAAAAATAAACAAAATAGATAAACCCCCAGCCAGACTTATTAAGAGAAAAATAGAATCTACAAACATAAACAGAACCAGAAATGAGAAAGGAAAAATCACGACGGACCCCACAGAAATACAAAGAATCACAAGAGAATATTATGAGAATCTCTATGCTAACAAGCTGGAAAACATAGAAAAAATGGATAACTTCTTAGAAAAATACAACCTGCCAAGACTGACGAAGCAAGAAACAGAAAAACTAAACAGACCAATCACCAGCAACGAAATCGAATCAGTAATCAAAAAACTACCCAAGAACAAAACTCCCGGACCTGATGGATTCACCTCTGAATTCTACCAGACATATAGAGAAGAAAACAACACCCATTCTCCTTACAGTTTTCCAAATAACGGAAGAGGAGGGAATACTTCCAAACTCATTCTATGAAGCCAGCATCACTCAAATACCAAAAGCAGGCAAAGATTTCACCAAAAAAGAAAATTACAGACCAATATCCCTGATGAACGTAGATGCAAAAATACTCAACAAAATATTAGCAAACCGAATTCAAAAATACATCAAGAGGATCATAAACCATGATCAAGTGGGATTCATCCCAGGGATGCAAGGATGGTACAACATTCGAAAATCCATCAACATCATCCACCATATCAACAAAAAGAAGAACAAAAACCACATGATCATCTCCATAGATGCTGAAAAAGCATTTCACAAAATTCAGCATCCATTCCTGATTAAAACTCTCAACAAAATGGGTATAGAGGCAAGTACCTCAACATCATAAAGGCTATATATGACAAACCCACAGCTAACATCATACTTAACGGCGAGAAGCTGAAAGCTTTTCATCTAAGATCGGGAACAAGACAGGGATGCCCACTCTCTCCACTGTTATTCAACATAGTACTGGAGGTCCTAGCCACAGCAATCAGACAAAACAAAGACATACAAGGCATCCAGATTGGTAAAGAAGAAGTCAAATTGTCACTATTTGCAGATGACATGATACTGTACATAAAAAACCCTAAAGACTCCATTCCAAAACTACTAGAACTAATATCTGAATTCAGCAAAGTTGCAGGATACAAAATTAACACACAGAAATCTGTTGCTTTCCTATACACTAATGATGAACTAACAGAAAGAGAAATCAGAAAACAATTCCATTCACAATTGCATCAAAAAGAATAAAATACCTAGGAATAAACCTAACAAAGGAAGTGAAAGACCTGTACTCTGAAAACTACAAGACACTTCTAAGTGAAATTAAAGAGGACACTAACAAATGGAAATGCACCCCATGCTCTTGCCTACGAAGAATAAATATTGTCAAAATGGCTATACTACCTAAAGCAATATACAGATTCATTGCAATCCCTATCAAACTACCAACAGCTTTCTTCAATGAACTGGAACAAATAATTCTAAAATTCATATGGAACCACGAAAGACCCCAAATAGCCAAATCAATCCTGAGAAGAAGGAATAAAACAGGTTGAATTACACTCCCTAACTTCAAGCTCTACTACAAAGCCACAGTAATCAAGACAATTTGGTATTGGCACAAAAACAGACCCACAGACCAGTGGAACAGAATAGAAAATCCAAACATGAACCCAAACATATTCAGTCAATTAATATTTGATAAAGGAGCCTTGGATATACAATGGGGAGATGACAGACTCTTCAGCAGCTGGTGTTGGAAAAACTGGACAGCTACATGTAAGAGATTGAAACTGGACTACTGTCTAGCCCCATACACAAACGTAAACTCAAGGTGGATCAAAGACCTGAATGTAAGTCATGAAACCATAAAACTCTTAGAAAAAAACATAGGCAAAAATCTCTTGGACATAAACATGAGCAACTTCTTCATGAACATATCTCCCCAGGCAAGGAAAACAAAAGCAAAAATGAACAAGTGGAACTTTATCAAGCTGAAAAGGTTTTGTACAGCAAAGGACACCATCAGTAGAACAAAAAGACATCCTACAGTATGGGAGAATATATTCATAAAAAACATATCTGATAAAGGGTTGACATCCAAAATATATAAAGAACTCATGCACCTTAACAAACAGAATGCAAATAATCCAATTAAGAAATGGGCAGAGGACATGAATAGACACTTCTCTAAAGAAGAAATTCAGATGGCCAACAGGCACATGAAAAGATGCTCCACATCGCTAATCATCAGAGAAATGCAGATTAAAACCACAATGAGATATCACCTCACACCAGTGAGGATGGCCAACATCCAAAACACAAACAACAACAAATGTTGGCGAGGATGTGGAGAAAAGGGAACCCTCCTACACTGCTGGTGGGACTGCAAATTAGTTCAACCATTGTGGAAAGCAGTATGGAGGTTCCTCAAAAAACTCAAAATAGAAATACCATTTGACCCAGGAATTCCACTCCTAGGAATTTACCCTAAGAATGCAGCAGCCCAATTTGAAAAGGACAGATGCACCCCTATGTTTATTGCAGCACTATTTACAATAGCCAAGAAATGGAAGCAACCTAAGTGTCCATCAGTAGATGAATGGATAAAGAAGAGGTGGTACATATACACAATGGAATATTATTCAGCCATAAGAAGAAAACAAATCCTACCATTTGCAACAACATGGATGGAGCTAGAGGTTATTATGCTCAGTGAAATAAGCCAAGCCGAAAAAGACAAGTATCAAATGATTTCACTCATATGTGGAGTATAAGAACAAAGAAAAAATACTGAAGGAACAAAACAGCAGCAGACTCACAGAACCCAAGAACGGACTAATAGTTACCAAAGGGAAAGGGACTGGGGAAAATGGGCGGGAAGGGAGGGATAAAAGGGAAAAAGGGGCATTACAATTAGCAGATGTAATGTTGGGGGGGCACAGGGAGGGCATTACAACTCAGAGAAGACAAGTAGTGATTCTATAGCATCTCACTACGCTGATGGACAGTGACTGTAATGGGGTTGGTGGGGGGAACCTGATGAAGGGGTAGTTTAATAACCGTAATATTGCACATGTAATTGTAGATTAATGATAATAAAATAAATTATATTAAAAAAATAAATAAATAAATAGTAGGGCCAAGGGTGTAAGGTCTCAGGGTCAGTCAATGACCCAGGAAAGGAGGCAGAAATGTCTAGAGCTACTCAACAACAAATATAAAACTATCTGAATATTCTAACAATCAGTACATCTGTATAACTACCCTGGCACTCCATGTTACCAGTCAGAGGGAGTAGGAAGGAAATAGAAAAGTAGTCAGTATGTGTGATAGAACGATGCCCCCACCCCCAAGTATATTCACATCCTAATCTAATAGACATGTTGCCTTCCATTGCCAAGAGGGTTTGGAGTTATCTTTAAATTTATTGCCTTCAGATGGAAGGATTATCTTGGATTATCTGGCTGGCCCAATGTAATCCCAAGAGTCTTCAAAAGTGAAAGGAGACAGAAGTAGTCAGAGGGTGATATGACTCCTGAAGAATGGACAGAGAAATGAAAATTTGCTGGTTTTAAAGACAGAGAGGCCACAAGCCAAGGGAGATGGGCAGCATTTAGAAGCTGAAAGAAGCAAGGAAATGGATTCTCTCCTTGGGCCTCCGGAAAGGACCACAACTCTACTGACACCTTGATATTATCTCAGTGAGAACTGTTCTGGATTTCTGACCTCCATAATTGCAAAGTAATAAATTCATATTAATTAAGCCACTATGTTTGTGGTATTTTTTTGCAAAGTGATAAGAAACAGTGAGTATTTTTTTGTCAAGTGATAAGAAACAGTGAGGCAAAAAAAACACAGTAGAGGATAATGCCTTGGAAGCCAAGTAAAGCAATCTCTTTTTTCAAAAATGACAAAGTGAGCAACATATCAAAATGCTACTAATAGACCAAACAAGGTAAAGTATAAACAAATAAATGTTGGACTTAGGAAAGTTACGGTCTCTCTCAAAGTTCACCCTCCGGGGGTGGGGATGGGAGGGACTTTCTTGAACACCCTAACACAGCAATCCTCATTTCTCTGCATCCTTTGATATTGCTTCATTTTATAGCACTGGACAATTCTCCAACTAATGCTTTACTTATGTGCTTGTTGTGTGTTTCCACAAACAGGGCTTGTAAGGGACATTAGAATTTTTGTTCACTCCCTCCGTCTCTGGCAACTGGAACAGTGCCTGGATAACATAGGCAATTTATCTGCCTCTCTGTCATTCATTTAAGTGAAATAAAAGAATGAATGTCTTTATTTTATATATAGGCAGAGATCAACCAGATGCTCACCAATCCGATTTTCCATTTCCCATACTCCTTTGCACTTTGGCTAGTACTTTGTGATAGGGATTTGAACAATAGCATGTGGGAAATGCACTGAAATCCACCTTTTGGTTCATAAAACACTGTGAGATACTTCTCACTCTCTTCCTGCTTGATGCATGACTCAATCGTTAGGAGAAGACCTGGGAAAATGGCAAGACCACGAGATGGAAGGAGCCAAGAACCCTTATTCAGCCGTTGCAAAGGCACCGCTAAACTGATCGCACTCATGAATGAGAAATGTCCTTGGCTGTGTATGGTCCCTGTGGTTTGGACGCTGTTTGATGTTCTGATATATAACAATAAGGAAGCCTTGTTTATTCCTGCTTGCTACTCTGATATTGTAGCATTGAATGCTAGCATTGACTAATATAAAGGGTGCAATTTTTTTCTTAGGATTTGGATTTCTTCTTTTTAAAAATACACGTGGTAAATCACTTGTAGACTATTTTTCTATTATCTTAAATTTGTGGTGCTTAATTCTTTTGTTTTTTGTGACTGGTGTCTATCTTTTGTATACTCTTGTGTTTTAAAACACTTTTATGATGAGCTCATCCTTACAGAGGTTTTCTTTCCCTTCAATCTTCTCCCTGCAGGTCAATCCTATATTGAAATAATGTTCTTTCATTGTAATACTGAGTTTTCTTCTTTCAGAGACCACTGATGAATAAACCACCCAGGAACCCAAAGGTACTTTAAAAATCAGATCTCAAACCTATATAAGTCTCAGTCCAAGAATTCCATTTTTAAGGTAAAAAAATTTTTTTTTCAGTCAGACACCAAGGAGAGAAAAGTTAGCTTTCTTATAATCTCTTAGTGTTTGGGTGGATTTTCTCACTCACCTTTTTAAAAGAGAATTAAACTCTTGGAAATTCATACTTTTGTCTAAGGTTGGAGCACTCTTTCCTCACATGGACTTAAGACCTTGCCCTTTGTGTGTTAAAACAAAAGATAAACCTTCCCAGAGAAGCAATACCTTCAGCACAGAGCCATGACTTCTGACCTTCAGTTCACTCCTCATTTCTGGATCCTGAAAATTTTTATTTCTTTATAAAAGCATCTTTAGACAGTTTTTTTTTTTAATCTTACTCCACCGTATTCCTGGAAAAGTCTGAGAATATATACACTGTAAAGGAGTGTTCTTAAGTAGCATGAAGAAAATATGAGAAGGGTGACTAAAGGAAAAAGGGAAACTTTTCATAAAATTAATAGAAAATCAAGGCAAAAAATAGTACATTAGAGCATCTGTGTTTTATTGAGTGTTGGTACAACCTTACAGATAAAAATAAATTGGTGACATTGTATCCATCAAAACTGTGACAAAATTACCTCATTCAGGAAGCTCAAAATCTTAAAATCTGTTTTAAAAGAGGGATATCTAACTTAAAAAATAGAGGTTCTGCTGAGATTACGTTTTGCTTTCCTCTTCATTCTGTCAATTGTAAGTAAATGTTCTGGTTCCCTCCCTTAAACTGTTAAGCTTTATCACTCATTGGCCTATTTTCCTTGTAACATGTTAAATTTATTTTCATCTATATTTCAAAGATCATTTAAAAAGACTCTCATTAGAAGAATTTTATACCAGCCCAATAGCTCTCCTATAGTGCTACACACACAATATAAACAATGATCAGATAGAAGCCAATGTCAAATCTGCTGTACACTTCAAACGATCCCCTACAAATGTTGCCTTTGAGACTCTCAACACAGTATGCCTTTGAAGGTCACCAATAGAATGTACCTACTGCTTTAGCACAGTTCAGATCCTTTAAATATCCAAAGCACATTTTCTTGGTCTCATAAATTCTGAGAACAAATCTTAAAACATAAAAGTAACCAAGGAGTTTTCAAGATTTAGGAACCGGTATAACTGGGAAATAAATGTTGCCAAGTTTCAGAAAATTCAAACATGCAAATAAATCAATCCTGCCACCTGGGAAAATGAGGGATAGATATACACAGGGTTACTCTATTCATATAGCAATATACCCAAGTACTGGTAAGTGATTCAATCTATTAAAATTACAAGGTTTATAAAAGATTTCAAAGATTAATGCTCCTTTCCACACAGTGAGTCTAAATATGCTATTGAGATGGGTGAAGTGTCACTGATACTTCACCCATCTGTAAGCAAAATGTTATTTGTGGGCACTTATTATTTAAAAAAAATTATTAAAAGTCAACAGGGAATGGTTATAAGACCTGTATATCCCAAATGCCAAATGATATTCCAAAGGAAATTATTATTTGGAGGGAGGGAAAATTTCAGACAGCCAAACAAGGGGATGATTTCAAATGAAAATATAAAATATGGAGGTGCTCCTAGGGAAAAGAGAAGAAGCACAAAGAAAAAAATTTATAATAGCAGCCTGGGTTAGACAGAGCAATCTGACATGAAAATGATATATCAAGTAAGCAACAGATACAAAGGCATGATGGAAATGAATTGGTAACGGTTGAAAGCCATCAAAAAATGTGACTGGGTGGTTCCAGAGACAGGGGAGGGGAGGAGGGATGGGCAAAATGGGTGAGAGTGTTCAAAAGGTACAAACTTCCACTTATATATAAACAAGTAATGGAGATTTGATGTACATTATGGTGATTATAGCTAACACTGTTTTTTTCATATATAATTGAAAGTGTCTAAAAGAGCTCTTAAAAGTTCTCATCACAAGAAAAAATTTTGTAACTATGTATGGAGATGGCTCTGAATTAGACTTCTTGTGGTGACCATTTCACAAAATATACAAATATCAAATCATTATGTTGTACACCTGAAACTAATGTAATGTTACATGTCAGTTGTATCTCAATTTCAAAAAAAGTCAATGGACTAATTACAGAAAGAATCTGTAGTGGTGGGTTGGGGGCTGAACGAGTGTAATCCACAAGTAGGTACTGGAAATTGGATTTGCGCAGTAGCAGTCCAAGCTTAAAAGTCTGTAAATCTATTGAAAAGAAGCTGAATTTACCTTGCCAATGTCAGGAGACCAGGAAGAGGGTTCGTGAATGAGTAAGTGGCTAGAGTTACCCGTGAGGTTCTATCTTTTAAATAAGGCTGGTATAACACCCCCTATACTTTATTGTTTCACAGGCAATGTGCCACTTTGCTGTGAGTCTAAGAGGAATTAGACTGCCTAAAAGAGAAAAAAATGGGGGTGAGGTGGACCTCTACCACCATGGTTGTGGTATCAGGGATAGCACATCCCACATGGGAGAAAAGCCTCCCACTTCCCTGTATTAAGACTTGGAAGGGGGAGGGGACAATATAAAAATGCACCCACCAGTCAGAAAAGACTCTGATCTTGTGTTGGGAAATGGTGATACAGGGCGTCTACTGGATCCTTAACCATTTAGTAACTGAATTGTGGGTAGGTCCTGGGCTTCTCAGAAAGGGGTCAGAGTTCAAGAGGAAAGAGACATTCTTCAGGAGCTCACAAAATCAGCTATTTGCCAACTGATATGAAAATATCTTGGATTAAAAATGGCAGTGTGAGAGGTGAGAGAGAGGCTTCCTCCTAAAACCACATATAATATGAAAATATAATTAATACAAATAATCCTGAAAGAGCAATAGGAAAGAGGACTGCACCAAACTGCATACACCTGGAGAAAAGAATAAGCCTCATGGAACAGGGTAACATACCAAAGCTGTGGCTCGGCAGGACCCAAGCCCATCCCTCAACCCAGCTCACCAGCGGGAGGAAGAGAAACAGAACAGGGAGGGTGTGGAGGCTTAGGACTGCTGAATACCTAACTTCGGAGATCTGATCTGGGAGCACAAACCTACATTTCATGGTGTTTGCATAGTACTCTCATGATTTAGGGGGTTGGAAAGCTAAGACAGGCAGAATACCTGGAGAGATTGAGATTCCAGCTGCTTGTAGAAAGCAGGGATCCATATCCGGCTGCTCTGGGACAAAAGAAAGGTGGGCAGTCTGAGAGAATTCCTAACAGCAAGAGGGCTGCTAAAGGGGCAAGGATGAGGAGAAGTAGACTAAATTTTCTGGGTTCACTCTGCCCAGCAGGTTGGAAACTTTCACGATCTTCAGGAGCTCCAGCTCCCTGGCTGGCTATAGAGCTCCAAGGACTCCCTCTGTGATACACAGCCTATTGAGCTTTTCTCCTGGCCAGCCCCACCTGGCTCACAAACCGGCAAACCCTACCATGGCATTGGGCCAGCCAGAGGGAAGACCATCTACAGCAACTACGAACGCAAAGCACAGAGGCTTATACCTGTATGCTCGGCCCACTGGTTCTGGCAGTGGAGACAGTCATAGCAGCCAGGAAGTAGGAAACAGCTCTTTCCTCCCCCCAGGCACCAATACCACTCCCCTGCCACCCCCAACATTGCTTCAGGGGCTGAACAGCTCCAAAGAGTAGAGCTTCTGAGCACTAGAGGGCACCATATACAAATATGAAATGCCAAAGGAACCTGGTTCAAAGTAAAATTACTGAATACAACCCCTGAGAAAAATTCAAATGAAATCAACCTCATGAATCTGCCTGAAAGGGATTTCAAAATAAAAACCATTAACATGCTCATGGAGGTATGAAAAGATATTCAAGAACTCAGGAAGAAATTCCGGTCAGAGATCCAATTGCTGAAGAGCACAGTGGACGGTATTAAAAGCAGATTGGATACGGTGGAGGAGACAATAAATGAAATAGAAACTAGAGAAGATGAATACAAAGAAGCTGAGGCACAAAGAGAAAAAAGGATCTCTAAGAATGAAAGAATATTGAGAGAACAGTGTGACCAATCCAAACGGAACAATATTAGCATTATAGAGGTACCAGAAGAAGAAGAGAGGGAAAAAGGGATAGAAAGTGTCTTTCAGGAGGTGATTGCTGAAAACTTCCCCAATCTTGGGAAGGAGATAATCTCTCAGGCCATGGAGATGCACAGATCTCCTAACACAAGGGACCCAAGGAAGACAACAACAAGAAATATAGTAATTAAAATGGCAAAGATCAAGGATAAGGACAGACTATTAAAAGCAGGCAGAGAGAGAAATAAAATCACATACAAAGGAAAGTCCATCAGGCTATCATCAGATTCCTCAACAGAAACTTTACAGGCCAGAAGAGAGTGGCATGATGCATTTAATGCAATGAAGCAGAAGGGCCTCAAACCAAGAATACTTTATCTGGCAAGATTATCATATAAATTTGAAGGAGGGATTAAACAATTTCCAGATAAGCAAAAGCTGAGAGAATTTGCCTCCCACAAACTGTCTCTACAGTGTATTTTGCAGGGACTGCTATAGATGGAAGTGTTCCTAAGGTTTAATAGCTGTCACGAGAGGTAATAAAATCACAGTAAAGAAAGTAGAACAGTTAGTTACTAAGCAACTGCAAAATTAAATCAACTATCCACAAAGTCAATCAAGGAATAGACAAAGAGTATAGATTATGATACCTAATATATAAAGAATGGAGGAAGAAAAAAAAGGTGGAGGAAAAAAGAACCTTTAGATTGTGTTTGTAATAGCATATTAAGTGAATTAAGTTAGACTCTTGGATAGTAAGGAAGTTAACCTGAACCTTTAGTAACCATGAATCTAAAGCCTGCAATGGCAATAAGTACATACTTATCGAAAATCACCCTAAATGTAAATAGACTGAATGCACCAATCAAAAGACATAGAGTCACTGAATGGATAAAAATACAAGATCCATCTATATGCTGCCTAAAAGACACTCACTTTAAACCTAAAGACATACATAGACTAAAAGTGAAGGGATGGAAAAAGATATTTCATGCAACTAATAGGGAGAAAAAAGCAGGAGTTGTAGTACTTGTATCAGACAAAATAGACTTCAAAACAAAGAAAGTCACAAGAGATAAAGAAGGAAATTACATAATGATAAAAGGGTCAGTCCAACAAGAAGATATAACCATTATAAATAACTATGCACCCAACACAGGAGCATCTACATATGAGAAGCAATTAAAAGGGGAAATAGAATGCAATGCATTCATTCTAGGAGACTTCAGCACTCCACTCACTCTGAAGGACAGATCAACCAGACAGAAAATAAGTAAGGAGACAGAGGAACTGAACAACGTATTAGAATAGATGGACCTAACAGACATCTACAGAACTCTACACCCAAAAGCAGCAGAATACACATTCTTCTCAAGTGCACATGGAACATTTTCCAGAATAGACCACATACTAGGCCACAAAAAGAACCTCAGTGAATTCAAAAAGATTGAAATTCTACCAACCAACTTCTCAGATCACAAAGGTATAAAACTAGAAATAAATTGTACAAAGAAAACAAAAAGGTTCACAAACACATGGAGGCTTAACATGCTCCTAAATAATCAATGGATCAATGACCAAATTAAAACAGAGATCAAGCAATACATGGAGACAAATGACCACAACACCACAAAGCCATAACTTCTGTAAGATGCAGCAAAGGCAGTTCTACAAGGAAAGTATATAGCAATCCAGGCCTATTTAAAGAAGAAAGAACAATACCAAATGAATAGTCTAAAGTCACAATTATTGAAATTGGAAAAAGAAGAACAAATGAGGCCCAAAGTCACCAGAAGGAGGGATATAATAAATATCAGAGAAAAAAATAAATAAAATCGAGAAGAATAAAACAATACAAAGAATCAATGAAAGCAGGAGCTAGTTCTTTGAGAAAAAAAAGTTAGATAAACCCCTAGCCAGACATATCAAAAAAAAAAAATAGAGTCTACAAACATAAACAGAATCAGAAATGAGAATGGAAAAATCACTACGGACACCACAGAAATACAAAGAATTATGAGAGAATACTATTAAAAATTGTATGCTAACAAACTGGATAACCTGGAAGAAATGGATAACTTTCTAGAAAAACACAACCTTCCAAGGCTGACCCAGAAAGAAACAGAAAATCTGAACAGACCAATTACCAGCAAAGAATTTGAATTAGTAATCAAAAAACTACCTAAGAACAAAACTGCTGGACCAGATAGCTTTACCGCTGAATTTTATCAAACATTTAGTGAAGACCTAATACCCATCCTCCTTAAAGTTTTCCAAAGAGTAGAAGAAGAGGGAATACTTCCAAACTCATTCTATGAAGCCAGCATCATTCTAATACCAAAACCAGGTAAAGACACCACAAGGAAAGAAAATTAAAGACCAATATCCCTGATGAACATAGATGCAAAAATATTCAACAAAATATTAGCAAACTGAATTCAAAAATACATCAAAAAGATCATCCATCATGATCAAGTTGGATTTATTCCAGGGATGCAAGGATGGTACAACATTTGAAAATCCATCAACATCATCCACCACATCATAAAAAGAAGGACAAAAACCACATGATCATCTCCATAGATGCTGAAAAAGCATTTAACAAAATTCAACACCCATTCATGATAAAAACTCTCAACAAAATGGGTATAGAGGGCAAGTATCTCAACATAATAAATGTCATATATAACAAACCCACAGCCAACATTATACTTAACAGTGAGAAGTTGAAATGTTCCTTTAAGATCGGGAACAAGACAAGGATGCCCGCTCTCCCCATTTCTATTCAACATAGTACTGGAGGTCCTAGCCACAGCAATTAGACAACACAAAGAAATAAAAGGCATCCAGATTGGCAAGGAAGAAGTTAAACTGTCCCAGTTTGCTGATGTCATGTATTGTAAATAAAAAACCCTAAAGAATCCACTCCAAAACTACTAGATCTAATATCTGAGTTCAGCAAAGTTGCAGGATATAAAATTAACATGCAGAAATCTGTGGCATTCCTATATACTAACAATGAACTAGCAGAAAGAGAAATCCGGTAACATTTCCATTCACAATTGCACCAAAAAGAATAAAATACCTAGGAATAAACCTAACCAAGGAAGTGAAAGACCTATACTCAGAAAACTGCAAGACACTCATGAGAGAAATTAAAGAAGATACCAATAAATGGAAACACATCCTGTGTTCATGGATAGGAAGAATTAATATTGTCAAAATGGCCTTCCTGTCTAAAGTCATCTACAGATTTAATGCAATTCCTATCAAAATACCAACAGCATTCTTCAATGAACTAGAGCAAATAGTTCTAAAATCATATGGAACCATAAAAGACCCCAAATAGCCAATGCCATTCTGAGAAAGAAAAATAAAGCTGGGAGGATTATGCTCCCCAAATTCAAGCTCTACTACAAAGCCACAGTAAGCAAAACAATTTGGTACTGGCACAAGAACAGACCCATAGACCATTGGAACAGACTAGAGAGCCCTGATATAAACACAACCCTATATGGTGAATTAATATACGATAAAGGAGCCATGGACATACAATGGGGAAATGACAGCCTCTTCAACAACTGCTGTGGCAAAACTTGACAGCTACATGCAAGAGAATGAAACTGGATTATTGTTTAACCCCATACACAAAAGTAAAGTCGAAATGGACCAAGGACCTGAATGTAAGTCATGAAACCATAAAATTCTTAGAAGACAACAGAGGCAAAAATCTCCTGAATATAAGCAAGAGCAACTTCTTCCTGAACGCATCTCCTAGAGCCAGGGAAACAAAAGCAAAAATGAACACATGGGACTACATCAAACTAAAAAGTTTCTGTATGGCAAAGGACACCATCAACAGAACAAATAGGCTCCCTACCGTATGGGAGAATATATTTGTGAATGACATATCACAACAAGGGGTTAACATCCAAAATATATAAAGAACCCACAGGCCTCAACACCCAAAAAGCAAATAACCCGATTAAAAAATGGGCACAGGATATGAACAGACAATTCTCCAAAGAAGAAATTCAAATGACCAACAGGCACATGAAAAGATGCTCCATATCACTAATCATCAGGGAAATGCAAATTAAAACCACAAATGAGATATCACCTCACACCAGTAAGGATGGCCACCATCCAAAAGACTAAGGACAACAAATGCTGGCGAGGATGCAGAGAAAGGGGAACCCTCCTACACTGCTGGTGGGAATGTAAGCTAGTTCAACCATTGTGGAAAGCAATATGGAGGTTCCTCAAAAAACTAAAACTAAAAATACCATTTGACCTGGGAATCCCACTCCTTGGAGTTTACCCAAAGAACACAACTTCTCAGATTCAAAAAGACATATGCACCCCTATGTTTATCACAGCACTATTTACAATAGCCAAGATATGGGAGCAACCTAAGTGTCCATCAGTAGATGAATGGATAAAGAAGAAGTGGCACATATACACAGTGGAATACTATTCAACCATAGGACCGAAATAAATCCTACCATTCGCAAGAACATGGGTGGAGCTGGAGGACATTATGCTTAGTAAAATAAGCCAGGCGGAGAAAGACAAGTGCCAAATGATTTCCCTCATTTGTGGAGTATAACAATGCAGCAAAATTGAAGGAACAAAATAGCACCAGACTCACAAAAGAAGGGACTAGTGGTTACCAAAGGGGAGGGGTGTGGAAAGGCGGGTGGGGAGGGAGGGAGAAGGGGATTGAGGGGTATTATGTTTAGTACACATGGTGTGGGGGATCACGGGGAGAACAGTGTAGCACAGAGAAGGCAAACAGTGAATCTGTGGCATCTTACTACACTGATGGACAGTGACTGCATTTTGGTATGGTTGTGGATTTGATAATATGGGTAAAAGTAGTAACCACATTGTTTTTTCATGTGAAACTTCGTAAGAGTGTATATCAATAATACCTTAATAAAAAATTTTTAAAAAAAGAAAGTATCTCAATATTGTAACAACTATCCTGTCCTTTTCAGCAGTGCATCCCAACTGGTTGACAACAATGGGTAGGGAGCAAATAATCCTGGAAAGCTAGCCAAACCATGGCAGAGAACAGTTAACATGAGTTGAAATATCTGCACGAACTAAAAACTCACATTACAAAGCAAAAGAAGAGACATAAAGCTATGATAGACAGGCAGTAAATATATCAAAAGAGAGAAATTGCACCCAAGGAAAGAGAAATGATGTAGCAAAGTTAAAAGGTATTAAAAATAGGAATGTTTAGAATTACCAAAAAGATAAAGGTGGAAAAGTTTCTGCTTTGCAAAGAGAACAGGAAAATATTAAACAAACACAAAATAAGATCATTATGAATAAAGAGATACTGTAAATTTTTAGTAATGAAAATGTAAGATGTTGAGAGAGTAAAGAAAGTTGAAGAGATTAGTGATTTAGAAGATATAATTTTAAAATCAAGTGTTTGCATAGACAAAGAGATAGAAAATGTAAAAATGACAAGTGACTAGAAAGAAAAACTCCAATGTATTTCTAATAGAAGTCACAGAATGATAAAATGATTAAAACAGTAGTGGAGGCGGACAATTGAGGAAAATATTTAAGGATATGACTATTGAAAATGTTCAGAATTAATGAAGGAACATGATTTCAGATTGGAAAAAGCACATCAAGTGATAAAGGATAACTGGGAGGTCAGGGCATGGAAATCTACATATAGATGTATCAATTGATATATCAACTGATATATAACTGCAGATCAACATGCTGAAAATCTCTCTACATAAAGAAATGGCAAATTACCAAATAATAGAAAATAATCAATTTGACAGCATTAGTAGACACCATCCATAAAGCAATGAAGTGATATCTGCAAAGCTGAGGTAAAATAACTATTAATCTTGAAATTAAGACCCAATGAAACCCTTATTCAAAAGTAAGATGGAAAAATTTATCCTAAACTAAATCAAAATATTTTAAAGCTGGAAGTTCAGCATAATAGACTCTTGTCAAAAAAAATTACTGAAGGATTTATCTTAGGAAAATAGAAAATGAACCCAGAATAAAAGTGTGGGATATAAGGCACAAAGATAAACATGAGTTAATAAAACATTTTGGTAAACATCCTAAGAAGCACTTCCTGCAAACAATTAATGACAGCAATAACTGTGCTTCTGAAAGGACCCAAACTAAAAGAGTTGGGAAAGGGAATTCTAATGGACACAAGAATGTCTGTTTTTTCTTTAGGAATAATATTAATTGTAGACCTTGTAGGAAAGTATTTAAAGATAAGAGTATTTTTAAAACATAAAGACTAGTTCAAACTATACAAAATACCACAGACTGGGTGGCCTATAAACAACAGGAATTTATTTCTTATTGTTCTAGAGGCTAGAAGTCTGCCCTCAGAGTCCCAGCATGATCAGGCTCTGAGGCGACCCTTCTTCTGGATGCAGATGGCCCATTTGTCATTGTGTCCCCACATGGTGAAAGAGAGCTAGCTAGCTCTCTGGCCATATCTTTTATGGGCAATAGTCCCATTCATGAGGACTTCACATTTATGGCCTCATTATCTCCTCAGACCTCTACCTCCAAATGCCATCATATTGGGATTAGGGTTTCATCATATGACTATTAGGGTACACAGACATTTGGCCCATTGAAAGGATATTCCAAGAAATAAAATATAAAGCCTCCAAACAAAAAAATGGATCTGACATTAGTGAACAACTCACTGCAGACCATGCCTTAAGTGGAAGGGAAATTGGGAATGAGGAATTATTTTAATTAAGATAAAATCAACCAGTATGGCTTATTTTTAACCAACATTTATTGAACACCTGCTCTGTGACAAGCCCTGTGCTAGATGATGGGGTTACAGACACATAAATATATATATCTCTGCTCTTGAGTTAATTTTGGAATGCAAACAGATAAACAGATAATTTCAATATATTGTGGTATGTGCAGAGATGCACATATTCACAGGTGGTGAAGAGGGGGGCATTGTGCCCAAAGTGAGGAAATTAGGAGAAACATCAAATAGCATCTGAGCTGTCTTGAAGGATTATTAGAAATTTTCTAGGTTGAAAGGAGAAAAGACATTACTAGGAAAAGGGAACAATGTAAGAGACAGTGAAGAATAACTATGAGTTCTTCAGTCCTGCCTGATCAAGGAAGGGGGGACATTGGGTTAGAGAGAAACACAGGCCAGGCAGGCAGCTCCCCATTGAGGGTCTTGCTAAAGAGCTTGACCTTATTTTCTAGTTAGTATTGACTCTACCCATTGTATATAGACAAACATTTTATTCTTACATTTATTCATAGTGGACCACTGGTTTAAAATAGTAAGCTTAAGGAACATTGAAGTTTCAATACAATTCAAAAATGGACCCGTGATAGTAATGAAAATATGATTTAAGATAATCACCACACCTGGAAGTTGCACTCTTTTAATTAAAATTCTTATATCAAGATGTCTCTACTACATCAAAACAAATTTTTAAAAAGATAATACATACTAGGCACTTTTACCTAATCTGTGATTTCATTTTTAAGGAATGAATTCTATCCATACTTGCAATGTATTTGTAGACATCTATTTGTAAGTACTGTTTTAAAATCTCTCATTAATTTTTAGAAATAAAACATAAAATATAAGTAATAAACCTCACAGATATCATAACCATTTCAGTTTTAGTAGCAAGGATTGGATTTACCCTCCCACCTAAGACAGCCAAAACGTGGACAAAGCACATAAAACCAGTTTTGAAGACAGTCTTCAAGTGTTGAAGGACAGTGACTCCTGAAATATAGGAAACAAATGAAGTGAGCCCTGTAACTGCCTGAGGTTATGGCCCTGAGAGAGTTTTCATGCTGCAGTACTGGGAGAGGTAGCCCAAGCATATCCTGGCAGAACCCTTAACTTAAGTAGAGGAGAAATTGATGAGAGTCTGGGGGAATGAAGGCAGCTAGAGTATGTGGGACACAGTACTAGTACAGAGCTTCACAGAGAGAGAACTCTTTAGATATTTCAGAGGGTTGCCAACTCCATGTAAATTTTAGGATGGGTTTTCTATTTCTGTAAAAAAGAATAATAGCAACAGTTGTGATTTTTACAGGGATTTCACTGAATCTGTAGGTTGCTTTGGGTAGTACTATATTAAAATGTTATTATGTCTTCCAATCCATGAATGTGGGATGTGTTTCCATTTATTTCCTTGGATTTAATTTCCTTAGGCAATGTTTTGTAGTTTTCATTGTACAAGTCTTTCACCTCCTTAGTTGAGTTGGTTCCCAATTATTTTATTCATCTTCATGCTATAGTAAATATAATTGTTTTGAAATTTACTTTTCAAATTGTTCATTGTTCATGTATAATAATGCAACTGATTTGTGTGTGTTGACTTTGTATCCTGTTACTTTGATGAATTCATTTATTAGTTCTAACAGTTTTTTGTGGAATCTTTAGGGTTGTCTATACATAAGATCATGTGCAAATAGATAATTTTACTACTTCTTTTATAATTTTGATGTCTTCTATTTCCTTTTCTTGCTGAATTTCTCAGCTAGAACTTTCAGTATTATGTTGGATAGAATTGGTGAAAGTGAACCTGCTTTCCTTGTTCCTGATCTGGAAGAGATGCTTTCAATCTTTGCCATTGAGTCTGATATTCTCTGTGGGGTTTTTTATGTATGGTTTTATTACGTTTAGGCAGTTTCCTTCTATTCCTAATTTATTGCGTGTTTTTATCATGAAAGGGTACTGAATTTTTGTCAAATGCTTTTCTTCATCAATTAAAATAATCATTTTGTTTTTTCTTTAACTCTGTATACATGGTGTATTACATTTATTGATTTTAATATGTTGAACCATCCCTGTGTTCCAGGAATAAATCTCAGTTGGCCATGATGTATAATACTTTTATTATGTCGTTGAATTTTGTTTGCTAGTATTTTGTTCATTTTTGCATCAATGTTTTTAAGAGATATTGGTCTGTAGTTTTTTTCATCTGTCTTACAGTGTCTTTATCTGTCTTTGATATCAGGGTAATGCTAGCCTCACGGAAAGAATTAGTATTCCCTCTTCAATTTTTTGTAAAATTTTGTGAAGGATTTCTATAGGTTCTTCTTCAAATGTTTAGTAGAATGAAACTGGATTATTGTTTAACTCCATATACAAAAGTAAACTCGAAATGGATCAAAGACCTGAATGTAAGTCATGAAACCATAAAATTCTTAGAAGACAACATAGGCAAAAATCTCCTGAATATAAGCATGAGCAACTTCTTCCTGAATGCATCTTCTCGAGCAAGGGGAAACAAAAGCAAAAATGAACTCATGGGACTACATCAAACTAAAAAGTTTCTGTATGGCAAAGTACACCATCAACAGAACAAATAGGCTCCCTACGGTATGGGAGAATATATTTGTGAATGACATATCACAACAAGGGGTTAACATCCAAAATATATAAAGAACCCACAGGCCTCAACACCCAAAAAGCAAATAACCCGATTAAAAAATGGGCACAGGATATGAACAGACAATTCTCCAAAGAAGAAATTCATATGGCCAACAGACACATGAAAAGATGCTCCACATCACTAATCATCAGGGAAATCTAAATTAAAACCACAATGAGATATCACCTCATACCAGTAAGGATGGCCACCATCCAAAAGACTAAGAACAACAAATGCTGGCGAGGATGCAGAGAAAAGGGAACCCTCCTACACTGCTGGTGGGAATGTAAGCTAGTTCAACCATTGTGGAAAGCAATATGGAGGTTCCTCAAAAAACTAAAAGTACAAATACCATTTGACCTGGGAATCCCACTCCTTGTAATTTACCCAAAGAATAAAACTTCTCAGATTCAAAAAGACATATGCACCCCTATGTTTATTGCAGCACTATTTACAATAGCCAAGAAATGGAAGCAACCTAAGTGTCCATCAGTAGATGAATGGATAAAGAAGAGGTGGTACATATACACAATGGAATACTATTCAGCCATAAGAAGGAAACAAATCCTGCCTTTTGCAACAACCTGGATGGAGCTGGAGGATATTATGGTCAGTGAAATAAGCCAGGTGGAGAAAGACAAGTGCCAAATTATTTCCCTCATTTGTGGAGTATAACAATGAAGCAAAACCAAAGGAACAAAATAGCAGCAGACTCAGAGACTCCAAGAAGGAACTAGTGGTTACCAAAGGGGAGGGGTGTGGGAGGGTAGGTGGGGAGGGAGAAGGGGATTGAGGGATATTATGTTTAGTACACATGGTGTGGGGATCATGGGGAAAACAGTGCAGCACAGAGAAGGCAAATAGTGAATCTGTGGCATCTTACTACACTGATGGGCAGTGACTGCACTGGGGTATGGGTGGGGACTTGATAATATGGGTAAATGTAGTGACCACATTGTTTTTTCATGTGAAACCTTCATAAGAGTGTATATCAGTAATACCTTAATAAGAAATTTTAAAAAATAAATGTTTAGTAGACTTCAACAGTGTACCATCACATCCAGGGCCTATATTTTGTTGAGATATTTGATTACTGATTCAATTTCCTTAGCAGTTATAAGCCTATTCAGACTTTGTTTCCTCATGATTTAGTCTGATAAGTTTCGTGTTTCTAGGAATTTGTCACTTTCCCTAGATTTTCCAATTTGTGTACATAGAATTGTTCACAGTAGTCTTGTAATCCTTTTTATTTATATTGAGTTGGTAGCAATATCCCCACTTTCATTTCTGATTTTAGTAATTTTAATCTTCTCTCTTTTACTGTTAGTCCATCTAGTTAATGTTTTCTAATTTTGTTGGTGTCATTGATTTTATCTATGTTTTTATTCTCTATTTTGTCTATCTCTGCTCTAATTTTTATCATTTCTTTCCACCTGCTAGCTTTGGATTTTGTGGCTGGTAACAATAGGACTAGTCCTGGCTTTGTGTAAGCCCTGCAGTCTTTCAGGGTATATATTTTTTCTCTGGCTTGGTTAATTTCTCATGCACATGAGATTAAAACATGACTGAAATGAAAACTAAAATGTCTGAGAAAAAAATACACCAGAAGAGTATAATGGTAGATGAGATATTGAAATTAATGGACTTGAAGTGATAGTGATAGAAATGATCCAAAATGAAACATTTAAAAAAATGAAAATGAACAGAGCATCAGAGAACTGGAAAACTTAAAAAAAAAATCTAAGTGTTATTGGTGTCACCAAAATTGAGATTGTAGACAGGAAAACTTATTTGATGAAATTTTGGTCAAAATTAAAAAAAAATTTCAAGGCAAACTGCAAACTCTAAAATTCAAGAATTTCAGTTAACTCCAAACTTAACATGAAAGAAATCTTGTCAATGCACAATACAAGCAAATGATTAAAAAGTAGTAAAAAATTCTTAAGATCCAGATTAAAAAGTCACATTACATGTAGAGCAACAAGGAAATGGAAAACAGTACATTTCTTGTTGAAAACCATGAAAGTGAATGGGTATCCTGTACATTTTAACATGTTCTATTTTCATTTTTATTCAATTCAAATATTTTCTAATTTCTTTTTAACACATTGGTTAATCATTAATGTTTTATTTAGAATCTCAATATCTTGGAACTTTCCAAGATGCTTTGTTAGTAATTTCTACTGTAATTTCATTGGCCAGAAAACATATTTTATATGACCTGAATTCTTTTAAATTCATTGAGACTTAGTCTATGTCTCAGATTATGGTGTATCTTGATAAATATAATGTGTGTTCTTGAAAAGAATGTGCATTCTGTTGTGATGGGGTGTTCAAAAAATATCAATTGAATTAATTTGGATGGCTAGTTTTCTATATTTCTTTATAGCTTTACTAATTTTTGGTCAGCTTGTACTATAAATTACTGAGAGTCATATTGCTATCTTTTACTCTACTTGTGAATTTATCTATTGATTCTTATATTTCTGTTTTTGCTTCATGTATTAACAAAAGCTTAGGATTCTTACATCATCTCAATGAATTTTCTTTTTTATTATTATGAAATTACATCTTTAAAATCCCTGGTAATATTCTTTGTTCTGAAATCTACTTTTAAAAATATTTGTTTTGATTAATATTAGCATGGTATGTATTTTCCCATCCTTTTATTATTTGCTTTATTATATATAAGATAGATTTCTTGTAGGTATTATGTAATTGGATCTTGTTTTTTATCCGATCTGACAATCTGTCCCTTTTAAGTGGGATGTTTAGACCATTTACATTTAATGTGATTACTAATATTACTAGATTTAAACATATTATTTTTCTATTTGTTTTCTCTTTATCCTATCTTTTCTGAGGAAAATTTATAGCACAAAATGCCTAATTAGAAGAGTCAAAGTCTCAAAACAATGCACTCAGTTCCTCCTTAAGAAACCAGAACAATAACGCAAATTAAATCTAACATAAAGTAAGGAATAATAAAGATTAGAACAGATCAATAAAAATAGGGAACAGGAAATAGAGAAAAACCAATGAATCCAAAATCTAGTTATTTGAGAAGATCATCAAAATAGATCAATTCTAGTCAGATCGATCAAGAATATGAGAGATGACACAAACTACCAATATCAGAAATGAAAGACAGGACATCACTGATCCTAGAGATATTAAAAGGATAATAAGGAAATATTACAAAAAACTCTATGTCCATATATTTGATAACTTACAAGAAATGGATCAATTCCTTGAAGGATACAAACTAAGAATACTAAAGAAGAGATAGACTGGATTAGAGATACTTGATATTGCTGTATCTACTTAAGAAAATCAATTCGTCATTAAAAACTTTTCCACAAAAAAAAAACCTCCAAGCCTACATGGCTGCACTGGTGAAGTCTACTAAATATTTAAGGAAGAAATAATATGAATTATACTACCTCCTGGCAATAACATGGATGAATATAAAAATAATTATGATTAGTGAAAAACTAATAAATGGTTCTGTTTATATAAAAATCTAGAAAATGCAAGCAAATCCGTAGTGATAAAAAACAGAATAGTGGTTGCCTGGAGACTGGGGTCAGGAATAGATAGGAATAAGGATTACCAATGGATCAAGGACACTTTTTTGAATGTTAGATCAATTCATTATCTTGTTTTGAAGATTTCATGTGAGTAGACACACATTAAAACTTATCAAAGTGTACCCTTTAATTATGTACAACTTACTGTATGTCAAGTTTACATCAATAAACCTGTTTTTTAAAAAGAAAGAAAAAGTAAAAAAGCCCAGGAATTTTAAAAGACAAATTAAGGAAATTCCAAAGATTGCTTTGTGATAGCAATGTCATGTTTCTAGAATCATAATACATAATTAAATCTACATTCTATGATATATTTGATTACTGAGTCATGTGCAATAAAATATACCTAGTCTACACATATTGTCTTTCATGTGTACCTATTGCTGGTAAATTAAATATCCTGCATAATTTGGAATTGGGAAAAAGTCAAAATAATCTCTATATATAATGAAATAAATAATTATATTAAAATATATTTCATAACTTTGGTTAATAAAACACTAATAAAATGATTTTTAAAACTTGAAAATAATCACATAACTTGCAAAGATGACAAAATTATTTTTTACAAATTCTTAAATCAATTGGCAAGATTATAAAAGATAATAAAAAAATAAGAGAGTTGAAAACCTTCAAAGGAAATTTGAGCTGGTTCAAAGTCATTAGAGATTTTTCAGCAAAAAAAAAATAATAATAAAAAGCAGCAACAAAATCTGATTTACACACGCCCTCCTATATGTGCTTTAATTAGATTATTTTCACTGCAGGAATTAAAACTTCAATGAAATGAAGGTCTGGAATTTTGCCATTGTTTTCTTTGAGCATGCTGTTCAGTGTAAGGACGTGATTTTATTCATAGTGGGAGGCAGTTTGCTTATTCAATGTGCAATCAGCATGCCTTACTAAGTAGTGTCAGTTAATATCCTGAGGAATCAGAATATGAATAGAATTATACAATCAACTTAATTTGGCTTAGGGGCATTTGGAGCCATACTCTTCAGAAACATCAAATACGTAGGAAAATAAATTGCAATCTTAAAAAATTTTTAATTAAAAATAGTTAAAGTCAGGTTGTTATGTTGACCTTTTTCTTGGATTTATTAAAATTAATTGGGCACTTAATTTTAAGAGTTGAACATTTACATACATTTCTTTCAATAATACTGTATTTTGGTGAATACAAAGATAAACAAGACTCAGTTTCTATTCTCAAGTAACTTAAAATTAATGAGAATAACTACACACAATAACCAAAATGCACAGGAAAAGTGAAAGGATTAAAACAAAATTAAAAATAAAGTGCTTTAACAGCACTGAGGAGGGGAAATGGTTTCCAACTTAGAAAAATCAAGGATGGCTTCATAGGAAAGCAGGTCTTAAGATATGGATGAAATTGGTAAGGTGAAAGCAACTATAAGCGGAGATAAGAGGATGGGAAGAGGCAGAGGTGGAAAAATGGAAGAATGGAAATAGTCTATCAGTATTTGGCTGATACAGAGAACAGGGGTGAGCTGAAGCTGGCTGTGGCTCTGTCAGCTGCCTAGCTTGCTCTTTTGATCTTTCAATCCTTCCTTCTATTTTTTTTAAAAGCTTTAACACCTTACCAGTGTAATGGTATGTTAAGATGACTAACAGTACTACATATAAAGTAAAGAAAAACGAAGGCAAGGAAATTAGAATGTTTTCTTAGTGGTTCTACCTGGAATTAAAAGAGGCCCAACCTAAAGGATGGCAGGGAAGAGAATGCTGGCTGAGCCAGGGAGGAGAAGCAAGCTGGAGGTGTGGTTCTAGGAATAAGGAGGATCCCCCAACTGGGACAAGTTCTGTATGAATCCAGTGAAACTGAAGGAGGACGAAGAGAAGAGCACGTTGGGAGAAAGAGTTGTTACTGCTCACAGCTTGCTTAGGTTTGCCAGCCAGCCCTCTCTCTGTCCATCCCCTCCAGCTGCACGTTTGCATGCTCTCCCCTGCCCGCCCCTCCGGGCAGGAATTCCATGGGTGGTCCGTAGTGACTGCTGGGCACCAGACCAATTAGGTACCAGGAATGGAGGGGAGGAGAGAATGGCCGTTTCTCTCCACCCCTTCCCTCAGATCGACTGGAGGCTCCACCGTAATAAACGTCCATTGGTATGTAAATTGACTAAGGCCAGGTGGGAAATTCTGGGTGAAAACTTCCATTTACTCCAAAGAAGGGAAAATCAAAAGAACATAGAAAACAATTGGATGTGATGGACAAAAAAGAGGGAAAGGTCAAACTTTGGAGTTAAGGTGAAGGGAAAACGGTAATAAGATTCTTTAAAATAAACAACATGGGAAATAAGTACATTTGGGAAAGAAAATGATGACCTCCATTTTGGACATATTTAACTTGGAATAGATGCTAACTTAGTCAACTTCAATCAGGAAGGATTGTTTCAGATAATCAAAAGAGAAGGAAGAGAGGCAAGGGAAAAGAGGTAAGAACATTAGAGAAGGACTTCATTTGGAGAGTAGAAAAAGAAAACGCAGGGGCAGGTCAGAGGGAAAAGAGAACTCCAGGAAAGGACAAGAGGGGAGAGATGTAGCTGCCATGACATTGTCCCCTTTAAGCAGCTGAACTCTGGAGAGATGAGAGGAACAAGGAGACAGAATCGGAGGCAGCTGCTTCTGCTGCTCTGGCCCCAAGCCAGGGTGCACAGGCCACTAGGATGTTATGCTTCCGCCATTTCCCAGGATCGAACACCTTCCATCAGCAAAGCTGACATTTATAAAGAGCAAGCACAAATACGGTGTGAAACTACATGAGATCATGTCCACAGTGACTTTCACCGAAATCCACGAAAGTAACAATGGGTGTGTACGACCCACCAACTAGAACTTGCACAGGTTCCAATTAACTTTTTTTTTTTTTTAACACAACTGCAACTATTTCTTCATAACTTCATTCTTTGTCTATGGGGCAAACTAGTCCTAAATTCCTCCTAGACTTTGACCCAGGGTGAAGTAAACATATGGCTTTTGTCTCTAATTTCTAATTAATTCATTATAATAGCATGCAGAAAGAGTCTGGTTGGCAATGTGTGCAGTATGGCCTTCACTTTTGACCTTGATCTTATCTGGTTAAACTCTCACTGTTTCTTTCTGGCTCATACTGGGGCAAAAGCAGGCAGAACAGTCTACTTCCTACCCCCTCTCCTTTTGCCTTTGTTTTCACAAGGTTTGATGACCTGTAGCTTTTCATTAATTTCTAACTAACTTACATATGTTTCCTCCTCTCAGATTCAGCAAGTAGCTCCCCCAAAGGCCCTCCTAAGCAGTACTACTCAGAAACAAATGCTGTAGAAAGTCTGAAGATGAAAGAACTGAGAAACTCTGAGCTGACCTTGGCCTTTCAGAGTTTCTAGAGTTGTGAATGGAAACCGTGGACCCTGAACTGAAGACTGAGAAGTGAGGACACAGGGGAAATGGGGGTAGAAAGAGCACCCTGATCTTTTAAAACTTTGTTTTAATCTAGTCATATATGTAATTCTGATATTCATCAGGTCAGAAGGATGGAATAAAAACAATTACTTTTGGACTATAATTTGGACTATAGCATTCATTATGACACCAGAAAAAAACAAAGCCTCCCCCCCACCAGAAAAACCATACAATATATATTTGTTTACTTTAAAATCATAGCATATGTTAATTCAGCCATGCAGACTAGTGTGATATAGCCCCAGAACCTGGAATTAATTAGCCTGAACCTATCTTGGGAAGGAATGCTAATACAATTTCAAAACACATACTTGATACTTATTATGACAATATATGCATATCTTCTTTGTCAAGGATGAAAGTGATTAGTAATACGTCTACCCAGTCTTTCACATTATACAAATTATATCAAATTATATAAATTGTAACAAAAGTATATTTTTAATCAGTCCTAGATATAGTTTTTAGTCATTTTATCTCACATTAACTAATATGATCAGTTTATAGATTATTTGATCCCTTGACTTAAATAATCTGCGACCTGGAAATAGCAAAGAAGTATTAAAGTCAGTTAAAATATTTCTAAATAATAACTTTTGACTGAGGCACTATTACTCATCTAGAAGCATTCGCAACAATGCTGTTAGCTTCCAAGTTTAAATTCGATTGTTTTTAGTAACAGTGAAGTACAAATTCCATGAAGTTTATATATTTATAATCTTTTCAATCTAACTTCTATTCTTCTAATCATGCTATAGAGTAAATTCAGAGGAAACCATTTCTTCTCCAAAACTAAACAAATTGAAAATTGAGTGATTAAGAAAAATATATTTCACTGCCAGTAATGATTCTTAAACCACATCAAATCTTAATGAAATACTGAACATACACACAGATTAAGGTGGTATCAAAGGCAGAGCTGATGACAGACCCTGCTAAGACTAATGGAGTGCTTCTCCGCTCACTAAAAAGGGTTTTCAGTGGAGATTTTTACATTTTAAAAACATGCAACAGACATTTATGCAACGCCCTAGTCTGTGGGAAGTGTTGCCCTGCCTTCTGGCAGTGACTGACAGGGCCTCTTCCCTCTGGGTTCTCAGTATCTCTCTGGTTCTGATTCAGAGGGTTTTATGGCCAAGCTGCCACACCAGGTTTCCAGTTCAACTCAGTAAATTACACACACATTTATTAAGCACACATTGCATCAGGCCCTGAAAAGAATGTGGAAATAAACAAAGCAAAGCATTTAGAAATTTGTCCTTGAACTGTGTTTACACTTTTTTCCTTGTCCTTTCAGACATGCTGGCCTCATCACCTGGACATCCCAGCACCTATTACCACTGCAACTGAAGATAAGAAATTTGACTATTGTAGCCTTTGACCTTAGTCACCTTACAGATCTGCTCTGCACACCTCTACCCTACTTTAAAAAGATTGCTCCCTATCATCAAGAGCTCTCAGGATCAGGCATTCCCTCATTATCTCAGACCATCACCTCTCTCATTTCTTGCTGCCTGATTCTTAATCCAGCATGAATTTCATGAAGTTGTGAAATTATACCTCATAAATCATCATTTTGGTATTTAAAACCATCTGTTTCCCCACTACAGACAGTTCAAATGCCATGGTCTGTCCCCCTCGCTCTGCTGCGTACTCATCCTGGATGCTTTATGGGCCAGCAGTCACACACAGACTCTACCCCAGCCAACCTGGCTGGCTTTCTGCTGCCCAAACATTCCCATTGCCTGCACTAACCATCTCTCTGACCTGTGCCTTTCGGAACTGGGGATTGGCTGTTAGAGGGAGATGATGAGAGACCAGCTCCCATTGGAAGTGACCTTCCTCAACTCTAACACACACAGCCCCCTCATTTCAGGAATCTCGTATTTTCCCTAATCTAACCCCAGGCCAACACATGATTCCTTCTAGCAGTTCCAACAAGTACCCCTGACAAATGTGGTATTGCCATGTGTTTCTGAGTGACGTCTGTATGTATCTTAGTTGTCCCCCTGCCACCTGAGGTGTCATATCCCTGGAGAGAAGGTACCAGGTTCTACAGTTCCTTATCCTCCCAGACCTACCAGTGACTTGGACATGAGAAGTGCTTATTAAATAGTTAAGAATATAAAGAAAAGCCTTCCTCAGGAACTTTTTGTTACTGCAGCTGACTTTTAAATGTGTAATCTGACCTTAGTTGTTGAGGTCCACAGAGGTCACCTGGGGAAACCACAAAACTCAGTGTGAATCTGGTGGTGTTTCCTCCTCTGTCCTCTTACCTCTGGCTTCCTCTGTGCGGCCATGGGGCCTGGACCTGGAGCTATAAAGGGTTTCTTTCTATTGTGTCGTGCTCTCTTTTGGGGAATTTATTTTCTTCCCTCTGAAGGTAGAGGAACAGATTATCTACCAACCACTGTTGCATGGTTTCTCTTAACCAGTTGCTCTTGGACCATGGATAATCATGACCCCATCTAACTTAATCCTCAGTAGATATTTAATCTTCCATTTTACATTGCTTTCATAATTAGGTTCTATAACACTCCTGCTTTCAAATTTTCATATAGAAAAATATGTCCATCTTTTTGAAGAAGTCTATGAAATTTAAATGTGCATTTCAGTCAGTAAAGATAGATTAAGGAGTATTATGAAATATATTTTGTTCTGTTTGGAAAGAGGTCTAATGATATTTCATCATCATTAGGAGTCTAAGTAGTTGCATAGTTCTTGTTTTTAATAATTATCTGTGTATTTGATTTTGGTTTGAATGTGCTGTTGGAAGTAGAAGAAAATTTTGTTAATTATAAATACCAAATTGTGTCCCCATCTCACTGAAGGTTGAAATATTTCAGCATTCAAAGTGTAAGCATAATACGTCTAATAACTATTAATAATTAAATTACATGCTTCTTCTCCTTCCTTTGAGTTATCCATGTTCTACACAAAGACTTATATTTAGTACTTCCAAGAATATCAGATTTTGTCTTGGTATCACTATGAATCCTTCAAGTGGTATCTAACTAGTGAAAATATCTTTGTAGTTCCTATTAGTTTTCAAATTGATTAATTTAAATTGTTTATATTTCTAATTATCATTAGATACTGATAATAAGAGTTGTTTGTGACAGTTGTTATGAAAATAAAAAATATTGTTCCCCAAAAATGAAATTTTAAAAAGACAACTTCGATTAGAAAAACAAATCAAAGTTTTAAACATTTAACTATAACAAAATTCCCTCACTTATTATGAACTCATTGGACTTAAAAAAAACATCAGAAAAAGTCTTGAAACTTTGGAGCATGAAGAAAAATAAAGCAGAAACGGGAGGATAGAGTGTGTTGGACTGGGGGAAGTTTTAATTAGATGGCCTTTCATTAAAACAAGAAAAACACTTATTGTCAGAATAGAAAAATGACATGCCCAATGTCACAAAAAAGAAATCGGTGACTCCTATAACAGAAATTTCATTCTTCCTGATTCAGAAAAATAGAGAATAAGTTAGTCTAAAGTAAAAACTGACAGCTCAGTTACCTGGCATAATTTTTTCTTGGTGATTAGATCATATTTACTTATGAGTTTGGTCATAACTAGAAATACATCATTCTGCTTTCTTAGTTGTAACATCTCAGTTTTTGAACTGTGCCAGAGGTGGACCAGATCAGAAAGAGAGAGAGAAGTGGGTTTCAAATGAAGTTAGAAGAAATAAAAACCAGTGTGGTAACTAAACTATCAATTCATTTAATAAACAGATGGTGAAGGCTCATTATGTGGGAGCCACCGTGCTAGGCAAAAGCTAGACATGGTCCCTAATCTGACACATCCTTTAGAGAATAAATTAAACATGCTAGATGGCAGGTCTAAGAAAGTAAGCCTCTATGCAGACTTTTCCCCTCATTTCCATACCTAGGATCATGCTAGAGTTGGTTGCATTTATTGGATATGTAACCACAAGGGGTGGTAAAAACACATATAAAAACTTTCTCTAAATGTCCCCAGTGTATTTTAAATGACAGTTACACTGGAGCTTCGTTAGACTTTGATCCCCAGGCCCCATGCTGAGTGACACCTTGTCCTTTATCTGTGACCTCACTTGGTATCTGTGATTAGTTCTAGTAAAACTCAGAAGATAGACTTGATTTATAATGAACTTCACAACCTACCATATAACACTACAGCAAACTTACTGATGTTTAATCCTCAGTAGATAGTTTATAGCAAAGCCTAGATTTTGTATAAATACTTGCCTTTACTCACATATTTTCATAAATATACACATACATTTTTACTAATATAATTCAACTCATATTTTCTAGAAAAAATAAAAACATGTTAAAAATACCATTATTATCTCAAAAACACATGAAAAGTACTGGCAAGGAAAGAGCATCTTACCATCAGGACCTTATCTGTGATACACCATGACAGGACCAGGCCACATACCGTGTTTAGTGGTATCTACTTTGATCAGCTTCATTATGGGAGTTAACAATCTCATCTCTTTCAGGATATAAATTAAAGTCAAAGATTTTCCCCAAGCTCCGTAAGAGTTGTGAGCCTTCAGTGTGAGTTAATGATAACCATCACTAAGCTTTTTTCTTTTTTGGTGTGTTCAAAATTCTTTTGCAACTCTGTTAAAATCTCTTATTTAACCACTGTCATTCATTAAATAAACGTTTTTCAGTGTCTACTAGGTAAGACCCAGGAATCACTCAAGCTACTAAGGATTCAATAGTACATAAAATAGAAAAAGAAAAATACCTGCCTTCATGGAACTTACCATTCTAGTAGGATAACATATAAATAAATATTTTTTAAAGGTGAAATACGTAGTATGTTAAATAGGCAAAAATATTAATGAAGAAAAATAGGGAAGAAAAGGAAAATAGAAGTTTTTGGTTTTGTCAGGAAAGTACGGGCTGTGATTTGAACTAGTTGGCCAAAGAAGCTGATATGAGAAAATGGCCTTTTGGTAAACACCCAAAGGAGGTGAGGGAGAAAACCATGCAAATTGGGGGTGAGAGTGGGGGGAAGAGCTTTCGAATAGCAGGTACAAAGTCCCTGAGGTAGGAGCAAGAACTGGAGCAGATAGGAAATCACCAGTGGTCAGGCGCCAGGAGAAGCACAGCCTCAGGCAGGGAAACCGGGGCTGCGGGAAGAGGCGGGTGGATTCCCAGAGAGGACAGAGAAGCTGCGAGGTGGCCAGCGAACCTCCCGCGCTAGCGAGTTTGCTGCGGGAGCAGCCCCAGCACGTGGGGTAGGGCCTAGGAGTCAGGCCAGGGCGGACCGGCAGGCAGCGGTTCCTTACTCTTTGGACTTATCCGATCCGTGCGCCGAGTTGATACGATGCACCTCTTTCTTTTTCGTTTGTTTGGAGGTCATGGCTGAGGCGGACCCGGGCTGCAGCACAGCTCAGCAGGAGCTGGCTCAGCGACCCCGCCGGCTCTGCGTCCGCTGTTGCCAGGCGACGGCGCGCGTCCTGAGCCGAGGTGGAGGCTCTGCCGCTCGCGCGCGGAGGGCGCAGGACCCCACGCCAGGGGGCAGCCTTGGACCTGCGTGTCCTGGCGGGGAACGCGGCGCTCCCGGCGTGGGTTTGTCAGTACGATTGAGGAGCTACCCTGGTAAACTGCAGTTCTCCGATCAGGCCTTCTCTGCCTGGCTTTGCCCTTGGGAACCGAAGGCACAGACATTCTTTCCTTGACCTTGAGCTATTTGTAAACGGATATTTGCGAGGTCCGTCTCCCCCCATCTTCTCTTCGCGGAACAAGTTCCTTCAATAATAACTAAAGAGACATTGTGGACACACTGAATTTGACAGTGACTTGAAAAACGCGGGTTCAGAAATGATACAGTGGGTGCAGGGGAATCCCTGCAGGGAAGCCAAGATCAGGACACCCTGCTGCTTAAGGTGAGATAATCATGACGTCTGTCATTAAAAGTGTGGTGTCTCGGTTGTTCGTGTGAAAGACTAAATCCAGGTCATAGAATCCAGTGACCCAGAAAGGCCCTGGAGCCAGACCTAAGCAAACCACGTTAAGGCTCCAGTTTCATGTTTAGCCAATCTGTGGTGGTATTTATTCGCCTTGGGCAAATTTTTCCTTGTTAGTCTCAGCTTACTCATTTATAAACAGGAGATGGCAATACCTACCTCATGATTGTCTTTTGAGGATGAATGAGATGTATGCAATATGTTTAGCACACAGTAAAAGCACGGAGCGGGGGGCCTATTTCAGAGATGACAGTTCAGCTGCCTTCAAGGAGCAGGCAAATAACATGAATGAGCTGAGAATTGCTTCAACTAGAAAAACTATAAAATTCATTAAAACAAAACAAAATATGGCGCTGGCGCAACACAAACTCACTTCAGAGAGATTTGACGATGCTTAGGCCTGAAGTTCACCACCCCCATCATTAGTTGGCCTTTCCCAGGAGCCTAGAAGTAATCAACCAACTTTAAATAAAGAAATTCCCACTGCTTTTGGGACTGGGCATTGCTCAGAGACTCAACACTAGGGGGGAGAACCAGTTTCCTGCCAAGCAAATCTTTAATTTGCTCTGACAAATGAATGGCCAGCCCTCTCCACTCAGAATAGCCTTTGCTTTGACAAGCTCTCCCAATCTCATTGTCATTCGAAGGTTACGAAGATGACAGTCACACAGCAACTATAAACAACGTCCAAATCAGAATTCTTATTGACTGAGGAAGTGCCCTCCAAACATCTGTATAAGTGAAGACAATGAAGGTAGCATGAGGGCTCCACCTCATTTATCCCAGGATTGCCATTTCCAGAGAACTCGCCAGAATGAAAACGGAGGACCAAACTTTGAGAAAATATTATTTAAATACCAAATCTTATGAGAGTAATCAAGTGCATAGCCATAAGCATATAAAAAGACTGTTGGATAAAAATAGCACAATTTTAAGCAATCAATCCATTTAAGCAATCAAACCGTGCTTCATCTTTAGTCAAAGACATCCCTGAAAAAAAAAATGCCAATGGTTGTAAGATGTGAAAACCATTAGAGAAAAAAACGGAAGTCAAATGATCTATAGCCCATTTATATTTTAGAGATGAAGAACCCTAGACCAAGAGTGGAGAAGTGGCTTGCCGAAAGTTGGTGGAGTTTGGACCAGACGCATTAAAGGGAGATGCATGAGTTTAAGTCACACGAATCACTACTCCACCCAGAAACTGCTTTCTCATTTATTAAATTAGGATAAAAATAAGGGACTTAACATAAGGAATGGAATAATAAAAATTTGAAAAGTATAGTTTATTCCTAGTCCAGTGTTCTTGTTCCTTTATTATGTTAAGTATGCAGCATGCATAAATGGAATTTTTCTTTCTGAAGCTAAACTCTTGTCAGACCATGATTCTAAGAGGTAAGTATGCTCCTTTATAAAGTGTAAGATGGTATTTGTTTGTGCTGGTCCAAAAAGGACAATTGACCTTCCATCTATCTCTCTTTTTTTAAACCCATATTCTGGTGTGCAGATGGTAATCATGATCAATATCATTTAGAAGTGTCAATAAGAGCTGCGATTTATTGGGTTCCTGCTACATGCCACTTAGGGAGAGGAGCTAGCTCCTTAGAGCACAGGCTTTGGAGACAGATTTGACTCTTTATTAGTTGAGTTGGGTAAATCATTTAAACTCTCTGAAATTCCATTTTCTACATTTGCGAAAAGGGAAGAATAATACCTCAAATGTTGTGTTTGGATCATAATAAGCACTCAAATAATGACAGCTAATATTATCATTATTTCACAGGTAAAGGGACTTGCCTGACATGGGGCAGGTGGCAAAGCAAGATTAGCCTGGCTTCACAACCTTTGCTCTCTGCAATATTCCAGGCTGACGATCCTTGCTGTAACATTCAGAGTCACTCCTGCACGGCAAATCTGGATGGTTGTCCTGACACTCCACTTAGAGATTTCCAAGTTCTCTGGCTATTTAATAACCCTCAAAGGCTGAGAAAAAGGGCTTATAGTTTATTAGAGCCACCCAGAGTAGAGTCTCTCTCCAATCTCTTCTTTTTGAGAAAGAATTATTTGACTGCAGTCAGTAGTAACGTTGCCCGGCTCCATAGGGAAGTGGTTAGAAATCCTTACTTCCCCATGCCTGCACAAACAGAATAGACAGGGGCTCTCTCTTTGCACTTCTTGGGGATCTGCTGAAATGGGGAAGTGGGCTTTGATAACCACTTCTCCATCCACTACTGGAAGTTCCAGATGAAACTGGGCAGGACATAGGGCCAGGAGAGAGGCAGCATTTCTGTTTCTGACAGCCACTGCTTTGAGGGGCTCCCAACACTTGGTCCCATAGCTGTAAGAAATTAATACAGATGGTCCTGCTCAGCGACCTCTTTGCCCATCTTTATTTTCCGTGGAGCATCATTTGTCCATCTTTTAAATTGTGAAGTTGTATAGAATTCAACCAACCATATGAGAAAGTATAAATTTTGCATGTTTTGCTTACAATTAAGGCTAACTATCCTTTCAAGCTCTGTGCTTTAATTGTCACTTTTCCTTAGAAATTCATATCCTTTTTTCAAGTATAGTTGATACACAATATATTGGTTTCTGTTGTACAGCATAGTGATTCAACAATTATCTGTTATTAAATGCTCACCCCAATAAGTGTAGTTATTATCTGACAACATAAAAAGATACTACAATATTATTGACTGTGTTCCATATGTTGTACTTTTATCCCCATAACCAAGGGAAACAAAAATACAAATAAAAAAGTGGGACTACATCAAACTAAAAACTTTCTGCACAGCAAAGGAAACCTTCTCCTTTATTTTCCATGTGGCTTTTTTTTTGATTTGCCCAATTTTTAAAACTCCTTTCATCTTCTACCTCATTTTTATTCTTGCTTATGCCCTAATGCTTTTCCCTTACTACACCATAAGGGCACATGGAGCAGGACCTGCTCTACTCTTCTTCACCTAATTTGGTTCAAACTTTGCAAGCCCTTTTAGGATCTAATCATCAGAGCTCATATTGATTGAGCAGTTACTACATATTGGCACTTTTCTAAGCCCTTTTTCTGTATTAATTCACGTAATCCTTACAAACATCTGGGGAATGTGTTTTTATTACAATCTCACTTTTGTAAATAAGGAAACAAGGGGAGGTTGAATTAGTAAGTGGTGAGACAGGATTCTAGCCCAGGAAGCCTGGCACCAGACCCATGCTCTTTACAGCCACGTCATTCTGTCTCTGACTCCCTCAGTGATCACAACCCTATGAGACATTACAATCCATCCATTTAGTGAGAAGGAAGTGAGGTTTAGAAAGAAATAGCAGCTCGCCCAAAGTCTAAAGCACAGAGACAGTGGAGCCAAGATGTGAATGTGAGCAGACTGGCTTCAGAGTACACACTATTGTATTGTATTATTATTATTATTATAACATGTAACATGAGATCTATCCTGTTAACAAATTTTTGGATATACAGTATATTACTATAGGCACAATGTTGTACAGCAGATCTCTAGAGCTTATTCATCTTGCATAACTAAAACTTTAGACCTGTGAATACTCAAGCTCTCTGCCACACTGCCTCCTTCAAACAGACAGAGTACAGAAAAATGCTTACTGTGTGTCATTGAAAATACTATAAATTGTACCTTAGGTTCAGTTTTGTCCCCTAATGTTCCATCTCTTCAGAGCCCACTGGTTATGGAGGATTTGGTTCCTGCAGCTCTGAAACCAGTTGTCCCTAGAGAAAGCCTCATTATTCTGGGTAACCTTAACTTACAGCTTTATCTTTGAAAGGAAATTCTGAGTAGACATTCTTAAAAGTTGGAAGAATAAGGAAATAAGACATTCTCTTGATGTTAACTGAAAAATAATTTCCATTTTGATAAGCTGTTTAAACAAGAAGCAATGGTTTTCCTGACTGTATTAAATCCCTTTATCAGGATGCAAACCCGCCTGCATTGGTATAATGATCACCTGTGTGGTGGATGAGGTGGTACTCAGTCCAGAGCCCCCTCTGGACAGAGGCACTCCCTCCTGTATCAGGCGATGGTCTCTCACTCAACCCAAGAGCGTATCTTCTCCCTGAGAGCCTCCTGCGTCTCACTAGTGCGCGTAAGGGCAGTGATAAAATTGGGACGACCCTGAAAGGTCCTTCTCTTTCCAGAGTTCCCTCAGTATTGGTAAAGAGCTCCATTACAGCAGCACTGCAGCCCAGCTTCTTCTGCCCAGTCCTGCTTGCCTTCCATGCTTAGAGATGTTCTCAAGAACACTCACTAATAAACACCATGCATGCAAACACATCAGAATGTTAGAGTCTGTTTCCTGGAACTGGCCTAAAACGGTTGATAGCAAGGAGGACTCTAGGAAGTGACTTTAAAATGAGATTTGGGAAGACTTGCACTTCCAAACAAGATAAAGTAACAGGGAGTGGATTTACCTACTCATATGCATTAATTGAATAAAAATACTTGATGACATTAGCTCTGGGGCAGTGAAAGGCAGCACTCCCCAAGAGGTGGAAAACCGAAAAAGGAGGGCCGCATAAGTGCCCCTGCTTACTGTGAGGCCCTGGCACAAGGTGGGGAGACCCAGGCATGGCCTCATGGTACCCCTAATTTAGGGAGATGGAGCTGGAGTCCAGAAGGCTAGACAGCTAAAGTTCCCAGAGCAGAGGATGTGGAGGAGAGAGCAGTACAAGAGAGGAGACCCTCGGAGAGTGGCCCTCACTGTTCTCTTTGTGGTGATCTGCAGAGGCAAGTGAGGAAATGCCCCTGGGCCATGGAAAGAACTGCATGGAAGGATTAGAAGGAGCAACCTCCTCTGAGCTCAGGTGGGGCCTGGTGCCACCAGCAGGACGGGAAAAACCCAGTTCACAGGGGGTGGGGGTGGTGCTCCCTTAATAGTGATAAAAACCTCGCCCTACACTAAATGCTCCGCAGGTCCCATTTAAACAAACCTTAAAAGCAGGACCTGAAATGCTTTTTCTGAAAGGATCTGACTTACTTCCAAGTAAGTTAACAGCTTCCCTGAACAAACCTTAAGAATATTTATAGGAATATAAAAATAATCAGCAAACAACAGGTAAAATTCAAAATGACTGGTGCCCAATAAAAACGATGAGGCATGAAACAAAGCAGGAAAATATGTTCTATTAAAAGGAGAAAAAAAATCAACCAATTGAAAGTGATTCAGAAAAAACATGGATGATGGAATTAGCAGACAGGACATTAAAACTGTTATTATAACTGTAGGCCATATGTTCAAGAAGCTAGGAGAAACACTGAGTCTGTTAAGTTCAATCTTAAGAATATCGAAAACTGCAAATACGGTGTCTATGATGAAAAAATACACTGACAGTATTAACGGCAGATTAAACATTGCAGAAGAATAGATTAGTGAATTTGAACACACAGCAACAGAAACAACCGCAAAATTAAACACAGAGAAAAGATATTAAAAAAAAGAAGAAAGCATCAAGGAACTATAGAACAACTTCAAATGGACTAATATATATGCAGCTGTAGTCTCAGAATGGGCAGGGAAGGAGGGTAGATGAGAGAAGAGGATACAGAAAACATTATTTGGAAAAATAATGATTGAAAATTTCCAAATTTTGTAGAAGCTATAAATCCCAAATAAACCATAAGCACAACAATCTATGCCTTAAAATATCATAATCAAATTGACTAAAATGATAATTAAAGGGAAGATCTTAAAAGGTAACTTTGGGGCAGACCAAGAAGTAATGAGGAGTCCACCACTGATGATAAATGGAGCCCTAAGCCCTGACATGGGTTTGCAGTGCAACTGTTTGACTTCGACCTTGGTAAACTAGAACAGGACATCAGTGGAAAATGATGTCCTGACAGGTATATCTCAGGTCTATGACAGGTTTGGGGAAATGGTAATTTTAAGGACTAAGAAACTGGAAGGCTGTTGTCATTGTTAAAAATATGAAATATAATAACTGTTTAATAACCTCATCTATTAAATGTATCACCTATGTCATTTCTGGGTCAGTTTCAGTTAACTAATTCTTTTCCTTCCTAATGGAATGTATTTTCTTCCTTATTTGCTACATTTTTTTATTAGCTACAACACACTGTGGATTCTACCTTGTACATTGCCAGCATCAGATCCTGTGAATAACAACATTTGTTCCTTTTGTAACTTTAACTTACTTGTGTTTATCTGGAGATTTATGTTATGCACTGGGTATTTCTAAATAGATGAATAGGATTTTGTTTCTGCCCTTGAAGGCTCATAGCTTTGTGGGGCAAACAGAAACTAGAACTGATACTTACAAAACAATACAGTGAATTCTATAACAAATATGGGAATCAAGCACTATGGAAACTTTGAGTAAGGATAAATATATTCTAGTGTTTAAAAATACAGGCTTTAATCAGAAGTATTGTGCAGAGGAAAAGTTTAAAATATTCTTTCATTATAAAAGTATTCATCTGGAATTACAAAAGTGTAAAAACAAGTAAAGAAATCTCTCATCCCATCTTCCAGAGATAACCACTGAGAGCATTTTCATGTACAGAGCCTTCCCATCATATACACAACTGTTCTGTAAAATTGACATTATTCTATTTGACCTTTCTCATTTAGCTATGTTGCCAATATTTATTTACTCGTGTCATTTAATGATTTTCTACATCATGATTTTTAGTAAATGCATAGTAAACCATCATATGAAGATACTTAACCACTGTCCTATTGTTGGGCTTTTAGGTTATTTGTTATATTTAATAAATGTGAAGAACAGGCTGGTGAATTACAATGCAGTAGCAATGAAGAGGAACAGGGAATTAGAAGCCTGGGCTCTAGGGCCAGTTCTGAGTGGGTTTGGATAAATCACTTCACCTCTCTGAGTTCCAGTTTCCTCATTTAGAAAGCTGTCAGGCTGAACTAGATGAAGTTGCAGATCCTTTTTGGTGCTGACACAGACACCACACTTCCAGGAGGCAAGGGCGCTTTGAGAGAAGGCCTTGAGCACGGCTGCAGTGCAGCACTCCCCAGAGCTGGCAGGCAGCATAAGGGCCTCCACTTGGTGGGTTGTTTGCAGGACTAAAACTGCTAGTGAGCAGTGGCTCTGGGAAAAGTAGGAAAGTATGAAAATACTTTCCTACTTTTTTTGATTCTGCCAGCCTCTCCAGTCCTCTGAGAGCTTAGGAGGATAGATGTCCAACCTGGCCATCCCTAGGGGCTCCAAGCTGTGTGGCTCGTTGGAGGAGGATACTTACAAGGATGTTTGCGCATTTTACACTGTTTCTATCTGTGGGTATTGTCAGCCTCGCAAACAAGTTTTTAAAAAACATAGTTTAAAAATGCACATTAATTTTAAAAGAAGTTTCCTTTATCGAGTCATTTTTTTAAAGGAGCTAAAGTTAAAAACTAGAAGAGGAAGAAGAGCCCTAGATAATAAAAGTCCTGTCTAATACACAGATTCACTCATTATTTCATTTAACTACTATTTATTGAGCATCTACTATGTTCTAGTCCTAGTGCCACAGGATGGGGAGATGGAGGGAGGGCACAAAACAGACAAAGCTCTAGGCCTCGTGAACTTGCTACCCAAGAGAGACAGACACACACACAAAAATGATATGATGTTGTTATAGTACGTCAGATGGGGCTGATTACTAAGTGGGAAAAAGGAGTCGAAGAAAATGGGAAATGCAGGAACTAGGGAGAGAGTTGCTATTTTACATCTAGGACACAGGAATAGCCACTCCAATAATATGACATTTGAAGAGAGACCAAAAGTATATAAGAAATCAAGTCATGCAGATCTCTAAGGGAGAGTGGCCTAAGCAAGGTCAATAGCGAGGAATTTTTTGAGGTAGAAAGGTATGTGGTGAATTCTATGCCACTCTAAATAGAACAAACAGAACAAGGAGAAAGCAGTAATAGAAGAAGGCAGAGAGGCAGCAGAGTGGCAGGCCCTCTGGGCCCCTAGCAAGAACATGGCATTTAGTCTGAGTCACATGCAAGGAACTGGACAATTTGAGACAGAGAAGTCAGATGATCTGATTTAGGCTTTAAAGTGATCTTTTTGGATGCTTTGTTGAGAATAGTCATGGATGAGTATTGAGGGGTGAGTAGGACAAAAGCCAGGGACAAAAAATTAAAATGCCACTGTAGGAATTCAGAGAAATATAATATTGCCTGTACAAGGGTACAAGGGTAGGAGGGTGGGAATGACCTGATTGTTGGTGCATCTGAAGTTACAGCCAAAAAGATATGATGACACGTTAGATATGCAGTATGAGATAAAAGCGGAATTAAGGATGACAGCAAAGATTTTGGCCTGAGCAATCAAAAACAATGGAACTGCCATCTGTTGACATGACAAAGACTTTGAGAGCAGAAGGTTTGGGGAGAAAATTAATTCAGGTCTGAACATGTTTAGTTTGAGATGTCTATTAGAAACTCAAGCAGAGAGTTCACAGAGACAGCTCACTATATGAGTCTGGAGGCCAATGGGCAATTCTGGGCTAGAGATAGAAATATGGGGATCATCGTCATAAGATGAAGTCCCTAAGTATCTTCACCTGTTCCATAAAAATATTTTTTTATTATTATAAGAATGTATGGAAAAAAAACTCAATTTGGTCAGAAAGTGATTAATAAAGATTGATGCTTGAGAGTTCCTTCAAGTAAAGTCTTCCTGATTATTATTATGAAATCAATCCATGCTGCTTAGATGAAATCCTACTTTGGAACAGTGTCTTTTACTGTTTTAGATGACTATTCTAGCTTAAGAAAAACATTGTTCTACTGTTCTCCCTCTACACAGAGCAACTGTTGAGTTAAATGAAACTTGTTTCAGAAAGGAATAAGGCTTCATAAGCAATCATTGTATTTTAAAGCTGGAATGGCCTTAATGAGCTCAGATCAGTGTTTTATGGTTCTAATTTATGTAGACATTTGTTATGAAGCAAAAACTAACCAATACGAATATGAAATGTTGAGATGATAACAAACAACTACATCTATAAGTCACTGAGGATGGGAAATGACTCTGGAGAATTGCTTGGCAGTTTCTTGTAAAGTTAAATACACACCTACCTTAATATCCAGCAATTCCGGTCTTAGGTATTTACCTAAGAGAAATGAAAACACATGTTCACACAAAGATTTGTGCAAGAAAGTTCACAGCAGCTTTATTCATGATAGCAAAAATTGGAAATAACCTAAATGTCCATCAGTAGGAGAACAGACAAAATGCAATGTATTCAGTGATACCATTCAGAATTAAAAAGGAATGAACCGCAGACACATACATAAATAAATCATAAAAGCATTAGGTTTAGTGCCTGAAGCAAGATACAAGAGTATTTACTATGTACTTCCATATAGAAGAAGTTTCAGAAGAAATATGTAAGGAAAGAGAGGCAAGGGAGTAATGGTATGTAAGAAGGTGTGATTGTAATGACGAACCACAGAACCTAAGCTGGGTGTGGAAAGAAACTGAGGACATGAGTTGCTGATAAACAGTACTGAAGGTAAATTGAAAGTATGATCTATAAAGTATAGGTCCTGGGTGGACTGAAATGAGAAAGAAAGAAAAGATGTTTTGTTAGAGGTGTAAATGCTGGGAATTTTCACCTTAGTTTGTATTTTCTGTCTCTATGATTATTATTTTTTCTCTTCTCTCACCAATATTTCTGCCATGGTTTATGTTTCAGCTAAATGTCAATTAACTTCAGGGGCTTTTATGAGCAAAGCAGGCAAAGACACCACAATCTAAAAAAATAAAAAAATGATTAGCTTTGGATTTCAGAAAAGTGTCATAAATTAGCTTCTAGAATTGACAAAAAAAGTACATAATTACTAACAGCAGAATTATCAAGACTAACAAAAAAGCAACTTAGTTTAAAGAAAGCATTCCACTCCTTAAATATGCTCATATACATACAATCACTTGGTTTGGACGAACAGTCCTTCCAAGTAAAGAGGACAAGAGTGATTATCCTTTTTTTTTTTTTTACTGATTCAGATACTGAAAGGAGAGTGTGTTGGTGACGTGCTCAAAATTATACAGATGATAGTTTTCCTTCAAAGCCATCCCTGGAAGATAGGTCTCACTCCAAGCACTGCACTGTGTTTCTCAGTGGATTATAAAGGCAAATGTGTTTTGTTAATCCATACAAGCTTGTACTGTCATTTGGGATCTAAGTAAAATCCAAAAACCTAAAAGAGATAAACCAATTCAACTTTATACCACTAATTCATTCTGATCAAATATTGACAAAAGACTCAAACCAAGTTCAAAAATT